>OX183137.1:31980555-33264937 GCA_945261195.1 Cryptosula pallasiana | reverse complement strand
TGCACTTATTGGAACAGCTCTTTGTGGAGGAGGCATTAAAGTATGGTTTTGTCTGTAAATTACTTACAAATCATCAGTATTAGCTCTTTTTCTAGTTACAGTCCATAGTTATATAATAGCTCCTTGTAAATTTAAAGACAGCAAAGTTTTTACTATTTTTTTCGGAAACTGGCAGTTTTAGAGGCGTGGATGGTAGGGTTTAGAGAATCATTGCTGTGTTTGATAGGCGGGCAAAGGAAATTTTTACTATCCTGGTTTAATTATTATTTATTTATTATTATAGTATAATAATCATTTTATAATTATTATAGTTACTTTTTTTTTATTTTTATTATTCATCTACTTATTATTAATAGTTAGTGCTGTAAACGTTCAACAATCCTGGCTTGTATGTTACTAGTGATAAAATTTTTGCGATCGCTACTCGCTATGTGGGCAGGAAGGGACAAATGCCGCATATGATTTTACTTTGACTTGCTGTAGGAATGGTTTACCGTGCCAATCTGAATGGATGCTTACCAACGCGAACCAGAGTTTAACTCAAATGAACCCAAACTGTGGGAAAGTAGTGATTGGAGTTCTGGTTGATCGGAATTATGTTCACTTCCTTTTCTAGCCTGTAATGTTAATTGAGTATATTGGTGTGTGAAGTTGAAATAATGCACTACCTAGTTGATGAAGCACGAATAGTTCTTAACTACAGATGTGGATTAAAACAAGTGATGGTATGTTATCATTTGGAAGCCAATCAGCTGGTTTTTCCGAATTTTCGAACTTGTTTTGTCTTGGAAGTTTTTTGGCTGGGAAACTTGGATAAAGACTTGTTATAATTTTTTAAGCATTAAATTTATCTACATGCTATTAATGATAATATTATTTTACCAGAGCTATTGCTGTACTGCATATAATTGGTCAATTAATTATAACAAATGGCTTGTGGAGTAATTAACATTTTCCATACAAGGTAATGAGAAACAGCGTATCATTATATAGCAGTAGGTATCCAATTTCAACAGTTAATGCAGATAACAGGTCTGCTGACTAATTCTTGGCTATATGGAATGTTTGTTGTGGCGACAAATGCTGTCTCCCAGTCGGCTTACTCAGTAATCTTAGCTGGCTATTATTAAAATGAAAAAGCATAGATTGTTATATTTCAACTTTTGAAATACGGAAAACTCTTCATACTTGTTGGTGAAAATACAACTTTCAATGCAAAGTTTTAGCAGCTCATCATTCTTTCATTTTTTATTATCAGAAGTGTGTCAGCAATTCAGCTCTTGGTGTCTGCAAATAATCAATAGTCTCACTACCAACTTCAACAGTATAATATAGTAAGCATGACAAATATTTCGTAAACAGTCAACAGCTGTAACTATATGGGGTATATGTAGCTTTTGTCAGAATTGAGGTTGTATCAATAAAAAATGTCTACAGGGTTGAACTAGTTATAGTTATATTTTGATTTGGTATTTTTTATTATCTTGGAAAGTGGTTCAAACTCACCTGAAGCTCTGTGTTCTTGCCATAAAAAATAATTCTCAGACACTTCACTTCTTGATTATTAGTTTTGCTTACTCTGCTTAATTTCTGATAGATTGTATAATATACGGAGATGCTAAATTTGATCAGTGAACTTGATGAATTTATCCAGTTAGTGCTGACAGTTTTTGCATCTATTTGTGGTTTTAAAGCAGTTTTGCTCTAATTATAGTTAATGTAACCATATGCAGAAGTTGTTCAATTTTGTCAAAGTTAATCGAGAGAAATGGGAGCAACTTGGCTGCTCTAATAAACTTAGAATCAGCAAACTATGAGAAATGTAAACCAGTTCTTCCTGCATTTGTCTTATGCAACTGTGGAACCACAAAACTGATGTCAACAACTTAACACAAAAGGAACAGCATCATTAACTGTTGCCTCATTGTTCTTTCCCTGGCTTGTGGCAAGGCTTGAGACTCATTCACAAAGGCAGCCCTTCTTTTACTTGCCCCATTGTCAGTCACGTAAACACATGAGCCACATAAACCAGCCTATAACATTGTGACGTTACTATACCAACTGGCCAGTCAGCTGCTCGTAAATCGAAAAGGTCATTGTTGAACGAATGTATTTGACCTTTCCCTCATTTGCCACCGTTTAGTCAGCGTGATTAGAGGCATTGATAAGGTTATCGTTCATAAGTCAACTTGCTGATGGTTTGCCCATGGCAGATATGTCTACTTCGGATTGAAGGTATGTGTGTGGATACACAATTTGATCGTTTGAATTCTTCTATATTTCAAAGTGTAAGCGGTGAGTTTAAACAGATCACTTATTATTAGTACTGGGTCTTCGTACTCATAACTCTCTTGGCCACTCCTGCGTTAGTAAGTTGATAGCATATGAGAAAACAAATCATTACATATATCCACTTTTTTCCTACTGCAGAAAAGGCTTGGTTTTTCTAGTGATTCAATGAAATGAAATTCACGATATGTAAAAATTCATTAAAAATTTTTCACGTTTGTCGTTGTAACCATCTTGTTTTATTTTTGCATTTTTATCTATTTATTGCTTGCATCACAATGTATAACTATTCCTTTCCATTACATAGCTTTTCACTTTCACTCGTGGTATGTAGTTGAAGAAAGCTCTCTTTGTACAAATGACCATCATTTGATCATCTACTAGTACGCCTCCTGCTAGTATTAGTTATATGAAAAGACATGGGCTAGTAAATTAGTGAATAAGCATGAACTAGTAAAGTTTTTTTGATTTTTAATCCTTGTTGCAAACAGCAACCTAAGTTTTCGATTATCGCTAATGAACCTTTGATGATGAGCATTAGTTTATACCTGAAAAATTATATTCTTTTTGTAATAAAGATTGTGAATTAATACAAATGCGTCATGTATTTTGCTTTAGTACCAGTTATTTTGACTTATAACAGGTTATTTCTTTTATTTGAAATATCCACTGTTACGTAACGTTTGTTGATTACAGGTTCAAGTCCTGTTTGAAATGGCCTATTATTTCACCTTCTCTTTTTTGCATTTTCTGAATTAAAAAGCAGTTGGAATTATGTGGATCTTTAGCTCTGCTGCAACGTATTATATAACAACAAATAAGCAAAGTTGAGGGTTTAAACTACTGCTTCTAACTAGGCTCCTTGGTAGGCGGTGATATAACTAAAGGTCAGCCAATCTAGGCTTTGTTTTAATTTGTTTCTAACTTGTCCAATTTTTGAAGAGGAAAGCTGAAGTTTTTTGCTTTATGAATGCCATACCAGTTTGAGAAACATAAATTGCTTACTACAATACTTTTGTTCACAGTTTCGTGGTATTAAAACCGCTCCTGGTTTAAAAATGAGAAGCAGTTTCAACTGACAACGTCTCAGTACAGTTTGTGACAGAAGGCTTGCTTTCGCTGTAACCACTTGGTATTGGGTGTATAAGGGTGCTTGAATGTTTTGTGATTGCTGCTCGCTATTGCAAAAGGGGCATGTAATTGGCTGAGAGTGCATCTATCTCTCTAATCTATTGATTTCTTTGCATTTTAGGTTACTTTGTTATGTACAGCAGTAGCCTTCGACACAGTGCACCTCTCTTGTCCGCTATTTCAAACTTGATTAGCTGGTGGGTACAGCATGCATGTTGAGGATTGCTCAGAGTAATAATCAGGGTGGGAATAGTATTATAGTACCATACTTCATTGCAGGCCCATAGTGCTAGTCTTATGGAATGTATTGAAGTATGATATTATTGTTGCTGCACAAACATCTTCGTCCTGAATAGGTTTTCTCGGTTTGTAGTGTGTCTCAACATATTTATCATTCTCGTAAACATGTACTTCTTTACATGCAGACTAACCTAGTTTTCTTGATTCATTCCACCTGTCTGCCTGCCTCCGTACCTTGGCTCTGCCTTGCATGTTTTCTTAATTGCTTTTGACCCAATTCTAGTTCATATTTTTATGACTTCTTTGACCTCTGTGGTTGCGGTTAACCTGTGTCTTCAATTGTATTTGGTAGCCGGATAGTTTCTAAATTGGTGGCGAGATGAGAGGTACTCTCTTAATAGTTTGACAGCAGTGTTGAAAATGCCTTGAAAGTAAATGCTCAACATCCAAATATTCCACCTTGATTGATATTTTTTACGAACATTGTTGTTGTAATTACGAGTCTGTCACCTCGATCATAAAGATGGCACTGGTTCTGTCTAAAAGTTTTAATTACAATTAAATTATGAACAAAATCCGTGAAGACATTCATTATTTGTTGAAGTCACCTGGTCTGGCGGTGGTAGCATTAAATGCAACAAATAGTATATTCAAAACGTATAGCGAAACCTACACAGCTAGTCCAATGTTCATCCACATCGGATATTGTTTTTGTATGAAGCAAGCGTTCTCTAGTGAAGGCTAGCTGTTTTGACTTGGCCTTGTCTAGTACCCCACTGACTACTAGCGCTGACTGACTTGATGACCTTCTACACTGGCATAGAATAGCGGATGCTAAAGGTTAATGTTACTGCCACTAATGAATTATGCTGTTTATCTTGGCTTCATCTAAACCAGTCTAGTAATTCTCTTATCAAAACTACAATTGTCTCTCCCTTGTTTGGTAATATGCCAGTAATTTGGGTGAACACATCTGGCGCTTGTGGGCCGTATTTTTTCACATTCACATAGTTGAGTTGCTTATGGAATGTGGACAAGTACGCCTCACATCTGTCTCTAAAGCTTGGTCCCATTTTACTCTCATTATGGCGATGAGCTTAGATAGGATTGCTTGATCATTTGATGAGTGACAGCCACAAAGAACTGGCTGCCTCACTCACCCTCATTAGTACTTACAGTGATCTAAATCATTGTAAAATCAAGAAGGTGTTAGCATACTTCATCATAGTCCATACTATCGATTCGTGTTATGGAATGTGGTTAAGTATGCCTGAACCTTCTAGCAACTTCTTCCAGTTATCTCCGTATGTTTATAGCCGACTGCCTCTTTAATCCGCTTCTCATTAACTGCTCTAGGGCAGCACTGATTGCTTAGTGCTTGTTGCTTGCTACTTGGTATTTCAATTTATGGCTGCTTTCAATATTTTGGTGGAGTCTGTGGTTGGTATGGTCCCTAAAACTTTTGTGCAAGAAGTTCTACAAGTCACTGTTTCTAACAGTATCCTGCTATGGTCGCATCTTCCATTTAGTCATCTTGTCACTTCCATTTATTCATCTTGTCACTTCCATTTATTCATCTTGTCAGTTGAAGCAATAGCTAGCCGAATGAAATTTGAGCTCTTGAGATTGATTTTGAATACAAATTCTTTTCTGAAGCTAAATGGAAAAGGATGAAAAACCCTTGATATATATGTCCACTGATTATGCTAACAAATATTTAACGCAGCATACTAGCGGGCTTGTTTTTAGACAGTTTGTATCGGAAAACAATTTTATTTTTTTCATAGTAATATTTGTGAAATTTTTGTGGAATTAAGTAGATGCAAAACAAAAAATATTGGGACAGTTATAATAGTTAAACCGTAGCAGATTAGTGATGCCTTAGCAGAGAATACAAGGTAATGCTTTGCTGCCATACATGATAATATATTGAAAAGTCAGGTGGTTCTTCACAAATCAAATGAAGAAAAACAAGATTTTAAATTGTAATCATAGGGCAGCTTTTATGTGATATTGCAAAGTTTTAAGTAGTTGACACAAAAGACGAGAAATAAATTATCGTATGTGATTTTAACAAATGCATTTGCTACCTCCAAACAATACAAACTGTATGCTGACCAATTTCTTGAGCAGTGAGTTATTTTTTTGTGGATCGTTGAGTAACAACTGAAGCTATTTTTCTAAAAAAAAATTGAGTACTCTGCAGATTATCATTATTGTATCGTGTTTGCAAACACACACATCAGTTGAACACATCAGTCGAACACATCAGTCGAACACATCAGTCTTCAGTGCTCTTGATGATTACATGAATTATGTAACGAAGCTAACTCAAAATTTATTAGATAAATTATATATAATCTAGTGATAAACTGTCCAAGCGAGGTATTATCGTTTTAACAAATAGTTTACTGTCTCATACAAAGTTGTCTACATTATTAGAAATTACTTCGAAGTCTTGCTCCGAAAAGGCCCAGCCCCGAGCTGTTGACTGTCAACAATGACCGAAGACCTTTGTTAAAAATCTATGCTCTGTGATTGGGCAACAAGTTTAACAGCGAGTCAAACACTGATACTTATGTTTTTATCAATGCAGCAACAGGCTCGCACAAAATTACCAGTGACCATTCATTGGCTATTGGTTAGTTATGTCCGTGAAAGTGTGGCAAGTTGAATGTTTGACGAGGAATCACAGCGAATAACATTTTGTTTCCAAACATTTTATTTTAAACTGCCAAGTTTGGACTCGCTGGATCGATCATCTGGCAATCCTGTTATATTTCATCCATGGTGTAAATCCACCAAACCAAGTAATCCCAGAAGTGACCAAAGAAATACCAAGATTCAACTATTGAGTATCATTGAATTCAAGGTCAAAATGTTTTATTTATGGTTATGTAAAACTGACACGCAACAATCAACTAAACCAACTTATTGAAGAATTGTCTCCTCCTCGTAATGCTTATCACTTTTAAGTAACTGATAAAATGTTATCAACCTGTCCCGTTGCATTCAATCGCTAAAGTTATATACAGCCAAAAGGGATTATGGGGGACACTTGCTATCATCAACTTCTGTCTACTTTGATTGAATATGAAACCTCCGAAGTAGTCCGAATTAAGAACTCCCAAGTTGTGGGTTTCATCAACCGTTTGGTGCAGCTAGCTATCTTGTTTTACATCCTCGTTTGGGCTCTGATTATTCAGAAAGGCTACCAGGTGAGAGAAAGAGGAGTAAGTGCTGTGAGTACACAAGTTCATGGAGTCTCCTACCCCTATAATGTTACTGGAGATACAAGGCCTGTTTGGGATTCTATTGATACATTAGTACCTGCTGAGGAGAATAAAGCCTTCTTTGTTACTACTAGCGCTGTTGTTGCCTCTAACCAGACTCTATCCATATGTGCAGAAGATGCGTCCCTATCCAGCTGCAGCACTGATGAAGAATGTCAACCTGTTGGTACAGTAATACCACAAGGCCATGGTGTAACCAATGGTACATGTAATACACTCACTGGGACATGCTTCATTGAAGGGTGGTGTCCACTGGCTCATAGTGGCTCAAAGATTTTGCTCGAAGGCGCGGATAACTTTACTGTACTTGTAAAGAGTCATGTAGTTTTCTCCGAATACAAAACTAGGGCCAGTAACGTCGCTAATTTGGACTCGGACTATGTGAATGATTGTCGATACAGTCCCATTAGCGACCCCGATTGCCCTGTGTTTAAACTAAGCGACATGGTCAGTGAAGCTTTGGCTGGTACTTCATACACTTTTAATGAATTGATCTCCGTTGGGGCTGTGATAGCTGTTCGTATTGAATGGAACTGTAACTTGGACTATGATGTCAAGGATTGCTTTCCAACTTATAAGTTTTTATGGCTCGACAATCGTGCTGAGCAAGATTTTGTGACGGGCTACAATTACGAGTCGGCTCATTACTACAACAACGCAGACACAGCGTATCGAAAATTTATAAAACGTTACGGTCTTCTTTTCATCATGCAAACTGATGCAGAGGCTGGTAAATTTGAAATATTCACCACAGTACTAAAAATAGGATCTGGACTGGGATTGCTTACAGCCTCAACTTTTATATGTGACTTGCTCATATTATATGTTCATAAAAAGAAACGCTTGTATTACAAATACAAGTACAAAGAATTAGAAGGGCCAGATGCCTTTGATTCATCTCCTACTATAAATCTAGCAGAGCCTATCGGCTTCTATGATGGATTATAGCCAATAAAATAAGATTTTATGTTTTTTTTGTGGTTGTTTTATGATAGCTACTAGATAGTATATAGAATGCTGGGGTGAATACATTTGTTGTGATAGAAATCTAGTTCCTTGCCACTTCATCTATTTATAGCCACAGTAATACTGTTAGATAACAACACGCCCATATGTACAATACAATACCTAGCAAAAGTTGCTTCACTTTCACCAATAATAGTACAAGCTATATATTATATTACACTGTTCTACAACCACTATCCATAAAGTACCAAGTGCAAACGCTTTGGGAAACTTCGGCCACTTGTTGGACACTGAAATACCATGCCTAGTATTATCTTCTCTTGGAAAATTTCGATGAAAATGGGGACACAACTTCACACAATGGGTATGCGCTAGTAAAGATGCAAACTTGAGGAGTCACTCATACTTCCTAGGACCAAATAACCAGAGTGGCTCACCAGTGGAAAGGGCCATTTTACTCTGCACCTGCACCTTGAACGCAGTCTTGGCCACAGACCAATTCGGTTCAGCTGCATAGTTATCTCCCCAAAAGAAGACAACTCAAAATTTACAATAGATATATCCTGTAATAAAGACAACTCGGGTAAATAGTTGTTTTGGCCATATAACATATCACTGTTTCGGGTAAAGAAAATAAATCAAGAGATTTTGGGGCTGTAAAAGTGTAATTTTTTTCCTATAAAAGGTTGACGTTTGGAGATGAGTGTTTCAATTTCACAATTTATAATTTCTTCAGCTGATTCACTGACTAGTACAATTATTATAATAAAGTGAAATCACCTTTTCTATATATTTAACAACATCACTGATGTGTGGTAGGGCTTCTAGGCCAAATGACCTCTCAGACAAGGGGTCGCAGTCCGCATCGTCTAAATAAATGGTTATACAAAACAAATGGTGGCGCATGCATGAATTCCCCAAGACTAGACAGATGCATTATGTAGATTAAGTTTATTAACCAACTGTCAAGCAACCATTCTTCTCTACCATTAGATGTTGATAAATGTTTATTAAACTGTTTTATATACATTCAGAAAAAAATATTTTCAGTTTTTCTCAGGATTGGAAGCGGCGGCTCCAAAGACTTCATCATCACCCTCACTTCCTGCTTCGGAACTGCTACCCGATGTTGAGTCTGATTTCATTTCATCTATAGCCTGTGAGATATTGTTTTCACACTGCTGGGTAAGGGCGTCATACCTGCCACCCATGTCTTTAAAGCCTTTCACAATTTGGTGTAACAAAAATCTACTGTTCTCATCTGGACTACAACAGACGTTTCTTTTTATATACCAAGTATAGAAAATGATACTCTGACTTAGAGAAGTTTGAAAGGTACTAGTACTCACCTCTGGCAACCAATCATGTCTTGAAGTGAGTGAAACGTGCAATTTACCATTTCACATTCTTCTGCCAGAAGAGAGCCGACTATATTATAGGCCATCTCCTCCAACCACTTAACTATCTGTAACATAAGAACTTAAGCTATATAGACAAACAACACTCCCACCCAACCTCCAGACAGCATCAGAAATGATGAATCACACAAACCTTAAAACAGTCGGGCAACGTATCGATGCACGGCTGTCGCAAGCTGTTGTTGATCTTGAAAAGAGCCACAATGTCAGCATTATCTGTGTACAGTTTCCATATGGAGGCGTAAGGGTTACACTTGGTAAATAATATGATATCGTCCATATCAGCAGATCCAATGTTTGCATTTTTCATTCTGTCAACTGCAGACATTATATATATATGATCGATTGAAAATTTCAGTACAAAAATCAGTGTAATAAAAAATTTAGAAGTACTAAATACCAGATTATACTAAATAATAGATTATACTAATTAATAGATTACACTAAACAATTTTCACTTTGGGACGAAGAGGCACAAAACTGAATGTAAGTTTTTTCACAGCCATCTTGGAAAAAGTACATTCACATACCTTTACCTCAAATCTATAAAACATGATTAATCAGATTTTTTTTTCAAATTACGAACTAGGTATATTCCCACATTGGAACAAAAAGTCTCACCTGAAATCTTTTGTTTTGATGGTGTTTCCTTCATTTGCTCGGTATTGTCAGTATCTGCATTGTTATTGGTGTTTTGCGCCGCTGTAAAACCACATAACAAATCATTACACAACGGTTACCTGTATTGTAAATGGATGGATGGATATATAAGCGATGTTGTATTGGCGAATTCTGGTGTTTATAAATGTTACTAAATGTGCAGTCTAGTTCAGGGGTGCACAAACAATGGCCGTAAGGGAGTTTTTGATGGCCCACTTGCATTGTGAGTGCTTTTAGTCCGATGTTTGTTCATGGCTGAAAGGCATTACTGAAACATTACAAATAGGGTGGTATTTATAACGGTGCACATCAATGCATAATGCATCTAGAAAACTGTAGTAGTTCTGAAAAATGGCCTATTGGCAAAAAAGATGAGCACACTTGATTTGGTATTTGCGTTCAAGTTGACATTTCTTGGAGTCGTTGTTTCCTTCATTCAGAACAAACTACTCAAAATCACACTATGAACGCTATTTATTGTTATTCATCAAGAAGTAGTTATTGCTATTTTAGAATTTTCAACGCAGAGATTCCTACATACTCATATTCATATAAACTTATCAGTGCCATGCATTAAGGACTTTTTCTAACTTCTTGGTACAATAGCCAAATCATCAAATACAAATGAGTTTTTTTTCTATCAAAATTGATGAGAAATTAAGCTGGTTACACAGAAAAAATTACACCACTGAATGAAAATTCAATTTTATCATGACTACAGTAAAAGATTATTCCAAAGCTGACAAAACAACAAGACAAAAAATTTTGTCAGAAGTGGGATTCGAACCCACGCCTACAAGAGTAGACTGCGACCTGAACGCAGCGCCTTAGACCGCTCGGCCATCCTGACAGCTGCCAGATGAAGTTAATAGATGATAGAGAATTTCATGCTTCATGTAGTTTGTCCATTCACAGTCGACGTGAAAATGATAATATTTTTATCTAGACATCTAGAAACTCTTTTAGCCACAAAAGTACAAATGAAAGAAAAACAGCACACTTATCATGTAAAGACAGTAAGCATATGTGATACAAATTCATGGTGACATGAAATGTAAAAAAACTGTGCACTATTTGCTGGTCATATCGAGTTAACCAACCTTCAGCACTGACATAAGCATCTCGGCCAAAATTGTGGGCTTCCTTCACAGCATCATCTATAGAACTGTCCCTGAGATATACAGAATAGAGCGACCATACCAAGAGCACAATGCAATGTACAATAGATCCACATACAACGCATGACTTGTATGTTCCGTCACTTTCTGACAACCAGGTCATAAATGCATGTTCATCTCAGCCCAATGTATGCTGTAAAGCCTGGTTTCCATACATGTCCCAAGCGCTCGCACGCTGTCGCAGAAGCTTCTGCCACGATCTGCGATTTATGGAAACCGTGATTACGCAATGTGCCACGATTCCCTACGAGGTTGCTGCGACGTCCCACGAAAGTTGTTTGCAAAGTACTTTTCTGCGACTCACCCACGATCGGGAACAACTGGTGATCGCCAAAGATCTATGGAGACCGTAAACATGCGACCAAACATAGCTTCTAAAGATTAAGCGATATCGTTTTGTGTCTTTTTCCTAAAAGATCAGGGTCAAGGTCAGGAAAGTTAACCATGGCCGAAGCAATTATGTAGTAGTAATATTATTATAAAAATAATAATTATTTTTTGTCATTGAAAAAGAATTGACTTATCAATAATAATAATTTTTTTTACTTCATTCATATAAAACCTATAGCTTCTAATAATAAAAAGCGCAACAATAGCAGTAGTTTGTTCGTTGATGTTAATAATAAATAACGATTGAATAATAATTGTATTAATTAATTTAATAATAATTAAATATATATAAGAAATAATAGCTACCAGAGATGAATAAAAAATAATTTTGGAAATTTTCATTTTCACTGGTGAAATTTTTATGATTAATTAAATAATAATAATAATAATACTATTGGGTTGATCATTATAATAATGAATAATAATAATAATTATAATAATAATTCAATAACAGCCTTTTATAATAATAATTATTATTATTTATTACTTACTACTTAAACTGCAGTAGCAATAAACTTGTGTTATTATTATGGTTACCTCGTATCATAATAATTATTAACATAAAAGCTCTTTGCATGATAAAAATAGCTAATTTTCACATATTAATAAAATAAATTAATAGGATGATAATAATAATTAAATCTATCACGTATTCACAAAGGAATCGCAGTGCGGGCGCCATCAAATGCAAAAGTATGGAAACCAGGGGATCGCAACTCCTCGTGAGTCGCCAGAGCTCGCAGGTGCACAACTCACGATGCTGCGATTACTTGGGAGATGAATGGAAACTAAGCTTAAGAGCCACTTACGATGACAAATTGATGTCTAGAGTAGAGAATGAACCGCTTGAGTCGTCATCTAGCTGATCAATGATGTCTTGAACTTTGGCTAAAACTTTCTTCTGGTACTCTGTCAGGTTGGGTAGGTGGTTAATTTGTGATACAACCGTGGTCAAACAAAACTTCTGCATCACAACTAGAAACGCCTGCAGAAAAAATGTAAATTAACTGTAAATGTGAAATTCAGGAAATTAATACTGTGGATTAAGTGAAAAAGCAGGAAGGGTAGAGATTGGATTGCCTGCGAGGTTAGTGATCTAGTGCTCAATCCAACCTGTGGACATTGTGAAATAGTCACGGAACGCTCTGGTTTGCAAAATTGCAGTCAATTATTTACTGTACCCTGATGGTTAAGGTCTGATCTCAATAAAATGTGGTCGTTGGCAATACAAAATCAATCGAATGTGTTTCTGCTGAAATGTTGCGAAAAACGTAGCGGTTGTCTCACCAAGCAAAAACAACTCCAACTACACAAACAAAAATAGTATCAAGTAGACAACTGTGTTAATTGTAAGGGAGATCGTTTTAGTGAGCAGACTTTACAGTGAGGTAACTGGGCTTTGATGGAGAGTCACATTTCTACAGCTGAGAAAGTATATATTATTTTATTCCCAAGTTGATCTTGTTAATTTTTGCAAACTTATCAACTGGGCAAAGGCCCAGCTGCTATGGTTCGCCTAGTCAATATTAGACAAAGTCACCTATTTATACTGTAGGTAGAGTTATCTTCTCTATGTTTGTATGAAGCTAATAAGCGCAGTAAACAAAGCAAACGCAGGCACTCACCTCCACGCAGTCAGGTACGAGCTCAGCATGGGACGAGTGAGCAAACTCAAGCATGTGACGGGCTGTGCTTAGAGCCAGCTGTGAGATCTCTTCCACCAGAACCTGCTTTCCTACAAAATACGCGGTAGATGGTGAACTCTCGGCGCCTGTTTTATTCAGTGATTGATCAGTTAAAAGCCAGAGAGGTGTAAATTGAAAGTATTTCTGGTAACTCATTGCATCTTAGGATGCGATGGTATTTACAAGGAAAATGCCAGAGATGTTCGCCAAGCCATCAGTTGATCACAACTTTGCGAACAGCTTATTCGCCGAAAATACTATGTCAGCGTTCACAAATCATATCATAATAACCAAACAGTGATTATATTCAATGATTAGCAAAACTACTCCAGCAATAGAATAATTTGTCATAAAAGTAAAAGACTTATTAATAGTAAGACACATTATCTCAGGAGAACACAACTTCTCACAGTGTGAAAGTAGCTAAACTAAAGCCCATTCTTGTAACGCATCTGAGAATGCAATCCACTTGAAAAACTCGAATCGATCTAACCCAGACATCATCTTTGTGCAGTAGCTGAAAGCACCCAAACAGAACTAATTTTGTTTGAACTTTTAAGTTGAACGCTTCACTATACTTCAAACATAGCGGCAAGTGTGGTAAAAGATGGTGTTGTGGTCAATGAGGGCAATTCAGGTTTGGAGAAAAGATCGACGTAAAATGACACTGTCACCATCATAATATTTATTACCACCCAATATTAGATGCTCACGAGTAGCAGGGTAGGTCTCCTATAGATGCAAAAGATCTGTGTATGACTTTATTATTCTCCCCCATTACCAAAGTGAACACAAAAATAGCGGAGACATGTGCAAAGATAATACCTGAGTCCCAGCTGAACATGAGATTCATATAGGAAGCAGTAACAACGCAGTTGTAGGCGAGGTCAATAGCTAGGTTAGTACATTCTGGTAGAGCTTCACTCACTCTAATCAGCTCAGACTGCTTGTGCTCCACCTGCAATGGACTCAATCTCATCGATCTAAACACTGCGACTGATCCATCATGACTCATTCTACTACTAGTGAGTGATGACTCATTCTACTACTAGTGAGCCGTGACTCATTCTAATTCTACTAGTGAGCTATGACTCATTTTACTACTACTAGTGAGCTATGACTCATTCTACTACTAGTGAGCCATGACTCATTATACTACTACTAGTGAGCTATGACTCATTTTACTATTACTAGTGAGCCATGACTCATTCTACTACTAGTGAGCCATGACTCATTCTACTACTACTAGTGAGCCATGACTCATTCTACTACTCTGCCATGACTCATTATAATACTACTAGTGAGCCATGACTTATTCTACTACTAGTGAGCCATGACTCATTCTACTACTACTAGTGAGCCATGACTAATTATAATACTACTAGTGAGCAATGACTCTACTAGTATTAGTAAGCTTTGGCAATATCATCTGCTACAACCTGTTGAATAAACTTGGCAAATCTGAAGTGTTCCAAATCATTGTCGTCAGCGAGAGATTGTAAAAGGTTGGAGTAACAATAAAGGTTACTGAATGTGTGCTCTATGTCTTTCCTGGTGCACTCAGTGTTTCCTTCTTCCTCGCCATCATCTAGCAAACAATATGTATGCGCATATTGTAACGCAAAATGAACTTATTATGATAAAAATAGGCATCGTCAAATGAAAACTTATTTTCTATTTAGAACCAGTTTTAAAAAAAAAACCTGTGAATTACACACCTGAGCCAGGGGTAGAAGAAAGGTCGGTTTCAGACTTTTGCTGCACTCCTCTAAACTGGCCCATGCTGTACAGCTTTGGTCTTGCCGAAAGGTCGCCTGCACAAATTACATTAAAACACAGAACAAAGCAAAAACATAAAAATTCTAAAAAGAAAGTTATAATAATAATATAATATTAAATATTTATAAAATAAAAAATAAATAGTTTTCGAATACGAAAGATTTCATACGAAAGCGAATTATCAGATTTCCTTGCATCAAAATTTTACCAATAGACAATAACTCGCCCAGGAATAATAATGACATCAAACAATAAAATGTGCTGCTGCTGAGGCAGCCCCAAGTTGTTACCTACCTGAGCTGTGCACATCCGCTGGTTGTGTATCACATTGTTTAGCCGCAGCAGCCACCTTGCGTCTATTTGCGTCATTGATGTCTTCTCCAGCTGCCAAGTCCTTCTTTCTTTCCATAACTAATTACTAACTGGTATTTACAGCCACAAATCAAATGGCAGACATTTTACTTGTCCATAGTAAACCCTGAACATCATGCTCGTCGTTACGTCGCTAACATAACGACAGCAATCCAACTTCAAACAGAGGTAATAGATGTTCAAAAACAGAACCAGAAGTTGTTTTAGACAACTTCCAGTTCTGTTCAGACAACTCGTGGTTCTGTTTAGACAACTCCTGTACCATATATACTGTTATCCTAAGCTTCAGCAGTTAATTTGCAAGGGTGTATTTTTTAATCGAATTCTGTATTGAAGGTAAATGGTGAGAACTAACGTCAGGCATGGAAAAGTCTACTGTTGTGTAACAATAAAAACAATCTAGATTTAAACAAGTTTGTAGCCAGTGCAGCTCAAATTTTCAACTTAGATTTCAGTGAAAAAATTTGGTGCCAACTTATAGAGCTAGACGGAGCAGTGCTTATGCCATATGGTGTAAAAATTATTGGTATAAATGACTTTTCAAACTCTTAAAGTGATATTTTACCGAAAATTTCAATGAAAACAAGAACTGGTATATTTATGAATCTGTCGAAAAATAATAGCCAAAAAAAGTCCAAATCCTACTTTTCCGAAATATTGGGAGGTATGTGATGGCACTCGTAATTACTAGTAAGTTAATAGAAAGCCTTCTGAAAAAAAATCTAATAAGTTAGAAATAATAAAATAAATCACCAAAACAGTACGCCAATGGGTAGATATGACATTGGTGTACATCAATGGGTAGATATGACATTGGTGTACGTCAATGGGTAGATATGACATTGGTGTACGTCAATGGGTAGATATGACATTGGTGTACGTCAATGGGTAGATATGACATTGGTGTACATCAATGGGTAGATATGACATTGGTGTACGTCAATGGGTAGATATGACATTGGTGTACGTCAATGGGTAGATACTACATTGGTGTACGTCAATGGGTAGATATGACATTGGTGTACGTCAATGAGTAGATATGTCATTGGTGTACGTCAATGGGTAGATATGACATTGGTGTACGTCAATGGGTAGATATGACATTGGTGTACGTCAATGGGTAGATATGACATTGGTGTACGTCAATGGGTAGATATGTCATTGGTGTACGTCAATGGGTAGATATGACATTGGTGTACGTCAATGGGTAGATATGACATTGGTGTACGTCAATGGGTAGATATGACATTGGTGTACATCAATGGGTAGATATGACATTGGTGTACGTCAATGGGTAGATATGACATTGGTGTACGTCAATGGGTAGATATGACATTGGTGTACGTCAATGAGTAGATATGTCATTGGTGTACGTCAATGGGTAGATATGACATTGGTGTACGTCAATGGGTAGATATGACATTGGTGTACGTCAATGAGTAGATATGTCATTGGTGTACGTCAATGGGTAGATATGACATTGGTGTACGTCAATGGGTAGATATGACATTGGTGTAGGTCAATGGGTAGATATGACATTGGTGTACATCAATGGGTAGATATGACATTGGTGTACGTCAATGAGTAGATATGACATTGGTGTACGTCAATGGGTAGATATGACATTGGTGTACGTCAATGGGTAGATATGTCATTGGTGTACGTCAATGGGTAGATATGACATTGGTGTACGTCAATGGGTAGATATGACATTGGTGTACGTCAATGGGTAGATATGTCATTGGTGTACGTCAATGGGTAGATATGTCATTGGTGTACGTCAATGGGTAGATATGACATTGGTGTACGTCAATGGGTAGATATGACATTGGTGTACGTCAATGGGTAGATATGTCATTGGTGTACGTCAATGGGTAGATATGTCATTGGTGTACGTCAATGGGTAGATATGACATTGATGTACGTCAATGGGTAGATATGACATTGGTGTACGTCAATGGGTAGATATGACATTGGTGTTTCATTCATATAATATTCAAAGAAATTTGCCACAAAGTTTGGTCACTGCTATGACTAGTTGCTAGAGAGGAGAGCATATTTCAAACGTCTGTTGACAGAAAATCAGAGGCAAAATTTGATTGGCTGTTTGGAGAATAATCTTTTTTTCTGCCTGGTGGATTGATTGCAGAGTTATTTACAAAACTGTAATTCGAGATTTTAAAATCAAAAACCAAGAACAAATTCGTATATAAACCACATCGCATGATAACTATTGGTTGAATTGCACTAGCTGAAGTTTGCTGACGTCTTTTTCCCATATCATGGTATCATAGTTATTTATTATAATTATAACATTTGATTGTTTAGACAACACTGGAATCTATATCAAACGCAATAAATTAATCTATAAAAGTGTGTTTCTCCCTAGAAATAAATACGCTTATGACACCTTTGCTGGATTTTGACTGACACCATATTATTATGCAATGTACACAGTGTGTAGCTGAACGGTTTGATTTGGCACTGTATTTTATGGGCTGAAAAGAAATCAGAGAAACAAATAAATAATTGAACCGGAGACAAAGACAGACCCTGTTGTAGAGAATAAAAGTGTGAGCAATTGAGCACAATGCTGTGCGTTGGTTCAGGCAAAACACCCATACAAACGTGAGACCGCCTCTATACACCTATGATTTGTAAAACCAAACATTGATTTTAAATGGATGAAAATAAAATGTTTTGTCAGAGAAAAACAAAGAAATATGGCTTTTTATTTATAAGATATTAAAAAATTACCAAGAAAATGTAACACAGAATAAAGGAAAATATTTTGACACTTTTAATCTATATTCTCCACTTAATCATTGGATTATTGCCAATTTGGTTTACCTACATGGCTAATTGATGAACTGTACAACTCGCCCTTATAAAACAGGACGAATTGCCCAACAGTTAGTTGGGAAAAGGAATAATTGACTTGCATAGTGTTTTCTTTTTTGGAGACTCTGGGAGAAATATGATTGACTACAACCTTAACAGCAGTACCTAAAACTGAGTGGAAAGGGAGTCAGGTAGCCGTTTCTTCCTCTTTATCACTACAGTAATGTGGTTCTGAGTCTACATTAGATAATAATCTATAAGTAGCACCATTTATTTCTTCACTTCCTGTTGAGGCCTCTATATCTAAGAATAGAAAACAAAAGCTGTTATTCAATGAAAGAACAAAGAATTCCTATTTTGCGGATATATTATCCTCATATCCAAACTTTGTAATAGACAGCTCTGTTTCACAAAATAACAACATTATAATTGTTAGAAAATAGAGTTTTGACAACAATAAACCATCTAACTAGACAGCCGGATATAAATTAGTTGGAATAATTCATTCTCAGTCATGGCGATATGCTTACAGAGAAACGTGCTACCACATGCAGAAACTGACCACACCAGCACTAAACATGCGGCCATACAATACCATCAGTATATTTCCATATGGCTCATAGCTCCAAAATTTGGAGTTATGCCTCATGTGGGAACAGCTGCTTGCGCAATGAATTCCCCAGTTTTGGTTGCGGAAACTCTTTTCGAAAACAGCCACTATGCGGCATAGCGAAACAGTTAAATGCGCATTGTGGGGCGGCGTAAACCACGCCGTATCCGGTATGCAAAAAATGTAAACAAACTGCTGTTTCTTCTCACCGATTGACCGTTTGCAAGCAATAAAAGTTGCTTTGTCTTCTTATAAATTAGTTAGTAAGGTGCAATGCCATGTCAGTTTAATGATCATGAGATCTTTGATTTTCTCAGTAAAACTGAGGAACAAAACGTACAATGTAGAATCGATGGAAAAACACAAACAAAGTAACATTGAAATATTTATCAGGGGCATTGCTCAGTCCATGGGGTCAGATAAAACTGCTGAGCAATGGCGGTCAAAATGAAAAGGCTTGAAAGCAAAATATCTTGAAGAGAGGAAGATATGTAGCATCTCTGGTTATTTGTTGGCAGTTTTTAATAAATGACAATAATAGTATATATATGTTGATAAATATTATCAGAGATGGTACAAGAAGAAGTAGTTTCATTTATTATTTACAATTTTATTATATATTATTATTAATTATAAAAATAATTATTATTATGTTCAATTATTATTAATAATACATATTGTTATTATATGCAGCAGATGAGCTGCAATTTCTGATTAGTATTCATTCTGGTGACTAGCAGTGATCTAACAAAATGTCTCCATCCAAACTCCACATGCTTCCTGTTGCATGGAAAAACCAGTAGTTTGGGACTTCCCGAATACATTGCGCAACACTCACGGCGCCCATAGGAACAGTTTTGCCTTGCTATCTCTCGTGGCGCAACTCCAAATTTCGGAGCTATGAGCCATATGGAAACATACTGCATTACACTGCATCAAATTTATAACATGAGAAAGGGACCCAAATTTTTGTGGAGTGAAGACTTTTTCCTCGCCATGAAATAATATCGACCATTTCAAAAGCACAAAACGTTTTCTACCAGGCCTCTAATGAATAGAAAGTCTAAGTATAATCAACAGGAAAAGTTGTCTTTTTTTTCTTATGCCAAAACAGGAGAAGACAACTATATGTTGAGAAAAAATTGTCGATAACACATCAGATGATGTGATGTTTGTGGTATGCTTGCTGTGCTGTCACCTAGCTGGGTGGTAACATATTTAGACATAAAAACAGGACACCTGTCGAACGGGTATAGACAAGTTCTAGCGCATGCTTGCAATGGTAGTGAGTAAATTGTAGGCCAAACATCCCAAGCAATAAACAAAATAGACGATGGATTGGCTAAGCAGAGAGCGCAAAAGACTGCAAAACTTTTCAGGCGGCAGTAAGTACAGGTGGAATAGATAGAAGAATTATCCGCGACAGCAGCAGCTGGTTGGTTAGTGCCGATTTGCGATAGTAAACTTGCTACCTAGCTGCCAGCATGCTGCCAGGAGTATTAATTATTTACCTTTTATAATCTTTGTGATACTGTAATCTGTTTAAAACTTCGGGCTGTAACATTTAATGCCAGTGTTAGCGTTGGTATTAATGCAAGACGCCACCGACCCTTCTGAGATCATTTGCGATTATTATGAAAAGTCTAGGAAGCTGCATTTCAACAACGAAAAACTTACCTTTTGTCGCCTTGAGGTAAACATGGACGGCAACTCCACCCAAACAGAAGAATAATCCTAAAACATTGACCCAGTTCATCTCATCTCCATTCAGCCAATGAGCTATCAGCAATACTCCGCACTCCTACAAATAACACAACAGATTGGAAAAAGTTCAGGAAACCCATATTTAGAGTATTGGAAAAACCCAAGTGTCATTTCAGGAGAACACAACTCCTTGTAAACATACCAAAATGAAACAAAAAGCTATCGAAAGCAAAACAAGCATGTATTGTGTCGCCTAAGTAGTGTAGTTTAAATATTGCTAGGCAATGCTGATATTTATTGCTTACCAACAAAATAACAAATATAAAATGAGTCCTTATCAACCAATAAAATGATTTTGTTTTAAATAAAAAAAAACCTCAAACTGATGAGAAATGAGTGAAAATAAAAGATGATATAAATTATGAAATTTTTGCAAATGATTTGAATGTTTGGCTTTTTAATTTTATAAAACTAATTTTAAAAAGCGATTAAAGTTGCAGTTCACGCGATTTTCTGCATGATTTGTTCTTGCGTTAAGAAAACAAACCAGCACGATCCACATGGCGAAATCTTACTGAATACAGGAAGTTAGTGAAAGTTTACACCAGGCAGGGAGCTATGTCATGTGGCACCAGCCGAATAGTACAACATTCGCTAATGTTTGCTCAAAACTATAAAACTTGTCTCACAAACTCACTAAACGACCAATTAAGTGACAAGAAACACAATGACATCTTCAGATCAACTAACCTTAAACATTGCAGATACGGACATAGTCAGGCTAGATGTCTTCATGACCAAGAGAAACTCGCCAAACTCCAGACCAAATGCCATCAAAGCACCAACCAGAAGAATTCCCATATTTTGGAAGAACGTTGAACTATTTTCATAGTTTAGAAAATCATTATCTCCTGCAAATTTTAATCCTGCAAAAGAGCCCAAACATCAGATTAAAAGAAAATTTGAGTATTATAATGAAGTGTAGTGCTGTACATATATTGTATACAGTAGTGCTGCACAGATATTGTATACAGTAGTGCTGCATAGATATTGTATACAGTAGTGCTGCACCGATATTGTATACAGTAGTGCTGCACAGATATTGTATACAGTAGTGCTGCACAGATATTGTATACAGTAGTGCTGCACATATATTGTATACAGTAGTGCTGCACAGATATTGTATACAGTAGTGCTGCACATATATTGTATACAGTAGTGCTGCACAGATATTGTATACAGTAGTGCTGTATATATATTGTATACAGTAGTGCTGCACAGATATTGTATACAGTAGTGCTGCACCGATATTGTATACAGTAGTGCTGCACCGATATTGTATACAGTAGTGCTGCACAGATATTGTATACAGTAGTGCTGCACAGATATTGTATACAGTAGTGCTGCACCGATATTGTATACAGTAGTGCTGTATATATATTGTATACAGTAGTGCTGCATAGATATTGTATATAGTAGTGCTGCACCGATATTGTATACAGTAGTGCTGCACCGATATTGTATACAGTAGTGCTGCACAGATATTTTATACAGTAGTGCTTCACAGATATTGTAGACAGTAGTGCTGCACAGATATTTTATACAGTAGTGCTGCACAGATATTGTATACAGTAGTGCTTCACAGATATTGTAGACAGTAGTGCTGCACAGATACTGTATACAGTAGTGCTGCACCGATATTGTATACAGTAGTGCTGTATATATATTGTATACAGTAGTGCTGCATAGATATTGTATACAGTAGTGCTGCACAGATATTTTATACAGTAGTGCTTCACAGATATTGTATACAGTAGTGCTGCACCGATATTGTATACAGTAGTGCTGCACAGATATTGTATACAGTAGTGCTGCACCGATATTGTATACAGTAGTGCTTCACAGATATTGTAGACAGTAGTGCTGCACAGATACTGTATACAGTAGTGCTACACAGATATTGTGTATAGTAGTGCTTCACAGATATTGTATACAGTAGTGCTGCACCGATACAGTATACAGTAGTGCTGCACCGATATTGTATACAGTAGTGCTGCACAGACATTGCATTGATCAAAGAAATACCAAAGACAAACCTTCGGAAATGGAAGCTATTGGAAGTAATCCTATGATCATCCATGGCTGGACGTGATACATAAAATCTACTGGGTTTGTTAAACCTACAACCAAAGCCTCATGTAAACCACAAGTAAGTAAATGTAACAATGTTTTATAAAGACGCTGCGACAAGCTTTGCTTTAAATTTCATCTGAAGCATCCTAACTGAAAGCATTAAGGTTTTCCTCTAGCACATTGATAAGTAGAGATTATCTACAGAAATGTGTAAAGAATATCTACAAAAATGTGTAGAGATTATTTGCAGAAATGCATAAAAATAATCGTAAAAAATACATAGAAATTATTTACAAGAATGAGTAAAGGTTATCAACAAAAAACGAGTAGAGACTATCTACAAAAATGGGTGAAGATTATCTACAGAAATGAGTAAAGATTATCTGCAAAAGTGAGTAGAGACTATCTACAGAAATAAGTGGAGATTATTTACAGAAATGAGTGAAGATTATCTACAAAAATGAGTAGAGACTATCTACAGAAATAAGTGGAGATTATCTACAGAAATGAGTGAAGATTATCTACAAAAATGAGTAGAGACTATCTACAGAAATAAGTGGAGATTATCTACAGAAATGAGTAAAGATTATCTACAAAAGTGAATAGAGACTATCTACAGATATAAGTGGAGATTATCAGTAGAAATAAAATATTCACCTAATTCATCTTTTTGAGCAATAAGTTGTGTGAGGCTCCAGCGAAGGCCACTTATGACGCTGGCGGCGAGGCACATGCTAAATCCTATAGCGTTGAACTGCGTAGACTCAAATGTGAATAGAAACAGTCCAATACTAATACTTAACACTACCCCCAGCTGTAGCAATCTCTACAAAATACGTAAATAAACCATGCCACTTTTGAACAAGTAGCCTAGTAATGCATTCCTAGAGTTGTCTTTCCTTGATTTTTTATTCAAAAAGATTTCACCAAACATTGTTATTATTATCTCCAACTTTTTTGCGAACTTTCACTAGATGGGAAAACTGCACAATGGAACAAAATGGATTATCAAAGGATAAAAAGATGTTTATTACTTACGAATTTCTCCACTTTAAGTAGAAGTGCAAAACCTAGGAGAAACACTATTGCTGTAGTTTTGGTCATTGTATATCTAAAACATAATGAGAAAATGATATATCACTTGTGTGTACTCCTTTGTTTTTGTTGAAATAATAATGACAATACTACAACATTTGAGACGTGGCAAATAGACATTGCACGACAGAGGGCGTATCAGTTATAGGTCTAATCACTGATACTGGCATAACACATGTATAGGGCGTAGTGACATCAGACAAAATCAAGTTATAACAAAAGATATATATACTTACAATGAAACTGTAATATATTCAAAGCTCCAGTTAGATAACCCAATATCAAAGATGCTTGTAATACCTGAAAACATAGAGTATTAAATATCATGGCAACCCATAATACAGCGACCTTTGCTTTCAAAAGTGCCTGGACGTTTTTAGAATAGTCGAGACGTCTTATAAAGCATTTTTTTAAATTAAAAAAATTGAGAAGATTTCATAAATAGCTTAAAGAACTGCATCAATAACCAGGTAACAAAAAGAGTGGTTTTTGAACCAAAAAAAGTCATAGAATTTTTTTATAATTTGTACGTAAAATAATCACCAACGATGTAATGATCAATTAGACATGAAAGAAATCCACTGGCTATAAAATTGTTTAATATATAATCTCAAGCTAGCTTCCAAGAATATGTTAAAATTAATTTTCTTTTTATTAAAATTACTCAAATTTTTCTGATCAGTGTTTAGTAAAATAAATACTAGCCATACACAGACCAAATGAAGGAACAAAACGACTTGGATTTTCAAAGGTGTATAAACTATTTGACCTATAAAACATTCTGACACTTTTAAAAGCATTTAGACAGTTTGGAAAGCATTCAGGTGCGTTAAAATGCAAAACACAAAACCGCCATAAAATACAGCATCAGAAACTAAAAATATAAAAACTGTGAAGGAGACAAAGAGTGTGAAGGAGACAAAGAGTTTGCTATGGCACATCACCTGTGCTGACTACATACCTACAGGACCGACTCTAAACACATATTCTTTCCAACACAATGTGGTTCTTGGACGGCCTTGACAACATTCTAGAATACTCCTCACAAAACTTGCGAAAGTAAACTTCACCAAGAGATGGATGAAGGTCATAACTAATGGATATTTAAATCTCTGAAATATAGAAAAATGGCGATTACAAAACATTGTAATAATTAATAACAAATAATGATTAATAATTAAAGAACGTTACAACTTACTGTAACCACTTTCTTGTTGTAAAATGTGAGAGATATAGAAAAGAGGTAGTAATTTAATATCAGTAGTAAAGTGATCGCACATTTTTTCACAAACCCAATGGTACATTTCTGTCTGTTCGGGCAACCTGAAATAAAATAATTACGCTAAGTAACGCTTTTACATATTAGAAGAGTAAAGACCAATCCAAGAGTACAAAAGCCACACTATATGATTACAATTGTAACATACCCATAATTCATAGGTGTTATCTACAGGGCATTGTGCTTTCCGCTACCTCTTAGCTGGAAGTATTCGTATCTGTAACCAAACATATTTTATACAACTATATAGCCATTTTTACGACAGTAACTTCGACGTTTTTAAGCAAAATTAATAAAAATACATTTTTAATAAATTATTTTTGTTAATTAGAAGTAGTAATATTTAGTCAGGATGCATCAATCAGTAGAAAAAGTACCGAAAAGTTATTCTTAAAAAGCTTTTGGTGTTTAATCTAGAAATGAATGAGGAATATTTATGTTTGGACAGTTTCAATAAATATGTCAATAATTTTTGTCGAAACTATAAATGATAATAAATAACAAAATTGCAAGTATAAATATGTAAAATTATTTACAATCGATGCTGTATTTTTGCTACAGTACAGTTTGAGTGTAGATAAGAATGAATATGTACTATATTCAAAGGTGAAAGGAACATACATGTACGAATGGAGATAGCGACAATAAGAGTACATACGCCAGGAGTCACTAGAGTTTTAAGGTAATCGATTCTATCGGCAAAAATTAAAAATAAGCCAAGGACCATTGGTGATTCTCAAGTCAGCCGCCCCAAACAAATACTATCATAATAAGTGCAAGGGACATCATCTCTGAGCCTATCAGTGACATTTATTTTTAAGATGACAGAGAGGGTAGTTTAGATAAACTACCATCTTTGGCTTTTATGTTACAATTATACAAATATAAATAACTTTCAAAGTCTATGGTCATGATATCTAGGGATATATGTGTTTCCGTTTTTGAAAAACACAGGAAATATTGTCACTTTTTATTAGTTTTAATTACGAATTCAAACCCTCTGACAGGGCGTTTTTTTTTTAATTTACACTAATGGAGTAATAGGTTTTCTTTCATCTGGATGCATTTTAAAACAAATAAAAAAATATATAAGAACCAATTTAATAACAAATCTGAAGCATACACTTGTATATAATTCTACCTGGCAAAAAACTGTTTCCGGTAAATGAATCGTTTGACAAAGACTATCACTATCCCCATTCAATAAAGCAAACAATGCTTCACTCTCCCTGTTATAAATTGTGACAATACTTGAGGACATATATAAACAATATAACAGACGGTAATAGCATTTTAATTAATTCCCAATAAAAACCAGTAAAATGGGCTCGCTTTAGCTATAGAGTTTCCGTAGATGTTGTTACAAATCAATGTCTATGGTTTAGAGGACAAAAGAACTTCCGTTAAATGACACTCATCGATGAGGCCTAAATGATTGTTCAGCAACTACCCTATGCTTAAGGTAGCCACATTACCAAAAATGCATATCAATTGATGTTTTTGGATGATTTTGGAAGTGATTTATAGTTATCGAGAGGATTGAATGTTAAAAAAAAATACGAGGTATAATACAAAAGTTGCCCAAAACGAAAAGTCGACACTCTCGAAACTTTCTTCCTTTATTATCATGCGGTAAACTAAAACTGCAAATTTGTAGACATTCATTTTAGCCTAGGGTGTCTTCTTGTTTATTTCACATTTTTCTGCACTTGTTCGTATCTGAATCCGTTCCAATCAACAACGTTAGAGTAAGAAGATTATAAAAAGTTTTGGACAAGAAATACTCTGTTGAAACTGCAGCATCGATAATGCTAACTTATGTCAGTAGTGGAAAAAAGTTAAAGGGCTGTCTATCTAAATAAATGAAAGCGAAAAACGTCAGTCTGTTCATCTGTGTATGTACCTGTTTGCTTTAAACCGTCCTCCATGCCTAAACCACCACACTGAAAGAAAACTGCTGTACAAACAGTCTATCAAACCAATTTAATTTATGACGGGGGTTTAAATTTGTCATGTGTTCTCAAAACAGTGATATGAGTAAATTAAGTTTTTTATAATGTAGGTGGAGACAAAAATTTAGCCAATTCATGATGATAATTCAAGTTTCCAGTGGATATATATGCCTGGCTACTATGCTGACAGCAATTTAAAGCATCCAAGCATTGAACATTTTTTTGTTGAATTTATGAATATTCAAGTCTTAAGCAGCAGATTGGTGTATTGAACAACCCTCTAGGCCTACTCAGTGCTGATCTACAAGCCTGCAAAATACCCCTCTTCCAGAAATGCTCGCCAATTTTTACACTGCTTAAAATTGACGCCATCTTCCGGTATTTACTTCTTTGCTGCGCAGTATTTATTTGACCAATCAGATCCCGTTATTTATTTTTATTATTTTATTTATTTATTATTATTCTACCAACATACTACTGTCCATTCTTGTATGAATAGCATTTATTGTTCCCTTACTCACCAAAAGAAGCACTATTTTTTTCTATCCTATTGATGTAAAGAGTATAAGATGAGATGATCCTTGTGATTGTGATCACATTGGACAACCTGACAAATCCCGCAATCGTCTCTTGTTGTTTGTTGCCATTTCACATATGAAAATTGCGTAATAAACAAGCGTTGATTTTGTTTACGATGTGTGTGCACTAATTGCATCCATATTGATAGAAACCACTAGTTCCGATTTTATGCGTGCAGCGTGCAATTTCAAGCTAGGTGAAAAATGGCGCGTAACAGTAAATCTCAACAATAATTCTTAGAATCCATTTTTGATGGGGTCTCTTCGTAAGGATTCTTTATTCCTGTTACAATGGCCTTCATCAGACCTAAGACTAAATGAATTGCCCAATCAGATTTCATTTTAAACGCAGACAATGTAACTTCATTTATAAAAGTTTGCTATTATTTATTATAACTGACCACGTCCACATTTCGAAGATGACGTACATGGCAATCAATGGAAGTTATAGTAAGCTAAATTTCGGCTGATGCGACGAGCATTTGAGGCCAATGACTTTTTGGTAAGCTTGTAAATCAGGACTGAGTAGGCCTAGAGGGTTATTTATTACATCAATCTGCTGCTTAAGATTTGAATATTCAGAAACTCAACCAAAAAGTGTTCAGTGCTGGCATGCTTTAAACTGCTATAAAAAACAGTTTGTTAAACCAACTTGGTGCCGAGAAAACTCCAGTGTGGCCAATAGCAGTGGAGTTTTTGAGGATGACATTACATCTGATTTGTGCCATTTACCATGAGAAAAAAAATTGGGCATAAAATCTCAAACTTAATTAAAAATTGATAACAAAAATCAATCAGAGAGTACGACGTCTTATGCACAAAAGGTGAGGAAAGTGCGTGCCTCTTTTAAAAAATTAGTCCAAGGTGAGTGATTCAAAAGGTTCTTTTAGATGTTTTTGACATTTATTGAGAAAGTGCAGGACTGAATGCAAATTAAGTGACAACAATTTTATTGTAGTACCCATCATCTTTTTCAGTCAAATAGCCAAATATCTTTATGACAGCTCGCTCTATTTTCACCCCACCCCATTTATTTGGAAATAATAAATAATTAATAAAATACCATAATAATTAATAATAACCATTATTTATTAATTACTGAATAATAATTATAATAATAATAATTAATAATAACTAATAATAATAATACAATAATTATTATTTATTATTATAATTATAACAGTAGTAGTAGGTAGGTTACTATTATTATTATTTATAGTTAGTAGTTCGTTGTTATTTAATTTATTTAGCAATAAATTATTATTATTATAATTTTAATAATAATAATAACTACTACTACTACCACTACTTACTTACGAACAACAACAACAACTTAAAGTTAGTAGTAGTAATAATAATAATAATAATAATAATAATTCTTTAGTAGTTAGTTAGTTAGTTAGTTAGTTAGTAGTAGTTGTTAGTAAAAGTAGTAGTTATTGTAGTAGTAGCCACAACAGTAGGAAGTAATTGCATTGAACTCATCCACAAAATATGACCACAACATTTGTCCAAGAACGTGTCTAATCTACCTTGACGGCCGCGGTTGATGCTTGTTACACCCAAAACAAAATTTCTTATTTTCTCAATATAATAATAATTGTTATTATTTCTTAGCATTTTCCTCGGCCACATATGTGTGGCGAGGAAACACCGTACATAACCTGAGTATTGAGAATATTAACGGTGCGATTCGACATCGTTTTCAGCAATACTTTTACTCAAAAGAAGAAAATGCTATAAAAGAATAATAATTCTCCTGTGATTGGCCATTAATTCATGTATCGGGTGCTAATTGGCTCTCGTTATTAACAGATCTATTCTCTGTTCTCGTGAAAAATACGATGTTTCGTTGGGGCGACAACTTCAACACCAATTCTGGCCAATAAAAGATATCACACAAAATGTGCACAGAATTCAGTGGCTGGCAGTGGTCGGTAGCCACAGTTCTAGGGTCGCTCGCACATACATGCCCCACAGCCTGTCTGACTGGTGAGTCAATAGACTATAGCTCAAACTAAATGCCAGGCACTACAGGTTAGTAGTGCCCGGCCAAGTTTACCTCGGCTGCCATTTGACCCTACTAAATGGTTGGCGGCTGTCAATTTCATGGTACTTGTTGCAGATTGTAAGAAATGATTGTCAACCTTGAATGAGATTGCAGTGATTGTTATTCAATATAAGCAGGAGGATCAGCTCCGCTTGCTGCCACTAGATGACTTGGTAGATCCAGTCATTGTGTCATTGCGTTTGATTGGATAATACATGCACCAATGAGTTAATGAGCAGCGCTGACTCTATGTTATATATTCTGTTGTAGATAAATGCACTGAAGCTCAAGTATGAGAAACTAGAAGATGAAGTAACCTACATGCATATGGCTCCATACTATGTATTATTTGGTTCTTTTGTTCAGTTGATTTAGTGACTTGTAGAATTTTAACTTTAGATTTTAACTACAGATTTCACTACAAAATAAATATTTTATCTAAAATAATTACACAGACTTTTATACAGCCGCAGAAGGTGAGAGAATTAATTCAAGGAATTAAAGAGATATTATATTTAGTAAATTACTCTTGTGTAGACTGGATAGTGTTTCACTCTCAATAGTCTAAATATTGTTTGTGATAAATTATATACTATTTATTATTGGTCATTGATTGGTTTTGATAAGTCACAATGCGTTTTATTACAAAATTAGTTTCCAAAAACACTCTAAGCATACTTTTTTGCAAACTTTACAAACAATTTAAGTATTGAAATTAATTTGTTTACAATTTTTTAAAAATTTGGTGAGTATCATGCGTAAAACATTATATACTGGTACAATGAGCAATCTTGAAGAAATCGTTAATTAATTGATCATTTTCGCTTGGTTCGATAAATTAAAATCTTTGGACAAAGCACCAGAGGCACTAATTCTGCTGCTGTATTAGAAATGTTAGGCTTTCAAAAACATAATTAATAAAGTTGACATAACTATTTTTTTGGTTAGTTCAGCGATGATTCAAATGAATTTCCAGCTGAGAGAGTTTTTCTAATGAAGCCAACGAAAAAATGAGACAACTCCAAGTGGTTTTTGGCGCTCAGTGATAGAGATGTTTTATCAATTAGTGTTAGAAGTCTGAATGATCACCTAGACAAGTTTATACGAAGGCTGGTAAAGCTATTGGTTTACACTTTGAGCTTGCGCGAGTCTGCATTATCTCCCCTATCAGCCACACCACAGCAACTATGTTCGCTGTTACTGAGCAGTTTTGAGATGGAGATATTGCATCATTATTGATAACGTTTTAGCTAGCCCGCTTCTTATACCTTCAAGTCAAGATAACAATCATCAGATAAGAGAACAAAGGCTTCGCTAGTTGACATTGACGAGCTACGAAATGCAGTCAGACATTTTGATATTCCACTTTATACTCATAGGTGAGGCTTCAACACTGTTGTGTGTTTATAAATCACTACAGCTAAATGCTAAATTTACTTAAAATTTTAAAATTATTTTAGCATTCTCAATCATTGTGGTTTCATGTCAACCATGCAATAGACCGGAAATTCCAGTCAATGCCAGAATTTTGCCGGATATCGACAGTTTTCTAGCTGGTGAGAAAGTCTCTTACAGGTGCCCATTTGGTCTTATACCGACAGACGGAGATGTCTTCCGTACATGTCGGAGCGGAACGTGGACTGGTAAAGCACCAATATGTCTAGGTAAATGAATGAATTGGTTAAAAATTTTATTTGAAAGCTGGTTGAAATTTTCCAAAATTCAAAATTATATCAAGAATCTAAATAATCACAAAACTTCAAGTAACAAGTTTTGTTATGGAAACCTGGAATGAATAATTCATCCATCAATGTGTTTCGCTGGACAAATTTTTGTAGGTCCTGATGATTTGTGCCAAGGTTTCACTTTGTTTGACAATCGATGTCTCTTTATAAATAATCAAAACCTAACATGGACAGAGGCTAGATATCAATGCGGAAGTGGAAACAACTCCCAACTAGTTGCTTTAACAGGTGGGCATACTGAAATGACGTATTATTAATGAATAATTGTTTGTCAATCAAAGCTATATCAGACAATTTTGAAGTTTTTCATGAAATGTGAGGATAGTAATAAAAGTATAGAAAGAAAGTTTTTATGAACGGAAGCGGCTGAGAAGGTCATTTCTGCTGATGTAGAAACACTCTTGCCTGATTGACCATGAGAAGTTCCCAGCAGCCAAAATTGATAATGTTTTAAGGCTAACCACGTGTGAATATAATTTCTAGTGGCAAAGGCAAACTATAAGATAATATTCTTCATTTTGTAGCTCGGTGAGGTGGTTAAAATCTATTTCATGTAATATTAATGTCTTGTGTACATCTACCAACTACTTAACAATTTGCTTTTTCGATTGCATGATTTTGCACCTTATATTTCTGGAAAAATCGGTAAGCAATCACTAGCATAGTATTTGAAATCATCACCAGGTTTTCATCCAGATCTAAAAATTGATAGACAATCCACATTAAGACCAGTCATGTCATTGCTTGCAGTTTTAATATTTTTAATAAAAATGTTTAAGGCTAAAATAACATCAAACACAGCGATTTTAACTGGAAATGCTTGAGAATGGCAAGTAGAAAGAAAAAGAAGAATATACCCTGTCCTCGTTTCTGATCAGTAGTGGCAAATTGGTAGGTAATAGGTAGAAGGAGCATTATATTGTAAGAAAATGAGCAAAACAGACCCAATGGCAAATTTTATTTTTGCTGAAATTTGTACCGCCAATTCCTATGGTACACTCTAAATAACGGAACAGCGAGCTATCTTCACTGATTGTTTGCATCGCTCTAAATGTTATATACGTATATATACGTTATATACGTATTGCAGTCATATATTGCAGACAGCCATGTTCTGGCAGCATCTAGAGGACTGTTGAGAACAAAGAACGTAGACCAGGCGTGGCATGCAGGTCACATGAAGGATGTCTGGAGATGGACAGGTGGTAATATGAGTATATAACCAGTGCTGTAGTCCATTAGACTATCTATTACCAGGATCATTTCCTAATATCTACTCACAGATGGGTCAGCGATTAAAGAGTTTTCCTGGGCAAACGGTGAACCAAACAATTTGAGAGGTGATGAGTTTCATCTTCAGTTGAGAATGAAGTTGGACTATAAATGGAATGATGCTGATGGAAAAAGTTCTGTTGAACACGATGGAGCAAATGGTCAAGACAATTGGTCTGTGAACAAATTTATTTGTCGTTGTAAGTATATATTATGTCAGTGGTAATATACGAGCAGATCTCAGTAGTAATATACGAGCAGATCTCTGTCCATATTACTACTTATGTCAACAAACTCCTGGTCTAAACAATGAGTTGGATTAGAAGGTTGATCACATGGTAATCAGCGTTAGATGTTCCGACCAGTCGCTCTCAAAATTATTGACAGGAGAGGATAACTTTTAACAATCATGCTTATATTGTTTTCTATGTAAATAGTTTCTTGCGTAATTATAAAAGTTGACATGAAATAAAATTGCAATCATTAATATTTTCTGAAATATAACTGTCAATCAATTACTTCTGGTATCAGGTGTTAATTTTTTATTTTGGTAACTTTAAGCAAGTACATTTATGTAGGTAACAATCGTTAATTAATAATTTCTCCTATATGTATTTGATTAATCAGGGTATTGGCCAATCATCAGATGTACTGATCTCACTCAACGAATCATTACATGAAAAATCAACTCTATATAGAGAAACCTAATGAAGCCCTGTGTAGATAATTCATTTTTCTGCGCTCATCTATGAGGTTCAGGCAATGGAATCTGAGTGCCGCCGGATAAAAAACAACAATGAAATGCTCGCCATTTTCTAATTATATAAAAATGAATTTGGCAGAGAATTAAATTAGTTTATATAAGAACTACAGCCTAAGGTGACAGAAATTATTACTATTATTATTTCAAGTCCAATAACTTTGTGGGAAAATTATTTTTAGTAATCTTAGGTGCCAAAATGAAGCTGTTCACCTGCTTCTAAGTTGACAGTTTTCTTTTTCAACAAACTCATTTTTTGTTTTAAAGTAATTATTTTTTTTATTTTTGGTCATTCTAACATTGTTTTATATATTTCAGGAGACAGAGGAAAAATTTCCCTAGCACTTAGTGTCAAAAAATTGCGGCTAGAGTTTTGATTTAGGTATACCCATACGACTTTAAAATAAAAAAATTGCATAATATGATGGCTTGTTATGACTATTGGGGCGTTTATCTACAAAAATTAACAACTTCATAAGCTATATTTTCATCAGCGTAATGAAGCTGGATGCATTTTAATCCTATGCAAGTAGTTATTTGGCTGTTTAACATCATTATTCTATACCTAGTAGGCTCAGTTTGTAATGTCAATAATTCACAAGCTTGTTGGCCATAATACTGTACTGCCATACTTCCTGTCGCAATTTACGGCATATACAAAACAATTATATTTATCAGGTGATCAACCTTCTTCTGATCAAACTCCTTGGTCTAAAAACCCAATCGTAAGATGTTTAATTGTTGCAAGTTTGCTAAACTTATAATTGGACAACGAAATCATCTCAAACACAAGTTGACAGCATAGTGTTATTGTAGATGACGGACCATGTGACCCCAAAAGAGACAGTCTAAACCTTTTCATATCGGTAAACAATTCTTGTTTTGTATTCAGAAGTAAAACTCAGCACAATGTACGAGACAGCAGGTGCTCGTCGGCTAACAATGTAAGTCGGCAAATTCAGGTAAAACATGTGTTAATGATGTACTTACTGCTTTCTTTGGCATGGTACATACAAATAACTGCAGTCTCATTAGCTTCATATAAAAAGTTGTCTGCTCAATTAGAGCATAACTCCTGCGTATGTTTTCAGCAACATGTTTGTCGCGCCAAAGGAATTAACTGGTTTCAAGCAAAGAGTGCCTGTAAACTCTTTGGTGCTCAGTTAGCCAAGTTTGATACAAAGGTAAGATATTGCAATTACATCAGCATTGAGCTGTCATATCAAGCCTTGGAACTCAGTCTATTACAGCTGTACTGCATAGTGTCTGTCATTGTGTGCAGACAACTCCTATGTAAGTTTGTATGTAGGCAGAGAGTGATACAGTTATAGCATTTATCAAGAAGCAGGTGTTGGACATGAACCAAACAAAATATGGTGGAAACTACTGGATTGGTGGTTCATTTAACAAAACATCATACAGCAAGAAATGGAGGTGGAGCACCGGAGATGGTTTGTACACTCATCTTATGATAAAGTTAGCAAAATAAACAACAATAACAACATCATAAAGTAGGCAAAAAGGATTGTTGACTAAATTTCGTACTTTGATATTTACGACTTCAGTATGACACAATAATAGTCGAGCTGACTCCTAATATATATTTTTATGCCCCAATAATTTTCAATGTTTTGCATTCTCAACTTGTTCCCTTCAAAAAGCTCAAACAAAAACATGTGCTTTTCTGTGAGCTGAGACAGTGTTATTTATAAAAAATAGCATCAAAAATATCTGTTTGTCTGTGTGTGTATTTGCCCACAGATATCTATACCTATACCACTACTCCGAGATAAATTAAAACTGCTGCACAAACATTTAAATTGAACCACTTGGAGGCTTTGAATTCGCTATTTGATGTCAAACAGAACATGTTTGTATTTGAGTGCATTTGAATATTCCCGGTAGTACTAGTAGCTCTAGTTAATAATTGTTTAGTTATGCTATATAATTAAACGTTTGTCTATTTACAGACTTTGCGACATCCAGTCTTACTGGACCAGCTGTAGGAGGCAGCGGCTGTGGTATTGTAGCAGATAATGGAAGTGTGGCATTAGTTGGCTGTAACAACAAGTTGCCTTCTCTTTGTACCAAAAGTGAGTGTTTGTTCATACAATATATACGCTCAAGCAACAGACTTACTAATGTCATAGATCAACTCATACATTAAACCTGCTTATGGCATAGATATATTCATGAAATATATCTACTCAGGCAATAGATTTACTAATTCAATAGAGTTACCAGTACAACAGATCTACCCTTATGCCATAGATATACTTGAGGTGCTTTCGAATACCCTACGCGTAGGGCTTAACGATGGGATTAAACGAGATGATTCGGAAACCCCATCGTTGAGGGCAAAAACACATGGCGGCAATGAGCATTTTGGGCTCAACGATGAATTGTCTCCACCTAACCAACAGTTTTAACGAGTCAACTTATTAGTCACTGCTTCTCCCCGTTTTAAATCGTGACAATCCGATATAACGAATATAAAAAATACATCTGACGATAGCATCATCGTAATTAGTTTCTGTTTGTAAAGAAACTAAAGTGGGCTCGCTTTAGCTATACAGTTTTCATAGACATTGATGGAAATAAAAAAGTCTATGGTTCAAGCGCAAACAACTTCCATTAAACGATAGTCATCGATGAGCCCGCAACGAGTGTTCAGCAAGTGTCCTACTAGTAGGATATCCGAAAGTACCCTTATTTAATAGATCTACTCAAACAATAGAACTACTTATTTAATAGATCTACTTTCACAATTATAACAAAATGACTCTTGAGTTTAAAAATAATTATTTTTACACATTTCCTGTGTTCTCAGATGTGAAATCTAGAGTTTGTGGGACGCCTCCACAAGCACCCAACACCAAGCGGTTACCGAGCAAAGAATATGCACCCGGTGACCTGCTTATACAAGAGTGTGCTGCCGGGTACACTGCTGCCAGAGAGTCAGCTTGTCAGTGCACATCCACAGGTCAATGGGATGACTTGTGTGCAGTCAGCATCCAATGCAGTGCTATACAATCCACACAAAGCACTCAAACCTATGCTATAGCTAGCCCATCAGCAAGAACTGCTCCAAGGAATGCTGTCGTTGGGTAGACTAGAGTCAGCGCAATATATTTGTATCTGGACTGTTCAATCTTAATTATTTTGTAAACATTGTCAGTTATATAATATAATCTGAAGTAAAAGCCGAACTTTAAATACTATTTAGCCACAGTTCCTATCAGATAAAAGTAGCATCACAGGAACTAGATGAATCAAACAAAATATTGGGTCACGAAATATAACTTCAAACTTGCATGGAAGTTATTTTTTTGTAGAAAAAATAATTCTATCAAATACATCTGTTAATGGCATAATGATAACATATAACAGCTTCCAACAACAAATAAAAATAGCTGTGAAATTATGAATTCATTTCCCATTACATGTCAGCATTTTAAGGCAAGTATTCTAACTTACGCTTTAAGATCTTCAAACAGATCCAAAGACAGATACTGTATATATTAAAATATAACTAAATCAAGATTATATATAGCTCTAACATGGCTTTTGAGAGTCCCCATTGATAGAAACAGTTAGTTTGATGCCTCTTGTATGTTATGAGATCTTGATAAGGAAGAAAGATCTCCAAATTGATTGCGAGGTGGCTGTGCAACCCTAACAGACACAATCAATCTCATTTGAGGGTTGAGAGATTCTATACTGTTTAGTTTACAAGGTTAGTCTCAGTATTATTTCTACAGTATTTACCTTATTGGCTACAAGCGTAGAGTGGGGAGTTGTGCTCTCTACAACCAATGAACTCGTAGTAGGTTTGTTTGGATACCATCCATATATTATATTTTTGGTGAAACAGATTTGAAGAAACATTGCTGAAATATGTCCTTCTTCATAAACCACAAAACAGCCTAGTTACAATTTGCGTTGTTGTAACAATTACACTAAAAGATTAAATAGTTGTTGGTACAAATGGCTTTTTGTATAAAAGAATAAGAGACCTCATGAGAAGATAACTGCAAAGTTTGCAAAATAGTCAACGTTTTTCATCTCAAAATACCACCATTAAAATTTTTATTGTATGTATAGTATATGCATGTAGCGAGCCTAAGACTTAAGGTAGCATATAGCAAGGTTGGAAATAGCGGTTTGTAAACCCTAATCACTGGTGCTAATTGCTAGTCATGCGCAAGGGGTTGGAGCATATCCCCTTATTTGGTTAAAGGCGTCGCTACACGGGAGCGATAATGTCGGCGAAATCGCATGTGTCTGCTTGCTGTGAATTGATCTCGCAAATAACAACGATTAATCATAGCTGAGCACTTATTTCCTCATTCCCAAGTCCTTAAAAAGGCTTTTCTCTGAATGTTTATTCAGGGAATAGTAGTCTATTGCTGAAGTACAAGTAATTATAGATATATTTGAATTTTATTTTTTGCCTTTTTGATCAGTTTATTATATCACAGAGGTATATTTGAATGCATAAACTTTAAAGCATTGATGCTGGCTGCATCACACATTAAGAAATACATGTAGATAGATTACTGTTGACCCAATCTGCTCTGACATTGTTTACCTGCAATACTTCATGTGTCTTCAACTAACTTTTCATGCCCTGCTTGCTGCATAATAAAAAATTTGTTTCATTTTTATGTAAGTCTGCTTTGTTATAGGATTATATGCAAACTTATATTATCAAAAAACTTAAAAGTATTATTAACGGTTTCATCAGAGCAAATGATGGTATCCCCTAGTTTGACATAACTTAGCATGGACATCAGCGGAAAGCCCTATTTCCTAGTTTGTAACAGCATTAGCGAAAGCAATTCAATCCATAATTTAGCCATCAGCGATTCCAAACCCTGGCATGTAGTGTCCCCATACCATAGTGATGTGTTTTAGATTGTCTCTCTGCTGGGGTAGACATCTAATGGTTACTTTGCCTTTTTGGGTGTTGTCCTACCTTGTAATGTTCACCGCTGCAGGCATATAAATGCATTTATTAGTGATCAATGAGGCATGTAATGAGTGTTCCTAGTAGTCAAATGAAAGTTATTGAGTTAGTAACTTGTTCACCTATATAACTTTAGTTAGTTATTATCGATTGACTGTACTACTTGATTACTAGACTACTAACTTCTTGAACAGGAAGTGGAGGTGCCAGGTAGTTTTATTACTGTAGGAAGAAGTGCTAGAAGCAGGTGAGAGAGAATATTTGTAAGTACAAGTAATTGTATAGACTCTGTAGTACAGCAGTGTATGTCTTTTGCTGTCATTTTGTCTATATTTATACTAATCTGTAGTGTTTTATTTATTATTTAGCAGTAGAACAACAATGGCTGAGAAACAACAAGACAAAAAATTTCATTCTGATGATGATATCGTTATCGACAGCGAGCATGGACTGACCACCCTCCCATCTCGCCCTCAATCAATCACACTGCTGAAGTCTGTCCAACTACCATCTCCTCCTCTCTCAGTCTGCCAGTACAAAGGGAGTGCTTATGTAGGGTTGTACAACAGTTCAGTAACTAGAATAGACAACAACTACCAATTACATAACTCTTTTATCTCCACCTCTGGTCCAATAGAATCTATCTCTGTATATAAGGACAAGTTGTATACATTGTCAGTTGGCAACCCTTGTGTAGTGAATGTTCATGATATGTCAGGTGGACATATTACAAGCTGGAATCACCCGGACCATATGCATTACTCTGACACGCTGACTGCAGTAGCTGATCAGGTAGTTATGACAGAACCACAAAACCGGAATATAACTATCTATTCTCTCACCGGCGAGTTTCTACGTCACATTCCCTGCCCTCTAATAAGTGATACCAATACTGCTTTGCGTGCTGTAGACAATACTTCTGTTGTTATATCTAACGGTGGCACATGTAGAGTATTTAGAATGAACATAACAACTGGAGAGATGGTGTGGGTTTGCTCTGACGTGATGTCCCCACAAGGTCTAGCATGCGATGAAAACTACATCTTCCTAGGTGCACGCAACGACAATACAGTCTACGTAATAGATACCACCACAGGTTAGTTATTAGCTAGATATTTTTATGCTATGTTTACTGATGTCTCCATGGTCACATGATCTTTGAGCGATTCATTGTGATCTGCAGCAGTCAATTGTATCAAGTCTGAAGTAGTTTATGAACTTTTGATACAGTAAATATTCGATTAGCCTTTTTCGTTAATGCAAATTAGTGGTCAACCTGTCTCAAATCAATGAGATTATTTCAGTTGAAAACCAGGTTTTTGTACACCTTATGGGAAAACAGAGAAAACATACCAACAAGAAGGTTCAGTCATTTCACTTGGTACAGAAGGAATGCAGACAGTTTTAAGAGTAAAATAAATGATGGAATACTCTAACACTTACTGCTATCATCACCCGCTTGGAAGGTTTTGAGTTGTAAGACGGAAAGCATATCATATCATAAACTGCAGTTTTCATGAGACTATCAAAATTTTTTGAGCGAAACAATAATTTTCATGATGAAGTATAATTTGAAGACGGCTGAGGAATGCAAGGGCATACAATGTAGCTGGAAAATTTTGACTCTATAAAAACAAGGGGCACAGTAAACAGCAAAGTAAAGAAGAAATTGATAAAAAAAATTCCTTCGTTCTAATATGTCCGGCCGGGGTGACAAGACCAGAGAACAAGGTTTTGAATAGTTTAAAAAAAAAACCTATGAAATGACACAATTATTTTTGTTGGTATGATGATAGCACTGCACGACAGAGCTTTTGCATGGAAAGAACTTTGCAGCTCAGGATCTTAACACAGCGTAGGTCCGTTTTTAAATCGCCTGCCTTGATACACACTCCCTCTATGACTCCACAGAGAGCGAGTGCACCTTCCTTGTACAGCGACATGACAAACCCTAACAAGTTCCCAACCTCTCTGCAGCCAGCGCTTCACAAGCTTCCTTTACTAGACTTTAATGTTGTATCTGATTTCTCTGGAGTTTTTGCTTTGAAAATTACAATGCTGGTGGGAAAGGCCGCAATAACATAAATATTGATGAGCTTGAGACACAAAAGCACTCTTGTGTCAGAATTCTTTCATACCAATGATGACTGGTTTGCTCAGTTTGTAATATATATTGTGGTGTTTGCAGGTAGCCTAGTATCTGAGCTAACAGATCACGATATTAGTGGAGCTTTAGTGTTTGGTTTGGGGGTATCCGGTACCACCCTAGTTGTACCCAAGTGGAACACTGAACAACTTCTCTTCTATCAACTGAATATGAAATGAGAAGACAAACCTACAGATTTCACTACAAAATAATTATTTTATATAAAATAATTACATAGACTTTTATACAGCCACAGAAGATGAAAGAATTAATTCGAGGAATTAAGGATGTATTATATTTGCAAATTATTCTTGTGTAGACTTGGTAGTGTTTTACTCTCAATAGTCTAAATCTAAATACTGTTTCAATAAGTTTCCATATGCAAATTATAGGTGCATTTTTGGCCAATGAGCATATGGAAATGGATGGCGATTCGAAAAACTCCGCGCATTCCCATTTTGGATCACGCCTCTGATGTCTGAATGACTACTCGGTCTAGAAACGTTGAAATGAGAATTATTTTTCGCCGCTATCAAGCCGAATACAGACTGCTATGTAGTTCATGTCACAAAATATCACACAGAGTTTCCTACTGTTCATTGTCTATGAATACCAAAAAGCCGACTCAATATTGGGGACACGATTTAATTGAAGGCTTGCTAACGAATCAATAAATTGATTCTATTAGTAGTAGGGGTAGTACTAGTAGTAGTACTAGTAGTAGTACTAGTAGTAGTACTAGTAGTAGTACTAGTAGTAGTACTAGCGGTAATTAATAAATGTGTATACTTTCTTAAATAACTTTTTCTCAAAGAATGAACATTTTTTTAATAATTAAAACAATATTTCTATTTGTATAGTTCAACAAAATAATGTCTAAAAGAAAAAACAGAACAGCATATGTCAATCATATCATTTACTAACCTGGCTGGGTTATACGTATTAAGCAGGTCTAAGTAGAACGTGTTAACAAACAGAAACAAAAAAAGCTTGAAAATACCATTTACCTACAGATCTCTAACTTCGCAATCCTGTAAAACGCTAGTGGCAATAAGCTTATTTTATGATACTCTTTAAATAAATGCGCATTACATGTCGCTGCTCACAATACGCATATGGAAACCTGGTGTTTGCTATGTATTACTTTGTCTCATTGAATATTTTAAACTGTTACAACCAGTGCTTTCCACTGCTAGATAAGTCTTTAAAAATAACTTGTATGTGTTGCTGTCAAGTTTTTCACAATTTTTCATAGCCCGAAACGCAGTTTGCGTAGTGTATATTATATATTATATAGCAAATGTGGCAGCACGATATATTAATTTTGGATTTATTTTTAATCAATTGACATCAAACTCACAATCTTTACTGAGATTGCTAAAACCAACACACTGGAGACAGCTGTTTAATGAATACTATTAGCAAATCTAACACATATCTCTATCAATTAATGATTCATTCATTTATATCATACTTGTAATATTACAGCTCTTATCTAATATATATACTATATATACCTAACAGCTTGTGTGTCATCAAAATATTAAACAGCAGTACAATGGTGGTACCGAAGTCTCGGAAGCATGACTGACTGCTGAACATACTAGGCAGCTGCTGGCCATGGCCATCTCACAATGAAAAATTAACTTCATGGCCCTTGCAAGAAAAAAGATACACTTACATGTCTCTCACTAACAGTTATTTACAGAAGAAAATATATCGTATGTATTATTGGTTTTCAGTGTAAATTACAGATATAAATTATTTCATTCTGCTCTTTTATACTCCAGCAGTGGATGGCTACATACAATTAATAAATAAACCATACCTACAGTCAAACTCCAAACCATACCTACAGTCAAACCCCAAACCATACCTACAGTCAAACCCCAAACCATACCTACAGTCAAACCCTAAACCATACCTACAGTCAAACCCCAAACCATACCTACAGTCAGACCCCAAACCATACCTACAGTCAAACCCTAAACCATACCTACAGTCAAACCCCAAACAATACCGACAGTCAAACCCCAAACCATACCTACAGTCAAACCCCAAACCATACCTACAGTCAAACCCCAAACCATACCTACAGTCAAACCCTAAACCATACCTACAGTCAAACCCCAAACAATACCGACAGTCAAACCCCAAACCATACCTACAGTCAAACCCCAAACCATACCTACAGTCAAACCCCAAACCATACCTACAGTCAAACCCCAAACCATACCTACAATCAAATCCCAAACCATACCTACAGTCAAACCCCAAACTATACCTACAGTCAAACCCCAAACCATACCTACAGTCAAACCCCAAACCATACCTACAGTCAAACCCCAAACCATACCTACAGTCAAACCCCAAACCATACCTACAATCAAATCCCAAACCATACCTACAGTCAAACCCCAAACTATACCTACAGTCAAACCTCAAACTATACCTACAATCAGACCCCAAACCATACCTACAGCCAAACCCCAAACTATACCTACAGTCAAACCCCAAACTATACCTACAGTCAACCCCCAAACCATACCTACGGTCAAACCCCAAACCACCCCTACAGTCAAAACATTTCATTGCTTATCAAAATCACATTTTATGTATAGAAATAAAAAATAAATATGGTGAAAAAATGTCTCTGAGTCAGGTGCAATTTTTGAGTTTGTCCATTCTCAACTACAATGTTGTGCATCCCTGTACTATACCAACCAATAAACGTCGCAGTTAATCATGCATCTGGGTATAATCCATCAACTTTGGTATAGTTCGTTATAAAAGAATCGGATTAAAGCAAGATCGTTGAACAACTTAGTTTCATTTTGACCGTTTCAAAATGCTAAAATCACAAAAATCTTCAGTTTGAGACCAAATGAGAAATTTAAACCCCTTCTCCCCCCCTCGCCACACAATAGAATGTTTTCACAGCAAATTTTTTCAGCGCAGCGGTTTAAGCATCTGTTTCTCCGGAATGACAGACGAATAAACAGATGGCCATACATACGGATGCTTTTCCCGTTTATATACTTTGATAACATTTTATTCACCTTGTTAATTGTGGAATTGTTCACTAAGGTTGTTAAAGCATTGTTATCAAAAGTTGCAATGCCAGGTTTCTGTCAACTATTTGTCAGGAGCCTATGGTGACTGATTGGTAACCAAGGCAACTGTAGGAGTATGGTAGGCTGCTCTTTAGGTCAGGTAAGCTGTGAAGTGGAAACTGTGAAGCACCGTTTGCTGTATGTATACGTAGACAAATGTTCATTTTATAAAGGTTGATCTACACACATGTTGGTGGAGCTCATACGATATACTGCCAGCACCAGTGGTGTTTGGAGTTGCCCACTATTGGTGATAGTGAGCCGTCGAGACAAAGTTAAACACTTTGTATATGTTACCATGAATAGCTATAAATTACTGGCGCAGTGACAGTGTGTAATGCGGTCTAACGTTCTGTTTTAAAAAATGGTTGGAAATGATAATAATTTCTCACTTTTTTCATAAAAGACCTAACTCGTTTGTGAGAGGCAACAAATGACGAATAACTGAAATTACCTAATTATATAAATCGTTATTTTTATTAGTTACAAGTGAATTGCTATGCGGCATGAAAGTTGCCGAAAGTCATGAAAAAAGTGAACTTCGTTAAACTAGATATGATAGACACAACAGACTTCCTTATGCCATAGATAGGCTTATGCACTAGATCTACTGAGACAATAGATCTACTTATTTAATAGATCTACTCAAACAATAGAACTGCTTACTTAATAGATCTACTGAGACAATAGAACTACTCATGTAAAAGGTCTACTCAAACATTAGGTTTACACATTCTACTGATCTACTCTCACAATTACAACGAAATGACTCTTTAGTTTCTGGTGTTTTCGGATGTGAAATCTAGAGTTTGTGGGACGCCTCCACAAGCACCCAACACCAAGCGGTTACCAAGCAAAGAATATGCACCCGGTGACCTGCTTATACAAGAGTGTGCTGCCGGGTACACTGCTGCCAGAGAGTCAGCTTGTCAGTGCACATCCACAGGTCAATGGGATGACTTGTGTGCAGTTAGCATCCAATGCAGTGCTATACAATCCACACAAAGCACTCAAACCTATGCTATAACTAGCCCATCAGCAAGAACTGCTCCAAGGAATGCTGTCGTTGGGTAGACTAGAGTCAGCGCAAAATATTTGTATCTGGACTGTTCAATCTTAATTATTTTATAAACATTGTTAGTTATATAATATAATCTGAAGCAAAAGCCGAACTTTAAATACTATTTAGCCACAGTTCCTATCAGATAAAAGTAGCATCACAGGAACTAGATGAATCAAACAAAATATTGGGTCACGAAATGAAACTTCAAACTTGCATGGAAGTTATTTTTTTGTAGAAAAAATAATTCTATCAAATACATCTGTTAATGGCATAATGATAACATATAACAGCTTCCAACAACAAATAAAAATAGCCGTGAAATTATGAATTCATTTCCCATTACATGATGTCAGCATTTTAAGGCAAGTATTCTACTTTATGCTTTGAAATTTTTAAACAAATCCAAAGACAAATACTGTATGTATTAAAATATAACCAAATCAAGCTCATATATAGCTCTAAAATGGCTTTTGAGAATGCCCATTGATAGAAACAGTTAGTTCGATGCCTCTTGTATGTTATGAGATGTTGAAAATGAAGAAAGATCTCCAAATTGATTGCGAGGTGGCTGTGCAGCCCTAACAGACACAATCAATCTCATTTGAGGGTTGAGAGATTCTATACTGTTTAGTTTACAAGGTCAGTCTCAGTATTATGTTTACAGTATTTACCTTATTGGCTACAAGCGTAGAGTGGGGAGTTGTGCTCTCTACAATCAATGAACTAGTAGTAGGTTTGTTTGGATACCATCCATATATTATATTTTTGGTGAAACAGATTTGAAGAAACATTGCTGAAATATGTCCTTCTTCATAAACCACAAAACAGCCTAGTTACAATTTGCGTTGTTGTAACAATTACACTGAAAGATTAAATAGTTGTTGGGACAAATGGCTTTTTGTATAAAAAAAAATAGGAGACCTCATGAGAAGATAACTGCGAAGTTTGCAAAATAGTCAATAATTTTCATCTCAAAATACTGTCTCTAAAAGTTTTATTGTATGTATAGTATATGCATATAGCTAGCCTAAGACTTAGGGTAGCATATAGCAAGGTTGGAAATAGCGGTTTGTAAACCCTAATCACTGGTGCTAATCGCTAGTCATGCGCAATGGGTTGGAGCATATCCCCTGATTTGGTTAAAGGCGTCGCCACACGGGAGCGATAATGTCAGCAAAATCGCATTAGTCTGCTTGCTGTGACTTTTTCTCGCAAATAACAATGATTAATCATAGCTGCTCTACTCTACCATTGTTTACCTGCAATTAAAACTTCATGTCTTAAGCCAACTTTTCATGCCCTGCTTGCTGCGTAATAAAACATGTGTTTCGTGTTTATGTAAGTCTGCTTTGTTATAGAATTATGTGCAAACTTATATTATCAAAAAACTTAAAAGTATTATTAGCACTTTCATCAGCGGAAATGATGGTATCCCCTAGTTTGACATAACTTAGCATGGACACCAGCGGAAAGCCCTATTTCCTAGTTTGTAACAGCATTAGCGAAAGCAATTCAATCCATAGTTTAGCCATCATCGATTCCAAACCCTGGCATGTAGTGCCTCATACCATAGTGATGTGTTTTAGATTGCCTCTCTGCTGGGTAGACATTTAATGGTTACTTTGCCTCTTTGGGTGTTGTCTTACCTTGTAATGTTCACAGCTGCAGGCATTTATTAGTGATCGATGAGGCATTTAGTGAGTGTTCCTAGTAGTCATATGAAAGTTATTGAGTTAGTAACTTGTGCATCTATATAGCTTTGGTTAGTTATTATCAATTGACTGTACTACTTGATTACTAGACTACTAACTTCTTGAACAGGAAGTGGAGGTGCCAGGTAGTTTTATTACTGTAGGAAGAAGTGCGAGAAGCAGGAGAGAGAGAATATTTGTAAGTACAAGTAATTGTATAGACTCTGTAGTACAGCAGTGTATGTCTGTTGCTGTCAATTTGTCTGTATTTATACCAATCTGTAGTGTTTTATTTATTATTTAGCAATAGAACAACAATGGCTGAGAAACAACAAGACAAAATAATTACTTCTGATGATGATGATATCGTTATTGACAGCGAGCATGGACTGACCACCCTCCCACCTCCCCCTCAATCAATGACACTGCTGAAGTCTGTCCAACTACCTGCTGAACCTCTCTCAGTCTGCCAGTACAAAGGGAGTACTTATGTAGGGTTACTGGACAATACAGTTACTAGAATAGACAACAACTACCAATTACATAACTCTTTTATCTCCACCTCTGGTCCTATAGAATCTATCTCTGCATATAAGGACAAGTTGTATACATTATCAGGTGCCGACCCCAGTGTAGTGAATGTTCATGATATGTCAGGCAGACATATTACAAGCTGGAATCACCCTTACCATAGGCATTACTCTGACACTCTGACTGCAGTAGCTGATCAGGTAGTTATAGCAGAACCAAAAAATCGGAGAATAACCGTATATTCTCTTACCGGCAAGTCCCTACGTCACATTCCCTGCCCTCTGATAACCGACACCAATACTGCTTTGCGTGCTGTAGACAATACTTCTGTTGTTGTATCTAACTGTGGTACATGTCAAGTATTTAGAATGAACATAACAACTGGAGAGGTTATGTGGACTCTCTCTGACGTGATGTCCCCACAAGGTCTAGCATGCGATGAAAACTACATCTTACTAGGTGCACGCAACGACAATACAGTCTACGTAATCGATACCACCACAGGTTAGTTATTAGTTAGATATGTTTATGTTATGTTCACTGATGTCTCCCTGGTCACATGATCTACGAGCAGCGATTCATTGTGATCTGCAGCAGTCAACTGTATCGAGTTTATGAACTTTTGATACAGTAAATATGCCGCCAGCTTTTTTTGTTAATGCAAATTGGTGGTCAAACTGGCTCAACCGATGAGATTGTCTCACGTGAAAACCAGGTTTCGTTGTACACAGTTTAGGGTAGCAAGAAGAAAAGCAAGAAGGTTTAAGCCATCTCACTTGGTACAGGAAGAATGCGGGCAGTTTTAATTGTAAAAAAAATGATAGAAAACGTTAACATATACAGCCATGTTCCCCCTTCAGAGGGACAGAAAGCTAAACTGCAGGTGCATCCAAACCTTTTGTGCTATGATTGAATACAATTTGAAGACTGCTAAGGAATGCAAGGAATGCAATTTGACGCTATAAAAAACAGGGGCACAGGAAATTGCAAGGAAAAGAAAAATTGATGATAAAAATCCTTTCGGTCTAATATGCCCGGCCGGGGTGACAAGACCAAAGAACATGGCTTTGATAGTCTCAAAAGAAAGCCCATGAAACTACAAAGCTAATTTTATTGGTAAGATGATAGCACCGCACGACGGAGCTTTTGCATGGAAAGAACTTTGCAACTCAGGATCCTTACACAGCGTAGGTCTGTCTTTAAATCCCCAGCCTTGCAACACACTCCCTCTATGACTCCACAGAGAGTGAGTGCACCTTCCTTGTACAGCGACATGACAAACCCTCACAAGTTCCCAACCTCTCTGCAGCCAGCGCTTCACAAGCTTCCTTTACTAGACTCTAATGTTGTATCTGATTTCTCTGGAGTTTTTGTATCCGATTTATCAAAATCTTTTGCTTTGAAAATCACAATGCTGGTGGGAAAGGCCACAATAACATCATTGTAGATGAGCTTAAGACACAAAAGTACCCTTGTGTCCGAATTCTTTTATACCCATGACTGGTTTGCTCAAGTTTGTAATATATATTGTGGTGTTTGCAGGTAGCCTAGTATCTGAGTTAACGGATCACGATATTAGTGGAGCTTTAGTGTTTGGTTTGGGGGTATCCGGTACCACCCTAATTGTACCCAAGTGGAACACTGAACAACTTCTCTTTTATCAACTGAATATGAAATGAGAAGACAAACCTACAGACTTCACCACAAAATAAATATTTTATATAACATAATTACTTAGACTTTTATACAGCCACAGAAGATGAAAGAATTAATTCAAGGAATTAAAGAGATATTATATTTAGTAAATTATTCTTGTCTAGACTGGGTGGTGTTTTACTGTCAATAATCTAAATACTCCCTCAATAAGTTTCCATATGCAAATTATAAGCGCATTTTTGGCTTATGAGCATTTGGAAATGGATGAGGATTAAAAAAACTCCGCGCATTCCCACTTCGGATCACGCTTCTAAAGTCTGGATGACTACTCAGTCTAGAAACGTTGAAATGAGAATTATTTTTTACTGCTATCTAGCCGAATACAGCCTGCTATGTATTATTGGTTTTCAACGTAAATTACAGATATAAACTATTTCATTCTGCTCTTTTGTACTCCAGCAGTAGATGACTACATACAATTAATAAATAAGCCATACCTACAGTCAAACCCCAAACCATACCTACAGTCAAACCCCAAACCGTACCTACAGTCAAACCCTAAACCATACCTAAGGTCAAACCCTAACCATACCTACAGTCAAACCCTAACCATACCTACCGTCAAACCCCAAACAATACCTACAGTCAAACCCTAAACCATACCTACAGTCAAACCCCAAACCATACCTACAGTCAAACCCCAAACCATACCTACAGTCAAACCCCAAACCGTACCTACAGTCAAACCCTAAACCATACCTAAGGTCAAACCCTAACCATACCTACAGTCAAACCCTAACCATACCTACCGTCAAACCCCAAACAATACCTACAGTCAAACCCTAAACCATACCTACAGTCAAACCCCAAACCATACCTACAGTCAAACCCCAAACCATACCTACAGTCAAACCCCAAACCGTACCTACAGTCAAACCCTAAACCATACCTAAGGTCAAACCCTAACCATACCTACAGTCAAACCCTAACCATACCTACCGTCAAACCCCAAACAATACCTACAGTCAAACCCTAAACCATACCTACAGTCAAACCCCAAACCATACCTACAGTCAAACCCCAAACCATACCTACAGTCAAATCCCAAACCATACCTACAGTCAAACCCTAAACCATACCTAAGGTCAAACCCTAACCATACCTACAGTCAAACCCTAAACCATACCTAAGGTCAAACCCTAACCATACCTACAGTCAAAATATTTCATTGCTTATCAAAATAACATTTTATGTATAGAAATAAAAAAATAAATATGGTGAAAGAATAATGTTTCTCAGCCAGGCGCAATTTTTGAGTTTGTCCCTTCTCAACTACAAGGTTGTGCATCCCTGTACTATACCAACCAATAAACGTCGCAGTTTATCATGCATCTGGGTATAATCCATCAACTTTGGTATAGTTCGTTATAAAAGAATCGAATTAAAGCACGGTCGTTGAACAACTTAGTTTCATTTTGACCGTTTCAAAACGCTAAAATCACCAAGGTTGTTAAACCACCCTTATCAAAAGTTGCAATGCCAGTTTTCTGTCAACTATTTGTCAAGAGCCTATGGTGACTGATTGGTAACCAAGGTAACTGTAGGAGTATGATAGGCTGCTCTTTAGGTCAGGTAAGCTGTTAGTGGAAACTGTGAAGCACCGTTTGCTGTATGTATACATAGACAAATGTTCATTTTATAAAGGTTGATCTACACACATGTTGGTGGAGCTCATACGATATACTGCCAGCACCAGTGGTGTTTGGAGTTGCCCACTATTGGTGATAGCGAGCCGTCGAGACAAAGTTAAACACGTTGTATATGTTACCATAAACAGCTATAAATTACTGGCGCAGTGACAGTGTGTAATGCGGTCTAACGTTCTGTTTTAAAAAATGGTTGGAAATGATAATAATTTCTCACTTTTTTCATAAAAGACCTAACTCGTTTGTGAGAGGCAACAAATGACGAATAACTGAAGTTACCTAATTATATACATCGTTATTTTTATTAGTTACAAGTAAATTGCTACGCGGCATGAAAGTTGCCGAAAGTCATGAAAAAAGTGATATGATAGACACAATAGACTTCGTTATGCCATAGATAGACTTATTTACTAGATCTACTGAGACAATGGATCAACTTATTTAAAAGATCTACTCAAACATTAGGTTTACACATTCTACCGATCTACTCTCACAATTACAACAGAATGACTCTTGAGTTTGAAAAATAATTTTTTTTACACATTTCCTGTGTTCTCAGATGTGAAATCTAGAGTTTGTGGGACGCCTCCACAAGCACCCAACACCAAGCGGTTACCAAGCAAAGAATATGCACCCGGTGACCTGCTTATACAAGAGTGTGCTGCCGGGTACACTGCTGCCAGAGAGTCAGCTTGTCAGTGCACATCCACAGGTCAATGGGATGACTTGTGTGCAGTTAGCATCCAATGCAGAGCTACACAATCCACACAAAGCACTCAAACCTATGCTATAGCTAGCCCATCAGCAAGAACTGCTCCAAGGAATGCTGTCGTTGGGTAGACTAAAGTCAGCGCAATATATTTGTATCTGGACTGTTCAATCTTAATTATTTTGTGAACATTGTCAGTTATATAACATAATCTGAAGCAAAAGCCGAACTTTAAATACTATTTAGCCACAGTTCCTATCAGATAAAAGTAGCATCACAGGAACTAGATGAATCAAACAAAATATTGGGTAACGAAATAAAACTTCAAACTTGCATGAAAGTTATTTTTTTGTAGAAAAAACAATTCTATCAAATACATCTGTTAATGGCATAATGATAACATATAACAGCTTCCAACAACAAATAAAAATAGCTGTGAAATTATGAATTCATTTCCCATTACATGATGTCAGCATTTTAAGGCAAGTATTCTAACTTACGCTTTGAACTTTTTAAACAGATCCAAAGCCAAATACTGTGTTTATTAAAACATAGCCAAATCAAGCTCATATATAGCTCTAAAATGATTAAGTGGCTTTTGAGAGTCGCCATTGATAGACACAGTTAGTTCGATGCCTTTTGTATGTTATGAGATGTTGAAAATGAAGAAAGATCTCCAAATTGATTGCGAGGTGGCTGTGCAACCCTAACAGACACAATCAATCTCATTTGAGGGTTGAGAGATTCTATACTGTTTAATTTACAAGGTCAGTCTCAGTATTATGTTTACAGTATTTACTTTATTGGCTACAAGTGTAGAGTGGGGAGTTGTGCTCTCTACAATCAATGAACTAGTAGTAGGTTTGTTTGGATATCATCCATATATTATATTTTTTTGGTTAAACAGATTTGAAGAAACATTGCTGAAATATGTCTTTCTTCATGGACCACAAAACAGCCTAGTTACAATTTGCGTTGTTGTAACAATTACACTAAAAGATTAAATAGTTGTTCGGACGAATGGCTTTTTGTATAAAGAAAAGGAGACCTCATCATGAGAAAATAACTGCGAAGTTTGCAAAATAGTCAATAATTTTCATCTCAAAATACTGTCTCTAAAAGTTTTTTTGTATGTATAGTACATACGTATAGCAGGGTTGGGAATAGCGGTTTGTAAGCCCTAATCGTTGGTGCTAATTGCTAGTCATGCACAAGGGGTTGGAGCATACCCCCTAGTTTGGTTAAAGGGGTTGCCACACGAGAGCGATAATGTCAGCTAAATCGCATTAGTCTGCTTGCTGTGACTTTTTCTCGCAAATAACAACAATCAATCATCGCTGAGCGAGCAAAGCAAATTTGCATTCGCGCTTATTCCCTCATTCCCATTCAGGGAATAGCCTAATCGCTTAAGTCCTAACTAGCAATCACTGAAGCAAATCGCTGCCTTATCTGATAACATAATAAGGCCCAAGCAAACCATGCATGCAAAATTATAGTCATCTTGGAATCGTATTTTTTGCCTGTTTGATCAGTTTATTATATCACAGAGGTATATGTGAATGCATATAACTTTAAAGCATTATTGATTATATGCAAAGTTATCAAAAACTTGAAAATATTATCAGTGGTTTCATCAGCGGAAATGATAGTATCTCCTAGTTTACAATAACTTATGCTTCATGTACATATAGCGATCGTGCTAGCGATTTTGCTTAGTGATTGGGGAAGCCCCTCCCCCAACTTGCGCAATTTTTCACTACTGCCAGTTCGTCAGCGATTCCGGCCAAACTCGCTGTTACAAGTATAGCCTTCAATTTATTACAGGATCGTTAATAGATCGGAGCGCTGAACATGACAAGACATTATTGGAAACAAGAGTAAAGGTTTTTTACGTTGTGATTGGCTGATCAAAGAATCCGCTAGCGATTTTTTGATCTCGATCAAAACCTGACGATAACCTCAAATAAAATGCTTGAGATTGCTTACCGATTTTGTAGGAAACAGAAGTTGCAAAATCACGAAATCGCTAAGGAAATCGCTTAGTAATCGCTATATGTACACGGGGTTTTAGCATGGATACCAGCGGAAAGCCCTATTTCTTAGTTTGTAACAGCATTAGCGAAAGCAATTCAATCCATAGTTTAGCCATCAGCGATTCCAAACCCTGGCATGTAGTGCCTCATACCATAGTGATGTGTTTTAGATTGTCTCTCTGCTGGGTAGGCATTTAATGGTTACTTTGCCTCTTTGGGTGTTGTCCTACCTTGTAATGTTCACAGCAGCAAGCATATAAATGCATTTATATTAGTTAGTGATCGATGAAGCGTGTAATGAGTGTTCCTAGTAGTCAAATGAAAGTTATTTAGTAACTTGTGCATCTATATAACTTTGGTTAGTTATTATCGATTGACTGTACTACTTGATTACTAGACTACCGACTTCTAGATCAGGAAGTGGGAGGTGCCAGATAGTTTTATTATTGTAGGAAGAAGAGAGAGAAGTACGTGAGAGAGAATATTTGTAAGTACAAGTAATTGTATAGACTCAGTAGTACACCAGTGTATGTCTGTTGCTGTCATTTTGTCTATATTTATATCAATCTGTAGAGTTTTATTTATTATTTAGCAGCAGAACAACAATGGCTGAGAAACAACAAGACAAAACAATTACTTCTTCTGATGATATCATTATTGACACCAAGCATGGACTGACCACCCTCCCATCTCCCCCTCAATCAATGACACTGCTAAAGTCTGTCCAACTACCATCTCCTCCTCTCTCAGTCTGCCAGTACAAAGGGAGTACTTATGTAGCATTGTACAACAGTTCAGTTACTAGAATAGACAACAACTACCAATTACATAACTCTTTTATCTCCACCTCTGGTCCTATAGAATCTATCTCTGCATATAAGGAAAAGTTTTATACATTATCAGTTGGCAATCCTCATGTGGTGAATGTGCATGATATGTCAGGCAAACATATTACAAGCTGGAATCACCCCTACCATATGCATTACTCTGACACTCTGACTGCAGTAGCTGATCAGGTAGTTATAGCAGAACCAAAAAACCAGAGAATAACTGTATATTCTCTTACTGGCGAGTCCTTACGTCACATTCCCTGCCCCCTGATAACCAACACCAATACTGCTTTGCGTGCTGTAGACAATACTTCTGTTGTTGTATCTAACTGTGGTACATGTCAAGTATTTAAAATGAACATAACAACTGGAGAGGTTAAGTGGAGTCTCTCTGACGTGATGTCCCCACAAGGTCTAGCATGCGATGAAAACTACATCTTACTAGGTGCACGCAACGACAATACAGTCTATGTAATAGATACCAGCACAGGTTAGTTATTAGTTAGATATGTTTATGTTATGTTCACTGATGTCTCCCTGGTCACATGATCTACAAGCAGCGATTCATTGTGATCTGCAGCAGTCAACTGTATCGAGCTTATGAACTTTTGATACAGTAAATATGCCGCCAGTTCTTTTTGTTCACGCAAATTGGTAGTCAAACTGGCTCAACCGATGAGATTATTTCACGTGAAAACCAAGTTTCGCTGTACACAGTTTAGGGTATCAAGGAGAAAAGCAAGAAGGTTTAAACCATTTCACTCGGTACAGGAGGAATGCGAGCAGTTTTAATTGTGAAAAAAAAATGATAGAAAACGTTAACATATACAGCCATCTTCCCCCTCTGAGGGAGGTTTTGAGCACTTGGACAGACTGCAGTTGCATCAAAACCTTTTGGGCTAGACAATAATTTCTATGATTGAATACAATTTGAAAACAGCTAAGGAATGCAAGGAATGCAATTTGACGCTATAAAAACCAGAGGCACAGGAAATTGCAAGGTAAAGAAAAATTGATGAAAGAATTCCTTCGGTCTAACATGCCCGGCCGGCCGGGGTGACAAGACCAAAGAACATGGCTTTGATAGTCTCAAAAGAAAGCCCATGAAATTACAAAGTTATTTTTGTTGGTAAGGTGATAGGTACTCCACGACGGAGCTTTCGCATGGAAAGAACTTTGCAACTCAGAATGTTTTGTCTGTCTTTAAATCCCCTGCCTTGCTACACACTCCCTCTATGACTCCACAGAGAGTGAGTGCACCTTCCTTGTACAGCGAGATGACAAACCCTAACAAGTTCCCAAACTCCCTGCAGCCAGCGTTTCACAAGTTTTTTTTTACTAGAATGTAATCTTGTATGTGATTTTTCTGGAGTTTTTGCTTTGAAAATTACAACGCTGGTGGGAAAGGCCGCAATAACATAAATATCGATGAGCTTGAGACACAAAAGCACTCTTGTGTCCGAATTCTTTCATACCAATGATGACTGGTTTGTCTAAGTTTGTAATATATATTGTGGTGTTTGCAGGTAGCCTAGTATCTGAGCTAACAGATCACGATATTAGTGGAGCTTTAGTGTTTGGTTTGGGGGTATCTGGTACCACCCTAATTGTACCCAAGTGGAACAGTAACCAAGTTCTCTTCTATCAACTGAATATGAAATGAGAAAACAAACCTACAGATTTCACTACAAAATAAATATTTTATATAAAATAATTACATAGACTTTTATACAGCCACAGAAGATGAAAGAATTAATTCAAGGAATTAAGGAGATACCATATTTAGTAAATTATTCTTGTGTAGACTGGGTAGTGTTTTACTGTCAATAATCTAAATCTAAATACTGTTTCACTAAGTTTCCATATGCAAATTATAAGTGCATTTTTGGCCAATGAGCATATGGAAATGGATGGCGATTCGAAAAACTCCGCGCATTCCCATTTCGGATCACGCCTCTGATGTCTGAATGACTACTCGGTCTAGAAACGTTGAAATGAGAATTATTTTTCGCCGCTATCAAGCCGAATACAGACTGCTATGTAGTTCATGTCACAAAATATCACACAGAGTTTCCTACTGTTCATTGTCTATGAATACCAAAAAGCCGACTCAATATTGTGGACACGATTTAATTGAAGGCCTGCTAACGAATTAATAAATTGATTCTATTAGTACTAGGGGTGATTAATAAATGTGTAAACTTTCTTAAATAACTTTTTCTCAAAGAATGAACATTTTTTTAACAACTAAAACAGTATATTTATTTGTATAGTGCAATAAAATATGTTTAAAAGAAAAAAAGAACAGCATATGTCAATCATATCATTTACTAACCTGGCTGGGTTATAGGTATTAAGCAGGTCTAAGTAGAACGTGTTAACTAACAGAAACTATGCAAGCTTGAAAATACCATTTACCTACAGATCCATAACTTCGCAATCCTGTAATACTCTTGTGGCAATAAGCTTATTTTACGATGCTCTTTAAATAAATGCGCATTACATGTCACTGCTCACAATATGCATACGGAAAGCTAGTGTTTGCTATGTATTACTTTGTCTCATTGAATATTTTAAACTGTTACAACCAGTGCTTTCCACTTCTAGATAAGTCTTTAAACTTGTATGTGTTGCTGTCAAGTTTTTCACAATTTTTCATAGCCCGAAACACAGTATGCGTAGTTTATATTATATGTGGCAGCACGATATATTGATCTTGGAATTATTTTTAATCAATTGACATCAAACTCACAATCTTTACTGAGATTGCTAAAACCAACACACTGGAGACAGCTGTTTAATGAATATTATTAGCAAATGTAACACATATCTCTATCAATTAATGACTGATTCATTTATTATACCATACTTGTAATATTACAGCTCTTATCTAATACATACTAATATATATACTATATATACCTAACGGCTTGTGTGGCATCAAAGTATAAAACAGCGTTACAATGGTGGTACCAAAGTTATGGAAGCATGACTGACTGCGGAACATACTAGGCAGCTGCTGGCCATAGTTATCTCACAAAGAGAAATAAACTTCATGGCCCTTGCGAGAGAAAAGGCACAGTTACATGTGTCTCACTAACAGTTATTTACACAAGAAAATATATCGTATGTATTATTGGTTTTCAATGTAAATTACAGATATAAATTATTTCATTCTGCTCTTTTGTGCTCCAGCAGTAGATGGCTACATACAATTACTAAATAAACCATACCTACAGTCCAACCCCAAACCATACCTACAGTCAAACCCCAAACAATACCTACAGTCAAACCCCAAACCATACCTACAGTCAAACCCCAAACCATACCTACCGTCAAACCCCAAACAATACCTACAGTCAAACCCCATACCTACAGTCAAACCCCAAACCATACCTACAGTCAAACCCCAAACCATACCTACAGTCAAACCCCAAACCATACCTACAGTCAAACCCCAAACCATACCTACAGTCAAACCCCAAACCATACCTACAGTCAAACCCCAAACCATACCTACCGTCAAACCCTAAACAATACCTACAGTCAAACCCCAAACCATACCTACCGTCAAACCCTAAACCATACCTACAGTCAAACCCCAAACCATACCTACAGTCAAATCCCAAACCATAGCTACAGTCAAACCCCAAACCATAGCTACAGTCAAACCCCAAACCATAGCTACAGTCAAACCCCAAACCATACCAACAGTCAAACCCCAAACCATACCTACAGTCAAACCCCAAACCATACCCACAGTCAAACCCCAAACTGTACCTACAGTCAAACCCCAAACCATACCTACAGTCAAAATAGTTGATTGCTTATCAAAATAACATTTTATGCATAGAAATAAAAAATAAATATGGTAAAATAATAATGTCTCTGAGTCAGGCGTCTGAAGCGCACAGGAGGTGTGGCACCGCCATGTTGTAACCTACTAAGTTGACGCTATGCTTGTATGAAAACACCCAACTTCATCCAGCCCTACCATTGGATAATGTAACCGGATTCTTCCTGTACCCTACATCATTGGATAGCCAACAAGCTCATCTATCCAATGGGCCTATGGAGTTGTAGCTGTCGCGTTCTATTGTTGAAAAAGCACGCCATTATTATACAAGGCCTGTTAGCGGGTTACATGATTGCATGATGATATGAAATTGAAACTTACCGCGCATATAAATTTTTTTTAGTGTAGTATCTATTAATTATAATGATGATATTGAATAACAACAGTAAACAATTATTTGATACTAGATTTTGCTATTTTATTTATTATCGTGAACAAAGCTATTTATTTATATATGATATGAACTATAGAGCTACACCACCAAAATATATCACGATCAATTAATCAGGTTATTAGAATTACCTAAAGCAAGATGTTTTGTGACATTTTTATTATTTATCCTGGTACATCCAAAAGTTTTCTCTTTTTTGCCTATAGAAATTTTAAAGATTAGCAGTTTTGTGAGAAAGTAAAAAATATTTTGTTGGAGTATGTACTTCACCGCAATGATAACTATCATTGCGTATCCGGCTCAATTGGTAAGTTAAAAAATGGCTGTGCCACTGTCCCCCTTAGCTTCACGCGTGACTGCAGGCATTGAACTGAGGCAGCATTTCATCTTATTCCGTGGGTCTAACATTCTATTTAAAAAAAGGTTGGAAATGATAATAATTTCTCACCTTTTTCCATAAAAGACCTAACTCGTTTGCTAGAGTCAACGAATGACGAATAACTGAAGTTACCTAATTATATACATCGTTATTTTTATTAGTTACAAGTAAATTGCTACGCCGCATGAAAGTTGCCGAAAGTCATGAAAAAATTGGATTTAGTTAAACTTTTTTACGACATTGCGCGATCAACAAAGTTTTCAAAATCGACCATCGTCATAAATATTGAGTATCATAGAAAGTTCTAGGACATTCTTGGATACTTATGAGCCCCGCGACATGTATGTTTACAACTTCCACTGGGATGTGCTGTACCACAACTTAAATATTATCTTAAAAGACTACCAATATTGGTACAACTTAAGGTATGAAGAGCTCTTAGCCCTGGTGAGCTCACTGGCTGTGCGCACTGAAGTGGAGATAAATGGGGTCATCAATAACCCATATGCCTACACTGGAGTATGCGTATCACACCTATTCATTCTGTCACCATACACAAAGTAGGGCACTCTGGTTTATAAATACTACCAGCTCTTGCGTTGTCAAAAGCAGAAACTCCAGTGTAAAGGTAAGTGTGTTTGCTGGTGTTACAACTTCACTTGTACGGTATAGGGGTAGAAAGTATTATAGTGAGCTGGTTGGTCAATCCTTTCATATACTTTACAGAAGCAATGAATAACAAGAAGCTTATATATTACAATCTGGAAACCACCGGACTTCGTAAGTAAACAAGTTAAACCCTCCAGTATTATAATTACACGTTTCCTTCAACCGGAGACGATATAATACAGAGCTGATATATGGTCTATATACAATGCAATATAATACCTGGCACCCTTCCAATCCTGACATCCTACGACTTTAATACCTACAGGGAATGGATACCATTATATTTGAATGTCTTTGCCAACTATTTATGTGCTGAGATGCCAGTGAAGTGACACTGGTTTAGACAGATGTGATATAGAAGACCTCTTGGTTTGTGTTTGTCATGTAATTGGTATGTGAAAAGAGCCGGGATGAAAGTGATACGATACGGTACTGTGTGGTATGATACGGTGTGGTACTGTGTGGTATGATACGGTGTGGTACTGTGTGGTATGATACGGTGTGGTACTGTGTGGTATGATACGGTCTGGTACTGTGTGGTATGATATGGTGTGGTATGATACGGTGTGATACTGTGTGGTATGATACGGTCTGGTACTGTGTGGTATGATATGGTGTGGTACTGTGTGGTATGATACGGTGTGGTACTGTGTGGTATGATACGGTGTGGTACTATGTGGTATGATACGATCTGGTACTGTGTGGTAAGATACGGTGTGGTACTGTGTGGTACGGTGTGATAATAGTATTGTACATATGGTACTGTGTGGTATAGTATGGTAGGGTGTGGTGTGGTACGGTAGGGTATGTTACATTGTGGTATGGTAGGGTACGGCATAGTTATACAAACAGTAAAACTATTCCAGATGAAGAGAGGTTGATGAGCTATATCAGACTGGTGGTTAATGAATCATATACACAAGCTTGTGTAGTGATGCATTATGACTGTATTACTTGCTGTGTTGTGGTTGCTTCTTGACAGTTTGTTGAATATATAATTATTTTTGATCTTGCAGGTAAACCACAGATTACGCAGATTGGAGCTTTGAATGGTAACTGTATATTCTCTGTTTATGTGTGCCCGAGGAAGAAAGTAGAACAAAAGGCTGTAGAAATAACGGGTCTAAAGAAGCAAGGCAATAGGCTGTTTGAATGGGGGGAAGAAGTGGATGATGCAGTTCCCATACGAGAAGGACTGGAGGATTTCATTGAATTTTTAGAGGAGGCGCAGAACGAAAGTGACAAAGATATTGTGTTAGTAGGACATAATATAGCTAGCTATGATAACTCTATACTAATAGAAGAAGCTCGCTATGCTGGTGTAGTACGCAGGCTAAATGGTTGCGTTGATGGTTACATAGACACCCTGGAAGTGTTTAGGGGAGAAAAGCCTTTATTACCAGACTATAAGCAGTCTACAATTGTGAGAACGTATATGGATCCTCGCTACCAACAAGCGCATGAAGCAGTCGCAGATGTGAAAGTGCTTAAAAAAGTAGTAAACCAAGAATTCACCAAAAGTGTTCTCGGCAGATACATTAAACGTTGGTAAGGAGATGTATGTCTCATGTTGAGCTCTCTATAATACATGATGACATACAGCAGTGAATAGTTGTTAGGACTTTCCCATTTTTATGCAGGAATTTTGCAAATTTTGTGAGTAATCTAACATTTTCACAAAGCTTTGCGGAGCAAATTCTTTTTTGCCTCGGTACATGGTTGACTGGTAAAAGTGGATGATGATTAGTTAATTTCTAGCATTACATAATGTTATTGGATGAGATTACATAATGTTATTGGGTGAGATTACTTAATGTTATTGGGTGAGAATACAGGCACTTGAGAGCACCATTTTGTATCCAGCTACTGCTGTTACACCAATTGTTTTATTGTGTTTTATTGTGTTTTAATTACCTAAATATATAAACATGGAAACTGTCTCGCGCCCGTGTGTGTATCTGTCGTTCCAAGTTAATGGACGCTTAAACCGCTTCACGAAAAGAAAACACTAATTGGATAAATGTAGTAAAATAGCCTTAGAAACTAAATTTAAAAACGGGTTTCGTGATACTAATAAAAGAAATTGACGGCCTTGGCAGTTGTGGAATTTCGAGCAATAAAACTGTATTTCCTGTCCAACAATCCTTAAATTTTACAAAGTTGTTTTGCAAATAATCCACATGCTTTAGAGATGATTAAGACTGTTTAAAAAAGTGCGAACAGTAGGAACGCTTTAGAAATAGTATAAACTGTTTTCAAACAATCTGAACTGTTTTGAAAAGTTTGCAAAGAACATGGCTTTCGAACCAAAAACTATCGCCCTCATGGTCTTTATAGTCTCTATGCAAATTATCTAACATAGACGCAGACCAATAGACATAGAGCAGAATATTTAAATACATAAACAATTATTGAATGGAGCCTCTAAAACATAGATAGGTTTTATGTAGCAAACATGCTAATATAAATGAATAATAAAACAGTTTTTTTATTTACTCCAATGATGTTCAGTGAAACACAAATATGAGTCATAAATGGACTGACGAGTTATTATCAACAAGGATGGACCAACAACATTGCTTGGATTTTCAAAGCGTATGAATGATTTTACAAAATGCTTAGAAGGTTTGCAAAAACTCAGACTTTTTCAAAAGAATTCAAACGGTTTGGAAAGCATTCAGACGTTTTTAAATGCAAAATATTCTGAGCCGCAACATGGTAGTGTACAATATGCAATAAGACACAACAAGGTAGTGTACAATATGCAATAAGACACAACAAGGTAGTGTACAATATGCAATAAGACACAATATGGTAGTGTACGATATACAATAAGACACAACATGGTAGTGTACAATATGCAATAAGACACAATATGGTAGTGTACGATATACAATAAGACACAACATGGTAGTGTACGATATGCAATAAGACACAACAAGGTAGTGTACGATATACAATAAGACACAACATGGTAGTGTACGATATACAATAAGACAAAACAAGGTAGTGTACGATATACAATAAGACACAACATGGTAGTGTACGATATGCAATAAGACACAACAAGGTAGTGTACGATATACAATAAGACACAACATGGTAGTGTACGATACGATATACAATAAGACACAACAAGGTAGTGTACGATATACAATAAGACACAACATGGTAGTGTACGATATACAATAAGACACAACATGGTAGTGTACGATATACAATAAGACACAACATGGTAGTGTACGATATACAATAAGACACAACAAGGTAGTGTACGATATGCAATAAGACGACGGGAGACCAATGTAACATAACGTGTTAAAAGCTGTTGGTCTGCATATAGACAGCTGCCTCTGTAATACTCTACTCAGAAAAATGTACCTCCTCAACAAACATGGCTGAGGCTTAAACAATAGAGTTAAATAAATTGTTCATAAATAATGTCACGTTCATTATTAGCTGTAAGACGTCCATTTTATGATGGTTTGTACATCATTGTGCTCTCTCTTACACCCTATATGTTTCTCTGATTATATTTATTCCAAATGAGACACGCACACCTTTGGGTTTACATGCTTCAACTAATTATAATATTTATGCTACAAAATCACTGGTGAGTACAAATGAAGGATTTATTATAAGCAATATATTTGTATGTATATTTTTATTTCATATATGCTAATACATATTATATATACCTAATATTTTATACAATCTAACATTACAATGTAGCCGTCCATGGTGTGGGTGAACATTTCTATATCAATAATGACTGACTCACTGGATGAACAAATTTTGAGACGAAGATATTGCAGCTGATGAAGTTGTAGGGATATCGTTATATAAGTATATGAATAAAATAAACTATAATTGCATCAGTGACTCACAGCAGATGTATTGATTGCTAGTTTATAGTTGAAGGATGTATATTAGTGCGTTTGTTCTAATCTACTTCAAACAATATTGCAGCTACATGCAAGAATTACTTCACAGTGAAACATTTCAATAAATAGCTGTATTTTAGCATTCTCAATGCCTATGCCATCCATGCAACGCCTGAAATATCAGTCAATAACACGAATTTAACAGACATGGAGGCTTACCTTTAATCATTTACCTAAAGATGATGTAAATGTCTTTTGTACATGTCAGAGTTGAATTGGACTGGTAAAGCACAGCTATGTTAGGGTTGAATTGGACTGGTAAAGCACAGCTATGTCAGGGTTGAACTGGACTGGTAAAGCACAGCTATGTTAGAGTTGGACTGGTAAAGCACAGCTATGTTAGAGTAGAACTGGACTGGTAAAGCACAGCTATGTCAGGGTTGAACTGGACTGGTAAAGCGTAGCTATGTCAGGGTTGGACTGGACTTGTAAAGCACAGCTATGTTAGAGTAGAACTGGACTGGTAAAGCACAGCGATGTCAGGGTTGAATTGGTAAAGCACAGCTATGTCAGGGTTGAATTGGTAAAGCACAGCTATGTCAAGGTTGAATTGGACTGGTAAAGCACAGCTATGTCAGGGTTGGACTGGTAAAGCACAGCTATGTCAGGGTTGGACTGGACTGGTAAAGCACAGCTATGTCAGAGTTGGACTGGTAAAGCACAGCTATGTCAGGGTTGAATTGGACTGGTAAAGCACAGCTATGTTAGGGTTGGACTGGGAAAGCACAGCTATGTCAGGGTTGGACTGGTAAAGCACAGCTATGTCAGGGTTGGACTGGACTGGTAAAGCACAGCTATGTTAGAGTTGAATTGGTAAAGCACAGCTATGTCAGAGTTGAACTGGACTGGTCATGGATGAAATACACCAGGATTGCCAGCTACGGCCGTTCAATATAACTTTGAACACGATTCAAGTGAGGCCGTTTATGGGAGTCGCCATGACTAGGATTTTTACGCAGTATCCGGTACGTACTTGTGTTTTTTTAATGCAGTGTCGAGTTGTCTTTTCATTAAGAAAGACAACTACGCTAATCCAAGGGAAAAGTGACGTCCTTCCGGTACGTTCGTAAAATTTGACTATTTAAAAAATTGCGGTGGCTGCTATAAAAAGACTTGACCATAACTTGCGGCCCCTTACTAAAGCGTATGTCACGAAATCCCTTGTGAAAGTCGCAGTTACAGTCTATATCCGGTACGGACTTGGCCGTTCAAATTGCTTCACCTGATTGGGCGCAGCTGGCCATCCTGGTGTATTTCATCCATGGGACTGGTAAAGCACAGCTATGTCAGGGTTGGACTGGACTGGTAAAGCACAGCTATGTCAGGGTTGAATTGGACTGGTAAAGCACAGCTATGTCAGGGTTGAATTGGACTGGTAAAGCACAGCTATGTCAGGGTTGGACTGGTAAAGCACAGCTATGTCAGGGTTGGACTGGTAAAGCATAGCTATGTCAGAGCTGAACTGGACTGGTAAAGCACAGCTATGTTAGAGTTGAACTGGACTGGTAAAGCACAGCTATGTCAGGGTTGGACTGGACTGGTAAAGCACAGCTATGTCAGGGTTGAATTGGACTGGTAAAGCACAGCTATGTCAGGGTTGAACTGGACTGGTAAAGCACAGCTATGTCAGAGTTGAACTGGACTGGTAAAGCACAGCTATGTCAGGGTTGGACTGGACTGGTAAAGCACAGCTATGTCAGGGTTGAATTGGACTGGTAAAGCACAGCTATGTCAGGGTTGAATTGGACTGGTAAAGCACAGCTATGTCAGGGTTGGACTGGACTGGTAAAGCACAGCTATGTCAGGGTTGAATTGGACTGGTAAAGCACAGCTATGTCAGGGTTGGACTGGACTGGTAAAGCACAGCTATGTCAGGGTTGAACTGGACTGGTAAAGCAAAACTATGTCAGGGTTGAACTGGACTGGTAAAGCACAGCTATGTCAGGGTTGAATTGGACTGGTAAAGCACAGCTATGTCAGGGTTGGACTGGACTGGTAAAGCACAGCTATGTCAGGGTTGGACTGGACTGGTAAAGCATAGCTATGTTAGAATTGGACTGGTAAAGCACAGCTATGTTAGAGTTGAACTGGACTGGTAAAGCACAGCTATGTCAAGGTTGAATTGGACTGGTAAAGCACAGCTATGTCAGGGTTGAACTGGACTGGTAAAGCACAGCTATGTCAGGGTTAAACTGGACTGGTAAAGCACAGCTATGTCAGGGTTGGACTGGACTGGTAAAGCACAGCTATGTCAGGGTTGAATTGGACTGGTAAAGCACAGCTATGTCAGGGTTGGACTGGTAAAGCACAGCTATGTCAGAGTTGAACTGGACTGGTAAAGCATAGCTATGTTAGAGTTGAACTGGACTGGTATAGCACAGCTATGTCAGGGTTGAATTGGACTGGTAAAGCACAGCTATGTCAGGGTTGAATTGGACTGGTAAAGCACAGCTATGTCAGGGTTGAATTGGACTGGTAAAGCACAGCTATGTCAGGATTGGACTGGTAAAGCACAGCTATGTCAGGGTTGAATTGGACTGGTAAAGCATAGCTATGTTAGGGTTGGACTGGTAAAGCACAGCTATGTTAGGGTTGGACTGGTAAAGCACAGCTATGTCAGGGTTGAACTGGACTGGTAAAGCACAGCTATGTCAGGGTTGAATTGGACTGGTAAAGCACAGCTATGTTAGAGTTGAACTGGACTGGTAAAGCACGGCTATGTCAGGGTTGGACTGGTAAAGCACAGCTATGTCAGGGTTGAACTGGACTGGTAAAGCACAGCTATGTTAGAGTTGAACTGGACTGGTAAAGCACAGCTATGTCAGGGTTGAACTGGACTGGTAAAGCACAGCTATGTCAGAGTTGAACTGGACTGGTAAAGCATAGCTATGTTAGAGTTGAACTGGACTGGTAAAGCACAGCTATGTCAGGGTTGGACTGGGAAAACACAGCTATGTCAGGGTTGAATTGGACTGGTAAAGCACAGCTATGTCAGGGTTGGACTGGTAAAGCACAGCTATGTCAGAGTTGAACTGGACTGGTAAAGCATAGCTATGTTAGAGTTGAACTGGACTGGTAAAGCACAGCTATGTTAGAGTTGAACTGGACTGGTAAAGCACAGCTATGTCAGGGTTGGACTGGGAAAGCACGGCTATGTCAGGGTTGAATTGGACTGGTAAAGCACAGCTATGTCAGGGTTGAATTGGACTGGTAAAGCACAGCTATGTTAGGGTTGGACTGGTAAATCACAGCTATGTCAGGGTTGGACTGGTAAAGCACAGCTATGTTAGAGTTGGACTGTACTGGTAAAGCACAGCTATGTCAGGGTTGGACTGGTAAAGCACAGCTATGTCAGGGTTGAATTGGACTGGTAAAGCACAGCTATGTCAGGGTTGGACTGGTAAAGCACAGCTATGTCAGGGTTGGACTGGTAAAGCACAGCTATGTTAGAGTTGGACTGGACTGGTAAAGCACAGCTATGTCAGGGTTGAATTGGACTGGTAAAGCACAGCTATGTTAGGGTTGGACTGGTAAAGCACAGCTATGTCAGGGTTGGACTGGTAAAGCACAGCTATGTTAGAGTTGGACTGGACTGGTAAAGCACAGCTATGTCAGGGTTGGACTGGTAAAGCACAGCTATGTCAGGGTTGAACTGGACTGGTAAAGCACAGCTATGTCAGAGTTGGACTGGTAAAGCACAGCTATGTCAGGGTTGAACTGGACTGGTAAAGCACAGCTATGTCAGAGTTGAACTGGACTGGTAAAGCACAGCTATGTCAGGGTTAAACTGGACTGGTAAAGCACAGCTATGTCAGGGTTGGACTGGTAAAGCACAGCTATGTCAGGGTTGGACTGGTAAAGCACAGCTATGTCAGGGTTGAACTGGACTGGTAAAGCACAGCTATGTCAGAGTTGGACTGGTAAAGCACAGCTATGTCAGGGTTGAACTGGACTGGTAAAGCACAGCTATGTCAGAGTTGAATTGGACTGGTAAAGCACAGCTATGTCAGGGTTGGACTGGTAAAGCACAGCTATGTCAGGGTTGAACTGGACTGGTAAAGCACAGCTATGTCAGAGTTGAACTGGACTGGTAAAGCACAGCTATGTCAGGGTTAAACTGGACTGGTAAAGCACAGCTATGTCAGGGTTGGACTGGGAAAGCACAGCTATGTCAGGGTTGAATTGGACTGGTAAAGCACAGCTATGTCAGGGTTGGACTGGTAAAGCACAGCTATGTCAGAGTTGAACTGGACTGGTAAAGCATAGCTATGTTAGAGTTGAACTGGACTGGTAAAGCACAGCTATGTCAGGGTTGGACTGGTAAAGCACAGCTATGTTAGAGTTGAACTGGACTGGTAAAGCATAGCTATGTTAGAGTTGAACTGGACTGGTAAAGCACAGCTATGTCAGGGTTGGACTGGGAAAGCACAGCTATGTCAGGGTTGAATTGGACTGGTAAAGCACAGCTATGTCAGAGTTGGACTGATAAAGCACAGCTATGTTAGAGTTGAACTGGACTGGTAAAGCATAGCTATGTTAGAGTTGAACTGGACTGGTAAAGCACAGCTATGTCAGGGTTGGACTGGGAAAGCACAGCTATGTCAGGGTTGAATTGGACTGGTAAAGCACAGCTATGTCAGGGTTGGACTGGTAAAGCACAGCTATGTCAGAGTTGAACTGGACTGGTAAAGCACAGCTATGTCAGAGTTGAATTGGACTGGTAAAGCATAGCTATGTTAGAGTTGAACTGGACTGGTAAAGCACAGCTATGTCAGGGTTGGACTGGGAAAGCACAGCTATGTCAGGGTTGGACTGGTAAAGCACAGCTATGTTAGAGTTGAACTGGTAAAGCACAGCTATGTTAGGGTTGAATTGGACTGGTAAAGCACAGCTATGTCAGGGTTGAATTGGACTGGTAAAGCACAGCTATGTCAGGGTTGGACTGGTAAAGCACAGCTATGTTAGAGTTGGACTGGACTGGTAAAGCACAGCTATGTCAGGGTTGAACTGGACTGGTAAAGCACAGCTATGTCAGGGTTGAACTGGACTGGTAAAGCACAGCTATGTCAGGGTTGAATTGGACTGGTAAAGCACAGCTATGTTAGGGTTGGACTGGTAAAGCACAGCTATGTTAGAGTTGAACTGGACTGGTAAAGCACAGCTATGTCAGGGTTGAACTGGACTGGTAAAGCACAGCTATGTCAGAGTTGAACTGGACTGGTAAAGCACAGCTATGTTAGAGTTGGACTGGACTGGTAAAGCACAGCGATGTCAGGGTTGAATTGGACTGGTAAAGCACAGCTATGTTAGGGTTGGACTGGTAAAGCACAGCTATGTTAGAGTTGAACTGGACTGGTAAAGCACAGCTATGTCAGGGTTGAACTGGACTGGTAAAGCACAGCTATGTCAGAGTTGAACTGGACTGGTAAAGCACAGCTATGTCAGGGTTGAACTGGAAAAGCACAGCTATGTCAGGGTTGAATTGGACTGGTAAAGCACAGCTATGTCAGGGTTGGACTGGACTGGTAAAGCACAGCTATGTCAGGGTTGAACTGGACTGGTAAAGCACAGCTATGTCAGAGTTGAACTGGACTGGTAAAGCACAGCTATGTTAGAGTTGAACTGGACTGGTAAAGCACAGCTATGTCAGAGTTGAACTGGACTGGTAAAGCACAGCTATGTCAGAGTTGAACTGGACTGGTAAAGCACAGCTATGTCAGGGTTGGACTGGGAAAGCACAGCTATGTCAGGGTTGAATTGGACTGGTAAAGCACAGCTATGTTAGAGTTGGACTGGGAAAGCACAGCTATGTCAGGGTTGAATTGGACTGGTAAAGCACAGCTATGTCAGGGTTGGACTGGGAAAGCACAGCTATGTCAGGGTTGAATTGGACTGGTAAAGCACAGCTATGTTAGAGTTGAACTGGACTGGTAAAGCACAGCTATGTCAGGGTTGGACTGGTAAAGCACAGCTATGTCAGGGTTGAACTGGACTGGTAAAGCACAGCTATGTTAGAGTTGAACTGGACTGGTAAAGCACAGCTATGTCAGGGTTGAACTGGACTGGTAAAGCACAGCTATGTCAGGGTTGAATTGGACTGGTAAAGCACAGCTATGTCAGGGTTGGACTGGTAAAGCACAGCTATGTCAGGGTTGGACTGGTAAAGCACAGCTATGTCAGAGTTGAATTGGACTGGTAAAGCATAGCTATGTCAGAGCTGAACTGGACTGGTAAAGCACAGCTATGTCAAGGTTGAATTGAACTGGTAAAGCACAGCTATGTCAGGGTTGGACTGGTAAAGCACAGCTATGTCAGGGTTGAATTGGACTGGTAAAGCACAGCTATGTCAGAGTTGAACTGGACTGGTAAAGCACAGCTATGTCAGGGTTGAACTGGTAAAGCACAGCTATGTCAGGGTTGAATTGGACTGGTAAAGCACAGCTATGTCAGGGTTGGACTGGTAAAGCACAGCTATGTCAGGGTTGAATTGGACTGGTAAAGCACAGCTATGTCAGGGTTGGACTGGTAAAGCACAGCTATGTCAGAGTTGAACTGGACTGGTAAAGCATAGCTATGTTAGAGTTGAACTGGACTGGTAAAGCACAGCTATGTCAGGGTTGGACTGGGAAAGCACAGCTATGTCAGGGTTGAATTGGACTGGTAAAGCACAGCTATGTCAGGGTTGGACTGGTAAAGCACAGCTATGTCAGAGTTGAACTGGACTGGTAAAGCATAGCTATGTTAGAGTTGAACTGGACTGGTAAAGCACAGCTATGTCAGAGTTGAACTGGACTGGTAAAGCACAGCTATGTCAGGGTTGGACTGGTAAAGCACAGCTATGTCAGGGTTGAATTGGACTGGTAAAGCACAGCTATGTTAGGGTTGGACTGGTAAAGCACAGCTATGTCAGGGTTGGACTGGTAAAGCACAGCTATGTCAGGGTTGAATTGGACTGGTAAAGCACAGCTATGTCAGGGTTGGACTGGTAAAGCACAGCTATGTCAGGGTTGAATTGGACTGGTAAAGCACAGCTATGTCAGGGTTGGACTGGTAAAGCACAGCTATGTCAGAGTTGGACTGGACTGGTAAAGCACAGCTATGTCAGGGTTGGACTGGTAAAGCACAGCTATGTCAGGGTTGAATTGGACTGGTAAAGCACAGCTATGTCAGGGTTGGACTGGTAAAGCACAGCTATGTCAGGGTTGGACTGGTAAAGCACAGCTATGTTAGAGTTGGACTGGACTGGTAAAGCACAGCTATGTCAGGGTTGAATTGGTCTGGTAAAGCACAGCTATGTTAGGGTTGGACTGGTAAAGCACAGCTATGTCAGAGTTGAACTGGTAAAGCACAGCTATGTTAGGGTTGGACTGGTAAAGCATAGCTATGTTAGAGTTGAACTGGACTGGTAAGGCACAACTATGTCAGGGTTGAATTGGACTGGTAAAGCACAGCTATGTTAGAGTTGAATTGGACTGGTAAAGCACAGCTATGTCAGGGTTGAACTGGACTGGTAAAGCATAGCTATGTTAGGGTTGGACTGGTAAAGCACAGCTATGTCAGAGTTGAACTGGTAAAGCACAGCTATGTTAGGGTTGGACTGGTAAAGCATAGCTATGTTAGAGTTGAACTGGACTGGTAAAGCACAACTATGTCAGGGTTGAATTGGACTGGTAAAGCACAGCTATGTTAGAGTTGAATTGGACTGGTAAAGCATAGCTATGTCAGGGTTGGACTGGACTGGTAAAGCACAGCTATGTTAGAGTTGGACTGGACTGGTAAAGCACAGCTATGGCAGGGTTGGACTGGTAAAGCACAGCTATGTCAGGGTTGAACTGGACTGGTAAAGCACAGCTATGTCAGAGTTGAATTGGACTGGTAAAGCACAGCTATGTCAGGGTTGGACTGGTAAAGCACAGCTATGTCAGGGTTGAACTGGACTGGTAAAGCACAGCTATGTCAGAGTTGAACTGGACTGGTAAAGCACAGCTATGTCAGGGTTAAACTGGACTGGTAAAGCACAGCTATGTCAGGGTTGGACTGGGAAAGCGCAGCTATGTCAGGGTTGAATTGGACTGGTAAAGCACAGCTATGTCAGGGTTGGACTGGTAAAGCACAGCTATGTCAGAGTTGAACTGGACTGGTAAAGCATAGCTATGTTAGAGTTGAACTGGACTGGTAAAGCACAGCTATGTCAGGGTTGGACTGGGAAAGCACAGCTATGTCAGGGTTGAATTGGACTGGTAAAGCACAGCTATGTCAGGGTTGAATTGGACTGGGAAAGCACAGCTATGTTAGGGTTGGACTGGTAAAGCACAGCTATGTTAGAGTTGAACTGGACTGGTAAAGCATAGCTATGTTAGAGTTGAACTGGACTGGTAAAGCACAGCTATGTCAGGGTTGGACTGGGAAAGCACAGCTATGTCAGGGTTGAATTGGACTGGTAAAGCACAGCTATGTCAGAGTTGAACTGGACTGGTAAAGCATAGCTATGTTAGAGTTGAACTGGACTGGTAAAGCACAGCTATGTCAGGGTTGGACTGGGAAAGCACAGCTATGTCAGGGTTGAATTGGACTGGTAAAGCACAGCTATGTCAGGGTTGGACTGGTAAAGCACAGCTATGTTAGGGTTGGACTGGTAAAGCACAGCTATGTTAGAGTTGGACTGGACTGGTAAAGCACAGCTATGTCAGGGTTGAATTGGACTGGTAAAGCACAGCTATGTTAGGGTTGGACTGGTAAAGCACAGCTATGTCAGGGTTGGACTGGTAAAGCACAGCTATGTCAGGGTTGGACTGGTAAAGCACAGCTATGTCAGGGTTGAACTGGACTGGTAAAGCACAGCTATGTCAGAGTTGAACTGGACTGGTAAAGCAAAGCTATGTCAGGGTTAAACTGGACTGGTAAAGCACAGCTATGTCAGGGTTGGACTGGGAAGCACAGCTATGTCAGGGTTGAATTGGACTGGTAAAGCACAGCTATGTCAGGGTTGGACTGGTAAAGCACAGCTATGTCAGAGTTGAACTGGACTGGTAAAGCATAGCTATGTTAGAGTTGAACTGGACTGGTAAAGCACAGCTATGTCAGGGTTGGACTGGGAAAGCACAGCTATGTCAGGGTTGAATTGGACTGGTAAAGCACAGCTATGTCAGGGTTGGACTGGTAAAGCACAGCTATGTCAGAGTTGAACTGGACTGGTAAAGCATAGCTATGTTAGAGTTGAACTGGACTGGTAAAGCACAGCTATGTCAGGGTTGAATTGGACTGGTAAAGCACAGCTATGTCAGGGTTGGACTGGTAAAGCACAGCTATGTCAGAGTTGAACTGGACTGGTAAAGCATAGCTATGTTAGAGTTGAACTGGACTGGTAAAGCACAGCTATGTCAGGGTTAAACTGGACTGGTAAAGCACAGCTATGTTAGGGTTGGACTGGTAAAGCACAGCTATGTCAGGGTTGGACTGGTAAAGCACAGCTATGTCAGGGTTGGACTGGTAAAGCACAGCTATGTCAGGGTTGAACTGGACTGGTAAAGCACAGCTATGTCAGAGTTGAACTGGACTGGTAAAGCAAAGCTATGTCAGGGTTAAACTGGACTGGTAAAGCACAGCTATGTCAGGGTTGGACTGGGAAGCACAGCTATGTCAGGGTTGAATTGGACTGGTAAAGCACAGCTATGTCAGGGTTGGACTGGTAAAGCATAGCTATGTTAGAGTTGAACTGGACTGGTAAAGCACAGCTATGTCAGGGTTAAACTGGACTGGTAAAGCACAGCTATGTCAGGGTTGGACTGGGAAAGCACAGCTATGTCAGGGTTGAATTGGACTGGTAAAGCACAGCTATGTCAGGGTTGGACTGGTAAAGCACAGCTATGTCAGAGTTGAACTGGACTGGTAAAGCATAGCTATGTTAGAGTTGAACTGGACTGGTAAAGCACAGCTATGTCAGGGTTGAATTGGACTGGTAAAGCACAGCTATGTCAGGGTTGGACTGGTAAAGCACAGCTATGTCAAAGTTGAACTGGACTGGTAAAGCATAGCTATGTTAGAGTTGAACTGGACTGGTAAAGCACGGCTATGTCAGGGTTGGACTGGGAAAGCACAGCTATGTCAGGGTTGAATTGGACTGGTAAAGCACAGCTATGTCAGGGTTGGACTGGTAAAGCACAGCTATGTCAGAGTTGAACTGGACTGGTAAAGCATAGCTATGTTAGAGTTGAACTGGACTGGTAAAGCACAGCTATGTCAGGGTTGGACTGGGAAAGCACAGCTATGTCAGGGTTGGACTGGTAAAGCACAGCTATTTCAGGGTTGGACTGGTAAAGCACAGCTATGTCAGAGTTGAACTGGACTGGTAAAGCATAGCTATGTTAGAGTTGAACTGGACTGGTAAAGCACAGCTATGTCAGGGTTGGACTGGGAAAGCACAGCTATGTCAGGGTTGGACTGGTAAAGCACAGCTATGTCAGGGTTGGACTGGTAAAGCACAGCTATGTCAGGGTTGAACTGGACTGGTAAAGCATAGCTATGTTAGAGTTGAACTGGACTGGTAAAGCACAGCTATGTCAGGGTTGGACTGGGAAAGCACAGCTATGTCAGGGTTGAATTGGACTGGTAAAGCACAGCTATGTCATAGTTGAACTGGACTGGTAAAGCATAGCTATGTTAGAGTTGAACTGGACTGGTAAAGCACAGCTATGTCAGGGTTGGACTGGGAAAGCACAGCTATGTCAGGGTTGAATTGGACTGGTAAAGCACAGCTATGTCAGAGCTGAACTGGACTGGTGAAGCATAGCTATGTTAGAGTTGAACTGGACTGGTAAAGCACAGCTATGTCAGGGTTGGACTGGGAAAGCACAGCTATGTCAGGGTTGGACTGGTAAAGCACAGCTATGTCAGAGTTGAACTGGACTGGTAAAGCACAGCTATGTCAGGGTTGGACTGGTAAAGCACAGCTATGTTAGGGTTGGACTGGTAAAGCACAGCTATGTCAGGGTTGGACTGGTAAAGCACAGCTATGTTAGAGTTGGACTGGACTGGTAAAGCACAGCTATGTCAGGGTTGAATTGGACTGGTAAAGCACAGCTATGTTAGGGTTGGACTGGTAAAGCACAGCTATGTCAGGGTTGGACTGGTAAAGCACAGCTATGTCAGGGTTGGACTGGTAAAGCACAGCTATGTCAGGGTTGAACTGGACTGGTAAAGCACAGCTATGTCAGAGTTGAATTGGACTGGTAAAGCACAGCTATGTCAGGGTTGAACTGGACTGGTAAAGCACAGCTATGTCAGAGTTGAACTGGACTGGTAAAGCACAGCTATGTCAGAGTTGAACTGGACTGGTAAAGCATAGCTATGTTAGAGTTGAACTGGACTGGTAAAGCACAGCTATGTCAGGGTTGAATTGGACTGGTAAAGCACAGCTATGTCAGGGTTGGACTGGTAAAGCACAGCTATGTCAGAGTTAAACTGGACTGGTAAAGCACAGCTATGTCAGGGTTAAACTGGACTGGTAAAGCACAGCTATGTCAGGGTTGGACTGGGAAAGCACAGCTATGTCAGGGTTGAATTGGACTGGTAAAGCACAGCTATGTCAGGGTTGGACTGGTAAAGCACAGCTATGTCAGAGTTGAACTGGACTGGTAAAGCATAGCTATGTTAGAGTTGAACTGGACTGGTATAGCACAGCTATGTCAGGGTTGAATTGGACTGGTAAAGCACAGCTATGTCAGGGTTGAATTGGACTGGTAAAGCACAGCTATGTCAGGGTTGGACTGGTAAAGCACAGCTATGTCAGGGTTGGACTGGTAAAGCACAGCTATGTCAGAGTTGAACTGGACTGGTAAAGCATAGCTATGAGTAGTAATATATGAGCAGATCTCCCTACCAAGTGTTTTTTTGTGGATTAGACCTTGGGGTTGAGGCAATGGGTCACGACGTTGGATGAATTCGCCGAGTTTATATTGTATTTTACTTGAGGGGTATTTGAGTGGCATTTGAATGGCATTTAAGTGGCATTTGAGTTTTGATTATTTTTTTACTTAATTTGAACTCATATGGCAGCTAGATTTTGAATGTATGGCATTCAAGTTTTGATAATTATTTTACATAACTCAAACTCATATGATATTTTGAGAGAGAGAGAGGAGAGAAGAATGAGGAGATATAACTACATTGAATCAATATATGAATATATACATTTATTACATAATAAGTAGGAAAATATTCTTGTATAATATAGCTAGAGTTAGTAAATACTAAGTAGTACAGAGCACTACAACTTGTAATGACAATCATGAATCAATATGTGATTATATACATTTATTACATAATAAGTAGGAAAATATTCTTGTATAATATAGCTAGAGTTAGTAAATACTAAGTAGTACAGAGCACTACAACTTGTAATGACAATCAATATATAGTATTTTTCTTTACAATGTAGTCATACAGAGCACTACAACTTGTAATGACAATCAATGCATAGTCTTTGGAGAGAGGGGAGAGGAGAGATGAGAGAGAAGAGAGAGGAGAGAGAGGAGAGAGATTTTTTAGTTTTTTATACTTTTATGTATATATGGATAATTATGTACATATTTATGGATATATTTACATTTCCATTGAATAATATACATTTATTACATAATAAGTATATTAAATGCTATAAAATATGTTGGAAAATCACCAAATTAGACCTCTAGATGGTTAAAATCTACAGTATTTGGGAAATAACTGCAAGAGAGGAGAGAGGAGTATTTGGTAGAGGAGAGAGTATGTTGAGAGAGAGAGGAGAGATAAAAAGAGGAGAGAGGAGATATATCTACATTGAATAAATACAGTGATTAAAAATGAAACAATATGTGAATATATACATTTATTGTGTAATAAGTAGGGAAAATCTCATACAATATAGCTAGAGTCAGTAAGTATTAAATAATACAAACTTAGGAAGGAAGACTTCTGTTCTATGTACTTTTGATTCCATAATGAACTAAAATAAAAAGTTATGTATTAGTATAGAATGGTTAAACAGAAATTTAAAACAACTACAAACTCTTACTAAATAGTACTTTTTTATTAATTATTACCTTATCATCAAAAATTGACTGTTAATCGGATGTTTCTGTAGCTTGTCGTGTCTTACGTTGTTGAGTCCTTACCCTTCTAGCTTGTCTTTGAGCGGACTGTCGTTGCATGTTTCTTCTTTTTAGAGCAAGTTCTTTACGAGCACACTCGATAGAAATTGGTGTGTTTACCTGTTCTAGTTGATATTGTCGTTGTTGTAATACATAATGTAATCTCTGAATGTCTGATGTAACATCATTCCCTAAGAGCTTTAATGTTAGAAAAGATTCAGTTCGAAAACTATTTAGCTGCTCTATCAAGTCTTTCTGTATGAATTTACAATTGTTTGAGATAATTCGCACTCTCTCTTCAACTTTTTTATTGCATATGTTTTGTAGAAGTATCAAGTCCTCTTGAGTCAAAGATTTAGGCTGAGTTTCTGATTCTGTGTTGTTAACTATTTCCATTTTTTGTCATTGAATCTGAAAAAAAAACAAAAAAACAGATGATTAATTTTGTTCAGTTGTTTTAGTATAATAAATAATATATGAGTAAAAACCGTAATTTATTAAGTTTTTACCTTGATGCTCTTCTAATAGCTGTAGTAGATGTTGCTCCTCTGTTAGTCGCTGTAGAACTGGATGCTTTCTGTGTGAAAACTATGGCTCTTATATAGCTAAAGTTGTACTGATTAAACCCTATGAACACCATCTCGTGTCAATCTCTATGAATCAACATTTGTTCACGCGAAGGAAAGTCAATGCTTTCGCGGGAATAAATAATTTATTTTCACGCGAATAGAAACCAATACTTTCGCGGGAATAAATAATTTATTTTCACGCGAATAGAAACCAATTCTTTCGCGGGAATAAATAATTTATTTTCACACGATTAGAAACCAATGCTTTCGCGGGAATAAATGATTTTATTTCCCGCCGATGAAAGTCAATGTTGTCGCGGGAATAAATACTTTATTTTCACGCGAATAGAAACCAATGCTTTCGAGGGAATAAATAATTTATTTTCACGCGAATAGAAACCAATGCTTTCGCGGGAATAAATGATTTTATTTCCCGCGGATGAAAGTCATTGTTGTCGCGGGAATAAATACTTTATTTTCACGCGAATACAAACCGTTGCTTTCGCGGGAATAAATACTTTATTTTCTTGCGAATGGAAACCGTTGCTTTCGCGGAAGTAATTGGTTTCTATTCGCGTGAAAATAAAGTATTTATTCCCGCGAAAGCAACGGTTTGTATTCGCGTGAAAACAAAGTATTTATTCCCGCGACAACATTGACTTTCATCCGCGGGAAATAAAATCATTTATTCCCGCGAAAGCATTGGTTTCTATTCGCGTGAAAATAAAATATTTATTCCCGCGAAAGCAACGGTTTCCATTCGCGGGAAATTAAATCATTTATTCCCGCGAAGGCAGCAGTTTGCATTCGTGTGAAAATAAAGTATTTATTCCCGCGAAAGAATTGGTTTCTATTCGCGTGAAAATAAATTATTTATTCCCGCGAAAGTATTGGTTTCTATTCGCGTGAAAATAAATTATTTATTCCCGCGAAAGCAACGGTTTCCATTCGCGTGAAAATAGCTTATTTATTCCCGCGAAAGCATTGGTTTGTATTCGCGTGAAAATAATTCATTTATTCCCGCGAAAGCATTGACTTTCCTTCGCGTGAACAAATGTTGATTCATAGAAATTGACACGAGATGGTGTTCATAGGGTTTAATCAGTACAACTTTAGCTATATAAGAGCCATCGTTTTCACACAGAAAGCATCCAGTTCTACAGCGACTAACAGAGGAGCAACATCTACTACAGCTATTAGGAGAGCAACAAGGTAAGAAGCACTAAAATAATTATTTGTTTTTAATTAATTGAAACATCTAGGTTTTTGAATCTTAGTTTTTAAAAACAATCTTTTAATAAAACAATAATTTCAGTATATTTACATCATTAAACTAAGTTCTTTTACTTTTTGCAGGTATGATGACATCACACTCCAAAGCACTTCCTAAGCTCCATATTGAACCAACCACAGCTACCAACAACACTAACGCTATTTCCACTACAACCATCATTTCCACCACCAATGGCATTCACATTGATGATAAAAGATCCAATCCTAACACCTTTAATGATACATCTTCTCGCTCAAACACCAATACTCATGCTGATATAGCAATGAAACATCATGTAGTTTCAGCTGCCTCTCCTTTGAGTCCCACACCAGACTACACATATCTGCATGAGAACAGTGAAGTCAAACGAACGGAGGATATCAAAAAACCGACAGTGACATTATCTCGAGCTTCAATTTCCTTTTTATTCAGCAACAGCAAGAATAATACCGTAAACAAACTTAGAGAGTTTGAATTGCTCGAGATGGCTGGAATAATGACAGGAGCTATGCAGAAAGGAATGTTGGAAATCGGAAATTTTGTGAGTTTGTTGGATTTACCAATTCCTACGATATTGGAGGTTTTCGATGTTAATTACGTTGAAGATTATGGTATATTGGACTATGAATATGTTTTAAAAAACAATCATCGAATTCGAGTCAAGTCACTGATTGACAAAGAACTTACGGTGGAGCTACAGGAACTTGATCCCGGCTCTTCACAAATCCTAGTGTACATGGGAAAGCTAGAAGAAAATCAACCCGATCTGCGTATTGTAGGAGATAATCATCATCAAGGGCTAAAACAACGAGTTATAGCCAAAATCTTGAGAAAAAAATCATTGAAACAGTTGCAAGCATACTTTGATATTATCACTTTCGATAATATTCCTGTCAACACTCTTCTGACATTCACTAGACTTTCAGTTTGGAAAAATTTGAAGTCGAAGCAGCGAAAACGAAAACAAGATACATCACCTTTACGTATCACTCACACTGTCACTTACAGATACATGATGAATGACGGATCTTTGATGACTGGGAAGATTGTTGTCCCTCCTGAGAACGTTTTGAAGATCAAAAATCATGAATGTGGTATGATCCACTATAAAAGTACGATGACAACTGAAAGCGGCACAAAGAAACACATTCTCACGATTCTGAGTGTTGAAGAAGCTTTGATGCTTCTATCTACTTCAAGTGAAAAAGAAGGAATAGCTTTCAGACTTTCTCTATTTGATGATGCTGAGCTGATGAAAAGTTATGATGATGATGTTGCTGCTGATGATGCTGCTGATGATGATGATGATGATGACGATGATAACATTGATGCTTATACTGATGAAGAAGATGATAATATGACGGATGATGACTCTGAAAACAAAAAATTTGAGGAAAAAGATGAAGTTGTCGACAATGATAGTGAGAAAAGCAATGAAGATGACAATCACATTTCAAGCGAAGCTAGCAGGATTTCAATATCGGAAATTTAATTAAGGTATGTTAATCTTCACTAGTAATAAGTAACTACTAATAGCCGTATTTTTTCACCATAGTATAATGTAGTTGTTATAACGACATCTATGTATGCTTTTAGATAGAATACGTGTACAAGTGAATGACCGTCGGCTCGCCAAATCTATCAGCAACAACTCATGAACATTAAATTATATATTATTTGTATTGTGCAATAATTTGTATATATTTAGTGTAATAAAGTATTTTATTCATATTTAACATTAGTAATTTAGCCAATTTGTAAAACTTTCGGGGTTACAACTCTAAAATGTTACAAAATTTCAATGTTCCGACACAAAAATAAATATTTCAAGTTATCGTCTCATTTTTCAAAAATGTTAAGACAACTCCCATTTATAATTTCTAAACTTCGTTTTTGAAAAAATATGTAAAAGTTGTCGGCACATTGTGTCAAAATGGTAAGACAACTCCGCTTTTGCACAAAAAAAATTGTGAAAAATGTTTTATAATTTGTTTGAGAAACCAAAACAGTAGAAGACTTTTTACAACCACAAGCATTATACTTTAGGTTTTACAGTTTTGTGAATTGGGTGTTGATAGTTTGTCACGATATGACATAATAATTAAGTAATTCTAGTCTTTTTCATAACAATGCTATAGATTCAGTAATACAGATGTGAAATTTACTGTTTCATCACTTGGATGCAGTATGAAGGTAGTTGATGTAATATTTATTTTGTAATATTATGCAAAGTAATACAGTAAGAATGAAGCGTATGGAGTTCTCAACCACAAAACAAATAAAAATAATGCATTAGGTAAACTAATGACAGAACAATTCTACATGAAGTGTATACATATGAATAAAGTATTCATAAAAAACACAGACTATTGTCTGTATATATAATATATATAGAGAGTATTTATAAAAAAACATCCTATTAACTATATATTTTGTGGTAAGAAATTATAAAATAGGATAGTTGCATAAAACCTATTCCAGAGCCATGATAATAATAAAAAATATAGTGAAATAAAAATTTTAAAACTCACCTAAGAGTGCAGTTAATACAAGAATTTCTTCTTGAGAAAAATCTGAATTTTTTTGCATTTTCTGTCTAATAGACGCTAATTTCAATTTAACACAATCATTAAAACCCTTCTTTTTCAGTCCATCTTTTATATTCAAAATTAATTTAAGTGAAGTTATATCAATCTTTTGGCTTTGTTTTAAATCTACTTGAGTTTGTGGGTTATCTGTTGTATTAGATTCTAAAACACTGGTTTTTGGACTGCACTGTGAACTAGCAACAGAAATTAAGTCATTATTACTTTCTTCAGTTTCTGAAAAATCAGAATCTGAAGATATAAGTGCTCTCATTTTTTTACGCTGGGTTTTAAGTAAAAGCTTTCGATCTCCAGCAACCGGTTTTTTAGCTATTGCCAACCATTTACACCCTAATCCCTCAAAATCTAAATCGATGTTTCCAGAAAAATAACCTTCTATTGGATAGAGGTATACTAACATAAAATTTTTGGGAAAAGTAATGTTCATAACTAACTCAGAATATTTTTTATTAATAAATAAAACAAAATTATCATAACTAGCAATATCAACAACAAAAAACATTTTAGTTTTCAAAATACAAGTATGTTGCTGGAGTTCTCTCAAAGTTGTATGTGATTTTCCGCATAAACAATAAAAAATAAACAAGTGAGCAAAAAAATGTCTTGAAAGAACTCGGCCAGGCTCATGCATCTTCCCTAATTTAAACTTCTTACCACAAAATATACACGAAATACTGTCTTTTTTTTCTTTCAGTGCTTCGCTCAGAGTCTTTGTACAATACGATATCAATAATAACGAAAGCACTGAAAGAAAATAGCTTGTGTTTTTGTTATCGATATCTACAAGCAAAATAAACAAATTCTCATTATATATATATATAGATAAGTGTCTTGAGTATGGTATATGTATATAAAGATAACGCATATCACTTACACTTGAAGCACTCCTTATCATCTTTTATCTCTCCATCTATAACACTTCTGCTTCTGTACTGTTCTAGCTGCAGGTTCTCTGCTTGAACTAAAATAGAAAATACGAATGTAATTATGTTAGTTTTTGAAAAAATTTATTAAAATTGAATGAGTATGTAGTAAATAATATTTTTATCATACTTACATTCAAATGTGTGGCGATCATAGGAGAGAAATGATTCATCTTTCCCTATATAGCATGCGCTTGCAATGAATCGTGTAGATGTTTTCTCTACAAAAATAACGTAGTAAATGTAGAGTCGTTATTATTTTACCTACAGAAAAATTTACATTTTTCATAATACAGAAAAATACTTACTCATAGCAATGTGCGTGGTAGGCTTGGTCTTTTTTGGCTTCTCCGTTTCCTTAAAACATTCTTCCAACCACCTCATTGTTTCATCATCGGTAGAGCTTAATAAAGCAATAAATCAAGATTGTGATTAATTAAAAACTCTATATAATACAGTTGAATAATAAAGTTTCAATAATATACTTACATGGCACTGAAATCTATTTCGTCTATATTTAGTTCTAATGCATCATTTGAGGTTGTAGACCTACAAGTAATATATATATATATATATATACATTTGTATAAATTTATAAATGTAACTGCAACAAAATTGTAAAAGATAGTATAAATAACTTACTCATTTGTTGTAGGGATATTGCTAGCCATTGTTGTTTTGCAGAGTAATACTTAGAATGAAGTATAAATGAAAACTGATACTGTTTAAAAAAAATAGTTTCTCTTATATACAAAACATTGAAGTCATTTATCAAGATTAATTTGTAGACTGATTTTCTGATTATTACTATGATAAATGATATTGTTTTTTTAAAAAAGTGGAAGACGATTAGGAAGTTGGTTAAAAAAATAGGAAGATAGAGATTAAATAGATTAATAAGCTTAACCACCACAAACACCCCTGTAAACTGTCTTTCCATCTAGCTAAAATTTTTGAATGTAGAGCGTTGGATAAACAAATTTTACAACCTCTAGGTTGATACTCTTTTAAATATAACTAGCTAGGATGAAACTTACATTTCATTTGAATGACAACTCACATCCTTCAAACATATTTTTATAGCAACAATTTTCATATAGACACATCAACAGCAAAACAATGATGCGGTGTAGTTCCATCTTTATATCATCAGACAGTAAATTAATATGTGAGAGCTTCAATTATAGTTTACACCATTAAGTATGAGTTCGGAATGTAATAAAATACTTTACAGGTACTGATAGCATTTAATAACTAGTTCAATTGCAGTTTATTGATATACTCTACTATAACACACACTACCACAAACAATCATATAGACACATCATCAGCAAAACAATGATGTAGTGTAGCTCCATCTTTATATCATCCGACAGTAAATTAAAATGTGAGAGCTCCAATTATAGTTTACAACATTAAGTATGAGTTAGGAATGTAATAAACACTTTAAAGATATCTGATAGCATTTAAATATGTATATGTAACATATAACTCTTGATTTATTAGACAAAACAGCTTCCTAAAAATAGAAAATATACTATGTATGTTGATACATTATTTGTATTTCACACAAAAAACAATGAGATATTTTAAAAAAAGTAACAGTCTAACTAATAAAACAAGTGGATAAAGTCATGCTTTGCTCATGTTTTTTAGACGATAGCGGAGATAACTAGGATTAAAAGTAAAACCACAAATCCGTTTTGGTGGAAGGCTGTATCTATATTAACTAATATGTAATGAAACAATAAAAAACAGGAGATAGATGCAATCAAGTTCTCTTCCTTTTTAGGTTGAATTCGACCTATAATTCCATCATCTATGGATGTTTGTTGTTTTGTTTTAAATAGAAATAGCATGATAATAAATAGTGCTTAGGTGTAACTAATGACTTTTCTCGAGCGACACACTTGATATTAAAAAGATCAAAACATATAGGATTAAGCGAGATGATGATTAATGTCTTTTCTGGAATGAGTTTATTAGTAAAATGACACTTGCGGGGCACTTGCGTTATATTATAATTAATTACTTTTTAAAAATGAACTGGTAACATTACGTCGACTGAAATAATACCTAAAACGTCTCGCATAAATTTTGATCTGACTGAAAATGGACTGAAAACCTTCAAGGTGCGTAAAAATTATCGTAACTCGCTATAGCGGATATTCTAAGAAATATTTATTTTCTCGTTGGTAACTTGACGTAAAATATTTTGTAACGGATGTCACACGATCTCAATCGATTTTTTTCAACTTAAACGCTTAGTTACTCGTAAACATTTGATACTCGCTTGATTTCTTTGATAACAGTAATATCCCAATTGTGTTTATCGTAAATATTTCAAAAACGGATATTGCGCGTTTCAGTTGGTTTTTCCTACTGAATCACTTAGTTACGCGTAAATATTTGAAAATTGTTTGAATTTTTCGTTGATAAAACATGTTGCAAGTATCTTTTAACAAATATTACCCAATTGTGTTTATTGTAAATATTTCAAAACGGATATTGTGTGCTTCAGTTGATTTTTCCTACTGAATCACTTAGTTAATCGTAATTATTTTGAAAATTGTTTGATTTTTTCGTTGATAAAACATGTCACAAGTATCTTTTAACAAATATTACCGTAATTTCAATCAGTTTTCTTTACTAGATTACTTAGTAACTCATCAACATTCATAATTGCTTTTATTAATAGTTGTTGCAAAGCAATGTTGTATTTAAATAATATTACTTCAATTCCAACCAATTTCCTTACTGAATTACTTAATTACTCCCCAGTATTTCATAATTTCTTTCACTAATAATTACAAAGTAATATTGTAAATATATAATGGAGTAGATACCCAGGGCTGATACTCCTTCAAATATACCCACCTGGCTAAGCCAACACTTAAAAAATGTACCCCTATCCACTTGGTTGTCAGTCCAGCCCACACCCCCTAAACACTTGGTGACCCGCATCCCACTGTATGATGTTAGCAGGGGTTATGAGCAAAAGAAATACTCTACATATACCTGAGTGAGTTTAAATATGCAACTGCATGCCAATTTAGTGCGTATTCTGGAATTGAGAACACTTTACAACAATAGAGTGTAGTATGTAACATGTAACACTTGGTTCATTGGGCAAAATACCCCCTAAAGTAGCAAATCCACTATGCGTGTACCTTGCACAAAAACACCCCCTAAAACTTGTTTTTAGGCTGAGCCTTATGGGTTATTTTAGGGGGAGTATCAGCCCTGGGAGTAGATACTAAATTGACACAAATTTTTTTCATATGAATTTAAAACTTAACTAATGTAGTCTTTTTACCAAACATCAGTACATCAAAAACATTATTGTAAAGGTATATTATATAGGAAGATTTTCCATACTTATTATGTAATAAATGTATATAATCATATAATGATTCATTTTTGATCAATATATTTATTCAATGTAGATATATCTCTTCTCTCCTCTCTCCTCTCTTTCTTCCTCTCTCCTCTCTCTCTCCCTCTCTCCTCTCTCTCTTTCTTTATCTCAAGATACCATATGTATGTATACATTGATTGTCATTACAAGTTGTAGTGCTTTGTATTACTTAGTATTTACTGACTCTAGCTATATTATATAGGAAGATTTTCCCTACTTATTATGTAATCAATGTATATAATCATATAATGTTTCATTTTTGATCAATATAGTTATTCAATGTAGATAAAACTCCTCTCTCCTTTCTCTCTCCTCTCTGTCTTCTCTCTCCTCTCTCTCAAGATGCCATATGAGTTCAAATTATGTGAAAAAAGTATCAAAACTTAAATGCCATACATTCAAAATCTAGCTGCCATATGAGTTCAAATCAAGTAAAAAAATAATCAAAACTCAAATGCCACTTAAATGCCACTCAAATGCCACTCAAATACCTCTCAAATGAAATACAATATAAACTCGGCGAATTCACCCAACGTCGTAACTCATTGCATAACCCCCAAGACCAGATCCACAAAAAAACACTTGGTAGGGAGATCTGCTCATATATTACTACTGCTATGTTAGAGTTGAACTGGACTGGTAAAGCACAGCTATGTCAGGGTTGGACTGGGAAAGCACAGCTATGTCAGGGTTGAATTGGACTGGTAAAGCACAGCTATGTCAGGGTTGGACTGGTAAAGCACAGCTATGTCAGAGTTGAACTGGACTGGTAAAGCATAGCTATGTTAGAGTTGAACTGGACTGGTAAAGCACAGCTATGTCAGGGTTGAACTGGACTGGTAAAGCATAGCTATGTCAGGGTTGAACTGGACTGGTAAAGCACAGCTATGTCAGGGTTGAATTGGACTGGTAAAGCACAGCTATGTCAGGGTTGGACTGGTAAAGCACAGCTATGTCAGGGTTGAACTGGACTGGTAAAGCACAGCTATGTCAGGGTTGAATTGGACTGGTAAAGCACAGCTATGTCAGGGTTGGACTGGACTGGTAAAGCATAGCTATGTTAGAGTTGGACTGGACCATGGATGAAATACACCAGGATTGCCAGCTACGGCCGTTCAATATAACTTTGACCACGATGCAAGTGAGGCCGTTTATGGGAGTGGCCATGACTAGGATTTTTACGCAGTATCCGGTACGTACTTGTGTTTTTTTAATGTAGTGTCGAGTTGTCTTTTCATTAAGAAAGACAACTACGCCAATCCAAGGGGAAAAGTGACGTATTTCCAGTACGTTCGTAAAATTTGACTATTTAAAAAATTGCGGTGGCTGCTATAAAAAGATTTGACCATAACTTGCGGCCCCTTACTATAGCGTGTGTCACGAAATTCCTTGCAAAAGTCGCATTTACAGTCTATATCCGGTACGGACTTGGACGTTCAAATTGCTTCACCTGATTGGGCGCAGCTGGCAATCCTGGTGTATTTCATCCATGGACTGGACTGGTAAAGCACAGCTATGTTAGAGTTGAACTGGACTGGTAAAGCACAGCTATGTCAGGGTTGGACTGGTAAAGCACAGCTATGTTAGAGTTGAACTGGACTGGTAAAGCACAGCTATGTCAGGGTTGAATTGGTAAAGCACAGCTATGTCAGGGTTGGACTGGTAAAGCACAGCTATGTCAGGGTTGAACTGGACTGGTAAAGCACAGCTATGTCAAGGTTGAATTGGACTGGTAAAGCACAGCTATGTCAGGGTTGGACTGGTAAAGCACAGCTATGTCAGCTAAAAGAATTAGTTGATCAAAAAAATTATTTGATTAAAGACTTATGTGGTTCTCTGCGAAACGTCTGGTTACCGAATAAGTCTTGAGCTTATGCTGATAACACAATTCCAGTCGTAGCAAACTTACGGTTTCAAAACTCTGTATAAAATTCTCAAGCGTTGCACAGAAACTACCAGATATTTCTGGTGAATTCTACAAAAATAGTGGAGAATTCTTTGCAAATATTCTGGTAACTAACATAAAACTAACAAATATATATATTTAATTGCACTGTGATTTTGCAGTAAGCCATTTCCTGTGAAAAAAAAACATGTCAACTCTACTCACAAATCTGCTATGCGCCAACTGTTTTGTATAGAAAGGGTATAATTGAGGTGCTGGAAAAATATAGAGTTGTCTTCAGACAATGCCTGTATTAATGACATTGTTATATGCATAGCAGCTTTATATGGCAGACAATAATGTTCTGGCAGCATCTAAAGAATTTTTGAGGAAAGGACTAGGTAGGTGTGCTATTCAGGTTACGTAAAAGATATCTGCAGTGACATGACAAGTGGCCTTCTGTAGTGGATTTTCATAGCATACACTCCTGCGCATCTTATTATTATTAAGTCTTGCACCCTATACTAAAAGCTAGACAAAGAAACGGTCGTATCAATCAATACCGAATTGACCGACCCTGCATCTAAACACAGTGCCGACCCTGTATAGGACTATACCGACCCTGTATAGGGCAATGCCGACCTTGCCGGGTCTGCAGGAAATGAATCATCATAGCCTGAGAACCACAAAGTATCTTAAAAGACTCAGGAAGACGAATCCAGGACATAACTACCCCTAAACTGGAAGAGGAGTGGATACAAAGGCTGCAAAGGCGGGACAGGAAGTGCATAAGCCGTTGATTGGACAGTTACCTGATAACCCCTCCTACATTTGATGGCACCATATTTATCTTAGCCATGTGATTCGCTATCTATTATTATAAGCCTGTATATTGGTTAATTATCTATTATGCTCTTGTGATTGGTTGTGACTAAGATCACTTACTGTGACTTCCTGTGAGATGCCTATAAAAGGCAGAACATTTACCAATTGTGTTGGTTAGTATTAGTGTATTGTATTGTTTGTGCAACTTATACCTTTTGACTAAACTCGTATTTATTCTGGATGAATAAATGGCTAATTACTCGATAGCACTGAGTAATGTGTTTGAGCCGAGGGCTCTGTTCTGGTTGTAGAGTTGAGACTCTATCTCGGTGGCATACCGACCCTGCTGTTGTAGCAGGTGAAATATAACAACTGGTGGCAGCAAGCTACCGACCTCAGCTAGTGGGTTTTCAGCCCCCAAAATCCACTACACTTCTGTAGGAAAAACAAGGTGCGTTGAGAAGACAATTGAAAGATTTCTAAAAATTGATGTTCCTCAACTCCCAACTCTACTATGAAATTTCTACTGTAAATCTTTGAACATTCCCACAACTTTGGTGCATACCTTTGACTTATGCTCTGCTTGGCAGTTGATCAACATTTTTTTTATCTAGCTTTGATTTGTGTTATCTGCTATAGAAAGGTGATATAGGTACCAGTGAGCTAAGAGATATGTTACACAGTATATTGAGAAAGGTCAAAGAGCAGAGGTCAAAGGTTAACAAATAAACATAGATGAGAACTGAGAACTGTACTACACCTACTGATCTGGAGCAAGTTATAACATGTATCAGACAAATGTTAGAACTTATACGCCTTCTTTTCATGGAAACATGCTGAAGTGTAACAACATGCAGTATAGACAGTTGGGAAATACCGACATGCAAGTCTCCTATCTCAGCTACGGGGCGTCAGCTCTAGGTTCAGTCTTCAGGCAGACAGATGACCTTGAAGGCTATGATGTTGTTGAAATGTTTTTGAAAGCGGGAGTGAATTACATAGACACAGCGCCATGGTACGGATACGGTAAGTCTGAGACAGTGGTTGGTGAGGCACTCGGGCTTAAACAGATTCCTCGAGAGTCATACTATATCGCTACTAAAGTAGGTCGATACAATCCAGAACCTTCCGAGATGTTTGACTTTAGCTACGACAGAACTCTGGCCAGTGTAGAAGAGAGTTTGAACAGACTAGGTCTGACATATGTGGATATTATTCAAGCTCATGATGTGGAGTTTGCTCCCTCGTTAGATATAGTCTTGGAGCAGACATTACCTGCGCTGCAGAAGGTTAAAGATGAAGGCAAAGCTCGCTATATAGGTAACTTTGCTTTGCATAACTCACAACAAAACAACTTTTGAGTTTTCTTAATTGAGCTTATCTCTATGAACGGGCAAAAAAGGAGAGCTCTATCAAATGTATCGACATTTCGAAAGTTACTACATTGGTCTATTCATCATCTATGCTACGTTTCAAAAGTGCTGTACAAGTTTCACGCCCTGTTGGAATGACAACTATCTCAACCTTGACCCACCAGTACACTAACCAAAATATTGTTTGCGATGTCTACACAATATAATAAAAGGAAAATATCAAAGAATAATAATTTTCATTATTTTATCTCTAGAATTTGTTTGAATTCATTAGCAGATATTATCAAGAAACTGGCTGATACATATGTCTATCACTGACAGCTTCAATTCAATGATATATGCCAATAAATAATATTAATTATTATCATGAACCGCCGCCATTATCATTGCGTGAGTAGAGCTTTACAAATCCGGCGAGTCGTTCGTTCCATAGTAAGAAAAAGGTAGACCGATGATTGCTATAACGATCATTCACAGAAGATCGCGACAATCCGGATGATCCACTTTAGATAAACAAAATTTCGATCATTTGCAGGCACGCCCTTCCAGAGACGTAAAACATTGACAGAATATCAAAGATCTGTATACTTTTCACCATGGAGATAGGCTCATTAACTAGGTTGAAGCTGATAAATTATGCAATTTCGTTGTCTCTGCACACAATGATACTTCAATAAGCTAGTAAGAAGATAACTCCTGGTATATTATTGCAGGCATAACAGGGTACCCGTTGAGTGTACTAAAGGAGATAGTAGAGAGGAGTACAGTGAGAATAGACACAGTACTAACTTACTGTAGATACAGTTTAAATGATACAACATTGCTGGATTATATAGAATACTTCACTAACAAAGGTATACAATATTCTAATCTGTACGTTTAACTGTATCCATTGTCTTGTATATACAGTAACAGGTTGGTTTTGTACTTGTATACAGTATAGACTAGTATACATTGTCTTGTATATAAAGTAGCTGGTTGGTTTTGTACTTAACAGTAACCAAGGTAGAGTACTCTTACAGGCATTTGTAACTGTTACAGGTATTGGTATCATCAATGCTTCACCAACATCAATGGGACTGCTGACCAACCGTGGACCACCCAAGTGGCATCCAGCATCACTCTACACGCCAGAGATAGCTCACGCTTGCAAGGAAGCCGCTGATTACTGCCGTACACAGGAAGTAGATATCTCACGTCTTGGCCTACATTTCAGTTTGGAGTTAGCAGATTGTTCTACATGCTTGATTAGCACTGCGAGCAGAGAGAATGCGCGGAAGAATCTAGAAGTAGTTTCAGATCCACTGAGTGAGAAAGAGAAAAGTTTGATGCAGCAAGTGATAGATAAGTACATGACACCCCTCAACAACAGCCACTGGGAAGGATATGAGACTGAAGCTCTACAGAAAGGAGACTTTGTTGGATAACAGTTTATACAGAATGATGTACTGCAAAAGTTAAACTAGTCGGTAGTATTTTAATTAAAATTTACAAAATCAATGTCTTTATTGATAGATATTTTATCTGGGAGACTGACAACTTCATGTTTGTTTTATTCTAACTCCAATAAAATAGTTTATTAGAATCGGCCGTAAAAATAATTTTTTTTAGTTTTAATAGAAAATTAATAGATTAAATTGTTGTACCACAAAAGCTTTCAATCCTGAAGTCTACTTCAGGCAATGCTTTTGCCCAAAAACTCATAAATTCACTTTTGCGACTTTGTATGAATCACTTGGAATGCCTGACAAAAATATATTTTGCCATTCATAAGTATCACGTGTGAAAGTGATCAGAATCATCGAAGAGGGCAAAACTCCATAAATGGAATGAGGAGCCAACTATAACATTATTGGCCCGTCATAGAACTGTTTTTAGCGAGATATTTTCTGAGCTGCAAAGAATTTGTACCTCAGATGTATCAAAAATTACAGTGGACCGGTTTGATGTTAAGTTGATGTAGAGATCATTGTTGTAAGTTACTCACTATTTAACAATTGTCGCTCACAACAACTCTCTCGTTACCAACTTACCGCAAGTAATAATAATTGATCGATTGGAAGTTGCACACATTACTATTCAGGGCCAATATTTTAAATAATGAGTCATTTTTCAAAAAATAAAAATCACCGATAGTCATAACAAGTAGCCAGTATTTTTTCTTGGAAAGACAACTCTGCGTTACTCCGGTGTCATCTAATCATGATATATGGGTGCTTTTGGTAAAACATGCAAATCTGGTTTAAATTTTTGAAAGGTATTAAAATGCAGGTTTGTATTCTTTGTATGTGGACAGTGATGGAAGATGCCATCAGCCGTTTTGATATGAAAATACAGTATGAGATAGAGCCAATCAAACACTAACAGAAAAAAAAGTGTTGCTATGGGGTTTTCATTTCCTCCCTCTTTCACAGTATGTGCTAATAATTATCAATAACATTTTCTAAATCAAAATTTAATGTTACAGTCAGTCTAAACCGTAGCTTCCTGTTGCTCAGTGAAGTATGTACATTTGTATGGCTCATGGATGAGACATAACAGGATTGCCACGATTTAAGTGGAGCCATTTGAGGGAGTCGTCATGCTAACCACGTTTTGCGCAGTTGTCTGCCCCTGTTAATGTGTATCCATATATCCCGTAATTCAATATCGTGTTCTTCTCGATTTTTTGGAAACTTCATTCATGGCGGTCAATACTTCTTATTTTTTACTATTCAAACATAGTTGCTTATGTCTACAGTTTCCGGTTCTTGCAACAAAAAGACCAGGTCAACAATAATATATCTGTAATCGTTGGTAATATTGCAAAAAACGTAAATTAATATCATTTTTAGCAGTAATTTTTAGATCTCTTGTGACTTTTACTACTACATCTATTATGAGTCGAATGTAGTTCTTTGCAAAAGTGACATGCATCTGGTCCTTACAAAATCGCTACATTCCCAAGATACAGAAGTTTGGAGATGATTTCAATACTTTGTGTCTGATGTCATAGCTATAGCAAACAAACAGCCCCACACAAAACTCTCCCAGATTTATTCCATTGTTGTAGTATGTAGTATCTCAGCTAGCTGATGATGCTTTAGATGATGATCCATATAGATTGGGGGTATCTGGTACCACCCCCACCCTAGTTGTACCCGATCATAAAAATAAACAAGTTCTTTTCTACCAACTGAATATGAAATGAGAAGACAAACCTGCAGATTTCACAACAAAATAATTATTTTATATAAAATAATTACATAGACTTTTATACAGCCACAGAAGATGAAAGAATTAATTCAAGGAATTAGAGAGATATTATATTTAGTAAATTATTCTTGTGTAGACTGGGTAGTGTTTTACTCTCAATAGTCTAAATATTGTTTGTGATATATTATATACTATTTATTATTGGTTATTGATTGGTTTTGGTTGTTTGTAGTAATTTGTACTAATAAATTCGTCTTAAATATTTAAATGTTTAGTTTTATTCTTTAGCGAACGCACAAGATTCAGAATTGGATACAGAGCAGATATTTTGGACAATATATTGATGTTACACCACAATAGATATATTATGTCACAAAGCTACAACTGTGGTTGATATGAAATTCTTAGCTGATCCAGCATTACAAAATAAATTACTGAAAATGTTAGAAAAATGTGTTAAAGAGACTCACTAATTATGACATCGCAGTCTTGTAGTATTAGTGTAGGAGTTACAACAAATCGTGCACAAAATTAGTGAGTAAAGATTATATAACTGTTGTATCTCATGTAGACAATGCTAATAATTGTTGATACATACAACTGTTTCAAAGCGTTCCATAGACCTTTGACAAAACCTATAGTACAAGATCGTGCTATTGTAATAAAATTCATAATTAACAAATAGTGTTTTACATGACTGTAAAAGTCGTAATCCATATAGTTCGCTCGAATCTTTGCGGAGCTACAAACACTTTCTTGTCTTTGAAACTGAGATAAAATAGACAGTTCAGTAGCCAATCAATAGTCTTAGAGTAGTAAACGGTTTAAACGCATTCATTTCCATGTCAAGGTGGATCATGGACTGGTGAAGTATTGTTGTGTTTAGGTCAATGAGAGGGTTCATTGATAGAATACAAGCTGGAACACAAAATGATAAAACGAGACTAAAATAAAGCAGTTGTCTCCCTCAATACAACACTTCCTGTTTGAAACAGTTACCTATATGACGAGGACAACTCCTATAAAACTGTTTTAATGTCATGATCAAAATCCTTTAGTCTTTATTTTTCTTAGCTTTTATGAAATTTTTTCAGCTCAAAATTATTGTAGAGATGACAACTCTCAACGTATTGCTCAATATTAATGTTTGCAGTAATTTATTAAAAGTTGTCTAGTCTTTCTGATGAAACAGTGTTGAGTAAATAACTCCCGTTTATTCCATGATGCGCATCGACCAGGTATGTATCCTTATCAATACTGTTTATTGTATAGGCTGATCTTCATAGACGTCGTGGAAGCTCGTATGAAATTCTGCGTGCAATAGTAGAGTTTGGAGTTGCCTTCACTTTGTGATCGCGAAAGGTCGTGGCAACATAAACAATATGTATATGTGACCATAATGAGCTAATAGCTACGAGTGCAGACACAGACCGTAACTTGGTCTACTGTTTCTTTCAAAAATGATCGGAAAATGGTATTTATTTCTGACCTTTGTTTACCGAAAGATGTAATTTGGTTGCAAGAGGTAGCTAATGATGGATTACTGAAAGTACGTTGCAATACGAATCAATGTTTCTACCAGTTATAAGTCAATTGCTACGAGACACGTAAAATTTGCTGAAAATCATGAAAAAAGTTGAACATGGTTAAACTTTTTCATCACATAGGCAATTGTCAAATTTTCCAAGATCAATTATCTCCTTTGATATTCTGTCTGACTTATATCAAACTAACTCAAAGCAGTCATTGTAGATACTCTGCAGATAGCTGACTGTGCAGAACTGAAGCTAATTTATGGAGTGGAGTGCTGCAGTGTGACCACCAGCTATTTTCTATAAAACAGATATTGAATAGCCAGTGCGCACACTCCACATATGCAGGCGTATGAAGAGTTGTCTTCACATGCTGAAGGTTTGTATTGCTACTATTGCTATTTGTGATGGAGACAGTAAGACGCTGGCTTAGGAGTAAAATCAAATAACGTAAAGTGCTACAGCTTATGTTAGTTCATACGTTCATTTATCATACCTCAAAGTGTGAGACAAAATATTTTATATCTTTCTATTAGTGTAGCTCCATAGAGTGATAAATCATAGAGAGTTTGTGCTTCCTGAGTCAGTTTTTGTTTGTAAACCAGAGCTTGTAATTCTGACGGTTTTGTAAGTAGCTGTGGTTCTTAGATATTTCATTCTATTTTGTTGTTGGCCACTCGCAGTATCCCTTTCTTCTCTAGTCATTTGTTTAGCAGTAGCAAATAGTTGAGAGTTTGATAAAGTTCTATCCAAAGATGGCATCTTGATTCTTTGTTCCAGAAGTTTCTTACTCAAGAGCCGTCTTCTTTTTAAACCGTTAAAGTTTACCTGTTTGACCAACTCGATCTCTGGCAGCAATTTATCATAACAAGCTGTACCGTAAACACCAAATATACCTCTACACTCAGTATTATGTGGAGATGGATGAGAACTGTTAGGGGTGGTTGCCATTGGCAACCTCTGCTCATCATGTTTTTGTTGCTCTGCCTGACATTGAAGAACTATCTTATATGAAATGTGATTGGTTAAGGATTCTCTGGTAGAACTGATTGCTTGTTGTATCTTTCCTACAAAATAAACCAGAGCAAATGTTGACCAATTCCAACATGGATGCAATAGAAACAGAGTTTTCCACCCAATAATAAATAATAAGCCCCTACCAATCTTCCACTGAGTGTTTCTATTTATTCTTTTCTTTTCTTCAGTCAAATTAAAGTTGATACTTTTATTCTGAGCGAGAGCTTGCTTGCTTGATCTCTCAGAAATCCTTTGGCAAGCTTCATCTCTAGACTCTACTGAGTATGTGTAGCCTTGGCTCTTACCATCTATATAGCGGGGCGATGCTGTTATCCTTTGTTGCTTGCTTCTTCTAGACATCTATATTTATTTATTTTCAGCTGTACAATATTTTTATCACACACCATGGTAGAAGAAAGCAATGAATATGCACAAATTGTTCTTCATTTTACAACAACCAACTTCCTATCATCTGCAATAAGTAAGTCCAATACTACAAACGAAATTATTTGAAAATTAAATTAAATACAAAAAAGTTTTTTGTTGTTTTGCACATGTTTTTTAATATTGCTCTTTTTTTACTCAAAAAATGAATGAGAAAAAAATATCACTGTCAAAAATTGGTTTATTATCCAAAGTGAGCCAAAAACAAAAAGCTTGCTACCGTATAACTTACCATGTTTGCAGTGCACCACTTGTCACTGCCAATCGACAGCTGAAGGCAGGTGCTTGTTATAAGGTACATATTCTCTCATCTCATATATATTCTATTAGCATTTCCTTTATCCATTTATAAACTCAACCATGTATGACACGTGTTATTAACAATACATACGTATATATACCCAAGGGTATAACATCAATCATAGAGTTATTATTGTCTGATCACCAGGTTTTTGTTACAATAATCTACTGAGTTATTGATTGTAGATACTTGCTTATGAGATCATTCCAAATGTCTGACAACATTTTAAATCCTAAAACTGAAAAAACTTTTCCATCAATAATCTTTGTTAAAGAGCTGAAACATAAAAAAACGATGTACGCTAGAAGTTTTATATAAAATCATGATAACATTTTGAAGCAGATTGGGTTCCGAGTGCATAAACCATAGCCATAGTTAATTATAATGAAATAGACCAAAGTGTGTAGAGAACAAATCTAAGCTAACAGTACCTGGAGGGCACTCTTTATACCAGTGCAACCTATTCACATGTAATTATACCTTGGAGGTATACCAACTGTCATTAACAACTCTATTTACAAATTGTAGGTTTTCTGATCACTTATTTCCCTTGAGAACTTGACATTGCGTAAACCATAGATGTGGATACACAGAGATGGCTTAATTGATGTCTGTGAGTTTTCTTATTTAGCCTACGATTGTGGTTTATGAGAGGTCAAGTGTGACAGCAAGAAACAAGCGGTCTGGTCTTTGATATATCACACATCCATCGATGTCAATCCATGCAATGAACCAATCACAGCAATAATAATCAAAATTGGTTATGGTGACTTTTTGTTTACGCAATTTAAATGTTTTTCTGTCAGCAATTTGTGTGCGCCATCACGTTTATAGTATTTCAACAAAGCGCTTTCCGCATCTGTTGATAATAGTTACATAACTACACAGCCAACCATTCAGAAGTGCAATAGAAATACGCAACCTCTGTAATAACCAGGTTATGAGACAAAAAGTATTCTTTGTTCTCACTCATAGTTCCATAGTGCCAGTAACATACAAGAAAGGGACATATAAGAAACTGTGTATTATGTATAATAAATTCATATGGTGTGATGGCAATAAATTAATATGATGAGCATGGATAAAACAATAGAGAAATCTGGAAGGTTGCTGAATACACTAATCGCATGGTTATGTAATACAGATGGCAGCCCCTCACCACAAAACATCAATCAGATAACTGCTAGACTGAAGGTAAAAAATGACAGAGGACATAAAACACCATTAAGCACAGTTTACCTAGCTTTAGGACTACAAAAGTACACATAGAGGGGACCTCACACCGGGTGCCACCAGAAACAGTATAAATCACGAGGAGCTAAGGCACTGCTGGTGTATAAATTTGAGTGAATTTGATTTCGATCATAAATCTAACTAAATAGATTGCTAGTTGAGGTTACTCAGGGGGTGCAGATGGACAGGGAGCTGAAACCCGCTGCTTATTACCACTAGAGTCAGCGCCGGTCAGCAGTTACTATAAATAGACATATGTATCAGGTTATCAACTTCCTGTGAGCCAGCTATTGTTTCCCTAAAACAGACACAATTGTTTATATGGCCGAGTTGTCGCCACCCGCAATCAAAATCATTCGACAACTAAATTTTACGAGATCGATATAATAAAAAATCTAACATTTTTCCTTCAACTAGCATTCTTGACAAAAAATATACTTTTTGAAAATAAATGTCCTTCTAAACCAACAAAAACTTATACGAAATGCATGTAGGAAAAACAAAATATTGTAAAAAAAAAAAGTTTGTTGCGCTAAAGAGATACATAATGTGGTGGACACACAGACAGACACACAGACAGAAATAGCGCTACTTTGTGATGTATTGTAAGCACTAAACCCCAGCACCTGCAGTGGGAAAGGATAACAGGCAAAAATAACATAACTGGAGTATGAAAGACCAAAAAATTTGTATAAAGGTCCTAAGTATTTTCACCAATAATATTATTGCGCGAATCAGTTTGCTGGAGTAAGAAGAAACCAAACACTACGTACCTTGCATCTGACAAAAATAATTAGAACTCATCATGAGGTGTAAGATATAAATGTGTATAAGCAAGAAAAAACATCTGTAGTTTTGTGACCGCTATATGTGTCCCTATTTCCATATCAATAAAAGAGTGAAAATTGCGGCGCAAAAAGCTAGGGATCATTTAGTTGCGACGTCAGGGTTCGATTATACCGTCTGTCCCCTAACAGGAAATGTTTGGGATTTAACTTCTTTTATTCAATCAAAATGTAACAACCTTTTGAATGATAGAAAGTCGATCTAGATTTTTGAAATAAACGCCATATTGGCTAAAGCTACAATGTTATGCTTTAACTAATGAAGACAATATGCGATATATTTAGTTCATGTGTATTCTGGAACATTTCGTTTCCAATAAACATTTGGATTGCAATATTACCTTTTGTTTTTCCTTGGTCATAACGTTAGTTGTCTGCTCTTTAGAGAATTTCATAACGGAGGTGATCACCTTGGCAAGGGTCTGTAATAGATACGAGTAAATAAAGGTAACTGATAGCACATATAATCAGTCCCTTGAGAGATTATAGCTCTAGAATACTAGCCTGAGTCTCCTTGCCCATCATGTACTCATATAATATATTCCTTAGGAACTCGAGCTCAGTTGGCTCAGTTAAAACAGTGCCGGAATGGTTGGCAGCAGATCCCATACTGTGGTTAGAGTTCAGCTCCACTGTGTGCATTTCATCACCAAAGTGTACAGATTTCTTAGCCTTAGGAACTGGTGTAGAGGCAGACGACATGTGGGAGGTGTATGGTGGACTACCCTGAGGACTTTGGCTTGCAGATTTAGTAAATGTGATGTTTTCTTGAAGGAGTGCAATCTGTAGAAAAAAAGAGAAAAGCGTGAAAATTTATGAATATCTAGTTTGACTTTTTTGTTTTGTTCTGGCACATACAGCTACAAATATATGTATATAAATCCATGGAGACAAGCCTACCTGGGCCAATAACTCAGTCTCTCGCTGTTTCATCTGCTCATTAACTGCTGCCAATTTTTCCTCATAGTCGCTGACCACATCATGCATCTGTTTGTTTCTCTCTGCCAGTTGTCTCTCTTTCTCCGGGTCGTGACCTGCCAGCAGCGCTGTCAAACGTTCAATCTCACTGGCTGCCACCTTTTCCTCTGCTTCACTCTTGGCTAAAAACGAAATATTCATCAAAATATATTCGGAATGTGGAGCAGAGATAACAAATTATGTTTACTGGACAACAATCTCAGGCCATCACAAAAAACAGTATATTTACGATTAAACAAGTATTGCCAATTGTCTACCATGTGTAGTTGTCCGCTCCTGAATATTCACAAAATGAAGGGCAGACAACTCTTTATCAACGTGGGCAGCTTACCATATGCATCGGCAAACGTTCTCTGGAATTCTTCTTCTTTAGATTTCAGTTCTTTCTGAAAATCTAACAGCAGTTTGGTGACCTCTGCTTTATGTTCTGCCTTCAGCAACTCCAGCTCATCATTATGTTTCTAAACATCACAGACATCAGCTTATTGATACAAACATCACAGACATCAGCTCATTGATACAAACATCACAGACATCAGCTTATTGATACAAACATCACAGACATCAGCTTATTGATACAAACATCACAGACATCAGCTTATTGATACAAACATCACAGACATCAGCTCATTGATACAAACATCACAGACATCAGCTCATTGATACAAACATCATCAACGTCAGAATGATTTACCCCGCCGTTCATTTTGTCGCTATTTGTCGAAATAAAATTTTCTATAAAGACTTGTTGTTAACTCCAGATATGGTACAAAAATAGATGTAAATAGCTAATATGTTGTTGACACTAATTCAATAAACTTTCTGTATCTTTTATAATCTTAATAATAATAATAAATTATAATACAATTTGTGTCACAGCTTTTTGGCTAGACCAATTATCTTCCTGATAAGATTGTTCTAAGATTGTGCGTTGCTTGGCTGCATTTACAACATACACACAAGTTTACAGCTGGTGAAAAATTTCGCTTTTCATAAGCATAGTTGCAACAATTTAGCTTGCGCGCACAATAGATAGGTCAGTGTGCGGAGAATCTCAAAATTGCTACAAAAAATGGGATTGCAACATCTTTCGACTTTTTGTAGGTATCACGGTTGGAATAGCTGACAGTTTCTCTCATCGCTGGTAAATGTGCTATTACGTACACACACTCAGATCATATGATAGCATTACACGGATAGTTTATCAATATTTGCAGTGAAATTTTCAACTAAAAAAAATAAATAATTTTTTACTGAAAAACCTGCAGGAATTTTAGAAATTAATGTACTGCAGAAATTATTTGGGAAGGAAAAGGATCCTGCCAACATAATTAATGGTTAAACAAAAAAATTCAAACCAATAAAACGAATAAGATTAGAATTTCTGGAGTAATTTTGGTTTATAGCTAGCAACCGATCTCTAATTATAACTGACATCTCGTGATTTCGCACTAACACAACCGCAAAAAAAAAACATCATTTCTTCAAAGTATCAGGGCTTTCCTTGGAGAAGTGAGTCCTCTTTAGTGACTGACTCAATTTAAACGAAGAAGTGGTAACGAAGCTCTTACATTAGCGCCTTCATCTTAATTAGTGGTCTCAGAGGCTGTTGCAACTTGCCTTCACACGGTTTCAACACATTCAATTTTCAAGTTAGCAGATTTTGGAGTTGCCCGACCACCATAGCCTAATATAGTTAAATTGCGTTTCTGCTCATGCATTTGGGTTGGTGATGTGTGATTTAATTGTTAATCGTTATGTACCATGTAGTAGTTTTTTTATGCATCTAGAAGTTTTTTAATTCATCTATAATATGAAATATTTACTTAAATTTTTGAAAATACAATAATTACTTTAATTAATATCAAACAATAAATTGAAGAAAATCTGACTTTCTTTTACGCATGTGTTTGAGATAATGATAATTACTCTGAATATTAATTATTATCAAATATATGAAATTTCGTTTGTTTGAAATAAAAAAAAACAAATAGGAATTTATTAACAATGATGGTAGGTGTATTTGCAGGCTAGATCGATGAACATCTGTTATTATTTATATTTGGGATCCACATTGCTGGGCGGCGAACGTATTGATCCAGGCGTTTACACTTTATGATATAATAATAAGAAATAATATCCTTCGATCCGGATCAGATGGTGAAGATATAAAATTCCAGTGCGCATTGTAGCGAGCGTATATATTTTCACATGTGAAAGCAATTCATCAGTGACGGTTATCATGTCGTTGATTCCTTGCTGGTAGTTATAGCATGATGCATCGGGAAGTAGTAGAGAGTGATAGAGAGTCAAAGAATAAACGGCTTTACACTTGTCCGGTTGACAACGTTTATTTCAAAACAATTCATTCTTGATAAACTATAACATTTATCTTTATTGTTTTAACAAAATAGCTCTGCTTTTTATTATTATGATCAATCTATTCCCAATATATCAATATTGTACATGACAATCAGAATAATTAATACTAATAAACAACATACATAATTTATCTTATTAATAAAGAATGATAAAATGATAGTAATAAATAATACCAAGAATGAATTATTGAATTAATTGTGTCACGTAGCTGTAAAAGTTTGAGAACCTGCAACAACCCAGCGTCTCCAAATAAAAAATTGCCAAATTTTTTGTGTGAAAAGGCGTATCAGCAAACATTAAAGGAAAGCCAGATCGTGTAATCCCGGCTTTAAGCAAACACCTAAAATATTCTACAAACAGGTTCCCTCACTGACAATAACCTGAGCAACCACAAACACTTGATTTTCAATTGCAGACGGACAGGCTGATGTAACATTTGCGCATGAAGAATAAAAATAGTAATAATATCAAGTGCTTCCTGTTCAAACCGTACATGTATCCAAATTTTAATTATTGCGAAATCTCAAATGCTTACCCCACGTTACCAGGTTTTGTGGTTGGTTCAGCTCATAAAAACACCAAAAATGCCGATAAATAGGTAAAATGATAAAAACTGAGAAAATTTGTGTCTCAAATTATCGACAGACCAACTTAAAAAAACGCAATGCTCACCTGCTGTAGTTGGTCATTGCTGATATCTACTGCCTCTTTAGACCTCAATGCGTTGACCTCCAATTGCAGCTCTTCAGCTAAATCCTTTTGGCTATCCACCTCTGCTTGTAGCCGATTCAACTCACTGGAGAGAGAACTGGTCTCCGTTTGGTGAGAGTCAGTAAGCTTGTCTAGCTCTTGTTTGTGTGAGGTATTAATTGCTTCCATCTCCTCTGTCAACTCGTCTAGTCGACTTTGCAACGACGAAATCTCAGTCAACTTTTCGTTTACACCTTTTTCGCTGTCAGTTTTAACTTGGTCAACAAGAAGTTTCAAGTCTTCACTTTCCTTTGCCAAGTCTTGAACTTGAGCTTTCTGTGTCTCATTCAACTGTTGAAGGCGTTCTAACTCGTCATTCGACTTCTGCAGCTCGTCTTTGGAAGACGTTAAATTCTCGTTTAATTCTCCTATTGTTTTTGATTTTTCAATGTTTTGAGTTTTAAGCTGCGACATACGACCTTTGACCTTATTCTCCCATTCTTTCATTTTACTGGCAGCGCTCTCTTCCACCGCTGTCAGTTGCTCATTATGACTTTTGACTAGATTTGACAATGTCTCGGAATGTGATTGTTCTAGAGCTTCACACGCTGCCTTAGTCTCAGTCAGCTCTAGCCTGAGAGCCTCAAGCTCGCTGGTGGAAGATTCTATTTTCAACTCACTGGCTAGAAGTTTGGTCTCCAACTCAGCAAACTTGGTTTCTCTAGAGTCTTTTTCCTGCTCACTAGTGTTAGAAGATGTTAATAAATTGGTGCGTTCTAGTTTCACCGAGTGCAGCTCATCTCGAGCCTTCATATTATCCTGTTCTAGTTGGTCACATTTCACTTTCAGCTCCTCGCTTTGTAGCCTAAATTCTTCTATCTTACTAGCTGATAATTCTGATTTCTCCGTCGCTGATGTTAATTTTTCACTGAGCTGCTCATTCTCTACCTTACTATTTAAGAGAGCTGACTCGAGCTTCTCCAACTGGCCATTCTTCTCACTGAGGCGGTCGGTAAGCTGAGACAGTTTGTCCTGGAGGGGTATCAACTCTTGCTGAGCACTGTCCAATTGTTGTTGTAGCGAAACACGCTCTTTCTGAAATCTTTCAACTTCAGAATTGGCTACAGCAATCTCCGCTTCGACCATCGCTAGAGCGCCTTTCGATTGTTCTCGTTCTTTTTGTAATGTTTCCTCTAAAGCCTTTTCTCTCTGTTCATAAGTTTCTTTTATAGAAGAAATAGCAGCACTTTGGCCCTAAAAACACAACAGCGTACTCCGTGTCCTATATCTATGAATTCAAAGGCTAACTCTAAGATTGCGATGATTGCCAGTTATTTTCTCAAGTTCTTTAAGATCTGTTGAGATACCTATTCAGTAACAAAGTGATAATCATAGAAGAATGTGGAAACCAAAATACATTAAAATGATCACCAATCAAATGGTTTACTTTTTACAACTTTCTACCATTAGCTAGCGTGCTAAGGATGGCTGCGATCAGACATCTTTTGACTACTGATTGGTCTGTGCCAACCAACAATGTTGATTGGGTAGCTCGCTATTTTATTCCCACTTTCAACTCACATTCATTACCAGATTAATTGCTGTATGTGATACAACACTAAATTTTTAATAACTATGCCAAGGTCACTGTTAGCTATAAAATGCTTCGCACCAGCTAAGCGCAGGATTATTTGCAGCCGAGAAATAATTTTATTGAAAACAGTAAATTATGAGGAGAGATGGTTGAATGGCGAATTGTCTAGCAAACTTTCTATCTTCATCAACACCTGCCGATAGCCTCAAATAAAAGGCTAGCGATTGTTTCATCAATTTTTTTACCAGAAACGTAGGTATGTAAACCCTCAATCAGTTGGGCAAAGCGGTAGATGTCCATGTGGCTTTAGTTATACTGTACCTGTTCTGTAGAAGAAAGTAAGTTATACTGTACCTGTTCTGTAGAAGAAAGTAAGGCATTTTTCTCATCAATTTGTTTTTTCAACTCGTGCAGTTTCTTCTGAGCCTTTTCCTTCAGTAGGTCGTATTTACTCTCACTCTCAGCTAATTCAGTCTTGGTGTCGGCCAGTTCTGTTTTTGTGTCGGCCAGTTCTGTCTTTGTGTCGGCCAGTTCTGTCTTTGTGTCGGTCAGTTCTGTCTTTGTGTCCGCCAGTTCCGTGCAACTGGCCTCAAACTGAGACTTTGTATCAGCCAAGAAGACATTGGCCTGTTCTAACTTGGTGGTCCATTCAGAGGACTGCTGCTCCAGAGCTTGCTGGGCTGAATAATACGACAGCAACCAATATAATTGTGGAGCAAAGCTGAGGTCTCAGAGCAGGAAGTGGATGGAAGAATCGGAGAAAGAAGAGAAAGAAAAAAACAAACATTAGAGTAAAACCTGCACCAGTTAACCAGGAAACAAATAGAAACAAACATAGACTTACTCTAAAAAAAGTCAAACAAAACCGGACAGGAAGTGATATTACAGAAACATACACTCACCCTCCAAAAGGTTGCTCCTTAGACTAGTCACAGTCTGTTGGGAGTTGTCACACTGCTCAGTGAGGGCTGCTATCTTTCTATTGAGAGACTCCACGTCACTCTGGTGCTGCTCGTCAGCAAGGTTCTGTCTCTCTTCCATTCCTTGAGCCAACTCCATGGCAGCATTCAACCTGGACAGCAGGGTATCTAGCTTCTCCTGGTATTCATCTGTAATGTTATAATTACATAACATACTACAGTATATATAATATATAATATAACATACTACAGTATACATAATGTATAATATAACATACTACAGTATATATAATATAACATACTACAGTATATATAATATAACATACTACAGTATATATAATATATAATATAACATACTACAGTATATATAATGTATAATATAACATACTACAGTATATATAATGTATAATATAACATACTACAGTATATATAATGTATAATATAACATACTACAGTATATATAATGTATAATATAACATACTACAGTATATATAATGTATAATATAACATACTACAGTATATATAATATATAATATAACATACTAGAGTATATATAATATATAATATAACATACTACAGTATATATAATGTATAATATAACATACTACAGTATATATAATATATAATATAACATACTACAGTATATATAATATATAATATAACATACTAGAGTATATATAATATAACATACTACAGTATATATAATATAACATACTACAGTATATATAATATATAATCGAACATACTACAGTATATATAATGTATAATATAACATACTACAGTATATATAATGTATAATATAACATACTACAGTATATATAATATATAATATAACATACTACAGTATATATAATATATAATATAACATACTACAGTATAAATAATATAACATACTACAGTATATATAATATATAATATAACATACTACAGTATATATAATATATAATATAACATACTAGAGTATATATAATGTATAATATAACATACTACAGTATATATAATGTATAATATAACATACTACAGTATATATAATATATAATATAACATACTACAGTATATATAATATATAATATAACATACTACAGTATATATAACATATAATATAACATACTACAGTATATATAATATAACATACTACAGTATATATAATATATAATATAACATACTACAGAATATATAATATATAATATAACATACTAGAGTATATATAATGTATAATATAACATACTACAGTATATATAATGTATAATATAACATACTACAGTATATATAATGTATAATATAACATACTACAGTATATATAATATAACATACTACAGTATATATAATATATAATATAACATACTACAGTATATATAATATATAATGTAACATACTAGAGTATATATAATATAACATACTAGAGTATATATAATATATAATATAACATACTACAGTATATATAATATAACATACTACAGTATATATAATATATAATATAACATACTAGAGTATATATAATGTATAATATAACATACTACAGTATATATAATATATAATATATAATATAACATACTACAGTATATATAATGTATAATATAACATACTACAGTATATATATTGTATAATATAACATACTACAGTATATATAATATATAATATAACATACTACAGTATATATAATGTATAATATAACATACTACAGTATATATAATATATAATATAACATACTACAGTATATATAATATATAATATAACATACTACAGTATATATAATATATAATATAACATACTACAGTATATATAATATATAACATAACATACTACAGTATATATAATGTATAATATAACATACTACAGTATATATAATGTATAATATAACATACTACAGTATATATAATGTATAATATAACATACTACAGTATATATAATGTATAATATAACATACTACAGTATATATAATATATAATATAACATACTAGAGTATATATAATATATAATATAACATACTACAGTATATATAATATATAATATAACATACTACAGTACATATAATGTATAATATAACATACTACAGTATATATAATATATAATATAACATACTAGAGTATATATAATATATAATATAACATACTACAGTATATATAATATATAATATAACATACTACAGTATATATAATATATAATATAACATACTACAGTATATATAATATATAATATAACATACTAGAGTATATATAATGTATAATATAACATACTAGAGTATATATAATATAACATACTAGAGTATATCTAATGTATAATATAACATACTACAGTATATATAATATAACATACTACAGTATATATAATGTATAATATAACATACTACAGTATATATAATATATAATATAACATACTACAGTATATATAATGTATAATATAACATACTACAGTATATATAATATATAATATAACATACTACAGTATATATAATATATAATATAACATACTAGAGTATATATAATATAACATACTACAGTATATATAATATATAATATAACATACTAGAGTATATATAATATATAATATAACATACTACAGTATATATAATGTATAATATAACATACTACAGTATATATAATATATAATATAACATACTACAGTATATATAATATATAATATAACATACTACAGTATATATAATATATAATATAACATACTAGAGTATATATAATATATAATATAACATACTACAGTATATATAATGTATAATATAACATACTACAGTATATATAATGTATAATATAACATACTACAGTATATATAATGTATAATATAACATACTACAGTATATATAATATAACATACTACAGTATATATAATATATAATATAACATACTACAGTATATATAATATATAATATAACATACTACAGTATATATAACATATAATATAACATACTACAGTATATATAATATAACATACTACAGTATATATAATATATAATATAACATACTACAGTATATATAATATATAATATAACATACTACAGTATATATAATATATAATGTAACATACTAGAGTATATATAATATAACATACTAGAGTATATCTAATGTATAATATAACATACTACAGTATATATAATATAACATACTACAGTATATATAATGTATAATATAACATACTACAGTATATATAATGTATAATATAACATACTACAGTATATATAATGTATAATATAACATACTACAGTATATATAATATAACATACTACAGTATATATAATATATAATATAACATACTACAGTATATATAATATAACATACTACAGTATATATAATATATAATATAACATACTAGAGTATATATAATGTATAATATAACATACTACAGTATATATAATATATAATATAACATACTAGAGTATATATAATGTATAATATAACATACTACAGTATATATAATATATAATATAACATGCTACAGTATATATAATGTATAATATAACATACTACAGTATATATAATATATAATATAACATACTACAGTATATATAATGTATAATATAACATACTAGAGTATATATAATATATAATATAACATACTACAGTATATATAATATAACATACTACAGTATATATAATATATAATATAACATACTAGAGTATATATAATGTATAATATAACATACTACAGTATATATAATATATAATATAACATACTACAGTATATATAATATAACATACTACAGTATATATAATATAACATACTACAGTATATATAATGTATAATATAACATACTACAGTATATATAATGTATCATATAACATACTAGAGTATATATAATATAACATACTAGAGTATATATAATATAACATACTACAGTATATATAATATATAATATAACATACTACAGTATATATAATATAACATACTACAGTATATATAATATATAATATAACATACTACAGTATATATAATATATAATATAACATACTACAGTATATATAATATATAATATAACATACTAGAGTATATATAATATAACATACTAGAGTATATATAATGTATAATATAACATACTACAGTATATATAATATATAATATAACATACTACAGTATATATAATATAACATACTACAGTATATATAATGTATAATATAACATACTACAGTATATATAATATAACATACTACAGTATATATAATATATAATATAACATACTACAGTATATATAATATATAATATAACATACTACAGTATATATAATATATAATATAACATACTACAGTATATATAATATATAATATAACATACTACAGTATATATAATATATAATATAACATACTACAGTATATATAATATATAATGTAACATACTAGAGTATATATAATATAACATACTAGAGTATATCTAATGTATAATATAACATACTACAGTATATATAATATAACATACTACAGTATATATAATATAACATACTACAGTATATATAATATAACACACTACAGTATATATAATATATAATATAACATACTACAGTATATATAATATATAATATAACATACTACAGTATATATAATATATAATATAACATACTACAGTATATATAATGTATAATATAACATACTACAGTATATATAATATAACACACTACAGTATATATAATATATAATATAACATACTACAGTATATATAATATATAATATAACATACTACAGTATATATAATGTATAATATAACATACTACAGTATATATAATGTATAATATAACATACTACAGTATATATAATATATAATATAACATACTACAGTATATATAATGTATAATATAACATACTACAGTATATATAATATATAATATAACATACTACAGTATATATAATGTATAATATAACATACTACAGTATATATAATGTATAATATAACATACTACAGTATATATAATATATAATATAACATACTACAGTATATATAATGTATAATATAACATACTACAGTATATATAATGTATAATATAACATACTACAGTATATATAATATATAATATAACATACTACAGTATATATAATATATAATATAACATACTACAGTATATATAATGTATAATATAACATACTACAGTATATATAATATATAATATAACATACTACAGTATATATAATATAACATACTAGAGTATATCTAATGTATAATATAACATACTACAGTATATATAATGTATAATATAACATACTACAGTATATATAATGTATAATATAACATACTACAGTATATATAATATAACATACTACAGTATATATAATATATAATATAACATACTACAGTATATATAATGTATAATATAACATACTACAGTATATATAATATATAATATAACATACTACAGTATATATAATGTATAATATAACATACTACAGTATATATAATATATAATATAACATACTACAGTATATATAATGTATAATATAACATACTACAGTATATATAATATATAATATAACATACTACAGTATATATAATGTATAATATAACATACTACAGTATATATAATATATAATATAACATGCTACAGTATATATAATATATAATATAACACACTACAGTATATATAATATAACATACTACAGTATATATAATATATAATATAACATACTACAGTATATATAATATATAATATAACATACTACAGTATATATAATATATAATATAACATACTACAGTATATATAATATATAATATAACATACTACAGTATATATAATGTATAATATAACATACTACAGTATATATAATATATAATATAACATACTACAGTATATATAATGTATAATATAACATACTACAGTATATATAATATATAACGTAATGAAGGATTTAAAGGCCATCAACTCTATAGTATTCATCACAGACATGCATACATATATATACCAACATATAGAGTAATACACATAGACACGCACATAAACACATACACATAGACCAATAGATACACACATAGACATAGATACACACATAGATCCATAGATACACACATAGATCCATAGACATAGATACACACATAGACTCATAGACATAGATACACACATAGGTCCATAGATATAGATACACACATAGACTCATAGACATAGATACACACATAGACCAATAGATATAGATACACACATAGATCCATAGACATAGATACACACATAGGTCCATAGACATAGATACACACATAGACATACCAATAGCCTGACTGTGTTCTATAGCTAGTCTACTGATCTCAGCCTCATGATTAGAGACCAGTTCCATCTCTCTGTTAGAAGTAGCGCCTTGTGTGTTGGTTAGTTTATCGTTTAGCTCAGTTATCTCCCCCTTGTATGTAGACATCTGGCAGCGTACCTCATCCAATTCCTGCAACAAACAAACAAACAAGTTACTTGATATAAAAACTCATCCGCAAAAGTGTTATTAATAGAGTCATAACAATGTCATAATAGAGTCATAACAATGTCATAATAGAGTCATAACAATGTCATAATAGAGTCATAACAATGTCATAATAGAGTCATAACAATGTCATAATAGAGTCATAACAATGTCATAATAGAGTCATAACAATGTCATAATAGAGTGATAACAATGTCATAATAGAGTCATAACAATGTCATAATAGAGACATAACAATGTCATAATAGAGTCATAACAATGTCATAATAGAGACATAACAATGTCATAATAGAGACATAACAATGTCATAATAGAGTGATAACAATGTCATAATAGAGTCATAACAATGTCATAATAGAGTCATAACAATGTCATAATAGAGTGATAACAATGTCATAATAGAGTGATAACAATGTCATAATAGAGTGATAACAATGTCATAATAGAGTGATAACAATGTCATAATAGAGTGATAACAATGTCATAATAGAGTCATAACAATGTTTACTTAAATTAGATGAAATTAAATGAGTGCTAAGTATGGCCATTCCTACACATGACACAATAACTATGGAGTTGTCTCCTCACACTACTCTCTTGCACCGTACACAATCGGTTGACTGAGCTGAAGGGTAGGTTTTACACACAAAATAACCGACCCGTTTGTGTCCAGCCTCCAAATCCTCCAGTTTGCTCTCCTGTTCCTGATGGAGTTCGTTCAACTTCACTGCAAACTCTTGTTTTTTCTCTTTTAGCTCAGCCAATAGCTGCTCATTCTTCTCTCGCCAGGTAGTCACTTCCTGTTGAGCAGACTCCATTTGTGTCTTGTAGTCTGCACTCTCTCTCACAGCATTGTCCAGTCTCTGCTGGGCTTCCTGCACCGCGGCTGATGTAATGGCTATTTCTGACTCTAACCTGTGAAACAAACCAGGTCAACAGTTATAATAAGATAATAAACAGGTTAGGAAATGAAAAAAGTAGCCAAAAAATTGAATTACCAGTAAAAAAAAAAAACTATCAGGGAGCTCCGAGAAAGAATAAAAGCAGTGTAACAGCTATTCCACTCACTAACCTTTCTTTATTCACTTCCACAAGCTTCTCGTGCTGCTGCTGCAACTCTTCAATCTCACGAGTTTTCAGCTCCAGCTTTTCTTTCCAATCCTCAATTATTTTCTGTTCATTGTCTGATAGACTCTGTAACATGGATATTTTGCCAATAGCACTGCAGACAACCGGCCCTTCATGTAACAGACAACTGGCCCATCATGCAACGGACAACTAGCCCATCATGTTGCAGATAACTAGCCCATCATGTAGCAGTCCACTAGCCCATCATATAGCAGACAACTGGCACAGCGTGTGCCAGACAGCTGGCCATTCTGCACTTTAATGCTATCGAAAAAGACTCAATCATTTACGATCCAAAGTTCATACCCATTAGAACAACTTCTCAAATTTACAAACTGTAGGAAAGTCAGTTGAACAGATTCAAACTAAAACCGAACAGTTTCCAATGAACATATTCCAAGATGGCCCCCATCTTACCTGACTGATCTGGTGGGAATGTCTCTCCTCAAGTGCCTGCAGCTCATCAGCATGAGATTTCGTGGCAGTCTCTAGCTTCTCCTGTAATTCATCTATCGACTGCTTAAGTGCAGACAACTCCTGATTGTGGGATTCAGCATTAGCTGACAACTCTGACTTGTGAGTATCAGCGAGAGAGGACAACTGCTGTTTATGCTTAATGACAAGTTCTGACAACTCTTGATTTAGGTTGTCTTTGATGGCGATGAATTCTTTCTCCGTTGACGTTTTCTCCTCATCTCTTTCCTTTACAAGATTGTCGAACTGGTCTCGTATCCTACTCAGCTCTCTCTCGTGATCTTGCTTGCAGAGATGAAGCTCTTCACTGTGTTTAGCAGCCAAACTTTCAGTAATTTCATTCAACTTTGCATCAATTTGACCCGTAGATTCTGATTGTAGCAACTCCACTTCCTTCTTATGCTGAGAGAGGATATGGTCGTTGTCACGTTCGTGTCGCTGCATCAGCTCGTTCTGCTGGTCTAAAAGTTCTTTAATCTTTTCATCATTGTCCTTGACCTTGCAGGCGAGGATTTGCTCATGTTCTTCTTGCATTGCTATGAGCTTCACCTCATATTCATTGGTTATTGCACTTCGCACACTTTCAATCTCGCCCTTACTCCGATCAGACAGTTCGTCCATCTTATCAGTCAACTCATCCAACTCCGCCTTGTGGCTACGTTCAACCTGAGATACTTCATCTACATGCCGATTGGTCAATTCAACTATTTTTGCTTCATGTTCATTGGACAGGTCATTCAACTGTTTATCAAAGGCTGATTTAAGGTCAGATTTCATTTTCTCCTGCTGCGTATGGAGTTCAGTCTTCAGTTTACTTATAACTTCCTCGTGTTGTTGTATTAGCTGCTGCTTCTGTTCCTCCTGCTGCCGCATGGCTAACTGTACATTGGACTCCTGAGTAGCACTGTAGCTGGAATGTACCTCGCTATAAAAAACAATGCAAACTTTAATAGTAAAACTACAGTTACATAACAATTTTCAAAGATGCATAACAGAAGTTATGACATCCCTTTTGATAGTTGGTCTACATGTATGTAACGCTCTCGCATTCCAGATGTGCCTTGCTTCACAGTTCAACAGACTTCTTACACAACCTTCCGCTAGACATGCTAGGTCTGCTTTCAGGGACAAAAATTTTGCTATCAGCATTGGAATTACGCTCAAAGTCAAAAACTTTAATTATTCAATCCATTTCACAAGTTATTTGATAGAAAACTAACAAAAACAACAGTTTATAATGAGAATATGTAATATATATGTAAGGTATATGTAATATAGATGTAATGTATATGCAATGTATATGAAATGTATATGTAAAGTATATGTAATGTATATGTATTATATATGTAATACATATGTAATTTATATTTAATGTATATGTAATGTATATGTAATGTACATGTAATAAATATGTAATATATATTTAATGTATATGCAATATGTATGTTATACATATGTAAAATATATGTAATATAACATATATCTAATGACGATTTAATTGTAGTATAATGAATAGCAGTATTTGGCTGTGGACCAGTTCGATAGAGCATCAAAACAAAAGTTAAAATATTTGCCTTGAAGTATCTACACTAAATTTGCTGATAGAGGAAGCAACTCCATACTTTTAAACTGCATGCGCATATAGCGATCGCTTGGCGATTTTCTTCAGCGATTGCCAAAGCTCCTAAAAGAATAGCCCAAGCTTTTACTTTTATCCATTTTTCAGCGATTCCAGTCAAACTCACTGTTACAAAACATAGCCTGCTACTTATTATATGATCGTTGATAGATTGGAGCGCCGCAGGTGATGAGACACTATTGGAAACCAGGATGAAGCATTTGTGTGCTGTGATCAAGGAATCGGCTAGCAATTTTTTGACCCGTATCATAACTTGGCCATAACCTCAAATGAAATGCTAGCGACTGCTTAGTGATTTTCCCGAAAACGGAAACTACAAATTCCCAAAATCGTTACGCTAGTCACCTAGCAATTGCTGTATGTACATGTTATGTTAAAGCTTTAAAATTTTTTATCACATATTGGTTGTCATCACTGTAGTAATGACTATAGCTGCCAGCGTTTTTTTTCTTTACAAGAAAAATCCTCGCGAAATCTTCAAAGCTTCTTTCTTTTTGGGGAAATAAACCATTGAATTGGTTCTGGAAGTGAATGTTACCGCTTGCAGTTGCATCCTTATCTGTGCAGACCCAATCAATAGGTTTCAATCAACATCAATTGCAAGTAACTGTGGGGTAAACACATGGTTTAGGCTATGTATCACTCTTTGATTAGAGATTTGTTTCAAGGGAGACAACTTCAAAGATAAGTTGCTTTGCAAATCCATGATTGCTTCTCTTTGAAGATGACAGAGAAAAGTTACCTGATCGTCAGCTGATGTTGTTTCTCTAAATCTTCTCTCTTTGCTCTCCACGTCTCAGCTTGCTCTGCCATCTTCTGCTCGTGGCTACTAGCGAGCTCAGCCAACGAAATCTCCTTCTCAGACAGCATTGACTCCCTAACTGCTGCCAGCTCATCAGCTGACTTCTCTTTGTACCGCTGCTCCAAGTCAGTGATGGCTTCCCGATGGGACAACTCCGTGGCCTCCAAAGATTCTTTATACGATTGTTGCATGTCTTGTAACTCCTTGCTGTGTTGTTGAGATAGATTATCTAGCCTCTGTATGGTGGATGCCTCCATTTCTTCTCTCACACGATCCACAAACTAGAAGTGGTATTTAGATGTTACAGCAATAGTACTAACTACTACTACTATCAGCTACAGCTTACTTACCACTAACTACAGTCTACTTACCACTAACTACAGCCTACTTACCACTAACTACAGTCTACTTACCACTAACTACAGTCTACTTACCACTAACTACAGTCTACTTACCACTAACTACAGCCTACTTACCACTAACTACAGCCTACTTACCACTAACTACAGCCTACTTACCACTAACTACAGCCTACTTACCACTAACTACAGCCTACTTACCACTAACTACAGCCTACTTACCACTAACTACAGCCTACTTACCACTAACTACAGCCTACTTACCACTAACTACAGCCTACTTACCACTAACTACAGCCTACTTACCACTAACTACAGCCTACTTACCACTAACTACAGCCTACTTACCACTAACTACAGCCTACTTACCACTAACTACAGTCTACTTACCTTTAACTACAACCTACTTACCACTAACTACAGCCTACTTACCACTAACCATTAGTTACTAGCTACTTACTACTAACTACCAATCACTGACCTGCTGATGATTTTGTTCATTCTGTCTCGTAGCTTCTACTGTAAGCTCACTCACTCTAAACTGGTTCTCTGTTTCCTTTTGCTCTAACCTCTCCTCAAACTCGGCGTGAGCTTGTGTTAGTCGCTAAAAATATACAAATAGAGATCATTGCACTGCCGCACCAAGCATGTATAGGCATAGCATAAAGACATCGTGGTGCTGTTGGTCAATAGTTATAGAATGGCAAATAATGTCTTTTGATTGACAAAAACAACTTTGATGAAACAGAATTATGTTATTTTGTCACTATTCATCCAGTAGATGAAAATTTTCAAATTTTCATCAAATCAAACTGACAAAATTTAAAAAAATTAAGTAAGACATTGAGCAGCACTAGATATAAAGTAAGACATGGAACAGCACTAGATATAAAGTAAGACATGGAGCAGCACTAGATATAGAGTAAGACATGGAGCAGCACTAGATATAAAGTAAGACATCAAGCAGCACTAGATATAAAGTAAGACACGGAGCAGACATAAATTCTTTTAACAGAACAAAACTTTGCTTACAAGCATTTCATTTCTATTCAATAACTATTTATTTATTTATTTGTTTATTTATTTATTTGTTTATTTATTTATTATAAGCTTCACCAACAAAGCTGAGTATAACTGACCATCTCCAGTTTGGAAATCTGCTGCTCCAGGTCAACCCTGCGTGTATCGAACTGGTTGACGACAGCCACCTTCTGTAAACTGGCTTCTTCTAGAGCCAACTGCATCTCTGAGTTCTTTTCTGCCACCATTTCCTGTATTTCTTTATTCTTTTGTTCCATCAAAAGAGCGATCTCACTTTGCTGTCAAACAGGATTTTTATTATTTAATGCAAGACTATTTTTAGTAAAATCTAGGTCGTAGTGACATAATTACTGAAATGCTTAGAAGTATGCACTGATGTATGTCATTTCAAAGCTAGTAGTGAGTTTGCGAAAGGCCAACGAGGCTGTTAACGAGGCAGTTAAAGAGGCCGTAAAAGAAGTCATGTGGTACCGCATGACGAGATTACCTGTCTCGCCTCGAGTAAAGCTCTCGAATACGTAAGATTTTGCACGCCAATTTCCAATATTGACGGACGGTTATATTTTATAAGAGAAGCTGCCTCTTTTACGCTCGAGGCAATTTTTGTGTTACAAGCGAGTCTCAGTTTATATAAGTTTTTTACCGAGACTGCTCTCACCAAGGAGTTTGATCAAACTCCTTTCTCTCCGTCAATGCAGTGAAAATAATACCAAGGTTACATCTGCATTTCTTATTGATATATTGTTATTGAAAACAACAGTATAGTGACAGCTGTTGTTTTTATTAATATTTTATGACAGTTATTTCTTATTCATCACAATAACAATTAATGTATGTTTATCATTATAATTATTGTTATTTATAATGATAAGTGTAAAATACAATCGCTGTGAAAACAGACATTGTTTTCAATATCAGAATTGGCTCGTTCGACGAGATTTTCGCTACCTACCAGGTGCACATTTATCTGAACGTAGTCGATTCATCACTTGGCGCGTAGCCTATATTCTCCTACATGTTAATCAGGCTAATATCTGGCTACAGATGCCCCAACCCAAGCATACTCTTAGAATTGGAACTAATGCGAAATAGTACAAGCCAATCATAATTCAGCTTACTTTGTTAGCCAGAGCCTTAGCATGTTCATCTTCCATTGCGCTGAGCTTCTCCTCCCACACTCTATCCCTGGTGACCACTGCCTTCTCCAGATCCTTCTCGCTTTCCTGTTGCACCAGCGTCAGGGTCTCAGACTTGACTCTGGATACCTGCTGCATAAACACTGCCTTCTCTTCGTCTTGCTCTCTCTTTAGGGCGGACAACTCCTGCAAGTGTGTGCAAATCAAGTGCTTATTTTGGGTATACTAATTCTACGTACATATGATTTACAGAGAAAAGATAATTTTGACAAAATGTGTACAAGGACAGATAACTCTCACAGATTGTCTAAAGAGAGTGGACAACTCCCACATATGGACTATAGCGTGCAGATAACTTCCATAAATTGTCTATGAAGGGCAGATAACTATCTATAGATATCTTATTTGCTACTGCAGTAGACCAATAGTGCATGCAATAGCAAACAAAACAGATAATTATGGTGGCACAGAAATTGAATAATAAAAAAAATGGCAAAAAGGTCAAAACTCAAAATCTAGAGTAAATCTTTCAGAAATGCTAGAAAATTGGAATGTGATATTTTTAGAAAGACTTTGCTTGGTACAAACTGGAGCCACTTGAGATTGCTTGTACAAGGACCATTTGAGTCTATTGTTACCTTGACCTTCATCCTAAATGGATGCATCGAGTAGACAAGTGTGGAGCAATAATACACTAATAGTCAGCAGAAAAATGTATCAAAAACAACGGAAAAGGTAAAAAATACAAAAATATACCTGTTCATAGTGAGCCTTGCTCTGGTCCAACATGCCCTGTACCTCAGATAACTTTGCTGTCAGCTCATTCTTCTCCTCAGTCATTTTTCTGATGATCTCCCGAGACTTGGCTAAGTGTTCCTTTGCTGTAACGACCAAAATAGAATAAATGCCAGCAAACAAGAGAGGTAGCCACACACACACACAGACATCGAATGAGATAACAAACATACATTGTGCCTTGAGCTCCTCATTCTCTGTGTCAAGTGCTTGCTTCTGCTCAGCCTGTCTGTCAAAGTCAGCTTGCAAGCTTTGAATTTGCTGACTAAATGTTTCCTTGAGGGTGGCCATCTGCCAGAGCATATTTGGTACGCAATCAAACGTGGCCAAAATAGCGAACTACCATCGATGTATTCATTCAAATCAAAGCTTATCATTCTTTATCATAATACAACGCACCCATTATTTTTATTACTATTATTATTTTTATTATTATCATTTCTCCCCACCCTCCATTAATTTTTATTAAATAGACTATTCACAAAATCTGATTTTAATTAAGAACGAAAGCGACATGTCACAGTACCAAAAGTAGCACCAATCATTTGAAACTTTTAGCAAAGCGACACTGAGCAGTTGCTAATAAAAAGAACAACGAAAATTAGAATGCTAGTAACCGGGTCCCGGCAAAGTAGTTTCACTTTAGCGATGCAACAGAAAGTAGCTTAGTCAATCATTGAACTTGTTGACTATTAATCCTGACTTGAGCTGCTGATATGACAAAATAATGTTTTGGAGAAAGCCTTTAAAAAATTTTTCCTGAGAACAAGTTTGCCGACTTGAATAAATGAAGGTAGGCCCTTGTCGTAGTCTGGTTACACAGTTGGGACATGCTGATACTCTTTATATGAACGGCGCACCGTCAGTATTATACCATCTGTACCTATCTACTGGTCATAAATTGTTAATCGCGGATTTCATAAATCTAAATAAAAACATCGGCTTTCGTTAACATTAATAGTATTTTAACATCGTAACATCGTGGCGATAAGACTTGCGGTATCTTCACTAATGGCGCCCCCTATAAAACTGCTGGCACCATATTGTTCTCTGAGTGAGTTAATCTGATCGATGAAAAGATGACTTTTAAAAATGAAAAATTGATTTTTCAACAAGTTTGATTGCTCATTATTCACACCAAAAAGGAGCACAATCACATACCTCTTCATCTCGTCTGCTCACACTTCGCCTTAAGGCCTCAGCCTCTTCACTAAACAATGATGTTTTCTCAGTTTCCATTCGCTGCAATGAAGCTGTAGCCTCTTCTAGCTGTGTTTTCAAGGCATCTCTCTCGTTTGACAACATAACTTGCTTTTCCTGAGTGGACAGAAGGTGTGAGTGAGGAAAGAGTAAGGTGAAGATATCATTGGTAAAAAAAAACAAAAGCCATCTACAAGTTCCCACAGATCGTGAGTAATTAGAAATGGTAAAAGTCATTAAATCATTGATAAAAAACAAAACATTTTATACAGTATGACAGAACATCGAGTTCCATACAAATACATAAACTCTTAAGTAAGCTAAACCTGACGCATTTACAGGTGGTAGACATCTTACCAATACTCAATAATGAACATAAAATCTAGAGAAAACACTTGAATTATACGTTTTATAAAAGGAAAATGAAATCCGGTAATTCTCTGTATTTATCTTTGATAAAAAGGTAAAGATGGGGACATTAAGGAATGCATAAGCATTTTAGGGCCTTTCTAGCCTCTTCAGTCTCTCCTGAAGATGAATTTTTGGTGCAGCGAATATAATTTCAAATAATCAACTTATTAGTTCTTAAAATCTGGCGAAATATTCAATATTCCCTGATAATCGTTGACAGCGTTTGTGCAACTGAAATATTTGGTTAGACTAAACAGTAATCAACATTAACTAAAATAAATCTTTAATCAAATTATCTTTATAAAATGAATATAATTTATGATTGCGTGAAAATAAAAAATCAATTTTCACAGTTCTGAAAAGTTTTAAGACAAATAGATGTCTTTCCAGTATCAATAATGCAGATCAGTAAAAACAACAGTATTTGGCACAGCTGTGATAAAAGTATTGATTGTAATACAAAACGTATATTTCAACTTCCATGGCTTCGATAGTTTGCCACATTTTTTTATCATAGTCTCTTTTATACCGCGAAGTGACAAAACATCAATAGCCTAAGCGTTGACCTAGCAGGTAATTATTTTATTGCTTAAGCGCAATAATGTTCTTCTTATGACCAGGGCTCAAATCTGTATTATTTGGTCCTCAACAATTCGTGTAAGCTAATGCCAGAACATTTTATATATAAAGTCTGACATTCTTTGGTTGGTTCAATCATAGAACGCAGCTACTTCTTTGCTTGGATTAAACTATTGTTGTTGTTACTTACAGCTAGTGGCTGGTAATGAATTTTTTTATCATTTTTTTCATAAACACACTATTTTTTTGTTATCGATACATGCATATTTCCAAATATAACTTTTACATTTGTTAAAAATATCCTAAAGATGTCATTGCCAAAAACGCCTGTAATTAAATTGCTTTGTTTCAAAAATCAAATAATATAAATGTTTTATCTGATAGCATTTGAGACTCTGCCACACTCCATAACTTCCACCGGTCTGTGTTTTCTCCCCGTGCAAGTTACATAAAACATGTCTTAGTGGACATCGCAATGAGACATCTAATTTTTGTAGCTTCAATTATCAGCGAGTTTCGGATGATATCTCTGATCAATGATATCATTTGTAGACGCCATGTCTATGTGGGTCACCTCGTGTTGACCTTGATAATACATACCTTATTAGCTTTGATTGTGTCTTTACATTTAGTGAGTAACTGCTCCTGTCTCTTGACCTTCTCCCTAAGAGCAGTGATGTCTTCAGCGCTGTGTTGTGGGGACGTCAGCGCCGATTCATTCTCCTTCAACTGACTCACCTGAGGGTAAACAACCAATCAATAAATTCTTTGACCGTTCTTTACCAACCAGCCAAGTTATGGTAATACTAAGAGTATTCGCGACTTCTGTTTGCCGAACACATTGCAATAAAAATAATCAGACCGGCAATAAAATTAATTAATAAATAATCATTTTGTTTGGAGCTCGTGGGTCAACGAAAAGTAGCTCACTAAACAAAAAAATAATCAATGAGTATTTATTTATATTGTTCGTAGGTCACGAATGAAACTGAACCTTAACGAGTTGATTTTTTTCATTTACATAGACTGGTTTTATATCCTTGAAAAATAATTCAAAATAATTGCAAGCATTCAAAATTTACTAAATTGAAGGGCAGATTTACAAACTATCCCAGTTTATAGAAGTTCAAATTTTATTATCTACTTGAGTATTTTGAAAATTGGGAGTTATCTTCTTTATGATTTGTTCGGTAAACTATAACATTTCAATGAATATTTATGTTGTTCTAAACTAATGTTCTGTTGCATACGCGACGTATTGAATTACAAACACCTACTATTTTTTGTATTTTGTTCAACAAACAGGTCGCGAAAACTCTTAATAACTTCATTTCTATAAATGACCCATACCTCAGCTTTTAGAGATGATATCTCACTGGTCTTTCTTTCCAGATTCGACAAATAGTCGTTTTCTATCTCTTGTTTACCCTTCTTGCCAAGTTCTACCTGCTCTCTCAACTCGGAGATACGACGGAATGCTTTGTCTTGGGACTTGGTCAACATATCACTCAGTTTCGCTCTTTCCTTTTCAGCCTGATTGAATGCTGTGAACACCTGGATGAAAGAAAATCTATCATATCATTTCACCAAAAGTTTCTCAAACGAACTTTCCACAAATTGACTCCTGACCAAAAGATATAGTTCGCAGATCAGGTTCGACGGCAATATTTAAACCTCTTTCTTGTTACAACTCTACTTGCAAATAGGGACTGCGACTGTCTTTCTCAAAAGTTTGGTGCTTACTAAGTATATATGAAACCTTTATTTCATTTCGTTATAACAAATACAATATTTGCCATTGGACCAGTTTGATCAAAATAAAATCAGAACAAGAGCTGAAATACTTGCTTCTCAAATATCAACACCGAATTTGCTGTTATGAAGAAAAATTTGCAATTTTGTAGTTCTAAAAGCGTCACTTTTTCATTATTTTTTTCACCAGAAAAAGCTATTGGGCAATAACCATTGGTTTTTAGCAGAGTTGTCTTCTCCAAAATAAATAACATTTTACAAGTTGGGAGTTGCTTTCTTTTAGTGAAGCAACTATTTTGCTTTATGCATTTGGTTTACAAGATTAAATGATTCTTTGTATATGTACTCTTATCTGCGTATAACCCATCAATTAACAAAAAATCTACATGCAGGTGAGTAAACCATAACTTTTAAAGTTACGCGATACAAAATTTTAAAAGTAAACCTAATTAGACTTCAAACCTGTTTGTATTTATTCTTGTATTTAACAGAATTCCGTTCCACAGCTCTAAACTTCTGAAATAATTCTTCTTTACTGAATGCTTGTAGGTTGACAACAGTTTCAGTCTCAGCCTCACTCTCTGTGTCGCTGGGTAGAGTGTAGGACGGCATATCGGGCACTTCAGGCAACTCAAATGTGGCGGAAGTGGAGAGGGGGGTGGGAGTGGTACTGTTGTCATTCGCTGTCACAAATGAATCAAAGCCAGAAGCAGCACCTTGGTGATTGTTTCCATCCTAAAATAACAATAAAGAAATCCGTCGTTAACGTTGTGTCGGGTCATTCAGCACAATTATTAGTTCAAAAACATCATAAGTTTAGGTTTGACTGCAATCCTAGAGCGAAGCTTTTAATCTAACGTTGAAGAAGCAAAATTTTAAATGTTTGCTATGTAATGACTACTGCTATACAAAACATTTACTCTATTATCATCATTAGCAAATATTGTAAAAATAATTCGCAATTCATAAAACAAATTTTTTTGCATCTCTCCCTCTCTAATAGTTTTGTTTTATGAAATAATTGATATGAATGATACAAAAAATGACAAATGTACTTTATATGTACATTGCTCTCAAGCATAGTGAGTTTTAATTGTTAGATATAGATAAAAAAAATCAGAGAATGTCATAGTAAAATAAATGCAAGCTATTTGGTATTGTGTGCACAAAAGACTATAGCTCAAACTCCGGCATATATTTTTGCATGATCATTACATTTATGTTAGATGTTTTGTACAGGGGTAATAAAGAAAATGAGGGTGATTGTTTCTGGTTCAAATGCCATGTTATTTGCAAACTTTTCAAATTTTTTTAAAATAGTTTAGATAATGCTAAAACAGTTGATACTATTTCAAAATAGTTCATGCGATGGTAAATAGTTCATACTATTTTCAAGGTGTTTATGCGTTTTGTACTTTTCTAAGTCATCTGAATCATTAGATTATTTGCAAAACAGCTATACGGTTTGTAACATTTCATGGATGTTAGACAGGAAATACAAGTTGATTGACACTTATTTATTATAAGTACAAAGCCATTTTGGGATACAGCGTATTTACCTCATTATTTTCAATGAAAAAGACACTTTGCAAGCTCTCTGACTATTTCAAAACTATTTAAATGCTTTTGGAAGCAAAAATGACGTTATGAAACACCATATTAATATCAACTACATTGTTCTTAAACAGTCTGAAAGTTTTGAAAAAAAAATTTTAAACCAGAAAGAACTAGTCTCATTATTTATTTAAATTTGTGTCTATTTACAACATGGGCATAAAATAAAGTGATCACTAGCTTGATTGCATAATAGCAATGGAGCCATGCTAGTAAAACATCCCCCTCTGCCTTCTTCAAAGAGAGGCTTGGTTAATGGAGGCATGGGTAAAGGATGCTGCTCACAGAAGCTATTAGAATATGAGACTCGTCTTTAGGGTTACCCTTGAAGCCAGGGTTGTTTGATTTAAATCGATTGAATTAAATCAAGATTTTTTTGATTTTTCTCGAGGTGAAATTTTTTTTTGTTTTGATTTTTTTACATTTATTCTGTGTAAAACATCTTTGAAATCAACACAGCATAATTATTGATGATAACACAACATAGGATATGTTAGAGCAGACTATATACCCTCTATTACATATTCTATTGATATGCCTGTATAATACAGTACAGTACATAATATAAACCATACAAAATAATACAGCAGACTTGCATATTTGCCTCAATACATGATCTTATTGATCTTCGATATAGTTAGAGCCGAGTTGACAGTTTTATAAATAACATTTCTCCATTGCTCTGGTGGAAATCATTGCCTTCTAAATCAGATGAGAGCAAAAGGATTGTTGAAGGTTACATGACAGCCATTGCTTCGAGTGCTAGTGTGGAACGAGTATTTTCATCATTTGGTTTAGTGCACAGCAAACTGCGCAACAAACTTGGAGTTTCTAAAGCTGGTAAACTTGTATTCATATATAAATACTTGAATTAAAGACAATGGACTCGTTATAGAATCTAGATATCTGTTCTAATCTATTTGCAATATGATATTGGTCTTGTTAACTATTTACTTTTAATCTTACCATTAACTTGTGTGTGTACATTCATTATTGTGTGACTTGTAGTGTAACTGTTTTAATTTTAAATATATATATATGTAGATATGGTGAGGTGAAATACATGCATATGCTGACTTACTTCCGAATAATTTAATGTAATAGAACATATCTTTTGATAAGATTCGATATTATATGGTAAACTTTGGCTCTCAAAAAAATCGATTGAAATCAAAAAAATCGATTGAAATCAACAAAATCAATTTTTTTTTTTTAGAAAAAATCGATTTTTATAACAACCCTGCTTGAAGCACAGCAAAAACAATACAAAAAAAAACAACATTATCATAGACATTACGACAACAGGTATAAAAAGTGCCAGAAATATGATAGAATTGTTGTGTTTGTATAGTTGGTTTATTAGTACTAACCAAGTACAAGTGACAAATCATGTGCACGCAACTAGACACTACTAAACTCAATGAACAACTGATGACTATATCAAATTATACATAGACAGGAAATAGATATGCTATTTATAGAACAGTAATGAACTCAAGACCTGAGTCATACAGTAATATGTAACACTCCTCCCACTTTAGTTAAGTCCCACCAATATTTGGCTCAAGTTAATACTTGGAGGAGTCATAATAATCTGGGCGTTTTCTGGTACGTTGTGGGTATCGGTATGGCGGTACGGCATCGTTATTGTCAGTGGAGGTGGTGGGTATGTCGTCACTACCAGCAGAAGCACTAGGTTCAGTCAAGCCATCAAATCGGGGTTGCAGCTGGTTTATGTGTCGCTTCCAAGTCCCTTTATCTGTATGCACCGAGTAAAGCATGTTGCCTAGTTTACCGGTTACTTTTCCAGGTAACCATTTGGTGCTGGAGCTGTAGTTTCTGGCATAGACAAGAGAATTTATGCTGTACTTCCCATTATCGTCTTTTTGGCTTGTGTTACTCTCAGTAGATGTTTCGAATGGGTTCAGCAATGTGAGAGTGTTTCTGGGTTGTCTTCCATGAAGTATTTCAGCAGGTGATTTCCAGTTCAGAGTTGGATGGGGTAAACATCGATAAGTGGTCAGAAAGTTCTGGAGAGCTGACTTTGTGGCACTTCCTCCCGCACAATTTTTTTCAATGCTTCTCTTGAGCGATTGAACAAATCGTTCTGCTTCACCATTCGATGCTGGGTGAAAAGGTGGAGATGTCAAGTGTTTGATGCCTTGTCTCAAGCAAAAATTCTCGAACTCTTGGGATGTAAATTGTGGCCCGTTGTCGGACACAATAGTTTGAGGTAAGCCTTCGGTAATGAAAATTTGACGAAGAACTGCCACTGTATCTGATGAAGTGGTCCTACCAATATCAAGCATTGACACATATGGATATTTTGAGTGGGAGTCAACACAAACAAGCCACATATATCCCTTGAAAGGGCCTGCGAAATCTACATGAATCCGTTCCCAGGGTTTTTGCGTGATCGGCCAACTCTGAAAGGACTTCACAGGGTCATTAGCGGAAAGTCTGCATGGCTCACAAACTTTTACTGTGTTTTCAATGTCATCATTAATTTTCGGCCACCAAGCGTATCGTCGGGCAAGTTGTTTCATACGAACGATCCCCCAGTGTGATGTGTGAAGAAGATCTAGAACTCTGTCACGAAACTTGTAAGGTATTACCACTCTAGCACAACTGTCACGTTGAATCATGATGACATCATCATGGACAAACAGTGAGTCCTTCATGTTCCAGTAAGACCTCAGGTGTTCAGCACATTTTGGTAAACGGTTTGGCCAGGTGCCATTGACAATATACTCTTTCACTTGGCAAAGTTCAGCATCTAACGAGATTTGTTCTCGAATGACCTGTGCATCGATTGGGCATTCCTGTAACTCCTCTTGAATTGCAAACGAAACCTCAGCACTGTCACTTCTCTCCTGGCCATCGAAAATGGAATCAGTCCCCATCGGTAATCTGGAAAGTCCATCTGCATTACCATGTTTCTGTGTCGGTTTAAACTTTATTTCATACTGATAGGCCATAAGCTTCAAAGCCCATCTCTGCAGTCGTTGTGCTGTTAACACAGGAATGGCTTTGTCTGGTGAAAACATCGAAACCAATGGTTTGTGGTCTGTGACTAGCGTAAATTTTCTTCCATACAGGTATTGCCTGTATTTGGTCACACCATAGATGATTGACAATGCCTCTTTTTCAATTTGAGAATAATTCCGTTGATGATCATCAAGCGTTTTGGAGGCATGAGCTAATGGACGTTCAATTCCATTCTCGACTTGCATAAGCACAGCACCAATACCGTAGTTGGAGGCATCGGTAGCAAGAACAAGAGATTTCTCAGGGTTGTAGTGGGTAAGTTTTGTGGCCTTAATTACACTGTCTTTTAGTGTTTGGAATGCGTGGTGACAATCTTTTGTCCAGGTGAACTTGGCATTTTTGCGCAAGAACTGATACAATGGTGCAGCTTTTTCGGCTAAATCTGGTATGAAATGGCCATAATAGTTTATTTTGCCCAAAAATGCCTGTAACTGCTGGATGTTTTCTGGTTGTGGAAGTTGTTCGACTGCTTCTATAGCAGATTTGGATGGTGTTTTGCCATCTTTGTCGATGACATGACCTAAATATTCAACAGACTGCTTGAAGAACTCACATTTTTCTTGCCGGATGCGAAAACCATAATCCTGAAGGCGAGCCAGAAGTCTCTCTAGATTTCTCCAGTGCTCATTTTCTGTCTGTCCGGTGATAATCAAGTCATCTAAATAGGATGCTACTCCAGGTAAGTCAGCAATCATCGTGTCCATACACCTCTGAAATTGTGCTGGACTAGATGCAACTCCAAAACACATTCGATTGTAACGAAATAAGCCAAGTGAAGTGTTGATTACACACAGTTTCTTTGCTTCTGCATCTAGTTCCAACTGCAGATAGGCATCAGCTAAGTCAATCTTGGAAAAGTATTGTCCACCCTGTAGCTTTTCCATCAAATCACTCAATTTTGGCAAAGGGTGTTGATCAATTGATATTTGTTGGTTCAACTTTTTGAAATCTCCGCAAATGCGCACTTTCCCGTTAGGTTTGGAGACAGCGACTATAGGAGCAGCATAGTCGCTGAAGTCTATATGTTCTAAAACACCTTCTGAGACCAGCCTTTTTAGCTCGTCCTGGACTGCTTGGCGTTTTGAAAAAGGAACTTCTCTTGGCTTGAAGAAAACTGGTTTGCTGTCAGGGTGGAGATGAATTGGAACTTTCATCTTTTTGCAAAGCCCGAGTCCAGATTTGAATACTTCCGGATATTTGGTTGTAAGTGAGGCGACCTTTGCATCGATGTTGTGTTTAGGTACATGTGAAAAGTCAGAAACAGTTTTAGCTTGGATATTATCAGATTCGATGAACCCTTCTAAGCCATGTTGGGAGAGACCAAATGCATCACTCCAGTCTAACCCGAACAAATTAGTTCCATGAGGAATGTCAACAACTAATAGCTTCAAGTTTTGGATTTCTTTTTTACCAACTGTTACAGTAACGTTGCACTGACCTTTCACATCCAGTTTACCATCTCCATAGGCTTTAAGAGATGTGTTTACTTTTTGTAAGGTTGGGGAACCAAGAAGTTTGAAACCTTCTAACCCTACCATTGAGCAAGTAGCTCCTGTGTCCCACTGAAACATAGAGTCCCGTCCATTGACCTGGGTGTTGATCCAAACAGTTTTTCCAACGCGCCTGATTAAGTTATCAGATAAGTGAAACACCTGTTCACTACAAGATTGCTCCGCCTTACAAAGCACACTTAAAACGGAATCCTCTACAGCTTTTGTGGCATGATGGTCAACTTGGGGTTGCTGCGTGACCTTGGACATGCAAACACTTTGAATATGTCCTCTTTTGGAGCATTTTCGGCAAACAAGCTCTCGACAAGGACATTCATGTCTTTCATGAGCATTGTAACAGCTAGGACAAGACTTATACATACCTGGGGAGTGTTTGACTGTAGATGGTGTACGTTTACTCTTACCAGGGTGTTTTTGTTGATACGATCCAGTCATTTTGTTCACCATGCAATCAGGTGTAGGAGTTGTCTCCCCTTTAAGAATGTTATCTGTCTCTGTAGTTCTTATGAACGATGCTGCTTTTTTTAACACTTCGCTGAGTGACGGATCAGCATCCAACAAACACTGGCGTCGAACATCAGCATGTGGAGTTTCCTTAATTATTACATCACGGATCTGCTCATCCACATAACTCTGTTTGCAAGTGGAGTTTTTACAAGTGAAATTGCAATCCCTAGCCATACCACGAAGCTCCGCTGCCCAGTCAGCATAGCCCTGTCCTTCTTTCATTTTGCATTGGTAGAACTCGTATCTTGCAGCTTGGACATGAGTTGTATCCACAAAGTGTTGGTTGAGTTTCTCTGTAAGCCGGTCAAACGATTTAGTAGTTATGTCCTCAGAACCAAATAGATTGGTAAGCAAAGTATATGTTTCTGGCCCAATCCAGGACAAGAGGCACGCACGCTTTTGTTCAGCATCATCCACCTTATAAACACTAAAATGCTGTTTGAAGCGCTGTAGGTACTGTGACCATTTCTCTTTTCCTTTGTTGAACGCTTCAAACTTGGGTATAGCTATTGTGGTGGCTTCTGGTGCAGCTGTACTACTCTTGTTGCCTAATATAGCAATGAACTGTTCTTGCATCTGTTGCTGCTGTTGCTGGAATTGTTGCTGCTGCTGTTGCATAGCCTCTAGGATTGCTTTCACTGTGCTATCCATAGCTGACAAGTGCTGTTTGTTTATAGTCTAGTAATCCAAAAGTAGATGTTTGTAAGTGTTTGTTATAATAAAAAGTAGTGTTGCTTCTGTCTAGTGTAGCTGAAGGCGTGAGAAGTCCATATCTCTGACACCAGTTGTTGTGTTTGTATAGTTGGTTTATTAGTACTAACCAAGTACAAGTGACAAATCATGTGCACGCAACTAGACACTACTAAACTCAATGAACAACTGATGACTATATCAAATTATACATAGACAGGAAATAGATATGCTATTTATAGAACAGTAATGAACTCAAGACCTGAGTCATACAGTAATATGTAACAAGAATGATTGTTGGATATAGCTTTAAGATTAACACAGTTGTTATACAATTAATAAAAATTTGGTTTAGTTATTTGTAATGATAAAAAATTACAATTTGCTTTGAATTATTTATTCAAGTTTCAATAATTTAAAGTGGTTTTCAAAATGTCCAGACAATTTTAAATTCTTCTGGTGAATTTTGAGCTGTATACAAAGCGTTTTGAAACTAAGAGATAATATCAAAAAATATTCTGACTCTTCTAAATCCAAAACTACCATTTGATGGCGCGATGCAACAGCAGAAGTTTATTTTATTATTATAAAAAGCTTCTAATTAAAATTAAATTATTTTTGTTATTGAAATAATAATTTAGTATTTGATGTATGCAATATTGTAACTTGCACCAGATATTTTTTATCAATCAGATGAAAAAAACTTGAAATTTGGTTAGGGTGTAAAACTAAATACTTTGCTAATGCACCATTATTAATACTATTTCAATGTTTCTTCAATTTTTGGCACAATTAAACGATGCTATGCTCTGTTTCACTTTCAATCGCTCACTATTGCAGTTGCAGTCCATACGTTTTCTTTTTACTAATTTAAATTATTTTTACAAACCTTCATATAGACGTGCACAGAACACTGACGTAGAAGACTTTACTCTGTCGATTGCTATAGTTGAGTTTTACATTTGAACTTGGTTTTTACAGTTGGCGTGTTTACTTGTAGCTAACGTAGATTTTTGAATAGTCACAAAAATATATTCCAAAGTTTGAGCTATAGTCTGCTTTTGTGCACACAATACCAAATAGCTTGAATTTATTTTAACATGACACCCCCTGATTTTTTTTATCTAAATCTATCAATTAAAACTCACTACGCTTGAGAGCAATGTACATATAAAGTACATTTGTCATTTTTTGTATCATTCATATCAATTATTTCATAAAACGACACTACTAGAGAGAGATGCAAAAAATTCGTTTAAAAACTGCGAATCATTTTTACAATATTTGCTAATAAAAATAGAGTAAATATTTTGCTTAGCAGTTAGTCATTGAATAAGAAACATTTAAAGTTTTGTTTCTTCAATGCTTGGTTAAAGTCATCACTCCAGGATTGAAGTCCTAGAGATAAAAATACAGTAAACTTCCATTATTTGTAATAATAGTATTTAAATGATAAAAAAATTTTTTTTATTTATCTCCTTAAAAGTTCTCTGTTTAGGCTTTAGTAAAAGAAATATCAATAGTAAGTGGACTCCAACTATATCATCAATAAAGCGGACCAGCAAACCGGCTTGGGTTTGCAAAACGACAAAGCGCTCAGGTTTGTAAAAATTCCGACATTTTCAAAAGCATTCAAGTGGTTTGGAAAGCCGTCAAGTATTTTGAAACAGATCACACAAAGCATTCTCAGCCGCCAATTATTAAAGCAACTTAATCATTTCTGATTAGCGCATGCAATTTTGAAATAATTCATGCTACATTGTACTATTTCTAAAATGTTCATATGCATTAAACTTTATGAAACAAAAATTTTCAAAGCAGACTGAATGATTGGCAAAACAACTAAAGATTTTCTAAACACAGTTTCCAAAAAACTCTGTTTCTCACAATATAGCGTGAATTCCTTAGATTTACTAAACTTTTGTTGTGATACAGCACATTAGTAAGCTTTTTACAGTAAGTTCGCAGTCAAACCCTTGAAAGCAGTTAGACCATTAATTTAGTGTTTTAAATAAAATTGAAAGCGCCTCCTTTATATGGGTATAATTAATACTATTGTTAATTCTAAGTCTACAGCCACTTTCAAGTCTATGTTCACTGTTGTTCACTGTATAGGATTACTAATGTCAACAACTGAATTGTAATCATGATCACTTTCCAATAATGCTTATAATCAACGAATTATATTATTGATAGCAACAACAAACTAAAATTAAAGCTAACTAATCCGTTTATCAGTAGCATGTGTTAACGAAACCGATTGTATTAGATTTAATACATGATGGAGAACAAACAAATGAATTTTTAGTTTCATTGTGTCGCTTGCAGCATTATTATTATTATGTTTATTATTTTGTTACTAGTGAAACAGTATGTCATTTTGCTTAGTTGAACTGAACAACCAACAATATTCATTTATTCTTTTATTATAATAGTAATAAACTAACCTTATCATAATTTTCTTATATTATTATAATTTATTTAATATCATTTTATTCAATGAAAACAACATTTTTTATTATTACTCTCATTATTATTATAATAAATTTAATAATAATAATAATTATGATTATTTATAATAATAATAATAATAATAATAATAATAATAATAATAATAATAATAATAATATATCAAATCAATAATTATTATTGATGATTAAAATGATTATAATAATAATGATATTAAATAATAATAGTTATTATTATTTTATTATTATTAATAATTAATGATGATCATGATGATGATAATAATAATATTAATAAATAATACATACTACTAATAATACCAACTAACTTAAAACTAATAACATTAAAGAATTTACTAATAATAATTAATAATAATTAATAATATTAATATATTATTAGATTAAATAATAATTTGGTAGTAAGTATGTAAGTACTCATGTTGTTGTAAGTAAGAAGAAGTAGTAGTGTATGTATAAGTATTATTATTATTAGTGGTTAGAAGTTAGTAGTAGTCGTACGAATTTAAAAACTACTAACTCTGCTCGTGTTGATGCTAACAATTTTAACTCTAAACTATGGTAGAAAATATCTGTTCATTGTGGGATGTAGCAATATTGGAGAGCAGTTAAATCAAGTATAACTGTTTTAAATCCTATCACCTTCCTGCTGTTGTTGGGTGTTGACTGGTTGACTGGTGGTGTAACATCACCTTCAATATCTATTAGATTTCCTTCGCGAGCAGTAGTCTGTGAAGCACTGAGTGCACTAACTTGTTGAGAAACCTTCTCGGTTCCTTCTTCAAGTTTTTGTTTAAGTTTTTTGAACATGTTTACTTCATTATTATTTGAAACAAAATAATTATCACAACTTTTTTATGAATACGTGGAGAGTACTCCGGAAAAACTGCAGGTGTTAGAAAACTGGAATCGGTAAAATTTCACAAGATTAGCTTGTTAATCTTTAACAATAAACGTCACCAAAAAGTGACACCCCCCCCCCCCAGCCGTGCAGGCTATCTCCAAAAAAGAAGTTAGGACTATTGAGCAGCCAATGAAAGTTGGAGGTGGCAAAGCATTACAACTGCGTGGTACTAAAAAATGAATATAAAACAAGTAAAACTTGCAGACGGAGCGTTGGTGTTCATTACAACAACTTATCACAATGAATTTATATATTTATTATCTTTGTGATTATTGTAAAGTGCATGCCCACAATTTTCCATTGTAAATCTACACTCAGTTCATTGCTTATTTTTTTTGTATTATTATTATCACCTACCTACTACTGTCTGTCTGTTACTGTGTTACTACCTAACTGTTCGTTTGTAACTTAGTTACAAACTAACTAATTAATAACTATTATTATTTACAATTATATTAATAATTTCTTATTATTGCTATTTATTTATTATAATATTGTTGTAAGTAAGTAACTGTTGTTGTACTGTTTGATGGAATTTTTTTGTAAATAATAATGATAAATCATTTAATTATTAATGAAAATAGTAAATTATTAATAATAAATGAATAATAATTAAATTATTATTATTAAAAATCTACGAAATAAATAATAATAATTAATGGATGGATAGAAATTAATGAAACTGATTATTAATTTTAATAATAAATAGTATTATTATTATTATTGTACAGGAATTTGGGGGGTAGTGGTAGCTGTCACCTGTACAGCGGCCCACTTCCAGTGTGTGCGTAATAGCAGTAATGCAAGTGCTCCTCAGCTAGCCCCAAGGTCGGCAGACTACTCTGTTTGAACGAGATTTGCAGTGTTGTAAGTCCGAAGACTGTACACAGCGAGGAGTTGTCTTAACTACCTTACTTTCCACTGAGTTCTTGCTCGGGCAGAATAGCTACACTGGGTCGAATCGACAGGTTGAACAATCGTTCCAGTATCACACTCCCGAAGGTGGTGTGCAGTGTAAGTCTCGTAGACTGACCACTTTCTACTGTCTATTGCTCTTGCTGTCGATCGACTTGTCCAAGTTGCTGCCAATTAATTATTTACTACGTGCTTGTGCTTGTTTGCTTGCTTGTATGTTTGTACTTGTGCTTTCATCTGGTAGCTTGTTCTTTATGTCTTGTGTAGAGAGAATCATGAAGAAGTGAGAGTGCCAGGTTAACTCTGATTTTATTATCTGATTACAACAGTATAAATACACAGAAGGCGGGTATGCTATAGGCAGCAGTAAAAACAGTACAATAGGTAATCCCGCCCTGTGGCCTAATTGGCCCATAGACAAAGGGAGGCGGTATGAAAAGGTTAAAGGTTAACAAAAGAGGCTGTCTTTAGATAAGCTTGACTGCACAGCAGCACATGGTTGGCAATACAAGAGAAGATAATAGTTAGACAAGGTAAAAATAAAGTGAATATGTATGTATCTTAATAGCTGAGTAAATAGGAATGAATATAATGTAAATAGAGTTCGGTATGTATGCAATTAGACATGGTAGAATTGTTAGGGTCGACTGTTCTGAGGTGCCATTTCCCAACACACTCCGCCCCATTGGCGCTCGTGGGCCAATAATAATAGAAATAATGGTGGGGAATGTCCTAATATGCTTCACGGTATCTCTGGGTTGTCATCTTTCGTGGTTGATATCCTACTCTTCGGGCTGTTGTCGTTTTTGTTGTGCGATCTGCTCCAACTGGCTGTGCCTGATCTTGATATATTTTGTGTAGTAGTTGAGCACTCCTGCTACTGTGTTTCTCTGCAATAATAAGCTGGACCGCATGTGTTCTTGCCCGTCTGTGCGTTGGGCCCTTTCCAGTCTTGCGGTGATGTGTCTCAGCCTCTCCTCGATCAGTTCGTGTTGCTTGACGGCGGCCATCAGCTCTCCGTCGTACTCCAGCTCGATGTCAGCTAGTAACTGTTCGTTAAATGCCTGCACAGAGTAAGCCATGGTGTGTGGAGATCTGTTCCTACTTCTTGGTTGCTTGTCAGTGGCGAAACTGGGCTCTAACTCGGGGTTCCTGTTTTTCCCGCTTTTCTCTTTCTCCCTTTGTTGGTTGTAACACGTGGTGTGACGTAGTGAGTCTAGGCTCCTCCCGCGGTAGTTCGTTGGTTTTGTTGTTACGTCTATGTTCTTTGTAGTGGGAGTTGCCCACTCTTGCTGCGTATTTATCCTGTGATAGTTGTTCGTGGTGGTTGTCCACCCTTGTGTTGTGTTTTCTGCGTAGCGACTGTTTGGGGGAGTTGTCCGCTCTCTCCCTTCTTTTCTATACTCGTCCTCGTAGGTTTTGTTTACTGTTACTTTATCTTTGTCTAAACCCAATCTACATCGGGTTTCTTTGGCATCTGTCCATGGTGTATATACCATTTTTTGTGCTCTTCCTGATGGCGCTCCTGTGGTTACGTTTACCTGCATATTTCTTGCTCCTGGTTCTCCCTTTTCTGAGGTCCTATAGCACTGGTAATCTGTAAATCTCACAGGAGGCCTCCTTGCTCTTGATGGTCTGCCTTCTCCTTCTACTACTGCTGGTGCAGGGTTAAGGGGTGGCCAGTGGACATCTCCTATGGGGGGTCCCGTGGGTGCAGCCTCCACTGGGGGTGCTTCAGGAGTGGGTGGTCTCACTGGGGTAGATGGTCGGGGTGGAGAGCTTGGTAGCGTTTCTCTTTCTACTGGTTCTACAGGAGGTGGTGGGGTGCTTGGTCGCCTTTCTATTCTCTCTTCAGGCGGGTTGTCTTCTTGTTGTCTCTCCACGGGTCGGTCTGGTGGGGGGTCTGGGGGTCCCACCTGGGGCGGGGCTACCGGCCGTCGATATGCTCCACGCATGTTCGGCCGAACGGCCTGTTCGCGGCTAGGTGGGGCCCGCCCTATTTCCTCTCTACACGTGCGATACGCTTTTAGTCGGCGTCCATTTTGCGTGAAGCCTTGCCCATTTCGTTCCAAACGGTACGTGTGGTTGGGATAGGCTTCTGTGATGGTGTAGGGTCCTATGTAGCTGGGTTGCAGCTTAGGATTGCTCCCCTTGGTCCGCCTTTTGTTCTCCATGACCACGAGCTCGTCTTTCTCGAAGCGGAGGGGCTCTCCGGTCTCTTCTTGCCTGAGCTTGGCTTGTTGCTCTCTTAGGTAGTCGTGTGCAGTGGCTAGGTCTCTCTGTACTCTGAGTGTATGTTCGTTGACGCTATGTGGTTCTAAAGAGGGCGGTGATCCCGTCAATTGGTCGGGTAGTCGCACCTCTCTTCCTAACATGAGTAAGTTTGGGGTCTCGCTGGTGGTGGAGTTGGGCGTGGCCCTACAGGCCCGCATAATCTGTGGGAGCAATCCGTCCCACTCGTCCTGCCCTTTACTCAAAATCAGCGTCCGTAACGCGTCTCCTAGCGTTCTGTTCTGCCGCTCCACCATACCGTTCCCTTGGGGGTGGTAGGGGGTGGTGCGGGTCTTCCGTACTCCCCACAAGGTGCAGAGCTCTTCTAGGAGGGTGGACTCAAATTGAGCCCCCTGGTCTGAGTGCAGCTGTTCGGGGAGGCCCCAATAGCTAAACACTCTTTCGTCCAGAGCTGTGGCCACTGTCGGGGCGGGTAGCGTCGGGCAGTGCAATGGCGTCCTGCCAGCGGGTGAAATGGTCCGTAAGTACCATTATCCACCGATTCTTTCGTTTGGTGAGGGGTAACGGTCCTACCAAGTCCACTGCCAGTTTCTGGAAAGGTCGGCCTGCCAGTAATCTCTGTCCGTCGGGTGCTGTGGGTCTATTGCTCCTTTTTGCCACTTGACACACTTCACAGCTCTTTACGAGTCTGCGTGTAAGTCCCGTCATCCCAGGCCAATACCAATCCAGTTGCACACGATGCCGAGTTCGGTTGATCCCGGCATGAGCCATCAGGTGTGTATCCCACACGACCTTATTCCTCCATGCGGGTGGACATACCGAGCAGAGCCTGACCCGCCCCTGGTGTTCTGATCTTATGACCAGTGTCCCGTTGGGTTGGATCCTTAGTGCCTCTATTCGGTCATGTAGCGTCCGCAGCTCAGTGTCCCCTTCTTCTAACTCTCTAGCGGAGAGCTGTCTTCCTGCCTGCACTGCAGCATAGATCTTGGCAACAGGGTGTTGTCCCTCTCGTTGCGCCTGTACCAGCTCCTTGGCACTCTCTGTGGGGTTGGTGACCGTCACGTTCACCTGTCCCTTCGGCTCTGCCGCTCCCTGTCGGGTGAGCTCGGCCTGGGTGGGTCCCCCAGTCATCTCTCCCTTTTGCTCTGCATGGGTGGGTCCCCCATTCGTCCTTCCCTTTTGCTCTGCATGGGTGGGTCCCCCGTTCGTCTTTTCCCTTCGCTCCGCTGGTCCCCTCAGGGTTAGCTCGGCATGGGTGGGTCCCCCAGTCACCCTTCCCTTTTGCTCTGCATGGGTGGGCCCCCCAGTCATCACTTCCCTTTGCCCCGCTAGTCCCCCCAGGGTTAGCTCGGCATGGGTGGGTCCCCCATCTGTCTTTCCCTTTTGCTCTGCATGGGTGGGTCCCCCAGTCATCACTTCCCTTCGCTCTGCTAGTCCCCCCAGGGTTAGCTCGGCATGGGTGGGTCCCCCATCTCTCTGCTCTATCGCGTGGCACTGTTTGCAGCCGATACAGGGATCTTGTCGACTAAGGCCGTCTGCGTTACCGTGCTGTGCTCCTGGTCGGTGTTCCAACTTGAACTTGAATTCCGCAAGTATCTCCAGCCACCGGGCTATCTGGTTGGAGGGTTCCTTCCTCCTACACAACCATCGTAGGGAAGCATGGTCTGAGCGTAATTTGAATTCTCTTCCGTACAGGTAGGGTCGGAAGTGCTTGGCGGCCTTGATCACTGCCAAGAGCTCTCGGCGGGTCACACAGTAGTTCCTCTCAGCGGGAGACAAGGTCTTACTGTAGTAAGCTATCACCCGCTCTTGTCCCTCTTGGACCTGTGACAGCACTCCTCCTACTCCCACAGCGCTTGCGTCTGTGTCCAGGATGTAGGGAAGCTTGGGGTCGGGGTAACCCAGAATAGGTGCCTGGCTCAGACCTTCCTTCAAACATTCGAACGCTTGCTGTTCTTTATCTCCCCACTTCCATGGGACCTCTTTCCCGGTCAGGACGGTGAGTGGCTTGGCCGTAGTGGCGTAGTCGGGTAAATACTGCCTGTAGTACCCGGCCGTCCCCAGGAACGCTTGTAAGGCTTTCACATCCTGTGGAGCCTGCCAAGTCTTTACTGCTTCTACTTTGTCAGGGTCGGTAGCTACACCTTTTGCGCTGACCACATGTCCGAGGTAGCGTACCTGGGGACTCAGGAGTTCGCACTTCGAGGGCTTCACCTTCAGGTGAGCACTCTGGAGACGCTGTAACACTTCCTCTAGCCTCTGGAGGTGTGATGTGAAGTCAGGAGCAATGACTATCACGTCGTCCAGATAGAGGAGTAACGTCTTCCAGTGGAGCCCTTTCAGTACTCGCTCCATGAGTCGCTGGAATGTGGCAGGAGCCGAGGTGAGGCCAAAGGGCAGCACCTTCCATCGCCATAGGCCACTGCGGGTGATGAAGGCGGCTTTGTCCTGGGCGTCTTCGTCCAGGGGTACTTGCCAGTATCCGCTGGTCAAGTCTAGGGTACTAAAATATCGACTTCCTGCGAGAGCGTCCAGGGAGTCATCTATCCGGGGTATGGGATATGCATCCTGTTGTGTGACATCGTTTAACTTACGGTAGTCAACACAAAATCTCCAGGAGTTATCCTTCTTTCGTACCAACACCACCGGAGAGCTCCATGCTCCTTCGGCAGGTTCGATCAGATCTTTGGCCAGCAACTCCTTCACCTGCCGTTCGGCCTCTGCCTCCTTTTCTGCGCCCAATCGGTGCGGTGGCAGCCGTATTGGTCGTGTACCAGGGATCACGGGGATGGAGTGTTCGGCGAGCTGAGTGCGGCCGATGTCTCCATCGTGCTGACTAAAGACTTCTTGGTAACGGACGAGCAAGCTCCGGAGTTGACATTCCTCTCGGGTGTCCTTGCACCCCTTTCTGGCCTGTGAAAACAAGTGGGTGAGGTGTGGTGGTAGCTCTCCTCCTGGGGGTCCTGATTCTGGGGGGTAGTTCTGCAGTGGCCGTACCTCGTCGGGTCTTATACCGACGAACGTGCCGATTACCTCTCCTGCCGGCACATGGAGGCTGTCTTGAGAGGGGTTGAGGCATCGGACGAGTACACGTCCTCGATCATCGGGCGCATTGACACTGGTGGCTATCAACAAGCCTCCTCCCATGCTTTCTATCACCCCCTGAGCACACGGGGACTGACTGGTCAGGTGACATGGCACCGTCGCCTCGGCTTGAGGTGGAATGTGCGTGTCTCTCTGGACTTGGACTTTGGACACCAGGTCCCTTCCGTGTCTATCTGTACAGGTCAACTCCTTCCCCTGTACGCGGAGAACTGGGCGGTCGAATCCCATCTGGCAGTTTTGCTTGGCGAGGAAAGGCATCCCGAGGATCACATCCTCGTTTATCTGACTGACCACAAAGGTTTCCTCGTACCTAACATGCCGGATTCGACCCGCCAGCGTGAGTAGCCCGTAGAAGGGTAGTCTGGTGCCATCGGCCATCAGCCCATGAGAGTCGTATTCCTGCAGTTCCTTCTGTACCTGTGTGGGCAGTACGTCGAATATCCTCTTCGACAACAGGTTGGTATTGCACCCCGTATCAATTAGATATGTAACCGTTCGTCCTTCCAATCGTCCAGGCAAGTAGTAACTGGACTTGTAAGGTCTCTCTACTTGGTTCAAATGGACTGTGATTGGGTTCTTGGTGTTCGGTCTGGGGGGGGGTGTCTTCCTTCGTGTTGGTTCCTCACTTCGTGGCTTTGGGGAATTGGGCCTCCTCCGGGCCATCTCGTCTATGTCTTCCTCCTCTTCCTCCTCTGCCAGGTCGGTGGCCAATAGGCTGAACCGATTGCTGAGTGGAAGGAACTCTGGTTTCTGTACAGGTCGTCTGGCCTGTTCTTTCCTTGTTCGGTTAGCTGGGGTGGCCCTCTTGCAGCCAGCAGGGGTCCCTACTGCTGCGGGCCGTATTCGTTTCCCTGCCTCTGTTGCCAGGGGGCAGTCTTGCACTGACTGCGTACGTGCCCTGTCCGCTGACAGCCCCAGCAGCGCCTGGTGGGGGGTTTAGTGGCGGTGTCTTTGAGTTCTTTGAGTTCGGCCACCTCTTTGCTCAGGTGCTCGATGGTTTTGAGCAGCTTGGCCAGGGGGTCTTCTACCTCTTGGCACTTGAGGTCGACCTTGGGGGAAGGTCCCGTTCCTTCCAACTCTTCCTCTTGTACTATGCGGACGTTGGACTGTGCCGAAGGCTGGTGTTGCACCTGCAGGAACTCGTTTCCTGCCAACACGGCCTCCTCTAGGTCTACGGGTCGTATTGCCAGCAGGTGCCTCTGTAAGTATACATGACCTAGAGTACTTTGAAATGTTTGGAGGGTGAGCTCCACTCTGTTTCGGACGGGTAGGTCGCCATATGCAGCCTCTACTAGTCGCTCCACCTGGAGCGCATGGTCTCGCAGGGTGTCTCTGTGCGCCTTGCGGTAGGTGGTTAGCCTATGCTGCGCCTCTGTTCTTGTAAGTCCAAAGCTTGCTTTAAGGGCCTGTGTGATGGCAAGGGGGTCGAGCCCCCTTCCACACTGCTCTGCCTTGCCTGTCAGCGCCTGTCTTAAGTGTATGGTGGTTTCCTCTGGTGCCCAGTGGTTGGCTCGGGCCACCTCCTCAAACCGTTGAATAAAATAGTGGACATCTCCCTCTCCATTAAACTGTGGAGGTCGGAAGCGATCTTTGCTGTTGTTGGTGGACATACGGTCCAATATGTCCGCTAGGGTGCCCATGATCTGTAGTGGGCTGCCATCTCGATCCGAGCTCACTGCTCGGCGTCTACTAGCCATCCTGCTTCCTGCTTACGGTCACTGTTCCAGTGGGTCGACTTGTGTGGGCTCTTCTCTATCCCACCGCTGCCACCAATGTACAGGAATTTGGGGGGTAGTGGTAGCTGTCACCTGTACAGCGGCCCACTTCCAGTGTGTGCGTAATAGCAGTAATGCAAGTGCTCCTCAGCTAGCCCCAAGGTCGGCAGACTACTCTGTTTGAACGAGATTTGCAGTGTTGTAAGTCCGAAGACTGTACACAGCGAGGAGTTGTCTTAACTACCTTACTTTCCACTGAGTTCTTGCTCGGGCAGAATAGCTACACTGGGTCGAATCGACAGGTTGAACAATCGTTCCAGTATCACACTCCCGAAGGTGGTGTGCAGTGTAAGTCTCGTAGACTGACCACTTTCTACTGTCTATTGCTCTTGCTGTCGATCGACTTGTCCAAGTTGCTGCCAATTAATTATTTACTACGTGCTTGTGCTTGTTTGCTTGCTTGTATGTTTGTACTTGTGCTTTCATCTGGTAGCTTGTTCTTTATGTCTTGTGTAGAGAGAATCATGAAGAAGTGAGAGTGCCAGGTTAACTCTGATTTTATTATCTGATTACAACAGTATAAATACACAGAAGGCGGGTATGCTATAGGCAGCAGTAAAAACAGTACAATAGGTAATCCCGCCCTGTGGCCTAATTGGCCCATAGACAAAGGGAGGCGGTATGAAAAGGTTAAAGGTTAACAAAAGAGGCTGTCTTTAGATAAGCTTGACTGCACAGCAGCACATGGTTGGCAATACAAGAGAAGATAATAGTTAGACAAGGTAAAAATAAAGTGAATATGTATGTATCTTAATAGCTGAGTAAATAGGAATGAATATAATGTAAATAGAGTTCGGTATGTATGCAATTAGACATGGTAGAATTGTTAGGGTCGACTGTTCTGAGGTGCCATTTCCCAACATTATCACTACTACTACAAGTAGTATTATTAATGAATAATATATAGTGTTATTATTATTTATCATAATAAATTATTCTTTGTTGCCTATTCTTCTGTGAAAATCTACTATTATCATCATCATCATCCTCATGACTATCATCATCATCAATTGATCAACTACCTCTAGCTACAGTATGTACTACTAATACTATTATTAATTAGTTATTATTATAATTATTAATTATGCTGGGTTTTGTTCTGACTACTAATACTAGGGAGTATTTTTGCACCTTTATTTACCACATATTATCACTATTTATTTTTATGTATTTCTTGCCAGAGGCTGCTGTCAGTGTGTGTTATTAATTATTATTGAGTGTAGTTAACTGTTTTAAAGTTAATTTACCGTTAATAAGAATAATGCTTCAACAAAAACTTAAAGTGAAACAGAGCTGATGCTGAAAATGTTAGGTTTTTACACCCATATTCATTTCTGTCGACTGAAATTATTTGAACCGACATAATATTATTATGTCGGAGTTATTACTGAACTGATGAAAAATAACAGTAACTTTATTTATTGATTGATTAATTTTTTTTAACAATCTTTTGTTTTGATACAAGCTCAAGATGGCCCAAATTACTAAAAAGATTGGAGAGCTAAGCATGCACCACAGTCGACAGATCACACAGGTGTTTGCTATTCGTGTGAATTCCTGTGCATACTCCACCCAAAGCAACAAAAGTTCCTACAAATGTGTCGTTCTCGGAGGTGGCGCTGGGGGGTGTGCTATGGCTTCAAAGATGACCAGGAAGTTGGGGGAAGGGAATGTTGCTGTCGTTGAGCCTCAGGATGTGAGTTTCTTTGTTTTGCTTGCTCTTACATAATTGAAATGCTAATGATGGAAATTTTTGTAAGCGCGCTGTATATATATGTCGATGGAATTTTGTACCATGCATGAGTGAATAGCACCACTTATCTGCGCTAAATCAAATCATCAATCATCTGATGACAACTTCTTTTTTCATCAGGAAAATTTTTATTTTGTTTGCGAATATACTAAATCAGCTTATTTAATGATGTTTTTATTATGATAATTTAGATTCACTACTACCAAGCTATGTTCACATTGATTGGATCTGGTCACAAGAACTTTGGCCAGTCAAAACACCCAATGGGCAAGTCCATACCTAAGGGTGCCAAATGGATAAAAGATTCCGTTACGTCAGTGGAACCCGACAATAATCTTGTGGTTACATCTACCGGGCTTCAGGTATGCTAGAAATTGTTTATTCATGTTATTTGTAACGTTTCCAGTATTGTCAGCATATTCATTACTAGGTTTAGCGTTGAAGAAATGAATTTAGATTTCTGATCACATTTTATGATAGTGAAGCAATGGGATATTTTCTATTATAAATATATTTCTTTAGGATGGCCTCGAATCATATGTACTATTTTATGTCTGATATTTTGAGCTATAACATTTCAAATCATTTCAGTTTAATTAGTTGCTAACTTCGTTCGTGTATATTTCGTTTTACAGGATTTGTTTTACAATTGAATAAAAACTGATAAAGTAATATTTTCTGAAAGTAGGATAATCTGGTTGGCCCAAGGCTGCTGTGCTGATTTATATTTAAATCCAGTTTGAGCAAGTAAGGCCAAGAGCAACATTTGCCCTGAGATATCGGGCTCCTCTCCCCGTTTTTTTATTACAAATTTATAAACAAACCCCATTGTAGACAATCCTGAGTCCTGGTCCCCACCCACCCCCACCTCTCCCTATAATGTACTTGTTGTACTGTCGGATTTCAGTGCATAATAATGAACTCTCACCTCACTATTATGTTCTTTTCTGCCTGAGGCTGATAAATTGCATGTTTTGAGTATTGGCAGGTCTGGAAATTGCATGTTTTGAGTATTGGCAGGTCTGGAAGTTGCATGTTTTGAGTATTGGCAGATCTTGTAATTGGATAAAAAATGTATTTCTTTAATATTAAAAGCTTGAAAAAGCATATTGATAGGCATGAGTTTTGTAACTTTGAAAAACTAAGGCCACATATTTCCTTCTCAGGCATTATTTTCTGTTAGTGCACATGCTTGATTTGATGAAGATTTCAAATCTGCAGCGGATGGAGGTCCCAAAATTCCATCTTAAATATATAATGTGTTGTAGAAAAGTAATCGATTTTATTTCACTGAATTCATCATAATGTTTTTGTTATGTGTTTATTAATTGATCTGATCATGCAAAATATACCCAGCAATTGCGCTAACCAAGTCAAATACACTTTTGGTTTCTTTGCTCCATTTTTTAGCAAAGCTTTTACATCGCGTAATAATATCATTCTGACTTGATTGTTTTTTTTTTTTGTAAAACTCATTGCAGCGATCCTGTGTAACTGATTCCTTGACGGTTTCTTAACAATTAAACCCAAAACATTTCATCACTTTTTGTGGTTTTGTGGTTCATATTGCAGCAGCTTTTTATTATATATCGCGAATGAAAACGTGAGTTTCCCCTGCCATTGGAATGCAGTTCCTATTGTGTCAATTTCCTATTTCTATAGATAGCCTAATCATCTAGGGCCCGGCTCTGTAGATATTTACATAAACATGCCGGTCACGTCTCAACCGTTTCAAGGGTTGTCGATACAAACAACATGCTTTGTCTTACACAATGCCTTCACCCAACAATTGCTGATGCAAAATGCAACCAAGCGAAATGAATTGTATGTCTACGTGACTTGTAAGCTGAGAAGAAATCTGTTTTGTATATTTTAATCCGTTGTTGAGTGTAGACCGGGTTACCTTGTGGCTAGCAAATACTGGATTTATACTTAACTTAGTTTCAAGTCTCAAACCCTTTTACCTGCGTGGTATGGCATCATAATTAAGCGTGTACAAAATCAACCAAACTCAAAGTGTATAGAAACGAATTGGTATGGCATCATAATTAAGCGTGTACAAAATCAACCAAACTCAAAGTGTATAGAAACGAATTGGTGTTAAAAAAAATCTTTTCACGTTACAAGACTAATCAAAGTTGTTTCAGGTTTTACTGTAACATCTGCATTGTGCACATTTATAAACATTATTTGAGGGAGATTTTTTTTATTATTTTGTAAATTTAGGGCAGTTTATTTTGAGAAAGACAACAGCTGCGTTTCATGCAAAGTTTCACTGGAAACTTATGTGACCCTTGCTGGTTTTATTTTATCTGGGCCGACCTTATTGAAGCAAATATTTTGCTATTTGGCAAGTGGAAAGCCTTTGATGTCTTTTGTGAATTTTTGGCTCACTGATATCTTCCTCGATATCATTATACTTCAGTGAATACCAACTGTCATTGAATAACCATTAGATATGCTTGATCTGGAATTTATTGCCACAAAGCATCAGCCATTTTTAGTTGTACTTTCTACTGATAGATAACAAAAATATTATTCTAGCAGGACTTTTAAACTTGTTGGAAATGCGAATTTTAATCAAGTTGCTCAACTCTCCTGGTTTGTTGTAGCTGGAATATGACATGCTGATAGTGGCGGCTGGTTTGCAGCTAGACTTCGATAAGATTGACGGAGCTATGGAAGCGCTGGAGAAGGATCCGCGTGTCTGCTCCAACTTCTCACCGCTGTATGTCAGTAAAACCTTCGAGGCCTTCAAAGGTTTCACCCAAGGAGGCACAGCTATATTCTCCATGCCTCCTCTACCAATCAAGTGTCCCGGCGCTCCACAAAAGATTATGTATCTGTTTGATGACTATATTCGGAAGGTCAGTGTTTTGTCACATCCATTTTGACATTTTCTCGAGAAGATTTTTTGCTTAAAGCTTTGAAAGTTGCTTATCACTGGGGTCTGTGCAGATAAATATGCAACCTCAGGAAGTTATGTGCATATTTAGGTCCAAAGCTTAAAAAGATCAACTCCATTTTCGTAACGGAGTTGTGTTCTGCGGAGAAGGCAACTCTGCTATGAACAATTATTAGTTCCTAAATTTTTTACATAAAAATAAAAAAATCGGGAAGCAGTTCCAGTAATGTAAATATTTAAATCGTTTTTTCTTTAATATCTGCAAAATTGGTGTTGCCATTTAGACCTTTGTTTGGATAATTTATCTAACTAGCCCACTGACAAACATAACTGTTCATTATCATGGAACCAAATTTAGGGCTAACGAATACCTATACAATCTATCGTTTTGTTGACACAGACAATTGCAGTCCCCATTTTTATCTAGCTTTTTTTTTAAATTTGAAACCTAAAACTACGAAAATCTGAAGTGTTTATGATGACATAAAATAAAATCACCACATGGATGTCAAGTTGCCGATGTTGTTTTGTCTTTCACATCTCCGGCTGTTGCATAAGCATCTAGCAAGAGTTGACCTTCAATATTGTCAGTTCATGGCCAACAGGATGTCTAATAAATGCAATGCAAGAGACAATGTCACGTCTATGTCACGTCTATGCAATGTTTTCGTAACCAGTTTAAGCTAGTAGCACTACTAACCAGTAGCTTGACAGGGTGAAATACAAGGTACACTTGTGTTACTGTTTTGTTTACACAGTGAATGCTCTCTCATTTCTTATCTACACTCTATTGACTGTAAGTTAACCGGCCATTCATGCTATCGGCTATTGCCTTGCTGACATCTCTCTCTTTTTTCATTCCCAAAGTCATCGCCAATAGTTTTAACTGCAATCGTTTTAAAAAGTAAAACTTTGTCAACGGTGAAGTAGTTAGGTTTTATATAGATTAATTGAATAGATGGTAATAATTATTGCAGACTAGTAGAAACTTTTCTAATGGAATCGCTCAAATACAACCAATTTGGAGCCATTAACCTGGTATTGTTGATGTTTGGATGTTTTGATTGTTACTAAGTCTTTCCATGTTTACAGCGTCTCTTTGTCCAGGATTGGTTGTCAGTGTATGACAAAAATGTAAATCTGAAACAAACCACTTATTTTCTAATGATCTGCTAACAGCCCTTGAGAGACCTGTTATAGAAATCGATTGTTTGTCTCCATATATCAGCTTTGTGTTTGTTTTGGAAATATTTATTTCTTTGCTTGAAAAGAACTCATTTATCATTCAAAGTCAACTGAGATGATTTCAAAAGAACACTGTTTCAGTTTTTGACACGTAAACACTTTTCATTGACATGCTAAACAGCTAAGCAATGAATATGTTATTGTCGATATTTTTCACTACAAAAGAGTCACTTTTTTTAATTGCACTCGATTTGAGTCGTATTTGACTTAAAATGTGATATGCTGTCATCGTTGTTAGTATGCACGCTATATCACCTCGGCTGTATCATTCCATTAGGGTGTAATAGCTTGCCCTGCCCTCATGTGTACCTTTAAACAGTTACTATTCTACAGTTTTATTCTGTACTAGCGCATCATATCTGTGATATGGAGAGTGAAATCAACCTGGAGTAACATTATTTCACTTGCATATCAAGGGAAAGGAAATGAATATATTAGTTGGCAAGGTTACCTTTGTTTTTTGACTGATATGTGCTGAATTGATTTATAGAATGGATTGAGGGAAGGTAGCAGAGTGTTATATAATACTAACCTACCTGTCATATTTGGAGTCAAGAAATATGCAGACTCACTGTTGGAAGTGGTCAAAGAGAGGTAAGGGGTTGTCTTCTCTATTATGTATGGTTGCTGGATGAATTTTTCGACCTTTTTTAATGAGGTCACTAAAAGACTGTTGAAAAGTTTGCTAGAATTATTGTCTTGATGAACTGTATTTTTAGTTACAAATTTAAATTTGTGTTCTCCTGCGCACTCTGGTTTTCTAGACTTGAAGCATAAAACTGTGAATGTAAAACCAATATAATGAAATATTTTTGCAGAGACATTACAGTCAACTACCAGCATAATCTGGTGTCTGTTGATCACAATAAAGGGGAGGCAACTTTTGCTAAAGTTGGTGTAGATCCAGTTGAAAACGTCACTATGAGTGTAAGTTACATAACTGTTTGTTCACCCTTAAACCGACGGTAAACAACTCCAAGTATTTTGCTATAGTTAGATTGTAATAATATTGCATCATTACAGTATGACCTGCTACATATAGCTCCACCAATGTCTGCACCCGCCTTCCTCAAAGGAAGTCCGATATCCAACGAAGCAGGATTTGTTGACGTTGACAAGGACTATCTGCAGCACGTTAAATATGACAATGTGTTTGCCATCGGAGACTGTTGCAGTGTCCCCACATCTAAGACAGCCGCTGCCGTTGGTAAGCATATGATCTATTTATTAACTTTCTATATGGAATGAAATACATAACTTTGTGGTTAGTGGCAAAATCTTAAGGAGCTTCCATGCTTTAACATGAAACCGATCCTAGCAAGCATTAGTTTCTGCGATATTTTAAAATCGTTGTGTAATAGCGATTGCGACAGTCTCGCTAACTTGCTATCAACTACCGGCATCAGTTTTTCTCACACCTTGCTATCTAAAATAATAGTGTTTGGTATTTTGCTCACTTGAGGTATCAAAACCATTGGAAAAAATGCCAAAATTTGAGTATAAATTTTTAAAAAGAATTTGAAGCCGGAAAAGTGTGAACAACTTGCAAGTAACAGTTAGTACTAGTAACGGGGCTGTTGTAGCTCCGCCGATATATATAGATTTTTGTGTGAGTTATCTTCTCTCCATTTAGCTTAGGAGTTGTCTTATCTAACTATGATTACTATTGTGTAAACGGTTGCCTGTATTATGATTGGTTGGTGCCAACCTCATTGAATTTTCTGAACCGAAGTAGTGCAATGCTTTTTAGGTCATTAAATCGCATTTTTAGTTTGATTATTTTTAAATGAAAATTCTAAAGTCGTTGTACAACACAAAATGAAAGTAAAATACATACAGAGCATATATTAATTGGAAATTTAATAAAATATAAGGTTAAATTCTTTTGATGCTCAGACTATCATTATATGATCATGCAATAAAATAGCTTCTTTTGTTTTGATAGTGCGTTGAATGTGGATAAATCTGCATTTAGAGTCATTAAGAAATATTTATGATCTTTGTATTTTGCACTTGACACTGGAAAGTTATACGCATCATTTTGCCTGTGTTCTAATTATACCTCCTGTAGCCTGTGTTCATGTAATACTTTCTCAAGCCTGTGTTCTAATTATACCTCCTGTAGCTTGTGTTCATATAATACTTTCTCTAGCCTGTGTTTTAATTATACCTCCTGTAGCCTGTGTTCATATAATACTTTCTCTAGCCTGTGTTCTAATTATACCTCCTGTAGCCTGTGTTCATATAATACTTTCTCTAGCCTGTGTTCTAATTATACCTCCTGTAGCCTGTGTTCATATAATACTTTCTCTAGTCTGTGTTCTACTTATACCTCCTGTAGCCTGTGCTCATGTAATACTTTCTCTAGCCTGTGTTCTAATTATACCTCCTGTAGCCTGTGTTCATATAATACTTTCTCTAGTCTGTGTTCTAATTATATCTCCTGTAGCCTGTGCTCAAGTAGTATTTGCTCAATTCCGCACTCATGTAATATTTTCTCTAGCCTGTGCTCATAGAATACTTTCTGTCGCCTGTGCTACTGTTGCACTTTCTCTAGCCTGTGCTCTAGTTATACCTCCTGTAGCCTGTGTTTTTGTTATACATTCCGTAGCCTATGCTCTATATATTTGCAGCTGCAGAGACTGGCATATTATCAAAATCTATTGAAGCATTTCTTAATGGAAAGAAACCCTCTGGTCGGGCTGTAAGTATTCTCAGCCTAGAGCTTGTATAAAACGCAGCAATAATGTTGTTGTTTGTACTTTGGAGTTGTGCTATCTTTCTTGTTTGAACAGACAACTTCATTTTTTTATTATCTCAATAGCTATCATTATTTCATATTATGTATGCAATAACTTTCTGGTTACTACAATTCGTTTGTGCTTCTTATCTATTGATAATTTTTTTGCTTTTCTTCGATTTATGCGTTTTTGATTTTACTGGCACTCGTAAAATACGAAAATTTAAGCAAACAAGCATTAAAGGAAGAAAAAAATGAAAACTACACCGCTCTTTTACTTTTCTTTCGAATTATGCTATCTTTTTTAGCAATTTTTATTTTTTGCATAGCATGTTAGATTGCTAATTTATCGAGTCATGGTAATATTTTTGAGAGTTGTCTACTCATAGTATACTAATAATCAAGGATTGACAACTCCTATTTAGATTATTAGAATGAGATACCGCTGTTTGTAGTACGATGGGTACACAAGCTGCCCCCTCATCACCAAAGGTGGTAAGACAATCCTAGCAGAGTTTGACTACAATGCTCAGCCATTGGAGACATTTCCTGTGAACCAGGGTAAAGAGAGGTACCTTATGTGGTTTTTGAAGAAGGACTTCATGCCTATCATCTACTGGCAAATGCTCATCAAGTGAGTTGTCTCCTCCCTCTAGTTTTAGTTTAATAAAGTTGCATGAATCAGTTTTTTAGTTGCTTAGTCGGATGTTTGTGTGTTATCTTATCTACCTTGTGATCTCGCTGTCGTTGTGCACTGTCAGTGGTACTTCCTCTGTGAGTGTTGTGCAATCATCCCATTAATATCTTTTATTTACAAATCCTTGTCCCGCTTCTCTCATGCCTCTCTTATAAGTATTTAATATCTCTTGCTTCATGACGAAACTGACATAATAGAAGACTAATGACAAGTGTTACTTACTGAAGCGCAAGAATTTAAATTGTAGAATTCGACCAATTAAACATGAGATCGCCTACTGTGAACCAAAACGTAGTAAAATGCTGGAAATTGTTCTACAATTTATATAGGAAACGCAAGTGAGGGTATTTTTGAAATCACCGTGGCCGAGCGCGTTTTGGTCAGGTTACAAACTCTAATCTGTGATAAATTTGCCGACTGTTTGCTTGTTTTTTTGACATTTTTTATGATATTTTAGGGGTAGATGGCACGGACCTCGCATTTTCCGCAAGATGTTCAGGTTTGGACTGGGCAAATAAGTGATGTGAACATTCGCCGTGTTCAGAATTACTCAACTTTTTGTGCTGTCTCATTCATACTAGATGCTGAAACCTACAATATATCCTCATGATGTAATTTTTAGCAGCATATGGAGGCTATGACGTAGTTGTTTTTTTTTCTTTTGACAAAAATGATAGGCATTCACGCCTCTGATATTCATGATATATATATATATTCATCCGTATAAATCTTATGAAATAATTTGCTCACATTTTGCTGCGTCACATTGCAAAAAATTTAGTCATGGAATCACTGAAATGTTCAACGATTATCATACAATAAGGCAATGTCATTCTGTCATAACCTCTATGCATGTCGTTTGCTATTCTAGGTATACAGTTTTGGCTGCTAATGGCATGTCATAACAAGTTATTTGAGTATATAATTATCAATTTTTTTGCATGACAATAAAATGGCAGTTTCCATTCATGAATGACGCATTGTCATGTTTTCAATATCTCTGACTTGCAACATCCTCTCCAAAAAATTGATATGAAAGTTGGATGTCCTGTTGCACCCGAACACTAGCCATCCATAATTTTAGTTTCCTGCTGGACGATGACTCAAAGGTCATTAAGGTTCGGTGCGTCGTCCTTCCGTACAAATCTGTATCTTGGCAGCAGATGTTCCAAAGAGTCAGCGATTGCCCTTGTGTTGTATCTATCTCCGTGTCTAGGTGCCAAGTTATGTATCTTTGCTGATTGGAAATGAGATGTGATTCTACGAAAACCTCTTGTTTTGATAAAATCTACCCCTTACATCAGTTAGATATAATCGCAAACCGACAGCATCTGTAAACCTTTTATACGGGAGAAGTTGGCCAATATCAGTCGTCTATTTTAGTGACAGGTTTTTCTATTGGCTTCCAGATGAAAAGATGAAGACATTTGTAATTGATTTCAAATTGGATGTGTTTTGACTTGCTGAAACATGGATCATTATGCTGCTAGTAGGTTTTGTGATTAAATGAAGATTTTCCTAGCTGGTTGTGCCACAGCCACAGTAATATAATATATCACTGTGGCCACAGCTAAACACTGTATTACATGTTTGTGGCAGACATTCTAACCTCTATTCTGACCTCGTTGTAAAGTCTATCTGATATACAATTGTACAAAGAATCACTTGGGAACCACTGGGACGCGCAACTAAAATATTGACATGTCGTGTCGCCAACCAATAAATAAGTGTAGACTGCATGATTACGGCGCTTCTAGCTGTCTCACTGCCACAATGTTGAGATAGCAGGCACCTGCGAAATTTTAGTGATTAAATTTCAGCTATCATATCAATTTCAATCCACTTGAGTTGTGTTATGCCCAAACACCAATATTTAAACTTGGGTCATCACATTTTATCGAATATGATAAAAAAAAGAACAGGTTACAAATTTAACGTGTGGTCAGGCATATCAGAAATGTAGGAAGACGTGCACAAGTATATTTTATTTGTCAAACACAGTTTTATTTATTTATAGCTGATGTTTTGATTTACGTTTTAAGTTGGCAATATGTGAGTAAATGGTCGGTCAAGATTTTAATGGAATGCAGAAAAGTCCCTAAAAGCTGATAAATACATAAACTGATTCTATTAGCAGTGACACTATCATAAATGCACCTGTGAACACACATCACAATTTTTCTACTAGAGATATCTTTACCACTGCTGATAAAAAGCGACGCTGGATAGCCCGAGATGTAAACTTAAGCTAAATGACGTATATATCTCTTATCAAATAGTATGAAACCAAGGCTAGCCTCTTACAGGAGTTTTGTACGCAGTTTGCTTGTTTAAACATGAGGCAAGTTCTTATCTCTGTTGACAGGTGCAGCAGCCACTACCTGCAACTACCCTGCGATCAAAATCTTTCTTTGAAACCATTTCATTGTAAATGAACCTTTTCATTTGAATGCAAGTTGAATTGGTCGCTGTCAATAACAACGCTGTCTCAATAGCGCAATAGTATTCATACAATGTCATAACCTTCCGTGGGCCCACGGGTGAAAGTTATGAATTACTATAACATCTCGCAATCAAAACAAACATGTTTATCAGTTTCGTTAAGCTCTCGCCAGGTGGAGATAAAATATTCAACACTTGTGCTTGGACAGTAGTTTTCATCGCGTACAGTTTAAAGTTACTTTGGTATAATGGTGATGTAATCACTGAATGTTAAAGATTTTTTTATGTAATTCAGATTGTGTAACCAGGAAGAGTGGATAAATTAAGTCTTATGTTATTTCTCGGAGGTTAATTTTGGACGCTTGGTGTCATTTCAATCAGTGTGGACCCGTAGGTTTGAGGTCAAAGTTTTTCTCAATGGAAAGTCAAGTAATGGGGTCCCAACAAAGTAGTTTCACTTTGGCAATGCAACCGGAAGGAGCTTAGTCGATCGTTGAACTTATCATTAGAAATCACGTCTTGCTTGACTATTATTCTGATGTGAGGAAATTTGAGCAAATAATATGGCAAAAATGATGTTGTTGTGGAAGCTCAAAGAATTAATAAAGCCTTTGAAATTTCTTTTTTGAAAAGATTTCGGTTTATTCAGTTAAAAAACAATTAAATATCATGTTCCGAGCAGAACCATATTTTTATACTTCGGGTTTAATTGAGCTTGCCAACGTAGACTTTTGAAAGCGCGCCCTTGGACTAGTACGGTGGTTTGCTACCAAAGTGCCGATGTACTGTTACGATTTATGTTGATGGCGCATTATCGATATTATACACTCCAAACTTATCAGCCGAATGTTTCTTTAGTAATCATTAAAATTAAATGACTTTCGTTTTAATAGTATTGTTTGTGAAAAGCAGACTTCCGGTTTCCTTGATAATAGCTCCGCACAAAAATCTGCCGGGACCCCATTGCTAATCGCTCAACAATAGAAAAATTTAAAAAAAAACAATATATATTGGCAAAAGTTGCAACAGTGTTTGAGTTTCGTTTTTGGTTCCAACTTGGCATGCTCTGTGTCATGCTATTAATTTTGTTTACCTGCGCCAAGGTGTGTTTTATCAACGTATTTAGTCAAACAGTTTATTGATATTAATTAGCTTTGTGGCCGCTGATCAAATATTTAACATTTCCAAGAACAAAAGTGAGATACATAATCTGTAAACTTACATTTATGGAAAGTGATTTCACAATACTCTTTTGTTCCGTAATAGATTATTATCGTTTTGAATTTTTAAATTAATGAATATTTTTCTTAAAATTCCATTTATGTAAAGTTCAAATACAGTAAGCTTCAACAAATTTTGTTGTGTCGGTGGAAGAAAACAGCTGTCAGGATGGCCGAGCGGTCTAAGGCGCTGCGTTCAGGTCGCAGTCTACTCTTGTAGGCGTGGGTTCGAATCCCACTTCTGACAAATATTTTTTCCACCTACATTGATCTTCCCCATCGCTGGTAGTTTTTTGCAAGTCATTGACCAGAATATTCCAAGCCATAAATTTGTTACATCCCACTGTTGCATACAAAGTTAAAAGCTGATTTTACTTTTATTATTCGTCCTATTATTGATATAAGTTTGTTTATAGCGGTGACAACCAGTTATTAGTGGTGAATGAATAAATAACCTGCTCAGTGACTTTGTATGTGACAACTTCTATTTCGGGTCCAATTAAACCAACCGAACAATAAAACGGAAGACCATCACCAAATATTCTTTGCTCACTCCAAAAGAACAAGCAGATAATGAAGGTAATTAGGCAGAATGGTAGAAGACAGGCATTGAGTTTTATTACAGTCTAATTTGAATATAATATTGATTTGTATTCATCACCGAGTGCGAAAAATAATCGTTGTCTCATCCTGCGGCTCGTTCATATTGTATTGTTATCAGAAGTCACATGAGCAGTTAGCCAATCGGGGCAGTCATTCTTATAATAATTTATTCTTCAGCTTATTGACTCAGTAGCTTGCAAGCATTGGTAGCAGACGCTAATTACCATCTGTTTCTCAGCGAGGCTTCACCGTACTAGTAAAAGCTTTTATTGCTCTTACTGGCTATTTTTGTTAGTGAGTGCTCTACTCTCTGCTTCAAAACGTAAGTTTAAACATCAACACTTGGTATTTTTGTCGCTCTAACAGTTTGCTCAATGAGCATGCGTATTTTCTTGGCAGCACGCTGACTGAAGACAGACGAACAGCAGGTTGTTCAATAGTTAAAATATTTATTACTATACATTGGTTGTACCGATTGACAGGGAATGGCTCCCACGTTCAGTATTTGACTGTTTGCGATCTTTTCACATTCACACACTACTCCAAGCGCACTGATTTAACTCGGAAGGCCTTTTCTATAGATTCATAAAGTAACTATAAGAAATGTGCATTGACAAAGAGTTATTATTTGCCATTCACACCATATTGTTTCTGTTTGAGCATTTAGCGTTCGCCTTTATTGTTCACATGCGGGTTTTGTGTATATGAGAGCGGCTATCATATTGCAGCTTCATTTTCTTCTAGGTGTTTGTTCGCTGTGCAAGCAAGTTTGAGTTCGTTTCAAAATGCCGAAGGAAGGGAGGTTTTATGTAGAGTATCTCGGATGGAAAGAAGCACGAGGTTTACATGGGAGTGAATACACCGACCCCATTACAGCCAAATTATTGAATCGACGAAAGTCTTCTAAGAAACTGCATCGAATGACAATCAAAGTTACAAGAGATGAACTACGGATTACTCAACACGTTACGGGGCCCAATGGTAAAGCCCAAAAGATCAAGTATCCTGCTCAACAGATGTGCGACGTGTCATATGTTTCTCAATGCTCACCTCCTCACACCGACACAGTCGGCTGTATCTTTCTAGGATACAACACAAAGACACACTGCGCTGCCCACGTACATGCTTACATCTTCGATTCACCGGACACTGCGACTATTTTTGTTAAAATGATTAATTCAATAATTGAACAGCCCGACTATCGACAAAGAGTTCTGGCCATGGAACAGGATCTCTTTCAACTAGGGCATATAAGTGAGAGGTCGAGTCATAGCAATTTTCACAGCCATGACACAATGGGTTCTGATGGAGCCTCACATGGTTCTCTCTCACCAAACAGCTCCGACAGCGGCTTCACCCGTAGCTACCCAACAGCTGACGAAGCTCTTCGAGCGAGGAAAGATATTGTTATCAAGAGAACGCCTTCGCAAAAGAAAACTGAGCATTCTAAGTTGTTTGACAATGTTCAAGATGAACTGAGCCATAAACTGACATTGCAACAAGAGAAAGAGTGTCCCATACTTCTACCTCCTAAAGACTATGACACCATTGTCAGACGGTACGGACATTTGTCCATCCGCGGAAAAGTAAAACAGCGAACGGTCATAGGAGCTGAAAGTGTGTTCGCCCAACCCCCTACAACAGAAAACAACAACCACCTCACTAAAGGAAAACAGGTAAGACTCTTTATCTTTCTTAGAAAATTAGTTAACGAACTTTCAAATTTACTTGCTCGCCCGACGGAAGCAAATAAGGCGTGTCATTAGTAGATAAAAGGTTGCCTGACATAAGCAAACAAAATATTCTGTTGGTTTTGATCTGACGCATATCTCCCCAGAGCTCTAATGTAAAACTTGTTCATAGACCCCAATGTTAGTAAATCGATCAATGTAACAATCATTTTTAATTTTTTGATCCAGAAATCAGCCAAGGGACACAAACTACAGAAATCTGAATCATCCAGTTCAACAGGGGAGCAAGATAGCGCGAGTAGCCATTCAAGCAATGACGAAGATGCGAGCGTATTTGGATTGTACCGAGGCCTGAAACCCGAGGAAAGCAACGACCCTGCAAATGGTGAAATGGCCATGTGGTCACCAGAATTTAGTTTCAACAATCCATCTTTATCATCTGGTTCATCGGGATTTCACAGCCCGCGTGGCTTGAGGCGAATGAAAGTGACCGCCTCTAAATAATGAAAACACTTTACTGATGAATATCTTCCACTTAATGCAAGACCCGTGACCATCACATATATTTTTATAATCATTTGTTATTTTATATTTTATCTACTGCGGCTTGGAATTGGAGAAATTGGTGCTATACATTGCTAGTAATTGAAGAATACTTTTGTGAGAAGCGTAACTATATTTGTTGTACTTGTATAAAAAATAACACTTGTATATATTTTAATAATTTGACGCGACGCTATGTAAAATGTCTGAGCCAGCCTACTAGACTGTTTCCAAAGGTTAATTGATTTGTTATTTACTGTATTTTATCAGCTTTTCACCGTGTGATTGTTGCTAGCTAATAAACTTATCTTACAGGGGGTGGTTTTGTATATGTATGGTTGAACCTCCCAGCCATTAGAGTCTAAATAGCTTTTAAGTGAGAGTCGCCACCCGATTATCTCTACGTTTTACTACTATGAAATCAAGAATGCATATTAATCTTATCAAATTGTATGATGGAACAACCCATAACGTACTGACAATGTAAATATACATGACTGGTGTGAAGGAACTGGTTGGAAAGGAGACATCAATGTAAAAGCAATTGGCTCGACTGATTTTTTGTATTATTTTCACGAAAGTCAGTTGATCACGGAAATTTCTAACACATATCCTCTCATTGTCAAGGATAAACAAACATATACCTTTTGTACGGCTGCTTCAGTAACCAATATGGAACCTAATCTTTGTTTGAGGACCACTTGCCTCGGAGTCAACTCAAATGTTTGGCGCAGCACGACTCATAATCTCTCAAACACAACATCAACTTTGAATGTGCCTGCCCTGATTCACTTATAAAAAATTCCAATTATTTTGGCCGTGACTATGAGTAACGGACCAGATAAATGCAAACAAACAAGCGAACACACGTTGTCAACCGTTGATAATAGTTTTACTTTTAGCGTGCAGTTATACAAAAGCATTTAACTATGACTGTTTTTGCTTGCGCTTTGAATCACATGGTTTCCGTTTTCACCTGAGCATAGACAATAAACTGGTACTGTTTACTAAAGTATATTAAAGTGCTTCGATGTAGTAGAAAAGCAAATCCTTGTTTTCATATGTTACCTATCATCTCAAAATGTGGGGCAACTTTGCTTTTTTGAATTGACAAACGTGACTTTTTGTCTAATCACACTAATAGTTGTGTGGGAAATGCTGTGACATGATAATAAATTGCAGAAAGTAGCCATTATATAATTAATAACGGCTAATGTTATACACGAGGCGTTCACCTTGTTGACAAATAGAACAGCGTCACCTTTACAAGAAGTTATGCAATGCTAATTATTTCTGACAGTTCCGTATTACTGTTCATCTTAATTGGATTTTTATGTTTGAATACTCGCTAGCCCCAACAAAACATGGCCGCTGGCTCAACGCATTACAGAAGATTCCATCTCAGCCCCAATGGATAAAAGCTAACAGGTTTTTATGAAACAAGTTATCACTTTGATCACCATAAATAATTTTTGAGTCAGTTGACAAAAATAATGAAAAAAATAGATTGTATCTAGTCAAATGAATTAATTCCTTTTTAGCTTCACCATTATATCATCCTTCGGGTATTTATTGAAAATTACACTCAACATTTTAAACGTAAAAAGTACTGCATAGCATGGTTTGGGTAAGAAATCATTTTTCATGTTATGTCTTCAGCAAACCGCTGCCTTCGAGAAATGCACAAGTGAGTCAATGTAAACGCTGTTTGGCAGCGATTTCATTAAGTACTCAATGGGAGTAGTAAAATGCATAGCAAGAAAAACAATTTAAAGAAATTTTCAAATTAATTTGAGTTAATTAAGACAATTAGGGAAATCACAAAGTGTCAAATTAGTCAACTGATTGGAACATTAATTACTCAATGATGTATGAACTTGTAAACTTCTTAAAGAATAATGAGGGAGGTTAGTCATGCGGTCTCGACAAATTCAAAGTGACTAAGGCTATGAATTCTTTCTATTTGTAAAGCTTTGTATGTGTTATTTAACAAATAAACATTCTATTTGCAGACTGGCTGGTTGTGAAAATTTTCTCACCACAATATTTCTGCTTCGCTGACCAAATATAAAAAGTATTATTATCCATATTATCTTCATGTGCGGTCTTGGATGTACTCCAAGTTTGCACTAAAATCTCTTATTGCTGCCAAATAATGTTGTTTCTACCTTGTTATTGCCTGCCCTTATCTACATGGTATGTACATGTACCAAACATTTTTGTATGACCTCGTTGACAGCAAATATCATAAACTTTTATCATAAAAGGGTTGACATCCACCATCCGTTTGATGAAGTAATTAAAGTGGCATACGTATGGGTCAAGTTATTTGTCACAAGTTGCGGCGATTAGCGATGAATTGAAACCGAACACCAAACACATTCTTTGCTTTTGATTGGATGGCTGGTATGTCAGTCATCACCAGATATTAGAAACCAGTACACCTACTAACGACTACAAATCGATGACATGTTTTTTGCGAAGTCTTTCAAGGGATTATTTATTATTACTCTTCGGCCAATAGAAGAGCAAAAGGAAGCTTTCTAAAAACTAGTAGAAACTTGAAAAGTTGCCAAGTTTTTATAATTGAGTTGTGAAAAAAGATAGAATTCTCCAAAATAGTTTTAAGCTGTCAAGATCTTTGAAGAGCTATTTTCAAAGTAAAAACTTTTAGCATAAAGAAAGCACATTAGAAGTGAACAGAAAACTGACATTTATGCAAAAAAGGTGTCAGTGAATCCGAATGCACTCAAAAACAAACTTGGTTTAATCCCAAGAATGCTACTGATAAAGCGGCAAAGCATGCTTGCAAGGCATGCGAACAAAAAGCATTCATTGCCGCATCATGTTACTATCTACACTGACATCTACTATTTCTTTGAATGGCACTGCTATTTCATCTATTGTATTCTACCCTATTAGGATTGCATCTCGTTGAATCAGACGACAAAACATTGCATACCTTGTATTAATGCTAACCTAATCAGCAGCAAATGAAGCAAGTATCCATGAATAACATTCCATTCACATGATATTACGAAAGCACAATATTATTTTATTGCGCCGACATATATATTTAAAGTATTTGAATGAATTCATGTCAATGAACAGACAATATTATATCATTGGCAAGTGTAACCATACATCACGCGGTGTGAGTTACAATCTATAATGTAATGGACTCAATGAAGTGAAAAGCTATTGTAATCAGTGTCTGCCATCAAAATTTTACAAAAACTTGTTGCTGGCTCGACCTCGGACTGCTTGAAAATAAAAAAACACTTTTCATTCAAGCTTTGGCATCAAACCAATAAATTTTGCAGCATTAAACAAATATTATTATTCAGAAATTTTTGTCGGCCACTTTTTATGTTCAAACTTTTAAAAGCTACTGCTTCAAATTGCTTAGTTGGTGAAATGGTTAAGGAGTCTTGCTGAAGAGCCTGATGAGGTTGCTGGAAGGTCTCAGGTTCGATCCCTCGTCAGGTATGTGGAGTTTTTTGCAAGGTGACTGATCATACAAAATTGAACATCATGGTATTAAGTTGTAATTTTCTGGAATTAGGAGTTGTTTACTCTTTATTGAAATATGAAAAGACAACCACAGAATATTTACATTATCAAAGTTTGAGCTGTTACAAAAGATGACAAATTGTAGCTGTTATGCTTTCATATGACCCATATGTGACCGCATGATTGAGCCAACGAGGATACTTTTTGCTATTTTATCTATACATAAACAGGATTAGTAGAACCTAAGTACTTTTTGCTCCGCGTCCCATGGTAGTCCATGTTTGTACAAGAAAAGACAGAGCGAGATAACTTCACTAAACCCTTTATCTTCGTCTGATCTGGTTATAACTACGCAACACAAATAATTTATGGGTGGCATGATTTTGCAATGCAAACCAAATTATGTGGCAAATGGCAAATTTTTTTCTGTAAGATTAAATCACCAAATTGTTACATTTATTACAGCATTTAAATGCGCAATAAACCATAATAAATTTTTATTTTATTAAATATCTTGAGATATGTGCTTTGAGGCACCATAATGGAAATAAACTGAACAAATATATTTTTTATTTAAAAAATTGATGTGAGGAAATACCTTGGGTCCAACATTTCATCACTCTCCTCCAAGTTGCTAAAATAGAGCACAACTCCTAAATTGGCCAATCTGTTTTCTTTCTGTTTAAGAAGACAACTCCAATACTTAATGACTGAGGTATGTAATTGTCATTGAGTAAATGTAAGCAAATTTATGCAGGAATTAACTCAAAAGCAGTCCATCTAGAGTGTTGGTGGTTCATTCTTTAGCAGGTAATTCACCAAATTTTTCAAATGGTTTGTTTTATTTAAATGGCTGCCTCGATATAAACTAGGTCAGCTGCGAAAAGTATCTCAAAACCAAAATGCCTGGACAAAACAAGCCCGGACAAATTCAGAGCGTATGAACACTTGAATAGGCAACCCTGATTGATTGTTTATGGTGAAAAGGAAGGGCAGTTGGGGGGGGGGGGGGCAAAGAGTAAGATTCGGTTGGTTGGAGATGGTTCTGCCGTGATATGTGAAAATTTTCTAGTTTTGGCAACTATGAACCTCTATGACAGTACAAACAAATATTTTAAGGTGATACCAAGTTTTAAACTTGCAAACTAGCTGATTAGTTGCTCAAGTGCTTTGCCTACCATAACGCCAATTTCATGTTCCAAGAAGCTCACTGTTATACAAGAGTCATAATTCTTCAAGAAGAAAATGTCATGCCGGTTTGAAAGCGTTAAGTGAGGTTAAAGAAAAGTTCAAAATTGAAACTTTGACAGAAAAATTAAAGCAAGTTGACTACGATAGATCGCTGGAAAGCAGCTGCATAATGAGTATTCAATAGTAATCTATCATCGGAGAAGGAAGTTAACTAGGTTGATGTTCAGTTTATTAACAGATAGATTAACGTTTTGACAACAATAACTTTGTGTTGTGTTGAGCCACTTTCCATTAGCTGAGAGTCTATTACCTAGATGATTGGCTACTCAACAAAAAAGGCTGTTTAGTCACATTAAAAACTTATGCTTCTCACGCTTGGCCTACCCATAATGCATTTGGTGAATGCCAGGATACAAACAACTATTTTCTAGTCTTTTAAGGGCGGATCACCGTCACTTAGGTTGTACGGTTCACTTCTCATGCAGAATAAAACTGGTTTGGATCGAAGCCAAAGCTCTTAAAAAAATTCAAAATTTTTGTACCATGAAATAAAAAGTTGTTCAAAACGGTGGGTGTATAGATATTAGATTACGAAGTTATTAAGAGTGAAAGGTATTACATCCAGGCATCTTGCCACTCTGTAACAAAGGATTATGGTTGATGAATTTTATGTGGTGTGTTATGTTATACTTTTAAAATACTACCAGACTCTTGCTACAATGGTGTCCTGGGTTTTGGACAAGCAGAAAAATTTCATTACATAACTCTGAGAGATTAGGTAAATCACCGAAAACATCAAAATAAAGAAAACAACTTATAACCTAAATGTAGTTTTTTCAGGCTTTAGTTGATAATAAAAAAAAATTGCACCACTAAAACTAGCCTTGGATAAAAGGTGAATGACTCCATTTTGTTTTCGACTAGCTCAACTCAATAACTAGGTGATCACCTTCATCCAACCGTAACAAAAGTCACAACTTCCAGTAGAGGTAAACCATAGTCTGCAATCTGACAAGCCATGCGCGATATATTTAGAAAAATTATAAACATCAAAACATTTCTCTTCAAAACACACAAACATGTCAATGGTAATGGCTTACTGCATACGCATCCGAGGGTAACAAACAGCAAACCTGTTTACGTTAAAAAATTAATCTGCACCAATGGTGAAACAATAGTAAGGTTAACAGACATGGCTCTTCAAAATAATAACAATAATACTGATAATTATAAATTTATTACTTCAGATGCGCCAATTGATGGCACAGAGAAAAAGGAACTGCAAAGAACAGGTGAGATGCACCAAGGTAATAGTAGACTTAGCTAATGATAGGATAAAAGTTGTGACATGACAATAAAAATATAATTAGCAATTAGCTGAGCTAAGCAGACATAATTACGTACAAAGTAAGCATTAGAATACATAAAATAAATGCTAGTGATTGCCTTCCCCTGAACTCCTGAAGTGAAAATAATACGAGTCAAAATTTTTTCGAACTACCAGCTGCGTTATGATAAAATCACTGGGGTAAATTTAATCTGTTGTCCGATTCAAAGTAGCTGGCGAGGAATAGATTTTTTAGTTAGCCTTCTCTCCATGCTATTGTCTACTTTTGTCAAATTGTAAGCTGACTTGTCTTTTGAGTTGCTTGGAACTGAGACTTTAGAACTTTTCTGCAACAGAAATGATGATCAGTAGTTGAAATCGAAAGAATGAGTGAGAGATGTCAGACAGGAACAAATGTGTCTTCCGTTGCTTGCGATATATTGTCCAACGACATGAATAATTTGCTATAAATAATGTTTTTGTCACCAAATCGAGTTCCAGTTTTCTCAAATCTTCAAACCAAGAGCAATTTTTTGTTTTCTCGTTGTTATTATAATAATCAAGTTATGATTTTAAAAATGCGCATTACAAACTGAAGACTTCGTTGAATCAACTCATAAAATTGATTTCTAAAGTCAAGTTTAATAATCTACAATGGAACAGTTCGAAAAAGCAATCATGTCATGTTCGTTGCACGTTGTTAGCGCTGTTGCCATAATCCGACAAACATCTGGAGATTCTTGGAATCAAACAAACGCCAGAATATATATTCAATAATGAATTGACGGATGCCATAGAATTGCCTTCCAACAAAAATCTTCCATTTGCCATCAGCATAGATATGTAGCGTACAACTGTACAACCTATGTAGCGTATGACATGAGCTTTTAGACTAAAGCAAACAGTCACAGAGTGACCAAAACATCACTCAACTGTTGACAGTTCTGATTACCTCCGAGTAAGGAATGTACAAGATATCGACCAATCGTAGAGTAACATGTATAGAGCTTGGCCAATCAACTGAAGCTTATGGTCAAAGGATACAAACGCATTATGCAAATACATAGTAGAACGTGGTAAAAAATGTGCGATATCCTGTTTTGAGGACAAACTGACAGATGGTTGCTGAGAGGTTGCAGAGTATGTAGGCGCGTTAGGATTATTTAACATAACTTTGAGGTTAATCAGTCGCAAAATAATTTCAAACCAAAATAAGGAAAAGATTGCGATTAGTTTTTAATGGACAAAAACAAACAAATTTCTGACACATTTTACTATTATTAGAAAATAGGCAAAAAGAAAACCCGTCAAAAAAATATTGATATTGATTGATGAAATTTCTTTTTATAGTTTTGTATATATTTTCAATTGTTACCCATACATATGTCACAATAAAATGTTAAACGCATCACAGCTGTAAAAAAAAATACAGAAAAACCGTGCCTGGCAGGCTTATATAAAAAATAGTTATAAATAGGATTTTAATCATACATTTTGCAAGTTTAGATTGTGTGTCAGTAACAACGTATTTTTGAAAATCTTCAAAATAGATAATGCCAATTTCAAAAGATGCAGTAAAACTGCATGCGTGGGCCAAACTCAAAAATAATCTTTTGAATTTTACATCAGATATATGTGGTATTTTCATTAGTTGAAATTTCCTATTTATTATTTAAAATTACCGCAGATGACTCAAAGCTGAGATACGGTTAGTTCAGTAGGTAGTTAGATGTGTAGCCTAGGATTGTTGTGACCTTCACATTAAGACAATTTCATAAAACACAGTCTTAAAAAGTGAGAACTTTTTGCACCGAATTGTCACAACCGGACGTATCAGGGAATTTGACAGAGTATCACGGCATAAGTATTATTGCTAATACCTACATTATTTAAAACCATCATCACCCTGGATAGGCAGACAGCAAAACATATGTTTGCCAATCATCTCGTATTAGTGCGATCGTAAAAAAATTAACACAACCACGAAGCAAAAAAGAAGAAAATGCAATTTTCTTGACCTTCAACCAAAAAAATTCATTTTCTGCTGAATACGTAGTGTGGTCATAAAGAATTATCTTTCTTGTAGGTCAAAGGTTCAAAGGTCATTTGTGTATATTACATCAGCTAAAACTTCAGTGGTAACACAAAAAGATAATTACTATAAATACAGGAAGGTTCATAACCTTCTATATATCATATTTATCAGGCATCAAACATTCAATTATGCAAATTGAAAATTTTAATTTTACTCATAAGCAATTGATCTTTTTGATTCGTGTTTATTATCATTAAAAGTGGTTTTTTCAAAGAAATTCTCCCGCTTTTCGATGTAATGTAAGACCATTAAAAGTTCTTTAACTGTGTTTGAATTATGATTTCAATATCTTCGTCTTTGTTAATCGGTGAAAATATTACAACAGATCTCCATAGAGCTACATCAACGAACGAATCGGCATAGGCTACATCAACGAACAGATCTCCATAGAGCTACATCAACGAACAGATCTCCATAGAGCTACATCAACGAACAGATCTCCATAGAGCTACATCAACGAGCAGATCTCCATAGAGCTACATCAACGAACAGATCTCCATAGAGCTACATCAACGAACAGATCTCCATAGAGCTACATCAATGAACAGATCTCCATAAAGCTACATCAACTAACAGATCTCCATAGAGCTACATCAACGAACAGATCTCCATAGAGCTACATCAACGAACGAATCTGCATAGAGCTACACCAACAAGCGGATCTGCATAGAGCTACATCAACGAACGAATCTCCATAGAGCTACATCAACGAACGAATCTGCATAGAGCTACACCAACAAGCGGATCTGCATAGAGCTACATCAACGAACGAATCTCCATAGAGCTACATCAACGAACAGATCTCCATAGAGCTACATCAACGAACAGATCTGCATAGAGCTACATCAACGAACGAATCTGCATAGAGCTACATCAACAAGCGGATCGGCATAGAGCTACATCAACGAACGAATCTCCATAGAGCTACATCAAGGTGATGTTCCAAGAAAGAAATTATTTGTGAAATGACTAATGTTTTAGCCAAAACCTTGACATATGACTAAAATATTGGAGAAGAAGTAGAAATGCTTCTGGGTGAGTCATACAACTAATACTAGTATTCTTGAATCCGAAGACTATTTAGCCATTGCCGAACCAGAAAAACCGAAAATTGCCGAACCAGGCAAACCGAATATTGCCGAACCAGACAAACCGAATATTGCCGAACCAGACAAACCGAATATTGCCGAACCAGACAAACCGAATATTGTCGAACCGGAAAAACCAAATAATGCCGAACCAGACAAACCGAATATTGCCGAACCAGACAAACCGAATATTGCCGAACCAGACAAACCGAATATTGCCGAACCAGACAAACATGCATAACTCACCCACCAACAGAGCACTATCTGAGACAACTTATAAATACTACTGCATGGGGCCACTCCATTACAAAAACCGCAGTAATGTCTCAGCACTCCAATATTACATTTATGTTGAGCTATTAATGACCAAGTGGTAAATTATTATTATTAAATATTATTTTTAATAGTGATAATTATTACCATAATTATTATTATCATGATTATTTATTATTAGCATTATCAAATTTTTGAAAAAAACTCGATGTATTATTTTCTGACAAAAGTTCTTGTGATTCGGTGGGCAGGGTGGGTTCAGCAAAATCTAAAACCGCGACATCTAGTTGTGGCTAAGCAAGTAATAGTGCAATTTTAAATTGTAGTTTGTGGGACATTATTCTGTCGTACCAGACAAACATTATCTGAAAACACTGGCTGTATTAAACAACCGCAATAGAATTACAACAAATGTTACTCATGTTAAATCAGAAAAGAAGTAGTGTGTGAAATTTGTTTCATCTTTGGCTAGCCGAGAGTGAGACACTATATTGGTTAGAGTTAGTGGTTGTAATGGGACTGGTGGAAGGTAGCAGAGGGTATAGTAATGTCTGTATGTGAGATCGTGAGATATATACCAGCCAGTGATGTATGAGACTTGCTCCATTTCCACGCTGTGAAAATCAATCCAATATGACTTACAGCATCGGTTTTTTTTTGTCAAGCATAAATCAACAAAAATATTCAGAATCTTATGTCAGATCTAGGTTTCGTCTTCAAAACGACTGAAGGGTTCTGCACTCATATTATTATTTATTAGGAAAGCATTACCGTTTATTTATTTCTCAAAACGGTAGAATTTGGAGTGCCTAGAAGTTGGTCACACATTTAAAATCTATTAGAAGCTGTTGTAATGGTTCAAAAGCTTGGCGAGGTTGTTACATTCACGGCAAGTAATTTTGTTGACGAACATTCATTTCAACATCTGATGCTGAGCTACGAGTGTCTGATGTTTACCTCAAAAAATAATGTCACCCAATTATTTGTGTTTATTGGTTAATATGCTTTGCCAAACAAACTCAAACTATTGAATCAAAACCTGTCCCTCGTATACAGTTTTGTTGTCAATAGTACAGGTTACAAGAAGAAATAACAGACCAAATAACCAGGAACAGGTACGTAAAAACTGGTGTGAGATATCTTAAGTGCGAGTCCGTTTCTGAAGAGTGAAGATTTGAATTAAACCAAATAGGAAGTGGCAGAAGTATAGCTCAGTCAGTGCTATAGTCTGATTTACTGTTTTGTTTGTTTGAGCTGTGGCTTGAGCGCAACCCTAAAGACAGGTCTCTGGTATACCAGATGAGCAGGTGAATTATGCTTTGTTTTACGAATCAATCTCAATACGGTACCTGAGCAATTAATCTATACAATCATGCAGGGTTAACTAAATACTACCAATCAGTCATGAGTTTATACAGGTGAGGCCGTGTGTGGTCTGCTAAGATGTATGTTTGTGGTTACACTAGATCTGTGTGTGGTCTGGTTTTAGTTCACCTACTGCCTTTCTACAGGAAAAAAATGTTAGGCGCTAAATCTTGAGAATACTTCAAAGTCATGAAAACTTTCAATCTTCAAATGCTAATTCTTAAAGAATACGAATAAAGAATAAGTATTTAAAATTTCTTTTAACATTAAATTGAAATAAGTGAAAAACTATTTTTAATTTTTATACCAGTAGGGTTCATTGTCTATTAGCTGTGTACTTAATCGATTTTTAAGTAAAAACAAGGAAGTTGTTTTGTAATATTTTTAGTCTATTACTACTACCAACACCAATGATCGCTTCCAGGATCAAGTTACTACTAATACGTACTACTGACTACTACGTACTGCCGACTAGCACATACTACCGACTAATACGTACTACCGACTAGTACGTACTACCGACTAGTACGTACTACCGACTAGTACGTACTACCGACTAGTACGTACTATCGACTAGTACGTACTACCGACTAGTACGTACTACCGACTAGCACGTACTACCAACTAGTACTACCAACTAGTACGTACTACCGACTAGTACGTACTACCAACTAGTACACACTACCGACTAGTACGTACTACCAACTAGTACACACTACCGACTAGTACGTACTACCAACTAGTACATATTACCAACTAGTACACACTACCAACTACAGACTAAAACCACTACTGTCATTGTTGTTTTACCCATGGTCTAACTCTCACTGCTTCCTACGTGGGAGTTTATTAGTGAAAGAGCAAAACAGGCAAACCTAATGACCTACAGCCGGCAGATAACATTGGACAAAAAGTGTAGAGGTAGGAACCTTTCAAGTAGATAATCTTTTCCCCAACATCTGTGCAGAATCTGGCAAATATGGAGTCAACGCAGGGAAACAGTGTTACTGGTGCCATTGTATGCAGATTCAGTCTTTATACAATGGCACCAGATATTCATTTTGTTATTGCATGATCAACAACAACCCGAATTTCCGACCGCAATAACCATGTCAATTAAATCGACACACCGCTGCAATCAGTATTGCACCAGGTATCACTTTAACGAGTGCATTTAATAGTGTGGTATATGCTTGATTTGTGAATGTTCACAAACAAGTGCCTGTTTTATCGAGATTAGGAACGATTTAACTTGTGTGAACAAGTAGAAATTTAACTACTTGTGCGAAAACAAAGTATAACAGGTTTGTCTCACCAAGAATGCGTGATTAATGAGGCATTGATGTTAAAAGCAAATCAGAATCTATAACTTGTTGATCCTACTAGCATCTCTTCCCTTGCTGTTCGCGCGCTTTGCTTTTTTAATAAATAATGGAGAATGAATAAATGTATCATTATGATATCTAAATGCAAATTTTGTAGTTTTTATTTATGGTTTCCCTGGGATTTAGGTAATATCATGGACGAGATAATGTTTTGATGACTACATTGCGATAAATGGAAATCATTGGCAGATACGCTTGAGCCGTCGTAAGAAATGGCAGAGAAATATTTCAACACAGCAATTCTCACATCCACGCCCACATCAAGGTACGTTAAACTGTAAACATAGGTGCTCAAAAGCAGCTATGATTCACGCTTGGTCATTTTTTTTTTGAGATAATTGAAAAACAGTTTTCGCAATTTCACATTAACTGGTTATCGTGATAACGTTTTTTATTAATGGTACAAAAAATGCTGTTCAAATAAAACAACTTGAACTTGTGAAAAAAATCCGTTACTTTTTAATTTAAATTTTCTCTTTTTATTACGTCTTGAACATCTGGTCATCAGAACTTTACTAACTGAGAAGATCTTTTTAGGATAGAGAGCCCATCAGATAGCAGCACGAGTCTTGTTAATCTCTGCATCACCGGAATCCTTTGTGATAAGCTGAGAAAACAGGTCAACAGAATCAAGAGACCTTTTTTAAATAGTTGTGGCAAGTAACGCATAACCTGACCAACATTATAGAATTTCTAAATTTAAAACTCAGTTACCATGTTGCCAGACGACTTAGGCCTAACCATGTTACACAATAACTCATTCCATACTGAGATAGGTAATAGTAGCGGGGAGATTCTGCAACTAGTTCTGCATCAAATGATAATAAACCTCATAATAATAATAAAACATTTTCAAGGCATCTATCAGTTTGCTATGCTAAAAATTTTGATACATTGCGTTTAATAAGTTTGATTGATACCACAACTCAAAACTGTGTATAATTATTGTGAAACTTGTTTTTAACATTCGATCGGTAAATGAAGATTAATTAGGCTCTGAAGCACTTCAGAATGATGTGTTATGAGCTATTCCACACAAAGTCGCATGACCTGGTGACTTTTGAATGATGAGATACCTTGGTACCATCTGCTTTGGAAAAAAATATTGATCTTTCTACTCTCAGATAAAAAGTAAAGTCTTTGTAATTTTTACTCGATATAACCTATGATTATTCATATAATGACGTAATTGTGTGATAGCTCGGCCAGTCACCATGCACACTCATCTTTGAGAAGACATTGCAACATGAAACTAAACGATAAATGGTGAGATTATACTTGATATAATGTGCTCATAAATAATCTGGTTACTTATCATATATAATTAATTCAAATGCAGAAGTAATATAGAAATATTGGGTGTATCAGCTACTGAGTCAGAACTTTGTCTCCATCTCTTTCAACAATCAAACACAACAGTCGTATGTGTCACTCCATAAAGACAAGCCATACTGTGTTGAACAACTTTTGCATAAATTAACTTTTCTCGGTGGAAGTATGACTTGACATGGAGTGGAAGACATTTCAAATGAGAGGACTTACTACTACTAGGCTACTAGGCACAGAGTGGCTCCTAATGTACTTGTTCCTGGTGACAACTCCCACTAAGCCAATTTATGGGTGACTTAGCAGCTACTTCTAGCAATGGACAGATTTAAATCTTACCTTCTTTGCCTCTTGGAATGTCTTGTAGTGCTCTTTATTTCTAGAGAAGTCTGTGAGTGTATTGCTGGAGACGTACTGGTCACCTTCGTACATAAATTGCTCAGGATGATATGGAACATAATTGGCTTCTCCGTAATACTGTCCGCCATCGTCTATGCTTAAATACGACCGAGTTCCATAAGGTTGGAAGCTCGGCTCATAATGTTGCACCAGTGTTCCTGGGACTCTATCAATGCGAACTGGTTTCACGGCTGTCAATGTTTGTAATCGTCTGTGTTTAGATTCATTTTTTTGTTTTTTTGTCTGCTCCAGTGACAACGAGTTGAACGATTCAACAGAGATAGGACTTGGTTTGCTATTGAATTCATGGAAATTGTTGTTATTCATAAAAGGCGAGTTTGACCTCGATTGTCTGAATTCTGCCTTTCCGCGTGACTTCTGAACAGCAACCAGCTGTGGGTGTAATCGCTCATGTACTGTCAGAGGATCTAGGGTTGAAGAGTCCCTACTCATTGGGTATCCAGACGATACACTCATTGCTTTAACTGATTCTCCATCCTGTTGCTCATCGCTAGAATGTGCTTCTTGCATATCACTAAACGAAACAGAGGCTGCAGATGTGCTTGCTGATCTTTCGTACATGGGATTCATATTTGTTGAGAGCTGACATGCATTTTCTCTAAGCGTTGCCAAAGATGCTGTAGAGGAGGATGGAGTACTTAGCAAAATGTTTTGAACTTGCGACTTGTGATTGTCTAAATTTCGTTTAATATCAATCTCCGTTGAAATTTCTGAAGACTGCGGAGATTGACTGCTTTTCTGAGAAGATTCTTCATGATCACTATAACCGGAGTCCACATGTACATCATCAACGATGTTCAAAGTATAACTGTATTCACAATTATTGAAAATTGAACAATTCAGAGGTTTATTCCATCCATGTTTGTCTCGATAAGCCACAGCAGTTGCTTGAACTAACAGTTGGGCCAACTCTTTTCTCGCAACTGCAAAAGCGTGGCATTGCAGAACTTTTTTTCGTACTGTCTCTCTAAACACTACTGAAAAAATCGGTTTCAGTGTTGATTTTGCAACTGTTGAATCATCAAGTGTGCGGAACTCTATCGGTCCATTTTTAGTTTTGAAAGGTAGAATACCTGCAGAGCAATACAGATTTTGTATTGGGTACCAAACCAGCTCACCATCATGTTTACCAAACAGCAACTCTATCATCACTCCGCTGTTAAAGACATAGATTCTCACAGGCTTCTTCAGTGCTCCCATAAGTGTTGGTAGGTTTTCCTTTTCGCATATTTTCTCTAGAGGTTCGTGAATAATTCCTGGAGGCTGAGTGGTTTTTGTCGGTAGAGATGCTCCTAAATACGAGGCTTCACAACGAATTAAGGCTCTAGCGTTGTAAGTAATGTTAGTATCGATGTTGACAGTGGTCATGTTTACAGGCATTCTCTCTGTCTAATGCTTGATGGTATGAGCGTACTAGGAATCAATCACCATAATTAGTTCTTTCTCTGGTCTACAAAGTTTGACAATATACATGTACTCCAGTTTTGCATATCTATCCATTTTAAAATACTGAACGAATAACTTAACCAAAGATTTATGCAGGAAATTTTATGATGCTGTGATTAGAAAAACTTGACCGGAACTAGATTTTTCCAACTTAAGTGCGATTATAACATACTCAAAAATAGGATTCTAGAAAAATTGGAACTCACTTATGCTTATTTCTTAAAATAATTATCAATTCTAATGCTGGTGTAAACAGAATCTCATCTTTTATTGCTGTGAAATTATTTACTACTGACTTACCAACACTTTCTGTAGTTTTAAATCATTCGCAGCAATGATGTTCCTGCTTGAGCATCGGGTGGTAGTGACCTTTATCCTATCAAAATTAAAGGTGAGGAAGTTCTGGTAACTAAGTCTCTTTCAGGCAGATGTTGAATTGCGATTATCAATCAGTTGCAGATCTATGTATCTAAACACTTGAGCTTGTATCCTCTCTGTATTTTGCCGTGTAACCAGTAGCGTTGCATGAGCATGGAATAAGTTGCCGTAATTTTTGGTAATACTACAGTTTCCATGGAAACGGATTAATCTTTTTAGCTTTCTAAGCAAAATAGGAATTATGGTAGATGACCGTGACGGATTACCTTCTACTATTGCACAATTTATTCAGAATTTATGATGCAGGGAAAGAGAAACTGTCAAATCAAGATAAGTTTATTGGTCTGGCAGTAGTTTGTTTAAAATGGAGTAAATTCCTGTGGAAGTAGCAGAGATGATGAGAAAACAAGGAGATTGGGGGATTAACTGGAACTCGTTGCGAACTTGTATTGGAACATAAAACAAAAAATATTGAATGCTCATGTATGGTAGTAGCGTGTCTTTGACAACCTGCATGCACAGAGTTCTCCAACATTGAGTATCGTTGTTCCTTTTCCTGTTACGTTTGATTAACATCACGATGTTGTGATTTTATGAGATCGACATCAAGTGGGCAGCCCTTGAAAAGAGATAAAGCTTAATCGAATTCGAGTTGAAAGCACTTTGAGACAAGCATCAACCCAATAGAAACCATTTCCAAAAAATAGATGTGTAGTAATAAAAAGATTTTGATACGGAAAACGAATAAAACAAATTCAGATGAAATTCTTTTGTAACAGGTTGTACCATCTACTGTCATCGGTAAGGACATACTAGATTGCTTTCCTGCTGTCAGTTTTCGTCAATAAGACGTCATATTCAAATGCGACCATAAATCAATAGACTCCGGACTAAGTAACAGACATACCAAACGCCAATAAATAAATATATTATACCAAACGCTTAAATGATATCAGGAATTATATGGAGCTTTCCTTTTCTTTTGTGAATAGCATCAAAGCTTTCACTTTCAATAATGTATGAATGATGCGCCATAATGTCTGTGAATAGTGAAAACCGATTGAAACGCTGAGACATGGAGTAGAATTGATTACTTTGTCTCCAATTTTAAATCGAGTGTAAAAGCATTACATAAGCACTAAAACTTAAAAGAAAATGTACAATAATGATGAATTACACTATGAAGGCATTAGAGACAAAAATAATAAAAAGTCTTGAGAAATTACCTGTCAACAAAAAAAATCTATTAGTGCAACACACTTTTTGCATGAAAACTCTAAGAGCGATTTCTAACCAGCTCAAAATTTTGTTTACAGAAGTGAAAAATAAAACAACGAGTTTTGTGATGATTTCTACCGGCTTGGTATTTTTGCAATTCACATTTTTTTTAAACTGTTCAAATGTTTCTAGATGAAACTGATGTTACGAATAAAAAGGATAATACATTAATCAGTAATTAATTATTGATCGAAAATGGAAACATAGATCATAAACCATAACTATGTAAGTTGATCGAAGTGACTTAATTCTGATAATATAATTATCTAATAAACAAGTAATTAACTAAACATCTGCTCCCAACAAACCACTACACCTGCTGTTTAGGCTTAAAAATTATTTAACTAATTTGATGCAATCAGTTCATTCCATAAAACTTAATCAGTTTCGCAATGAATTTGTGATGTTTTCGTTTCGCTATGCCAATAGCATCTGTTGGGTCCATTTTTAACTAACTATGCATGACTTTGGATAATCTTGAATCCACACAAAAAAAAACTATTTAATATGAGTGGCGGGGGTTTGCCCAGAGTGCAGTAATTGTGAGCAGCTGCTGTTTAGGCGTTAGATGAATTATATTATTTCTTCTTTGTTATACAAGTATAATCAAGTACTGACTCTTTACTGTATTACAGTGAATGCCTGTACTCCATTTAAATATATTTAAATATATGATATTTTTGTTAGTCACTATTTTTTGTATGATGAACTTTTTGTTGCAAGGAAATTTTGATGGTCAATAAAGAGTTCTGTGAGCAGTTGGTCCAACACACGGTAACATTCATAGTCAAGGCTACTTGTAAAGAATGTCCAGTTGGTGGAATAGTTAACGTATCTGATCACTTGACAAAATTTAACTCTGATGTTTTTTTTCAAAAGATTTATGCTATTCCTTGGCTTTTCACAAAAGCATAAGTCGTAGATGCACGCTAAAACTTATACATTGTATTTACCTAGCATAGTAAACAAAGAAATAAACATTACTAAAAAGTCAAACAATGAAACCATGAAAAAAACAAATGACATAGGACCAGCCAAAAAAGACAATACATTTTGGCAAAAGTATATAGTTTAGATCATTTTCCAAAAAAAAATCTTTGAAAATTGGCAAATGGAGTGTGTAGGCGTGTCGAGTCATATTTTGGAACTAAATTCGTTTCAGAAACAAAATAATTTGCTGAGCTTGGTTTTGATAAATGCTAGAATATCTGTAAGATATAGAACCTGGGCTATTGAAGTTGACTGCTTCCTCCAAACCACTACTGTAAGATATAGAACCTGGGCTATTGAAGTTGACTGTTTCCTCTAAACCACTACTGTAAGATATTATATTCCGTTCCCTTTTCTATTATCATAAAACGGCGTTCAGGATGTAAAATCACTGCCAACCAGTTCTTGACAGGAAAGGCCTTATAATTTAATAGGTACAATAATCTCCAATTTTCATTCCAACTAATAGTGAGTAGGTAAAGCGTGAGAATAGAAGTGGCGCATTAAAAATCACAGATCAACGCAGCCAAACATGCTGTATGATTGATGGCATCCTCTAGTAAAATATATTTAAATAATTAAACCTTTTGTTTGGTAATAAAATTACAATTGTTTAATATAAATGAGATGCATTAAATACAGCGTAAAAATGAGTACGGTATGGCAAAGCTTTAAATAACAACGCACCTAAAAATTTTCTAGCTTTTTTGTGTTTTGATGTTTTACACAGGATGTTGATGAAATGTTGATTAATGCATTATATTACGCAATGTCACAGAGAGATGTAAGGGAACGAGTGGGTGCATATATTACTGGGATGTTTCGCGAGGTTCGAACTATTAGATGTGTAAGTAATTAGAGTTTTCAAGAGAGGATTAACACTGCTTTGTTTGCATTCTATCAAATGGCAGGTAGTCCGTAATTCTTGGTTAACCAAATTTTTAATTACAAATTGAGAATTTTACCATCATAAGCGCTGAATATGAACCTGGTTGGATTGCCAGGTTGATAGCGAAGTAAATCAACCAAGTACAACCATCAAATGGTTAGTTGATAGACTGCATTTCATAGAGTTTCATATCATGCGATCATGTGACCAGCAATGAAGCAGCAACGGCGGAATGATAACAGATTAGGCACATTTGTTACCAAAGGCGACAGAAAATGCCAAAAAAATGCCTGCAACGCATACCGGTGGTAATCGATGACAATATGGCTGACAGAGAGAACCGCATGTCAAATCGATGAAGCAAAACGAATATTCGCGAGCAATCAATGCCAGACGACAATGCCATCCTTCACCATTTATGACATTATGGATACAAAAGGATTAGCGTGTGTCACAACCAACATTAGTGACGAAAACAAGGAATTACAACAAAGTTATCCCCTAACCAGGATACAGTTTTACTTCCTGTTGATACCACGCGCGGTGTAACATATTCTGATTACAATGAAAATTACTTTCCCATTTGCAGTTTAATTTGAGGAGATTCACGCCTAAACGTCACATTCTTGGTGTTACTAACACGTAAATTGATAATGCTGCGTTGATGTAGGTGAAAATATTTATGGTATTTGAAAGGAAAAAAAGATACTTTATAAAAACTGATAGATTAAAGACATTCAGAAAAATTCAAATGAAGCCACAGCCGAGCTTGAAATCTTTGATTATTTGTCCAACTTGATGCAATAGTTGCTGCGATGATGCTAATAACTCAGTTACTAACAGTACTACCGGAAAACAAGGCGTGGCTCGCGGCTGGCTCACTCATGATGATCATATTCTTATCAGAGAAAATCCTGTCATGCGTGGGTATATAATGTATGTAAATATAATATAATGTTTAATAATATGCAAACATGGGATTAAAAACTGATCAGGTAAAGATTAAAATAGTTGTTATTAGAAAACTGAGCCCCAAACACACTTCTAATTGATTAAAGATTATTGAAATCCTTTGGAATCCGAATGGCCCTTTCTATTCCATTGTCTACGTTGACTATCCGAAAAGTAACTCATTTCAGTGCTTAAACTGCTATATGGATAATGTGTGGCTTTAATGTGATAAGGGGATGTGGCCAGAAAGGCATTTGACAGTTTCAACCTGTTTCAATGGAGACTGCGACAGTGTTTCTCAAATTTCATATGGCCTTGGAAACGGCGAGCAAACCATGGCAGCATTATTAGGTACACATATAGATCACTAATTTGGTTTTATAACAAAAATATTAATATTTGTCAATAAACCAAATTTAAATCTCAAAATGCAAACACCAAATACTTATACTTTTACCACACTAGAAGTTTTTACTAGTTTATAAATATTTTCACTGGAAACAGTTATACGTTATAATTACCGCTGTAATAATTGTTTCAACTGAATTGTCTTTTCAACAGAATGTGATGTAAAACTTGAGTTTTTGAGGAAAAAATTGCACAACAGTCATTTGGTCTTCGGAAACACGAGCGACTCCTGGCGTATGTACTCTTACTCGCGCAGCCTTCGTTATTGTTTTGTAAACTAAACACATGGAAATGGAGAAGACAACTGCCAAAAGGGTCAGTTAATCGATGGTCAAGTATGCAACAAGTTATTAATACTAATATTAATAATTTTTTTCTGTCAAACTCTTCGGCTCTCAAAAAAACTTTTAGCAACCAACCGGCATTAATAATAAGATGCATATTATTGCCTTTTTATAAATAATTTTAGCGAAATACTCTCTTGTTGAATTAGAGTTTGAAATTGAAACTGACTAAATTTGGTGACATACTAGAGCAGCAGGTAAACTAAAGAATGTAAAAAATTGTTTTAAATTTATTTGCCGAGAAAATTTCTCAACAAGTAAATTTAAGATGCGATAAGTAACAAGTAATAGCAAACTATATCATATTGCTCAACACATTTTCCTATAGAGTAGATAACTCTTAAAAAAACGTAATTGTAAATATGAAGTAGTAGACAACTCCAAACAAATATGTGAAGCACCATTGAAGAAATGTTGCTGCCCATTTCTTATTTCGCTTGCAGAGTAGCTGTCAAAATCATTATAAAAAAATAGTGAGGCAAGAAAATTAATTTTTTAATGAGTGGAGATGGTTGATCTCAAGCCTTCAACTGTATCAACTATCAATGACTGACCTAAGTGAGAGCTGACGCAAGACCTCTTCTATACTATCTTGTTTTAGTATTAAGTGGTGATAATCAACGAACTCAAAATAAACATGGCAGCTGTTAATTCTTCAACACCCACTCAGATATACACACCATTTCTAAGCAGCGCTGAATGTGTTAATGGCTTATGTCGTAATTACGTAATTACGGCACAGAAATACAGGCATGTTTATTATTATTATATGTACTTCCTCTGACATCAGCGCAAGTGTCAAGTATGGGGAGACAACTGCTAATAAAAGGAGAGCACTCAGTGAAGTGCCAAGTCACTGGTATCAAGTTTCAATTTGCCTCAATTTTCATGTATGGCAAATTTTGTGATATTATATAATAATTTTTTTGACAAATGTAAAGTGTCAAGGAAAACTGCAGCACGAAGAGAGTTCGGCCATGAATACCTTAAAAAGAAACAAGTAAGCGCAGTTAGAACATATAAACAGTTTAAACATCGATAGAAAAAAATGAAATAGAAAGCAAAAGACCATTTTCCAACCTTTTTTTAAAAGATGAAATGTTGTGAAGGAAAGAAGTTTGATTAATCAAACTGTGAAGGGAAGAAAAAGTTGATAATTATTAGTATAACCATTAAAACAGGCTATGGATCATAGATGCTACTTTTCAAGAGCGTGTTATGGCATATAATGCATATACATATATGATATAATACATATAGTGAGCTGTGAAGATGGTAAAAAAATTGAACATAACTTTACTGCAGCATCCTATGAACAGATACAATCTACCATGTCTGTGGCATGCGAAGAACTTGCGTTTTAGTAGAGGGTAGAATGAGCTCACTTCCACGGATGATACAAGAAAGAATAGGTAATAGTGATAAAAATCTGCTAGGGATAAATTCAATAAAAAGTAGTTACAAAATAAACCTGCTAAAATTGGTATAACGCTTGTGCATGACTTCCTGTTCGGCTGCACACAAAGGAGTTACACTATTTTTATACAAAAGATCAAATGATATATATTTTCGGTTTCGCCAAAAAAAACAATCTACGAATATCCAAACGTATCGGAAGCAATTATATAAATGGCTCCTTCACTCTTTTGCTTCAAAGTACCATTTGCTAGATCATCTATTGCATAAGCTCGTAGAACGGTTGCCACAACAACAGATCGACAAAGTTTTAGCTCCAACAGCACACACTCTCTATTTCTCTCTCTCAATGAACCAGAGTAAAATATAATTACAGGTTAAGATTGCTTTAGTGATAATAATAATAAATAGTGTGTGAAATTCTGTAGCCTCACTCTACCAGTTTACCTGGGGATGGAGCAGTCGCATTGGAGATAGGGGATGGTATCGAGAAGTTTGCTATCACTTGTAGGCAGCGCTGTCGTAGAGAAGAAATGTTCACTTTTGGCGAGACTCACTGTGCGTACAAGTGACAGAGCTGAACATGAATCGCTGGTAAGTTGAACAAATTTTCGGACAATGGTGTTACGTTGAATAAATCTAAAAACACTTGTAGTACAATTTCTCAACAGTTGTTTTTATGACTCGATCTAATCTAAAAATGATAACGATGTTTTCATAAAGGTTCATTACTATATTTATATCACCATCGTAGATTGTTGTACAACTTTTACACGGGTCGAGTTTTTTTGCAATCAGGAAATAATAGAAACAACCATTTACCACGCATACCATGGCTTCACTTTTATAAAAATGATTTTTAAAAATTTAACTTCTGGCGACTAAGTTACGGTTTTTATTAAAAAAGAACAAAAGATTATCAACTTCTTGGACCTTTTGCATAAAAACATTAAATGGTACAAACACCGTGAATTGTTTTTCATTCTTAGTGCATGTGTTAACATTAACAAGTAACCGTTTTCCGCAATTTTTACAATGTTTATGGGTAGACAACTCCATACATATCGGACCCTGAGAGACCTATAGAATGACCATGACATTAGTGCGTGTAATTTTCACACCACTGAACAACTGAGAGAACTTTTTCTCAAATTTAAAGTGTCGTTTATTGTTTACGTATACATACTTCGACCCATTCCTATGTTCTCCAGTTACATTTGTCTATAAACACTAGCCAACAATTTCAAACAGCACTTTCAACTTTCTTTGCAGCTGAGGCAAAACTTAGATATTTATCTTTCCGAGGCAGAAAAAGTGAAACTCAAAGTCGGTCGACACTCAGTTACGATTTCAGATCGGACAATATGGCAACGCAAGATCGATAGAATACCAAACAGTTTAATAATAGACATACATATCGATAGAGAACTTCCACAAATTTGTTATTTAGTACATGAGACCGTACGGGACGAGTACCAACTGTTAGCGTTTCTATGTAAAACGGAGGAAGGCGCTAGAAAGCTGGTGAAGAATTGTGGAAGTCGTAGTTTGAGAATTTTAACACAAAATTTTAAAAAGGAATCAATGGATGAGCTGACAGAAGATGACAATTTTATTGGATTATGTCACGACACGAATCAACATTCCTCGTTGAATAGAGCACCGAGTCATGGCAACTATCTCACTGGTAGGTCATATTTCTTGATTGTTGTTGTAGTTACCGTGGAAACAAGGCAGTCAAATTGATGTCAATCGCAGTATTTGTCAGTGCATTGTTTATCTGTACTCAACCTGAATATTTATAGAAATCATTTGATAAATAACATTTTAAAAACGATTAAATTAGACCGGTGCCAAAAACGAAAGCAAATTGGCAGCCTCACCATGCCATGAGCATAAAACACGAATGTGGGAACTTTTTAACTTTTTGAGGGATGATCCAAATGCAAGTGCGATAACTTTTGCTGGCTTGAAAAAATTAAAATAGTATTTTCCCATAATTTCAGTACAACTTTCGTCAATAGTAGTAAAGATTGGTACAAATTTCAACCAAAATCTCCGTCTACGTCTCTTCTACTAGCAGTCTCCATTCCTGCTAGTTCCTACTACACCATCACGAAGATTAAAAATTAAAGAGCAAAACTGATCAATAACAACACCTGCTAGTTGGCTGCCATACATCATACACTATATGCAACCCTCCATGCTGTTAAGTGGCAGCGATAGCATTACGCAAGTAATCAATCTTTCTAACGAACAGCTGAAAGAATGCATAAAATGAGAAGCCAAGCTTTCATTTTTGTCAATTCCTTTTATTAAAGAGAGATTTGTTTTTATCCAATCAATTTGACTATATCTACCAACACATATGCAAACCACTTTTTAATGTTTCAAATAATCAATACTTTCAAAAAAACTTTGTCGATTGATTGTACAAGATAAAGTACTGCAAGTGAAATGTATTGTATTACATCATAATACTCTGACGAGAACGAGAACGAGAACTTCTCACACAGATTCCCGTAATATTAGAAGGCAAATTCGTAGAAATTAAAAAGAAAGGTTGCAATCAATTAATTACTGGAGTTATGCAATGTTTACAGCAACTGTTTATTTGTGAATTCTATTTTAAACACTTTCTCTACCACAGATCATGGCAAGTTGGCCTGGTTAGCGCGAATATCTATCATTTTTTAGGTTGAAGTGGGTTCCCTTCTTGGGCATTAGTAGAAGGAACCTGAGTGAAAAGTTTTTATGTTAGCTAACAGGCCTCATCTTGAAAAATGTTGTGTCATAATGGATTTCCTTGTCAAAAGATAACAAACAGACCCCCTCAATTATAACGTAATATTTTCATTTGAATATCATTATAAATATATCCATACAAATGCCATACCTACAACATGAAACATTACAAAAATGACATGGCGCGAAATTCATAACTTTTATAACCCTCCTCGCCAAAAAAAGTCAACTTTTCATCTATTCTTTCCTCTTTTCGGGATAAACAAAAGCCCAATATCTTGTTTTTTTTGCCGATAATAAAACACAATCCGTATTCATTGATGTATTAATCAATGCCGGATTTATATTTTCAAAGTTTCTAGGGGATGAATTAAACGCACTGGGGGTACACAATACAAACATGATGGTGTAATAATTAGGACAAAGGAAATTAAAAGCAGACCAGTAGACCCGATTATCTCAACTCAATGGACTAATGAGTGATAAATAAAAGAGTCTATTAAAAAGTAATCGCAAAATCAATCAGCGAGCATTCCTGTCTAGCTAGGAGTGGGAATGTACAGGTAGGCATGCTTGAAACGCAATCAATTGTGCTATTTCTGTGAAACTATAACTAACGCAACGTCGCTGAGGATTTGTACAATGTAAGGTTAGTACGCCAATTGCTATTCTAGTAGGCAAACCAATCAGCCATCCATTTATATCATGGCAACCAGTGATATACAAATACCTATCATACAACTGCTTAATAGCAGTTTGTGTTTGCGATTCATATCGTTAGCAGTGCATCATGGGTGCACCTACGAGATCTGTTTATCGGCCGTTTCCTTCGAGCAAGGCTGTGGCGCTACATCGAGTAAAAGGTAACAAATGAAAGTAACGGTAATTTTATCATGACTTGCTAGTAATTAATTTTTGTAAGTCTTGGGTTTGGAAAAAATCCGCTTTTACAAAAAAGCAATCACAATAACAGTGTTTTAATTTCATTACTTTATTTTGCAAATTTTATCGGTGAAGCTTGTGATAGAGTGAAGAGGGCTTATATAACCTATACAGTGGCATACACACTGGTGTCGAGTTTGTATCTATGTTTACCTTACCGAGCTTACTACTCTGTACAAATGGACCGGCACTCTAAGAATTAACAAGCTCTAGTGTGCGCGTTGACTTTGAGTGTGTTTGTTTTGTGAAATCTAAATCTAATCTTCATGTCAAGTGTATACCGAATAGCAGTGCACTTAGTCATCAGTAATTGTATCCCACAAAGTCCAAGTTTATTGCTGCAAAGATGAGTAGGCATCAAGTTATGCTATTTCCTAACAATAGAGTTACTATGTTTATAGAAAGACAGCCGAGGATCATTAATTACCCATCAGGCACAAGGCAGTACTACAACGGGACCAGAGAGTTCAAAGCTAGCGATGATGGAGCGTCTAGAATGATGATCGGTAAGAATAAACCAGTTAACAGACAACGAAACACAAGAGGAATTACATTTTTAAAGCCGAATAACAGTCTCCAACTTTCTACGAAACCGTCACAAATGGATAGCGGACAGAATGAGCGAATGCAAAACTACCCAGCAGCTAGACGAAATCTTAGTAGTTCCAGCTCACCTAAAATTGTTGAGGAAGACTTCAAATTTTTACCAGAGGAATCTATGGGAAGCCTGAGTTTAGAGAGAAGAGGACACGCGCGAACTGCGTGGGCGGAACAAAATAATAAAAATCGTGGACTGAATATAGTCTCAGCTTCAAATGAGGCGCAACCTGTCATACGGCGACAAGCACCGTACCGGTCGATACAGGAGTACGAAGAAGCGCAAAGGAATATGACCATCTCTTCATCGGGGTTACACACTACATCCAGCTCCGAAAACATTGAGCCACAAATGGCATTGGTTCTACGAGGGGATAATTACACCATTCAAGATACAAAATGGACGCCGCCGCAAACCTCCAGACGGCCAATTAAATTAAAGCCAGCATATGCTCGACAAAGAGATCGGCCGGTTAAAGGATTGCATTTGATTGAAGCTGGAAGATTTCCAGAAGTAAAACTTCAGCCAGGAATGAGATCTCCCTCTGCGGAACGAAGACGTGCACGGATGTATCCAAATGCTGTTCAAAGCTCTAATGTCCAGCAATTGCAGAAAAAGCCCAATCAATGGCAACAAATGTCTAACCAATTACAAAAAACTTCCAACCAATTGCAACAGACGCCCAACCAGTTGCAACCTTACAGACCTGAAGTAGTCTCAGAAACCCAACCCAAGTGAGTATTATAAGTTACTTTCAGTAAAATCGCTAGTGATTTCGACTTGTTTATGGCTACATCTTCTTTGTTAATAGAGGAAAGAAGGTATGTGATTCACAAAACAGGCAATATTTCCTACTACCAGATGATAAGGGGGATGACTCACAATCACAACTGTATTCAACAAATCAAATTATCATCACCATCTTTCGTAGTTTTTTTCACTGAATGCTCAAAGACGGTGGTTGATCAGTCTCATTCTAAATTGCTTGCTATCACAAGCAGAAAATAAAAACTTGACAAATTTAACTCCTGAAAATATCAGGAAAGACCGGGTGACTCAAAACAGAAATCTGATGTTACTATGATAACCCACCACACACGTGTGATGTTATGCTTCCAAGAAAAAAGTTAGAAAACACGATCTATTGCCCAATTGCTTAGTTTAGTATTATTACCGCTAGGTGTATATTATGGTGCAACCCATGATTAATGAGGCAGAACGAAATTATTGTTAGCTAATTAGTTGTAACTAAAATACCACCAAAAGTGAGCCAGTATATTTTTATGAATTCAATAACTGCTTGTTGCAGGTATGTGGTGAAGACGCATGGTAAAGGAAAAAATTTCTTCAAAAATGAGGCATTGGAGTATGACGACAATCACAAATACTTTCGGCAGCATGGTCAAAGAGTGAAAAAGACTTCAGATGGCAAGCAGCAGCTGTTTTTGGACAAGCGATTAGCTGAAACCAAGGATATTGTTGGTAAGTAAGAATAATTTGGAGTTATTCAACCCTGATAAGAGAAGACGACTCACAAAATAATTCAGTTTATAACAGTTATATTTATCAATTACACTATGCATGTTATGAATTTCTTCATTGTTTAGGTGATCAAGTGGTTCAAGGAAAACATTCTCAAAAGGTACAAAGTGGGGAAACTGTGGGAGCAAATCATCATTCTAAGTTCCACAGTGAAGTGCGAGTATCGCATAAAACAAGTCAGCCTGCCATGATCCCTCAATTTCCGGTTGAAGAAAATCAGTTACAGTCAGATACTCCTCACAGGAAAAACAGTCATCCTGTCAAAACAATAACTCACCAATGGCCACCAGCCAACCAATTTCATGATCCTACATTGCATTTTAACCCTAATTTCGCAGGATTTAATTCAAACGAACCCTTACAACGCTTCTTCCCACCCCAGCATGATCCCAGAAGTGAAATGAGATTTAATCCTGGATTTGAACGCTTCTTTGCAAGCATTAACAATTTCGGTCCGCAGTCAGGGTTTCCTAGAGTCACAGATAATGACGGAAAAGAGTCAAGTCTGAAGATGATTGCCTCAAAAAGTCCACCACAGTCAACAGATGGCATAAGACTAGTAGAATCTCATGACGAGAATGAATCGGAGACAAGCTCAATAAGATCTTCAGCATCTGCCTATTGGCCGCCAGAATTGAAGTTTCCAGCAAAACGCGATGAAAGCGACGCCAAGAACTGGAACTATCGAAGAACACCTGTGATGAAACTTCGTAGAGTTTCACCAACAAGTGAGAAAAGAGAGAGATAAGAACAAGTTATTGCATTAGCAATAAACAATGAAAAGAAATGGCTAATACATTGAAGTATACATGTATATTAAATCTGCATACCCAAAGCTCCACTGCTCAATATTATTCTATTTTAGATTGCTTGAAAGTCGCTCAATGTATCAGCTTAAAACATGTCATCCTGCCATTACATGCATTTTGCTGGGAAATAGTGGAATCACTTTAAGAATTTTACACGATACAAGCTTTTTTTTATTTTAAATATAGAACTGATTCAACTACGACTAAAAACATCAAATTTTTTTCTGTTTAGTATGACTTTAATAGTGTCCTTACTGATATGGTGCCAGTAATTGATGTTTCGCGCAGTTTGATATTTGGAATTGCCCAATCATGATATCGACATTGTGTTGACAACTCCATAGATGTAGGGCTAATGTTCCAAAACCCTTTTTTTACTTTTGCTCATTTTGAGATTTGATCTGCTTGTAACCAGCAATGGTAACATATTTTTTGGCCACTTGGCTAGAGCAAACAACAGCCGACTCATCAACAGACATGAGGTGTGTGGGTTTGAGATGCAAACAAATGTTGCACTCGGATTTGATGATTGAAAGGTATAATAGAAAAGCTACAATGACTGGCATTCTCTACGCAAACTGATGCGAATACTTGCCAAGGGAGTGAAAAGGCTGACTACTCCTGCCATTCATCTACTTCAAATGTCTATAGAATTTCATAACTAGTATTGATTTACTGAGACTGTGACCAATGAGCGAGGCAGGCTTAGAGAATGAAAATAAAGAAGCAAAGCTAACCGGTTGAATGGCCTAATAAAATAATGGGCGTATAGAGTATATTGTTCAAGTCATACGATGGGTAAACATACGTCGACTCAAATACTTTGTGTCAGCTAACTCTCTACCTTTCCTTGGCTTAGAAGGTAGGTAAACTAAACATGACCTTCTAGAGTGAACATACACCTGCAGACCACACCTGGAGTTAGTGGAAGACTTGAAGTAAGACAGCTGTTTGCTAGTACAAAACAGTAGCTGCAGTGTATAAGGTTAGTAAATGTATTGACACACCCATGTGTGGCACCGTCCCTTTGATAAGTTACTAGTTAGGCTAGCTAACTTAAACCAAGGGTATTTATTTTCTCTAGGTAAGAGTACAAGATGGTGAAACCATCAGAGCCACACACGGTTCTGTGCAAGTCAAACGTTCTTTTCTTGGGACACTCTTCACCTACGCCAAATGCTGTGAAACTAGATTCTCTTTCCGACCCTTTACGAAGAGCTTATCCTGCACACGCTACAAATGAAGTTGAAGGTATCAACGCTTACCTTACCATCTACACATCAGGAATGCAACTACAGCTTGTAGATGGACGCAATCCACCAGTGTTCTGGTTTCCAATACAAAATTTATACATAGCGGCTGCTAATAAGTGTGTAAACTATCTGGACCCTGCGACAGGAGCTATTAGATCGAGTAAGTTTGTAGAGCTAGCTAGCGACGAAGCGCAAGAGAGTTCACACGCACCGCTCTTCTCTTTCATATCGCAGCAGTTCCGAGGAACAGATATCCAGTGCTATACCTTCATGACAAAAAAAGATGATTCTGCATTCGAATTGGTAGAGGCAGTCAAATTTGCATATGATAACAAAAGCGGACACGCTAAAGATCGGATTCCATCAGAGGTAATTATTTTTACGGCTGACTTCATTTTAGTTTAATATATAATGTCACTTGGTCAATGTGTGAAACAGAAATTAGTTGGTTGCACAAAACAACTACATACTCCCTTTTTTGGCAAGACAATGCTCCAAAAGAGCTTGGCACACCTTCAAACAACAGACTATCATTACAATTAAAGCTGATTAGTAACTTTGCTAGTTTGAGAAGATTTCATAAAAACTCACTAACAAATGTTTCAGATTGCTGCTAATGAGATTGTATCAGATGGTGACAGTGACAGCGAGATGTCTGGTACACCAAATGTGGTGAACATAGATTCAATGAGAAGGAATAGCGAAAGCGGTGACATGTTTCCAAGACGACTGGTGAAAAGACAACGACTTGAACTTCTAAAACCATCGCAATCTTTGAGACGTGATGACCCGTTTGTCCCTCCACTGAGGGTAAACAATTCCATAAATCGATCCGAGCGCCCTTCGTACAGAATACCACCTCCAGTTCAGCCAGGTCCAAGGTTTGCGCCAACGGGACCAGCAAGACCTCCGGTGGCGGTGAAAGAGAGAGTCAAGGTTGTACAACCACCACCACTATACATTCGAGCTCCGCCTCCTAAAGTCGTGTATGTCAAAGAGCCTCCACAAATTGTGCAAACTCCACCACAAGTTATCAGGTAAATAAAATATTAGCGAGTAAGCAGCAACTCGCCATTAAGCACCAAAAAGCCAAAAAATTCAATTTCAATATTTTCAAATTTATTTAGTTTTGTAAACATAATCAATGCTGAGAATAAATACTAGAAATTAAAACTCTAAAAATAATTATATCAGTGTTACTGAAATAATGAAAAATTCCAATTCTGAAAGTAGCATGACTTATAAAATATAAAAAATTTTCAAGAAAAACAACTTGTGCCTTCCTGTCCACCATATGGTTAGTTTATTATAATAATTATTACTATTATTACCATTGCAGGCAAGTGGTAGAGGTGGACCGGCCTGTTGAAAAAATAAAAGAGGTTCCCGTGTATATCAGGTCTGAACCTGAGGTAAGGGCTAATGGAGAACCAAAAATAAATAAACTAGTTTAAGTTGAGTTTGAACTATTATCACCGCAATTCCTGCTCTTCCTGTTGTTGTTGATTTGATTTCATGAACACAATGGTGAATCAAAAGCATCGCACGCATGAGCAATAACATAACATAATACAAACTCAAACAAAGATTGTTTGTAAAAAAATAAGAGACCTGAATTATCTGATCAAAATTGAAAAGACGAATCCAAGCACTTCTAGCAAGTCTTTTTATATCAACTAGTTTAAAGCGGCCAGAGAAAGGCAAGATTTTTCATTACTCTAATTACAATCAATTTGATCGCAAAGAAAATAAATATTTCAACACAATCACATATTATGCTTTGTTGCAGATAATAGAGAAAGAAGTACCTGTAGAGGTAAAAGTACCAGCGCCGTATCCAGTAAGAGCTCCCACTCCACCGCCACAGGTAAATAGAACCAGATAAATTTACCATATTTTGGCACTCAATCAAAATTACTGCCTACCAAACTTTCAAATGACTGCAAATGTTTTACTTGTGTTTCCGCATTAACAGATAATAGAGAAAGAAGTGAGAGTAGAAGTTCCGGTACCTGTAGAGGTTCCATATCCTGTCAGAGGTCCAACTCCACCGCCTCAGGTATGAGCAGTAGATGTGAAAATGACAAATATAAATAATGAAAATGAGCAGCTTCCGCTAGATAACTTTCCTTGTCATAAAAACTTACCACAAAATATTGTTACCATTTCAGATTGTAGAAGTGCCATATGAGGTGAGAGCACGAACGCCACCACCAAGATTTGTCGAAGTTCCAGTTCCATATGAAGTGCGGGCTCCTACTCCTCCTCCCCAAATTATAGAAGTTCCGGTACAAGTTCCGGTTTACATTGAAAGTGAGCCGCAAATCATAAGAGAACCTCCAAGGATCCAAGAAATTCCAGTACCATACCCTGTTGAGGTCCCATACCAAGTACCTGTAGAAGTGCCTCATCTATTTCCTGTACCACTTAAACAGAAATCTAGAAGACGCCGAAAATCTAGAGTGAGCAATTTGAACAGCTCATCATTTAATTAATGATATTTTATTATAAGCTGGAGACCAATCTAATTTGCCAAACAGCGTGTTTGACAATTTCATAAAAACATGCTATTTTATCTATTGAGACTAAATTACCCTTTTAGGATGGTTTTGGAAGGCAGCAGAGTATGTCAGTTGTAGAATAAAGCAAAAGATCACTGCCGGAAAATCTGTTCGTATTAATGACTGCTGGCATTTATAGAAACTCTTCTGTTACAGAGAAGGGAGTATTACAATGATCGACTGCTGGACCGGCAATATGGCAGAGGTTACTTTGTTCCACCAGAGTTTCATGATTTGGGATATGAAGTGAGACGAGACGAAAGGCGAGATAGACCTCGAAGAAGACATAGAAATCGGAGTAGTTCCAGTGATTCATCACCAGCAAATAGAAGAGATTATAGAGATTATGGACTGAGGTAATTGGTCAAACTGACAAATAGAATTAATAATAAAATAATAAAAATTAAATATAATAAAATTAAACTTGCAAGCGAATAATAAAGATTAAAAACTATTATATATATTTTCATCTACTTTAAAAGCAGAACGAGGAACCATATGTTGATTGCGATATCCTGAACAAAATATATTACACTTTTCTTGTTTCCAGCAATGGTGTGTCTAACATAAGAATCACAGAGGTGGATGATCGAGGAAGACCGCTTAGGGATGATTACGATCAAAGAAGAGACTATAGAGATAATTTTGAAAGTGGTAGACCTCAAAGAGATGATTATCGTCGCCAGAGTCCAGAACGAGAACAAGCAGATGGTTACGATTTTTACAGGTATGGGCTTCAGCTTATCACGATTGTTACAAAGCACCAACATGACGATAAATAATAAAATTTCGAGAGAAAACGAAACAGGTTGTATCAATGAAAAATTGATGATTAATGTCAAACAGTAGCCCTATCTGTAATGCCATGCTTTGCATTAGCCATTATCCATTTATGAAACCAATACCTGAGATATGAGAAATTAAATCTGCAGTCTTTACAAACAAACTATTTTGCTAAACAATACGAAACAATAGGTCTTTGATATTACTCTAGACCATCTACTGGGGGAAGACGCAATGACAGAGGTGGCAGAAGAGATGATGATGCAAGAGATTACCGGGTCAAGGTGAGCCCTAAGCAACACTTGTATATGTATTTTCTCTGTTGCAACGCCATAAACATGGAACATAGACAGTGTAGCTGTCGCTAGTATGTTATGGAGCCAAGATATTAGATGGAAGATCTACTTTTTGTGCTGTCTTTGGGTTCAACTGCATATTGCACCTGTTGAATGTGGTACATTGTTTCATAATTCTGAGCAGGGGGTTCTATCAATGGGTTTTTGTAATTAAATGCTCATACTTTGGACAGTGCTTGTATAGCATCATGAAACTACTCCAGATTTTGTTGGCTAAAGGAATTGAATGAATGAACAGCAAATAGACGCAAATCCTCTTCAGTCACTGAATCGAAAAGTCATATTTGCTAATAGCAAATACAGTCCACTACGCAGAATTTTTAATGTCTACATCCAAGAGCTTTTGCCTCCTAGAGCTAACAAAAAAACATAGACAAATAGTGAGCTGCAAATGTTCAATTTCAGAGAAATGGAGATAGATTGCGTTCAGGCTCAGTGCTCTACTAAAGTCAAATGGTAATGACGTAACCAAAGAGTTACTCTAACTCCTTGATGTAACAAAGCTGGTGATTGGGTGATAGATCATGCATCTGCATATAATGTGGACTTTCTTATGCCTTCATTATCTTGACCATGTAACCTATAATTTCTGATTCTACTTCTGTTGTAAATAAATTTGCTCCCTAAATTCAGTGCTTGGCTATCTTAACCAACTTTCCAACTGCTAGCATTGTATTCTACAAATTTAAGTGATTCAACCTGGCTCCATGTACTCCAGCATTGTTTATCAAGCCACTACCCTAATTATTTCATTATAGCGTGTTACTAGTAATTCGTTTTATACATTTTCAAGAAAAACTTTCTCCAATGTTTTAGGTTCGACGTTCATCGCCCAGCAACAACCGGCGTACACAAGACCAAGAGGTTTCTCCATCCCGTTCTACAGAACAACGCGGATACGCGAATCAAATGCCAGGACATTTGAGTGACTCGGCAAGTGACTTACCTCCTCCTCCAATATTCTCTGCTCGAAGTCGCAATGACGCTCATTATTATTGATTCCATTGAGAGCATAGAAGTATCAACCGGCGTTTTAAAAATGTGTTGACATGTTGTGTTTCATCAACACAACAACAAGGTCAATCAAAGGTGATGCGTTCTATGCCACAAAGATCAATAAGAAAATTTTTTACTATTTCTATTGCGCAAAAGATTTCTCATTATCTTATACCTTACTACTACATAAAATTTAAGCAGGTTTCAGTGTGGCACCACACCTATAATATGATATATTCCCACACACGTACACAATAATATCAATGGCTTTTGTGTCGCACGGTTCGTTTATTTTTTATATTTTTTATGAATACATGTGCTGTTTGTATGGTGACAGAAACCACATTTAGTCTAATATGTGATTTAATTGGATGTTAAAAGAATTTAATGATATGATTGGTAGGTATTGTGGACTATAGAATAGTGTTATATTGCATTGGCTCATTTTATACATTTATTTATATTACTACAAAATAAACATACATAATTTATACATATACTGTATATATTATATATTATTCTTATTTTGGAGTTTGGCACATGTTGAAATTTTCAATAGGAATTCAAAATTGCGCAACTTAGAGTTTGATTGTTTAACAAAACATGGCAATTAGGCGATGATGAAGTCTGTAAAAAGAAAATAAAAAATGTGGGTCAAGATGACAAATGTTGTTCATGGTGTTCATTACTACGTTCAAGAATTGGAGCACTTCCAATGCATTCATCACCATCATAAAACACAGAGAACTGTCCAGGAGCTACAAGTCCATTGATTGGTTGAACCAGCTCAACAACAATCCCATTAGATCCATTTGTTATGTATACACTACATCGCTGTGTATCTGCTCTGTGTCTAGTTCTTACTTCACAGACCAGTACTCCGTTCTCCAACAGCATATTCCGGTGCTTAGCAGATATCCAATGCGCTTCACCGCAGGTAATTATATAAGTCAGTCGGGCTGGGTGATACCTACCTGCAGCCTATAACAGCAGCAGTTTTTATCACAGCTGTTTTATTTGTAATACGCGGAAATATTTTGACGCGCAATTATAAGCTAAAATTGTTTGCGTCTAATATATATATATATATATATATATACTAAAAGGTAAAATAGTAAAAGATGTTAAAACTATTGGCTGACTACAAGTTGTTTCATGTGCTAGAAAAAAAGATGGAAAAAGAAAATAATTCTAGGCACAATCATCAGGTCGGCTCTCAGCTGTAAAATGGTGGAACAGGAAACAGTTAGTTCAGACCGGAAATATTAAGTGCACAACACACACATATATATAGAGGTATTATGCTTGTGGATTGGATATATTATGCAATTATCCAGGATCTTCCTCGTCTAAGCAGTAACAATTTTTGTGAAAAGAATTATCAACGTGTAAATTATATTGCAAGCATTGCACTTGGTGCAATCAATAAAAAAAATCAAAAGTTCTAATGAAACATCAAATTAAATAAAACATGAAATAATTATTTTAATATTGATCATCAAATAGTAATCTTTCGCATAATTAAATCAATATTACCTAATTAATTATTAGAGGGCAAATACCTTTGCCTTGAAAATAAATATTTACAAAAAGAAGAAGACAAATCCAAAATAAATTTAAAGACGGCCATACTAAATGTGTTGCAGAACTCACCAAATAAATGATGTTTGATTTTCGGTTGATCTCGCAAACGTAGTATTTAGATCTTTGACCCTGTATGGGAGCCTTCTGTCCCACAGTCCAGTTGTGTACCCCTTGGTGATGGGCCACAATCCTTCCTGTGTCTACATCCACCATGTCCCCAGGTGGGGTCTCAACATACTGCAACATGTCGGAGTTATCTTACCATTACCTGACATGAACATTTCACGTACTAGATAATAATAAAAACTCGTGGATAAATAAAAGTTGTATGAAACAATTTATTAGATGACAAACTAAAAATATTATTATCATAAAAAAAATTTTGAGCAACAAGAAACAACATTGTGCTCAGACTCACCTCGTTGATAAAATCTCCAAAATTTCTTTTGCCAACAAAGCACATGCCAAAACTCTATAGAAAGAAAAATACATCATTTACCACAGGAGGCTGACATCAGGAGAATCAAAGCTTGTAAAAGCAGCTGGATGGAGCTACAGCTAGCCATGAAACTACAAAAATCATCAATCAAATAAAGGGTGGTGAAAGCAAACCTCTCGTTTATCGGCTATTTGGTCTAGATTACAAAATCTAGCGAGCTCCTTGACTTCAGACTTGTATAGATCACCAATAGGAAACATAGTTCTACGAAGAGATTCTTGACTCACTTGGGCTAAGAAAAACGTCTGATCTTTGTTTAGGTCTTTAGCTTTAAGCAGACGTACTCCTAGACAAATGGAATATAATTATCAGTGGATACAGCCATAGACACAGGAAAAATTAGTGCAAAAGAATCTGACGTCACAAACCTTCACTGGAGTACTTTAATCTAGCGTAGTGACCAGTGGCCAGCCAATCAACTTTCAAATTCTCCATCACATGCTCAAACAGGGCACCAAACTTTATGTATTTGTTGCATAAAATGTCAGGGTTTGGAGTTACTCCTCTTTCATATCCGTCTACAACCTGGCTTGTAAGAATATAGCAAATGCCTGATCAGCAACAATTTCAAACTACTGAAAAATTTTAAAATCTTTGCATTTCTTCTAGCCAAATCCAGGTATTTATTCATTGATGAGTAATGTGCGATAGGTAACCATTGTTAAACTGTGCTTTCGGATACACTACGCGTAAGGATTAACGATGGGATTAAACGAGACCATTCAGAAATCATGTCGTTGGCGGCAACGGGAAATTTGGGCTCAGCGATGAAAGTGACAAGCGAGGTAGGTTGTGGCGTTGAGGGCATAGAGTTGTCTCCTCCCAGCCAACAATCTTAATGAGTCAACTTATTATCACATTTCTCCCCATTTTAAGTCGTGACAATACATTATAGCGTATATAAAAAATATAGCAAACATCATCGTAATTAATTTCAGTTTGCAAAGAAACTACAGTGGGCTCACTTCAGCTATACAGGTTTCACAGACGTTGTTGGAAATAAAGATGTGTATGGTTTAAAGCACAAACCACTTCCGTTAAACGACAATCATCAATGAGCCCTCAACGACTGTTCAATGACTGCCCTACGCGTAGGGTATCCAAAAGCACCCTTTAATATAAATTAGAATTGTAAACACCGTATTTCAATCTCATAAACTCTTCAATTAATATACGACCAGCAATCACTATTTTAGTAAACTAATGGTAAGTAGGTTTTGAATAAAATAATTGTGGAAGATAAGTAATAAAAATATATAGTTAAGGCAGTATAGAGAAATAAAATCAATTTATCTTAAACTTAAAGAATGCCTCCGGTCATTTCTATATTTATCTGATATGTCCTTATGAGGTGCTTTAAATACCAACCTCGCCAAAATTCAATTGATTTCTATATTTTCAGGACTTCATTAATAATTAGCATGTTATGAGTGTTGTCTCCCCATTTCAACATCTTATAAAACCTATGACGTGCGCAAATGTTTTAGCGAACGCTAAACTTTTGTTTTGGACAATTTTTGGATCATGAAATCACTGAAGTGTAACCACACACGCTACTAGCCTGCTACTACTACCTAGTTATACCAATCAATGACATATGCTGTACTGTTATTGGTTATACTTCAGTGATCTCATGATTTCAATCAAAATATAAAACAAAAGTTTAGCGTTCGCTAAAAGCTAAAACACTTGCGCGCGTCATAGGTTTTCTAAGATGTTGAAATGGGGAGACAACACTCATAAGTTGCTAATTATTAATGAAGTCGTGAAAATATAGAAATCAATTAAATTTTGGCGAGGTCGGTATTTGAAGCACTTCATAAGGACATATCAATGACATATCAGATAAATATAAAAATGACCGGAGCCATTCTTTAATCAACGAAAGCATACACTTTATTCTCAACTACTATGGGGAAATTAACGCAAGATTTATGAAAATGTAATATTCAAAAAGATCTAGAGATTGCTAATGTCTGCACTATTTACCTGAACACTTTATTCCAATATTCTTTTTCAAAAGTTAATTTTTTCAATGGAATATCTATTGATTTAGCCACTTTTAGAGCATCCAAATAATCTTGTTCACCGCTGCAATACCCTTGTTCATCAAATTCGTTCCAGTTCTGCATGTGCACCCCAATGACATCATATCCTGAAAAAAATATTAGCGAGAACAATGGAAAATAATGAACAAATGGCCACAAGGAAATTTAGTGCACTACATTTTGCAAAAAGTTGGTTACCTTTTCTTTTAAGGATTACAGCAGTCATGGTGCTATCTACACCTCCAGACATTGCCACAGCAATCTTTCTTACAGCTCTCTGCATTGCATTTATATTTTACTGACTTGAATCTAACAGTGAAGAAACAATCTAAATGTAGAGTTGGGAATGCGATATAAAGGTTAATATTACAAAAAACTAACTGGCCATGTGTTAACATTTACAATTTTTTTGGTAAAATTCCAAATAATTGAGAGTTTTTACCAATTATTCCTCAATAAACGAGAGAAACATCGCAAGCTAAGCAGTAGCACACGACACAAAGGTAAAATAGTTTTATGTTGAAGGTTTAACAAACCCAAATCAGCAGAGTGATATAAATATTTAAACAACTGAAATAATTGACAGGGCAACTTTTTATTCGCTGATGTCGTGTAATTCTACTTGGACTGATCATGCATAAGTTTTCGAACAATAACTTTTTGTTTTAAGAATTGAACAGTTTCATTTGAGTGAGGGTTTCACCAATAAAAGTTTGCCAAATTTGATGTTTTTGATTCATCGAACAATAGTAATGGTGAGCTATGTTTACTGATGTAATGGCTATGAGTTTATCTAGTACTGTTTAACCACATATGGTAATAGGGTATGTTACACGAGGAGATAAAAATACAATGAAAAACCAAGTAAAGTTGAAATTTGACTGCGAGTTTGGCTCATTCAATAGTTTAGTGAATAAAATATTTAATAGATTCTTTTAATAATTTTTATATAGAAAATTGTGATTTATTTTGACATATGCAAAAAAAACAATTTGTTCAATGCAAGAGCTTTCAACTCAGTAACATAATTGACAATTTGTTTCATGCAAGAAGTAAGCATTATAATTGCAAGAGCTGCTCAAAGTAGTCAAGCAGTTCCAAAAATTTGAGGAAAGGTAGTATATACAGGGAGAACGCAAATCAGCCATCGTTTAAAAATGACAATCAAGTTGTTGTAGATTTTTGTCATTTTATGTCGATTATCACCATCATCCGCGTCACCACCATAATAATCATCATGGTAACCAAGATCATGATGAACTTTTTGAAAGGGAGTTATTAGCAGTTACAGTTCAATAAATATTTGAAAAGAGATTAATTTATTATTATTACGCATTTATTATAATATATTATTTATTAATTACTTTACTACTATCACTACTAAATAGTATTGGTGGTGGTGGTGGTAGTAGTAGTGGTAGTGGTAGTAGTAGACAGTAGCATATTTGTCATGTTGGCTTTAAAAAAAAACATATATATATTACACCTGTTGCCTCAGATCAACATAATTGGGTTTGAGGGGATAGATGGATGAGGATATTGTGTAGGCGCCAAGTCAATAATAATAATTAATTTATTAGTTCATAAAGCTAAATCCTCAGGTAAATGCAACCTAACTATGGGATGAGGTACAAAAATTGCTATGTTGAACAAACTAAAGCTATTTGTGGAAGGATAGTGCGAGAACAACGTCCACCGTGAGCCATCTCAAAGTGTATTACTTTTCGCTTAATAGAAAAGTAATAGTCTAGTTTTTGGGAGGATGATATTCAAATTTCAGGAGTTTTCAGGGAGTTCAGCAGTTTCAGGAGTAAAGAAAACTTGTACTTAAAAATCGGGTGGGCCCCGGCAAATCAGGTGACATGACAGGTATTATGGGTAGTAAATAGTAGTAATGTCTTTTTTTCTTGCACGGTCTAGTGGTGAGAGAATAATTAATTAATAATACATAATATCCTTTTATCATCACATCATAGCTTCAACAATTCACAAACTTCTGTAAATCAATCAACGAGCACAAATGTAAGATAAGGTATTTCTCCACTAGACCGCACAAGGAGTACGTAAATGTATGGGAATAAAATTACTGAGAATTGGTTAAATAATCAATTAATGTTAGTATTTAGTCAGTCTGATCTGAGCTCTCAGGTGTTTCGAGGCCAAAAATAATGTATAAATATGATCAGTGTTTATATGGGGGGGGGGGGGGGAGTCACGGGCCTTCGGGGTTCACCGAAAAAATAACAGAGACGATGCGCCCTATAATAAAATTATTTCTACTAACCTAGCGTTTTCAATCAATTTTCCTCAACACATGAGGAGGAGAATTGATTGAAAACGCTAGGTTAGTAGAAACAATTTTATTACAGGGCGCATCGTCTCTGTCATTTTTTTCAGCAAACCCCGAAGGTGGGGTATAAGTGTTAGCTCTTTGTCGGGTAAAATGTCTACTGTCACATTTACGTTGGAATGGAGGTTCTATTCCTTCTTCTAGGCAGTTTAAATGCAGCTGAACTCTGGCCACTATTTTCTACTCTCGTGTCTCAAGGGAGTCAATTTGGGTGACTTTGCGAATTTGAGTAAAACTTACTTGACCTTTGACTTTAAAAAATATAGCGCAATGTTTCGTTCCGGATTTTCTCAACCTGTTTAATGGTTGTTGAGTGAGGAGGTCACACACACACACACCTATGCTACATAGTCCAAGTGGGGTCTTACCAGTGAGAAATATTTATTATGCTTGAAGTAAACCTGCTGTGGAATGTTGATACAAATCAAGGACAAGAACAATTCAACTCTTTAGTAATGTTGGTGGCCCTGAAAAGGGCCGTTGTGGGAGAGAGCAGCCTGCTCAGAAAGAGATGTCGCAAGTGTCGTTCAGATCAATGTCGACATCTGAGGAGGCCGCCGACACAATTTTCAATGACAATGTTGGGGCAGGACTAGCTCGTGAGGATTGTGGTGCTGGACGCCACAATGGGAGGCGCACCCATTGCCTTAGGGAAGGCTGACGGCGATCCCTATGGTTAGAATAAGGCTAACGCTTCTGCGGACTTGGTCGTTTCAGAGGCTTAGGTTCCTTTGGCGGATCTGTCCTCGTAGAGATGGTTCGAGCATGGAAGAGGCACTTATGCTCGAGGCACTTATGCTCAGCCTCCCTCTCTTTAGAGGTGAAGTAAACATCGCAGGCTACACAATGACTTCTCCTTCGGTGGACTCGCTCATGCTTCGCCAACTCCCGAAGAGCTCGGCACGAAAAGCTGCACTCGTAGCAAAAAAAACATGTTGCTGCCAGTGTTAGATGCTCATGCTGCTAAGTTGTGTCAGCAGTTATATAGCATCAAAGCGAACGGATTGGTAAAAAAGTCATCAATAGCGAGCACTGTGTAAACTCTGTTTAATGTAATCTATTTTTTGCATTGTTGTATAATGATCCATTGGTGTAATTATTTCCTATTAAATATTATTATTTTATTTTTTATCACTATAAGTTGCGAAATTGTGTCGTGGATGTTTAAAAATTATTATAAGTATTGTTTAATCAGTTCTGGTGCAAATGTCAGAGGTGGCAGTGAATAAAGTTGTGCGCATACTTTAAAGAATTCTGCGTCTCTCAAATCTAACTGTAAGCCTCTGCACCCACTCTACTACGTGGCAGTTATAAAACCTACGTCTCATAGTAGTAACTGCGTAAACACTAGTTTAACCGGGCAAGTTTATAAGTTAGTAGTTGCACTGGAGTTAATCAGAGATAGAGCTTGTAGCTAAATAGGCTTCTGCACTCACTCTACTACGTGGCAGTTAAAAAAATCTATGTCTCACAGTAGTCACTGCACTAACACTAGTTTAGCCAGGCAAGTCTATTGACACTGTAAGTTAATAGTGACTGTTAGTCAGTTGTTAAGTAAACCTCTGCCTATATTACTACTACTAAAGGGGTGATTAATTATACGGCAAGTCAAATCATAATAAGAGTTTAATCTACCAACCAGGCCTGTTTTCAGTCTCTCAACTATCAACCGGGCCTGTTTGCGGTCCCTCAACTATCTACCGGGTCTGTTTTCGATCAACCTGCAGACTATCAACTGGGCCTGTTTTCGATCCCTCAGCTATCTATTATCGGGCCTGTTTTTGGTCCACCTGCAGACTATCAACTGGGCCTGTTTTCGGTCTTTGAACTATCTACCGGGGCTGTCTTCGGTCCACCCACAGACTATCAACTGGGCCTGTTTTCGGTCCCCCCGACTATCAACCAGTCCTGTTTTCGGTCCATTCACAGACTACCAACTGGGCCAGGTTTCGATTCTGTTAGAGAGTTGGCATAATTTCACTTCTTCATGCTCTTTTGTTTATCATTTTATCAGCACCTTTTGACTAGCCTAATCTAATCATCAATGCTAGCTGTTGAGGGCCTTTATTATTTGAAATATTATTATTATTATATTATTATTATTGGTCGGTGATGTGAGAACCCCATTTCAAGTTGCTTTGCAATTGCAGTTCAATAATTTCAACATCCAAATAAATAATAATAATAATCGTTACAAATAATAATAATAATCATCTATAATAATGATAAATAATAATGCATAAATAAATAATTAACAGAAAAATATAACACCATAAAATAATGTGCAGGATTTCACTGTGGGGGTGTGAGTTGGTAGCTCGGCCTACCTGCACAACCTCCCGAACTGTGATGGCAACTGTGTCTAATGCTCTTAGCAATACAATCCTCCCACAGGTCGACTTAGTAGACTGAGGAGTGGTGATTAACCATCCCAGTTACTAGTGAGCTGCCGATTGCGTTAGCTGTTATCAGTGTGTGAATCAAGGTCGAACTCTGAAGGGTGAACTAGTCAAACTAGGTTCGGTCAGCAGAGGTTCGGTTGATTTGTTTCAGTGCAGTGCAGAGGTCGAACATTGAAGGTGAATTAGGCAAAGCTAAGTTCGACCAGCAGAGGTTCGGTTGACTTGTTTCAGTGCTGAGCAGAGGTCGAACATTGAAGGCGAATTAGGCAAAGCTAAGTTCGGCCAGCAGAGGTTCAGACTGATCTGCTTATATATTACTACTCGAGTAATGGTGCGCAGTGAAGTTATTTGTATGTACAAAGAAACTTCTGAGAGTGTGCAAGCTGACTCTGATTTATTTGACATAAACATCCGTATTTATGCATGCAATTACATAACTGATTAGACTGATAATGAGTAGACAAAAGGTGGCCACACCTAGCACAATGGATTGGCTAGTGTGTGCCAATAAAATGTAAGGGGCTGTACTTAAGTGATTGCTTGGCTGAATCCACATGGCAAACATATAATATTGAATGCAAGGGTAAAAGTAGAACAAGTATACATAGAACTAATGTAGCTAGAGCGCATGCATAGAACTGTCTGGAATAATATATGGTAGTGAAAGTAATAGAATGTAAATAGAAAGTACATGGGGGGGTAACTGTCAACGCCGTCCGTCACACACTCCCCCCCATTGGCGATGGTGGCCAATAAGATACGTTGGCGGCGTTGGTAAAGCGTCTCTAGTCCCTGTAGGGTCGGGTCAGTCCCTTCTTAATCTCCTCTGCTTTCAATAGGAGCTGGCAGGCTTCATGCGTTATCGTGTGTAGCTGTCGGTCCAATGCTTCCATGCGGGTGCAATGCTCCCTCCGTCTCCTTTGCCTATCCTCTTCTGCTGACCTCTCACGGTCGGTTCGCCAGTTGTAATGACGTGGCGGTGAACTATCTCTTTGTTGTGTTACCGACCTGGGAGGGGGAGTTGTCTTCCTCTGCTTACGTGGTGGGGATGACTCCGCCAATCTTCCCACTCGGCGTTGTATGGGAGTTCTTTCCTCCTTCTCCTTTTCCTTCTTCTTCTCAGCATCTCGCTCGATGATCGGTGTTGGCACACCAAAGGGTGGAGGTGATGACCACTTCATCACCTTGCAGAATTCATTGTACCTGGCCTCGTCAACTTCGTAGAGAGGCTTGTGTTTGCCTCCGTGCTCCAGGGTACCTCCTTGTACTCGTATGTGTTTGAGTATTACGTCTCGTGACGCACTTCGTTTGCCACACTTACAGTAAAAGAATGTTAAGTGTTGGCGGACGTGGTATATCACTCTTCGTCTGGCTTGTTGGTAACTGCAGCGTCGACATCTCCACTGGTCGCTGCCTTCCACTGGCTCAGCCATCTCCTTTATCTCTCTCATGGTGTCTCCTCTCAACCATATTTCTCTCTCTGCACCAGTTGTTGATTTCAGCACTGGTGTGTCGACTTCTCCTGCAACATCAATTCGTCTTATATTGATGGTTGGTGACGGATTGGCTTTCATCATCATATCCTCTTTACGAGGAATAGTAGTCACAGTTCGCAGATGACTGTCGAGCGCCTTGGTGAGTGACTGAATGGTGACATTCGGTAGCTTCTCACCTGTTGTTGACGTGATGTCAATCTGTTCTTTAAGGTGCTGCACTGTTCGAGCCATCGCTTGTTGTATCTGTTGCTGTAGTGGAGAGTCCAGTTGGTCTACGCTTCTGGTGTTGCTGGGTAGTGAACTCCTCCGTGGCTGGTTGCGAACTGATCGTTGGCGGCTCCTGCACCTATCTTTATTTTGATTGGTGTTAGCCATCACGTGGTCCTCTATTGCCGCCCCCCACGTGGTTCCGTTATGGTGACGTAGGGTGGCGGTTTCTTGACTAGAGTTTTTGGTGGGTGTTCGTTCGCAGTAGCTGGGAGTTAAGCTACCTTGTCTCTTATTTTCTTCGGCGGCGAGTTTACTGGGTTGGGGAGTTGCTTCCTCTTGCTCACTTTTTCTCCCTCGTCCCTCTTCATGACATCTCATCCCTCTTTCTTCTATCTTTCTTTTATTTCTTCTTCTTTTGACTAATGTCCAGCCGATTTCGACCGGGTTTTCGGCTACCTCCGTCTTTGGAGTGAGAGCTAAGGGTTGCTGGGGTGTATCTCCCTGTCTTCCCGTCCCTGTGGAAGGGGTGTAGGGTAGATATTGTTCTCCCCCGGCCGCATAGCAGTGATAATCACTCAATTTTATAGGTTTCTGTCTCTCTCTTCGGGGTCGATCCAGGGGTGAGGTGGGCAGCCGGCTTGGTTGCAGAGGTGGCCACTCTTCCTCATCGAGTGTTGGTTGCCTCTGCGGGCTGGGTGCCCTCTGGATGACCTCTGGGGGTGGGGTGATATGTCTTTCTTGGTTTCTGCTGTCGTCTCTTTCATTTCCAAGGCGCTCTATTACTTCTGGCCTTCTGGTTGGACTGTAGCGAGCTGCCGGCGAAGGCGGGGGCGACAACTCCTGAGTGTGAGGTGTCTCCTCTCTCAGGGGAAGGTTTCCAGGTTCCTGGATAGGTGGTGGACTAGGAGGTTCCCTGACCACCGGCGACCTGTCTGGTGGGGGTGACGGTAATGGTAATGCCTCTGGCACTGGCAGCGGCAGTGGCAATAGCTCTAGGTTCTCAGCGGGTGCTGGGCGTGCCTTGGGGGGTCTTCCTCTTCTGGCCCCTTTCATATTGGGTTGGAGAGCGGGTTCCCGACAAGTGGGTGCTCGGCCGACCGGTTCTTGGCACGTCCTATAATGGCGCAGCCGCATTCCATTCTGTATGGACCATTGCCCATTTCTTTCCACCTTGTATGTATGATTTGGAAAGGCCTCCATCACCTGGTAAGGTCCGACGAAGCGTGGCTGTAGCTTCGCATTGCTGCCCTTCACCCTTCTCTTGTTCTCTAGTACGACGAGTTCCCCCTTCTGGAACACAGCGGGTTCCTCGTCGTCCTGACTCCTAATCTCTTGTTGCTGGTGTCTCAGGTATTCATGTGCCTTCTGGAGATTTTCCTGCACTTCTGCTGTATGTTCCATGACATTGCGAGGGTCCAAGGAGGGAGGCGTGCCCGTTAGTTGGTCCGGAAGGCGGACCTCCCGTCCCATCACTAACATGTTGGGTGTCTCTCCTGTTGCTGAGTGGGGGGTGCTGCGACATGCCCGCATGATCTGCGGCAGTAGACTGTCCCACTCGTCTCGCCCTTTTGTCAGTATCAGCGTATGAAGTGCATCTCCCAACGTCCTGTTCTGGCGTTCCACCATACCGTTCCCTTGCGGGTGGTAGGGGGTGGTCCGCGTCTTCTTGACTCCCCATAGACTGCATAGCTCTTCGAGTAACACTGACTCGAACTGCGCTCCCTGGTCGGAGTGTAGTTGCTCGGGTAGACCCCAGTAAGCGAAGACTCGCTCATCCAAGGCTACGGCGACCGTGGGTGCTGTGGCATCGGGCAGTGCTATGGCGTCCTGCCAGCGGGTAAAGTGGTCGGTGAGGACCAGTGCCCAGCGGTTCTTTCTCTTGGTCAGAGGTAGAGGACCGACTAAGTCGACTGCCAGCTTCTGGAACGGTCGACCGGCATACATCCGCTGCCTGTGGGGGTTTTCTGCTTTCCTTCCGTTCTTGGCCACCTGGCACACCTCGCAATCCTTTATCAGTCTCCTGACCAGGGGGGAAATGCCCGGCCAGTACCAATCGAGTAGGATGCGCTGCCTGGTTCGGTGCACTCCAGCGTGGATCAGCCTGTGTGTTTCCCAGACGACTTGCGTCCTCCTGCTGGGTGGACAGACTACACAGTGCTTCGGTCTGGAAGGATGGTGGAGCGTGATGGTCAGTACCCCGTCTGGACGAATCTCCATTGCGTCTCTCCGTTCGTAGAGTGTCCTCAGCTCGACACTCCCTTCCGCTAACTCTCTCTCTGTGACGCTCCCCGGCCGTCTCAGCTCGGCATAAATCCGGCCTACCGCATCCTGCCCGTCCCTTTGCTCTTGAGCTAAGGTTTGGACGGAATGTACCGGGTTTGTCACAGTGAGGTTAACCCGCTCCTCTTTCTCCTCTCTTGCTGCAGACTCCCTCTTCAGCATGTCTCCCGGCCGTCTCGGCTCGGCGTAAGTCCGGCCTACCGCATTCCGTCCTTTCGACTGCTCCTGAGTCGAACTCTGGGGGGAATGTGCCGGGTTCGATGTGTTGAGGTTGTCTCTCACCTCCACCTGAGGTCTCTGTTCAGCTTCTTGCTGTAGTTCTTCATGGGAAGGTCCCCCATCTCTCTGCTCGATGGAGCCGCACTGCCTGCAGTCCGCACAGGGTCCTTGTCGGCTGAGTCCATCAGCATTACCATGGTGAGTTCCTGCTCTGTGCTCGAGCTTATACCGGAACTCAGCCAAGATCTCCAGCCACCGAGCTATCTGGTTTGATGGCTCTTTCCGTCTGCACAGCCACCGTAGCGAGGCGTGGTCCGTCCGGAGCTTGAATTCCCGCCCATAAAGGTAGGGACGGAAATGTTTTACTGCCTTGATGACAGCAACCAACTCCTTCCGGGTGACACAGTAATTCCTCTCGGCGGGCGCCAGGGTCTTGCTGAAATACGCGATGACGCGTTCCTTGCCTTCCTGCACCTGGGAGAGTACTGCACCGACTCCTACCGCGCTGGCATCTGTGTCCAGGGTGTATGGTAAGTTGGGGTCGGGGTACCCGAGTACTGGAGCCTGTGTGAGCCTGGCCTTGAGCTGTTCGAAGGCAGTCTGCTCTGCTTGCCCCCACTTCCATGGCGTCTCCTTCCTTGTCATCACCGTGAGAGGTTTAGCAATGGTGGCGTAGTCGGGGAGGTATTGCCGATAATACCCGGCCGTTCCGAGGAACGCCTGCAGTCCCTTTACGTCCTTAGGTGCTTCCCACCTCCTGACGGCCTCCACTTTCCCTGGGTCGGTGGCCACCCCTCTTGCACTCACCACATGTCCGAGGTACTTGACCTCTTCCTGCAGCAGTTCGCATTTGGAGGGCTTCACCTTCAGGTTTGCCTGGTGGAGTCGTCCTAGCACTTCGCCTAGCCTCTGCAGGTGTGTCTGGAAGTCGGGCGCGATGATAATCACATCATCCAAGTACAGGAGCAGAGTCTTCCAGTGGAGGCCTTTGAGAACCCTCTCCATGAGTCTCTGAAAGGTGGCGGGAGCTGAGGTCAGCCCAAATGGCAACACCTTCCACTTCCACAGGCCGCTTCTGGTGGTGAAGGCCGACTTGTCGCGAGCGTCCTGGTCTAGGGGTACCTGCCAGTATCCACTAGTGAGGTCCAGGGTAGTAAAGTATTTACTACCTGCCAAGGCGTCCAACGACTCGTCGATTCTGGGGATTGGGTAGGCGTCCTGTTTGGTTATATCATTCAGCCTCCTGTAGTCCACACAGAACCTCCACGTGTCATCCTTCTTCCTCACCAACACCACGGGGGAGCTCCAAGCTCCATCGGCTGGCTCAATCAGGTCCTTCTCCAAGAGGTCCTTGATCTGGCGTTCCGCCTCTGCCTCTTTCTCTGGTCCTAGGCGGTGTGGTGGACATCGGATGGGTCGAGCCCCCTCTACTGTGGGAATCGAGTGCTCCACTAGGGTCGTCCTGCCCAAATCTCCATTGTGGCTGCTGAATACCGTCTGGTACTTGATCAACAGCTCCTTCACTTGCTGCTCTTGCCATGGGTTCTGGCACCCTCTCTTGGCCTGCTGGAAGAGGTTATGTAGATGGGGGGGCATCTCTCTTCCTCCCGTCTCGTTCCTCTGCTGTCTTTTCTGGTTGGTCAACCCCTGGACGCCACTCTCTTCCACTCCCGTAAAGGTACCAATAACCTCTCCTGCGGGTAGTCTTAGTGTGTCCTGCGTCGGGTTGAGACATCTCACCAGCACGCGTCCCTGGGCGTCTGGCTTGTTGATACTAGTGGCGATAGGTATTCCGCCCTGTATGCTCTCGATCACTCCCTGAGGGAATGTATCCCTGGAACTCAGGTGACACGGAATAGTTACTTCCGCCTGTGGGGGTAGCTGGGTGTCCTGTCGGACTTGTACCTTGGACACGAGATTTCTCCCATGGCGGTCGGTACAGGCCAGTTCCTTCCCTTGTATCACCAGTACTGGACGGTCGAACCCCATCTGGCATCCTTGGCTTGTCAAGAAGGGCATTCCTAGGATGACGTCCTCGTTGACCTGACTTACTACAAAAGTCTCCTCAAACTTCACATGACGTATCCTTCCCTTCAGCGTGAGCAAGCCGTAGAACGGGAGTCTAGTACCGTCGGCCATGATTCCATGAGAATCGTAGTGCTGCAAGTTGCGTTGCACGTGGCTTGGTAACCGGTCAAAGACGCGCTTGGCTAACAGGTTAGTGTTACAGCCTGTGTCGATGAGGTGTGTTACCGCCTCTCCTTCTACTCTTCCGGGTAGGTAGTAGCTCGAGCGATATGGTCGCTCGATCTGGTTGCTCTGGAGGGTCACAGATTTCGGAATGAACTCTTCCAGTGGAGGCGTCTGGGTCTGCTTGTCCTTCCTTCTGGGCCTTGGTTCCTGCTGCTCAAGAGTCCCGTCGCCATCCGTTTCTTCCGCCACTGAGCTGTCGGGTACCGACAGGCTGGCAAAACGGTTGTGTAGGGCGATAGGGGGACTAGTCAGGAGGTCCATGGGAGGAGTTGCTCGCCGTGTCGCTATGGGTCCACTGGAGGGCGCCTGTGTCTTCTCCTTCTGGTTCGTCATTGCCCGTGTGCAGCCAGTTGGTCTCCCTACTGCTGCGGGCGGTAGTCGTTTCCCTGGCGGTTAGGCCACGGGACGGTTCTACACGCCTTTCGAGTATGACCTGTCTGTTGGCATCCCCAACATCTCTTTGGAGGCTCTGTCTTCGTCTCTGCCTTTAGACTGGCAATCTCCTTGCTCAGTCCCTCTACAGTTCGAAGTAGCTGTGCCAAGGGGTCCTGTACCTCTTGGTGTCGAGCCATCTCTCTCTGGGGTTCTCTCTCTTCTTCCAGGAGGTCGGCCTCCACTGTCCGAATGTGAGGTCCTCCTAATGGTTGGTGAGGCACTTGCAGGAATTCATTTCCTGCCAGGATGGCTTCCTCCAGGTTCTGAGGGCGTACTGCCAACAAGTGACGTTGCAGGTACGTGTGCCCTAGAGTGCTGTGGAAGGTCTGCATCACCAGTTCATCCCTGTTCTGTCGCGGCAGAGTGCTGTGGGCTGCCGTAATGAGGTGCTCGACCGTGAGGGCATGGTCTCTGAGGCTGTCTCTTTGGTTCCGTCGATAGCTTAGCAACTTTGCTTGAGCTTCTGAGCGGGTCATGCCAAAGGTCGCCCGCAGTGTCCGTGCCACTTCCTCAGTGGTCTCACCTCGACCGCACCGTTCGGCCTTGCCTGTCAGGGCTTGGCGTAGGTGGATGACCGCTTCTTCTGGCTGCCAATGGTTTGCTCTGGTCACCTCCTGAAACCGTTGCAAGAAGTAGTCCACATCCCCTGTACCATCGTACTGTGGTACTCTGAACTTATCTCTGGCTGTGGCTACTGTCATGCGGTCTAGGATATCGGTGAGCGTCCCCATCATCTGCAGGCTGGAAGGATCCCGGTCGATACTCAGCGCTCTTCTTCTTTGTGCCATCTTCTCCTGGGAGCTGCTTCCAGTGGGTGTCTGTCAATCCCACTGCTGCCACCAATGTGCAGGATTTCACTGTGGGGGTGTGAGTTGGTAGCTCGGCCTACCTGCACAACCTCCCATACTGTGATGGCAACTGTGTCTAATGCTCTTAGCAATACAATCCTCCCACAGGTCGACTTAGTAGACTGAGGAGTGGTGATTAACCATCCCAGTTACTAGTGAGCTGCCGATTGCGTTAGCTGTTATCAGTGTGTGAATCAAGGTCGAACTCTGAAGGGTGAACTAGTCAAACTAGGTTCGGTCAGCAGAGGTTCGGTTGATTTGTTTCAGTGCAGTGCAGAGGTCGAACATTGAAGGTGAATTAGGCAAAGCTAAGTTCGACCAGCAGAGGTTCGGTTGACTTGTTTCAGTGCTGAGCAGAGGTCGAACATTGAAGGCGAATTAGGCAAAGCTAAGTTCGGCCAGCAGAGGTTCAGACTGATCTGCTTATATATTACTACTCGAGTAATGGTGCGCAGTGAAGTTATTTGTATGTACAAAGAAACTTCTGAGAGTGTGCAAGCTGACTCTGATTTATTTGACATAAACATCCGTATTTATGCATGCAATTACATAACTGATTAGACTGATAATGAGTAGACAAAAGGTGGCCACACCTAGCACAATGGATTGGCTAGTGTGTGCCAATAAAATGTAAGGGGCTGTACTTAAGTGATTGCTTGGCTGAATCCACATGGCAAACATATAATATTGAATGCAAGGGTAAAAGTAGAACAAGTATACATAGAACTAATGTAGCTAGAGCGCATGCATAGAACTGTCTGGAATAATATATGGTAGTGAAAGTAATAGAATGTAAATAGAAAGTACATGGGGGGGTAACTGTCAACGCCGTCCGTCACAATAATAATAACAATAATAATATAATTATTATTATCATTTTAGTTTTATGTTGTTGTAACAAAAACATTATCATTATTATTTATTATTATTATAATAATATAATAATAATTAATTATTATTATTAATTATATTATTATTTATTAATTAATAATTGTTAGTTTGTTTGTTTGTTGTTGTAACAACAACAACAACAACATCATTGTTGTTGTTGTATAATATTTTCGTCATCAGCTAGATAGCAAAAATTATTAAAAGGAGCTAAAAACCTTAATAAACACAAAAAGGTAGCAACAGTTTTACAATAATACTAAAAAGACGACACGACACCATCATAAAAATAGTTTTTGTTTATACATACAACTAATAAAATATTCATAAAAAAGTGCGTGCTTAGAAGCAACGACCTTAGCACGGTGCTAAGGTCTTTACTGTTTGAGAAGCTGTTTGGCGGCCTCTCAAGAGCAGACGGTAATTTACTTTTGCTAAAAGCTATATAAAAGAATTGGCCATGACCCTATTTTAGTGAGTCAGTTATTAGTGTTTGTTTTATGCCGTTTTAACGCTCTATGCAATTATTGATACTTGGAGCCGCATCGTTTTACAATATACTATTACTATAAACTACGCCGAGTGTTTAGAGCGATGTTTTGTGGGCGGGTTTGAGCAGTATCATGAGTCAATAGGCTACAAAACTGCGAGACTGAAGGATATCCTTTGTGATAACACACACAATAATAATGAAGAATAATATTATATAATACACACGCAGTAGGTAGTCATCCAGTGGTAGTGGTCTGGCAAATGACGAAAACTCTCTGTTGTTGCTTCAAGCAACTTTGCTGATACAGACTATTTTACATCACCAACATTATTATTGTCAATGCTGACTGATGATTGGTTGAATGAATGAATAATTATTATTATTTATAATAATAATTATTATAATAATGATAATAATTAAATTTAATATAATAATAATAATTAGATAATAATAATTGTTTATTTATTATTTTTTTTACAATAATAAAAAATATAATTGTAAATAATAATCAATAGTTACAACTTACAGTAGTAGTAGTGGTTTGATTAGCCTATTGGTGATTGCTTGCTCGCTGCCTGTGTACTTACTTTAGTTGCCTCATCCTCCTACTACTACCACTACAGTCTGAGTCTACTACTGCTACCGCCACCACCACCGCAACTACTACTACATTATTGTTAATTATTTATTTTATCTATTAATTAATATTACAACAATAATAATTATTTATATATATTGATTATTGTGTAAATTAACATAAATAATAATAATTAATATTATGTATTTATATTAATTATTATTATTTTTCATAGCAAATTAAATAATAAATAATAATAGTGTATTTCGTAGCTGAAATTAATGTAAAAAAGTATTAGTAGTGGCAAAAAACTAATTAATAATAATTTGGCAAACACATCACATTCAGGATAAAGATCGCGTCAAAGGTCCTTAGCTGTATCAAATACCGTCTACTAAGCCTCGGAAGAGGGCAAGCTGCTTGCATGCACTAGCCACTGTAGGCTTATCCCGGAATATGTTAATACCCTCTGGGACCCTTAGGCTTCTGACAACATATTTGGTGAAGCATTATAGCATATAAAAACTCAGGCGATAATGTCCCTTAAAAATTTCAAAGGAAAGTCTGGGATTACAGAAACTAAAACTCAACTTAACTTGAAACTATTAAAGTACAAAAGAAAATCACACAGACTGTCCTTGGTACTGAGAATACTCTGAGATAAAACCTGACACCAGGCTCTATCCTCGACCTACTATGATCTGGTTAGTGACAGAAATCGGATTACAATGGTAGTTCGAGCTGCACAGCGAGGTGAACCAACCTCAATCTATGCTTCAAGTCAGACATATCACAACAGCTTCTTTCCTCGTAGTGTCAGCTACCTTAGGCTAGGGCCAACAAACTCTCCACAGTAAACTGCAATTACTTTGACTCACTCACTGACAAACAAATGATCGAAGGGGCAATCTTCATTTGGTCGAAAAGATCTTTTGAGTGTACTTAGTCCACGAGTGAATAGCAATCGTTATTAAGGTTATCATTATTGAGAGATTTTTTTCTCAATACCTGCACATAAACATACACCCTCACTGATTATTATTAAGGATTGGAACAAACGTAGGCGGTAATGAATGCAGACATAGCTTGAATAAACGTAGACAGCCCAGTAATGAATTTTTCACTTGTTTTGTTCCATTTATTGATTTTTTTTATACTGCCATACACACTTATACGTGTGTACTTCTATTCCTATATTAGAATTTGTTCGAAAAACATTGAAAATTATAATATGTGCAACAGATTATAAAAATTATTAGTTATCATATAGTGATTGATAATATAATAACTATCATTATTATTATTTTTTTATACTTTTACTTAAAACTAGTCAGTGGCTGGTGATTTTCAAATTTTATCAGATTAATAATAATTATCACTTGGAATGGCTTTCAGTTTAATATAGTAAATAAATAGTAAGAGTGGCAATTGCATTTTCATTTTGGTAAGCTGTAGTACATACTTCCATGGTTTTACAAAATTCATGACATAAAAGTTATATTTTTTTTTATTCGTAACCAAATATTTTAATTATCAAAAAAATCCAACTTCTTTTCACACACATTTTTGACTTGGAGAAAATATCCTGAAGTTATGATCATTATAAAATGATCCATCACAACAATAAAATCCATTCCCGGTTATGCAATGCACATTATTATGGTAATAACCTGCCTACATGATCATAAATTTGTTATAATGGTTTTCTGGAGTAACTAAGTGACTCATCTACCACTTTCTCTAAGTGCAGCAACCTGACCCGATCATACAAATGGGAAACTGAACTAGTCAAAAAGGGGCAAAATTTTGCAGCTGATTGCCAGTGTGCGGAAACACGGTTTTGTGAAGTTATTTTATGGATGGTCAAAAATTCAGAATGCAACCATGGACTGTAGAAATTTTTGATAACAAAATAACCAAACTTTGTCAAGTAGTGATATGAAATTGTTAACTGCACAAACAAGAATAAGCAAGGGGGAAATTCTCAAATCTGGGAGATTTAGGGTAAGCATACGTACTAAAAAAAGTGTTGGAAGTAGCTTGAGAGGGATATTGATGATTTTGGGCTGTTTATATCAAGCTTATTGCATGCCAGCTGTAGTACTTGTAGATACTATAACTTGTACATGTTTTATACATCATTATTATGCACTAGATCTCCATAGGCTCCAGCAAACAATATATACTTACTACCTAGCTCCCACTTATTACCTTCACTATCAATGGCTTGCTTACATCGTAATTACAAATTGTGTGATGACAAACATCATTCCCCCTTGCTTCAAAACTAGGAGATATCAGTTGGTAAACACCAGTTACTGCAAATGATAAAAGCGCAGTCTCACACCAATTCATGTAATACTCTTCGTAGTTGTATCGAGCACATATTGATATGAATCACCAAAACAATGTTTTATATAATGAAAAAATTCACAAGACGCATGTTTGTTGTGAATCTTTATTCAAAGAAGAACCTAAATTTTCTATCACGCTGATGATGATCATTAGAATTAGAATGTGATTGAAATTTTAGGTTTTCCGTTGAACAAATATATGTAACAAACATGCGTCTTATATTTCTTTACATTTTAAAGTTACCAATCCACATCAATATTTTTGCATAAAAACAATGTTTCTTTCTTGAATATCACGTCATACCCGGTATATATATAGCAGCTTTAATATATGCTACCTGATAACAATCACTTAGCTTCGTTATTTTTACACGTACTACATTTGCATTATACACATTGGTCATACCATTAGTGGCAAACCACTTCCTCCAGGCGCAGGATGTATGTAGCCAAAGCTTTCTTCTGCAATGTCCTATGCCAATTTTTTTATTTCCGCGTCCTCTGTGTATTTTCATACTATTACACCACTGAAGTAATCCCTATGCAATATATTTTATGATCAGATCATGCTATATATCTAATACCCAAATAATATATTTAATTGTGGATGATTTCAACTTGATCCACCTTCTTGTTCCATTTTGTCAAATGCGAATACAAGTCCGGACTTGAAATATGTAAAATAAAATCTTTACAGTTGTGTGAGAGATTTTTATGCTATTTCTACGCGAAAGTGACTTCCTCTGCATCAAAGTGATGGAAGTTACAAGTTGTCTTTCACAAAGTTGTAGTTTACGGTTTTTGGGTTTGCCGACTTTGAAGTTATTCGATCATCATAGTATAGATAGTTACGGTGTAGTTGTGCTCATGCTGTAGAATTTATCAGTCTTGATTTAATGATTACTGTTTTCCTATCAGGTAGTAGTTTTCCATGCATTTGAAAGTTGGTTTTTGCTCACCTACATTATGAAATTATAATAATATAACTTTAGTAATTATTATTAAAAAATTAATGGAAAAAAAACATGGGTTTTCCTGACTTTTTTGTCTGAAATAATAATTACAATCAATGTTTCCCAAGTTATTGTTACATATATAAATAAAAGCTTAGTTGATAAAACAATGATGTTAATTAACGTTATAGTAATATAACATTCTGATAACATGCATGCTTACATCGTATACGTGTTTAAATAAAACAAAAAGTGGTCACTCTATACAGACGGACATACATGGTTGAAATGCTTAACGTGGTAATGATTTCAGTGCATCTTCTCGCTCAAACCCGACGTTGTGTTGGTGCCATTTAACCTTTAACACTCTTGCTTTTCCTCCAAAATAGCACAATATTTGGGAACAAACCTCACCGGCACACTTTAAAGCAAAATTGCATAAACTATTTTAGGTAAACATTCTGTAACTTTGTGGTTATGTTTATGAAGCCAGTGAAATGAAAACTTCAGATAGTGTTTTGATAGTTTACACAATCAAGTCCATTAAAACGGATAACTTGTGCTGATGAGTTGACAATCTGGTGATGGCTAATGACACGCATCACATGTCCAGAAAGCGTGCTTTTCATGTTATATAATACATATATTACGGCTTGGAATGATATTATTGTTGCAATCATACGATTGGCTGAATAATCTACTGCTAACGATGAAAATCACTGCCAGTTTAGTAGTACTTGTACTATCAATAAGATAAACTGGATCAATCACTCTAAAAGCTTTGACACTTCAATACCAATAACAATAATTGTTCTCAAATGAAATAGGATTAAACCAATGGAAACACTACACAAATAGACCAATGACAGCAACCCACACAATAACTGTGAAGTAACGAATAGTAAAATTGGTCAACATCCTCTTTTGACTATGTAAATCACTCAACTTAAATAGCTCAATCGGTCACATGACCCTGGAGCAGCATATAACCCGCACCTTCTGTCAACTGCTTTTACTTTTGCTGATAGTGACAGAACAGACGGCAGCAGTTGCTGAATAAGATGCCTCTGGCAGGAAACCAGAACATGAATCGAACTTCGACCATTTCTAAAATTGTACAGAATTTGAAGCAAGTAATAACACGAAACGGTGAGTATCTATTATTTATACAAGCGTCAACTACTTTGTTTTCTAACCTACATGCAGAAAAAGTGGTGAAACTCTTTTTCTGCGTGTAGGTTAAAACACTTTCTTGAGGTTTTGATTTCATAATTGCTTTTTGATATTTATGTATAATATTATTTACGGCACTGAAATTGTCATGCTGCCAATATGACTACCATATGATGATTTTTTATTTCCAGTAAGATTTTTATTGATATGCTCAAGATTTGAACCAAACAATTTGATTGAATATTTTTGTTCAACACTGTCATGAATTGTTTTAGCAATAAAACTTTCAAAATTATTTTCAAAGTAATTTACTAATCAGATATGTTTCTGAACTTTGACGCCACAGGTACATTTTGCCTTATCAGGCTTAAACGAATGTGTAAATAATTATATTTTATCTAAATAGCTCTATTTATGAACTTCTAAACATGCGCACGGCCATAGATTTGTGATGTAAGTTATTAGTGGTGGATATTCATCAAGTGTCTGCTAGTTTGTTTATTCCAATTTCATCTACCGATTTTAGAGACACTCAATTACTTACTATGAGCTGCCAGAGCCAACGATTGTTGTGTAATAATTTATTGTATTATGAGATCGGGTCAACAAACAGTTCATGTATGTAACGGCCAGACAGCTTTTGTACGTGATTCTCTTTCCATCGAAATTAGAGTTGAAAGTTCTCATTCCCTGCTGTAAGAGCTATAGATAATATTGAAAGTATTTGTTCATGTTAGCGCACCGCTCTCTTTATTGTTAATTAATAGGCACTCTCTATAGATGTTGTTTTCTTGTTTTCGAAAATATTTTTAATCTAAAATCTCATAATGAAATCGGCAAAAATTCAAATCAGTTAATGGAAGTTGTCTACCCTCAATGCGAACACTGAACAATACCACTGGCTGCTGCGAGTTGTATTGGGACTTTCCTCAATGAATTAACCTGTCCAGGTTTCAAATTCTGCTGTGACTGAGGAGTTAGTTTGTACCACTTTCATGCATCAGGTCACGGGTTCAAATCCTTTCCCAGCTACCAACTTTTTCAGATTGTTTCAATAGCAAATAAAAAAGAAAAATATTGTTTTGAAGTACAGTGGAATGTTTCTAAAATAGCTCTGTGTATGTAGGCATAGTTTATGATATATGCTACAGTACAACAATTTTGTGTTGTTCAATATATCTATTGTTTACCTACAAGCATATCGAGCTCTCTCAAGGCATCTGAAGTGTCTCAAGCATACTTATCATTTGTCCATTCATTGCCATTCTTGCTAGACGTGAGCCAGTATGTGTTGTAATGTAAGATATGAAGCCTCTTGAGGCAGAAGTTGCTGCCCCTGTAACTAGATATTTTATTCGTTTGCTCTTAATCTTAAATCATCTGCCGGACTGTAGATCCTCCACTTCACATGGGGTCTAAAAATAATCTTTTCTGGCACGCTGACAAGACGAGTCAGTGAAAATGCCAGTTAGTCAGGTTTTCTATTCGGTTGTGTGTTCGAGGGCTTTATGAATACTGCCATGGAATTTAGGAGGGTATTCTTTGGTATGTTACAGTTTAATTTTTTAAATAACTATTTTGAGACTCGCTGTATTTGTTTTATCTGTTTTGTTCTAGCTTTGGCGTGAGTAAATGAAGTGATTTTAGTTGGCTAGTTTGTTATCAGAATGTGGCTGACAATATGATACTGTATCACAACTCACTCATTTCTTGTGTAAGGCTGTTTACGTTAATCATGTGAGGAAATGTTTTGTTTGTTTGTTTGCGACAGTAGTTGCGCTATGTCATTGATATGATTGGTGAATTAGCCCAAGTGCTGATAAACTAACAGTTTATTCAAACATGAATATTTTAGCATAATCAAAAATTATTATGTAACCAGTCAATGGTTTTGTTGTTGAATTGGTTTGTTATCAGCTGACTGGTCGGAGAAACTTTATTTTTTGTGTGTTTTTTAGTGTTTGAATAATTGTTTAAAACTAATAGAAGGAATTTCTCAGTGAAAAATAGTGCCTTGTCAACCTACATAATCGTTGCTCCACCATTATTTCCTATTGATATCAGGACATTTGGAACTTAATTTTGTTATGGATGTATGTGGAGACAAATCAAAAATGTCTTTCTGTAATCTCTATCAACTTATATAATAGAAGACGACTTGAAGAATGGAGATGTACCATTGTGTCTAACGCCTGAGGTCCTTGTCATACTCAATCATGGGTTCGAGCACCTCGGAGACACCCGCAACTGTGGCAACAAATCGTATAAAGACCTGGACTTCTTACAGGGAGCGCTTAGCTCCACTCAGTATCTCCGGGTAATGATCCTTAATTGTTTGATTCAGTACAGTAGTAACCTTATTTAGTACAGTAGTAACCTTATTTAGTACAGTAGTAACCTTATTTAGTACAGCAGTAACCTTATTCAAGTTAAATTAATCTTTATTTGATTACAACGCTCTTGATCAGCTAATTTTTACATTTGTGTTGTTCATATTAAATACAGATTGGCAAATTCAAAACTGCCAATTAATTATTATTATTGAATTGTTGGAACTATATAAATTGAATGTTTTACAGTTGTCACATGGAGGCAACTCTACCATACAAGCACCTTTGGACTTGACTGTGTTCACTCACTTGTCACAGCTTGATATAAAACGCATACCAGTTCATTGGATTGGGGATGTGAAAAAGTTCAAGGACAGGCTTACGCTGATTCGTATGTGTCGGAGCATCAATTACTTGGAGGTAAACAGATGATATGTGGATGATGGGATGGCATCTGTTGGTCATAAAAACTCTGTAGAATTCTCTAGTTATGTTTTAACCGCTCTCTTGTTAAATTAATTGACTTTCACTATTTATTAATGCCAAAAAGTTACTATTAAGGGTGCTTTCGGCGGCGTCGCATTTGGTAATAAATGAATTGTTAAAGCGACGGCATTCGGCGTGCTGTCGCATTTCTAATACAAATGCGAGGTCGGTCGGCGTACGCGTCGGATTATTTAATAAATGCGAGGGCGTTCGGCGGAGAAGTCGCATTCAATTAAATATGCGGCAGCGTTCGGCGAGGTGTGCCGAATTTATTCTAGAGTGAATATTTTCTTTTATTTTAATAGCCTAAACGAATGCGACGATTTGTCGCATACAGAAATGATTTTCATTGTATTTGACACCGTTCGGCTGAGAATCAACAAAAAATGTTTTAGCGCAGGCACATTCGCAGCAGGTACACAGTGCTTCAGTCATATGAATTTGCACCTTCAACCTGCAGTATCTCACTCTGGCGCTTTTCATTTTTTGTTGTTGAAATCATCAAACATGGCTTATTATTTTATTTTCTCTGTAAATTGATATGTGTGGCGTTCGGCCATAAGTGACATGACATTATTTTTTATTGTGCAGCTTATCATGTGCTGTATTCTTCAGGTAAATAATAAGGTCGCTTCATGACCAAGTAATTATTTATGTAGCGTTTATTCATGCATTTTTATTTATATTTATTTTTATTATATTTATATTTTTATTTAAATGTGACATAATAGGAATAAATCAAATGCGACGCCGCCGAAAGCACCCTAAAAGACAAATAAATATTATTTGAATCGCTCAACCTTTAAAGAAAATGAGATTGTTGATGACGCTTAGTCTGAAAAACCAGTCAAGTTTATTCAACATTTCGAAAAAATTTCTCGGCGGATAGATGTCATCCCATCACCATTGCTAAGCTAAGTTTTCCTAGGTTCGATTTATAAAAAATTCATCGATTTCTGTCTCTACTTTGAATTGGAAAATAATAAATAGTTAGTAATTATTAAAAAGTAGAAAAATTAATTGCAAAAGTTTTGGCTACATGCCAGTATAAGTTCACACTAAAATTTGAATATTTTTGGTGTATTAATTTGTAAAATTATTACTAAATGATGGATAATTGATATAATAAATTAAAATGAAGAATATTATTATTTTATTATTATTATGTCAATTACAATCTGAATTTTGAAAAGCTACGAGTTCTTTTAGTTTTGTTTCCTAAAATATTTTCTAAATCAAAATTTTATAAAAGAAAACGCTCACGTAGAATTTAATCTACATCATTGAGCTGTTTGATTGTCAACTGATGTCATCGCACTAGTCTCACACTCTGGTCAATGGCTTATTATTCTATCTTTGTTACTCATAACCCTGTAAATAGACATGTACAAATACATGTTGATACACGTGTAAACATCTCTGATTAGCTGTATATTTATGCTAAATATATTAGTCTATGCATTATGGGAATGATGTATAACACTTCCGTTAGTAAGCGATATAATAATAAACAGGTACAAATGATTAGGTAGCTTATGGTCACTAGCTTCTTTCAAGTAATTGTGAGAAACTACAACGGAGAAGGTTGAAGTTGTTGTTTTGTTTTGAAAGTACATGCGGTAGTTCATTTGTGATGGTTGAGATAGACATAGTTCCCTGGGAATTTTGGAACTAACGTAGACCGGAATGAATGTCGACAGGAATGAATGCAGACTTAGCTGGAATGAGCGTCGACACATTCTGGAATGAACGTCGACAAACCTGGAATGAAAGTAGACTATGTTAGAGAGAAGAAAATCTCGACGTTCATTCTAGGAAGTGTCGACATTCATTCCTGACGACATATAAACTTTCGTTTTGACGTTTATTCCAGGAATGAAATAAATTATCATTTTTTTCCAAAGCAGGCAACACCTGGAATGAAAGTCGAAACGATATTTTATACATCGCCTAGAACGAACGTAGATACATCCGGGAATGAAAGTCAAAATTTTCAAGTTTATAGTGTAGTTGACGTTTGTTCCAGGTTTGTTGGCGTTCATTCCAGGATATGTCTACATTTGTTCCAGCTGTGTTTGCATTCATTCCTGTCTACGTTGTTTCCACTTCCCGTTCTCTGTATGGTGTATGTACAAAGGTTAAGACTGGGTAATGGGTCTCCTTTCAGGAGCTGTTGAAGAAAAGCTCTGAAGCCGATACAATCTGCCTACCTTGGACTAAACTTAAGAAGCTCTACCTGGCTAACAACTTTATTAAAGAGTTGGATGATTCATTGGTAAGGGACGATAGCTACCTAACCCGAGAAGGCCCCTAGGTCAAACTGAGCACCCTTTCTAGCTGGCTATAACGAGTGCAAGTAGCGATGTGTGATTTGTTTATTTGTTTGTGCTCAGCATGAAGTCAGCGATGGGACGTGAGCTGTACAACTAATATATTATTATCTAGCTATTCAGCTGCTAAATTATTAAATGTACAACCACTTATTTGAAATATTTTTCTCGGTTTTGATATAAAACTCTCTGTCATCAACAGATAAGGGGGGTGAAAGGCCATAAATTTCCATCATACCCATAGAACTCACATCACCAATAGATAGCCACACTGCCTATTACATGACACCTGCTGTAAGTGTCACGCACTGTATTTTATAGAATCTTCTGCCGCAGCTGGAAGTTTTGGACTTGAGCCAGAATTATTTGACAAGGACAGGCAACTACTTGCAGGTGTGTGTCACTGCTACTGTATGGAGCCGACAGTGAAATAAATGAGCAATGGAAATATAAGTAGCGAACTGTCAATTTTAGTTAGTTAACCTCGACATTAGCAGCTTTCCAAGACTAAATATTGATACTGGTTATTGTATTGTAGTGTCTCACAGAACTGGTACATCTCAATATATCGTACAACTCTCTCGCAGCGATACCCCAGTTCTCTGCAACTGGAGGCATGAAGTTGAAGACCCTGGTATTACGGGCTAACCACATCGAACAAATTGAAGGTAGAATTTAGGCTTTTGTGTGCAATGACTAGCCGCAGCATCACTTGCATGTGCTCCAGCTCATCGTCTTTGGTTGATAACGATGTTTTTATCTTTGTCATTTCATTAGATAACCGTTTATATATGCTGTATAACTGCTGAAATGGGCAGTGGGGCATTGGTTGTGTTCTTGACCACTAATGCTAGTACATGTACATCTACTGATCAGAAATGACAACTAGGTGTCCCCCTATATTCTTCTCTACTTTCCATTCTCGTACAAGTTCGATTAAAATCACTGTTAGCCATAAAATGCTTCGCAACAACAAAGAAGGAGCGGCCATTAACGACCTACTTTGGATGAATACTTGCGGTCTAGAAATATTTTGATTAAAAACAGTGATACTACGCGGAGTAACATGATTGGGTGAATCGCTAGTTGCCTACTGATTTTATGATCTCAATCAAAACCTACCAAGAGCCTCAAATATAATGCTAGCGGTTGTTTTATCATTTTTTCGGATATCGGAAAAACCTTGTTGGTAGGCAATCAGTAGATGTACATTAGGAAACAAATCTCCAGTGAGTGGGACTCGATCCTGGTTTTCTGAAGGCTTTGTGTACAGTTTGCGCTGGCGCTAACCCACAACACCACTGCAACTTTCTCCGGTTGTCTTATGTTAGGAATAGAGACACTTAGACACTTGGAGACTCTAGATTTGACAAGCAACATACTCTGTGATCATGGCGTGCTCATTCCACTGCGCTCAATATCCACCCTTACTCAGGTACGTCACACTACTACCCTTACTCGGATAGGTGAGCATAACTAGAGCCCTGGTCTTTAGCTAGTTTAGGTTTTCTCCTTTTTTATCACTTTGCCAACATGAGCAGTTTCTTTTAGAGACTCGAAATATAGATCAAGGAGTTGTTTCCTCAAAATGGCTAATTTATTTCTGATAAAATTTTGAGTCAGTTGAGAAAAATATAATGACAAGAATAGTGGCCAGAGTTTTTCGGTTGGGAAATCAGCAAAGATTTTTCAATGTTGAACTGTCAAAGTTTTTTACTGATCACATGAAGTTGGTAACGGTGCAACCGTTGTACCCAGTGCACCAGTTGTACCCAGTCCACCCGGTATCTGTAGTATAAGCTGCACCCGTTGTACCCAGTGCACCCGGTACATGCACATGCTGCACCGTTGTACATTTTCTCTTGTCTTCAGCTCTACTTGGATGAGAACCCTCTCTCTTGTAACTCTCGACACAGAATTCTGACTGGTTCCATCTTATCCCCAAAAGTCATTAAACAGGTACACCTACGAGTCCTTTTTCATTCGCTTTAATATCACTTGCAAGTATTTTTCAGTGTGCGAATTTTTCTGGAACAACATCCTTCAACTTTTGTAAAATTGATTTTTTTTATTAGGCGTCAAATCTGTTTCAACCCTGTGATGTCCAATCTGATTTCATTGGAAATGAAAAATTACTTACCACGGGTGGGGTTCGAACCCACGCGGACATATGTCCATTGGATCTTAAGTCCAACGCCTTAACCACTCGGCCACCATGGTCATATGTTGCGTTACTGGTTCATGTTTAAACTTGTAGTTTTAACTTCGTCTGCATTTTTAATTATTGAAACAATGATTTACCACAGATGCGCAGACATACAATTTTTTACTTTCAAGTGCGGTAGACATGGTTGAATCGTGCTGGCCATTTTTATTTTACAAAGTAAGATTCTGTGACTTTTGATTTCGTCTTTGATCGTTATGTACATCCTTGGACAAGCTCGGTTGCTTTGCGATGTACATTCTTGTGATAGCACAGATGAATGTTAAATCTAGTTTACCATGAGTGACGATGTCTCAAGCCCACAACTTCTGACTTGTAGGCGCTTATAACGGCAACGGGCTAGTAGATGTGCATTATTTAACAGCTCAGTGCTGACATGTGCCACGCCAAAACACTAACAGAGTCTAAATAAACAACAATAAAATCAGTTGAATAATACTTTGACCCGCTGAAGCGTTTCGATGAATTGCGTGTGAAATCATGATAACTTCATTTTTTACACATATTCTTTTTTCATAAGGCAAATTCCATCAGTTTTCTCAGCCAATGAGATTGAAGCTTACAGTATATCTCATTGCGTATACAGTTTTTGCTTATTGTTGCATTCAAGCTGATGTAGTTTAAGCTGAATATTGCCTTTACAGCTACTGAAGCTACACACAATATCATGGGTAGAGGGTAGCAATCAGTGATGATGACCTTTTATTTTTTGTAGCTTTCTCTCGATGGACAGAAGTTTTCCGATGGTGAAACACAATCAGCGGCAACTCTAAGGGCTATTTTACGACCTTCACCCAACGACAGCGGTAGCTCAGCTGATATTGATGTCACCAACTCACCTCCCGTCAGGCGTAGAGTAAAGATGAATGAAGTGAATGATATCCGAGAGATTCCACAACCGGACGATCAGCTAGATAGCCCAAGTGAGCTCTCTTCCTTTCCGCATTCTTTATTTATCTCTGTAATTTATAGCCATATAAACTAAGTGTAACCAATTTCGTTTTTATTCTTAGCCGAGCCTAAGAAATTAGTTGTTGAAGATCCTGGGGCACCCAAACCCTCCCCGAAGAGTTCTGAGCGACTTTCACAGGCTAAATCAAGAATTGAGACTTTGAGAGAAGAGTTTGGGGACTCCTGGTTGCAGGGTGTTGATGGATACAAGACACCGTCGAAACGCCAAATCTACAAACCCGGTGGTACGCTTTAAAAATAATTATTTCTATGATGTTATAGAAAATCATTTTATCGAAGTGACACGAAAATTAAATTAATTCCAAATTTGTGCTTTGTTTTTATAGTTTTTTGTTATTTATTATTACTAAAATTATACTAATAATAATAATTATTATTAATGAATTGCTGTTATTTATTATTATTATTCTAATTCTAACAACCAAAGCGAATTATATCAATTATTATTTTTTTGTAGAAGGCACTAGTTCTACAGATATTCAGGCAACAGAAAGTGACGCTGCCGATTCAGGTAAAAACAATAACGATGAAGCAGACAGTAAATATGGCAGCGTAGAGGAAGCAGGAGACGATCATTTGATTGACAGTCAATATGGCAGCATAAAGAGCTCTGTCGAGTTTAGTGCTGGTGAGGAGTCGAACTACGGTGCAGATCATGGTGACAGCGCCGAGCTAGGTATGTTCATTCTCGAGTATTTTACCTGTATTATTACTAGTGTGTTTGTGCCTTTACCAAATCGTAGTAGTTTTTGGCACCAAGTAGCAATTACTGACATTCCATGTGTTATAAAGGCTATAAAGTCTGATTTTTTTATACCAACAGACAAAACCTGTACCACTCGTTGTATTCAAAAACGCCTACTCACTCTATTGCTGCCTCGCCATAACCGCTCACTCCCACGTTGCTCTACAGCCAACCTGATCTACCCCTGCTCTTTCCTTCGCTCTGTTCCATTGTCACCCCTTACTGTCCACACCTCGAGCTCCCCATGCACACTCTTTCTCTACCTGGCTCTTCCTCTCAACCCCGCGTAGCTCTGCCGTCTTCCACACTGGCCTAGCTTTACTCTCTCCATCTCAATTTGCTTCAAGGCACAGGAAGACAGTGTACTGGCATTTGTCTCATTGAGCTCAGATCTCATGCTATTAGAAATGAGAAACAAACAATCCCCAAGCATGAGAACCAATGATGAAACAAAACCCCGGCCTTACAACAAAGCTGTCCAAAAATCTGTTTGTGCAGCAGTTTGTAACCCTCTCAGTCTAGTGGAAATGGCATACATCAACAGGACAACGTCGCAGCAAGACAGATATCTTAGATATATTTAGGTTCTAGCTCACAAATGATTTTCATTTTAGAATTAGACTATGCTCCATTCATTGTGAAACTGCCCGCTATTGATGCCGAAGAATTTTTGCTAACATTCAGCAGAAGACAAATCATAGAGAAAAGTATTGAAGGAATCATTACAGAGATGTTAGACCTCTCTGCCCTGCTCGACGTTCATACTGTTAAAAAGGTAAGCAAACATTGATGTCTCCGTTATTTGTGGCTCTGATATATCAAATAATATTTATTATTAAGTAAATAATATTTATTTCTAGGATGGACGAGCGATGGTGAAATGCAAGTTTGATTACTTCAGAAAGGATCGGAGAGAGCGTTGCTATGTTATGGAAGATGAGAATGATGCCTTCCGATTGGCTGATATTCTACAGCCAATCGCTGCCACTAGTCAGTCAACTCGAAAATCTACCGGCATCAACGAGGTAAGCTTCAATTCATTGGAAATTTTTTAACTTTTCACCTGTTGGATTTGTGTGGGTTATGTTTTTTGTTTGTTATTTTAGTGTTTGAAGTGTGGCAAACAGTTCATTGTGAAGAAACTGGCCAAAAGTGGTAAGTCGAAATGTGGTTTAATTCTGTTATTTTTAGTTAAATACTTTTATTTCTTTTCGAAAAACTTGATGCTTGTTGTTACTTAATGAAGTAAATGTTTGCAGGGGCGAAAGCGGATTGCCTTCATTGCGGTAGTGACATGGTAATAGAGCTTAGCTCTAATCGTGATTCCCAGAGTACTCCTTATGGGTCGACCACCTCTAGTCCCTCTGGCTCTCCTCCTAAACATAAATTTAAGGCTACAGTTGATCATCATGATTCCAATGCTGACAGGTTAGTTTGAGTCCGTATTCTAGAATAATCTACTGACACTCAAGTACATAACAAAGTCTCAGTTATGTTGAAAGCTGGTTTGCTTTAGTGCTTTTTATTTTTGCGTAGATTCATAATCAGACATCGGTAAGTATGGTTTGACCCCTCAGTTGGCCACCTGTTCTCTGTAGTCCTGGTTTAACACACATCACCTGCTGTCTCCTTTCACAGGCATTGTCTTGTGGGTGTATTATCGAATGTCAACTCATTAATCTGCTCCATTGACCTACCTGTAAAATATCAATCATGCTGACACCGAAGTTAGATTATATTTTTAAAGGTTCTTGCAAACAATCACAAATTGATATATTTTTTTGGTATTTTTGCTTAATGCTACTTAATGATTTTTTGCCATTTGCACCATAATTACTTGCATAGTGTAGTATGAATTATAATTACACAAATTTATTGTCTAGCCAATCAAATGACAGCGTCTACCTGTCAACTGATGAGGTTGACCACGACCCCAAGTCTACAAATGTGCAGACGAATGCTAGTCGACAGCGGTCAGGTACAGCAGACACTGACACTACAATAGAGGGTACCTGTGATTGGGTGTCTATCAGAGATTCATCCAATCCTGGATCTGAGGATGAACAGTTGATAGAAAGACCTGCTGCCAAGATATCTGCTGCTATGACCCCGGACTCTGTCAGGTAATGATATCATCCTTTGGCTCATCTGAATTATTGTTGTTTAGTTATTCTTTGAGATCGCTGTGATTTGTTAAATGGTGCAGGAAATATATGAAAAAAACACAACATTCTCATATCATCTCTCACCATTTTTTATATGGAGTTATCTTCTCTCTAGAATATTTTACCATAAATTACAGTATATCAACTTGAAATTTTTTTAATGATTGTATTTAAAATCTTTTATCGATCGCACAAAGGTGTTGGCTTGACTTGCTGACGATCAATAAATTATCCTTGACAGTTATGAGAGCATAGAGTCCGCTTCAGATCGCTCAATTTATACCGAGCACCATGTAGATGATCATTGCAAGTTGGATCCTCTATCGGGTCTCAAGTTTGACCCAACAAACTTGTCATACATAGATCACAGGCTAAAGTTGCATTTAACCGTCTCCTACTTCCAGGATCATGAACAGCCAGCGTGCACTGTCCGTGTGAGTTCAGATGGACTAGTAACTACTAATGCTAATTGTTCAAATGTTATTTGACAGGAAATAGATTTTGATTGGTTGTAAGTTGTCATAATAAAACTTGTTCCGTTTCAGTGCAAGTGTGTGGAGTATACCAAACCAGGGGAGTATCCAGCCCTTGTTTTGCTCACCAACACGCATTTCTACATATTTCGTCTGCATTCCACCTTTTCAAAGTGAGTTTTCTGTACATCGCGTAATTTCTTCGCCATTATTGTTGTTGCTGGTTGCTAACTGGTTATGTTTTTGTATTTCTATGCAGACGAATAGATGTCGGGGGTCAATTAGTAGCTATAGAGAGATGTCTACTCTCTGATATTTGCTATATAGAGATTGGATTGTCTCATCAGAACATCAGGGTGGAACTTGAAAGATCTGGTTATTGTCTTCTCATTAGGGATATCAATGTAGGACAACTCCTTCATGCCAGTCTCAGCAGTAAGTTTGTTTATTTTTAGGTTTGGTTTTACCAGATGCTGTGTTTGTTTGAATTGCCTTTTGTTCATTTTTCAGAGAATTTTTTCGAGAATTATATAAAATATTTTTATTGCCGTATCATCATCTTTTATAGGAAACTAAACAAAAGTAAAATTCTCAATTCTTTTATTAAAACTACAAAAACAACCCATTATGTTTTATTGTCGTTTCTAACCTTACTTGTTTCTCACACTATCTCTACATTGATCTCTAACAATAACTTCCTTGACCTCTCACCACATTGCAGTGCTGATGAGTAACAGCGCCTTCAATGAACAAAGCAAGCTCAAGTCTATCGGCAAGGTTAACCAAGAGTATTACAATCAGATAGCTCGATGTCTGCCCAAATTCTCTCTGCCCGGAGATGGCAAGAAAGCTGTCCAATATGTGTCCGGTTTCCGCAGGTTTCCTGTCGCTGACACGTATAGCGTTGGTAGGTCATGTGACTGGTTACTCAACACGTCACAGCAAACATTATTTGCTCTGAAAATTGCATTTTAGTCGTTTATACATTAAAAGATTAATTTTAGATTAAATTATTCAACCTTAAGATTATTTGTTGTTTTTTTCGGTAAAAATTATATATTAGGCCTTGATCTTATGTCTTAGCGTCCTAAATTTGAATGAAATATCAGCAAATTTTTTTAGTAACATTTGATTTTCTGGTATTATTAACTTTATGTTCAAAAACTGCTAAAAATTCTAGTTCGAACTTCTTACGCATTTAGTTAGCATTTTAGAGAATCTAAACAATTTATTTTCGGATATATTGACTACAGGCAGCCATTTTTTGAGTTTTTCTGGTCATTGCAGATTTGTTGGAAGGATGCCAACCAATCAGTTTGATTGTTCATGGCTCCAGCTTGTACGTGGTAAAAGAGACGTACCACCTGCCTTTCACAAGAAAACGTCTCGCTAAAGGCCAGGTGTACTTCATGATTGAGTCTACCATACCTATCCAAGATATTGCCAGTTTGGTACTTTGTTTTATTTAGTTATTTAGAAAGTCACTGAAAATGTGCCATTGCGTTGCCGAGTTACTCAAAAAGATTAATTTTTACAATTAAAGTTATTTTGATCTTGTAAACGATTAATCGAAATTTTTTTGCAGCAAGTTATTTCAGATTTCATGAATTGATCTGTTAACAGTTAATTGATATTTGATCGTGTAGGCGATTAATTGAGATTCGATTAACATTTGATTTTGAAAATTAATTTTTGGTTTTGTTTTTGAACATATTTTCTCGGTATTTGGTATTACAGACAATTAATTTATATTTAATGTTTTAGACAATTAATCGTGAAAGATGTGAAGCCGATGTAAAAGAAGGCTTTGAAGAGCAGCCTTCTGAGTTAATTCATAGATTTATCTTTGCCTCCCCTGCTTCACTCTCTTTCTTTATCGGCTCTCTACAATCTCCCTGGAAGGACATATACAACGTTGACCTAGAAATCAACTGCAAATCTTAACTTTCCTCATAACTATTGCATTATCCGTTTCTGCTTTCGTAATTATGTTATTATTTATTATAAAAATAATTATCGTTTGTGATCGTCATTGGTGCATTTTTGGCTGGTTTTCATTCAGTCTATTCGTTTATTATTGCTAGCTTATTGGTGTATTGTTCATAAAAATCTTATTTGGCTGCCGTGTGACAGAAAGAATATCAAGCGAGAAGTTTTATCAATATTTTTACGTATTTATTTTGTATATGCAAATATATATTTACGAATAATTCAATCGTAAAAAATTCCTAATTTAAAAAATACCGTTATTTGCCTTCAAATTTACACCAAGAACCTCCAAAGGGCTTTAATCCGAGACGTAATGGTAAGACTGTCCAACTCAGTGGCTATCATACCAACTAACTAGGTATCCATAAAATTATCGTTTGGAAATATGTAAACAATGATTGGGCTTTACCGATTTTTTGTGAGAGTTGTCCTTTCAGTAAATTACGAAGATTACAACTCCAAAGCGTGCCTAAATTCGGTCTTGACATTAGCAGGTAGGTATGATTTAGCGATGTATATTTTGGGTTAAGGTATGCGCGCCTCTAGTTTGCAAATCTTTACATAAACTGCGCTATTGTTTGCGTTTAGCCAGGAGCTACGGTTTTTCTAAAAAATAATAAATAAACATCCTCCTGACTTACTTGTTACATTTACAATGAATGGTCCATCACCAAGACACTCAAATAGATTTGGAAAGACCCATCCGTTTCTACTACCAGGTCTTGTGGTTGTTATAGTCATTTTAAGCTTTAATTATTGGAGGACAAGTCGTTTAAACAAAGAATTGATTGCGAGCGTTTCTGTATCTCAAGCAAAATCACAAAAACTAGATCATGAAATGAAAGATTCACACCAGAAGTTTGAATCCCGATTAAGTGAATTGGAAGAAGAAAAGAAAAGACAAGAAGACGCTATTAAATCAAATAAAAAAGTCTGGGAAGACGAAAAGGTCAGATTATTATTATTATGCAAACAGAAGTAGTAGTACTAGCTAGCTAGCAGTAGTGTGTCTCTGTGTGTGTATTATTAATTATAAGATAATATATATATATCATTTAATAATAATTATTTATATATATTTTTAATCTATGACAAATAATTATTCCAATAATGATAATATAATAATAATAACTGTAATAAATTAATAGATTATAATAATGCATCAATTTATTATGAAACGCAATGATGAGATATATAATTAATCAAGCAGTAATTACCTAAAATGAAAAGTAATAATAATCATCAATCGTAACGTAATATATGCAATAATATATTGTGTTTTATATCATAATAAGTGTTGTGATAATAAATCAGTATAATACAGCAATGTTGTATAATAATTATTAACTATAGCTATAGTAGTACTATCGCTACCTGATGATGAGAGTTCACACCGATAATGTGCTTCAATGCTTACTACTTTTAGAAGTAGTACTTAGTGTAGAGATTGCGCTGAAGAATATTTGCATTCAAAATTGATAGACTATGCTTAATAGCACGAGCCTGACTGAAGAGTTTGCTGACAAAGTAACAGAGATGATGCGCCCTGCAACCATAATAAAATGATTCCTACTAACCTAGTGTTTTCAATCAATTCCCTCCTTTTGTTTGGGGAGAATTGATTGAAAACGCTAGGTTAGCAAGAATAATTTATTTTTTCGGCAAACCCCCTGAGGCCTGTGCTTAATAACCATCATGCCAACTTTTCTTTAATTGATAATGAAAGTTTATTGCTCGTTGCAGTCAAAGTTGAGAAGTGAACTGGATGAAAAGCACATTGATGTGCAAAAGCTGGAAGGTTTGGTCTTAGGCAATTTACGTATTATAGACAGTCATGGTGTACCATTGTTCATACATGTAGACCCATCTCCAACTTTCATGTTCAACTATAAGTTACTGATAATTGGTTCATAATTTGATAAAAGGCAGTAATGCAAACAGAGGTCAATGGAGAGGAGTGGCCAATGAGCAAATAATAAATGCATTACATTTGTACGATTTGTTTTACCTGCAAACTGGTTGCGATTGAATCTGACTAAACAATAAATTGTTTTTGGTTGATTAGGTGATGTTGAAAACATTAAACAGGAAATTGCCAAACTGCAAGCTGATAAAGTTGACTTGCAATCCAAGATTACGTAAGTGTTTTACCCCTGTTATTGCATAGGTACACCCAAATATCTGTCATTGTATTGGTACACCCAAATATCTGTTATTGTATTGGTACACCCAAATATCTGTTATTGTATTGGTACACCCAAATCTCTGTTATTGTATTGGTACACCCAAATTTCATTGTCCAAAGGTATCATAACTCTAGTACCAAATTATCTCATTTTTCTATGTTATAATTATATTATTTTTGGCCACACATTTTATGTAAATTGTTTGTTGCATAAAAGTTTTGTTATGACAATTAGCGCTGTCACCTGCTTACAGTTTTTAATCAGATTAATCTTTACTGCTAAGTTTTTTAATTCTTAAGTAACTGGTTAGTTTTCTTTTTGGATTAAACAATATCAATGAGCAACCCATTTCACTTTTTTCCATACTTTTAGTTTTGAAAACCACGCGTATGTTGAAATTGGGACCATTATTTCGTAAGGATAGCTTAAAGTCCTTGTGATGTGACTGCGCTTGAGCATAATTTCGCAAATAGCACAAGTTGCACAGCATTTTCAAAGAAAATGTTTTCACGCAACGTTTTCTGCAAAAGTTTATTTTCGCGCTAGCGTACATTATGACGGTCTCCTTAAAAACTAAAGCACCATTTCTAGAAGCTATAAAATGATTTCATTTAGAAAAATGAGATTAATTTTGCATTAAATAATTTTAATCTTGAAATGATTTTTAATTAATTAGTAGAAAAGACAGCATTTATATGTTTATAATGCATACCTAACTGAGCTTGAATCATGGTTTTACTTGAAGCTTTTTTACTCGCATAAAGTTTTGTACATAATATTTTTTCACAGCACTTGCATAAATAATTTGTCTAGCGCAAAAAACTTCCAGTAATGCGCTTGAAATTGTACATTATCCTGTATTAGATACTGTTGGACATACGAATTTTTTTCAGAGAAGCGAATAAGACTATAGAGATGATGAATGCAGCTGCTAAAGGCACTTCCACTGCGTTAGAGTAAGTGGATGTTGGTTTTATCTATTTTTATTGCAGTTTTGTTTTAGTATTCGACTTGACAATAATCATAAATATTGACTATACAAGTCTATACTTGGTGTTTGATTTTGATGTCTCTATGTTTAGTCAGCAGAGGAAAGAGAATTTTAAGATTATGATGTTTGTTGGAGCGGAATTGGGAAAAACGGGTATAGAACAACTCCTATCCCAGGCTGTATCGCTACCTGACAACTTCACGTAAGTTTATTTTCCTTCTTTGTTTTATTTATTTGTCAACAATAGGCTTGTGAATGTCCGTAAATCACTTTTTTGTTAAAGAATTATTCCTTTGAAATGTTTTTACCTACACTACTTTTTAGTTTTTTATGTAAACTGTGCACAATAAAAAAAAAATGCAACCTGAGCAAAAGTTTTGTTACTGGGGAAACCCAAAAACTAATGTGGGCTTATATAAAACAATGGACAAAATCTGGAAATACCTGTAATTAATTGGGGTTTTCCCACTGTTTGAAAACTTTCTCAGGTTGCGCAGTTTTCTCTAATGTAGACTTCGGAGCCGAAAAAATAAATGAACTAATAGCGATTGTTGGGAAATACCATGCTTCAAATTTAGTCACAACGTAAAAAATCATACATGGTCAATATTTATTATTTATTACGTTCATACACCGAGTTAAAGCAGTCAATGTTATATCCGCTGGTTTAAGGATTCCATCCCCAGATCAACAACCAATGTGTATGAAGCGAGCAGAAGAATTGTGTAGAGCGCAGATGAGTCGGCCGGTGGTAATATACTTTACTCAGTATTACATCAATGATTATTTTTTGTGGTGACTGTCTATGGTTTACATGTGTGTGAAAAATTATGATTTAATTTTTGTCAGTTTTACAAAATAATTGATATTTCCAGATTGTTTTATCCAAAATCACTTTTCCACTTTTCTTTTTTATGGTAGGTTGGTTTAGCACACCCCTTTTTGTATAGTACTGTTGTCGTAAGCTTAGTTTTGTTGCCATGGTTACGCTCCAGCCAGCGCTGTTGTCCATTGGGTTGAGATGTTGTCACGTTCCATGTTGTGTGAATGTGTTGTAGCAAGTAGTTGGCAATCAAGATAATGTAGTCATACAGTCACCTAATGCCCCTAAGGATGGCACCAGGGTAAGGGTGTTAGCGCATGGTTTCTGATTTTAGTTTTGAATTATTTTGAGTATTTTTTGTGATATTTGGTAAAAAAATACAGGATACTTAATATTGCATCATTATATCTGCAATGAGCTGGTATTTAGTTGGTCAGTTTCACTCTTAGGAAGTGGTCGTTGGCGAGAATTCTGGCGAACAGCAACAGTCAAAGGGAGATGACAATCAGGGAGGTGACAACTCTCAAGTGAATGTCCAACCGCAGGACGGTGACAACAAGCAGGAAGTTGTCAACCCTCAGGTGGATGTCAAGCCAGGAGAAGGTGACAGCAAGCAGGGAGTTGTCAACCCTCAGGCGGATCTCAGGTTAGGGGAAGGTGACAGCAAGCAGGGAGGTAGGTGCCAATCCTTCAGGAAATGCCAGCTTTTGTCGTTTGAACAATGGTCCAATACACGGAGATACAAAATTCGTTGGCAATGGGGATAGTGGCGGTCTTTCTCAATAGGTTTAATTACTGGAAACAGTTTATCGCCAGATAGAATTATATACGAGTGGATGTTACAGATTTGTTATTTAATTGGTTCTTATATCATTTTTTATTTGTTTTAAATGCATTCAGACTAAAGAAAACATATTATTTTAAAGGTAGAAATTGAAAAAAATGACCTGCGAAAGGGTTTAAATTAGCAACTTGAACTAATAAAAAATTGTCAATAATTTCTGTATTTTTAAAAAAGAGAAAAACGTATGTCCCTGGATACCGTTACCATAGACTCTAAAAGTTGTCCATAGTTGTATGATTGTAAGATAAATGCCAAAGTTTATATAAACTGCCCTCTTTTTTTCATCTTTAAAATAAACGTCGCCAATGGGCTCGGAGACAATATCCCTAGCACCTAGTTTAATAGTTTTTCTTTGTGGCGTCCTTTTACAAAATTGATAAAAGTTGTGAATTTTTTTCATATTTTTAGCCAATAGAATCAACTACCTGGAAAATCTAGCCACTCCTGGCGTATGTACTCTTATCGTCACTATCCCCATTGTTTGACACCATAAATTCTACAAGTTTCGTCTACTTCATCATTTTGTTTTTGTATATTTTAGAGCTAAATGTGTGCATTAACCTCATTGATTACCAGCAAGGAAAGAATATTTATTATAATTTATTTGTATAATCAATATGTTTAGGCACTAACAGTGTAAATCGCAGCCAAAAAGTAGGTAGGGTCATTGGTAAAAGCTAGATTTTTTATCTTATCGTCGATTTGAAGCTTAAAGACTCAGTCGATTTCATTACATAACCTGACCGTTTCTAATGATTTAGCACATCAATTGAAGTGGCAGTGTCCAATCACAATTTGTTTTAAAAGTTATTCATGTGTTCTAAATTAGTTTTATAGTAAAGACTACTTGATTCTATTTAATATTGACTGAAAAGTTTCTTAGATTTTTATTAGTGAAAGTCACATGTGAGTTTTGTTTTAATTTCATGCTAGGTGTCAACCCCCTGGAGCAGGCCCCACTCTCTTCTGATGAACAACCTGCTGTCATTGGTGCCAAAGGGACTGACGGCATCCATTCAGGTGAACACCTAAATACGACAGTTGCCAAAAATAGTTCTGTTTTGTACGAGAAAAAGCCTACTTCGCTCTCAAACATTTCAACCTCTTCTACGACGACCCCCATTGCTGTGTCAGTCAGCGCCGAAAATAACAAGCCAACAATAAGGCAAAGTGAGAAAGCAACATCTGCTCCTGGGAACGTAGGTCAGTGAAGAGGGGTATAGTCCAGTGTGAAAGAACGTAGGTCAGTGTAGAGGGGCATAGTCCAATGTGGAAGAACATAGGTCTATGTGATCAGGCACATGTCAGCATTATGAAAATCTAAAAAGCTGGCAAATTGCAACCTTTTGCCATTAACATCATCAGAAATTTGTCTTCAATCCGTTCTATATATTGGCTGAAGGATGAAACGGTGCCTTTCCTGCTCAGTGTGTCTGATGTATTGAATAACTCATTGCTTCATATTCACTAATGGTATATGAAGAGCACACCTTTTTTCATTATTTTTCTTCTAATAATCGCTGGATTTAATTATTATTATTATTTTATATTTAGTTTCCATCAGCACTCAATTCAACTCTCGTACATTCAAAGTCAGTAACTGTGATAACTTGCATCTAGTCATACTGCAAACTAATTACTAACAGCTGTTGGCGTTGGTTTGTTGTCATTACTCAATCTCAATTGTCATTTTATTTTGGTCAAGGCTGCGGCCATTATGATTCTGCAAATGCTTATATTTCCTCATAAAGATTTTATCCAGGATGACAATTTTTGGTGATGATTGGCTGATTATCAGCTCTATCATCTGCAATAACAGCTGATTTATAATTTCCATGATTTATTTTTTTCAATTTATTGTATTTTTATGCCAATTCTTCATAAATTTCAACAAGTTATGTGATTGCAAAAAACAGTTATCAAAACATTATTTTCGATAAATTTTACAATTTTTTAAAATATTTGGCTTTCTAGTTAGCCGATGCACTTTCAATGGGGAACTATGGCTATTGCTTTTTGTGTTTACCACAAGTCGAGGACAACTTTCCACTACACAAACTGAAGTGTATCGACAATACATGCATTACTGGATTGTTTCTCGATGAATATGTCATATTTCAGCAAACTTGGCACAAGGAGGCGAAACTCAAGCAAACCCTGCACAGCTCACTGGTAATGGGGGTAAAACAGCTGCTGGATATCAAAAACCTGATGATGGTCTCAAAGAAAAAGATGACGAAGGGTATAATATGCGCGGTAATGGTGAAGACGATCTGGATGATGACGACGAAAAAGATGATGACGACGAAAATGATGACTACAACGATAAGGCTGACTATGGTAATACCCCATGTACATCTACCGATTAGCTCCCGATTTGCCTTACCGATTGAGGATTTCCTTGCATCCGTTTCCTGTGTTACGTAATGAAATAATTGGTAGCATTTTATTTGAGGCTATTGGTAGGTTTTGCTCGTGGTCAAAAAATCGGTAGATATTTTACGATTGGACCAATCAAATCACCGTTCGTGGTTTTAATGTTTCCAACAAAACTGTTTCTCAAGTGCAATTATTTTTAGATGAAGAATCGTTTTTTAGCGTCCCGTCTTTGTTGTTTTAAATCACTTTATGGCTAACTATGGAAAAAATGTAGCGAGTTTCACCGGTATTGCGTGAGAATGGCAATTGGAGAAAAAAATAGGGGAAACTCCTTGACGTCATCTCCAATCGGTCAGGACAAATCGGTTGGTAATTGGTAGATGTACATGTAGCATAAGTCTCCGATATATTTCGTAATTGGTTATAATTATTTTAGTTGTAATTGATATTACTATGGTGGCTCAGAACGTTTTGTGTTTTGCGTTTTAAAACGTCTAAACGATTTACAAACCGTTTGAACTGTTTTGAAATAATCTGAAGTTTTACAAATCTTCTGAACGCTTTGTGAAATTGCTCGTAGGCTTGGAAAATCCGAGCCGATTTACTGGTTCGCTCTATTGATCATAGATCTACAGTCCATTTATGATTGATAATGTTTTTACTAAACACCGAACAGTTGAATTTTCTGTAAATAAACTAAAGTTTTTATTTATTAAATATTAATTGTTTTATATTATTTTAAATAATAAATACAGCCTAATTATAATTGTAAAAATTTAATTTTAGAGATTATATTCAACAACAGTTTTATACAGTTAATTATTTTGCTCTATGTCTTTTGATCTACGTCTGTGTTGCTGAAGTTGCATAGAGGCTATAAAGAAAATGATGACAATCGCTTTTGGTTCAAAAGCCATGTGCTTTGAAAACTTTTCCAACTATTTTAAAATAGTTTAGATTATTTTAAAACAATTCAGACTATTTCAAAATAGTCCATACGGTTTGTAAATAGTTCATACTCTTTATAAAGCGTTCATACGTTTTGTAATTTTCTAAATCATCTGAATCATTTCTAAGCCGTCTGAATTATTTGCAAAGCAACTATATTGTTTGCAAAATTTACGATTGTGAGACGGGAAATACAGTTTTATGGCATGAATCCCGCAACTGCTGAGGCCGATGATTTATTTATTATAACCACCAAGCCTGTTTTTAAACATAGTTTTTTGGGCTATTTTACTACGATTACCCAATTATTTTTAATGTAAAAGACGCTTTGCAAACCGTGTAGACTATTTCAAATCCATTCATACGCTTTCAAAACGAAACCGTCTAACGTTATGAGCCACCATATATTACATTTAATTTTCATTATAATTTTTTTAATAATTTAACTAATAAAACTATTAGCTGCCATTTTTAATCAGTGGAACCGAGCAATAAAAAATAATTCTAGTTTATAGCATGATAAATGTGGTTACATAGATAACATAAAAATTTAACTAACCAAGTTAAACAGACCTACACATGTCTATGGGAGAGTTCTCTTGCGTTGTACTTTATTATTACATAACATTACCGGATACACCTGTATGAAGTAAGCAACATTCTGTTATAAAATCTGCCTGTAGGTAATGTTGATGATGACAAAGAGACACGACCTCCCGCTGACTTTCAAAGTGAAGAGGAAGGAGAGGAACGTGAAAACGATGGAATGAATGACAGCAAAACTACAGTATGTTGTTTAGTTTCAACTCATTATATCGTAGGGTAGTTGGGGTCTGGGGAGCAAAGGCTACACATGCTAATGTTTGCCATCAGATAGCCTTACGATGGGCGTGGCTGATACGTTTGCACATTGTGGGGCTCGTTCGTGAGCATAACCACCATGTTGGTCTGTGCCCGATGTTGAAGGCACATCGGCGTCTTATGATTGGTGAAAACAAAGTATTTTTAAAAGCTCATCAAGTTTAACCATTTACAAGACATTATCGCTAAAAAGATTATCATCAACAACAATTATCAATATGTATAATCGTTGTTATCAACTTCAAATTGGATTCAAAGATTGTTATAGAAATTGCATGTCCATCCTTTGCACCAAAACTACTTTGATTTTGTGCAGATGTTGAAATTTCAATCAAATGAATTTATTTCACATGGCTCATAAAATAGTTGTCGATGATAATTGTAGCATTTCCAAATATAATAATTAATATCGAAGCAACAATACAATAAATGATAAATAATAACAATATTCTGATGATTTAATAATACATAAAACTAAAATAATTATTTCAAGTGATGTTTTTTATGGTGAAAAAAACAAACCTACATCACGGTGAATGTGTTTTTCAATTGTTGTTATTAATATATCAGGGAAACGAACAATTCATTGTCGAAAGTGAAACGAGCATTAACACTTGCTTTGTGCTGTGTGATTGGCTAGTTCAATAGCAGCTCACCGATGTACATAGGTACCAGAGCATTGGTGCAGTGTAGCCACTCCTTGAGCCATAGCAAGGAGAATCAGTCACACAGAGTATAATACACCAAAAGATTTTAAGATTTGATCTATTGTCATTTTGTTTGTCTTAAATTTTGTAGTTAACAGAGCGTTTCCACGTATAAAACAAAATTGCTTGAATTAAAACTGGCATTTATAAATCAGTGATAATGTTTTTTGTTTAACATTTTCTCACATAAGTTTTGTTTTATATTTATTGGCGGTAGACTAAATGATGCTGTTGAAGATTTATATTGTACAGTAAAAAGACGGCCGCTTTTGCTGTTCATTTGATGTGTATTACTTATTCCGCTTGGCCTGCTGTGGGATATAATAGTTATTTCATTATGTGTGCAGTGTAGTGTGTACAGTGTTTGTTGGCCATAGAATTAAGCTAAGGCTTTGTGTTTGCTCACGCAATCATACAGTTTGTGATCTGGTCTATTACACCAAATTATTAGTGTACGCTCTTCAGCTAGCACTCACTCACTAGTACACACTCGCTAGTACACACTCACTAGTACTCACTCACTAGTACACACTCACTAGTACACACTCGCTAGTACACACTCACTAGTACTCACTCACTAGTACACACTCACTAGTACTCACTCACTAGTACTCACTCACTAGTACTCACTCACTGGTACTCACTCACTGGTACTCTCTCACTAGTACTCACTCACTAGTACTCACTCACTAGTACTCACTCACTAGTACTCTCTCACTAGTACTCACTCACTAGTACACACTCACTGGTTCTCACTCACTAGTACTCACTCACTAGTCTAGCGACATTCAAGCAAGGCTTTGTGTATTCTATCTTAATGAAGACTGTAGGATTCCATCAGCTCAAAAAAACTCTAACATTGTTTCACTTTCATGTTTTACTTTATATGTTAGTATACTGTGCATTTCTTTTGCAAAATTTCAGTTTTTGCTCTGGAAAAATTGATGAACCGCAGTCACTTCGCTCATAAATGTGACTTGCAAATATACGAATTTCTCAAAACGGCTCGTAAACTGCAATCGTACTATGAAATATAGATAAAAATATGATTTGGTTTTGTTATCTGATCTCTTTTACAAAGCTCCACAACATAAATCAAAACAAAGTTACAATATCAACTCTGTCAACACAAAGTGTATATTTACACTTACGCAGCTCTAAAAGTTTTTACCGTTATATAATTTTCTTTTGAGGAAAATGTTGCATGTTGCCGTCAGCAGAATCCTCTTCCAACCGGTGATAACTCTATTGCATGTTTGAAATTTTTTTATTTTTTGGCTTTGTTTTGTTTTGTGGTTGTATTTTCATCCAAGCAGACCCCACTATACATGTATATATTAAACAATGGCAGTCGTCTTCTCTCGAGTGACCTTTCCCATTCATCTAATTTGTAACTCTACGCATTTTTACCTAGGATTACTGGCATTGAGGTGGAATTAAAGTTAAACAGCATAGAACAATTACATTTTATATAGCCTGTGTTCCAAGTTGATCACCTGCTACTTTATATTGTAGCCTCCAGCCGTTGTTGGCACACCTACAGCACCACCCCAGGTCAATTAATTGCTCACCTAAATAAGGTAAATGAAAGCTTTTGATACTTTATTGGATGTTTTGTTATATTATTTTTGTCAGACATGTTTTGTGTTTTATATTGTAGGCACAGCCATAACATTCCACCTCCAAACGATTACCTAACCACATTCCCTAGTCTCTCTCTCTATCATTGGACTCGGCGCAGTGATGCTCTAACCCCTGTCATTCAATTATTCTAGCTAGTACACCGCTGCAAGACTGCTAATCCTAATGCATATTATATAGAACTTGCGTTTGTTCAACACTTTTTATTTTTCCTCTTCCTTGGCAGTTTCTTTGAAATGACTGCAGCAAAACAAGTTTTTGCAGCAAGCGTATTGCAATCCTTTTGTGTAAGAGATATTATGTATTAGGTATTCTGAATCTCTTTTTGCTCTATATCACATTTTTCACTAATTGTCTGCTGAGTTCGCTCTTTCCTTTCACTGCATAATCAACGTTTTTTTTCTTAGCGGATCAATATTCTTATTTCATTGATGACAGTATCGTGTGCGGAGTTCTCTTGTGACAACTCATTGTGTCTATGGAAATATCTAAATATGCAGTCGAATGATGGTTTTGTTAGACATGAATTTATAATACAGCAACATAAATAAAACCCTGAGTTGGTTGTCTTTAGCTTTGCTTGAGCTGCTAGCAACCAATTGTTAAAAAATCTGTAAAAATTATTTGCAAAAAACTATTGTAGATTGTTTTGTATGAGTAACACAAGTACCACTTTATTTTCAAGTGAACATAATTCATATGGCTATGCAGGTCGGCCTTGTGGATCTAAATCCACCATGGATGAAATACCCACACACACATCCTAGAAAAAACCCAATGTGCCACCAAAAACCCATTTCGGGAGTTGTCAACTCTCACGAAAAATGGTTGAATATCAAGTAAAATTGCAAAAACTACCCGAAAGCTTTATGATATTTTCGAGCGGCAGTCTTCGGGGTAGGGTTTTACTCGGAAGCAAAAACGTTCTGCCATACATCCTGCATTTTTTTTCTACCTATTGTTGCATTGTGATTGTAACAATCTTTTCTTGAGGCCATAAAATAACCATACTACTTGTATGCTATTTGCTCTTGCGTGCATTTTCTGATTTGAAATTGTCAAGTATTTGGAGCTGAGCTGGTTATACTAAAATACAGTAATCCAAACACGGACCAACAGTAGATAACTGTAAGTCTAAGAAATATTTAAATAGAAAAAATAATATTATTATTATTATATATTAATTATATTATTATTATATTTATATTTTTTATTTATTATAATAATTAATAATAACAACTACTACTATTATTATATATATATACTAATTTAAATTATATATTGCTCAATTATTATTAATTATTACACTACTACTGTTTTAAATATTATTATTCTGCACACAACAACAATAATACTACTCGATTATTAATTATTATAGTCTAAATAAACGGTGACCTGCTGTTGCTCTCTGTTCAAACTCCAGAACAGGCTGCTTCAACCGTTTTATCCCTAGAACGGCAAGAAGAGATATGAGGTCCTGATCACATACATAAATTTTAGTTTTTGACCTTCTTAACTGTTGTTGTTTTATTATGTCTAATCTCTCTGATTTTTCAAGTTTAAAAAGTCTCCACTTCCACTCCTCTTTGGTGGTGTAGAGGTTCTATTTTTTTAACCAGAACCATTCATCATCAGCTCTGCAAGGACAATAATGATAGTAAATAATTGTTAATAATAATAATCATGATGATGATTGCAACCGATCATCATTATTATTATTGTATTATAATAATAATAATTTTTTATCATTATTTATTATAACAATGTTGTTGTTGTTTGCTTTAACAACTTTAACTTGGTGTCTTACATCACACATGCTAGTACTACTGCTACATACATCCATCGCTGGGACTCACAGTTTTATTACAGAGGACCATCGATCAATCAATAGAATAATGATTTCATTTTTATTATTATTAAAATCATTACTTCAGTAAATGATTGTTGATGATCATCATTATTATTATATTGTTCTATTAATTTTTTTAGTGATAATTTAATGATATTCATCATTTGCTTAGTATCATTATTATTCGTCAAATTTTCAGGTTTCAAATTATTTATTTAGCCAATACTATTATTAATGATCATAATGATTATTCTTACTTATCGATGGTGTCTTTTTATTAGTATTTAAAATTGCGAGTAACTGAATTAGTTAGTGATTTATTATTATATTAATATCAGGGTAAATTCCTGAGATTGTGAATGTGATTTTATTTCATTGTGATTAGTAATAAAATATCAGTTTTAAAATAACGATATATTATTATCATGCTTTCTTTTGTACATGGTCAAACCTGTCATATATATTCGGATATTTGTATGTACATGGGGTCTGTCAATAAAAAGCTCTTTTTTTCAATTCAGCAAAATGGTGAGCAAGAGAAACAGAAACACTAAAGCTTCCTCAAGCAAAACCTCTTCAAACAGCTCTAGTAAAAAGCGAGCAGCTCAAACCTCTGCGACAGGAGGAAGTCCTGCCAAACGTTCAAAGGTACGTGATGCTCTACTGATAGCGGTATATATGCTTTTGCTGGATTACTGCTGCTTTACAAAATTTTTTTTTCAGGTAGACCATAGTTCTCACTCATCAGTTCCTGGTTTAGTATTATGTGTGGGTGAAGGGGATGTTGGACAGTTAGGTTTGGGTCCAGATGTGATGGAAAAATCTCGACTTGGTCTGGTAAATTTGCCATCGAAGTGTACACAGGTATGTCAACTTTCAGCTATTGGCTTTTTAAATCTCATCATTTAAGCTTGCGCGTATTTCTGAGGGTCATGGTTTGTTGCAGGCGGTGGCTGGTGGCATGCACACTGCATGTCTCACAGTAGATGGTGATGTCTACACATTTGGTTGCAATGATGAGGGAGCTTTAGGAAGGGACACTAGCGAAGATGATTCTGAAACAACTCCTGCCCTAATCGGCGTTAACACAAAGTTTGTTCAGATAAGTGCTGGAGACAGCCACACAGTAAGTTTCATTTTCTTGTATTCACACTCTTTGATGATGTCGGTTTTATTGTTAATTTGTGACTTATTTTTGTGGTTGAATTCTGTGAAGTTTTTTTGCCATCAACAAAGCGACTTTGCTGAAATTTTAAATGTTTTTTGATTGACGTAGTTTTCACAATAGAAGTCCATTAGAAGACTTTCTGTATTCTTTATATCCTTTGCAGGCAATGCTTACCAGTGATGGGAATGTTTACGCTTGCGGCACATTTCGTGATGCAAATGGTTCTATAGGACTCACTGATGCAGGCCCTCAGGCTAAGGCTGTACAGTTGTCATGTAAAAAGAGAATTGTAAAGATAGCCTCTGGCAGTGATCACATTCTAGCTCTGAGTGAAGAAGGTCTTGTTTTCTCTGCGGGTTTGTGTTTTATAATTCTATTTGTTTACCTGTTTCTATAGCGACCAATTACAGGCTTGTAATGGCAATGTCTATTTCCTCTTTAGGTTCTGCTGAGCAAGGTCAGTTGGGCAGAGTTGCTGAATGTTTTGCCACCAGAGGGGGCAGGAAAGGTCTTGGCTTGTTACTCAACTTGCAGCAGGTTCACTTTCAAGGAACTCGCTCAAATAGGAAACCCAAGTAAGTGATTTGACATATGCTGCAGCATATACTGAGTTGTACAAGATATCGGCAAGTACGCTGATGAATAGTCTCGTTGAAAAAGGTAGAGGTAGATTGATATCTCAACTGTAGTCAGTAATATGATGATCCAATCATGAATTACATCATTTATATTATATTTGATTTTGAATTTTTGTCAGAATCTGTTCTCTTTTCCCAAAGAAATTGTTACTTTATTGATCATAATTATATAACATCCGTACTTGTATATCAAATCTCTGGTGATAGCTGGATAAAAGGAGAAGACAACTCATAAATATTTGGTCTACTGCAGTTGGTATTAGTTGGCATGCATAGAACTAGATGTGTATGCATTTAGGTTTGAGGACATCTGGGCTGGCACTTACGTATCATTTGCCAAGTCAACTAATGGAGATATCTATGCCTGGGGGCTGAATAACTACTACCAGCTGGGTACTCAAGACATGGAAAACAAATATGTACCAACTCTGGTGCATTCACTGTCTGCTGCCAATTCTTGGACATGTATATCTGGGGGTCAGCACCACACAGTCGCGCTCAGCAAAGATGGTGTGTCTGCTCATTGCACTTTTGTTTGACAGTAACTTTGAATTTTATTTCTTGGAAAAAACATTTGAGATCGCTGTGATATATTTGCGGACCTACCCAGGAAATATAGATTAATGAATTATCAGAATCTTGCGTTCAAGCTCCTATGTTTCTTCAGCAAGTCTCATTATGATGGTGGTGTTGTGCATTGCATAGATGACCATACTATTGTTGTTGTCAACAGGTGAAGTGTACACAATCGGCCGAGGTACATACGGACAGCTTGGGCTAGGTGAGGCAGCAACTGCTGATGCAGTAGAACCAACCAAAGTGGGTTCGCTGCCTGAAACTTGTGTCAGCGTGGAGGCCAGCTCTTCAGTGTCTTTCGCTGTCACTGCAAGTGGAAAGGTGAGCTGAGATGTCGCTTTGTTTTGTAGTTTTATGGCTGTGAGGTGGCTCTATGGGTTGTAGTTTTATGGCTGTGAGGTAGCTCTATGGGTTGTAGTTTTATGGCTGTGAGGTAGCTCTATAGGTTGTAGTTTTATGGCTGTGAGGTCGCTTTATGGGTTGTAGTTTTATGGCTGTGAGGTAGCTCTATGGGTTGTAGTTTTATGGCTCTGAGGTAATTGGTTTGTGACTGTTTTGTTTTTCATGTGATCATGAGAATGTTGTATGAAAATGTTTCTATGGAAAATATGACCTCTCTGGTTAATGAAACAGAATTAGAGTGAAGAAGGAGAGACAATGTGCTATAATCCAGTAGTTTGTTTGTTAAAACTGGATTGGATGTGTTTAACTTTTTTGCTACAAGATAAATACATTTACATCATTTCCATTTGACAGTTTTACTGTTGGAGAGTTGCAATAGTTTTTCCAAAACAAGTGCTTTATTGTCCACATTTCACCACATTCACCTACAGCGTTGTTCATTATACTGTCCCGAGAGGAATGATGGTCACCCTTTCATTCGCCATAATGTTTTAGGCCTACGGATGGGGAATGGGCACAAGCAAGCAACTCAGCAACGGCGATGAAGAAGATCAATTTGAGCCGAAGCCAATGGTGGGCAAGCAGGTTGCTAACAAGGAAGTGCTAATGGTGTCGTCAGGAGGACAACATACTGTTGTTTTAGCCAGAGAAAAACCGCAATCTGGAGACCAAGCCGCATCTGGGTAGTCATTTAGTGTGCAGAGTTAGGGGGTTGCTTGAAGCTTGCGGACTTGCGGCCATATTTACCATACTGCTTTATTGGTGTACAACACTGCTGACTAAAAAACTGCAGGTGTTTGTGTTCATTCAACTGACTAGCAAAAAATGTGGTAAATTTCTATACAAGGCAATATTCAACTTAATGGGAAGACAATTCCTAGAGTGAGTAGATGGGTTTTGCCCATAATATTTAATCGGTCAATATCACTCGGTAAGAAGTGCTCTGGTGCAATAATTGATTAAATGTGCTATTTTTTGACATTCTGGAAGAAACATGGCAATATTACATATTTACTTGTACATATAACTTGATTGCTTGTACTGACGTTCTATGTAACACTAACGCATAGTTTTAGTTGTTTATCCGTTTTATTTGTAAATGTCAACTAAATTTTATACAATGTATATATTGCACTTATTCCTTTTGGAAACGTTAGGTGATTGGCGTTATATCAATAAATCTCATTATTTGACTCGCTATTATTCAGTCCTGAATCTTTAGTACACTTCGCTTTTCAAGATCTTCCATTTCTTTCATAACAGTCGCAACATTGTACCTCAGCTCTTGGAATTTGGCTACAGACATGTCAAAACACTTTACCTCACCATTGCTTAGTGTCATACTCGCCGATACTGATGGTTCCAAAACTCTATTTAAAGATGTTGTGGAAATTGCTACGTCAATTTTCCATTTAAAGTCAACAATTGAAACATTTTTTGGCACATTTTTAATTGTGGCCGTTTCCAATACTGCTTTCCTGGATCCGTAGATGGCCGAAGATAAATCAGCGATAATATCTGCACTCAGGTTCAACCCTTTCAAGTCTGAGGCAAAATGCTCGGACGGCAATGAAGCGCTGCTGCAACGGAAGGCAGTCTGAATTATTTTGAGCAAACCTGCATAAACTATATGAATAGTGTCAATTTTTGCATTAGGAGAGACCAGGTTATTAAACATCTCAGGTTTGACGGATTTTCCTTCAGTTGATAACAACGCCAGTCTGATCAGCTTTTGAAAAGTAGCTCTCTCCAGTTTTGGTGCAAGTTTTCGTAATGATGCAATATTTGCTGGGGCCCTCATTCCATAGAATGGCACTCTTTCAATGTCAAAACTGCCATCTTTTCTTCCACTACTTGCCATGGTTGAAATAAGTCGTCAGTCCTACAACGATATTCATTAAAATTAGACTAATTTTCATTTCATAAAGTGTAACCATAATTTTTTGTTCTTTTACTCAAATGATGAGTTGACAGAAAACTGCATTTCTAGCGCACTGCACAAAATATGTTCCAATAAAGAGAGCGATTATGCATGGAACAGGAAATAGAAAAACGTAAAATCCATCAACACAATATTTACCCTCGACACCAATAAGAAATGAGCTTCAGTGATTGGATAAAAACTTGTGAAATAAAAGCTGTACTGCTTTGAAAACAACCTGGTCAATAACTACGATGGATGAAGTATAACAGGATTGCCAGCTGCGCCCTATCGGGTGTGTCCAAGTGTGAATGCCAAATTCGTACCGGATATAGACCATAATTGCAGCTTACACAATAGAGTCGTGGTACACGTTATAGTAAGGGGCCACAGTCTATGTACGTATCAGAAACACGTCACATTTTCTATATGAATTTGTGTAGTTGTCTTTTTTAAAAAGAAGACAACTCAATGCTGTTTTGACGAGTTGCAATATGTGTATCAGATATTGGTACCATAGCTAATGACTTTGCACGAGTCACTGGTCACGGCGACTCCCATAAACAGCTACATTCCAATCGTGACAAAAGTTATATTACGAGGGCGCAGCTGGAATTCTGATATACTTCATCCATGGTAACCACACAATTGCTTCAAGTTTGGTTTTTGAACAAGAAAGCACCCTCAGAATATCTACCCTTGCTGCTACAGTACCCCTCCATTTGCTGTACCTTCCCACAGACATATTTTTTCCTGGTTGTGCTCCTAAATTATCCTGTCTAACACAGTCCTCTATTCCCTAGTTGTCACTCCCTTTCCACATTTCTCTCCTCCACCCTCTCAACCTCCCTTCCTCTTCCGACTGTGATATTTTTGGTTCTACTTTCTTTCTCAAAAATTATTTAGTCAAATAATTTTTTCAATTTCATTTCTTAACCCGATACGTTACAGAGCACCTAGGTCAATCAATTTTAGTAACAAGCACGAGGGAGTTAAACATATATGTACTTTACATATATAATGCATGAACCCCATTCTCGTTACCAGAAACAGACAATAAAGCTGAAACATTTTGATATACACCGGTCCAGTGTTGCAACATGAAATATACCTCAATTTTTTTAAAATCGATAGACTGGGTGGAAGGTGCACCCTGCTACAGAGTTGTGTTCACACATAAACAAAACGCTCTCCCTTGTGTATACAAAGTGTAATAATACAATATTATAAATTTCATTTTCAATAATGAACGTTTCTATTCACTTTTACATCTGACAACAAACCCAGCAATTATTTCAACCTTGTCACAACACAGATTGGCACAAAACACAACTTATGATAAGTAAAAAAATCTACATTTTTATACTAATAGAAATAATTATTTTTCATTATTATAATTATTATAGGCCTAATGATATCTATCTATTATAACGTAATTCTTATTATTTTAACTGTTGTTTTTTCAATTGCAACAAATAATAACAGCACAAAAATTTTACCATTAATTATTATTATTATTTTTATTGCTATTTTTTGTGCGATTAATAGAATCAAATATAACGAAAAATAATAATAACAGTACTAATATTATTTATTTTTTTTATTGTACTACAACAATAATAAATAGTAACTACTATTATTATTATTATTATTAAGCATTAATATACTATATATTATACAATAAAGTAGTAGTGGTAGTGGTAGTAGTATCTATTGACAAACAACACAATAAAAGTAGTAGTGATAAAAACAAAAAAATGAATAATAATAATAATTTATTAAATAATAATAATAATGTGAATCCTGAATGAAAAAAGTAATAGATTACTGTCAAGGAGTTTGGTTGGACAATCAGACTACTGATCTGATTCAATGGATAGACAGTAGTCTAATATACAGAAGAATAATAATTATTATAATTACTAATTAATAATAATAATAAACAAATCATAATTAATAATAAATTATATAATTAATAATAATAATAATCTGTAGTAATAGCAATAATACTACTCGATGTTGCTACCACAGGCAGCTCCAATCTACTAGCCTATATTATTGAAAACCTATTAATATAATGATAATATGGATATGAAACTATTGAACTAACAACTGTCTGCTGTGGTCAGACATTGTTGTTCGTTGTTGTTGTTGCTGGTTGGATCTGTCCTTTTATTATCATTCTCATCGATCAATCATCATCATTCATGATTCATAGCCGTATTTTTTAATTGTTACTGCTGTAGCTACTTACCCCCTTTAGGTATTAATGATGAGCTTCTGTTAATGATCAGACAACTGTCTACTACCTACTGGACTACATCAAGCAAAATATTGTTTTGACCCAGCAGTCAATAATGATCATACAGATAACGTACCAGAAACAACTGTGACCACGTGGCTGTCATGTGACTAGTAAAACTATAAAACTACTAAAGCCTGAATTCAAAGACTTATAGATGGTGTTATACCTGCATGTTTGAATAATAGATATGTCTATGGTTCCAACGAATGTTTTCGAGCTAGGACAACTCCTACATACTTTTACTTTCATTCCATGACCCTGTATTTCTGAAAGTCAAGAAAACTTTTGTTTACAAATTTCAAGTTCATTGTTTCATCTAACTGCCACTGTGAATTAAACTACTTTTAAAACTTTCATTGCAGTTTCAGTTGGTCCTTACTTTTGACACCCAGCACTTTCATAGAATGCTACACAACGTAAGTTTGACTAAGGTGTGAAGCAGACTGTATCATTTGCAGAGAGTGTGAAGCAAACTGTATCATTTGCAGAGAGTGTGAAGCAAACTGTATCATTTGCAGAGAGTGTGAAGCAAACTGTATCATTTGCAGAGAGTGTGAAGCAAACTGTATCATTTGCAGAGAGTGTGAAGCAAACTGTATCATTTGCAGAGAGTGTGATGCAAACTGTATTATATGCAGACAGTTTTATCTGAATGGACCTTGGAAAAATAAAACAAGTAATTTTGTGCATTCATCAACTTTTTATAGATTGGTGGATTCACCGGCATACCGAGCAATGCCAATATATATGTCTGTTGGAATACTAAATAAATGGAGCCAGTGAAGTATGTTATTTTTAAATATTTATTTTCCCAAAAAAAGTTTCAAGTTTCAGGCAAACCAGAAGGAACAGTTAGTGTCAGAAAAGTATACAATTAAGACTGCAAATCGTTCAACAAAACATAGACACTGATGCTGCTTCATCAGCCATTTAGTATTCTTCCTCATCTTCACCTTCGTCATAGTCTGCTGAGTCAACACCAACCTCCTCATAATCTTTCTCCAAGGCAGCCATATCTTCCCGAGCCTCTGAGAACTCGCCCTCCTCCATGCCTTCTCCTACGTACCAATGCACGAAGGCACGCTTGGCATACATCAAATCAAACTTATGATCCAAACGTGCCCATGCTTCGGCAATAGCTGTTGTGTTACTCAACATGCAAACTGCTCTCTGCACCTTTGCCAGGTCTCCTCCAGGTACTATAGTTGGGGGCTGGTAGTTGATGCCCACCTTGAAACCAGTTGGACACCAGTCCACAAACTGGATGGTTCTCTTGGTTTTGATGGTGGCAATGGCAGCGTTGACATCCTTGGGTACGACATCACCTCTGAAGAGCAAGCAGCAGGCCATGTACTTGCCATGACGAGGGTCACATTTCACCATCTGGCTCTGGGGCTCAAAGCAAGAGTTGGTAATCTCTCCGACAGTGAGTTGCTCATGGAAGGCTTTCTCGGCCGAGATGATTGGAGCGTAGGTGGCCAGAGGGAAGTGGATGCGTGGATATGGAACCAGATTGGTCTGGAACTCATTGAGATCTACATTGAGTGCGCCATCAAACCTCAGTGATGCAGTGATAGAGGAGACAACTTGAGAAATGAGACGATTCAAGTTGGTGTAACTTGGTCGATCGATATCCAGGTTTCTCTTGCAGATGTCGTAAATGGCCTCGTTGTCTACCATGAACGCGCAGTCGGAGTGCTCGAGGGTCGTGTGGGTGGTGAGAATGGAGTTGTACGGCTCAACAACAGCAGTAGAGATTTGGGGTGCAGGATAGACTGAGAACTCAAGTTTAGCTTTTTTGCCATAGTCTACACTCAGACGTTCCATCAATAGGGAGGTAAATCCGGATCCAGTACCTCCACCTACACGTAGATAAATGAAAGATTACCACGAGTCAACGTAGATGAGAGTAGATACAACAATAACATTTTTTAAACCTTGTACGAAGCAGTTTCGCTTCTCAGTAAAATGCATTTTAGCTAATTACTTTTCATTTACATAGTTCAGTTTCTGTAACTTACCAAAAGAATGGAAGATGAGAAATCCCTGCAGTCCACTGCACATATCGGACAGTCGACGGATTCTATCCAACACATTGTCCACTTGCTCCTTGCCGACAGTGTAGTGACCCCTAGCATAGTTGTTGGCAGCATCTTCCTTGCCGGTAATCATTTGTTCCGGGTGGAACAGCTGACGATAATTTCCAGTTCGGATCTCATCTGCAATAAAAGAGCCGATGCGTTCACCATTAGAGTTACATTTCAGTTCAACCCTCAAGATGTTCAGCTAATAGCTTAAGCTACAGACTCACCCACAACAGTTGGCTCGAGGTCCACAAACACAGCTCGGGGCACATGTTTACCAGCTCCGGTTTCACTGAAGAAAGTGTTGAAGGAGTCGTCACACTTGCCAACAGACTGGTCCGAAGGCATCTGCCCATCTGGCTGGATTCCATGCTCGAGACAGTACAATTCCCAGCATGCATTTCCCATTTGGACGCCAGCTTGGCCGACATGGATGCTGATACATTCACGCTAAAATACAAATTCAATGAATTTGTATGATCTTTAAAAGTTTAACTGTAAAACCAAACAAGGTGCTGACACCCGACCAGATGCTGCTGACAACAAAAACGTGCACACGAGGCAGCAACGATTGAAGCAACACAAGTGATGTCTAGGCAAAGCAAAGAAAAATTTTTAAAAGGCTCATTTGTTTGAATAACATAAATACGCAGTCAGGTATGGTAAGTAAGAAACTTCAAAATCTGGCGTAATAAAACAAATCATATTTTGGGTTAGTAACTACATCACGTATTGCACCAGGCGTATTCTTTGGGGAATGCTACCACCGTTTGCTAATTCTAGAATGATCTACGAATCAATGGAAGGAACACCATACAAAGAGCAGGGCACTACGTAACCACAAACCTGTTTAGAATGTCCGGTCAGTCCACTATTCTAAAAATTAGGGCTAGCAATGGCAGAGGTCGTTGTCAACACTATACTAACTAACAGCTACACAACAACGCCTATACAGCTAACAGTAACAAATAATGAGAGTTGTCTTCTCTAAATAATATTATGCATGGAGTAGACAACTTCATAAAACAGATTGATAATTTTGGTAAAGTTTAACAGCAAAACCAGGACAGTTTATTAGTCTTTTGCCAAATATAAAAAATACACAAAACAGAAGCGACCCATACACTTGCGATATGTTATTCAACTATGGTAAAGTCTTCAAAATTTTACAAATACGCAAAACAAGAGTTGCTTTTCCCCATTTTGAGACAGACCACCAACAGACAGCCCACACAGGATAATGCCCTGTCAGGCTGTCAGATATAATTAGCCATGACTAACTAATGACATTTGCTATGGTGTGCTCATTGTATTAGAGTCAATTAGCAAGAGCAGATGCCTGCAGTATAAATTAGCTTCTCTACCATCCATCTTCATCCCCCTGAGTAAATACCAACTCGATTATCATTGCCCTAGAGGCCAGACTAGTTACACAGCTGATGTTGAGTGTATAGAACTGGCTCTAAAGTAGGTCAGCAGGAGCTAAACTACTCCATCCAAGGTTTGTGGTTTCTTTGATCGATGTGAGATATGTCTTATGTATTCACTCAAGCAATGCAAGAATTTGATATTATCAGACAGACAGTGGTCTGGTTACTTGGTGGGAAAGCATTTTGTCAGTTGACGACATGCTGGTTGGTGGCGCTTCATTGAACAACCAATCAGGAATGGCCAACTCAATAACTTAGTGTTGAAATGTTGTGATTAATTTACACAAACAACAGGCTTCAATCAGGGCAGTGCTTTGTTAGGCAACCTTCCAGCTGTTAGTTAGAGGTGCTTGATGAAATTGATGGTGTTAATATCATGACATTTGAACTCCGAGGAGACAAGCAATTCAATATATTAATAATGGTGTAATAAGAACCTACATTTCATATTTCATGGTGTCACATTATTGCAAATTAGCACAAATTCAATTTTAGTCAAAACTTAATATTTTGCCCATAAGAGTTGAAGTTACGATTATTATTCAACAATAAAAAATTACTCAGGTATGAGGTAGGTACTCAACGAGTGAGATGAGCAGCAGACCAGCTACGTAATTATGCAGGTCGACTGGCTCTAGTAGATCATCAGAAGGCAATCAATGAACAAGTCATTAATCATGTATTTAAATAAAGCTTTCATTGTTGCCCGCCAAATCACTGACTTTCATTTATTCATCGCCGGCAGTAATTTTATATATCACCATGAGTACAAACAGGATCAACGTAACCTGAACACAATAGGGTTGTTATAAACAATACAAACAAAGCAGTTAGTGGGTGTTTAACACGCCCTTTTGTGAGAAGTAATCTATGCTTCTTATATTAAAAAGAAATGGGAAGTTCCATAATAATGTGTGTATATTTCATGTAACTACTAATTCATTTATCATCTTCACTTTCAAACTTCATGCGGCTCCAAGAATAAATGAATGTGGTGAATAAATAAACAAGGAAAAAAATTAGAAGTGACCAATGTTTCTAACCGCAAAAAAGTAGTATTTTTTTCGCTGGTTTTTGAAAAGATTTAATTTGGCAAATAAACAGCTTGAAGATTGCACCAGCCAGCAAAACTCACCATGATGATGATGTGGTTGTAGAAGGAGAAGAGTGGAAAGAATTGAAGCTTGAAGACGTTCTCACAGTAGCTTGTTAGTAGCTGGGGAGAAGACGGCGCTATGAATACTTCTGACTCATTCTTCAACTATTATACCAATTATCGACCTTTGCCCTTCTTTTCTTCTGATTGGTTGCCTAGCAATAAATACTTGATAGCAGAGAATGCCATTGGTTGTCACCGGCATAGGGGCTCTAGTAACCAATAAAATCACAGCGTTTTAAATTATTCTAATAAAACAGACTTCCTCCTGGTCTGTGAATAGTAATCTTGAGCGTGACAGCCAATTTTCAGCTGATAGCCCAGTCACTGTGTGTACTCTGCTAACAACCCTGTAAATCATGTGAAATAGGGAGAGATGGTTATCAGATATTTTCAATTTCGTGACGACTTGAGACAGTCGTTAGGTGCATTTGTATATTTCTGCACTGAATGCACCTAGCCAATACTTATGAGAGATAGATTTCAAAATTTCTAGCAAATCTTTGCTTTGCAGTTTGGATAACAGAAACTTAGAATTTCAGAAAGTGAATGTTCACCATTTGATGAATGAAAGATTTTTTGACAAATCAAAAAATATCCCTCTGAACGAGACATTACTGCAATGTCATAGCCTCCTCAGCTTTTGTCTGATAAAAAATTTAGCAGGAGGGGGGCGGGTGAAGTCACACTCTTTGAGTGCAAACATAAAAACCAAAAAGTTGATTATTTTTGTTAGCAAACTCAATATATTGATGTCTGCGGATGCTGAAAACTGCGTAAGCTTATCCCATAATTCCATGTTATTTGGATCAAGCACCATAAAATGCTACTTCGATTTTGGCGTATCAAAAGTCAATGTCCTTTTGGGCTAATGGGAATACTTTGAAGGCTCTACAATGCATTGTGGGACATATAAGTAATGCGATTTAGCCGCACAAGATTACAGCTGGTAACTGTTTGCTTAATATTGATCCAGAAATCTCACAAGTGTATATTGGATTCTGCAAAGTCTTTGACCCGACATCTCCATATATATCGCTGCTCCAGTCAGAAAGAGGTCGACGTAGCTGTGACTATGTGCAATGTGCATACACTGACCTCTATAAATAGCTACCAATTTATATGTTTTGTAACAGCTACAATGGTTATTCATTCATTAGAGGTTATCAACAGTAGGTTGTGTAATAATAACCAGCTGGTTGGAACCCGATTCTTTGAAATTCTTAAATTAGTCTCATCCTTTACTTGCACGTGCGTGTTATGATCTCAAGTGTATCTTATAAGTTATAACATTAATGGTGTAAACGTTTTGTTATACATTCATCAGTTAGTAGCAAAACTGAGAATTTACATATAAAGCAGTACATCTCTCCAAATCACCAATAATAATATTTGTTTCACATTCTAAATTTAGATCAAGTAAACTGAATCACAACTTGAGCTTTTGCCAGCCTTGGAGTTGTCTGACTTCGTATTGTACTGATCATATGCTGCCACTAATCAGTCAAAAGGAGACAACTTCCAATTTTTCAGATGATGATTGCTTGGTTAGCCCAGAGCTATATTCCAACAACTGTTATAATAAATTCATGTTTTAGGTGAATGAATCGTGTAAAATATTGATAACTAATTTATTCAAACTGGCCAACTATTTGTTACAAAATCATACTATGTTGCTATAACAGAATACATACATCTGTCATTTTTGTACAATTGTTATTGAGGATTGTCATGTGAATTTTTCTATAGGAGTTGTGGCAGCGAAACAGCGAGCATTTACATTGTGTTTTACAATAGAACTGAAGCAACTTAATTTTTTTATTAAGTGAAAGTATGAAATTAGCAAAAGTATCCAAATCCTAGTCATCAGTTGATGATAAGATAACTCCCCATATGTTACAGCTAACCAAAGGCACCGGAGACTGTCAAACAATTTATTATAGCTTCAAGTAGTTATAGAATAAACTGGAACAGCACCTGTGCTGTTACTCGCTGTCAGTCTTTAATCAGATTAATTGTTACCACCATATTTTTAATCTTCAATTAACAGCTTGATTTCCCTTGGTTAAACAATGTCTATAAATAACCCATTTCAGTCTGTTACATACATCTAGTTTATAAGATCACTTGTATGTTGAAAATATGGGCCTTTAATTTTTTTAGTGATAGCTAAATCTCCTTGTGTTACACCATTTCCTCTTTGTAAAACCTTTCCGAGCAGTATTATTAGCAAGCTTACATTATGACAGTTTTCTCCCTACAAACTAAGAATCCAAAATATATATACAAGCTGTAATAATATCATTTCCAGAGTGATATTAATTTTGCATAAAATAATCTCAAAAAATAATATTAATCCTAAAATGACCATTCTTAATTAACTCAATCAAAAGATAACACTAAGCACCACACAAAACTTTTATTATGAATTAACTATAGTGGTGCCAAGTGTAGATAACTCCTACGTTGCCAAATGCAATGCCATGCACACATTAGCTGGGGCGGCTCTCAAGAGGCGGGGTTTATGATGGTGGGCGGGGTTTGCGGGGAGAGTGACTGGCTATGCACGCATTCAAAGATAACTCTGTGCAAAACAAACAATATTGGCAACAGAAGATCACTTTGCATTACAAACAGTAACACTTCATGTATTTGCTATATACAGTATTTACATGTGCACAAACATACATAATTCTACCAACATACTAAGACAGTGAGCCAGCTGTGATAAAATACAGATAACATGTACATAAGGAAGACAACTCCAAACAACATTATGAACATCAACTACCAGAATATCCTTCGGCTGGCTCCTGGTTCTCCAGAGCCTGCAAGGTAAGCTGAGTTTGCGCAATGTCACTAAGGGCTTGTTGTATCTGTTCTAGAAGCTTCTCCCCTTTCTTTACTACTTGCTCTAAATTTCTCGCTGCTTCACTGTTCTCGACCTCCAATCGCTGTAGTGCGCCCATCTGTGGATGGCCAACGTACACGGTCAGCTCCTTAACTTTTGCAGCACACACAAACAATGATCGTTATATCACTCAAATAACACTGAACAACATCAACAAAAAGGTACCTGCAGATCCACAGAAGACTCCTCATTTGGTAAGTGATCAATGAGATAGTCTATGTCCTTGGCAGTGCGAGAGATCAATCTAGCAAACAGCAGAGCAAAGTCTACAAAACAGCTACAACACGTCAACTTTTGGCTCCCAAAACGCAATGCTAATTGTATGTAAACAATACAGTATAGTAAAAGGTTGGTTAATTGTGACAGCTGACCTTCTTGTGGTGGTGTGGAGGGAGATGCTGACACTTTGTCAAATCCCTGGAAAGAACTAGGTACTGCTGTTTGTTGTAGGAACCCTATGCTGTTAGTAAAATGTTCAGCCATCTACAAATGGTAAAAAATCACCTATTGATACTTTGGTGCAGGAGAAACAAAGAGATTCCAAGTAATAATGGCATATTGCCAACTTGTAGAAGCTAGACACTAAAGTAATACTGTTCTATTTCTCCACCACATTATCACGAAATTTTTTGTAATTTTAACTATTTTAAAGAATGGCTCCGGCCATTTCTATATTTATCTGATATGTCATTGATATGTCCTTATGAAGTGCTCAAAATACCAACTTTGTCAAAATTCAGTTTATTTCTATGTTTTTTTAACAACATTAATAACAAGCATGTTGTGAGTGTTGTCTCCCCTTCGAAATCTTTTGGGAAAACATATGACGTACGCAAGTGTTTGAGCGAACGCTAAACTTTTGTTTTTACTGCTAACTAAACCACAATGTGCTGCTATTACTACTCACTAGTTATATCAATCAATGAGCCAGGTCACTTGTACTGTTATGCTTCAGCGATTTCGGTGATCCAAAAACTGTCAAACAAAAGTTTAGTTTAGTTTGCTAAAACACTTGCGTACGTCATAGGTTTTTCCAAAAGATTTCGAAGGGGAGACAACACTCACAACATGCTTATTATTAATGTTGTTAAGAAAACATAGAAATAAATTGAATTTTGACAAAGTTGGTATTTGGAGCACTTCATAAGGGCATATCAATGACATATCAGATAAATATAGAAATGGCCGGAGCCATTCTTTAAATAAAGTTCAATGAATAAAACAAATATCATCACAATAACAATAAATAAAAACACCGATCAATTATAACTACAATTATTATGTTATAATATATGACACATAAAAATATTATGATACTTTTTTACAAGTCATTATTATCATTATTATTACTACTATTCCTAATTATTATAGGAGAAGATTGGAAGTTTATTTTCCCACTAGACTATACAAAGTACTACATAAAAGTGTGGGAACACAATTGCTGTTAAAAATTGTTTTAGTTATCATTTCATGTCAACAATGAGTTAGTCTGATCTGAGCTCTCAAAAAAAGTGGAAAAATTGATCAACGTCTATATGATACTAGTAGTATTTCTCATCATATTGAAATATTTTGAGTCACTTTATTCTTGACTCACTTCCCCCCGCATCTCGCCATCCCGCTATAATTCTCACTCTCTACCTTGCTCTACCCCTGCCTCGCTCTACCCTTTCTATTTCTCCCCCCTCAATTTAAAAGATGACACAGGAGGACAGGTGTTGGATCACTGCAGTGACTACTGAGAAAACTAACTTAAACCAATGTTACAAAATCATGGATTTGCTTGATTGACACTCCAACCACGAGATATTAGTTAGATGAAACTTTTTTTATTTGTAATTCTTGTTATCCTACATTATTGAACAAAATATTAAACCTAAAAATATCTCTGGTTAAGAAGAAATGGCATTTTCAAAAATCGTGATACATCAAATTTGTCTCATTATAGAATGCTTTTTTACAACAGTTTCCATTCCTCTCAGTGGTATAATGGATTAAGCAAGTATCTTTGTGGACAAAGTGACTGGGCTGCAAGCAAAAGATGTCATTTTTGATGCGAGAATATCACACTGATTGGGTAGAGAAAATGGTAAGTCAATTCGGGAATCTGAAAAAAATATAATGACGGCGGCTTTTCACAAAAGCCCGTGGTAGGTTTCAATACTTTTTAAGATTGCTGGCATTGACTGCAACGTTATTTTGTAGCCAGTGACGAGAAAACTGAAGTTTAGCGAACAACAGTCGAGTATTTGAGGAGAACATTGTATCCTGTCAGAGCCATACGCCAGGAATAAAATAATTGGGCATAAAATTCAAAACTTTATCAAAAATTACACACAAAAATCAATCAGAGTGCAAAGTCAAAAGTGAGCTAAGAATATCCTCTCTTACAAAATTAACCCAAGGTGAGTGATTCAAAATATTTCTCAAGACATTTTTTATATTAATTGAGAGAGCGCATAGTAATGAAATGCGAACTAAGTCAGTGTCCACACTTTCGGTAGTATTATATATATATATTATTATGGCCAATTTTCTTTCAATTATTTTTATTATTAAAACTCCAGTTTGTTACCAACAATCATCATCATAATACTACTACATACATGGCTCACTACTGTAGTAAAATTTTCTAGTATAATAAAAAGTATGATCAGTAATAATAATCAGTGAAACTCCCAGCTAGCTACTACAGCACAAAATAACCGCAATTTTTAGTATGAGAACAAAATTATAAAATTTCATCTGTACTAGCTAGCTATATATTATGATAATATTAATTATTATTAGTTATTAGTAGCAGCATTTTCCTTTTCCTTGGGTGGTGATTGTTGATTGACTGATAATAATAATAATAATTATTATTAATAATTATTATAAATAATAATAATAATTATATTATTAATAATTATAATAATAAAGAAAATCATAATAATAATGAGTTGTCAAACCTGGTTTACAGCATCTTGAAGTTGAGTCAATCGATCTGCCATGATCCTAACTTTATGGGGTGGACAAATTAATCATCTGTCAGCTTTGAACGTTAAATTATTGAAGAAAATCACAGCAGCCTTTGTTGTTTATAATATTAATTCGTTTTATTTGTCCTTCACAATAAGCTGGTTTCTTAAAAGCTGTTTGAGGGGCTATAAAGGGAGCCCTACCGATAACTGATAAGTCGGTAGACCTAGTCGTCCTTGAACGATTTATATAACCTCATATTATAATAAAGTTTTTTATTTGTTTTAGAAACCCAATGCTGCTTTGCCAGCTGCTGAAAATTTATATGTCATTTTTTTTCACCGTAGGTTATTCTTTTAAAACAATAAAACATGAAAAATTGAACTTACTTTTTATAGTATCTGTGCAAGCCCTTCCACTTCCTTTCTGAAAGAAGTTTTATTTCCTATAGTTTGCTGTGAACGTTTCGTGTCTTCTTCAGACTTAAAGTAAGGCCATTTAAGACTTGTATCCTATATATTTTGCTATGTTAATAGGCTGAAGTATGGCGTTCTCTTTTAGTCTTATGCTGTTTTTGATTAATTTGATTACTTCAATCAAATTTGATTGTAATAATAATTGCCAATTACTTTTTACTAGTAGTAGAAGAAGAAGTAGCTTAGCTGGTCCATTTTTTAACTGATATTATTTTTTGTCCCTTGACTGATTGACTTTAATGTTGTTGTAGTATGCGTTACGTCGCTGCATACTTGCTTGCTGTGCAGGGTGGCAACGAGTCACCATCTGCTGCCGATATCAAATCCATCCTAAGCAGTGTTGGTATTGAGGCAGAGTCCACCCAATTGTCTATGGTGATTGACAATTTGAAGGGAAAGGACATTGAAGAGTTGATTGCTGAAGGTTTGTAAAATAATCGTTTTACAACAAGGATTGGTATTATTTCTGTTGATATGATCGTGATTATCGATCAACTACTGCTAATCTTCAAATAATGGATGACGCTCTCACTCAGTAGTAATACTAATTGATTGTTCCATATGCGGGTGGCCTTGTTGTTCATTGATTGAGTTCCGAAAATAGTTCACCATTGTTCACTATGATAGTGTGTTGAACACTTTGAAATTAACATTAATTACTTGGTGATACAACCACATATGTAAACAATACGTTTCAATTGATGTTTTGACCAATAGTTTGTGGTCGGCAGCCTCTTCGATTAGCTTATTGAGATGCAGCAAAATTTTAGAAATCTTGGGTAAGGTTGTTGCCGTGGTGAAGTAAATCATGTTATCACACCAGTGTATATCCAATTTTGAGGTTTTGTTTTGATGATAAATTGGTTTTTTTAGGAATGGGAAAACTGGCTAGTATGCCATCTGGAGGTGGTGGTGGTGCTGCTGCACCAGCTGCTGATGCTGCTGAAGAGAAGAAAGAGGAGAAAAAGGTAGAATCAGAATCTGAGTCTGATGATGATATGGGTTTCGATCTGTTCGGCTAATCGCCTTCAATTGTTTTTTGCTGCCATGTACCATCTGTCACAGCAAGTTAAATAAATGGTAAAAACTGACTTGCATCTTTGTTTGTTATATTCTGGTCGCCACCACATTCTTGAATGCATGTTTTGGTTGACTCTCTGGGTTCCAACTTTATATGGTCAGTCACTACAATTTGGAACTGACACTCATCAAATGGCTACTGAGTAACTTAATGCAATGCTGGATTAATATAATTGATTCTCGCTTAATCAAAAGATTCCACATGAGAGAGGTCATGAGTTGTTTGATGGTTTTTCTATCAGTAAGACAAAGTTTTAAAGTACAGTACATACTCCACAAAATAATGTTTCTCCGGAGAACTTTTGAAATTCACACTGTTGTGGTATCAGCTAGTTGGTTATAGATTGGGCCATCTCCTTGATGGTAACAACATGATCGTTATGTTATAGCTTATCACTTACGCTTGGGATTTTGCATGCAGCCTAATGTGTCTGAGCCAAATCTATTAAAACTTGAGCTGCAGAATTTTATAGGTGCATTGACATCCCCAACTGATGGATGGGTCATGCAAACAGTAGCATGGCCACAGAAAAATTGTTCTAAATGGCAGCATTGATAAAAAAATATCGCAGAGATAAATAAAAATGTGTTGATAAAATAATTATTTTGGTGGGAATATTCCCACATTGATTGCTATGGAACTAAGACAGTAACTAAAACAGGCAATATCACATTTAGGGCATATAGGCTCCACGCTTGGCATACTCGACTACCCCTCCGTAGTGATCCATTGTGTTCAGCGTGGCCAGGTAGTAAAATGAAAGTGCGTAATCTTGTTGGGTGACATTGAGTGTGTTCATCATAGAGTTGAATGCATTGGCGTGAGCAGTATCCACGTATTGAGATTTCTCAGTCTCTGCAATAGTTCTAATGGCAGCCGCTTCATACGTTCCATTATTTATAGCCTCTTTTGCTAGAAAATGTACAACATGGAATAGGGTGATATGAGCCCTCTGACCTAATCCCCTTATTAGCTAGATATTCCTAGAAATACCACCGAGTTGAGTAGCTAGACACCTACCTTCATATATGACTGGTGTTGTGAGCAATTCAGTTCCTAGCTCAATCTCTCTCTGCAGCTGGTATGCATGTTCTTTCTCAATATCTGTACGTATCAGCAGTAGCTTGAGCTTCTTCTGCAGAACTCTCTCAGGGAGATAGAGATTGAGGTAGTTTAAATATGTGACGTTAACACCCCAGCCATCTGTAAAGCACACAAGTGAATGACAGTCAGAATTACAGATTCTATAACTCCAACACATCGCTTCCAATGATTTCAGAGCCGTATTGTATGGTCCTCATACCAGACTATGGTATGAGCACACGGTATACTACATAAACTGAACCGGTGACTTTCACTCACCAGCTGCACACATTCTATTTTGCCTACGGTTAACGTTCTGGAAGGGGAGATAATTCTACGGACACAATCAGTACATTAGACAGTAGAGACTTGGTCATAATGCATACATATCATTGGTCAGAAAATTAGAATTAGTTGGAATAATTTGGTCAAAATGTATGCATATCTTTGGTCAGAAATTTAGAATTGGAATGATACAATGGTTGAAAGTCTCCATTATATTGCTTAGTTTGGGATTGTATTCCCTCCAAAAATTATGATTGCCAGGCACTGACAACTCCTAATTATAAACTGACTAATAGAAATCAGTCAATGAACTGACCAACTGTATGCGATTAATACACCCCATTAAACAATAGAGTTCTACCAAAACATACCAAACTTTTCGATGATTGCGTCATGTAGTAGATCCCGCACATATTCCCTCTTCAGGAGATACTCGTCCTGGTAGACACGAGGTGCACAATTACGTATGACAGTCAGCGCTGCCGACTTGATGACTGGCGCGTGCTCCCCAGCATAATCTCTCCACAACTGACCAACATCTTCATAGCTGCCACACACAACACAAATTATATTTGCACATGAACAATTGATTTTTTCAATACATAATGGAACAAGACAACTGCTGACGATCGACAAAAAAATTCTGAATCATGCCTTAAAAGTGACAAAAAACTTACTTTAGATGGTAGTAGAGCTTCACGTCTATGGACAGATCTACGTTATCCTTGGTGAACATTGAAATATCATTAAATTCTATTGGCTGCACCGTACGGTCAAGGTAAACAAACTCCTTGTCTGCCCCTAGTACATAGCAGCCGTGTTCATACACTCTGTCAGTGGCAACTTTACCCGTAGACCTGGTTCGAACCAATCCAAACTGCAACAACAAACCAACAAATATGCATCTACAACCACACTATGGTGAAGTTGTCTCCTCAATGACTTTGTCATAAAACAGGTGCAACCAGGTTTTTATAAATCATGGCTGATGATACTTATTTTGCAATTTTTAATGAAAAAATTTTGTTCTATTTGATTTAATTCATGACTGCTGTCAACTTTCAAACACATGATAACAAATGCAGTAGTAATAGATATTTTTATTGCATAGCAATTTAAGCTAGCTAATTTTTCAATAAGGGTGCTTTCGGATATCATACTCGTAGGGCAGTCGTTGAGGGCTCATCGATGACTGCCGTTTAACGGAAGTTGTTTGAGCTTAAACCATAAACATCTTTATTTCCATCAACGTCTATGAAAACTGTATAGCTAAAGCGAGTCCACTCTAGTCTCTTTAACAACAGAAATTAATTACGAAGATGTTATTGTCTGATGTATCTTTTATACACGTTATAATGCATCGTCTTGACTTAAAACGGGGAGAAACAGTGATTTAATAAGTTGACTCGTTAAAATTGTTGACTATGTGTAGACAAGTCTGTGCCCTCAACGACGCTACCTACCTCCGTTGTCACTTTCATCGTTGAGCCCGAATTGCCCATTGCCGCCATGTTTTTTTTTTGTCCTTAACGACGGGGTTTCCGAATGGTCTCAGTTAATCCCTGCATTAATCCATACGCGTAGGGTATCCGAAAGCACCCTAATATTTTAGATAAAATTGAGACTTCATGAATTATTTTTTAATGTAATTTGAGAGCAAAGTTTTTCACTGAAGGATTTATTCAGGAACAGTAAAGCTTTTCTGTTAAAGAAGATATACGAAACTTAACGAAGTTTTAGACGCAATATCAATAGAGATACAAAGAAGAGATAAATACAATACCTGGTAGTAACTGACGTAGCTAAACTGTATAGGAAATAGAATAACACACAACACGACAAGTGATGCAACCACGGATGTTATTATAACTGCACGTTTACCCCTGCTCTCCCCACAGCTACACTGTAAGCTGGAGCTACAACAGATAATTGGCAATGTGCCAAACTACACAATTCTCACAAATAATTGCGTGATTTCCTATTATAAAAGCGATCAATAATTTAGGGTTATAACAAAATACTAACAGAAAAGTTGAATGGAATCCCCCACAACCACGGCCTGACTCTGTAGTGCTGTTGGCTTCAACATCATCGCTTGGTTCTGCAGAAGCATGATCTGGTTGACGATCTGCAGGTTGTAAACAACGAGTGAAGCTAGATGGCAGTATATAAGTATTAGATAGATGCTGCAGCTATTACCGCTACTAACCTACAGTGCAGTAGCCAGGTGGGGGTTCATCATGCCCGTCTACCACTTCTCTTTCCTCATCACTCGGCACAACGTTTGTCGTTATTTCTGGACCAAAATTTGTTTCGATTTGTCTAGATATACCTGCACCCACTCTAGCTACTGCTATGGAGTATGGAGGGGGTTTGGGCAGCTGTTCATCTTCAGCAATAGGGTCAGAATCTGAGGCTATCCCAACCATTTCAATTCTTACACCTGAAAATTATCATTCAACATAGGCTTACCTTTGAAGCAGAAGAAACGAAGAGTACAATAGAGTTTAATCGTAATTGCAGCTAGATTAATCACGAGATCAATTGTGAGCGTAGCAAGATTAATCGTAAGAGCAAACAAGCGGGAAAGAAGCTATTCGTGGCATATGCACAAAATTAGTAGAGGAAACAGAACGTGGGCAGAAATAACTAACCAGACACATCTTCCGAAAGCATTTGTAAACGCTGAGACCTTAAAAATGATGTTGATTCATCGGCTGAATCGGCAGAGTTTTCGTTAGCCTCGGCATCTCCTACTTCCTCTCCTGACAACCAATAGTAGTGACAACAAAACATAACAAACCACACAAACCAAAGCTGAGCTCGGTGACAAAAAATAATTTTAGTAGCAGGTGACAATGAAAACGTTGGCGTTTAATTCTTGCATTCAAACAGGAGCTAGCCTTGTGTTAGTCATCTAGTGACAATGCTCAACATACGGTTCATATTAGTAACATTAATCATACAGCGCTGACAACTTCTAGATCAGAAATTAGCGGTTTTACCACACAGGAAGTGACAAAGACAAGCAGTGAAGCAACAGATGACAAACTAGAATATTATAAAACAAGTACCAGAACATAAAAAAGCGAATATAAAACTCTCACCACGCCTTCCGGACTGAGACACTTGACTGTATGTGGGAGGGGCATGGCCTCTAGTTTTAAGGGGAGGGAGACTCACACCGAGGGTAGATGAAGCTCCAGATGATGAGCTAGATTCTTCTGGAACAAACGGGGAATGTGCAGAAACATCTTCATCCGTCCCTCGATGTAGTCTTGCTGAAGCTGAACGATTTCCTCTCTCATTAGGAGCAGGAGAGGAAGCTGAAAGAGGGCTGGGAACTAAAATAAACAATAATAGCGATTATATTTCAGCCTATTTTTAAAGGATACAATATAGAAAGCGTTATACAGGAGTTGCATCGATCAGGATAATAATTACTAATAATTCAGAAGAGTTTTAGTAACTGTTCGAGCAGGGAATGAGTGAAGCTGATTGAGTGATGGTAGGTGACGACTTATGGCAAAATTTTGCTCTGTTGGTGAACCGATGAAGGCACGCCTACATCTACCTTGACAAACTGTTACATGAAAAAATTCTTTCGAAATGACTAACGCCAAAAATTAAACATCAATCACGCCTTTATTTATTATGAGCCTAAATGCACAAAAATAGAAATAATAAATATCAGTCAGTATATAATAATAAAAAACTGTCAGGTTAAATGTAAAATGATGTTGAAGGGAGTCTAGAGCTGAAACTCCCAACAATTATTGATGAAAAAAGAGATGCATATAGCCTCAAATATAATACTATCGACGGTTTGGATTATTAAGAAAGAGGCAAAACCCAATTAACATAACTTGATGGATAAAGTCAACAATATTACTCACTTAAGAGTACATTAATAGATAAACACTCAAATAAAAGTATCAGAGATAGCCAGCCGCATGTTCATGTGGTTAAGAAAATAAATAACACATTAAAAATACATTTGGTAGAACGCACCTTGTGTAGAGTGTTCTTCCACCTCAAACTCATCAGATGAATAACCCGTAGCCTCAGGTGGTAGTCCTGAATAAGGGTGGGTAGAGTAGAGGTTAGTAATGGAGAGCAGAATGCAGGCTATTTATTAAGCTGGATGGGCATCAACGCGCACACATTCTACTAACATTTCATATAAAATTTAAAATCCTCATTTAATCAAATTTCTATAAGACACAACTAGACACAAAAAGCATCAGAATTTTTGACGAAAGAGTTATGGGTTTGTTTGGAGCAAAAGGAAACGTTCTTTTGATTACCTGCATCATCGATGTCATCGATTGCTGTCTCTTGCTCGTTGTCTAAAATATAATATGACTGGCTTTCTTAATGAAAAAAAAACTCCTCAACTTTTGCAGCTGTGTTAATTGATGTTATTTGATTGCTCACAAACAGAGTGTGACCTTCTCGTTTTAACAAGACTGCAACAGGATTTGAAACAAAATAGTACTAAATTATCAATTTCATTCTATTAATGATAAAGTTGAATACCTGAATCTGACGGTGGCTCTCGGTCACTCATTATATCGCTGGTTCATTAATGTATAATATGATCCCTACAATATCAATATATATATAACTCTATCTGTATGAGCAGCAACCTTTCAATCCTGATGAGGGGTAGGATACTTATATTTCACCTAAAGATGAAAATGCTTTTTTTTTAAATTTTATTATGAAACATATTTGTAGTGGTAAACACAAGTCAGTTTGTCAATTTCAACAATCTACAATTCTATTGAATAATACAGTGGTGTTACAAATAAATGGACCACCCTAATTTTTTATTGGCCTTCGGTACAAAAAGGTGGTTTTTATGTGTTTCTAGTGACCCTGCACACTACTTCCATACCCCAAAATTACGCCATGGTGCACTGTCCTGCTGAAATATCCACTCATCATCTGTACCAAACATTTCTTGAGCAGATGGCAAAAGCTTATTCTTCCACACATGAATGCATTTTACTGTATTCATCATTCCTTCACAAATGTGAAAACGGCCTTACCCTTTCCTTGAGAAACAGCCCCACATCATCACAGATGTAGGATGTTTTACAATTGGAAGGAGGCATTCGGTTTTGTACTTATCTCCTATCCTGAGTCTGACCACAATGATTTTGTGTGGTGAAGTTTGATTTATCACTGAAGTTAACCTTGGACCATTGCTCTACTGTCCACTGCTCATGAATCTTTGCCCATGCTAGATGCTTTGTTCCCTACTGCTCTGCGAGAATAGGTTTCTTCCTTGGTTTACAGCCCAGTAAACCATTTTTCAACAGAACTGTTCTCACTTCTGGTGGGCAGATTGCTGCTCCAGTTGACTCTCTCAGCTCAACGCACAGTACCACACTATGCAAACGGCATTCTGTTGACTGAGCTGCGCCAGCTTTTGCTCTACTCTAGGAGTAGTCGTCTTCTTTCTTCCTCTCCCTGTTCTTTCCTTGAGGTCTCTTTGCTGTTTGAACCTCTGTATGGTAATGAGAACTGTTGTTTTTGCCACTCCAGTCTTTTTGGAGACCGGTCTTTGAGACTTTTCTTGCTGGTGAATGTGAATGATGATTGCTCTTTCAGCTTCGGATAAATGATGTGGCATGGTTGCGTGCAGAAACTGGTTTAAAATTGAGGACTAAGAACTTATTTTTCATAGCCTGCAGGAGACTTTGGTTTGCTGCTAAACCCATTAAGATGTTGCATAGGAAAGTCGAACGCAATAAAGTTGGAAATATATGGTTTATGTACTGTGGGAAGATCATTGATTGAATGGAAAATTTTGGTGGCACTGGTGAGGTTATCCAAATTTTACCAACTTGCTCAATAGCATCTAGGGCTCTAAAATTTTATCTCTATAGGATTGATGTGATACCATCAGAAAATAGAAAAAACAAGGTTTAGTTTGACAACCATGGTGCTTTGTTTAAATGATTTCATCAGCTGCTAACGGTGCCATGGAAATTAAGTATTCAGACTACACACATACTGCAATAATAGCAAGGGTGGTCTGTTTATTTGTATCACCACTGTATTTCTCGTATTTTCAGAGCACTTTCTTAAATACCTTTGTGACCTTTTATGTATTCATATGCATATACACTCATTGAGGTAATAGTATAGGTGAACAACTTTTAAAATGCTCCATTTATGTGAATAATAGCAATATGTATACATGTTCTTTACTAAGCAGTGTTTTAGTAGGGTAAATATTGTACTATTGGTACCAACAAACAATGACTACTAGTATTGCCGCTTATATATAACAATAATAATTACACTACTACTGTGCAATACTATATAATTTAATTTTCTTATCATTATAAATAATAATTAATAACACAGTATTACTGTTTTTTCATCATTATTACAAAGGTAACATATTTATAATGTATTTATCAATTAAAATATCAATTATTATTCTAGTTAAAAATGGCTGTTATTATTACATATCATTTTTTTCATCTACCTTCATTAGTGATCAACCAGGATAGTAATACAACCATAGTACAACAACAACAACAATACACTACATAACAATAATAATTAATAATTATTATTAATTATTACTATATATTATAATAATTTGATTACGATTATTGTATTGTTGTTGTATGTTTGTAGCAGTATCATTATGTATGTATGTATGCATATATATCAATTGTTATTATTGTCGTGTATAACATATAATAAAAATTAATGATAATAACAATAAACTAAATAGTAACTGATGATGATGATAGCTACACTTTTGATAAAAAATGTAGTTATCAATAGTTATTATTATTCAATTTATTATTATTATCATTAATTTTTTATTATACATTATTATTATACACAACAATATTACCTCGTTTATTTTTACCTCATGGAAATAGAACATTCGAAATCACCTAGCGGTGCAAACAGAGAATGCCTCTTTGGCCAGTGTTTAGTCAGTGTTTATTCAGTGTGGCAGCAACAGCTGCTTATTGTTGAGTGTTATTTGATCCCAGCCTAAGATCCCTCACGCTGCGCGGAAGCACGCTGTTGTAATATGTCTGGATCGATGCATATATTGAGGTTGACTCTCCTCTGCTCGCAGCTCGTGTGACCATAGTTGTCTGGCTTCTACTGTTAACTAGTTCATCATATGCTGAGGCAAGGGTCTGGTTTTTGGTTTCATATGAGAGTATTTTCATTAGTAATGACAACCTGTGTGATTTTCGTCTTTCGTTTAGTGGTTTAAGCTCAAGTTGTGTTCGACCTTCAGTTACCCCACATCCACCCTTAATGTTTTTGATAATAACAATTAATATATTATATAATACATACTACTAACTGCTACATGTGCATATAACAACAACAATATTATAATAATACTACAATAATAATACTACAATAAATAATAATAATAGATTATTATTATTATAATTATTGTAATAATAATTACTATTATTATAACTAACTTACTTATTATTATTAATTATTATAATTATTATGTAGTAGTGTACGTAGTAGCAGTAGTAGTGCATTGTTGTTGTTGTTGTATTGCTACTTTCTACTAGTGTTGCACGATAGGACGATAGTCGATAGCGGTAGTCGATAGTTGTCTCCTCGATGTTGGTTTTTCCAATGCTGGAATCCACATCGACCTATCGGATCGGCTATCGATATCGACCCACTACGCATTAGCATTACGGATACGATAGGTAGGTTTTTTTATGGTAAGAGTAACCCATACATTTTGCTGCAGTTTACCCTTTGGCCTGCAGATTACATATCTGCTTCCTTTTTGTCTCATGCTCTCGTCAAAACCGCGGGGAAAGAGAGAACTTTTTAGCAGCTTCGCTTGCGAACAGGTGAGTTTGTTTGCAGAGTTACTATTATCATTATTAACACTAGTGAATTAAGATGGAAAAAGTACTTCCACTAGAAATCATCGTTTAATTAACACAAGTTATTATAATAATTAATCGTTGTAATAATTTAATAATAATAAATAATTATAATAATAATAAGTAATTAATAACCATAATAATTATATATCATCATAATAATAATTATTATAATAAATTATTATTATACAACAAAACACAACATAAAATTCCGAAAAATGGTCCAAATTCCACCAAATTTTCTGCAGTAGGCCTGTGTTAAAAACTATTTATAATAATAATACTAATAATAATAATTGTACATTTTTCACCAACATATTAATATATTTTTTATGCACATTGACATTGTCATTGCGCTTCAATTAATAATTCAACTGTTCAATAATTATAATAACTTTAATGATTATTTGTCAAGCCAGTACCTCATTTACGGACCCGATTTTGATAGGTTTTCGTAAGTTACAAATTTCATAAAAAATTTTTAAATTTTATTTTAAATTCAATCACATATAATATGTAAATTTTAATTTAAATAGTATCTATTTATTTTATTAGAAGGAACCTTTGTGCACAAGTAAGCTAAATTAGTAAATAGCACATTTCCAAAAAAATTGAAATTGAAAAATTCAAACTGCTATCAAAAATTACTATCACTATGTTACGCCATTTGCTTATTTTAAATTTTGTGCTTATTACACTTCGTTGCCGTTATAGTCTGTCATAGTTTAGTTGATTTGTTTAGAAATTATCTTTAAATTTACTTACTACATTATTTGCTCTTTTCATAATAGTAAATAGCCTTTGAGAAGTCCACTGCTAGTGCAAGAAAGTGTAATCTTGATCAATACTTGTAAGGAACAGTTGTTGATTAAAAAGTAAGTCTTAACAAGCTAACCTATTCATTAGTTTGTATAGCATGTAGTACATGGTGAATAATTACTTGCATACCTTGCTGATTTTTTATGTAGCTGTAAACCTAGAAAGGTCCTGCCTACTTGAAATGAAACTACTATTATCCTTATGGTGCAGTCTGCCCTCATCTGAGATGCCTACTTACTTCACTTCAAAAATATAATGTTTCGTTACTTTAAAGTTCTGCTCTAAACAAATATAATAACTGCAGTCGGCTGCGTACTTTCTATTGGTTTATAACCGAAAATCATGCACTTGATTCTATGCAATAAGGCAAATAATATTCAGTTGGATTTTTGCTCCGCACCGATATACATGCATTTTTCCTCTCCGATATTTTCACCATATATTTTTGTTCTCTCTACTTGTAGGCTTGTAAATATGGCCGAACATGATGTTGTCATCATAGAAGATGAAGATGACTTTGGAGATGTTCCAGCAGCGGAATCGACAGCCACGCTGACCATCAATCCCCACAAAAAAAGCAGGCTGCAGTCTAGGGCGGCTGGTAGCAAACGCAGTCCGTTGTGGGCCTACTTTAGCCCAAACCCAGAGATCACCAAAAAGGATTAGGTTATCTGCGACCTATGCGAGTCAGACGCGCCAAACAAACAAGTAAAAACCAGTGACTCCTCAACTTCAAATCTTAAAACTCATTTAAAGCACAATCACCCAGATAAATACGCAGAGTTTGAGACAAAACTCAACCCCAAGCCCCAGGAAAAGAGAGACATAGATGGCGAAACTAAGACCACCTTAGTACGAAATCAGCCAACAATTACCAGTTGTCTAGACCGAAGTGCTAAATACTCAACAGACTCGGCTAAACACATCAGCATAACTAAAAAGCTCAGCACACTACTTGTGTCTCAGATGATCCCACCTACTTTAGTGGAGAGTGATGAATGGCGGGATTTTTTGAAGGAACTAAATGGACAGTACGTGTGCCCTGGCAGAAGGCATTTCACCAACCACTCCATACCCTCACTATACAACTTGATGAAGGCGAAGGTTATGGCTGAATTACAACAGGCCTCCGGCATAAGCTGTACAACAGACGGGTGGACTTCCATTACCTCAGATCCGTATGTCTCGCTTACTGTGCACTTTCTAGATCCCAAGTTTCAGCTCAAAACATACTGTCTTAGAACGATGTATCTACCTGATTCTCATACATCTGAAAACATTGCTGTTATGATACGTACCATCTTGCGCGAATATGAGATTTGTCTTGATGATATAACATCATTCACCACGGACAACGGAGCTAATATGAAGGCTGCAGTGAAGTTATTGAATATCACAAGAATACCATGCTTTGGACATGTATTACACAATGCGGTGAACAATGGGATCGCCGGAGACCAGGCCATTGAAGATATGTTGAAAAGTTGCCGGACCATTGTATCCACTATGCACCACTCCTTCAGGTAAGTCAGTGATGTAGCCATTGTATTCTATGGGTGAACTGAATGCCCATTTTATATGACCACCGTAAAACTTGAAATGAATTGTTTGGTAAATATAGATCACATTGGGAGGTAAAGATAATTTCATAAAAACAAAATACTTGTCAAGTGAGCTTATATTATCTGCCCCCAACTATACTACTCTGATCAATACCTAACTGTTGATGACAATCATACGAATTAGAGACTGGCTCATTATCCTTGATGTGAGTTGTGCACATCATTTAGAGCTAGAGTTGTATGATAGTTCTGAGCAGCCTGCAAAACTGTCAATTTCTATAACGTCTTCTATCCTGCTGTCAAAATAACACTCCATGTCATTGTTCTATTCTCAATTCTTTGTAGACTTAAATCAGATCTGAAGAAAAAGCAGAAGGACAACAACATTGCTCAGAAAAATCTTATAGGGGAGTGTAGCACTAGGTGGGGAAGTAAGTTTGATATGGTGAATCGTATGGTGGAGAACAACGTACCGTTGCAGCAAACTCTCAATGGTAAGAAACAGTTTGATTGGTCTACAAAGCCAGCTTCCATTATTATTTTTTTACACTTGTTTTTATTATGCCACATATATATTTGCTGAAAGAGTTAGTTCCATATACACAAAATTAGACAAGACTCTGACGCTGAATTCATATTTCATGATTCTGAGTTTTGCCGACCAAAACAAACTTTATACGGCTACAAATCACATCCACATTGTGTAGATATACGTAACAGCAGTTTTAAGTCTGGGGTGGCTGTTTGCTCTGTAACCTAAAAACATGCTTCAATGTTTTCCAATCAACAGCCGTGCTACAATTGAGTTTGTCATATATGTTTTCTCCCCTTGCAGGAGACAAGAAGTTCAACAAGCTCAATCCCAGCTGGAAGACATGGCAGGAAATGGAGGTGTTTGTAGCCGCTCTCAAGCCTTTCTCGTGTTTAACAGACATTCTGTCCACTGATAAAACAGTCTCAAGCTGCAACGTTTTCCCCCTCATAGCCAATGTTAAGTCATTTGTAACACAAGAACTAACTGCCTCGGAAGGAGACGATTTTTCCCCCTCAGATGAGCAGAAGAAGAAGATTGAAGGCATCAGACAGAAGATATGGAAGTATATGGATGACAGGTACAACATTTATTGAACACTATCATCATACAAATTAGTTTAGGTAGTCTATTGTGAATAAATTAGATGCTTGAATAAGTCTTCTGCTGGCCCCCCCCCCCCCTCATTCCCTCTCTTCCATGATACGATATATAGATAATGAAATACCCTTGTCTATGCCTACCAATACAAACATGTGGCCTATAATACATCGCTCAGATATTTGTATCTGCTTGAAAAATGAAAATATCGAGGAGCAAGGACATAACTATTACATTTTATTGATCGTAATTTGATTTAGTTTTTATTGCTAGTATCTATGGATGAAAATTAAATCATAGTATACTGATCCTTGCATCGCATACATTGTAGCACCAGTACACTTCTACCTTGTCTTATTCCAGATTTGAGAAGGAACCTAAGGACGGTCGAGAGGTGATTAGAGTACTGCGGATATGTTGTTCTCTTGATCCACGATACCTAAAAAAAGCTTTTCCAGAGGTGTATGGTGACTTACTAATGGAGTGTATCGCGCTAGGTGAGCATTTATTTATGGTAAATGTAGACTATTTGGGCCGCTACATTATTGACAGTGAAGACATGCTAAAGTTGTAGATTACTATCAAACATCAATGCATAGTGAATATTGCCCACAGCGTCACCACTCGCTCGTAATTATTGCAGTCCATATCTAGTCTACCACAAATGTATAAATATTTTTTTGTTTTCTGTTATATTCAGTTATGTGTATAGTTTGGTTTTATTCTCATACACAATATTGGTCCTGTAGAGGCTAAAGAAGAGGGAGAGAGAGAAGCAGCCAAAGGGGATGGGAACCTTAGTACCTCCACTATCACTACTCAGCGATTAAAACCTAAGGCTACCAGTACTGGAGCTAAGAACAAGCAAAGTCTGACTGAGATGCTTGCAGACTCTAGCGACGAGGAAGAAGATCAAGCAGATGATTCTCACAGCCGAGCGACAAAAGAAGTAAGTCTGGTTTAAGTTGGGTATCTTTGTTGAACATTAAAGAGCAGTAGCTCAAAGTTACCTTGAAATATTCTCATTCACCTAACTAATGGGTAGTTAAAAAATAACTCAATTCTTTTGTCCCATTTCTCTTTATTTATATTAGATGCATATACTTGTAGTGAAAACATGAAAGCCTTTTTATCTTTTCATTGTGCAGATAGCAGTGTTATTGATATGAACGCATTCACATTCTGTGTGATGAACTGTGTGGTTGTCTGCTCTAAGCTGTAGGCGCACAATTTCATACTCCCTCTATTTATTCTTCTTCACCAACTCATCAATATTTTACAGGTAGACTACTACCGTCAGGTTAGTCGGAAGCTAATTTCAGCGAATGAATCTATCGCAGAGTGGTGGTTTACTAAGGGTAAACAATTCCCCATGCTTCAGCGAGTGGCCAAGAAGTATCTTAGTGTAAATGCAACCTCGGTCGCCTCGGAAAGACTATTCAGTATTGCTGGCCAAATCGCCACCAAAAAAAGAAATCGCCTCAAGCCAGGCAAAGTGGACATGTATACCTGCCTTGCTTACAATTTAAAAAAAAACCCAGGAATGATTGGATAACTGATTCGCATAGTTCGCAGTAACCTAATTTTTTCTTAGTGTGTAATAAATGTATTGTATATATATGTACATCAGGCTTTTAATTGCATTGTGTTCAATTGTACTTGTTCAATGGTGTGGCATATTGGTATTTCATTTGATTATACAAAATGTTCACATTTTGCATTGTTGTTACGACTAGGCAAACTTCTACATTTGAGTTGGAAAGTAGTAAGATAGAATAGACATTCTATGACCGGACTGGTTGATCAATTTTTTCCCTGTGGGTGCAAGCAAACTGCCTGCATGCCTGCATTCAGAGGTAATACATTGACAATTGACATTGACGGTCATTTTTACAAGATTAATTCGCACTTCAGTCATTCAGTGCATTTAAACTCGCCAACAACCATTGTCCTAACGATAAATCATATCAAATCAACAAATTCAGCTAATTATTGCTTGCCAGACATATTATTTGTCAAATATCAAGCCTGTCTTTCGCCATTCCTTGTAATATTTTGTGATTGAAAGAAAGACTATGATAAAAGGTAAGAACTATAGCAAGAGTTTTCTGCTGTTGATGCATGTGTAATTCTATAATATTAGGAGTTTTCTCCTTCCGATAGGTCGGTATACCGTAGTGTTCATCTTGGGGATGAATATATCGAGAACCATTGTGGGATTCGATATAACGATTAATTGAGGACACAACTCCCAGATGTTCGATGTCATGCATCCCATACTCAGATGACATCCTTACTTTCTACTACTACTATTATTATTTATTTAATAATAATAATAATATTATCAAATATTATTATTCAATAATTTCTATTATTATTCTTCTATTATTATTATGGTTGTTGAACTTCTTGTTACTGCTGCCGCCGCAGCAGCAGTATTATGTAGTAGTAGTGTATTAATTAATTATTATAATTATTATTATAATAATTATATATTTATCCTCCTGATTGATCAATGAATAAATAATAATAATAATAATTAATATTATTATAATTATTATTATTATAATAAAAAAAATGGGTCTATGATCATGATGAAGGAAGAAGAAAAAATGATATCTAATAACCATAAATAATGTATACATGCTTACTATCAAGCTGCATTAATTATTTAGCCACAAACCTATTATTATGTATTTCAAAACAAAACACAACGAACAACAACATGATCATGGGTCATCAGGGAAACAAGTGTTTTTGGGGAAAAAATATTTTATACAAATAGTAGTTTATCGTCACACATTTGTAGACTGTGTCTGTGTCAAAAGCTCCTTCAGTTTTCGTTTATTTGTCGATAAATTCTTAGCACTTCGCGTGACTATCAGTCTACAAAGTTTTTATAAAATTGGTATTGCTATGGCACAATAGCCTGAAACATTTTATTGAACGCGCTATGAAACCACGTCTCGTGGTAAGAGATGCAACCTAAGTTCAAAGGTGTTTCCACATTTTGTTTCACCAACATACAGCAATTTATTACTACTGATATAACATATAAAAATATATATTAAATTATTATATCATAACACATTTGGAACACGGGTATCGTTAGTCAAAATTATAGACATGTCCAGCAGTGCGTGGAAAGGTTGGAACGTGAGCGCCCCTGCTGTAACCACACATTTGCAAGATGTGATGAGTGAGGTAAGCAAATGAATGATCTGTCTATCTTCTTCTTGTCTGATTTATTTATTTATATTTGAGATGTTTGCAAAAAAGTATATGATCTTGGAGAAAATAACTTGTTGACCTCTATCTACACTACAAAAGCAGATGGGAAATAAAAATGAGCAAAAGTATCTATGTATTTCTGACTACAATAGCTTAACCAACAGAGCATTCATAACAAGTAAAAATAATAAAAGAGAGATATAAATATATATATGAGTATATGATGCGTTAGTTGCATGAACATAGTATTAGAAACATGACGATTGTCAGCAAAAGAAAATAGTAATAATAATATTGGGTTGATATAATATAATAGATTTAAACAAAAGATTTGATAATAATGGGAGGTGTACCTTTAATCTGTGAAGGAAAGAAAGGAGTTTGCAGGTTTGGTGAGAGACTGTAGAGCGGAGTGTGCATTTGAGATGAAAGAGTGTTTACCTAGATTAGGTCGAAAAAATGGCTTAATAAATGAGTGGAGAGATCTGGTGGCATGACTCGATTGTTTTAATTTATTTAGGAACTGGCGCAGATATGGAGAGACCTTATATGGCAAGAACTTTCCGCGAATAAACTTGTGGAATAGATAATTTCGTCTGCTTTTCAAGGTTGGGAGATTTAAGATGCAGCGACCTGATGAGACCAAGAAGCGTCTTGGTGCTCTGGCTATTATTCTAAACGCATTATTTTGTACCAGTTCTAGGGCTTGTGAATTCTTAGCAGGTATGTTCAGAAAGAGTGAAGGGCAGTATTCTAAGGTTGGTCTTATGGTTGCTTTATAAGATTGGACAGCTTGCTCCGTAGTGAGATATTTTCGCAGTTTGGCTAGTAAGTACGTTAGCCTGGTTGCCTTAGTCACCATTGTTGAATCTGTGGTGCAAAGTTTAGTTTCCTGTCGATTTTAATACCTAGGAGTGATATATATTCCGCAGCAGGTATAATTGTGGAGTTGATAGTTAGATGAGGAGGCACATAGTCAGCATTTCTATTAGACAGGATGATAAATTGCGTTTTTGGCAGGTTGAGTTTCAGGAGGTTGTTGTTATACCAATGATTGGCTTCTTGCAATAAAGTGTTACTTTTACTTATGACCTCTTTTAGAGTTGGGGCCGTAGCATATAGTATAGTATCATCGGCAAAGGTGTTAGGAAAGTTGATTAGCATATCATTGATTGTCAGGATAAAGAGAATAGGCCCAAGAATGGATCCCTGTGGAACTCCCCTGGTGATGGGCATGGGAGACGACCTAACACCATTGGCTATGAGTGTTTGAGTTCTATTGGTTAAATATGATTGAATTAGCCGCACCGAGTTGACGCCAAATCCTAGGCGAGGTAGTTCATGCAATAGTAGACTATGGTGAATGGAGTCAAAGGCTTTACTGATATCTAGCGAGATACCGGCGATATAACGTGGGCTGGTATTATCCAGTTCAGACCTCCAAAGTTGAAGCAGGGCATTGACAATTTGCTCTGTTGAATGATTTTCGCGAAAGCCAAACTGTCTGTTGCACAGTAGCTGATGTTTCTCTATATGCTCCATGATCTGCTCCTTCATGGTCTTTTCATATAGCTTTGAGATGATTGGTAGGGATGATATAGGTCTGTAGTTAGACGGACTAGTCCTAAGGCCTTTTTTAAAAATCGGAGTGACCAGTGCATTTTTAAAAGAGTCCGGGAATACATATGTTTGAAAGGATTCATTGATAAGGATAGCTATTGGTAGACTTATGAGGTTGGCCAGATATTGATATATAAAGGTAGGTATCTGTGCTAAGCCCCCTTTTTTATAAGGGTGAAGATACATCAGTAGCTTACGTACATGTTCACTTGTTGTTGGGGTGAAATAAAAGCAGGTGTTGATCGGTGGCGTAGGCTGTGGTTCGTTTAGGCTACATTGCATATGAATCTGGTCTGGTAAGTTTGTAAAGTATTCATTTAGGATGTCGGAAATGTGCTTTGGGGTGGTGAAGGTGGTATTGTTCTGAGTGAGACTTGGTATATGTGTAGTTGAGGTAGTGCGGCCAGTGACGTAGGCATTTGAAGAATGAATTGCAATCACCTGAAAGTTGACTGGCATAGTAATGTCGCTTGGCTGATGATGATTGATAATCATAAATAATGATTATTATTATTTATTAAATAAATTTTTTTATTATTATTATAATAATAATAAAAATAAGTAATAAATATGTATAATAAGATAATATAATGTTATTTTTTTAATAATATTAAATATAATAAGAATAGTAATTTATAATAATAATAATGATAATAATCATCATTATTGTTATTTTTTTATAAATAATAAATCATTGTAATTCTTAATAAATAAATTATATGAATTAGATTAATTACTAATATTAATTGTTAAAATTCTTATTATTATTAGAATTTCGTCGTAGCAGTGATAAAATAACAACGAACAATGCTACAGAAAAAAGAAATACTAACTGTAGTGTCATGTGTCGAACACACAACACTAGAGTAGTTAATATTTCTGCTGCATGCCTAGTTCACGTATTCCGTGCCTCACTTGCACACAGACGCCTACCGAAACAATGTAAATCAGCAAATATAACACACATCCATAAGGGTGACGACACAACCTGTGCATCTAACTACAGGCCTATATCTCTAACCTCCATACCATGCAAACTATTAGAACATATAGTGCTTCAAGGCCCCAACGAGAGACTTGATAATATCCCCCACAACCGACAACATGGTTTTAGACAAGCCTATCATGCGAAACACAGCTTTGCGCAACATACCATTACCTTGCTAAGACAGCAGAAACACACAAAACAACTCATGCGCTGATATTAGACTTCAAAAAAACATTCAACGAAGTACCACATGCTCTCTTATTGGAAAAACGGAGACAGATCCCCGATTTAAATTTTGTTCTAACAAACTGGATACAAGGTTTTCTGACCGAACGTACGCAGCGCGTCGTACTAAAAGGCGATTACTCAACTTTATGTGCAGTATCGTCTGGTGTACCACAGTACTCGCTTTCTTCTGTACATCAATTACTTACCAGCTGCTGTCAACTGTGGAGTCAGTTTATATGCTGATGACACCTTACTATACCAAGAAGTCAATAATGACGATGAAATGATAGCTTTCCAAGAGAACGTTAGTGCTGTAGAAAGGTGGTCACAAGGATGGAAAATGTCTTTTAACTCTACTAAGTGTCATGCCATGCGCTTTGGACCAAATCCTAAGCCTCAGCTACATTACAAGTTTGGCTCCTTGCAAATTTCGTGGGTGGAGAGCACCAAATATCTAGGCGTCATCCTTCAACACAATCTACATTTCGCCCAACACATAGCCTTAAAAACTGAGAAAGCTAGTAAAATCTTGAGTGCAATCCTATACACTCGGTACTGCGCCCAAAAACAGCCGACTGCTTGCATACGCCAGTCTATGTAGACCCAGTTTGAATTATGCTGATACAATGCGGGACCCTTCCAACAAGGCAATTATAAACTCAATCGAAGGCATTCAGAGTAGAGCTGTGAGGTTTGTGAGTGGTTTGAAAGGTCGCGACAGTGTCAGTGAAGTCAGAGAACAGTTAGGTCTCCCAATGTTAACCAGATGCAGGCAAAACCATAGGGTAGCGTTGCTTACGAAAATCCTGCAAGACCAGGAACAACACGGTGTACTTTCATCCAGTTTTGATGAAATAATCAATAACAGATCTAAAACATGCAACCTTTAGTATGCTTCACAACAGCTTTTTACCTAGAACTATACGTGACATGAGAGTACTACCAGAAACTGTATAACTGTTAGACAGCTACATGCTAAAACCATGTAATAACACTGTAGCACAATGTTTTCCTCCAGGGGCACTCCACTTGCACCTAGTGATTTAGAGTGTTCTATCGTCACAGATGTCATACAGAGGCATTATTATAATAATTAAGTATATGATTATTAATAATATTATGGCGAAGATGATAATACTATAAAGTTAGATTTCATTTTATTATCATTTTTAATATTTATAGTTATTTAATTAATAGTTATTATGAGAATTAATAATATTTATTTTGTCATTCAAATTATCTAATATTGTTGTAATAATATAATAATAGTTTGTTGTTGTTTTGTTTTCTTTTGTTGAAATTTCTCACTAAAATTAGTTCTGCAACAGCCATCACTAACAACTAGTGACTAGCAATGCTGCACATCAGTAATATAATATAGTGTAAATATTTGTTTTCTCGAGCAATTGAACTCTGCGTAAATGTGTGTGCATACATTCTTTATATATAATTAATATATTATAGTATTTTTAGCAGTCATTATTATATTTAATTATGCACCCATATATCAGTTTGGTCATGTGATGTGTTGTTTAGTAGGCCTTTGTTGTTTCTGCCGATATTAATTGGCAGGAGAACTTCGTTCTTTTTATGTAAATTGTTGTAAGAATAATGTGAATAAATCTTTGTTACATCATATACTGTACACATTGGTACACCCATAGCGCACCCTAAATAAATAATGTATCACTTGCCAAAATTTTGAACCTTTTCAACTTTCCGTCTGGTTTATTGCTGTTTCAAGTCGCATGGATAGGAACAAACTTTAGGCATTGCTATACTATTGTATGTCTTTCACTCGTAAAAATAGCCATTAATTTGAAAATAACTATGACCATGCATTATACTATCGAATTTTCTCCGCTTCAAGTTTTTTGTGGCTATTCGTTGCTAAAATTTTCAGAATATTATTTTGGGTGGCTCATTTTTCAGAGAGCAGCAGTTATGAATTGCAATGTTATGCTATTTATCATTTTCCTGGAAATGGTATGAGTCATTTTTTTTTTAATATTACATCGTTTGATGTAAAACTTGAAGAAGTTTCATTGAATGTGTAGGAATTGGCTGACAAACTAACTAAAGAGGAATTTGGAGTTGTCCCGGATGCAGATCTTGGTCATGTTTCCAATGCTGCTGGTGCAAATGTTGCCAGGTGGGTGCCTGGAGATCTGTAGATGTGATGAGCTAAGATATTTCTGTTTATATCTTACAATCCCTGACATCTAGAGAATATTTTAGCTGTGATGATGATTTGCCTGAAGAGTTCAGGGTCACCGCAGACTCTACAGACAGTGACTTGCTGATGGCTCAGATGTTGCAGATGGAGTTTGACAAAGAAGCAGATAAAATGTTGAAAAGGGAACAAGATCATTATAATGGCCAGAGCAAGGTTTGTCTAATTAAACCATTTAAAGTCCATAGCTTGTCTTTGGGTGACGCGATAAAATAGTCTGTTTTGTCCGAATCGCATGCAGATCAGTCTGTCGTATGAGAAATATCGAAATGTGCATCCAGTACAACAACAGGAAGTCTACAGTGACGAGGAGGAGGAGGCTATGGAACACAAGCTAGAGTCGTACAATCTTCAGTTTAACAAAAAGAAAGGTTTGTGAGCTGTAATATATTATATCTTATTCTCTTTGAAGGAGCTGGCTGTACTGTTACTGATTGTAAGCGCTTCTAAATTAATTGGTTTATACAGGAGTTCGAGGTACGGGTAAAAACATGGTTACTAAGCATGACCCTGAAATCTCTAGCAGACGAAATGCCGCTAATGCAATGGATAAGTTTTCCCTCAACCTTGACACTGGTTTGTATATTTGAGGAAATATTTATTGTGTGGGCAAAATCATTACACCCTCATCTTTTGCATTATATAATTGAAATGTCAGTATCTTGCAGTATAAAATTTTGATTAATTACAGTTTATTGATTCTTTTTTAAGTTTGTCTTACTATGATCGTTCAGGAGACACGGACCGATACGCTACCAAACTGCCCAACAAAGTGTACAACAAGCTGAGAGTGCACGCTATGGCTGAAGGCAAGCGGACAGCTCGATTACATGAGAAGAAGGACCAATCAACAGCCACGCAAGCCGTAGATCAGAAAACTCGTTTGCTCCTGTTTAAGATGCTCAATGATGGATTGCTGACAGAGGTTCACGGGGTTATCAGTGTGGGTATGTGGATAAGCTTATAATATCCACTTTCTCAGAAGTTTTTTATGGAGAACATTTCAGACGGTTTGTGATTGGAAAGGTAGCTGGAAGAGAATAATTATATTTAAAAGATTGTCGTTTATTATATTATTAAAGTCATCAAATTTTATAAGAACCGATGTGACAAGCGGAGTTGTGCCTGTAATCATTGGGAGTTGTGTACTCATTAGTAACAACTCCTGCAAATGGAAAATTTCAATGCTGCATTTCACTAGTGAGGTTTTGAATTGTTTTTGAAAATTGCGTAAATGATATCATTCTGGGTTGATAAAATATTCTCATGAGTTTTTACCATTATATTACCACAATTATTATGCAATGCCACTTGTATATAAATATTAAATCTGATGCGTTAGATCAATTGGTATGATTAAAAGATTTCCAGGCTCAAATCAGATTTTATTATACCAACGCTTGAGCTGTATAAAAAGCAAATAACCAGGTGTAACTATGGCTTTCTGTAATGATGATTATATGCCATAGGTAAGGAATCTGCTGTGTTACACGCCAACGGTGGTGAGAGAGAAGATCCACAACACAACAGAATACCTATACCAGATGAAGTTGTTTTGAAGGTATTTTGGTTGGTTGTTTGTAATATTACAATAGAGAAAAATGCGCAACGTGAGCAAAATTTTTTATTACTGGGAAAACCCAAAAATAATTTTTGCGGGCTTATATAAAACAATGGACAAAATCTGGAAATACCCGTAATTAATTGGGTTTCCCCACTGTTTGAAAACTTTCTCAGGCTGCGCGTTTTTCTCTAATAACGATTGTATATTTACTGGCGTTTACTTTACGGTTTGTGACTCTTTTAAGGTTTTCAAAACAACCTTGGCCGAGTTTAAGAACAGAGAAAAATATGTGAGGGGAGACTTCAGGTTGGCCAATGAGTTCAAGAAACAGAATCCCAGGAAGATAATGAAAATGTGGGCCGAGAAAGAGATGCTCAACTTGAAAAGAATGAAAAAGTTTGGCATTACATGCCCAGAGGTTTGTTTTCTCAGTCAGCTGAACGGATTGGGGAAGTTTATTTATTTATGACTAGTTTTATTGTTTGGTTTGCAAACATAAACATGAAAGAGGTTACAATGTAACAGCATGATCAGAGTATCGTATTTACTATGGTAGCTATGTGATTGTTGCGCCACGAAAGCAACCAGTTATGTGGGTTAGTGTTAGATAATAGGCATTTTCGGATCAAGAACGTCCATGCCTTGAAAAAATTGGCACGGGAAAGCGCTTCCGAATGCAATTTTGACGTTCGTTCCTGGCATAATTTCTATGCATGAACGTTCAAAATCAAAAGTTCACTTCATCAGAGTTATCTTCTTCTTTTTTTCTAGTGTCGCAGTGAATAGTAAAAGGCGCATCCTGCTGATGACAGCTTTTTGGTTATATATTATAAAAAAGTAAATAATAATTTTGATAATTATTACCAGTTACTTATGTGTTTTACTAATTACTATTTTTCATTTTTAACAATGTTTATTATCAGTTGGTGATGTTTGGCTATTTGAACAATTGTTTTTTTTTTACTAACTAAAGTATAATAAAATAATTAGAAAAACTATAAGAACTTATAATAATATTAATGATGATATCATTTGAATAACAGTAATATTAATAATGATTATCATACATTTTTCTTATATTATAATTATTTATTACAATTTTATTTTAATTCACCATCCTCAGTAAAATGTGTCCAAAAATAATTTCAACATCAGCATGCTTCAAGACTTGTTATTATTTATTTTATTATTATTGTTAGAAATGAAACTTGAGGCCTCATCACTCTTGTCTTGTTATTGTAACTAACGTAAAAGGGCTCATTATTTGCAAAAATATTTATTATAGGAGAACTCTACGCATTCGGATCAAGAACGTCATAGGGTGGACGACCCCCTGAACGGTAAAACCACCGTTCAGCATAGAGTTCCAAAAAACAGGTTTTGTACTCGCCGAAAAACGAAAATTTCGCCCATTTTGGAATGAACGTTCTCGATCCGAAAATGCCTAGTGCCTTGAGCTACGGGTCGATTTTGCGCTTTGCACCTCGTCATGCTTGTTATCAGCCTGAATGTAATTTTCATCAAAATTTTGTCAATATAACAAACAAAAAAGATTTAAATTAAATATTATCGGAACTTTGCAAATAATTTTTAAAAAGAAATTCATATCAGATATAATGTAAAATAACTCTTTTTATGCTGATAACTAAATAAAATACTACAATATTATAATTTTTAATTATTTTTGGGCCGATAACATACAGTACTAGCGGTAAAGTGCAAAATTGACCTGTAGTTCAAGGTATTATCCAGCGCTAACTATATGTGTAGGTTGTGAAGCTGAAGAAGCATATACTGCTCATGCAGTTTATTGGAAGGAATCAGGTTCCAGCCCCTAAATTAAAAGATGCCAAGTTATCGACAGATCAGCTGGCTAGTGCATACCAACAGATAATAGATGGAATGACATCCATGTACAAGTGAGTGGTACCACACTATGCACAACATGTGTATTCACTTGTGAGTCTGTTAGTTATTATGATACGGTATGTGAGAGAGATGGTTTGTTTGTAGGAGGTGCTCGTTAGTACACGCAGATCTCAGTGAATACAATTTGCTATGGCATGAAGGACAAGTATTCTTTATAGACGTATCACAATCTGTTGACTTGGCTCATCCATTCGCACATGAATTCCTTCTGCGTGATTGTAAAAACATTGTCCACTTTTTTACTAAACACGAAAACTCCCAAGTTCAGGCAAGTTATCATTGGTACTTCTCTAAAACAAAAGCTGTCTCGGCATTTGGCCGGATGACAATTAATTGTGGGGTTGCTTTGGCAGGTGCCAAGTGCATTTGAGCTCTTCAACGATATAACCAGCATGGCTCTGGAGACTAAAGTATCGGAGGAAGAATTCTTACAACAAATACAGGAGTATGAGAAAGAGCAACTGGCGTATCAGTTGGACAGTCAGCGAAAAGAGTTTGCCTTTGATCACATGTTCAATCTGCAGCTCGGAGACAGCGACGAATCAGACAGTGAGGAAGAAGATGATGAGGAACATGATTGGTCAGAAGGAGAGGAAACTTCCAACAATCAGGAGAGTAATGAGCTGCATCTGGAACCATCAAAGACTAACTAATCATAGAATTTGTTCATTTATATTTGTAGCTTCCATAACAATATTTTAGTCATAAATTAAAAGAAAATAAATTACATAAAAATTCTGTCATCTTGAGCTCCTTAAAATTTGTTCTGGTCATAAAAGTAGTTGTTTATTTCAGTTCTATAAACTGCTAACTACTAGAATGTATGAGATCTCAACATATCACATTATGTTGTAACAAAGTTATTTGCACACCCAAAAATAGAGAAAAACTTGTATTGAGCAAGTGAAAATTTTGTTCAAAGAAGTTTGGCACAGTTTTTTCTAACGAGACCAAAAATGCTTTGATTTTATGCATTGTTGGAACCGGCAGAAATTACTTTCGATAATTTACTGCCACTGATCATTGGTTTACCTAACCGTAGTTTGGTGGCCTAGCCAGCTTGTGGGATATTATGGTGCTCCACTATCAAACCCCACAAGCCAGCTAGGCCCTTAGACTAATAATGTAACCCGAGATGAGTAGTTATCTAGTAATTGGCTGTCTGCCAACTCACATGGCACCTCCACTTGACTTGAGAGCTGAGGCAGAGCATTTACTTGGGTTAGGTAATCATTAAAGCGATTCTTGCTGGCTATGAATCAGTGGAGACCGGATTTCAGCATGTAATTGCAATCGTCTATTATAAAACTGCAACATAAAAGTGTCCAATATGATTTCAGCTATAAACACTAGTAAACGAAGTGTTGAAATTTATGAAATGAAACTAACCTGTACCAGAGGAGTGTTAGAGGAGCGGTACCTCCATGCCACAATGAGTGCGCATCAAAAACCCAGGCTATTGGTGGAAAGTCTAACAGTTCTAGTGCGAGACACACGGAGAGCAGAAAGATTGCCAGACAAGCTTTCCATACATATGCTTGTTTGGACCATACAGAAGCACTCCACATAAACCAGCCCAAAGCATTCAGTGCACCTGCAACGAAGAGCAGCATGTATATCACAAGAATGCTGTGGTTATATTACATTACATGTGCAATCCACCAAGTTTCCCTCACTTACCAATCACAACATTGACTGTCACATGGTATCCATAGTCAAAGTGAATAAACAGCATGTAGTAAGAATGGTGGAGAAATAGGGCAGCTATACATAGTGCTACAAGTTTTGTATACATTTTCGGTCTATCAATCAGAGCTCTCGCAAACACAGTATAAAGCTGATAGGTGACTAATGCAGCCGCTGATATGTAATCCATATGCTGTAACATACAAAAATCGAGACTGCAATAGAAGAATTGGAGTTATGCTCCCTTTTTCCAGAAAAACAATGGAAAACAACTCCCAAGTAAGCATAAATTAAATAGAACAACTCACTTGGGTGAGAGTGAAATCTCTTGTGTGAAACACTGTAGACCAAAACCAGGCATTCAATGCCACCTGAAACGAAGGTTTATTTTACTAAGCAAGTTGTAAAACTTTTCATTTGTATGCAAGCGGTGTGATGGATACATACCAAAAAGTATCCATGCCACATGTAGTACATCGGAGCCACAGACGGTACAAGCCTTCTCAACTGTACCATGGCGTACAAATGTGCAGCAGCATTGAGCAGGGAAAAAAACATGGAGGCTGGTTCCTGAACACCACCCATTCGTAAAAATGGCCACTAAAAACAAGATATATTCATTTCAAAATCAAAACTTGTAGATAAAAAATTATTTACGTAGAAATAATAAATACCCTGTTTTTTAAGGAATCAAATCACATACCTTGCCATGGAACTGTGGGATAGGATAATCATGTTGTTGGAAAAGCTTGACTGTTTTCCACATACATTTGTACTCACACTCGGAATCACAGTCCCAAACAAGCAGATTGAACTTTGGATTCATGAGGATCCCGCTGAAAATAAGTGCAAAGCATGCAAGAAATTTGTTCTCATCGGAATATCTTTTTATGATCACAAACATGGTAAATATCTCTCAATAATATATATTAACTCTATTCAATCAATCTGTGTGTTTATTACATTAAGACCACCAACCTAGGAGTAGATTTGTCTTTGCATTCGAGTTTTTTGCATTCATTTAGGCATTCGTTGTGAGCCGGAGATCGATCACCATAGGAGGCAAAAGTGATGCCAAAAATAAATAGTAGAAGTAGCATTAAGGTGTAGCTAAGGAGTCCCATTCCTGAGTATCTACAGCAACTATGTGGATATACTTCTAATCAATGAAATGCCATACGTAAGTTTAAAACAATTCTAAATTACGGTTTCTAATAAGGCTTGTTTTAAATCTGCTAACTAATAAATTATGATGCGCCAATTTAGTTGTAGGTTACAACAAACAGGTTGGGTTTAACATCAACAACTAAAAGCTGCAAAAATAACTAGCTTGCAAAAAGTAGTTTATTATTATTACTATCAATTATAATAATTAATATTGGCGTATAGTTACAGTAGTAGTATCTATACAGCAGCGGTAGTAACGGAATTTGGAACGAACGTAGACAGGAATGAACGTTGACAGGAATGAATGCAGACATAGCTGGAATAAACGCAGACACATCCTGGAATGAACGTCGACAGACCTGGAATGAAAGTCGACTATGTTACAGAGAAAAAAATTCGACGTTCATTCTAGGAAGTGTCGACCTTCATTCCTGGCAACATTTAAACTTTCGTTTCGACATTTGTTCCAGGAGTAAAATAAACTATCGTTTTTTCCTAAAGTAGACAACTCATGGAATGAAAGTAGAAATGATATGTTATATATCGCTGAGAACAAACGTAGACACATCCAGGAATGAAAGTCGAAATTCTCTGGTTTGCTGCATAGTCGACATTTGTTCCAGGTATGTCGACATTCATTCCAGCTGTGTCTGCATTCATTCCTGTCGACTTTCATTCCTGTCTACGTTCGTTCCAGTTCTCGTAGTAACTACTACTTCTCAAAACTAACTACTAACAAGCTATCAAAGTAACCACAAGCCGAATGGGGGAAACTACTACCACTTTATTTTTGGTCTAACTTAACCGATTCCTTTTTTTAGTCAGTGTAGCTGTATGTGCGCGTTTTGTGTTGTTCTAAGAACCTATAATAAGTAACCACAATAATAAAGGATGAAAAGAAATAAAAGAATAAATGACAACTTACCTACTAGTCCAAGTCATCTAGTAACTAATAGTACTCCAATAATAATAATAATAAATAATAATAATAGTTAATAATAACAACAAACAATTAATAATAACCCAATAAATAAAGCATAATAATAATAATACTACATATCTGAATAAATTTCATATACAATAATAATTAATAATAACAATAACAACATACATAGGGTATTTTTTATATTTTAATGAACCAGATTAGAATATTAAGGCATGCTAGAGCAATTGTTGTATATATCACAGCGAGCTTTGTATGATTGGTAACAAACAAAAAACTGGAATTATTCTTCTTGTATTAAAAAAAAATAATTAACAAAAACTATTTTTACAATAATATATATAATATTATTATATATACTATATTGTAAAAAAAAATTTTTATTTTCAATACAATTCCAGTTTGCTACCAATCATACATGGCTCACTGTGGCATATATAAAGGGAGTGTTACATAAAAGTTAGCAGTTGTCAAAATGCTTAAAATGAATAGTAAAAAAACTTTGAACAAGCATAACCACTAATTTCAAAAGTGACAATTAGCAATATCATGGAACGTAGTCAAGCTGCTCTTCAAATTAACTTATCGAATTTGAAGATTTAGTGTAATGTCAAGGTTTTTGTCTGAGCCTTATAACCATAGAATTATCTCCCCTTCGAGAAGGAGGGGAGATAATTCTATTCTTATAACAATAAGACCATAGAAATATATTTCAATGAATAAGACAAAACTTTAGCTTGCAATTGCATAAGTGAAGAAATCACTTAGGCAATTGCTAGTATGATGTATAGGTACGAAAATCAAAGAAGTTTTCTTCTCGTACCAATAGACACCGCTCTTATCCAAGAATTTTGTTATTCAAAGAAATTGTGACAGTGTTGTATGTGCAGCTGGAAGTATTTCTGAAAAAATAAGAAAATAATTTTGGATCAAAAGATGCATTTGAGTTGTTCATAAAAAGTACATGTAATGAAATGTTGTTTCATTTGAGGATTAAATTACAGTGCTTTGCTTACCGCTCAGTAATTTTTGTTTTCTAGGTTTTCATGTTAATAGTTATTCACTAAACTTTACATTGATTTATGTGATGAGAAATGAGAAGTCTGTGTTTCGATTTGCACTTTGATTTTGTTACTGTAGAAAATACAATGTGTAAATTTTTGTATTATTTTTGCTCATAATCAGCAGCTTTTGGTGTTTTAAGGCCTGTTAATTCTATACCAGTGACCAAACTAAAGTCCAGTATCTATCCATCTTACTCTTTGAAGTAGCCACTTAATTTATATCAAGAGTTGTCTTCTTTTCTGTTTTTTTTTCAATAGACTGTTTCTTTGCTATTATTTATTTTGCTGTAAGCCTATCACTCGTTACTCTACTTCTCAGGCTTACCAACTCTATTAATTGACCTGCAAAGTTTTAAGTTCATTAGAGCAGCGCTGTATATTCATGGCAGCCATCATCGGGGATACTTTTTTAGAGGCAAATGGAAATCTTTTACCAACATGACTCCTTACCTGTTATGAAGAGTGTAATCAAGCTAAGGGCTATTTTATTTTACATCCATATTTGACCAGGCAAAGAGTGCCTTGAGACATCCAACATCTTGCTCAAAAGTGGCTGCGTCAAAAGTTGAACCCCAGATCTTTGGTTAGAGGGTGAGAACTTAACGGCTAAACCACTAGTTCTTATTCATTTGTTGTATTGTTTCAATACTTGCTCACTCAATCTCTTCAATTTTTTTATAATTTTCAGCCATAATGGCTTCGACATGTTTTTGAGTATTTTACATTTTGTGACTTTTAAATGCTTTGAGCTGTCAGCAGATACAATTCACTTGCTAGATAAAACCAAATAAAGTTATTCGTTTAAATAATTTCATCGTACGTGTTCATCAGTGAATAAAAGAGGTATATGGCTAGGTCGATTACATAAGCATGCATAGAGTCATCACTAGAGCGAAGATTGGACATTGGTACAGTTCTCTCTAATGGTAAGCGCTCAGTTTAGTAAGTGTTCTATTTTTGTTGCCGTAGTCTAATTCAGCTCCTCCACTAAGATTGATGTCTATGCCTGTACAGAAAGTGGCATCAGCTGCTAGCCATAGACATAGTAATCCAGCTTCTTCTATGGTACCCATTCGCCCCATCAACTAAAAAACAATAATTAATTGGAGCAATTAACTGTATTAATTATACAAAATATTACAAAATGATTACTGCCTGGTTAACTGCTACAATAAGTACCTGGGAATTGACTCCCCCTGCAATCATATCGTCGCGACCTTCACCTTGCTGATCAGCTAGTCCATCCCACATTGGTGTCCAAACATTTCCTGGCGAAAACCTGTAAGCGTTTGATAAAACTGAAAATTGTCATTCTTTATATTTCAAAAATTTTGCTGCTTTATACCAAAAGCATTGCACTCTGACCATCACATCTAACTAGCTACTCACACATTGACTCTTACGCTGTTTGCTGCTTCATCAACAGCCATAGCCCTGGTCATGGCATCGATAGCTCCCTTTGTTGTCACATACGGTACGGCACTCTGCTGCCCTATCTTGGCCACAAGACTAGAGTCATTGATTATGTTACCTTGAACTTTCCTCAAGTGTGGTAAACAATACTACAATCACAGCAGTAGCAATATAAGAATTGGAGTAGTTGTTTCCCCTTGGATAGACAACTTCACATTTCTAGTGTAGTTACTTGACTAGATAAGGTATATGTTATTGTATACAGACCAGAGTACTAAAGCGGTTTTTTGTTTAGCAAAGGTTCAATCTTCTGTATACAATCGAAATTAAATTTATTGGATCAACTTTTAATTTCAATTTTACTAGGGATATTTTCTCTCCCACATTTGCTTCATCATTGAAAGCAACTGATATAATAATAGCTACACCTGGCAATGTTGACAGTCTTTTTAAGATATTTTTGTGTCATAAAAACATGAAAGCTCAATTAAGATTCAGCTTACAATAAAACTCTGAACCCTGTAGTTGTGCTCCCTGTTAGAGTTACCTTCTATTGGAGTTGTCTTGCCTATTGAAATTGTTCTGTGATTTGAGATTATTTGATATCAGGTACATGCTTATACGAGTTTGAAAAGTTCAAACTTGATTTAAATATTTTTATGTATAAAAATCACCCTGAAAACTTTGTGATACATTTTACAAAAACCAAATATTACGCGATATAGTGTGCACTAAGCTACATCCTGTCTCACCTTCGACATAAGAAAATAACTCATAAGGTTGACATCCAGCAGATGTCTAAATCCATCAGCTGTTACATCATCAACAAGCTCCGGGGGAGGATCTAAATAAGCAATAAAAGCAAATATTATTGTCAGGAGTTGTCCTCTCTCTAAAAATGATATACTGCATTTTACGCCAAATGTAAAAGGTTACATTTCAAAGGTAGCACTTGATTGACACCGTTGATGTTTTAGCTAAATAAAAACTACTGCAGAGAAACAAAACAGAATAAGATGAGCTGACAAAAAACTGGATGACGAACTCACGCTGGCCAGCGTTATTGATGAGGCAATCAATTCTAGAATATTTCTCTACCACTTCATTCACAAACTCCTACAATCAATAAGACATTGGATAATATATGTTGCTTTAGTTACACAATACTAACACAAGCTTTATAGCAAATCACAGCTGGTAAGTTGTTACAATTACTACTATTCGTTTCCAGTTGTGTTGGACTTTGTAGCAAAGCAAAAGTTAGTTTTATTCACAACTTATTAAAATAAAATTGTGCGGCTAGCAAGAAATACAAAACTATCAAAGTAGTGCATATCTAATTATTAGAGTCGTTGCCAAAGCTTCAACTGTAGAAGTTGTCTTCTCCTTATTACATCAAAATCCAAACGAAGTAACCGTAGTTTTGATCAAGGGAAGACAACTCAAAGTTTTGCATTGCATTAGGCAGGCAAGTAAGTCATTCTTTAGCACATACATTTATTATGAAATATGGCGTACACAGCTACCATGAACTATTGAATCAAAATAGTTACATTATAACATTTATTTAAAAATTTCACAAATAATTTGATAACCATCAGGTTTCAATCAGAGCAGTTATCTACAAAACAGCAGTTTACCTTACGCAGCTGAGATAAATGTAAAATGTTTATTTTCAACATTAATCGATTGTTTTTATAAGTTTTCTCAATTTCCTTTCTTTAAAAAAAAGTAGAAAAATCTTCAAATACCGGTATCTGGAACATGCTTGTTTGAATAAACTACATTCAATGGAAAGTTGCTAGGGGGTATTCTGATCAGCTGTTCTATGTTTTTGCTTTTTTGGAAAAAAACTGCAGATGCCATTTATTTTTCTAGAGTAAATACTGGCATCAACTAACCTAGACATCAGCAACTATGGGTTACTTGGAGTTGGCATTGAAAAGTATACAAATTAAGCATGTTGTAGCTAATATAAATGTTTGAGAGGTTGGGTAAGCAGTACACCCTACCTTGTAATACACCCAGTGATACTTAGGCTAACATGTCAGCATAGAATGATGTAATGAAGACAGCAGTGTATATTGACACAAATTAGATGCCATCCCAGTGCAAACTGATAGCAAATATTCAATGTAAGTCAAACAAAGCTCTAAAGCACTAAATGGGCGAAAAGACTTGGTAAAACCTACAAATCTTATTAGCTAAACAACTTCTACTTAATTTCAAATTTGTCAAATTTATAGGAAAAAACGTTTTTCCACACTGTTTATGTACTGAATCAAATAGTAAGGTATAGTATTTATTTATAATATCAAAAGCTATTTTAAACAGAGAAAAAATAAATTGTGCGTCAAAAAACAATCAACCAAGTCTCATGTTATAGACTAAACAATGGCTAGCAGAGATTTTACAATTGTGGTAGGGTTGCATATAAAGTCCACCCTGACTATCAATCACTAGGCACATCATCAATAAGAGTACAGGTGTCAGATTTCGCATGAATTTTCAGTAATCGTTCCTCCAAAACCTAGTGGAGAAAACTCTGAATTTTCAAAGAGTTTCGTTTCATACAAAAAAACTTGCATAAAAGCAAAACTATTACTGCGACAATATTGAAACTTTTTTGTAGCTGGAAATTTTATTGTTTCTTTTAGTAACAAATTTATTCTTTTCATTTAAAGTTTGATATTTGTTTTCCAGCTTTATGGAGTGAAATGCCAGCCGCTCTGATTTAACCTTATAATACAACATTGTTTATATTTAATAACTTGGTGAAAATTGTTTTATGGCAAATGAAACCTATGAGAAAGACAGAAACTACGTCCATTATACAATGGATGGAGTTGTGCTCACTTGTATTGCTGTCTCATTGGTTAGGTCTACAGACTTGAAGAAAGCTTTGCCAGGTCCTTGTTCATTCATTTCTTTCTCCAGCTTCTCACCTTCAGCAGCTGAAAATATTAGTAATAACATCTGTAATACACATAATAACTATATAATTGAATTGTTTATTGAAATTACAATAGGAATAAAATACAATTAATGGTAAATAATGACAATATATTTTGTAGAAAGAAGTTTTTTTCAACTGGCAATATGCAGAAAAAATTTTTGAATCATAAATATTCACTGACATAGTACGTCAGCTTCGTTCATTATTTTTATAAATATATTACAATTTTTTGTATGTATCTGATAATTGAACTTACCTCCCCTGGCACAAAAAGCCACAATAGCTCCATTCCTCACTACAATCAGCATCAGTAAAAGTATTACAAATATGAAATCTAATTCATACAACTGCAAACAAGTAAAATACCACACAAGAAGTTTTAAAATTGAGTGCATGGAATATTTCTGTTCACGAAAAACTTTACGTCCTTAAAGCATTACATCGCGATGGAAAAATTGTTTTGGCCGCCTAGAAGAAGTATTCCAATAAGCGTAGCAAGCGGTGAACTCACCAAATACTCTAACACATCCTTCTCCGATACCTTTAGACCCGCCAGTCACTATTACTACTTTATCCTTGTACCTCTGGCACTTGTCACAACCTGTCGCAGCCATGCTTAGTGTACTAATGAACTCTCCTACAAACTGTACTCAATCTAATTGGTTGATTAAATGTGATGTAATAACAAAAGCGCATGTCTTGCTCATGGGAAGATAACCTACACAAAAAAAAACAGATGGGGTAGCTGTGAAAAAGAAACTTGTTACCTATAGTAAATAAAGGCTAAATATTGTTTCAAAAGCTTTTTATATTATGATAATAATAATTATTTGTCATGTTTTAAAATATTCTTTGGTGAGAGAGCAGAGGCTAGCATTATAGTTTGCTTGATAAATGATTTGATGTTTAAAATTGAGATGTAGTAAAGTCTACAGTTCTCTGTAAGTAGGTCAGAGGTTAGACACACCCACAAGTCTGCATACGAAATCTTCCTCGTAGAAGTAGATGAACAATATACAAACCAGGGCCAAAGTGGCGTCTGACCCTTTTGTTTATTTAAACATTAGCATATCTCTCATCTCACTCTGGATAGAACTGGTCAGCATAAGTTGACCCGCCACAAAAGAGATAAAAGTTTGGAGCCGTGGGCAATAGCTGATAGTTGTAGAATACTTTTACTACCACCAGATAAAAGCTTTCAACCACTATTTCAATTTCTAAGCATTCTATGATTGTTTGTTGTTAACTTTGAGCAAAGCTACACAAGTGGTTTTAGTTAGTTTAATAAAACTGTTCTACTTTCCATGCTCATTTCTTATCAGTCAAAATATTTGTTTGACTCCAGGAATTGAAATTTGGACGGACCCTATATCATGCGATATCAGTAGCTTGAGAACATAAGCTGCAAACCTCTGATGGGGTTTGATGAAACTCAGCTATCCTGAGTTAACTGTCATCCAACTCAAACTACTCACACCTCTGAGGCTAGATAACGAAAACTATTTCACAGAAAAGTATATCCAGAAGATGAAAGTCCTGTATTTTAACTTGTCCCGGAAGCAAGTCAAAAACCATGAATTTATCGCTGTAATATTGAAGTTTGTTAACTTTCTCCATTTTAGAAACGAACTGAGAATCTTATATGTCCAGATCGATAATTTAGTGAACTGTTATGTTTTGGTAAACTATTTCTGTTGATACTTTATTTCCTGCGATTTTCTGCCAAAATTAAACGCGAGATATTTAGTGCGAGCTTGACTGTTAGCTGTTATTCAACCAAGCGCAATGAAATATTTAAAAATTTCCAAATTTGACTCTCTCTTCTAACTACAACTACAGCTACTAAAGTCTCTCCCCTGCAAGCCATGTTTGCTACTGACAGTAATTTCAGTTTTGGTAAATAGAAATTGTCTTCTCAACAAAGTAATGAACTTCACAAGAAGACAACTTCTCCCTATTATTTTAGCTGTCTTAAGCCAGAAACAAACTAGCGAGTTGTCTTATCGCGGCGCTGGCCAAAGCACACCGGACAATGACGATAGAAAAACCGCTACCACTGGCAATCATGTTCATATAAATTATTATTATAAACAAACAATAACCATAAACTACTATTTAAATTATTATTATAATTATTAAACTATAATTCATAGTCTATATATATGCATTACAACAATGACAGTAAAAAATAAATAACAATAATTATTATAAATAATAATAACTATTTCCAATAATTTATTTAGTATTAATAATAATTATTATTATTAATAAATTTATTCAATAATAATTTATTAATTAAATAAATTATATTATTAATTACAATAATAAATCTAGCCTAAGTTTTAGGCCAACATTTGAGGCAATATCTGTTTATCTGCTGTCAATATGTTGCGTTATTGATTGGGAGTTGTATGTTCCTGCGTGATGGTGGTGGCCTGTGAATGGATTTCATTGGATGATTGGTTCAGTGGGCGGGGTTTTTTCTGCTGGGTTGTTGAACAAACCAGCAGAAAAAACCCCGCCCACTGAACCAATCATCCAATGAAATCCATTCACAGGCCACCACCATCACGCAGGAACATACAACTCCCAATCAATAACGCAACATATTGACAGCAGATAAACATGTTGCGTTATTGATTGGGAGTTGTATGTTCCTGCGTGATGGTGGTGGCCTGTGAATGGATTTCATTGGATGATTGGTTCAGTGGGCGGGGTTTTTTCTGCTGGTTTGTTCAACAACCCAGCAGAAAAAACCCCGCCCACTGAACCAATCATCCAATGAAATCCATTCACAGGCCACCACCATCACGCAGGAACATACAACTCCCAATCAATAACGCAACATATTGACAGCAGATAAACAGATATTGCCTCAAATGTTGGCCTAAAACTTAGGCTATAATAAATCAAGAAATAGACAAGTCAATTATTAGTACCAGTAAAAAATAAACAAATTGCAGAAGAAATCAAAGTAGTTGAGCAGCTGTAGGAAGTCTGGCCAATCAGAGCACAGCGATCCGGCTGAGCGGTGCAAAATATTTGGCTGGATACTGGGCGTTTTGCTCCAAATCGCTCAGCGCCCTGGGCGTCGTGGTGCCAGAGGACATAATCGCTCTGAAAATCGCCAGTCTGTTTCTGGCTTAATAGAATTCATGAACTGATACAAATCTCAATAAGTACAGAGAAAAACCATCACCATCAATAGTTACCACATCCATACAAACAGAGTTTATAGCCTTTACAATTGAAGGGCTACAAAATGCTTATTCAACCACAAATTTTACCCATATTTTTTAAAGGAAATTTGGAGTTTTCTTACCTCTGCCTCGAATGAATGCAGCAAACGATGCAGCGAATGCCCATGATGGCGTATGATCAATTTTCTGAGCGAGCTGTTGAGGTGTAAAGAATATGGCAACGATAATCATATATATAAAAATAACTGGGTGGCAAAAATTTACATACCTACGTATACAGAAATCGCATCATGGATGGTGTAGTTGTTGGAGTTTTCTTCTCACTGAAAGTAGCTTACATCGTTTATATTTAAAACTTTTGAGAGCTCAAGGTGTGGAATCGGATATTCTCTTACACTAATATACATTATTATGAAATTTACATTAAATGTATGATTCGGTACAAAGATGATAAAAAACAAAGTACAAAAAAGTTTTATTATCTTTATTGCAATACTCTTTATTGTCAATTGTCCATTTTCTACATAAAAACACTAAAACGAACATGAATGGATATAACATAACACTTAATGTTTAGACTTTGCAGACTTCACAGTAAGAAGGGGAACAACCACACCCCCTAGAAGGGAAGCTTTCAATGTATCACTCTAAGCTACTCAGTATAATAAAATGAATCAAATAAAATGAACAATATAATTTATGTGTTTGCTAGCGATGAAGTAATACAGTATTGGTAGCAATTAGCTTTCAATATCCAGCAGTGTGCCACTACCAACTGCATCGGCAGCTAGTAAAATTTTATTGCTTCAATCGTTCACTGATATTATCTAATTTCTATTAACTACAATAAACAGCTGCAATGTGAATCATGCAATGTTGTCTACATCATACGGCGCTAGTATATCAATGCTTACATTCTCTATATATTCACCTCCACTTTGTCAGGTAACAAGTTAACATTACTTAGTATTGCGGTGTGTAACAAAATCTCTATTTTCTTAGAATTATCAAGAAATAGAATCAGCGTCAGCAGTGCTTTGCAAATAATTACGATATTCTACACTTCTCTTTAGCCTACTGCGTATATAATGCAAACATTACTAGTAATATATACTTGTATAGCGCTTATTATATATGCGTTTGAGTGATCTGATTGGATGAGAGAAGGCGCACTTCCATATATAGCAAGCTCATTAAATCTCTTTCATCATAACAGCTTCGCATACACATTGGAGAAAGACTAGCCGTTATCTTACTTTGTTCCTTTGCTTTTGGGAATCTAGCTATCGCCGAGCGACTCACCAGTAAGTTACAGTTATTTGTATATTTGAGAACATTCATGGATTATACAACAATCAATTCAATCAATATTTTCCGAGATTAACTTTTGATATATTATACAATTTGAAAACAGTAAATATTTTTAAAATTAACTTTTTTTGAAATGCTGCAGTGCAGTTGTAGAGTTGAAAAAAGTTTTATGGTTTATAGATGCATCAATTTTTTATCAACAATGCTAGCGGTAACTGCGTCCTTTGCCCTCTGATACTTGTGTGTTAGTAATTTAGTTTTAGACAATCAAAGTTGAGCTCTTTATTCACTAATTGTTGTCAGCGAAAAAATGCTCTGAAAATGGAATACAGAAGGGGCTGACATTTAGGAGTGACAATAAAGCAATTAATTTGTCGTAATTAGTAACATTTGTATCCTTACAACAAGGCTAGCTAAATGTCAATGTTTGTCTATGCCTTTTGCTATCGGCAGCATTGATTCTAGGTAGTGCTGCCCACGTTTTACTTAGAATTCATTGTCTAATGTAATATTATGGCGTAGGCAATAATACTTACAAGTCATTCAGCGCATGTTTTAGCAGAAAACAATAAATTTTGTGTTATTGCATGATGCAGTCTAAATTAGAAAAAAAATTTTGATAATCGTTTTGTAGCTTTTAATGTCATGACAGCGTAGCAATACTTAACGGCGAAAAAAATTGGTGGCATATGGGAAAGAGTTTATATGTGGCTATTGTATGCTTTGTCACCACTGCATATCGTAACATTGTCTGGACCTGGACAGAGAGAAATGAATTTTTGTACATTGGTTTGTTTCGTATTTTTAAAAAACACGTTTAGTAAATTTGAATAGATCTCATAGGAGCCACAGTTGTGAACGTTGGTCTCGCCGACTGCAATGATAGCCCGGGCACACATACACACAGGTTGTAGTGCTAGTTGTATGCACACACTATTGCCTATGCAATAATACAGCAACAGTTATCATTGTTTACTTTGGCCTCTAGAAAATCTCCTGCAATGTCTAGGGATTGGGTACGTTGCCCTTGAATGGTTATATAGCATCGCTATTGTTTGACAACAGCTCCCTTTCACTGCTTTACTTGTGATGTAAACATAGACATCGGTTAGTTAGGAAGAGTCTGTGTATATTTATTATGATATGATTATTTTGTTAATGAAGCTGTTGAACGTTTCATAGAGTTATCCTGTGGGAAATGTGATTAGCCTGTTGATTGCTGGCATGTTTTAATATTTTTGTCATGTAAGTTGATTACCCAGTTTTAAAAAAACTCTATTTTTCGACTATGTTGATTTGGAATGCGAAATTTGAATTATTTTACTTTTTTTATAAAAAGACATGCTATTAATCATTATTTTTAAACAACTTGTTAATTTATTAATCGTAGCTAATTTGAGCTAGTAACCGAGTAAAAGTTACAATTGCTAAGCTTTACATAACTTAAATGTTTGTAATGAGCTATTTGATTGCCAGCAACTTGATTTTAACTTTTGCAAGGGGGGATAAATGAGAAGGGGAACTTTTTAAAAACTATCAATGACACAATTATTATTATTATAATTTTTCTACCAAAGCTGCTTTCGTACTCGCAGCATTGGCATCATTAACTTTATGACCTGCCAGATAATCAAAACAATTTGTGGGCAACTTCATGGCCTGCAATCATTTCCACACACCTGCAATGCTACTAAATCATACACTGCAACTAAGTACAAATATTCCAAGGTTTTCTAGACCCTTAGTAGAAATATTACACACAAACACGCCTACGCACATCTACCTAATGACAAAAATATACGTATGATACAGAATCAAAAAGAAGAACAAGTATTATTGGCAACAAAAATGAGATAAGAAAGAGCTATGATTATTTATTGAACTATACATAGAATGCAGCGATTTCCTGACTATAATTAAGTATATCTGCCACGATGCAACATATAATGACATCATATTCCGTAGAAGATATAGTAAGGCATTAATTACTCCCAGTTCACATGCAATGAGGTGCATCCTGCTATATACTTGGATGTTTATTGCCAGTGCGTTCATTAACAACACACCGGTATATATTAGCTAGCGCTAGCTTGTAGCTCTGCACCCAGGTATCCAGGTAAATGTATGTAAACGATCAATCTGTAGGTTACAGCGTGCATGACTAGCTAGGGCTAGCCTTACTACTACTACCAAGTATACACTCTATATTATTTGTTTTTAAATTTTTTATAAGTATTTTATTAAAACAAAAAATTATTATTTCAAGCAACTTGCTCTCAAAATGGAGTTCAATTTTTTTGTCTGTTTATCAGAAACGTTCAGTTAATTGAAATTAGTCTAACGCGTTAGTACATAAATTATTTTAACATCAAAATTAACTTTGAATGTGTTGATTATCGTTCAGTCTGCAAATATTTTATTTTGGAAAATATTTCTACGTACTTTTGGTATTAACTTTACATTTTTAACAAATATCAGATTGTTTTTCGCCAACATTATATATCGTAACTAAGAAAAGATTAAAATTTACGAATAGCTCATAACTACATGAAACAACTTAGGCTGCAATCTTTTAATCAAGACTCGACTTCTTTCAATCTTGTTCTTTATCGAATAACTAAGTAACTACTTGCAATGCTGTATCTTTTAAATCACTCGTGATGCGCTTACAGATCAGAATGTCTGAACAAACAGAGGAGTCAGTAAATGCAGCACCTAATGAGGAAGAAGCCAATGGTCTCCAAGAAGCTGCAGTACCAGAAGATAATAGCAAGTCTGTAAAGTTTGAAATGAGTGAACTCACTTTCGATGAGGCTCAGGCAGAAATAGATGCCATAAAAGCAAGAGCTGGACAAGCAAGAGAAAATTTAAAATCTCCACCTAGAGCAAGCTCCACCTACAAATCCTCATATTCATCTTACAGCGCTCCTGCGACAGGCTATGAGGATGACGTACCAAAGAGCAAGAACATGCTCTCCCACCTCAATAGCAACAGCGCGATGATTAGCTACAAGGTTACGACCGCTCGTAATCTTGTTCAAAAGCAAGAAGCACTACTTCGAAATCTTAAAATGATGAGAGAAAACATGGAGAGATCATCGGTAGAAATAAGCAGGGCTTCCGACTACCTTAGTCCTGTAAGAGTTCCACAAAGAGGTTACTTTGAGAAAAGGGCGGAGTCAGCGCCATTAATAAGCAGACGACAGGTGCGAGATATGTCACCGGCACTTTCTTCTACTTATAACCTAGAGGTTACCGAGAGGATCTCGGAAAAAGCTTCTAGCCCCACCCCTGTTTCCTTTTCTAGTCGTATTTCTACTTTACCCAACCCTGTTTCTACTACCAATGATTATGTACCAGATGCAGATTTTGAAAAGGAAATGGCAGCTCTTAGAAAAAGGGTTGCAGATTTGAGTAGCAAAGCCAACGAAGTTAGCACACCAAAGTATAGCAGTTACGAATACGACTCACCACTCGCTGGATACACGTCAGATGTGTATTCTGTATCAGAACCAAAGATTGAGGTAAAGAATGCTAGAACCCCCAAGTTTGTTCCTAAAACCCACCACATCAGTCTACCTCCAAGAACTGTGCAATCCAGCAAGCATGTATCCATTGAGAATGACGTATCCAACAACTATCCCCGCAACTCCTACACCGAGTACTTAATGGATTCTTTAAAAGACCTTGACACCTACCCAAATAGCAGTTCATTAGATCTGCCAGAATTATATGCCGACCCCTTAGCCTCTTCTGCTACTGACTATCCCTTAACATATTAGGCAACGACCAATCTTATCTAGACGTTATCCTTTTTCTAAAATAGTCTATAGTTTGTGTCGACTGTTGATAAAGCAATGTATCTGCAAGCAAATCAGAACCGAAAGCAATCGCGCCAATTTACCGAGACAAACCAAAGCAGCTGACTGAGATCGAATGATGCCTCACATGACCTTACCCTGCCATACTTTTCTGCTTTAGTTGCTCAGAGCACTGTACTTCACTCTTCAAGTGTGTTGCTCGGCAACAATGCAAACAACACATGTATAGCCTTGTACATGTGAGTTGCTTAGTCTAGACCCTGCTTGCTTTCTTCTACAATTTCACTGAATCCCATGCTATGATTTGTATACTTAGCGTAACTTCAATTATTATACTTGATGCTGTAAGTTTGAGAAGATGGTGCCAGGAAAAGCACGAATATAACTATGGTCGTTTTATGTTTGTAGCCGAGCATGCCTGAAGGCGAGGTGCAGTGAACTGATGTAAGCCTAATGTGCAAAGAAATGTGTAATATTATGCTAAAGCATGTCGAGTTGTCATTATTTATGTCTCCTCCATTCACTAACCTCTCCAATGCTGTACATAAGACAAATGCTTGTAATCATATATATGCATGTGGCCATGTGGACACAACTCTGGCAATGATTTTGTACCATAGCCGCTAAAGTTTTGATGTAGCAATGTCTACTTTAACTATTTCGAAGCCCAGAATTGCAACTGTGTTTTGATCAGACCTGATATTTGGATAATGAGCGATTGACTAATGAAATTTGATCTGTTTTTTGTTGTTGTAGTATTAGTTGTACACTGATTGATGCTAGTATAAACCAGTTTTGTGAAGCAAAGTGTTAATATCGTCCACTTATAATCCTTGAAATTTTGTCTTTTTACGTACAAAATATAACTATGTAAAAACCACTAACTTGACACATAACTTGGAATTCAACATACAAAAGGAGTTGTCCACTCCTTCATGAGCACACAACTTCATGGGTGAAATGCATAATAAAAGAACAAAATGGGGTCACCGTGAAAATGCAATTACTGATTGCCACAGACCTACTTCATTGTAATAAATTCAGATGCACAGAAAGACCTTTGGCAATTCTACTATGTAAAATGCACGGTTTAATCAGACAACAGCTCAGTAAAAGTTAGATTTCACGCACTGAATCAGTGTATAAGTTAGATATTAATCATAGAACATCTTCTTACTAGTAGCGTGGCACAAAATGATATAACGCGTATCGTAGACAGGTTATATAAGTGCATTACAGCAATGTACAAGTACAGTAGACATAAGCACTCACTATTTCAGCCAACACCACAAGAGTTATCTACTACACACAAGGAAACCTTGACTGATGGAAGAAATAACAATGTAATTTATTACATAACTAACATAACATATAACAATAACAATATCAACTGCAGAGAGAATAACAAGAAACAGACTATGCATGCGGCGGACCGCTATGAGCACCGATAATTCAGCAATAACATACATTTCCCATACATCATTGTACAAAACATCCTCACATACCTATCAGGTATAGTACATACAAGCTAACATCACGCACCTATCAGGTATAGTACATACAAGCGAACATCACACACCTATCAGGTACCGTACATGCAAGCTAACGTAAATGTTTGATGTGCTCCTGGCAGGTTAGTTTGGAAGACTGGAGTACCACAAAAGTTACCTGCGAATCACCTAGTCTGTAAGCCTGCAAGACAAACAACACAAGGCTTTGCCAATCAGGCTAAGGCCAGTAACCGCTGGCAAAAGACGCTAGTAAATGATTGGATACTGAAGTGTGTTGTAGGAAACAGAGAGTATTATGGCTCTAAAGTGTTATAGCATTATAGCTACAAGTGTTATAGCATTATAGCTCCAAGTGTTATAGCATTATAGCTTTAAAGTAAGCGTTATAGCCAAGGTGGCCACCATTTCACCTTTGGCTTGGGTGAATAATGGTTAATTGTTAGATAGATCTACATTGACATAAAACTATACATAGTCACGAATCTATAAATACATAAACGCATATGGGTGTACGGAAATATATCAACTTATGTGCTTGGAAATAATATGTACATAGACTTGATATACATAGGTGTAATATACATAGATATCTGTACATGGATGCAATATACATAGATTTCTGTACATAGATGTAATATGCATATATATACATATGTACATACACTAGATTTCCATGCGTCGAAGTTTTAAAGGAGTTTTGAACAACGGATTGTTGAAAACTTTGAAGTTTTGAATTGCCGTACCTCCATTACACGAATTATTGAGTTAATTATGCTGAGTTGTCTACACCGAAGAGAGGATTACCACGCAAAGAAAATATCAGTAAGTAGGCGGCTTACACGTCATGATGTTGTTACAGCGAGTGTTGATCAGTTTTTATCAAAATGATAACAATATGAGAAAAATATTGTTTTCACAAGTGCGTGTTGTCACCAAATTGTTCACATTCCAAATCATGTGGGCTAAAATTAATTACTAACACAGGAGATGAGTTTTTTGACGACATACCAACCAGTGTATGTATGACTTTTCACAGCCAACTGAACCTTATAATAAGTAAGTAGTAGTTATAGCTGTCAAACTCTGACATGAAATTAAATAAATAAATAATAATTATTATTTATTATTACAGCGTCATTGATGATTATTAGTTTTATTATCATTTATTCATTTATTTATCAACATGGCGGCAAGTTCCTTATGTTTTGTCAAGATTATTTTCACGAAGGAAGGACATTCAAGTTAAACATAAGTAATAATTTATTGCTGGTGATTCTCACTAATGTTAATAGTACGAAAACTACAAAGTTTTTAACTTCCATGATCCTATCGTCAAAAGTTCGCAGTTTTGAATCATCGAAGAGTTGAAAAATTCCACCATCGAGATCGGCGCAGTGAAAAGTTCCAAGTTTTGAAAACTTCGAATTGTGCACGAACCTCCATCCTTCAAAGATTGTAAAAATCCAAAAATTTGTCAAAACTTTGACGCATGGAAATCTAGTGATTGATGTAATATACATAGATATATATACATAGATGTAATATACATAGATATATGTACATAGATGTAATATGCATAGATATATGTACATAGATGTAATATACATAGATATATGTACATAGATGTAATATACATAGATATATGTACATAGATGTAATATACATAGATATATGTACATTGATGTAATATACATAGATATATGTACATAGATGTAATATGCATAGATATATGTACATAGATGTAATATACATAGATATATGTACATAGATGTAATATACATAGATATATGTACATAGATGTAATATACATAGATATATGTACATAGATGTAATATACATAGATGCAATATACATAGATATATGTACATAGATGTAATATACATAGATATATGTACATAGATGTAATATACATAGATATATGTACATAGATGTAATATACATAGATATATGTACATAGATGTAATATACATAGATGCAATATACATAGATATATGTACATAGATGTAATATACATAGATATATGTACATAGATGTAATATACATAGATATATGTACATAGATGTAATATACATAGATATATGTACATAGATGTAATATACATAGATATATGTACCTTGACAATGAAACGACATCTTTCGAATAGATAGTTCCACTTTCTCATAGTTTTCTGTTCCTCATCCAGTTGTGCAAACTCAATGGCCTAAAGAGACATTATGTAACAGGTATGTTTACTGTAAGGTCAGCATATTTCTTGTTGGTAATTGTTCGATGATTTAAAAGTGGTTTATCTGTATTACATGTCACTACTAGAAAGTACCTGTATTACATGTCACTAACAGAAAGTACCTGTAGGATATGTCACTAATAGAAAGTACCTGTATTACATGTCACTAACAGAAAATACCTGTATTACATGTCACTAACAGAAAGTACCTGTATTACATGTCACTAACAGAAAGTACCTGTAGTACATGTCACTAATAGAAAGCACTTGTGAAACGGTCAATGATAAAAAGTACCTTGCATTGCAGCATCTTAGCAGCCTCCTCAGCGACAAGCTTACAGTTAGTGAGAGTTCCTGTGTGGTCTGATATCTCCACCTTCAGACTGTAGAATATGTCATCGTCCCTCAGGTCCAATATGTCTGAGCTCATGCAGTCATAGTTGGAGCATTTACCACTGATTAAGGATGAGAGTATCTTACCGCACTCGCAGCTGTAAATGATGGCAGAAGCATACAACAACAGTACACAACAGCAGTATACAACAGCAATATACAACAGCAGTATACAACAGCAGTATACAACAGCAGTATACAACAGTAGTATACAACAGTAGTATACAACAGCAGTATACAACAGCAGTATACAACAGTAGTATACAACAGTAGTATACAACAGTAGTATACAACAGTAGTATACAACAGTAGTATACAACAGCAGCATACAACAGCAGTATACAACAGTAGTATACAACAGTAGTATACAATAGTAGTATACAACAGTAGTATACAACAGCAGTATACAACAGTAGTATACAACAGTAGTATACAACAGCAGTATACAACAGCAGTATACAACAGTAGTATACAACAGTAGTATACAACAGTAGTATACAACAGTAGTATACAACAGTAGTACACAACAGTAGTATACAACAGCAGTATACAACAGCAGTATACAACAGTAGTATACAACAGTAGTATACAACAGCAGTATACAACAGTAGTATACAACAGTAGTATACAACAGTAGTATACAACAGTAGTATACAACAGTAGTATACAACAGCAGTATACAACAGTAGTATACAACAGTAGTACACAACAGTAGTATACAACAGCAGTATACAACAGTAGTATACAACAGTAGTATACAACAGTAGTATACAACAGTAGTATACAACAGTAGTATACAACAGTAGTACACAACAGTAGTATACAACAGTAGTACACAACAGTAGTATACAATATGGTACAGTAAGAAGTGACAAACGACAGTTGGAATTAGACAATCGGGTAACAGATAACAGTGCCAAGCTAATATTTGACTAAATGCCCGCTGTTTTTCTTTTAATGGCAACAAGCATCGCAAACAGCAGAATTACCATGGTAACATCTGAGAGTTTGAGACATTCACAATGTTCCCATGGGTGGATAACACCGAGTCAACAAAACTGTATGAGTTGTCCTCTCTTGGGCAAACAAAGATTATACTAATGTTGACATGATCCAGTTTATGATATCACATAGTCATGTTTGGTTTGGCACAAATCGGTGAGTCGGAACAATTTAAAATTTCACTTGATTCGGGATATAAAGGTGTTTTCATGATTCGACTCAATGAGAAATCGATGTGAATTGCTCAATGGAAAGATAGTGATTACAGATTACAAAAAGCAGAGAAAAGGATATGCTTTAAAATTTTTTTCACTGAAATTGTAGAAAAGTAAACAATGAAGAAAAACACAGTAGAGAAGAACACCTGACTGAGCCGATGAATGCAAGTGGTTACAGAGCCTGTGACACTCTTTCAATTGGTATAAACCAACTGAGTTAGCAAGAATTCAGCTAGACTAAGCAATACCTCTACATGCCACCATATAATGTACCATGTGACCAGCACAAGTACGTATATAGAGTTAACACGTACCATTCACCAGACAGTACAGTATCGAGAGAGCCATCTACATCAAAAGAGCTAAGAAACCCGTACACTATACCGTACTCAAAGCCTTCTGGCTGGATGTCCTCACACACCCTCACAAACTCATACACAGTGTACTCAGTTCTCACGGTGGACACTGCAACAAACCAACTCTTTCGTATTTCTCAACGACTGCGGTGATAAACAGGGCAAACTAATGTATAGTAATACTTCATACCCACTTGGATATTTTCTAAGCCACTGGTTAAAAAAGAAACATATAACATAAAAGTGAGATTATAATTAAAATAAATTCACTTAAAACATGGCAATAAGTGCCAATAAATTCTCTACGTAAATCTATAATATTTATTATTAACAGTTTCCAAGATGTCTACGGTGTTTATGCGCAAAAAGTCGCCGACTAATTAATCTTAACATACGATAACAGTGCATTGTGTAGTGACCAGTGTTATGTCTAGCACTTGTTATCACTTGTTATCACATTATGAGATAAATATAGCATTAAATATTTAAATAAAGTTTATCCAAAGTATAAATAAAGAATTAACCATCTAAACCTGAAGTAAATACTTAGTTGAAGCTTGTAGAGATTATTGAAATTCTCAGACAGGTTAGCTGGTAAAAATAGATTTCATGTTAATCCTAGTTAACTGCCATATTGCAAACATTCAAATAGCAAATGTTGACTCCTATAGATCAACTGAGTGATCGATAGCAAAAGCTCAGCTATAACATCTAATATTACTGTCCCATTTAAAGTCATCATCACCTGATTAAAACTGTTTTATTGTTAAAATGAATAAATATCGTTTAAACCGCTGATTTAAAAATATCAAATGATTAAAAGTTAAATTAAATAACTTCAATTAAATGTTTCAAAAATATTAAACTACTACAAAGTTGTATTATAACCAACCATTTAGGTATTATATAATAAAAATTAGAGTTTTATTGCGATAAAAAAATAAAACAATATACTTAAGCTTGCTCACAATCTATGCTCTGCAGGGCTAAAGGTTTGTCCATGTCATCGTCAGGCCAGGAGGCTGTCTGTGCAAACTGATACAGCGCTGCCCCTTCCTTTGTGTCTACAAATAACATCAAACAACAAGATCACTGTTATCAGAAAACGCCATAGCCAGGTGTGAATGCTCGACGTAAAGCACATACTCAACTCACCAGGGTTGAGGATGAAAATAGATTTACTAGAGGCTGACGCCACAACAGCTTTCTTATAGTGATCATAGCTGACCTTGAGGTCAATAGCTGCCAGCACTAAAGTGGGAACAACACGTTTTCAAATCAATAACACACAGACAACAGCTTCTGCACTCAAATAATGCAATATATTTGGAGTTATCTGCTTTTACACAATCTATGAATTGAGTAGACAACTTCAAAACTATGTAAGTAGTCTAACTAACTAGTGTTTAGTGATGGTTGGACGAGAAAGAGTTATAACGGCTTACTGACAAAATTAGGACAGATTTTCAAAAACAAACTCATTGTGGACCAAACACAATGCAGATGCAAGACGATGGTTTACTAAGAAAAACTGCACTTTCTGGCCCAGGGCAGGGTTTTGTATGACAAAAACTGCCATTGCCCTCACCATGATGTAATAGCGATGGTGGTGTAAACCATTAAACTATGCCTACCATCTGGTGTACTCACCTGTCTCGTTGGTGAGCCAATGCTCAGAGAACTCTATCATCTCATTGCTCCACCTTCAAAGTAAACAGGAAACAGATCTACTAACTCAAGTAAATTATAGCAGACCCAACAGAAAACTGTCCTGAGTCATATCCTGGCAGCACTAACTGGCACTGCTAACCATCCGTGGCTCAAAAATAACTATTGTCACAGAGCATAGCAATCAAAAGGGTAAAAAATTGTTTTAATACTACTAAAGTAAGTAAATAGAAAGGGATTAAATTTTATCTCAACACAAAGATTGAAAAACCCAAGGCAAATCTCATTTCAAGTTGTCTTCCCTTTACTAAAAGTATGAAAATCTTCTTTGGATATTGCCTACTGAACAAATGAAAACCAAAGTTCTCCAGAGTCTAATAAAAAATTGGTATGTAAATGACATTATATTATTTAAAAGCCTCGGAGCGAAGCAAATGACTAATAATTAAAACCAAAAGAAGCATTTAAACCAGTGCCAAGGTAAGACTACTCCTGTAAGCGTGTACAGTATAAGGTAAATCAGAGATTATGTACAGAATAAGGTAAATCAGAGATCAGGTACAGAATAAAGTGATCAGAGATTATGTACAGAATAAGGTAAATCAGAAATTACGTACAGAATAAGGTGAATCAGAGATTATGTACAGAATAAGGTAAATCAGAGATTATGTAAGGAATAAGGTAGATCAGAGATTACGCACAGAATAAGGTGAATCAGAGATTACGTACAAAATAAGGTAAATCAGAGATTACGTACAGAATAAGGTAAAATAGCTGAACTTGTCGATCAAACAGTTTAACCTCCCTCAGGTGCACCTTCCGTCCAGAACTCTTCGCTGTCACACACCTGGCAGCTCCTACCTGCATATTAAATCACTTTCTAATATTATAATACAATATATTATAATACAATATATTACGGACAATAAGATTTTGCAACATCCTTAAAAGTTATTAAAATGATTCACAGAAAATTATTTACCTACAGCTTTATGGCTAAACAAATCTAAGGTCCATCGCCATCATATTTTTTACAAAAGGATCACTCACCCAGAGATACTAAAACCTACCACCATTCAAGTTGCGCACCATATTTTTACAGCTTAATGGAAAATATCCGTGAAAGCTTATATACATGTAAGAGTCAATTTTCGAATCATAGAGAAGGATGGGTGAGGTGCGTAGATAGAGAGTTTCTACATAAGCAGCGGACTACCATATTTCCACAGTGTGCGCAACTAACCAAGCTATAAACAGGCCAGTTCTAGAATCATCCTAAAGACAACTTACTTACATATTCAACATATCAAATAATTAAAGCTAAAGTGATATGAAATCGAATCCAACAAAAATTTTATGGCATTGGAGGGATACCACCAAATATGACTTCTCTGTCCGATCAAATATTATTTAATTATAAAAAAATAAGGTAAATTCACAAAAAAAATTTCTGACCCACATTTAGCCAAAGTCTTAGGCCATAGCCTAAGTCTTAGGCCAACATTTGAGGCAATACGTGTATTTTGCTTTGAATATACTGTGCGATTTTATTGGGAGTTGCATGCCCCTTGTTATCTTGGCAATTTTTGCATGAATTTCATTGGACGATCGGTTTAGTGGGCAAAAAAATCCCGCTCACTAAACCAATTATCCAATGAAATCCATTAAAAAGTTGCTAAGATAACACAGGGGCATACAACTCCCAATAAAAAACGCACAGCATATTCAAAGCAAAATACACACATAATGCCTCAAATGTTGGCCTAAGACTTGGGCTAACGCATCTTATACTTATGATATAAATACTCTAAAATTCCTAGTAGAACTATTTAAATTCTATTATATTCTGCTGACATGAGTTCCAAAATTAAAATCCCCTTAATACGTGTAGTTCCAGCTCGGACCATATAGATTGAGAACCAACAAATGTGGAGGCAATCAAACTGATCAAACACAATTAAAACAATTTCTTTCATCAATCGGAGTCACAAAACTTGAAATTTAAATTTTAAAAGTTAAATTTATAATTGAGTGACTCACAGCTCGAACAGCAGCAGTAAAGCTGACCAAATCATTGGTCAGATTCTTAAGATTGCCAACTATCTCAGAAAGTTTGTAGAGAGGTCCCGGTGTTTGCAGAGGCATGTGGGCCAGACGTACATAGTCATCAAGCAAGGAGCCCTCGTAGTTGGTTATCGATCCATGACTCTCATTCAGAACCACCTGGTAAGGGCTGTAGTCAAAGAAGAGGATCTATAGCTCAGTCCATAGTATACAGAGCATACAGATAGCCTAGTCCGTTGTATACAGCACATACAGACAGTACTTGTCACATCTCTTGAAAACTGACTAGTGGGTTTCCAACTGAAGGCTGATCTCCATACATGTAATGGAAGCTCGTATGATGTATTACAACCACCAATAGTGTTTGGAGTTGCCTTCACTTGGTGATCGCGAACAATTGTAGCAAAGTTAAACGTTGGGTGCAGGTGACTATAAACAGCTTTTAATTATAAGCACTGTCGCAGATGTAAAAAAGGTCAGAAAATGATAATAATTTTTGACCTTTATTCCTGTAAGACAAAACTTGATTGCAAGATGTAACAAATGACGAATAATTCAAGTTAAGCAGCGTTATTCATCGTTAGTGTTACTAGCTTTTCAGTAAATTTAAATGCCCCGCAAAATGAGAGCCGTAGAACTCGCTGAAAATTTTAACGTGCGATCACTAACAATGTTTGAAATTTCCATGATCGACCATTTTTATAAATATTAAATGACATATAAAATCTTACGGCATTCCATGATACCAACAAACTCTACAGTATGTATGGAAATATTATTACCCAATAAGTTGGACCACTAACCTGGGAGTCCAAGGTCTATATTTTTCATCTGACACTTGCTTCTCTTTGACATTACACCCAGTTACCTGAACTATGGACCACAGTCTAACTTACAATATACAGAATTTAGTCATGACAAAATAATCAATTGTAACAAATTTTGAGAATGAACAAGATGATGAGCAATGAGAGAGATATATTACTAGAATTACATAACATGTGATAAATATATTAGTAGACTTCCATAACTAGTGATAAATAACAGGGATTGGTACCAAAGGTAGACAGGAATATATATTAATAGAAATGGATGCAAACACACCAGGAACGCTCATAGATATCTTCAAAAACAACTGTCACCAGACCGGCTATGAATGTCAAATATGATATAAAGATTGAGATTTTGATGCTCATTCTACCAAGCGTCAATATTTTATACCGGCAATACCTGAAGTATGTAATACTTGTACTTTTATATAAAATTTGTTCATTTATATAAAAATTGGAATTGTTGAAATTATTGGAATTTCAAAACAGTGATTCTAATGTGGCTGGGACCGAATATTGACAGTTCCTTCAATGAACATCCAAATATTCTTCCATATTACGTAGTTGACAATCAATACAGATCTGTCAAAGCTAATTCTGGGATAAGTCTACACTTGTTGCAGACTTTTCGGCATTCATTCATGTCAAAGTCCACGCCTGTTATTGCATATATAAATAACTAGCGACACTGGCTAGCAATTAGATCACAAGTTTCTCACCAGATTTGTGTACAACTGTACAAGTCACACCAACAGACCCGATGTGTACAGGAGTTATGTATAGCACTTACCGATGTCACCAATGGAGAAGCTTACAGCTATATTGCTTACAGATTCAGGTTTGCCCCACATGGACACATTGATATAGCTGAAGGCCGAGTCTCTGAGAGTAAAACTCAACACACTTCTGGGCCCGCTGTCACCTATTACGAGCATAATCTGCGCATCAAGTTGAACTATTCAGTCTCACAAGTGCTGGAGAATAAAACCTTCCGTTTTGCTTACACGTTTAAAATACTGAAGTTGCTCTTTCATAACTGAGAGAAGGCAACTTCTAAATACTTACAATATTCCTTCCAGGTGTTGGAAAACAAATTGAATTGTGTTCATTAGAAAATCAAATACTGTGAAAGCTTGAGCTTTCGCTGCAAGTTGCAAAAAACGATTTTGTCTCGAGAGCGGCACATAACTTGTGTACGTACCAGATTAGATATGTTGGCTAACAGATGGTTAGCTGACAGAAGCTATGTGTCATTAACATATGCGTACAAGTGACAAATGTTAGCTGGCAGATGTCAATAATCCACATGACTTGATACATACAGGCATGTGTCAGTTGTTAGCTGCAAATGTCACGTGATTCGATACATGCAGACAGGTGTCAGGTGTCAACTGACAGATACCATGTGTGATTGATGCAAACAGATAGGAGTCAGATGTTAGCTACCAGATGTCACAATAATCCATATGATTTGATACATACAAATGACAGAATTTAATCATACTTACTGCCTTTCTTAGCATCAAACACTTTCATATCATCCTTTGAGAGCACAAACCCAATCAGTGGCTACAATTACATCATAGTAAGTGATGGAGAAAACTGATGAATGCAAACAAATCGATATAATAACAACAACAAAAACGATGAAGACATGATGACGTTTCGATTCCAATTTATATTAACCAAGAGCAATAAAAACTTGCATATATGAAAAATCAATAATTTAGATATCTGTATGAAAGCTTGTATCCTAAAATATTTCATTTTGAAAAACATATGCATGATTTTAAAATAGTCTTAATGCCTCAGAAAACGTCTTTTTACATCAATAATGATTGAGAGGATGCAGCCTAATGAACCATATCTCAAAACAGGCTTTCTAAGTGTGATTGATAAAGCTGGGACACTTTTGAAGTGACCATTCATGGTACTGGTTGTGCTGAGCTGGTACATCTATTTATACTTAATGACTGAACTAACATGGAGTTGTAGGCAAAAGCTAACAAGCATTGTCTTTTTGTGTTTCATCTTGTGGCGGGTTGAAGAGCTTGTAGTGGTGACATCGATAGCGTTTATTTATTAATCAATTATTAACTTTACTTGTTTTTGTATTGGTGTCAATTGGTGGTAAAGGTGAGCTCTGCATGCATATTATTTTTTAGGAATTTGTGCCTCAGAAATTTCATTGTTTCAAGATACTGTAACGACTCTTTGTTGTTTATAGCAGTTGCTTAAGGATTGGAATTAGCGTGTGCTAGTTTTTTAAAAATGGCATTGCCCGAGATTTGATGTTAGTGTGACCATATAGGATTTGATTTTCATGACTTCATAGGTAAGTTATTAATCTTTGACACTTATGGTTCATGGAAGGAATGCTTACATGAATTTAAACTTCGTGTTGAAATGTTCCCCTTTAAATTAGGAAAGGAAACTGCAGATAGGAGAAAAAAGGATGTTTTCAAGGGGAGAATGAAACTGTTAGCTGTATCACATGTCAGTCATCTGTAAACCGGATAGAGACGTTCTACAGTCTTCAGGGCTCGACATGGGAAGTGCAGAGACTAAAACTCATTTGAAAAATTTGTTATGGTTCCACGAAAACGATTTATGTGAGACTATTAAAGGTTGTAAATGTAATTCAGGATGTGGGAGAGAATGAGAATGATTATCTGCTACAGAGATAAAGAACTTGTAGATCATTAAATTTCAAAAGCAATGATATTGTTAGGCAAGAGTCTGCAATAGCTATGGCTGTGAATGGTTTGCGGGAACCTTTACTGCATATTCAACTGTTGCAACAAGTATTCTACACTGGAAAGGACTTACTGACACTCTGAGATCAAGAAAGTTGGCTGAGAATTAAGAGAACATCATGGAGCTAGCTAAGGTAAGTCAGTTGAACACTAATCAGGTAGCTGATACAAAAAAATAACATGTGTTGGTGGTAAGTGTTACAGTACTATGGCGGTTGGTAGTTTTGCAATGGCTAGTCTGCTGGGAAATATATATGGTAGCTATAGAAATAGTCTGAACTACTTTTCAAACGATTCAAAGTTTTGAAAAAAAGTCATGGTTTTCAAACCAAAAATACTTGCCCTCATTTTCTTTATAATCTTTGTGTAAAATATCTAAGCTACACGTAAAAATCAACCAATTTTAAAAAACTTATTTAACCATATATGCAATTGCTGTTTTTCGTCTCAGAAATTAATTTATAAGAGTATCGGAAATTTTGATTGGTTATCTGTATTAATAATGAATTAAATAGTAGAAACAATTAGTTTATGTCTTACTAAACGTTCTCTAATCAGTGTTTCACAGAAAAAGTGTAACGAAGATATATCATGATTAAAGCGAGCCAGAAAATTGGTTCAAATTTACCAAAGCCTATAGACTATTTGACAAATTGTTTAGACGATTTGCAAGTTAGGACGCTTTCAAAAGCATTCAGATTAGTTGGGAAACTTTCCAGATGCTTTAAAATGAAAAATACAAAATGTTTTGAATCGCAAAATATTTGCCCTGATGAAACTACTTTGCCTACGAAATTGGTAAAACAAAGTTGCTTACTTCTGTTTGAATTCCTGGCTTGAGATTATCGATTGTGTTCACGGTTGTTTGTGGTCTTTTCAGATCCTTTCTAACTTTCTTAACATGCAGCTGCTGACCTTGTATTAATTCGCTGTCTATATCTGGCATGAAGCGACTATGGAAATTCTCAACATTCGATATTGCAGAAAAATTTCTGGTATTAGACTGAGTTCTTGTCAAATCGCTGCCTGACATAGACTGTGCAGGATTGTTAAAAGCTGTCCGAGATGGCTGACAACATGCTTCTTGCTTCATACTAGGTTGTGTGTTGAAAGAAGATTTGAATGAGTCAAATGCCTTTTGCATGCTCATGCTGTCGTTGTGGTAATCGGAAACATCCGTGTCATAGTTTTGTGTTTCTAGCAAAGGGCGTTGTGTAGCTGTTGAGTTTGCTGTTCTTTTGAAAAATTTACTAAACATTTCGAAGACACGCTGTTTCACTATGCGAGCCCCAAGCAGTATTGTACAAATCTAAAATAAAACAATTTTAAACCTTGACAAACCGAATTTATCATTAGCAATATTGTGTTAAACTGCTTAGCACAGCACAATGCCACAGCAGTAAACCAAATATATAAAACAGTGAACAGTAGATCTCAAGGTGCATTCTTTAGAGTTTTACAGCAGTAATTATTGATTGCAAAAAATATTGCGCCACAGTCATAAGAAAAATCAACGCTTTCAATAAATCAGTGTGCTGAGGTGTAACTATAAAACGGGCTGTTGGTGAATAACAAAAATGGTTTGCTTAAAAAATATTATTGCAAAAAAGGACCCGAATCAATTTCAAGAAGAGAAACATGAACACACACTATTAAGTTTAATAGACTATTAAATCAATGTGGTTTTGTGAATAAATAAGCCACAGCCAGATCACAAAGAATTGTTTTATTGAATGCTCTTACTAGGGCATCCTTCAGGTATCCTTGATAGTGCAGTTACTATCTATGATCTTTACTTTCGATTGAGTGACCGTATTAGTGTATAACTTAATAATATAGAAAACTATAAAATTATAAATTATAAGAAATGATCAATCATCAATCATGGTTGATTAATAATTAAGGCAGATGAAATGAACGTAGACAAGAATGAACGCCGACACATCCTGGAATGAAAGTCGACTATACTAGAGGGAATAAATTTTCAACGTTCATTCCTGCATGTGTCTACGTTAGTTCTTGGCGATATATAAAATAGCATTTCGACTTCCATTCCAAGGTTTTCTATTTTAGGAAAAAACGATAACTTTTTTTAATCCTGGAACGAACATCGAAATGGTAGTTTATGTGTTTCCAGGAATCAACATCAAATTTTTTCTTTTTTCCTAACATAGTAAACTTTCACTCCAGGTCTGTTGGCGATCATTCCAGGATGTGTCTACGTTTATTCCAGCTGTGTCTGCATTCATTGCTATTGACATTCATTCCTGTCTATGTTCGTTCAAAATTCCAAAACTAATATCTATGTTCATTTATTCAATAGTATTCAGCTGTATTATATATTATAATAAACTAATTACCATTAATTCATCTTATTTTTATTATTTATCCTTATCAATCCATTAACCAGTAAAGAACAATAACAAATAATATAACAACAGTCACAGCTACAGTCAGTTACAGCGGTTATTGTCATTGACTTGATCAAAGAGTGTGATCAGATGTAATCAAACTTCTTGATTTCATGATTGTTGTTATTTTTAGTCTTCGTTTAATTTTAATTACTAATTTTTTCATTTAAATTTTCTACTAAGGTAACATCGCTACAGCTTATGCATCATTTTGTTATTATAACTAGAATCATCAAAGTCAAGACAAAAAAGCGCCACCGACAAACGCCTTTAATTTTAAGCCCTATCAAGCCCATACAGATCCAATCAAAATCTCCAATACCACAGATTCTTATATTTGAAAAAACATCTCTACATAAAAAAAACAAATGGCTAAGACAAGTTGTGTGTTCGTGTTTTCAATCTAGTTCTACCATTAATTCTCCATCCCCTGACTAATATTATCAATCGATTAATTGCAGAAGAGTCATCCAGCTACATAGAAAACTACCTTTGTCACACCTTTACACAAAGATGGATATTCAACATATTTATCAAACTACCAACCGATTTCCGCATTGCTCATTTTAGCAAAGATTTATGATAAAAATATACTGAAAACCACATAACCATCATAGACCCTCTAAATCTACTTTGTAAAAAACAATCAGGCTTCAGAAAACACCATTTATGCCCTACTGCCACGCACTACTTATACTTGGCTTGACCTCACCTAAAACCCATTATCCTCGTTTCATTAGACTTTCAAAAGGCCTTTGACGTAATAGATCACAAACTGATCATTACCAAACATGAGCTTTACATATATTCTTTTAAAAATCATACAATCGTACATGTCAGATGGTCAACAAATTGTCAACATCTACAATTATTATTTAGATAAAATTTTGATTCTCACTAAAGTCTGTCAAGGTTCCATTCCAGCACTTGTCCAATTTTTTAACTCTTCTCTTTATGACCCAATCAAGTTATAAATAGTACTGGATTACGACAATACTCTTATCTAAACCTGGTGCAATTGTTGCTGACAAAGTGGCTCTTGACATTTTTATGTCACATTACTTTGACAGGGTTCTCCCTAGGAATTTCAATGGTGGGGTGGTAAACCAATTCTTATACACAGGTAGTGGTCACCGTGGAGTGGCTATTACTGAGGTCAAAATTCAAGTGTGCATTTTGTCTCTAGCATCCACTCATGTAGTTGGGGCTAGTCCAACACTGGAGAGGCAAAGACTGTGCGCACCACATGCAACCATGTCCATGTCTGTAACGTAATCGTTTCAACTTTTGTATTGTCTTGCTGAAGATGGGGCAAACATAACTCTAAATCATCAATTATTTTATGAGTAGACCTAATTAAAACAACACATGGATATTTTTGTATACTCAATGAACAGCGCATGAAGTCTCTAAAATTTTATGCAACCTACACATATTGTGCTAACTAACCCCAATGCTCATAATTTTAGGTAATTCTTAGCTCCGATTTAATGATTTTTTCTAACTGTCTAACTGCCTAATCTAAGAGAAAACAATCCAGTGATAGACTCTCTATAGAAACTCAATAAATGTATGCCCAAAATTCAATAATACCAAAACAAAGGAGCAGGTAACAATGCTTAACATGTACAGAGATAGCGATTAATAAGCATACTAGAAGGGATTATTATAATAATATAATAATAATAGTTACTTGTAATTATCTATCTATTGACTCTGAGTTATCAAAATACTGTTGTTAATTATTAAATAACGGATTAACAACAATTTAATAATTTACATACTTAAAATACCCCATTATTATTATTATTATTATTATTTGTTTCTATCACAATAATATTACTTTTGCTACACACTTTTTAATTATTAATGAATATATTATAATAATGGACTACAATTGATTGATTGTTCAATAATAATTGAGTATTGTTATAACTTTATTATTGTTATTATTATTATTATTCATTTATTTACACTAATAAATAAATAAATAAATGATATGAGTCTCAGTCGTCTGAGAGAGCATAGGAGCTATTAGTAGAAAAAGATAGTAAGATGAACTACTTCTTGTCGATTATAAAAAAAATGTTTCATCTGTTTCAAAAAAATATGTTGGAAAAATCTGAAAACAAAATCAATGAATGATGTTATATTTATCATTATTATATTATTATTGTTGTATATAATATTATAATGTATTATATATTGTATAATAATAATTATATATATAATATAATATTATATGATTATTTAATATATATATAATAATAATAATGATTATTTAATAACAATAATTAATAATAATTAGTAATAATAATAATTGTTAAGTAGTAGTAAGTAAGTAAGTAAAGTAATAATAATTATAATAATAATAATAAATTAATTATAATTATTTTCATTTTTTTGTTTCTTATTAATTTAACTACAACAACGAACAACAACTTCAAGTTCAACAACAAGAAACAACGAACAACAACAATAATATTATAATAATAATTATTTATAATAATAAATTATCATAATCATATACATATGGAACTGTTTTTAAAATGAGCCAATAAAAAATACATATGTGGTGGTTTGGAGAGAAAATGAAACTCACTAGCATTGAAAATTGACAGAAGAATAATGGTTGTGATGATGATATCGACGAGCTAATTATATATTCAAATCAGACGATTGACTGCTGTTTACATACTCTCTTCATGATAAAAAATCCAAACGTTAGTCAAAGATACCTTGAAAAACTTGGGACATCAGTGTTCGAGAAAGCCCTATATACATACTTGCTTTTCACAGGGAGGGCCTGTGCCCGCAAACAACTTAGAAAAGGTGGCATTTTTTGAGAACGGGAGGTCAAGGATATATACAAATGCTTGAATGCTTATGCAAGAAGAAGAAGAGTAGAAGGATAATTTTTTTCCGTTATTTGTCCAAATCATTGAAGGTTTTCATTTCTATTCAACACTGGTCGTTTTATTTTGTGTTCGCTACTCATGGTATATTGCCGGAGATTTAGATTCTATTTCAATGCCGTGGCGTAATATTCTCAGGTACGAAGACTTCTTTTCTTCTCACTTCTGTGCGTGATTTATTTTATTATTATTATTAATAAATTATTATTTATTATTATCATTATTATTTATTTATAACTTGTTATTAGTTTTAATGAATAAATGTCTACAATAATAATACTAATATAATTTTTGTTAGTACTACTAGCTACTCTATGATTTATTTATTACAATTATTCATTTATTATAATTATTATAAGTAGTTGTTGTTGTTTGTAGTAGTTGCTGTTGTTGTGGAGTGTGTATTATGTATGTTGTATGTATTATTATTTTTTATTATATTATTACTAACTAATATTATTATTATATAATAATAATGTATTATTATTATATGATGATAATAATCATCATAATAATGACTATTATTATGAATGAATGATTATTATCAGAAGAGTTGGGGCAAATCACCATTTTATCAAATAAAATCAATAACCAAGTCATCAAAAAAACATCCAAATCAAATCGAATCAAATAGCTCAGCTACTAAAGTTATACCAAAATCAAATCAAGTGAAATAATGGTTACCACCAAGTGCAAATCAAAGTTTTACTCCCATGATTTGAAATCATTATCAAATCATAATTCAAATCAAATAATGTTATTGCATGTTATTCAATAATAAAAAAATTAATAAAAACCAAGCGCGATATAAAATCAAAATTTATTGTAATTACTGTTATTACCGTCAATCAGCTGTATTAAGAAAACAAACCATCATTATTATTATTAATACTTGTCTTGTGAACGAAGAAGATGAAAAAAAAATACTACCACTGGTAATCGTGTTTGATTAACACAAGCTTATATAAATTATAATTATTTATAAATGAATAATAGCCATAAGTTATTATTATATAAATTATTAAACTATAATTCAAAATCTATATTACAATAACAGTAAAAAATAGTTAACAATGATTATTATAAATGATGATATTAATAACTATTTATAATAATTTATTTAATAACAATTATTATTATTAAGTAAATTATTATGAATAGTCAATAATATTATTACTTATAATTATTGATTTATTATAATAATTATTATTATAGTAATAATAAATCAAGAAATATACGAGCTAATTAATACCAGTAAAAAATCACAAATTGCAGAGCTGGAGCGAATAACTGCAGGCGTGATATCAGGCTTGATTTTGTCATAATTAATAATCAATAATGTAAGTAATGAAATATAATGATAATTATATTTTACAAAATTACCAGGGCATCTGGCTTCTACAGCATAGCAGCTCCATGTCCCGTAAAAAATTTCCAACGGAGTGAGGGAAGCTATAGGACTTTGCACAAAATTATATAATATACACAACACATATCTAGGTCTGTGAGTATTTCAATGCAAAAAGTGTAATGGATTTTAAGCTCACTAAGAGCGATGTCAAGGTTTTTCTATTACATCTCAAACGGTCATTGTGCGTTCTATATTATGAGCGCAACAGTTAATTACTTATATGATAATCTACAGAGAGTTTTGTGGTTTGAAAAAAAATTCAAATCATTTTCAGAGTTTTTTAAATTTATTCAAATCAAGTATCGCCCCCAAAGAGTTGAAATCAAATCAAGTTTTTGCGTCAAATCACCAAATTATCAAAAATGGTGATTTGCAAATGATTCGAATCACTAGTGATTTGCTCCAACCCTGATAATCATTATAAAATTTATAATAATGATTATAAATAATTGATGACATTAATAAAAAAGAATAATAATATTGATGGTACTAACTAATATATATAAAAATTTTAATTTATAACATAGTAATAATTAATTTATAGTTGATGAATTATTTGATAATAATTATTATTACTATTGTTGCTGTAGTAGTGACATTTTTATAGAAAGGATGCTAGCTAGTGGTAGATGAAGTTTTTACTACCGCGTCATTAATTGTGATCGTTTGCTTATATCAATATATTAGATCATAAACATAAACCATCAATGATGATCATTATTTATTATTACTGTTATTATAATAATGATAATAATAATAATAGTGACTATCTTTAGTACCCCGATAGTAATGTAAAAAAATAATTTGATTTCTATTTTTTTTATCTTTTATTTATTTTTATCATATAGTTAGTATACTATCAATATATTATTTGTTTCTTCTCAAAATCATTACCGGAAAAAAAAATTTGGCGCAAGATTATTTATTATATGTTTTTAAGGTAGTGTATGGTGGCTCATAATTTTTGACGCTTTCAATGCATATGAACGTTTTTGAAATAGTCTAGACTGTTTGAAAAGCGTCTTCCACGTTGAAAATAACTGGGTAATTGCAGTGAAATAATCTAAAAAAGTATATTTAAAAATGAGCTTACTGATTATGATGAATAAATTGTCGGCCTAAGCAGTTGCGGTATGTCATGCAATAATATTGAATTTCCTGTCTAATAATCATAGATTTTGGAAAGCATATGGTTATTTTGCAAATAATTCCGACAGTTTAGAAATGATTCAGATGATTTACAAAATTACAAATCGTATGAACGCTTTAGAAATAATACGAATTATTTACGCACTGTATGAACTACTTTGAAATAGTCTGAACTGTTTTAAAATAATCTAAACTATTTTGAAATATTTGAAAAGTTTGCAAAGCACGTGGCTTTCGAACCAAAATCGATCGTCATTATTTTCATTATAGCCTTCATGCAACTTTACCAACGTAGACGTAAATTAAGGGATATGGAGCAAAGTAATTAACTGTATAAACGTTTCTTGAATATAATCTCTAAACTTAATTTTTCACAAACATAATTAAGTTGTATACATTATTTCAAGTGCTATAAAACAAATAATATTTATTAAATAAAAACTATTTATTTTTTAATTAAATGAAATTTAACTGTTTGCTGTTTATCAATCGAAAATCAGCTAGAGATCTTTGATCAATAGAGCGAACCAGCAAATTGGCTCTGATTTTCAAAGCGTTCAGAAGGTTTATAAAAAATTTTACTCTTTCAAAAGATTCCAGACGGTTTGGAAATTGTTCATATGTTTCAAAAGGCAAAACGTTCTGAGCCACCATAGATCCTCGTATAACAATTTAACTCAGCATCTTAATAGCTGAACTATCCCTGATCAATAGAAACTGAGCTGATATTGTTTTATGTACGTATTTAGAAGAAGTGATGCTACCAACCTGTCTAATTTGTGTTTCATGATACATAAAATGATGGCGCGCGTTATTGTTTTACTCATTCTTAATTAATGGTGTCTTTTGTGGAGGAAAAATAAACTGTACAAGTAGTGACAAACAACTGACGTTGATTTAACAGCAAAGTGTGGTTATATGCATCGTTTACTAGTATTACCCTCAGACAAGTTTGTGATGTTTGCCAGCAAACAGACGTGGAGGTCATGATTCTTGGTTCTTTTATTAGCTCTAATTAGGCCGATCACCGCATACTGGAGCTTGAGCTTCTCAAGCATGGATGTTGCCTACTGTCTAGTGCTATGCACACAATGTGTTCGAACAAGAAACTTTTATAAAAAAAATAGATGAATCAATTTCAGTGTGTGGTGATCCATAATATTAGCTGCAATCCTTTTGTGTGAAAGTTGGTTGAGTTACTTGTCTGCTGGTAGCTGCCATCTTGTTTACAAACTTAACATTTTGAGCTTCTTAATCAAACTGACTGCATTTTGTTGGACCACATTTTGGTTGCCATGTTTTTTGATGCCACAATGTCAAGTTGCTGCTACCAAATCTGCTATAATACAACGTATTAAAATGTGGCTAGAATTATTAACTGACATCAAATATAAGCTGCTAATGTGCATTGTCTTCGCTGATGTTAATTTTTCTTTATTCATGATTAGTTTCATTAGTTGTGTCACCAGACCTACTTTATTTATCAGGCCTTGTAAACTTCGAGCAGATAACAGGAAAATTTTTTATCTTGTTCTCATCTTCAAACTTGCAACATTTCTAAAGAAGTCAGGCTGGGATTTTTTTACAAGCATGTCTCCATATTTAATGAAGCTAGGGACCGCTCTATTTGGGACCGCTCTATTTGCAACCATATCCAATAAGGCAAAGCTTGCAATGAGGAATATCTTGCTGAAGCGTAGCTGTAATGGAACTAGATTTTGGTGTTTGCTAGATTTTATTTGACAGAAAGGAGACTAAAATTTTCTCTTAAATTATTTGATTTTATTCAGTAACTAATAACATGACCTAGGTTTGTTTTGGCCCATTATTTACGTCAGCCTTACCATCATAGCCTTCTTTTTAAAATAGCAATCTTTGTGAAATTGAAATGGATGGAAGTCGTGTTATTCCAATTAGGCCTACTGTGTCATTTTTGATAAAAAATATCAAATCAGTACAAGGCATGTGTAATTATGATCATTAGTATAAAAATAATTTACCAAATCTCACTCACTTCTTTTCTTTTGCAGGTTTTTCCTCTTACGCCACCATAATGACATTGTACAAAAGGTAAATACTACGTCTCTCATTAGCAGGCAGTGTCCTGAGGAAACATTGTTTCAGGAAGAGTTTCATTTCTGTGAATTATTAAAAATGTGTAAGGTTTAGTGTAATATACGTCCACAAATTTTAGTTTGTTTGTATTCATGTAATCAACAACATGATGAGCGCACTACTGCTACAATAAGTGCTAGTAGTTTGTCTGGAAGTCATGTTTTGAATATTTGTTATCCTGCTTTACGCCTGGGTTGATAGCTTTTACAGCTGCTAGTATAAATTTTTTAGATCAGGCTCTGTCTAATCTACAATCCTTTTTGAAAATTTAATCAGTGAATCTAGCATAAAGTAAAATTATTAATGTAGGTAGAGGAAAGACTTTTTGTCAATCTCACAAAATGAAGCGAGCTTTTAAATTTTTTAAATCAAATGATGTTAACTGGTGAAGATGAAATTATGAGAGCATTATTACATAATTCCATTGTGAAAGCATGAAAGCACCATCCAAAATATCCGCTTTTTGTAGTTGGCAGAGAGTGAGCCAATAAAAAGGGCTGCAAGATTCTCTGCATACTTCCTACTGCGCGGACAAGATAAAGGTTGGTTTTAAATATAAGTGAAGCAACTATCGAGATCTGCTCCCACATTACTACTAGTATAAGTGAAGCAACTATTTGTTGTTCTCTCACAAATGCAGCTACTAATTTTTAAGCTAACTCATAAAGCTGGTTTAGCAAGTTTTTCCTTGAAACTGGTTACATTTTATTTCTTCACTCAGCTGTGCATTTCTCTCATTATTTTGTGCAGCTAACAAATTTCTACAAGACAAGTCTGGAAACGTAACGTCACTACAACATAAAATAGACAGGTTCAAGAAAACCTATCAACAAGAGTTAGAGAAAGAAAAAAGAAAACTACGCAAATAGTCTTACAATATGGCTGATATTATTCTACCTTATGAAGTGTGGGAAACAGTGCTACCTTATCTTGATGGAATATCATTGCTGGCTTTGTCCTGTGTCTCTCGTAAATTTCATAGCGTGTGTCAATCATTTCTGGATGTTAGGATCCCTGGCTATTGGAAAAATGCTTGTCTTCAAGATGTTTCCCTCGGACACCTTCATTTCTGCTCCTCAGGTTAGTTTACTGGTTTACCTTGCTCACTTTTTGTCCCTCTTCATAGACACTCAGATTTTGTAGTGCAGTTGTGTCTACGAAGAAACATGTTTAAGTGTGTGTAGAATACTACATTGTTGTGGAAAACCTTTTTAAAAATAGCTTTTGTGCTTGCATATTTGATAGCTAACATTGTAAATATTGTAACTTTTTATTCTACGTAGTAAATTTCGTCAATTATTTTTCAACACAATTTGCATAAAATAAAATCTGATTGTAAGAGTACATGATATTTATTGTGCCGCTTGAAAATAAACTGAAAACATGTAGTAGTATTGTATTTTTGGGGGTAAGTAAACCTGCCTTGCTTGATGAGAGCATTATTTTGTTTTATATTTTTTCCCTTAAAAACTTATCCAATTTTACATAGAAATTGAAACAATTACGGTCATTGCTATGGGGTAAGTAGCATTGTTTGTCACGTTGTAATGTTTAATCATTGCGGCAGTAATAATTTTTTTGATTAAAATTAGTGCGTAAGATGAGTATTGTAGGACAAATGTCAGTAGACTACTGCAACAGAAGTATGAAAACATTTAGAGAAAACTGTTTGATGACATAAAAAATTGCTCTTTATTTGTCAAATTTGACTGAGACTGAAAACGGTCAACTTTCAGCACAGCAAGGTGACAAATATTTCGAGGCAGTTTTTTTTTAGATTTTTGATGGAGAAGAGGGGACAACTCTATATAAATGTGTTAATAACAATTTATTAATAATAATATCGTGATTTTTAGTTATTAAACAACATGAATATGCTTTCATATTGTCATAATGATCATTTTATTTAAAATATTACTATTATTGCACACGATCAGGATATTTATTATTATTTTTGTAATATATCATTATTTTTAACTTGATGTAATGTCATCAAATTTTCATGTCACACAGATGTCACGTTTTCCATAGCAATACATATTATTATATTGTGTGTAGTCAAGTAAAAATTATACTGCTGTAACTGCTTTTATACCTGTCTGATACTACAAATACACGATATTATTATAAATAAACTTATTAATAAAATTTATATGGAGTTGTCTCCTCTTTTTCATCCAAAATGAACTGATTAAAAATAAACCTCACCGTCCAGCAATACTTGGCATAGCTCAAAGGCATTATCAATGCAGAGTCCACAGTTTCCTATGTTAATCCACTGCATTGTGACTCATGGAGGCCAGAAACATAGCCAGAAACAGACTGGCGATTTTCAGAGCGATTATGCCCTCGGGCGCTGCAGCACCCAGGGTGCTGATCGATTTGGGGCCAAACGCCCAGTATCCAGCCAGCCAGATATTTTGCGACGCTCAGCCATAACGCTGTGCTCTGATTGGCCAGACTTTCTATTGCTGCCCAACTACTTTGATTTTTTCAACAACTTGAGCAGATTCTTTCACTTTTATATGTGATTTTGATTAATTTAATCACTCTGTGATTTTAATTAAACCTTAGTTCTTTAATTATTATTATTATTTACAATAATTGTTATTTATTTTTTACTGTTATTGTTGTAATATATATAAATTATGAATTATAGTTTGATAATAATAATAATTTAAATAATTTATGGTTATTGTTTGTTTATAAATAATAATTCTAATAATTTATATAAACTTGTGTTAATTAAACAGATTGCCAGTGGTAATAATTTTTTTATCTTCGTTCAGTTCACAATTATTAATTAATAATAGTAATGGTTTGTTTTCTTAATAAAAATGAATGTGAATTAAAAAAAAATTTTGATTTTTATCGAGTTGACATGACGTCATTGTCCAGTGTGTGCTTTTGCCAGCGCCGCGATAAACCAATTCGCGACGCTACCCCCCTGGGAATCGCCCTCAAATATCGCTAGTCTGTTTCTGGCTTTAGCCACATGAGCCTGTACCCAGAGCCAGAGTCTGGCAATGCCACAGGAGCCTGACTGGCAACTGAAACTTCAGACGCATTGTTTGATTGAGCAAGTAAGAGTAGGATTAATGTTTTGTGCATTCCACATGGTTTCCTGTTTTTGTTTATTTTTATGATATTAGATTTTATTAATACCTACTTTTTATTTATTGCTAATTTTATCAATTTTGGTCAAGCAGTTGATAATTTATTATTATTAGGTATGTGATTCATTGTCATTTATAACTTTTATGCCCTCTAATTATTACTTATAATTTTTTGCACCACAAACAAAAATTATTTTTAAAATTATATGCCCGTGATAATTTCTGATAATATAATCGTTATAATATGTACTACCATATTAAAATTATATATGATGTTTGTCAACGCGCGAAAATCGATATCACCTTGTCAAATGGAATCGCTGTTGGTTAATTAACCAATCACAGCACGACGGACAGGACGAAAATTCCATCATGTCTGTTCTGCTACATCCTGCGCTGAATATACCATTCTGCGTGATGAAACGACGGATACGGTTGATATTCTGGCTCATGTGGCAAGGTCATTAATCCACGTCTGTGAGATTCTCATTGGTGTCTGTAGCAAGAATCGTGAAATTATTGTAGGAAATAGTTATATGCCAAGGACATCCACAAATTGCAGGTCCACTTACACCAGAAACCATAATACTATTGCATGATTTCAGTTTATCTTCAAGTGGGCATGAAACAAAGCCAATTGTACTTTGATATGCCATAGACTACAGCAGTCTGTTACTTTTACTGTATGTGCACTTACATACAGGTCTATTAGAAGAGAATTGGTTAGCTGTGTACAAGGCGTCCATGTTATGTAACACAATGCTAACTCGCACCTTGAGAACTGTTTCTATTCCTCTTATTCACAGATTTATTAGACACAAAATTGGTCTCCACATACTGGGTATGTCATGCAACACACTCTATCATATTCTTTTCATTCTAGAGTTGTCTTCTCTCAAAACAAGATTTTTTGTTCATGAGAGATTTGTTTCCTTTTGTCAATCTTATGTGGTGGAACTCAGGCTATTGTGTTGGTTGATACATCAGATTTTGTGATATTTCGTTATTTTCAACTGTCCATTGTTGAATTCACATTCGACCACTGGGTGCAGGTTGGGTCAGATTTTAAAAAGTAGTTTTAACTTGCTACCAAATAATGATATATCACTCACTACTTAAATTGGTCTGTTCAACTTATTTGACTTGATTGTGGCTATAGCAGATGATCAATTATTACATTGTATTAAGAGTTTTATAACAAAATGGTCACAAACATTATTACAATATTTAGCATGGAAATTGACTGTATTGTATTTTTTTCTCTGCTGTATTTAAATGGTTAAATTTGTCATTTAACTGAAAAATTATCATTCATATTAGCTGTAGCCGTAGTCAAGCATGTGTTTTGAAATATAATTGACGATTTCATTCTACGTTGATGAAGTTTACCATGTGTGTAGGAAGTATGGTGGTCATTACACAAGGTCCAGTAATAAACATATTTGATGCTCTGACGGGCAAGCATATCACTCAACAACGGGTCGGCACCTATAACATCCATCATTCATTCATAATGAGAAGTAAGCGCTAATATTTGCTGCCCAGTTCGGTGTTCATTCTTGTTGTTGTTTGCGTTACCATTTCCTGTATGGTGTCCACAGAATCGGCTCTCTGGTATTTTCACTGCATCCATTGACCTCTTACTCAATGTTGTAGAGGTACATACAGTAAAAAACAAGTCTAAACTGCCGTGTGACGTACTCGTGTTGTTATGTGGTGGAGACAATATATCACATTTAGCTGCTTTCTCTGCATTTAGCATACTGGACACTGCTGCAATATGTAGGCCATTTCGTCAACCCCTCCCTCCCAAATACATGGAGCGGTGAGTCATTAAGGCTACATTTCCTTAGTGCTTTTGTTATAGAAGTAGCATAAGTTTCCAACAGATTTGTATGGCTTGTGTTTAACGTTATTTTTGTTCAAACTTTGTCTAAAATAATTTTTTATGAGATCATTAGTGTGTTATGACATCACGGCTGTAGTGTAGCCTGTTGAGCCAACAATATCTGGGTGTGTTGTGACATCACGGCTGTAGTGTAGCCTGTTGAACCAACAATATCTGGGTGTGTTGTGACATCACGGCTGTAGTGTAGCCTGTTGAACCAACAATATCTGGGTGTGTTGTGACATCCCCGCTGTAGTTTAGCCTGTTGAACCAACAATATCTGGGTGTGTTGTGACATCCCCGCTGTAGTTTAGCCTGTTGAACCAACAATAGCTGGGTGTGTTGTGACATCCCCGCTGTAGTGTAGCCTGTTGAACCAACCATAGCTGGGTGTGTTGTGACATCACGGCTGTTAGTGTAGCCTGTTGAACCAACAATATCTGTGTGTGTTATGACATCACGGCTGTAGTGTAGCCTGTTGAACCAACAATAGCTGGGTGTGTTGTGACATCACGGCTGTAGTGTAGCCTATTGAACCAACCATAGCTGCAGCTGCATGTGTTGCTGTAATTCTGTTAGTTTCAGCAACCAACAGGGCACCCACTGTCATCACCCCGTATCAATGGGGAGACGATTTCTGTTTCACACATTTTGCGTAGTTTCATTGCATTTTCTTCTGATATAGTTACATATCGGGTGATTTTCTCTCTTTACTCGGTTTGTTTGTTTGCTGTTTTGATCTCATGGCATTATGTTGGTAGGGTGCAGCATTGCTTTTCTGTCGACAATAAAGTCTGCTATGAGGGAAGCTTCTCTGTCGAGGTGAATGTTGATGAAGCCGGAAAGATTCAACTTTCACTCACCACGCCCTGTCAATGTATGTCCACTGGTAGTAGTGTACTTATTTAATAGTCGATGTATGTCCACTGGTAGTAGTGTACTTATTTAATAGTCAATGTATGTCCACTGGTAGTAGTGTACTTACTTAATAGTCAGTGTATGTCCACTGATAGTAGTGTACTCATTTTATAGTCAATGTATGTCCACTGGTAGTAGTGTACTTATTTAGTAGACAATGTATGTCCACTGGTAGTAGTGTCCTTATTTAATAGTCGATGTATGTCCACTGGTAGTAGTGTACTTATTTAGTAGTCAATGTATGTCCACTGGTAGTAGTGTACTTATTTAGTACTCAATGGATGTCCACTGGTAGTAGTGTACTTATTTAGTAGTCAATGTATGTCCACTGGTAGTGGTGTACTTATTTAGTAGTCACTGTATGTCCACTGGTAGTAGTGTACTTATTTAATAGGTGGTTAGTTACAAAGCCAGCACTTGATATACTAACTGTATTCAGAAACCTTGACATTAGAGTCTGTGGTTTTCTTTGCAGTAAGAATGTGGTTGTCACCAGTTATTTGAGAACATTACCCTGTCTACACATTCATACCACATCGGTAGTAATATATGAGCAGATCTACGCTAATTTTTTTTCTCAATTATTTTTCAGCTCATATTAGAATTCGCAGCCCACAAAAAGGAGCATTTCATATGAAACACGGTTTGGTCGTTAGCTTGCAGCCAGGTAAGTCTCGGGGAATGCGCATTCCTCTGTGAATTCAATTTTTTTTTGCTTCTGCACTGTTGATATGGGAAACCACCAGGTTGTTGTTCTTGATGAAATATCATACAGAATATTGAAACATAAGTTGGTTTACACTTGGAGTCTACAAATTGAAACGTCTGTTTTTGTAAAACCACAAAATAATTCACGTTTTATTTTTGTTCTACACCTAAGCTCCGGCAACAAGTTCTTATTTTGCTCGAAATTGTTTGATACAAATTATTATTTTTGGTCATCCCATTTTTGTAAGGGAACATGCTTGTCAATTGTCTGCTCTTGTCTGGTTTGTAGAGAGGATTGTGTTGGCTATCAGTAAAGAGTCGGGTGATCATTCCGAGAGGATTATACGAGTTGACACGGCTTTGTGGGTCAAGGGCTTGACCAGCGCTGGTGAGTGTTTCCTATTCGTTACTGATAGGTTGATTTGTTGTAGGCGATACTAGTTATTGTCTAACATCTGTTAGACAGTATGTTTTGTGTTATTCCTGAAATGGCATTGTTTCCTCAATATCCATTTTAAGATGTCATGTATTATCATTTGGCCGAAGGATTCTGTTGCACTAACATTTGTTGTTAAAAAAAAATATGGTTAAAACCAACAAATCTGCTTCAAAAATACAGTATGTGAAAGTTTTTTTTAAACTGAACTAACTTCAGTGAAATTTGATATATTATTTGAAAAACGGACTTCAGTATCCTAGTAAAATCATTATTGAAGACAGAAAATACAATTTGCCACAAAAATGAGATTGTTTCATATAGTTCTGTAGATTTGATTTTTTGCGTATTCAATAAACATAGAAAAGTATTGTTTTTGATATGGCATTGGTGACACAAATTTGTTAAATAATTTCAGAGGTGTTCCCCCTTAGTAATTATAGTAATTATAGTCTTAGTTACAAGCGGGGACCATATTTTTATTTCTAAGCCTTCTACTGGTAACGAAATGAAATGTGTCCAAGGCGCCATTATTATTACATCCAATTAAATTGTAACTGCCATCTGATTTGTATATAGTTCTCATCTATATAGTTCTTACGATGTCTATTGGCTCATTTATTTTCTCAAGGGCTCATTGCATTGCTTCCTTGCTGTTTAACTCTTGATACTTTTGAAATATTAACAGCTGCTAGTATTGTTAAACGTTAAATTGTTGTTGTTATGCTTATTGTTAACCAGTATTTCTGGGGTTCCACAAAATAACGTACCGCTGCTGACATGTATGTGTTTGTATGTTATTTTGTAGCATTACGTGATTGGGGGAGGATAGTACACGTTGGCGATGATGTAGTTCCTGTCATAGCTACTCTACAAACACACCCTACCGCAGACAAGCATGTGGTTCTCTATTCATTCACATTGTATTAACGAGCAATCTTCTTCCTTTTTTTGTAATCTGGTTATCTCCCCTGCGCAGTGGACATAATCATTTTTTAATATAATTAATATTATTGTTCCATCATGTTATTTTGTACTTAGTATAACATAGCAATAATATATTGAAGCAAGTTGTAAAAGAAATTGTGAATTTTGAACTTGGTTGTTCTCTGCGGTTAGTTTGATTGTTTCTATCTTTATTTCATCGCGGTTGTTGCCTTACGCCTAAAATTTTAGGTTGTACCTAATCACACATTATTTAAGGGCGGGTGCTATGCCTCTCACTAAAATTAATGATGAAAAACATGGAATTTTATCATGAAATTTATTTTCTTAATTCAACGCACAGTACACACCATTCATTACCGCCACTGCAAGACACTGGTTGAATCGATGAAGGTTAGTACTATATAACTAGTATGACTTTATTATTTGTGTGCCAAATATTACTGGTGCAACCTGCCACACTCTGGTTTAGTAGCATTGCAGTACACTTCACCAGTGCATAATAGCGAAGTAAGTCAGGTCTAACTGAAATTTGGAGTTGTCCAGCTTATGTATTTATATTATTATGTTTAAAATGGCGATTATATTTTAGGAACATTGGTCAAATAACCTTGAACTTGCTTATGTGGACGTGTGAACCGCCAATGTTATTTTATTGTCACTTTTAGCACTTATTAAATTTCTATTTTAATGTGGTTGAAGTTGTAATTGTCACTTTCTTTAGTGAGTTTATACACTTGTTTTAATGATTTCAGCGCCGAAGATTAAAGATGCAGAAAATTAAATATAGAAACATTATAGAGGATTTGATGATAAAACCAACAGCTCAGTAGCGCTGTTGTAGTCACAGCCCCAGGCTCTGTCTAGTCAGCGATAGTTCTACATTAGATAAAGTAGATGACTGCCACAGCAACAGCACAAACTAATCTCCGTGGCTTATTCCCCCATGAGACGCAACACTGTCCACTTTGCAATTATCCTCAGCAATGGCTCATTTAGGTTGGGCGCACGATTTATATATTGCGATACTTTGATTTATATATACTTTATTGCGATGATTTTGTTGGTATCGCAGGATGGCAGCATAGACATCGAATTCAACATGGTTTATTCGCTTGTGAGATATCTGATGAGTCTATTGTCCATATAACACTCTCCCCGTCTAACCTCCTCTCGCTTCATATCTTCCAACCCAGCTATGCTGCTATTTACACTAAATATTAAGTTTTGAGTCAAAAAAATATTCTTGAAAGGAATCACCTTTTGTTCTTTAGATTGATTAATACGAATATATTTTTAGGGTATATAATGGGAAATGGTATTATAAGGAGACACGACTCCTGTATGCGTTGGTGTTTCATATCAAGAGAGTTAACTGTGGGAAGGACTAGATAGCACATGGTACAAGCAGGTTGGTTTTGTAAACACTTCGGCCCTTTTATAACCAAATAATCTTTAATACGAAATTTTATTTCAAGTTTTCAAATTCAGCTGTTCAATTTTTTTGCTTTCGCATGTAAATCGAACAAATATATTTTAGTACAAAAATTTGGACAGTCATGGTTGGCTTTCCTGTGAGCGAAATTGAATTGTAAGCACTCACTAGCTCAGTACTAGTTGGTTAGTAGCTAGTAGCTAGCTATAGTGTATCGTGTAGACAACTACCACTACTTCTGCTGCATTCAAATTAACTGTACGCCGCTTGACACTGCTGCTTTATTTTAACTCATCTTTTATTGATTGCCCTTGGAGGTTTTTGACACAAGACTAACTTGACATGTTTACTAATATCCTTTTGAGCTCCCTTGACCCTGTGATGCCGTTGCTATGGACGACTGGCAGCAACAGCATCGTTGTGCCAGTCAGTAACATTCCATATTCAACTCCTTGGAGCTTGGAATAATAAAAACAGATATGATGTAATGTCTTTCCCATCGTCAGCTTAAAAATCATATAAGATTGTCGTAGCGTATTTCTACCTTGAATGAACTGGATTAGGATAGATTGCGACCTCTACAGTGTATTTTCAAGTGTGCATGACTTACGAAGTAAATGTTCACAGATGTGGTTAGATATCAATTACATTAATGACGCATGATTTCTATTTGAAATAGTTCCGAGACTTCGTGACTTCAATTCTCTGATTTTGAATGCTAAGATAAACAGCAACAGATCTCTTTCGTAAGCTTGTTGAAGTTACATTCTCGTTGACTGGAGCGCTGCATTGTTTATTCTTGAGTGAGACACTTGTTGGTTACTTTCAAGTTAAGGTGGAGACAACTTCATAATAATTGATTATTTAGATTTGTAAGTTAAATGCTGAAAGCGAAGGAAGAAAGCTGTGTAAGCTATTCAGCTGTCTGAGGCTCTGCTATTGAGTTTGCCAAAACTAAAAACAAACTATGAAAAGGGAGGTGTAACATTTCAATCTGAAAATTTCTTTGGTATTTTTTTATTATAATCATATTTAAAAGAAGGTTAATAAAATAGGTCAAAGCGTATTGTGTCAGTATTTTGTGGTGGGCGTTTGAATAAAAATTCGTTCATGCATATTCAACTATTTAAAACTAGGTGCAGTTTATTATGTCTCACTGCTGCTTTTGGCTCATTCATGTATTACGTTTACTGCTGCCTTTTGAACGGAGTTTCCACGAAACTTTGATTGAAGTATTGATCGCTCTACATATCAGCTTTTGTTCTCTGTTATTGCGTATTAGCAATGCAAACAATGCAGCGTTTTATCAGCCCATGGAAACGGATGTCTCTATAGCAATTGCTGTTACTGGCAACCCTGCGCTTATCAACGCTGTTTGCTTGCATTGTCTGACTTTATTTTAGTTACGAGCTTGCGTTTTGCACATGTCATTAAGTGCCAACATGAAATGGTTGTATATTATTGATCCTAAGTTGATATACAGCTGTATAGTGTAGGTGAATGTATGCACGTGTGCTCTATATATAATCTCATGTACACAGTCCTTGCAGCTGTTGATAATGGCTATATTTCTACTCAACATTGCCCAAGTTTGCCAGCACAAATTCCTGTGTTTGGTGTTGGATCATAATCAGGGTAAAAGAAAAAGTTTTTATCTAGTAACTGAATATTTATTTTCGATTTGAAATTTATTTAGTAGAGTGGATGTTACTGGCTTGTTTCCACCACAAAAGTTGTTATAAAAAGTTTTTAGCAGATGATGAACATATCTGAAAAACTGCCACCAGATGTTTTATAACATATTTGTCCGTTCGATAAGTTTAGAGAATTTCAAAAAATCTTTGGAAGTTGGCGTTTGAAATTAAAGTTTGTCTCTGAGCGTATTGTGATCATTTTAGCTGATAAGCAGATGTATTATTATAAATTTGAATTTTTTTATTTTGAATCGTTAACGCAAAAATTATGCAAAATTGATTCAGATGTTGGTCATATTCTAGACTGGATATTAAGAAATTGTTTTCAGTCAAGTTTGTGATGACTGCAAACAGAGTAACCCTTGGAGTCGGTGTTATTATTGTGCCTCTTTGTGTTCTACTTGAGTACTACTTAATGTTCTAGTTATATTTCAGCTCACTCAGTAGACAAACAATATAAAACAATGACAACAACAATGGTGCGCCAAGAGAAAACTTTACACCCGTGCGACTCCAACGTATTAAAAGCTACAGCCGCAGTTCGTTAATTTTCTGCATCACTAATTTTCAGTATATTGTTATTGGTTAGTTTGCTAGTAGTTACAGATATAAGCAAACTCTGGTAGCTGCTTAACTTTTTTTTCCAACGTAAAAAATTGATATCTATAAACAATCAATGAAAACCATAAATTATTCAAGTGAGTGCTAATATTTTCCGACTGCTTTTTATGAAAACCAAGCAGAAAAATAATTGTTTTGCGCTGAAAGTCAGTACTTGATAAAGTTTTTGGTCATGGCGTTGTGGTAGCAATGCTAGCACACTGACTCTTTGGTCTGTGAGGTACGTTCCTCATGCTATATAAATTCTCACTTTACTGCCGAACATCGGAACTTGTGTGTTGACTTCAGCTCGTCTGTCATAGAGTAACAGCTCCTTAGTTACTGAGGCTACGTAACCGATCACATGACCAGCTGCGATGTCTGCTATCTAAACTCCATGTTACATATTTCAGTCAACCTTAATTTTTAAGATTAGTAATATTGATTAATTCTTATGTATTTATCCCCACTTCACCCTTTCCCCACCCCTCACCTGCCCTATTCCCTCCAACCTTTCTTCTTTCTACCTCGCGCTCCTTTCCACCGCCCTCCCTCCTCCTCCTGCCCCTTTCCGCGTCTTTCCTCTCCCTACGCACATATCATTTATATCCCAACACTTCTACCATGGTGACCTTGTACGCCTGATTAGCTTGATGTGCACATGGTATGCGCACCGGGTATACTCAATGGTATATCAATACTACGGTCCACTGAATGAATTGTTTTGTCATGTTTGTTTTAGAGCTGCAACACCACTGTAAAGTCATGCCTAGTGTACGTTATTGATTATTGATTTGGTGACTGGCAACGTTCCCAAATATTTAGTTAAAAATCGGATGGAGTGGTATGCTTTGGAAGTAATTGTTCCTTTCTCGATAATTTTTTCATTTTATGGCCTTCAACTTGTAGCAATTTTCACAGTATCAACATTTTGTTTCGAATTAATGAAGCTTGAACTGAATGGCAGTAAATGGAAACTTTATAAATCATAGGAAACTTTTCAATCCCAAAAGTTAAAAAGTTATTGATAGTTTATTATGTCGGAGGTATTGTGTAGAGAAGTAGAATACTTCATTTTTGTTTCAGAAATTTAGCTAAAATTAGTATCCGCTAATATTCACCAAAATTTGACGCTGAACCCAGTGACATGGTTTATCAATTTCTAGTTGGTTGGAGAGTCATTATACTTATTGTTTAAACTCTTTACAACTTTCAATGTTCAGGGTCAACAGGAAGTTTAAAAAAAAGTATATGACAAAACTTTTTGCCACGCTGCACAGAAAGATAAAACATTTGAAATAAATTCCGTTATCTAGTTTTTCTATCACTCTAGTTTTCACTTTCTGACTGATTTCTTTCAGGTAACAAGATATAGTTAAAAATGATAAACATGGCCAGTAACCTGAAAAATTGATGATTTTTTTAAGGTTGCCTAAAGGCTAGTAATCTGACATATAAAGTTATGATAGTAATCGATTGACACGCCACCGATCTGGCTTCGCTTAAAAGTTTTTACCAGCTTTTTTAATAATCAGCAATATAATATCATGCTCTACTAGGGGTGTACTAGGGCTGCTAGCGTTCCAGGCATATCTGCTCAAACAGTTGACCTTAAAAACTGGCTCTCTGACATTGAATTTAATTGCATTTTTAATTCAAGAATTTAATCATATCTTTCTTTAGCTGTTTGTGGAGGGAATAAAATAAGATTTTTGATAATGTTGTTGGCGAAACACATTTGAAAAATAGATTTAACATTTGGCGTGCTTTTGCTTTCAGCATCAAGTTTAGATAAACACGTATAAATTAGATTACATAACTTCGCGTGAGTTAAAATTTCACCGGAAAGGTTGGTCAGTGGCTCTATGGGATGTTCTCTTGAGATGCTTACTCCTCTCTCCTATTTGCTCTGTGTACACGAACCTCACTAAATACTGTCTCAACTCTGTATTGATTTTGAATTTAACCTATTTATAATGCAATGCTGTTGTGCTTTCGTGTATAACATGAGTACAAATTGATTTTAATAATGTACAATATTTTTATTAGCTTGCTGAGCTTTATAGGCTAATTTGACAATGTCAGGAGTGTAGCGATTTATTTGACCTTGAGATTATTGACATTTTGTCGCATTTTGCTTAATTTTTTTCCATGTATTTTTGCTGGAGGTATTTTGAGTTTTTTTAACCAGAACACTGTAAACCCGCCGCTATAATATGAGTTTTTCTTTTTAATAATCAAGTAATTTTTTGTTGTCCGCTTTCCATTCTCTGCGGTATACTCTACACTCCTTTCCAAACTATGACCAGCTCTCCATACGCGGATGTTAATGCGAAAGGTTTGCCTTTTATTGCAATATCTAACTATACCCAATTGTCTATTGCTTTTGAGAATAATGTTCTGTTACCAAGGGACGGCTTGCCTATTTTTTTTTTAATGATTGCTTGTTTGTTAAATCACCAAGAACGTAGAAGCTGGCAGTAGTTTGCTGTCGGACATCTGTTTGGGAGGACGAGGAGCAGCAGTTGAAGTTCATTTTTATTTAAGTCATTATAGAAGATTAGTATAGCAATGGGTGAAGACGATGGAAGACCTGATATGATCAACAGAGATCCTAACAACCTCAACGGAGAACTAAATGTAAGAAATATCATAATAACTAAATCCTATTGGTAATATATTCATTAAACAAACAAATAATCTGAAATCGATGGCTGTTTTTATTTAATTTCCATCAAAAGTAAATATTTAGCTAGGAATAATACTCACTGTCTTTGTTTACTTTTTAAGTTGAGTCTATTTAAAATGTTTGCCTTGTTTCTTAGGTACGCTTTGAAGAAGTGTTTGGGGAGCCTGACGGGGCGCACTCACCAGATTGTGCTTGGAGATGCGGATTCAAATGCTACGAAGGAGCGAGAAACATCTGCTATATGATAATTTCCTTCCTGTGTACTTGGTTATATGGATGCTGTTGGGGTTGTGAATTCGCATGCATGACCTTTATGTACATCTGGTGTTGTACGCCTACCATCCAGATGTTTAAGCTTATGTGTGGAACCTGCCAGACCCTGTACAGCACCTGCCTTAACTGCTGCATCGCTCCATGGTGTGCAGCTGTTGGAATGGTCTTCAGTAACATTAAAGTCCAACAAGGATAAACAATGACTCACCACATTTATACACCGTCACTTTTCCTTCCCCCATGGAACGATATTCGAATGGCTCATCAATTTTTTTATATTCATTTCGTGATGACTGATTAACATGGAAAAGTAAAAATAATTTTGCTAAGATGGTGGAATTTTCGTGGGACTAAGCATGCTCAAGCACTGAACAGAATGCAAATATGCAATAGAGAATGTCACATGACAGCAAACATTGTGAAACGCTGCCGGTATTATGTAATACAAAGTGATGGTGTCCCTCATCATTTTTTCTTGCATCGGCAAAGCTCTCAGAAAAGAGAGCATGGCGATATTTGCTGCATGAATATTTCATTACAAGACGAATATATTTTTGTTTATCGTATAAATGCATAACATGACAGACAAAGTCCACATATTTTTTCCAAATATTTATTTATTTCACATCTTAATGCATTTTATTACCATAGCACAAAAGTATATGTTAAATATAATGGGTTATCTATAAGTGTATAACATGGTTTCTTTCTTTTTTATATCGCATCACAGAATCTTTAGCTATTAATAGATCAGTTTGTTTTTTATTTGCAAAACTTTCAACACAAATTACAAAATTATTTGACTTTGATGTAATGCTAGTAGCTGTGTATATATTTTGTTTGCTGCGGGTTGTGATAAAATATAAATAAAGCATGAGCTTTTGTAGAATTATTCACCCCAACTGAGTCCCAGTCAGTTGATATGTCCAAATAAAATGATAAACATTACTGACTGCAAAGTTTATTTTGCAGGAAAATATATTGAAATTGCCACTGAGATAGTTTCTGTGATAACAATCCAATTTTTATTGCTCTGTTTGACATGAAGTTACCTGAATATTTTGTCTTCCATTTTTGTTTGACTAATACGTAATGCAACTATATTAGAATATCTTGGGTCTATAATCACTTCATCAGGTCTTACTTGAATGTAGTTGATTACTGAAAATTCCATATAAAAACCTTTTTCAAACAAAAAGAGTTATTGGGTTACATTTTACGCTACAGCTATTATAGTATCTAGTGTCTTAGGATTTGGTTTTTATTGAAATGTATAGGCAACCGTGTAGACCACTGTACTGCTTGTCTTTTAAATTTTATACATTCTTAAGTTTTTGGGGTTAAATAAGAACTTCGCAAAAAAATTTCCCAGGTTAACTAATTCAAAATAACAAACAATTAAAATGTTGGCAAAAAATTAATTTCTGGAATGTATCGATTTCTCCAAGAATTTTTTTACAGCCAAGCGTATTCATTTGGAGTCATTGAAAGACAGAAAATCTTCCCATAAAAGCCACGAAAATGACATGTACCTGTCGAGGGATCGGATAGTCAAATATGGCTAGCTGCAAAATTTCAAGAGTATCGCCAGAAAATAAACCATGTATTTACATACACACCAACTTGCCACAAATAGGAGTCTTTCGATTAGTTAGTTAGTTAGTTAGCTTACGGCTTATCATTTAGTGTAATGGACCATGTGCCTGACTGCTTGGGGGTGTTGCTGTAGGCTCAGGTTTGTTTCCCAGCCAGAATGGTGTCATCTTTCCGCAGTTGCGAAAATCTTTTCTATCCACTTGAATAAATATGTGTAGCTGCAAAAAGTTTTTATACAAGTCGAGGATAAAAATTGATCGACTTTCCGATTTTTACCCGGGATAGGATACATTTTTATTGATTCGGAAGTTGAAGCATTTTCTGAATCTCAAGTTGCAGATCTGCTTAGCAACTCAAATATGGTTAACACTTTGACTATGTACAGAGTTTACAATTCTTTGTATCATTGGTCCATTTAAGAAACCTGCAAGCAGTATTTTAGACAGTTTCAAGCACAACCTCCTGGTAAGATCTTTTACTGCTCTCTTTAGATTCTATCAAACATGGCGGAGAAAGAACTGGACTTGATCAACCGAGACCCCAATAACTTGAATGACAACCTCTCGGTAAGTAAGTGGGATTTATAGCTACAACCTGCTGAAATGTACAATATTTGCGTAGCTCATGAATATATTAAAGGTTTGGTTTGGGGGTAGTCTGACTACCCCCAAACCAAACCTCTAAGTTGTCAAAATGAAGAGCCGTTTTGTAATGCAACCGCAAAATAAACCTTCGCAGATTTGCTGCACAATTTTTACCTGCATTTTTTTTTTAGATGCCATTTCGCTCCATCTCGGTCTAGCCCAAACATGAATTTTTATAATAGTTTTTACATTCCCACCTAATTGTTACTTGAACCAAAGTTGTAGTTTCTCTGACCAGCCAGCTTTCAGAAATACCGGAAAAAAACTATTTTTAAAGCATTTTAGCAAAGAAATTTTGATTGTCAAATGAAAAAAAATAACTTCACCCAGGATTTTTTCAGGTGAAATTTGAGGATGTGTTTGGAGAGCCAGAAGGAGCTCACTCCCCAGAGTGTGCATGGAAATGTGCTTACAAGTGCTACGAAGGAAGTAGGAAATGTTGTTACGCCGTCCTGACAGTTCTCTGTTCATGGCTCTATGGTCTATGCTGGGGATGTGAATTTGCTTGCATTACCTTCAGCTACGTCTACTCGTGGAATCCAACCCTCAAGAAATACTCTCTAATGTGTGGAGTACTACAGAAGTTTTTCGAAAATTACCTCGGATGTTGTCTGGGTCCACTTTGTTCTACGTGTGGGTTGATGTTTAGCAACATAAAAGTGACTCAAGGTTAAAGCAAACAAGCTTTGATGTGACTGGAAAATTGAATTCAACATTTTTCCTCTGCCCAATGCTAATTTATGTTTATCTGATATTTTACATCAGTAACAAATGTAGGATGAGCCAAGCATAATTTTTTGCCGATATTCTTGTTACTAATCTTTGTCTTGTCCCCTCAATAAATCTCATGGTAATATATAAGAGATACATCATTTAATAGCCTGTTTATTGAGTTGTTAAAATGTCATGTTTACGAGTGAGAATGTCTTTTGTCGGCTGGAATTTTAATAAAGCATACTAATTCTGTAATAAAATTTTTCCATTTGTGATGTGTTGTCATTCCTTGTGCGAACAGACCTTTGTTGGCATTGCAAGATGCAGCACCAAAACTTTCCACTTACTGTCAAGACTGATTCTTAAAGACACATGTAAGGCGTTCATCTCCATAAACTATCATTTTTGAGTCTCGCCATGCAATTTCAAACTAGTACACAATTGATTTTTGTGGGTAAAAGTCTCATGAACTGCACACTACAGTGACATAATAACTTGTTAGTCCAAATCAGTACCTGTCAACGTTTTTTTATGAAGTTCACAAAAAATGATTTTGAGTCAACTCATTCTGAGAATGATTAACACGTTATTCAACTCCACAGGGTATTCCTGCATGTTTTATACATACTTATTAGAGCAAAACGCGCAACCTGAGAAAGTTTTCAAACAGTGGGGAAACCCCAATTAATTACGGGGATTTCCAGAATTTGTTCATTGTTTTATATAAGCCTGCAATAATTATTTTTTGGGTTTCCCCAGCAATAAGTTTTTTGCACAGGTTGCGCGTTTTTCTTTACTTATTGCGTACTAGTAATTTTGGCAGCTGGGCATTTCCGCTTTTCATTTTTACTGTAGTGTTTTAGAAAAAAGTTTATTGTAGATCAGCATAGGTGACCAATAAACACAACGCTTACATCAAAATTGATTGCAATGCTAAAAAGTTTGCTTTTCATGATCCTCAAGTCCTCTGTACTTAGTAACTCAAACATGTTTGTAGCAATCACTATGTACTGAGAGATTTAGTTACCATAGGCATAATGGTTTAAACACTGCTAAGAGAGAACTGGCTGTCATTTTCGTTTTACACAGCCGATCAGTTCAACTGTCTTTCTCTCGTGCTTATTTCGCACTTCAGACATGGATTCTAAAGAATTGGATATGATCAACCGAGATCCTAACGCTCTCAATGATAACCTTACGGTACGGTATTTCAAAATTGCGTTCATGAACCAAATGTGTTCGCCAATTTTGCAAAATGGATTAATGGCAGTTTTTACTTATTTAAACATACTCATGTTTCTTTTTTCACACTGTTAGATTTTGATGTCAAAATTTTTAATTTCATCGTGGGTGAGTTCTTTGATATTTGATGATTTTGCATACAGTATTTTATAATCAAGTTACCAGACCCATGATTTGTTTTAGGTGAAATTTGAGGATGTGTTTGGAGAGCCAGAAGGAGCTCACTCTCCAGAATGTGCCTGGAAATGTGCTTACAAATGCTACGAAGGATCCAGGAAATGTTGTTACACTATCCTGACAGTTCTCTGCTCTTGGCTCTGCGGTCTGTGCTGGGGATGTGAATTTGCCTGCCTCACCTTCAGTTACGTCTACTCGTGGACTCCAGGTCTCAAGCAATACACTCTATTCTTCGGAATGATGCAGAAGTTCTACGAAACGTATCTCGCCTGCTGCCTGGGCCCACTTTGTTCTACATGCGGATTGTGCTTAAGTAACATAAAAGTGACTCAAGCTTAATTTTAAATCAACATAAAGTTTTTCGACAAAACTTTGTTCTTCCATCCGCCCGCCAAGAAATCAATAACTGAGCATAAAAAGTAAAATGTTTTTCCATATTCCACCATAACTTAAAATGGAACTGTTCGAGATGCGGCTCAAAATGTTGATTGGCCATTACTCCAATCATTTTTTTTCACACCTTTTATCTTCGATCCCATTTCAACAGAAGTTTTTTGTGCAAGCATTGTGTTTTGTTAGAAATGTGTTTCAAATACTTGTCTGAATTTGAATACACTTGGTAGAAATCTGTAATAGTCTTTGATTGTTCTACGTAATACGCTCTGGTCGGATATTAGAGAGCAGAAACAGGTTTTGTACCATATACAGTTGGCTACTGGTAGTTGTATCACTGCAACATTCTTACCTGCTTACCAAATGACTCTTTTGGATCGAACTAATTTTATATATCACAGTTGGTGGTTTTAGAAATGCATTGCAATGATCCCAGCAAACAATATTAAATAAATTAGTTTTTTCAGCACTTGAATCTAAAATTGGGTCATTTATGATTTATTTGATGTAATGTCACAAAGCTTTTGCCTTTAGCAGTCCTTTATACATTATCGACAAAAATATTGAACAAGTTTTTGATTTTCTAAATTAATTTCTTGCCTGTGGTTTTAGTGCAAAAATTTTATTCAGTTTATCAACCTAATTTTTAACATAATTATTCCCTTCCCTAAATAGAAGTAGTGTCTAAATTTAAATTATTGGTCAACAGGTTTCACGGGTGTGTAATAATCAGCAAGTTCAAAATTTAATTGTAAATTAATTTTTGAAATTGGTAAAAAAAACTTTGAAAACTATAAAACCTAAAATACCCAGAGCTGTCTCATTGTTCTGCATAAGAAGTATTGCTCAGTTCATCGAGGTAGTTGCCTGAGATGATCACCGATAACTTACTGGAAATAGCTAGTGATGTCAAAGGGTCTCAAGTTTCTGTACAATGCTTAGTTACTCAAACACATTTGCCACGGTGATTATATACAGAAAGGTAGAAATATACCGGATGTTTGCATATTCAATATAACAGCGCTACTAGTTGGTTTCTGGTCAGTCGCGCTCAACAGCTGCATTTAGAAGAAGTACTTAAATTTGTTGATCAAATTTAAAATGGCAGAAAAGGAGACCACCCTTGATTTGATCAACAGAGATCCAAACAACCTGAATGAAAATCTAACGGTAAGCTTTTAACAAAAATTTTTGATGTACATCGCAAATTACTGGCATAAATAACATTTGTGCAATTTATTTTTTAGAGTTTTTTGATAAAAGATGTCACCTCAGAAGCATGACTTGATATTTATATCAGTAGAATAATTATAAAGTTATTCCAATACATTTTTTGCAAAAAAAATATACAAAAAAGATGGGAGCGTAGTTCAACTAACTTGAGAAAATACTTATTCAACTAAGTTTCACCAAAATGGAATTTTTAACTACTCACATTTTACAATGTCGTGTGTTTGAAAAAATTTGTTTGTTAAATAATTAAAATTAACTATTCAATAAAAACAAATATATTAGATTTTGTGTTTTATGATACCTTAGAGGAATTAAATATGTCGACAGCTTCAAATAAAAAATGGTTGTGATGAAGTGTTTAAATAAATACCTGTTAATCATAGGAACGTTTTATCGTTAATTCTTTATTTTCAGGTGAAATTTGAGGATGTGTTTGGAGAGCCAGAAGGAGCTCACTCCCCAGAATGTGCCTGGAAATGTGCTTACAAGTGCTACGAAGGAAGTAGGAAATGTTGTTACGCCGTCCTGACAGTTCTCTGTTCATGGCTCTATGGTCTATGCTGGGGATGTGAATTTGCTTGCATAACCTTCAGCTACGTCTACTCGTGGAATCCAACCCTCAAGAAATACTCTCTAATGTGTGGAGTACTACAGAAGTTTTTCGAAAATTACCTCGGATGTTGTCTGGGCCCGCTCTGTTCTACGTGTGGATTGATGTTTAGCAACATAAAAGTGACTCAAGGATGATAATTTAACGATGGAAGCTTCAGATCTGCTCAAATTTTTGTGTTACTGAAAATTTTAACAACTCTACACATTCAAATAAGTGTACGTTGATTTTGATTTATAAATCTTTTTCAATAAACACTAAACAATTTTTCATAAATGTTATGATTGTTTGTAATATACCATGTGTTCACAATTTTTTTTAAAAAAACATTGCCAAATAAATTTGTATTTCAAAAGGAAGCATCTAGTTTTTTATGCTTTTGTCCTCCAGGCAGCAAAATCAATTAAGTCGTTATGTTTCCTGCATTGAAAATACACTTACTTAAACTCAGGTAAGTAGAAAAATAATCAACCCAACAAACCATATTGTGATGTAAAGAATGGTCATAAAGCAAACAGTTTTGAAAGTTATTCAAATACAAGACAAAACACTATTAATGAAATGTGGAAGAGGACTAGAATATTATTGAGAAAAGAAATACGAGACTCATTTTCCTTCATTCATGACTGTTACTACATAGGGGAACCTAAATTGGTTAACAATAAATAATGTTCATTGACAAAGAAATGCCGAAAAAAATTTACTTGATACTCAAAAATTGAGTTTTTTGTAAATGCGTTTGGTATTTATCGTTACAGATGTGAAGGTTAAACTGGTTTGTCTTATTATTTGTAAATGTATTTGGTCAGCTACGAATATTTGGGTGTTTATGGCAGTGTCGAATTTAATATCAAATTATAATAAATTATTATTTATGTTATGTTTGTTATTTTGGTTCATGAAGCATAGGATAAATAAAAGGTTTCTGATACAACAGAAAAAATATTACCAGGTATGCGTATTCAAGAATAAGTAAAATTGTAGATTTAAAATTACATGTATGCGTGCGATTATAGATAGATAATTTCAACATCCTAAATTTAATTTAACATACAATGCATTTCTATATATGTAGGTATTAACCAAACATCGTTATAATAATCATTTGTAGGATATTGCACTCATTCATCCTCCAAACAAATCCTTACAGTATTGAGGTTGTGTACAAGCAAGCTTTGATAAATATTTGATTGGTAACAATTTTTGATGCAAGAATGTTTGATCATTGCGTGTGAATGTGTTCAAATATTGAGCATTATTATTGCTCTCAAATTGAGATTAGCTCACCCACGTGAAAAATACAAGATTTATTATTGGTACATATATCTATATAGATATTACATAATATATTATATGATATATTATAAAATATATTATATAGATATTATATAATGTTATATAATATATTATATAATATCTATAGATATATGTACCAGTAATAAATAATACATCTTGTATCTTTTATGTGGGAGAGCAAATCTCAACTTTAGAGCAATAACAATGCTCAATATTTGAACACATGAAATGATATGCTTTATTGGCATCAATATCATTTTTAAAAAATGTTTTTCGTAATGTGCAAAACTTGAAGAAAATGAACACAAAAAAAGGTACTTGACAATTTTATATAAGTAGAAGGCCTTTGAAGCGTTGAGCCTACCCAGAATTACTACTTGTTGCGCGTATTTCTGCAAAATTTCTGTCATCATGCGCACAAACTTTCTAACATCTGCAAGCTTTGTTATCAGCTGTAATTTGGGTTATAAAGTTTGAGCACATACATTTATATTACTGAGCCAATGGTTTATGGCTTGCTTGTTTTCTATATGTTATCAGGTCCATCAACGATATGGTCCTGACTACCTAACATGTTAGGTGCTGTAGTTATGTGCACTTACTGGGCGAAACAAGATGTTATCGCCATTTATAAACTGCTGTCAGGGTGGAAACAGCCTGTCATTCTTGCTGCCGTTCCCGCTGCATCTCTTAAGCTTTGTGACGACTTCAAATCCAAAAAATGGCAAAAAAAGAGACTACGCTTGATATGGTCAACAGAGATCCTAACAGTATCAATGACAACTTGAATGTAAGTATTTCAGATTTTTTGATAAGTTGGACACGGATTTAATGCAGTTTTGTTGGCTGCCTCTTTTCGTCACTTGCAAAGCAATGTCACTCGCTTGTAGAACTCACTGTGTGATAACAATAGAGAGTGTATATTATGACGTATATATATATATCAAGTTCTCTAACAAGTAAAATTCTTTTTCCATTGCAAGATGTGAGGAAATGAAATTATTATTTTGTTGTAAAACGTTATTATCAAATTGAGAGCATAAGTTTTCAAAAAAAATCAAATATTTTATTGTCTTTGACATTAAAATTAAATCTGTTTCTAACAAATATGTAGGTGAGCTTTGAAGATGTATTTGGAGAACCAGAGGATGCTCATTCACCAGAGTGTGCGTGGAAGTGTGCGCACATGTGTTACGAAGGAAGTAGGAAATGCTGCTACACGGTGCTGACAGTTCTGTGCTCATGGCTCTATGGTCTATGTTGGGGATGTGATTTCGCTTGTCTCACCTTCACCTACGTTTACAGCTGGACCCCAAGCCTTAAGAAATACACCTTATACTGCGGAATGTACCAGAAGTTCTTTGAGACATGCTTGGGATGCTGGTTGGGCCCACTGTGCTCAACATGCGGATTGTTACTTAGCAATGTTAAAGTCAGTCAAGGCTAGAAAGGCACAACATTCGGAACTCAACTGCGTGTATTATTTTTTTAATTATTGCGAAATATTGAAAAAGTGTGGATTAATCAGTTTTCTTTTTAGATAAACCAGATTATGTAACAATAATAATCATTATTGGTACCAATCAACGTTTTGAACTTGATAAAAGGTAAATATTGTCAATAGTAATATTAGATGTTTGTTTGATATCTTTTGTTACCACAGTTTACCTGAAATGACACAATTACATGATGCTGTATGGTCGGTGTAAACATTTCAACCGTGTTGTTTGATACGTTTAACCTAGCTACTATCTCAACTCAAAAGGTGTTTGGCTCACTATAATTAATAAATGTACAACGTATAAAGTTTGCTTTAAACTTGGAGCAAGATTCTACTCCAAAGGCTTTTGTGATAAAGATTGATGTAATTTGCAATCTCCGCTGTCGCAAGGTATATTAATGCCTGATTACTTTCGCTATAAGATGCTATTCATTAGAATAGATTTATTCTAAGAACTGCAATAGAGGTTATTGCATTCACAGCTCTCCATTGTGTATATCTGAGCATCAATAAAACCTATTATGGCCTCACAAATAGAAAAGAAAATAACTAAAGAAATTTGGTGTCTAGCAACGGGATAAGACATTCTTCTTTTTCTATAAGGCGAAGTGCAAAGGTCTTACAGATCACTTTGGCAGCAAACTTGGCAGCACACGTTTGCTAGTTATTATAATTTACTTGTTGCTCACAAATCACAAAAAAAATGGGTGAAGAAGGAGACGGCAGACCTGATATGGTTAACAGGGATCCCAACAACCTAAACGATAACCTATCGGTAAGACCAGCAATTCAATATTTATTTGTTTGTGGCCAAACTTACCCTTACTAACACTTTTGCTCATATAATGCTCCAGTTTATTATTTACGACGCAGTAATTATTTTTTATGTCGTTATGTGTGGTATTGAATAATTATTATTAAAAAATAGTTAAGGAAATATGGGAACAATCCAAAGATATGTTGGAATAAAAGGTTTTTAATCTCAGTATATTTTAATACTGCGAAATCATTTGTAAATGTAATAGTGCTACATAGGTCAAATTCATTTTTATAGCACTGTCACGTTTGTCTCATAAAAGTCTTGTTCCGTTTTCATCACCACAAAATGAAATTTAAATTTCAGTTGCTCAAAAGAAATTTTCAGGAGTAAAATGATAATACATGTAAAAACTTTGCTGGAATTTTAAAATAAGACATTTCTATGCGGCAATAGGGGGGTATTTAGTGTAGTTAATTAAGTACGCAAGGCGAATCGTGAAAATCATGCGTATTGTTTGTGTTTGCTTGGTTGCCATGGCGAGTAGTCAAGGAGATATTGATTGTTATTTATTGTGAAATGGTTTTGCTATAACAAATTGAGCTTGGTTACACCGCCCGAGTACAGTATAGTAAAACAAATTTAGGATGTACTACCAGTTACCTTTGGCCATGTCAAATTATGGACTTTTTTAACAAGTCAACAAACCTTTACAAAACTTGAAAATAAAATTATAAAATGCTAGACAATATCGCATAGACTAACAGTAATAGTTAGAGGTGAGCTTTCAACCAGCTATCTAACCCACGCTTCAACATAGACCAGTGCTGCTTCAACTAGCTCTAACATCATGCTTAATTAATATCGGTGAGTACAGCTTCTCCACTCAAATCATTTCTCAAATCTGAATCATGATTCTTCCAATACATTATGCCGCGAGTTGAAAATACTTTTAGATACTTTACTCATTTGTAGGCCAATTTTGAAGAAGTATTCGGTGAACCAGACGGCTCCCACTCTCACGATTGCGCATGGAAATGCGGATTTAATTGCTACGAGGGATCAAGGAAATGGTGTTACTTTATAATCACAATCCTATGTACATGGTGTGCCGGTCTATGCTGGGGTTGTTACTATGCATGCATGTCGTGTTGTATGATCTGGTACGTCACACCAGCCCTCAAATGCTACAAAGTCTTCTTCGGATGTGCTACTGGCTATTTCTCACAATGTATCGACTGCTGCTATGGAACAATGTTTGCTGCTGTCGGAAACTTGTTCTCTCGTATCAAAGTGCAGCAGGGTTGAGCAACTCCCGCTACTATTTGTCTGTAACATTTGATAAGTTATTCCAGATCTTTGATATGTCAACAAGTAAACAGGAGTTTATCATGATGTATTTTTTACTGATTTACACAATTTAAAAATTGCATAAACGTACACAGATCAATTGCATCGGGGGTTGTAAGTTTTAAAAACCTAATATTTTTTCTACCATGATTTCTAATGACCAATTGGTTATAATACAATCAATAAAGTTTTGCCTGTATTTGCCTGCCTCTGTTTTATTTTCACAACCATTTCTCAATAAATGGTTATAGGATATATTATTATTATGAAAAACCTGTTGATATACAATCAAGCATTATTGCTTTTACTTATCACCAACAGCTGTTGAGAAGACAACTCCAATTTTAAAAATAAGGATCAGTAATACTACAACTATGGAATGCATCCATTATTGCTTTTAATATTTTTTACTCCAATATTTTTATCAACAAAATGTATTATAAAATAAATAATAGGTAAATTGTATGAAAAATGATAATTTTTTTAATTTGTGTATTATTGCTAAATTAAAATATTTTTTACAGTTGTTATTACTATCAGGCTTCTAGAATGGGTTTCTTTATGGGAATGTTAAAAATAGTTGGCTCAGTTACAATTAATTTGATTCACGCTGTTAGTTATCAATTTAATGCAAGAGGTTACAAAAAGCATCGTTTTAAGTAGATTTAATGTTACGTTTGGATATACTGAATGTTTATTATCTGTTCAGTTTAATGTTTAGTGTTATTTTAGGTTTAATGTTTAGCCCTTTTTGGGTTTAATGTTTAGCGCTTTTTGGGTTTAATGTTTAGCGCTTATTGGTTTTGAAGTTTGGTGTTTTTTTGGTTTAATGTTTAGTGTTTTTGGTTTTAAAGTTCGTTGTTATTTGGGTTGATTGTTTAATGCTTTGGGATTTTATAGTCAGTATATATATATTTTTGGACAAACCAGTGAAGAATCAAATTTTGAGGTTTTATTAACGTATTAAAAAGTTATTGTGAGAAAAACTAGAGCATTTAACAAAAACCCTTCATAAAGGATTATTTTTTTTTGAGTTCTAAACATACAAATACGTAATAGTCACACTCAATTCTTACTTCTTACCAAACATTGCACTATTTTAGTTTTAATAAGGATGGAAATCGATAAATGGATAAATTTTATCGGTTGGTATGCAACATAAAAGATTGATCATTATATATCAATTTAGTAGCTTGTCAGATTATAAAGCAAACCTACTTCAACACGTGCTTATATATAACAATCATCAACAACCTAATGGTGTGTCTGTATGGCTGGGAGGTTAGGAGTGTTGATACGTTGTGCAAGAGGTTGCAGGTTCTATCTCTGGTGATCCTGAAATATTTTTTTGCATTTTAAACTAAATAAACAGGAGTTTTTACCTGTACCATCACTAAAACTAACCTCTGTGTTACCTTGCTATCAACATTGTAAGGATCAATATGAGTAGGTTTTAATGTTGAAAAATAGCTTACTAACACTCGAAGTACTGGCTGGTAAAAACTGAAAAAATCTTTGTAAATCCTGAAAACACCTACTGTGACCTGGAAACACCCTATTAAAGTTAGAAAACATCCCACTAACACGAGAAAATGTCTACTAACATGAGAAAACGTCTACTAACATGAGAAAACAACTACTAACGCCAGCAAACACTGTACTAACAAGTGAGTGTTACAATGTTGTACAACACCCCATAATGTTTGTTAACCTGATGACTTCAAAAATTTATTTAAAACATGCTCAACTCACTTGCAGGCCAATTTCGAGGACGTATTTGGTGAGCCAGATGGTCTCCACTCACACAACTGTGCATGGAATTGTGGCTTCAAATGTTACGAGGGTGCTAGGAAATGGTGTTACTTTATAATCACAATCCTATCATCATGGTGCGCCGGTCTATGCTGGGGTTGTTACTATGCATGCATGTCGTGTTGTATGATCTGGTGGGTTACCCCAGGCCTCAAGTGCTACAGAGTCTGCTTCGGTTGTGCCAGTGAATACCTCATACAATGCGTCGATTGCTGCTGTGGAACAATATGTGCTGCAGTTGGAAACCTGTTCTCTCGTATCAAAGTTCAACAGGGTTGAACAATTATTCTTCAACTAAGTCACCATCCATAAATGTCCATACAACTTTACCCATCTGTTGATATATATCAGCGTTTATATGCAATTAACTTGATTTTAAATAAAAAAGTTTTTCGTGATGAATTTATTTTCATTAATTATTTAGGAAAACTGCTTTTGTCCTTTGTCGAATAAAAAAGAATGAAAAACGAGCCACATCCTATTCTCGCAGCAATAGATTGTTCTAGAAGCACTATGAACACTCATCATTGCACATTATATAATATGTGAACATCTTTCTTATGAAAATGAAGTAAAAACAAAAGGTAAAGTTTTAAGCAATTAAAATAATTAAAAACAAGTTTTTTATTCATTTGTTGATCAAGAAAATGTAAAATTTGCGAACTCGTTTATATAAATATAATAATTCATTCATATAAGTTTGTAATTTGGTAAAGTTTGGTTACAGCACTCAAGTAGCCTCAATTCTTAAAAGCATCCATAGATTCAGTAAATTCAGCACCTCATGAAATTAAAAAAAATTAACCTGAGGAATTATTCTTCCTGCAACTTGATGAAACCTAATTTAACCTAATCAAAGCAGCATTGTTCATGAGGTGATAAAGCTCTCAAATTGCACCATTTATTTTTTGACCTCTTATAATAAATAAACAACACACAAATAAAAATAATCGTTAGTTCAACGAGTGCATATATTTTTCTATGCCTTTACAAGCGTCTCCCAGTCAGCAATCACAACAATTGGTTGGTCAACCAACAATAAAAACATTCAAAGTTGTTAGTTATTCTGCACTTGGTCGAAAGAACATTGATAATACGTGTTAAAATTATTATGACGCCCAGTAAAGAAGTAAAAAAAAAGTAAAGAAATTTGGTGTCTAGCAACGGCATTGTTCATTCTTGTTTAGCCTTTAAGAATGATTGGTGTGGGCTGTGGCCCTCACTTGTTTAGCGACATCGGCAGTAGAAATTGTTTTCAGCTCTTCCTGTAATCTAACGGCATTACAAAATGGGTGGTGTAAGCACTGAACCAGATATGATCAACAGGGATCCCAACAACCTAAACGATAATTTATCGGTAAGACTCAAGAATTAATTATTATTTTTTATGCTTCTCTAACAGGCTAAGCTCAAGTAAAAATTTACATTTTATATAATGGATCGCTGCTAACAACTGGCTTATAAGAAAACTGTTTCTCATTTTCCTAGATTTTTTGAAATCAACAAAAAATTGTTAATGTTGTAATATTATTAAACATTAAATTAAGCAACTTGCAAGCGACAACAAACAGTTTAGTTGATCATGTCAGATTGTTGTTTGGTTGTCATGGAGGGTTGCTATGGCAACATTGATTAAAGTTTGTTTGCTCATTGAGCAAAAACAATAGTAACTTTTTGAGACCAAATGACGCTATTCAATCTATCCAAGAATGAGTGAAAGCTATGACTCCAGTCTACACTTAATTTTTGCCATTCATAACTCACTGTTCAAAATTTTCTACAATCTCTAATATAGTACGCAAAATTAATAATAAAACTAAGCAAGTTTAACAAGCAGACTTGAAGTACTCACTACACAACTAACATTACAACACGGTTTAAGGCTGGGGTGCTGAACTCTGAGTTCAATCCCATGATCAAAAATTTTACATTTTTAACAAATATTGAAACAGCGCCAATGTGATGTTTGCCAGTAAACTATCGCTATGCTAACATAGAAAAGAATTACAATATCTAACAATGTTGTAATAACCCCAGAGGTGCGCCTTAACAGCTTCGCTAACCCAACCATGACGTACGAAGAACTGAAATAAAAACGATGTTGAACTTCCTTGCAGGCCAATTTTGAAGAAGTATTCGGTGAACCAGATGGCTCCCACTCACACGATTGCGCATGGAAATGCGGATTTAATTGCTACGAGGGATCAAGGAAATGGTGTTACTTTATAATCACAATCCTATGTACATGGTGTGCTGGTCTATGCTGGGGTTGTTACTATGCATGCATGTCGTGTTGTATGATCTGGTACGTCACACCAGCCCTCAAATGCTACAAAGTCTACTTCGGATGTGCTACTGGCTATTTCTCACAATGTATCGACTGCTGCTTTGGATCAATGTTTGCTGCTGTCGGAAACATGTTCTCTCGTATCAAAGTGCAACAGGGTTGAGCAAATTTTTACTGCTTTTGTTACTCCGGATGTCAGATGACTTTCAAGCAAAACTTGATACGATTTATGGATTTGAATACTCTTTGATATCTTCATTTAGCTTTTAAATGCTATTATTATATATTTATTTCAACAATTGTTTTTTCGAATCAGCAAGTTGCCATAGCTTTGTTGAATAAATGACGTCACCGTCCCTGTAGAATAGTCCGGATGCCAGCCTGATTGGTGTATAGTTCACATTTATGTTTTACATGTATGCATAAAGGAAAGTAGATCACAAAAATTATTTCCAAAATAATCAACAAGACAGGAAAAATAATTTATAGCAATCAAAAATTATTCGTCATATTAGGATTATTCATGAACAAATTGGTGAGAAAGTTTTTGTTTACTTCTGTTTGAATATTTTATGGAAGTAAAAGCTGTTGTGTATGTGATTTAGTGTCCAAGCAGTCAACAGAAAATGTTGTGTCTTAATTTCTAGGCGTACCAACATAACGTGATTAAAATTACAATGCATTAATAAAATTATGAAAGCAATAGCACTAAACAACAAACAAGCAAATCCTGGTTGCCTAGCAACATTAACAAAAAGTAATCAAGCTTTCACTTTCACTTCAATGGGTTTGGAAGGTGATCACGCCATTTCCTTTGATTGGATAAAACAATCAAGTCATTTTGCTGCTGTTGGGGCAGCAATCACACAATCGTGTTTATTCTAACGACAAGTACTACACACAGTTATGTATTCATGAATAATAAAACACTGTACCACTACATTGCTAGCAGCCTAATATTTTGATTTTGCTGCAGTGAAGAAAATGCTAGTAGATTTCAGATTGATTATAAGTTATTGTTAACAATGATATATATATAATACTTTATTGGCATCAAGAAAATATTTTAGCAAAAAAATTGTTTTTCATAAAGTCACAGTGTCAAAACTTGAAGAAAAGGAAAAAGATAAAGAAAAATTGAGTACATAGAAATACTGTTAATTCGAAATAATATTTAATGGCTATTTAAAAGATATTTAAATAACAAGTTTCATTTAAAAATTGACAGCGTTTGTTTTTTTCCAGAGATGAAGGCATTTGATTGAATGTGGTAGATATTATGTGTTTCTATTGTAGCTTGTATGATGGCATATAGTTTCTTGCAGTTATGAAAATTAAAATGGCAAATACGGCAAGCAGTGAAATCAATAAAAATAAAGCTAAGAATTATTTATTAAAAATTTTAAAACCAGTTATTGCAGTAAAATATTGAGCTAATTTTCGTAATGAAAGAGTTGAATTGGATGGCGAGGTCACTTGTTCTAATTAATGGTATGAATAATTGCAATGAATCTAAAAGCTCTTTTTTGTAAGGTAATTTGGAGATAAATTGTGATAAATAACAATACCATAAACCAGAAGACAGAATACACGATAGCAAAATTTTTTCGCTGATTTTTAAGTAAGATAGTTTCGGGACACCTGCAGGAGAAATGAATGAGCAAAAATCAGACTTTTATAACAACTTTACTGAAAGATATTCAATGATAAAAATGATTAAAAGTATTATTAGCACTCCATCTCATGCATCCTTGGAAGGAATCATTTAACAGTTCAATAGCTGATAATGGCAAGCTGTATAATGCGTATAACTTCAGCTATTGCTTCTCACTAGATTGGTTTGGGTGGCCTTTCTTGAAAAAAATTGGAAAGACATTGCTGATGCATACTTGTCAAGTTGTCTTCACCCAATTTGTGAGTGCACAACTCCAAAAATTGAAATAATAAATTCCTTTTATTGTTTTGTTCAAGATAAAAAAGCTGTTCACTTTACTAATTGTTACACCCTGGCTTAATAATGTCAAAATAATAAGAATAACGGGTAGTAAAGCTATGTTAGCTACATGTCTATCTCACATGCTCCAAGCTTATGAGACTCGTATTTAGGGTTGCCCCCGAGGCACAGTTAAAACAAACAAACATGCGTGGCATCAGCAATCTTCTAATCACTTTAGAGATGAAAAATTAATTATTTATTTTTTGCAGGCAAACTTTGAGGAGGTATTTGGTGAACCAGAGGGCCTACGCTCACACGATTGTGCATGGAAATGCGGATTTGATTGCTATGAAGGAGCAAGGAAATGGTGTTACTTTATAATCACAGTCCTATGTTCCTGGTGCGCTGGTCTATGCTGGGGTTGTTACTATGCATGCATGTCATGTTGTATGATCTGGTACGTCACACCAGCCCTCAAATGCTACAGAGTCTGCTTCGGTTGTGCCGCAGGTTATTGCACACAATGTATCGACTGCTGCTTTGGGACAACGTTTTCAGCTATTGGAAATATGTTCACTCGTATCAAAGTGCAACAGGGCTGATCATATTGTACTCATATGTCACTTCTATTAGTAACTTCCTTCGACAACAAAGAACTGTGAGCCAACCTTTGCTTGACGCCACGCCCACAATACAGCAACTATTGCTAACTCACAACCGTGGACGTGGATATACTATTAATGATCTGAACTTCACCCATACATAATTATTTACCATATTTTCTTTTGTGAATTTGTCTAAATAATTTCTTACGATCAAAATAAGTACTTATTTAAAAGCTATTTTATGACAGAGTACAACAAACATTTTTGATACATTTTTTCATTTAAGGCGATACTCATATTTTATTTAGCAAAAATTGGTTACCAATAACATAGAAATAAATGAAGGGTAAACATAGCAAAATTTTGTACAACAAATGGCAAACATTCAAGAATAGCGAGACAAAACACAAGCACAAAACAAAGTTTTAATACCAAATATCAACACTTGGCCATAAGTTTGTTTTCCAATTGATGTTGTGACTTATTTTGATTGTCAATATTTCATACTGAGAAAAAATAAGTTTCATTACAAACTTGAACAGACAACTCCTAACTTCAAAATGATTGATTACAACTCGCTATCAAGTAATTTAATATAAATGTTACAAAAAAAATGATAAAAAAAAACTGAGAATGGATAATTTCACTTGGTGGTTAGAAAGAGGATTAGATGGCAGATGGCAAGTAGATGTACACAGCACTTTAGGTGCGAGAAATCACCTTAGCTTGAGTGTGTGGCAGCATCGTCTTCAGAGTCAGTAAGTGTGGCAGCTGATGGAGTAGTTGGATCAGCAGGCTCATCAGGGTTGACAGAAGATGAAGGTTTGCTTATAAGTGGTTCACGTTCGCTTGCTGTACCATTCCTCCGCTGTAACACAATACCCAGGGTTGATGTGACAACACAATACCCAGGGTTGATATAACAACATAATACCCAGGGTTGATATAACAACATAATACCCAGGGTTGATATAACAACATAATACCCAGGGTTGATACAACAACACAATACCCAGGGTTGATACAACAACATAATACCCAGGGTTGATATAACAACATAATACCCAGGGTTGATATAACAACATAATACCCAGGGTTGGTATAACAACACAATACCCAGGGTTGATATAACAACACAATACCCAGGGTTGATATAACAACACAATACCCAGGGTTGATATAACAACACAATACCCAGGGTTGATATAACACAATACCCAGGGTTGATGTAACACAATACCCAGGGTTGATACAACAACACAATACCCAGGGTTGATACAACAACACAATACCCAGGGTTGATACAACAACATAATACCCAGGGTTGATACAACAACATAATACCCAGGGTTGATATAACAACATAATACCCAGGGTTGATACAACAACATAATACCCAGGGTTGATACAACAACACAATACCCAGGGTTGATATAACAACACAATACCCAGGGTTGATGTAACAACACAATACCCAGGGTTGATACAACAACACAATACCCAGGGTTGATACAACAACACAATACCCAGGGTTGATGTAACAACACAATACCCAGGGTTGATGTAACAACACACACTACCATGTATGCTACAATGGAGCTACCAAAGTACTTCTCACTAGGTACAATTTAACGCAAATTTCAGGTTTCTTGGCCGAAAACCAAGAAGTTCAGATTCAACTTGCCCCAAAACCAAACAAGTAAGTCAATTTCAAGATACTAATAAAAGAAAATTAAATCCAGAAATAAAAATGGTTTGCAAGCTACAAAAAGTACTAAAATTCGTTCAGTTTTTCCCATAAGCAGTAGTTTGTGTGTGGGGTGAAGAGTTGTCTTCTTTTTGTGCCCTTATAAATCTGGAGTGACACTATTGCACAGCTTGGTTTGCTAGGATTTAGACAGAAACCGCTGCTGCCTCAGCGCTGTCACCACCAGAGATAAACAAACCACCACAGTAAATAAGCACACCCTTTTAATTTTTTAAAAACTGAAATCCTCAATGTCGTTAATGTTAAAACTGATGAAAACTTTTAACCATTATGCCTTTAGGATATCAAAGCGCCACTACTATATTGGTCTGTACTCTTATCAATGCAGACCTTATTTATGTAAGGAAGGAGAGAGAAGTCAAGTGTGTGTACATTTACTGATTTGCATCCAACAATAAAAAAATTATGATTGCGTGTTTCCATCATTTTCTTCTTTTCTTTACAGTTAAACTCGTTGCAAATGACATCCCATTAGCCGCAAAGTGTTTTGCAACATCAATGAGCGGCGTTTATAACACCCCTCTTGTTCGAGAAATAATTTCATTGGAAACAGAGACACTAAGAAGAGTAATATCATTGGTTGAATCGCAAAGTGTCTACCGATTTTTCGATCACCAAAACCTATAAATTGTTTTTATCAAACTTTAGCGGAGGTGGAAAAAGGAAAATCCTCAATCGATGGGGCAAATCGTAGGCAGTCGATAGGGCCAATCGTAGGCAGTCGATAGGGCCAATCGTAGGCAGTCGATAGGGCCAATCGTGGGCAGTCGATAGGGCAAATCGTAGGCAATCGGCGGATGAAAATGAGGCGGAAGAAGAAACAAAAATGCAAAAGAGTAAGAATAAAAACTAGTAAAAAAGAATAGAGGATTGTAAAAAAAGAGACGGGATTGGAAAGACGAATGGAAGGATTGGGGAGGGAGAATGAACGAGGCTTGAGAAAATATACGGATGTGCATCTAAGGAGAAGACAACTCACTCACCTTCAAGCAAAAATGTAGTAGAAAGAGAAAACCAACAATGACCATGAGAGCTCCGACAGCGTAGAGAACGTAGCTGATGATTACAGCAGCATTCATCAGTTGCATCTCAGATAGATATAGGTCCTGGTTCTTATCATCTACATGCATGCTCTACAACAGCCATACAAGTCTATGGTACAACTGATACTATCAGTGCTACTATAGATGTCTATGGTACAACTGATACTATCAGTGCTACTATATATGTCTATGGTACAACTGATACTATCAGTGCTAATATAGATGTCTATGGTACAACTGATACTATAGATGTCTATGGTACAACTGATACTATCAGTGCTACTATAGATGTCTATGGTACAACTGATACTATCAGTGCTACTATACATGTCTATGGTACAACTGATACTATCAGTGCTACTATATATGTCTATGGTACAACTGATACTATCAGTGCAACTATAGATGTCTATGGTACAACTGATACTATAGATGTCTATGGTACAACTGATACTATCAGTGCTACTATATATGTCTATGGTACAACTGATACTATCAGTGCTACTATAGATGTCTATGGTACAACTGATACTATCAGTGCTACTATAGATGTCTATGGTACAACTGATACTATCAGTGCTACTATACATGTCTATGGTACAACTGATACTATCAGTGCTACTATAGATGTCTATGGTACAACTGATACTATCAGTGCTACTATACATGTCTATGGAACAGCTGGTACTATCAGTACAATTATAGATGTCTATTATATATGATTATAGATGTCTACTATATATGAGTATAGATGTCTATTATACAAGGAAACAAATACATAAAATGAAACAAGAAATCAAATTCAAGCCGCAGACGTGGTTGCACGTGTAATAAATGTATAAACAGACACTAATAGGCTGAAGCTGTTATATCGCGATGAAATACATCAGAAATAGCAAACACAAGCCTGTACACCATGGTAACGCTATGGGTGAAACTTGAGCATCATCACTCCAATGAAACGATCATTGCCACAACAAATTATCAACTTATAACGTTATTTTCATTTGTGTGTAGTAGATAGTACAAGTCAATATGTACAACGGGTGGGTACACTGTCTCACCTCGTTCAACCACGCAACAGGAAAGACCATTTCCGGAGCATTCCTAAGCACGGGGAGATAACGAACAGGTTTCAGGTACACGTTTATCTGTAACCTTTTAGCTATCCTCATCACCAGTCCAGTTATCTGCGGGCAAATGAAACAATATTACAGCTGTCACTGGAGTTGTCTTCTTTCCAACAGTGAATATTATAGGCAAGCGAGGTACTGATTAAAACTTGCGCCAAGATACTACAATGATTGTTCTAGCAACGGATAAATACTCGACGGAAGCAGAGATTGAGGGAAAACAACTTTGAAGAAAGATTTTAGAAATAATGCGCCAACGTGAGAAAAATTATTTTTATAAAATCTTTGTAAAGAATTATCTCACTTCATTACGATAGTGGTGGATGATATTACTAGCAAGACAACAATATTCACGATCAATAGCCCAGGTATCAATATATTGCAGGTACAACTTACAGGCTCAATGCACACGTCAGTTCTGTGCTCCTCTTCCACTGGATGCAAACCCTCCACCATATTCAAATATTTCTCGTCAGCAAACAGGAAGTGAGGCAGTGAGGCAACCACCGGCACATTGAAATGGTCCACTGAAATAAAACGTCAACAATGCGTTTATTTCAAGCGATTACCTGAAACAGAATTTTTTTGCAGAGTTATGCTCTCTTACAAATGCTGTTGGGTTTTCCAACAAAACGCACCGAGTTGTATAATACTATGGCATTTACTAATGAATACTTGGCTATCATCATGAATAAAATCTCTCACAAAGCAAGCTACGCCCAGAACTGTATGATAATTGATTTTCAAAAGGAACTCTAGAGCTGTTTTTGTTCAGCTAAAATATTTTCAATAATTGTTAAGTTTACTACATGAAAATATACACACTGTATTGCCGAACTAAACTAGACATGCAGCCGGCAAAGGTTATCTTTGGTTTACTCAAGAATACAACCAATAAAAAGTAGACTTTGCGATAAAACAAATTAGCTAAAAAACTTTCCTTGTTACACTTAGCAGTGATAATAATTGACCGCAAATCATTCGCTTTTGATTGGCTAAAAAACCATCATACACTGCCAGTTACAAGTACATATCTAAGTGGCAGTGTATAAATTGCAGGTGATATTGGCAATGATGTCTAGACACTCCGACACAATAGGTGCTTTTGGTTAAGTTAACTTGAGGAACTCTACTAATTTTTAATCGTTCTCAAAGAAGTACACACGAATCTGACAAAACAACTAGCTGTGCAGAAAAATAAATTTATTGAGTTGTCTTCTCTTACAGCAGTTATGGGCGTACAAGCTAAAGAATGAAAATTTAATAATAATAAAATGTTTTTATTAATAATAAAAAACAATAATAATAAAATAATATTTTGTACAATTATTTTGATAAATAATTATTTCTACTAAAATAATGCAAACAATTACCTTTGACATCGCTAATGTATTGAAACTGTGACACACAGATCTTCGACATAATAAATTATTATAATTATTATGGCCTTGCATCAACGATTGTTGCTTGCATGATGATTCGTTGTTTTTGTGGCTGTATCCATAATGGAAATACTGATTGCCATAAGAAGGCCCTGTGTTCAATCGCAATGCATAAATACAAAAAAGGCGAAGTCTCATTTTCAAACCAGCTCTGTTTCTCACAACACCTTGGCGCTAAGTGTCTTATAAAGCCACAGCGTGAAGAAATGCTATTTTGTACATGCCGACATACAAAAATTTGTCCATTCATGACAATCGGGACTTAGCATGATCTAGCGGAAAGCACCCAGTAGACACTTGTCACACATAGACATCTAAAACTTACAGAGTTGACATGAAGAGAGGTTCATCATACCATCACCAAGTATACAGTTGCCTGGTGGTGTGCAGAAACCTGCATTATCTGGATTCTTCTCAGGTCCCTGCAGCTCTTCAGCTGTAGAAGTATATCTGTACAGGTCTATTCCTTTACTTGTCTGTTCTTCATCACTGTACATCGCATACAGTGACCTAGACACCAGGGCAAGTTAATAGGTCACATGTAACAGAGTTGTCTCCTCTTTAACATTGTACACCGGACTCACTTTAATAATACAGCAAATAAATCCACCACATATAACAGGGAGTTGTCTCCTCATTAGCACTGTAAAGTCGTGGCTACACACACCTACGTTTTGTAGGAATATGACGGAAAAAAAAACGTTTCGTAGCGTCGCTCTGGTGGCTGGCTACACACACAGATGATTGATCACCGCAACGCTACGGAGTGTCCCGTGAGGCAAAGAGGACATAATTATGGAAAATAATCAATATAATAACTATAATAAATACAAATTATAATAATTATTTAATTATGATGTTTCTTTATAATACTAAATAAATAATCTGTTATCGGTGATAAATAATTAAAGTTTATAAATAATAAGTAACCTCTTTGATAAAAGTACTGTTGGCCAATCAGTAATGACCAGGTCAAGGTTGAATTATAAAAAATTTCACTGGAGTCGTCAAATTTCGTCCTTAAATTTTATCCAATCAAGAGTGGTTGTTTAATAATAATTGTCCAATCACCGAAGCGTCAGGCAAAAAACGTTTTCGTAGACCAACATGTTGGTCTACGAAACCGAGCATCTTTTTTTGTAAAAAAACGTCGCTGCAACGAAAAAAAAAACGCGTTTTTACCGCATACCTACAAAACTTAGGTGTGTGTAGCCACGGCTTAAGCTGGACACAGTTACTTCAATAATACATCAAGTAAATCCGTCACATGTAACCGGAAGTTGTCCACTCACTGGTACTACAGTGAACTATATATAAGCGGAATCGATAATGATGCTACAAAGTGTAATTATTATCAGTGTAGTGCTAGGAAATGTGTCAACAGATAGCGATGTTGTATGTTAGAGTACAGATAATAAAGTGCTGGGGATAAAGTTCGTCTTTGACAAACAAAACGGCTAGCAAATAATAAATACAACATAAACTTGAGCAAAACCTGTCCAACAAAACAAACTAAATTGGATTTTACTGTCAATATAACGCAAAACAAGAAAGAATCAACATTTACATATATACATGTACACGAACAGACCAAACTAGGATGCTTCATTGAAGTTGTCAACTCTTGACTAAAACTAATAAAACACTTGATATCCAAAGATAGAAATAAATAATCATTTCTTTATACTGATGCATCAAATCAAACAAGACAATATCAATAATTAATCCTTCTCAATACATAGCACAAGAAACAAAACTTTACCTGCATATATCTGGTATAAAAAACTCCACTCTACTGTCCTTGACCTTGTCAAGGTGAGGAGTCCCGACAGTACCATCTACAATAGGAGGTCAACCAATGACAGCTCAAGCATGCAAAAATAGAATGAAAAAAACAGTTGATTAATCGGCGATCAGTCAGACCACTCAGGTAGTGGAATTGAAAGATCTAAGGCTAAACTATCAACATTACCTGAACCATTCACCATGTTGGCATAGTCTGTGGACCAGAAATCTAGATAGAGAGAACCATTATAGGCCTCAGTCTGTCCTACTTGACGGATGTCATTCTCTCCAGTGTTGACCGTCCATACACCATCGTCTGTGTAGTTCTTCTACTCAACAAACACAATACAAGTGTATCTCTATGAGCTCAATGTATGTAACTCTATGGTCGGTTAGTTCTAACAAAACATAGACTATACATATATATTCGTCAACAAACACTGATCTTGACCTTTCATCAGGAGTTGGATCAGTGCCATAGAGATAACAAATGAGAGAGCAAAGCGTCAACTAGCAGTGTAGAACTAACCAAGATCGCTTTCCATAGACTTGGCAGTCTATACATACAAATCATACCAGTACTACTGCATAACAACAACGAAAAGTATACAAAGCATTTACTAACACCTTTGACCCTTTCAATGAAGCAAGTACTCATGTTGTATTACATAACATCTTGTGATCAGCTGATAACAACAAAATTAAAATTGCTCCAATGCTTTCATATACTCTTCATGATTTGATGCACAAATATACAAAATTTCATGTTTTCATACATACCATTGCACTGTACACTTCACAATAGTTCAATTTTATTACGTGAAAGCTGCTCAAAACAGCTCAAAGGGACAATATCAATATTTCCAATCAACTTTACACGACAATAACAAAAATGACTGGGCAAGTTGCCAATCAATATGAAATGGCAGCACTTACTCCGGCGAAGACACCCACAAAATCTGTATAAAACCAATTAGGCAGCATCTCCATAGCTTCCGTCATCATCGGGTCGTGGTAGCCCCAAATGAGATCCTTCATCCTATACTGTTTACACAACTCCTCACCGTAGTGGCTAGCTAACAGCTGGAAGGCCTCCTTTATCAGAACTGACTCACGACTCAACGACTCTGCCACAGTCTACAAAAGTAGGTATAGTCTAATCAACAACTATCAGAATCTTGGCTAGATTTATTCATACCTTGACACTGATGATTTTCCACAAAAAAAGTAAAAAAAAATTGGTAAAAACTGCTACAGATAAATAATATTTAATTATTATAGATTCACTGATCCGATTAGCCAGACAGACATGAGATTACAAGAGATTGGATTTATCCACTCTTTTTGAGAGAAGGCTCTGACCATTGTGATAAAAATCTTCATCGATTAACTAACTTTTGAGCATCAGAGTTAAAACGAAAAACTCGTAGAAGCATCAACCAACGAGTAATACGCTGTTCTCTCCACGAATAACAAACATTGTTGTTGAAACTGACATTAAGCGTTACCAATGGCATGTTTTCCACAGACTTTTTGTCACAATGTTAAACCAGACTTCAAAACAACAACTTTTAAGCTGAAACTTATTTCTGGTGACAAACATTTTCCATCAAAAATGTTAAGTTTTATCTGCTATGTACACACTACAGGTGAGTGCAAGTAGTCTTACATGTTCAGCATAAATTAAATTCTATATTCTATTGAAAAAAACTTTGCAAACAGTTGAGATTGATTGGAACATGTGATAATAATTACTGAATCACAAGGAAGTTATGGTAATTGACAATCCTGCCAGACCACAGGAGCCTTGGGCTATTGCTAAACAAAACAACATTTATCTAATATACACAAATTGATGGTGCGTATTTTATGTGATCCCAGGCTAAGTCAACCACATGTACACGCAGAGATGGCTTGACAATTTTCCTTAGTGATTGCCAAAGCTCCTAAAATCAACTGTCCAAATTTTTACTGTTATCCATTTTTTAACGATTCCGGTCAAAACATCTGTTACAAACTATAGCCTACAAATTATTATATTATCAATGATAGATCGGGGTGCTGCAGACGACGACACGCTACTGGTAAATTATAAGACATTTGTGGGCTGTGATTGGTTGAACAATAAATCACATAGCAATTTTTTTTATCTCGATCCAAACCTGACGATAACCTTCAAATGCTAGCGATTTCTTCGGAAATGAAAGCACAAAATCAAGCAATTACAAGCTCATTGCCAAGCAATCGCTCAGTGTACATGTGGTATAAATGTTGACTGAAAAATGTGAAAGTACATGGCTAGAAGATAGCCTATTTATGAAAGCGATTGCATTCCAACAACAGGTACTATTACAAATATAAGGGTAGGTGTACTCGGCCATTCAGATTTTGTAGCTTGCAGAAATTCGGGGATGTTAAATGTTACTAGGATGGATTTGTGATATGTTATTGATTGCCTGGATTTACTAGTATAATTAATACCTCACTCACATTGCTCAAGCCTTGCATACAATTATTATTACTATATATTTCATTTCTTTCAGTTATGTAGTCTCAACTACAGCCCTAACAAAACAAGTAAATAAACAATTGAATAGATCGCTTTAATACAACTACCAGCACTTCACTTTTACAAATAAATCATGTAGAAATTTTATGAAGTGCCGTCATGAAGTCAATAATCTAGGTAGAAAAAACATCGATGAAATCTGAGTGAGTCTATTCCTTGTTACCTTTAGGATGAGATATTATTGTAGATATATTATTTTACAATACTTTCAGACACTGGCAGCTGCTAGAAAGTTGTTTTTTTATAATTTTTTTTGAAAATTTGGATTATAATAAATTACCACCATGGCTTGCTCGCAGTCGTCTATGACAAGGCTAAAACAAAGCAGTAGCAAACAATTTAGAAGAAAGTCAACTAATTTAGGGCATAACTAAAGTCATATGTAGTTCACTCACTGCTTCCTGGTCTTATTATAAAGTAGAATTAAACTGTACATCAGGTATATACCACTTAGTCACCTCTCAAAAATACTCTTCTTTCTTACTACCTGCTGAGTATGTGCATATTATCATCTCATCTGAGGACATTGACTTATATATAAAACGTTTAATCGAACCACATAAACATGGTTAGTAATGAAAAGCAACCTGCCAGTTTCAAAGGAAACTTCATGAAGTTTGGCATACGAAAATGATGCTTCATCATTTCTGTCAGTCAACTCAAATGCTGGTACTAAACACTTATTCAACCTCCTCAAGGCAGTTCACATACTCAGTACTACCAAATTACTTTGACAGCTATTAGTCAACAAAATCTCAGAACCGACTCATGATACAGAGCAGATAAAAAAATGAACAGAAGTTTCAACAGCTTATAACTTGAGTAGAAAAAACAAACCCATTATCCTCAGTGATTTACCAACATAGTACAGGGTCGAATATTTTAAACCAATAACATTTTATATATTGCTGTTTTACTCCAAATATTTCCAATATCTGATCTAGTTTGATCCCTGTTTGCGATACACTCGTCTTAATTTATTGCGTGTTATATTTTGCTTGAAGCCTTGGCGGCCGCGGCTCGGCCCTGGACCCCGTTGGGGGCTACCAATGCCCCCTAAAACCCCCAGCGGATATTGCTCGGAGCTGAGAGCCTCGGTTCGGGTGCTTTGTGCCCTCAATATCGCCATGCAAAGTTTTGAGGATTTTTTAGAAGTCTAAAATGGAATTCCTAGATTACTACTTGCTATGTACAAAGGAGTTGGAAGCTGCAATCATGAAATCTTCCTTGTTTAGCTGATAGCTTAGTTGAAGTTTAGAGCTAAACAGAGATTCAAATTAAATCCAAAGAGCACTCTGCTTTCATCTACTTTTACCAACTTGGAGTGAGTCTTACACCGCAGGTGACAATTGATTCGAAAGCTACCAGATATAGATAATTAATGCTTTTAATCAGATTAATCTTCACCGCTACACTTTTTAATCTTCAATTAACAGATTAATTGTACTGAGGCTAAACAATGTCTATGAACAGCGCATTTCTCCATTTTTAATACATTTGTAGGTTGAAAATATGAAACTTCATTTTTTAACGATAGTCAACTTTTCTTGTGCAGTGATTGTATTTGAGCAAAACATTGCAAACAGCTAATTCGCACAATTTCATTTGATAAAAGAACTTCCGCATAGCATTGCTTGTGGCTTGTTTTCTGCAAAGTTTTTTTGGCGCAAGCTAGTATCATGACAGTATTCTCACTAAAACCAAAACCGCGAAAATAGATCATTCATATTTATAAAAAATGCAAAATTATGCTATTTCCAAAATGAGACTAATTTTCTATAAAATAATTTCATAAAACAATATTATTCCTAAAATGATCGTTTTTAATCTTTAATTAACTCGATTAAAAGACAGCACCATAAATAGCGCATTACTTCATATAAAATTCAAACCCTGAAACAATGTTTCAATATTATTCTCTGAGGAATTTGTTAAGCAGTTTATTGGTTGCTAGTTTCACCAAAAGACGAGTAAGAAACGATACAAGTAAACATACCACTAGCGGTAGATTCACGGAATAGATCAAATCATCTTCTCTGCCGACAGATTTATCCGCCTCAAATGTCCACCATCTTAAATTCTTGTAGGTAACAGAACCATTTTTGTTCCATGTTATGTTTTCCTTCCATCGATATTCACTGCAAAAACCAAACACTACAACTAATAACTCGACTTTCACAGGACAGCTCGTTTAACGTTAAACAATGGCATGTAATAATGAATAAAGTACAATGATAGACAAGTGAAACCTTACCTGTAGGTGTATGGACCAAGCTGTTCAAACTTTGCTTTCTCAATATTGGCAGTAAAATTCTCAACGTTAGTCAAGTTGAAAACATACCATTGCATATACACAGGCACTTGGGGTTTGTACCAGTTCCTGTACTGCAGGGAGCCTTCCTTGATCTCTAAACTCTAACATAATAACTCAGTTTTTTAAAAAAAAGGACATCAAACGAGTCAGTTAGAGGAAATAATTCAGGAGTTGACATTTATGACCAAATTCATACGTACATTATCAAAGACTTTTGGAACAACAACAAACTGCACGATCAATCCAATGACTATCAGTAGAACCCCAATAATCAGTACAGCTAGTGGGCAGCAGCTTTGTTTTTTCATTTTGGCGTTATTCGTGATATATCATTCCTACAAATATTATGTTACGACTACAAGCAATAAGTAGTGTTCAATAAAAATTGACAAAACGATATTGCAATGCCAATAAAAACTATTATACTTATCATGTATGCGAGTCAAAGAACTTGCCGAGCTGGCCATTTTAAAATGCACTAACCATAAAGCTTTGAGAGCCATTATTAAAAATTGGTTTTGGAGATTATACCCAAAACTTTTTGTTTCATGTTTATTGACTGTCACGTCTATGTTAGCTATTTTGCGAAGAGATTGTAATGACGTTGGAGTGATTGTTTTTGTTCAAAAGCCATGCATTTCACAAATCTTTCAAAATAGTTCAGCTAATTTCAAAACAGTTTGTACCATTTCAAAATAGCTCATAAGGTTTGTAAATAATTTATACTATTTCTAAAGCGCTCATACAGTTTGTATGTACTAATCCATCCAATCCATTTGAATTATTTGCAAAACAACTATACCATTTGTATAGGTTAATATCATACAATTTGATTGCATGAAATTTAACGACCACCGAAGCCAAAACTTATTATTATAAGTACTATGCCCATTTGGAGATACAGTTCATTAAGATAACCCAATTAATTCCAATGTAAAAGACACTTCGCAAACCATCTAAACAATTGGAAGCCGTTCATATATTTTTGCAAGCAAAAGCTGTCAACTTTATAAACAGCCATAGCTTTCTCTTTGACAACTTGTTTGTCCTCTATTTGTTTATACATACAAACGTTTTATCATTAAGATGAATGTAATCATTGATGTTATTCAATAATTACCTAATAATAATAACTTCTGACACATATACTTGGGGTATGGAATCAATGTAGAGGTCTGCTAGGCTAGTAGATGCTACTGTTGCATGCTTAAATATTATGCTTTTTATTTTTGTAGTAAGTAACATTGCTATTGTTGAAAAGTTGCAGTAGTTACAGTCACGGTTAGAGTATGCATTCAAAACAAAATTGTACGAATTTTTTTCATACTAGGGAACCAAGCAAATGAACTAAATGACACTTATATAAATAAACAATTGAAATTATAGTTTAAATATTAATGCTACTAAATAATTAGGTATGAGATCCGGTAAGACTTTTAATATGGAAATATTGATTTATGACAATCATTTAGAAAAATAAATGGCCAAAACTCATTGTAAGAGGTGGAATAAAAGATGGGAGGAAGCAACCATGGTGGAGGTTACAATGACAGAGGTCACCGTGAGAAAATATGGCCTTGGAAGGAGGCAATCAATGGAAAAGTCCATGGGAAAAAAGGTCAACATAGGATGAAGCCACCATGAGAAAGATCAACTAAGGAAGGAGGCAACCATACAAGGAGACGATCATGGAAGGAGGCTTATAGGATGGAGGTGTCTATGGATAATCACCGGGAGAAACAGCTACCTTGACAAAGGCTACCACAGAAGTAGGAGACCATAAAAGTAGGAGACCATGAGAAGAGGGGTCTGGAGAAAGGCAGCAAATGTGTCTGACTCCATTAATTTATTTGTCCGTTTTAGTGTACAAATGCTAGTCCAGTAGCTAATAATTAGCTAGTTCAGAAACATCGTTCGCCTAACAATTTTTAGTTGGGTTAAAATACTATGACACTGAAAAATTTGTCATAATGATCATTATTAGTAGCAAATTAGAACCACAAAACGTTACATTGTTTTGATACTTTTTTTTAGAAAAACCTGATGATGAATTCTTCACAAAAAAAGAACGAACTGTGTGCTAATAGTAGTAATAAATAGTACTACTAGTTATGGTAGTAAACTTCTTTTTTCTCAAAGGCTTTACCTGAGCAAGTTAGAACATGTGGATGGATTGTGAAAAGCAGTTTATGGATTCTAGTTCCAAAAGAGCCATTGATGGCTGCGTCAGGAGGAGCAATTGAACTTAATAAATAATTGCTCCTATACCCCTGAGATAATTTTTTTATACTAATAATAACAACATCTCTGTATTACCTCTGTGACGATAGGACACTCTAAATCACTAGTAGGTGCAAGGGGAGTAAAGAATAAAAATATAATAAATAATAATAATTATAATAATTAGTTGCTTTGTTATTTAATAAAACTAATATTATTATTATTATCATTATTATTATTTGCTATTATTATTATTATCATTATTATTATCTGCTATTATTATTATCATCGATCATCATTGATTATTATTATTATTTATAATTATTATTATTATCAATCAGAGCCTCAGTAGTAGTATTGGCAAAGAAATTGGCCAGATTAATTGAAAAAAACGTTAAATCAATTTGCACACACTCATACTTGCTAATAATAAATCATTTGCATTAGATTAAGACGTACACTGAACCTGAACCATGCCAATCTAAAATAAAAGCAGGCGCCAAATAATAGGAACAAAAACCGAAACTATCTTGATGCTCGCGCAGAGCAGGAAACAATGTGCTAATGTTTTGGTTCTTTGTCAAATCACGTGTTTTCTAGCTTTGTTATTACAACCTTTGCGCAGCTGCTAAGAAGATCATTTCCGGTTATTTAGAAGCGTTTATTATTGGAGTTGCGTTTGCTTCTACTGATTATTCGACCGCCACTTATAATAATATTGTCTCCGTAATATTTTTCTGCTTAGTCAATTTCTTTAACCATGGTGTCGGGACCTATTGGTTGTGTGAAGTACTTGGTGTTCATCTTCAACCTCATATTTTTTGTAAGTTCTAGATAATATTCATAGTAGTAGATTAGATTGATAGATGATTATTATTATGTAAATAATAATAATAATTATTTATTATTATTATATATTATATCGTCATCATGACTTATTTTATTAACTATTAATTCATTTTTATATACATTATTATTTAAAAAATTAGCATTTAAGTAGTAGTAGCACTAGAAGTAGCCCTGTAGTTGCCTAAGTTACTAACCAACTGTTTCTAAGTACCTCCTAAAAGTTTAAAAGGGTAAGTTGTTAGATAATAGTTGAAAAAGTTTTTTCAAATTGTTCTGAAAATTTTTTAAATAGTTTCAGTGGGTAGAAAAATATGTTGTGGGTACAATGAGACCAAGTTTGCTATTTTCACCTCAATAGTTAACTGTTGAAACAAGTTTTACCAAATGTACTTTTAAGTAAAAAAAAATATGCATTATTATTATGATTATTATTGTAAATGTTCTTTTTTCCAGGCAATTAGTGTTGACGCACGCATGAAGCGACGCGTGTTATATATATAGAGATATCATGCGTACGCCTCAATAATTGTTATACAATGTATATGTAACAATTATAAATGCTTTGCATTGGCTGTATAACATTATTTTGTAGAAGTAGCTGGACTACACAAAAAAACAACAAGTTCTGTATCTCAGTTGATATAGACAGGTGTCATCAGAAATCTTGTAATTAATTTAATAATCATAATTAATAAATAAATTTAATATAAAATTTTAATAATAATTAATTAATAAATAATTATTAAAACTAATGATTATTGATGACATTGAATTTTGCTATATCATATTTATTACCACTAGCTGTTATCATTCAATGATGTTCTTCTGGAATAACAGATATAATATCAGATTAATTATGAACTGGAATAAATTAAAATTAAATCAATAATGTAACGTCTACAAATTGATCACGAAATATGACGTCACACGTCAAAAGCATTGATATAAATATTTGTAGCACCCGTTTTTTTTCAGTTTCCAAATATTCGGGAATTACTAAATTTTCAATAACTTGGGACCACAGGCTGCTAGAAACAAAATTTTAAAAGGGTTTAATAGGATACACTTTGCCAAACGAGATTAACCAATCACTGCACATCTTACATATCTGTAGTTTTGGGAAAAATTGTTTGGAAATGACGTTGTAAACGTGACTTTTCCGAGTGCGCCACAGCATCTTATGATTTTAGTTAATGTTATATCACTAGCCTATCAGATTACCGACCTGTTGATATACTATTTGTTATAGATCATTTACATCTGGAGGTAAGAAAATAGATTTAATAATTCCCTTGCCAAATAAAAACGTAATTTTTTTTTATATATATTACAATGAAGTAATTAGTAACTAACCGCAAATATTAATTACGCACGCTTGGTCACGCGTCACAGATATCACTCTAATGTATCAATAATGAGGCGTATAACTATCCGCTGTGTGAACATGAAACAGAGTAATTTTTTGTGCGGAGAGAGTCATTTTTAAAACTCATTTTCTCAGTAACTATCAATGAGAGACAAAAAAGTTTAACACTATTGTGACTGCAAGATATGATTCTACACCATGATGTCTTTTTTAACGTCTCAAGGCTGGTTTGAAAAATCAATTTGTATTGGCTAAATAATGATGACAAATAAATAGCCACGATACTAATGTACTAACCATCTTTAACCGTAGCGTTTGTGGCAAACCCAGTATTTCATTAAAACACGTGGCGCACGTGGTAAGCCCACGATGCATTTGCAATGGTAGTGGTTAGGCTAATTTATATTTGGCTAGGATGAAAAATAATTTTAGTCGGGGCGTTTTTGAAAAATCTTCCTATTATCAAAATACATTGAACACACTACAATAATTATACACCATTCAAATCCCAACTCCACAGTCTATTTTATAGTCCTATAACAATATGTCGATGCCCTTCAGGGACTTGGTAGATTTTAGATAAAATGTCGAAAATATAAAGGCATTTTCTCAAGTCTATGGGAAAATGAGAAAAATGTTCATAGTCACATCCACGCGCGATAGACTTCTCTAGCTATAGCAATTGGATTTGTGTCTTTGTGAGCTTTAGTTTGAAAGATATGAAAAAAAAAACATGATCTTTTAGACTTGAAAAAAATCACAAATTTTCCGGGACAATTTTTTATAACAATGCTTTTGCTCGTATCACGTAGCGACCGCAAGGTTTTTCAACTATCTAGATAAGTAACGTTACAGCTGGTAGTAGCTAAATAATAATAATAGTAATTTATTAAAAATAAATAATACTACTAGTTATTTTATTATCATTAATAACAATCATATCAATCAAGTCATTATTATTATGATATTGAATCTACTACTTTTCTCTACGACTAGTGACTTTAGCTACTATTTTCTGATAACCGCTAACAACAACAACTTCTTGTACCAAACAAACTCACCCTGCCACTAACTAACTAATACTAACCACTACTCGCAAGCATTGATAACAACGTTAAATTATAAAATAATAATAAAAGATTCGTGTTATCTACTATTATTATAAATAATAAATCATTATTATTATTATCCATTATTATTTGTAACTTTCATTGTCAATTATTTTTTGTAGATGGTAATGAGTAATAATAGTAAAGATTAATAATATATAATAATTGTAATTTTTAATATTATAATTGATAAATCATAAAAATAATCTAATGACTACCATTGTTATTTTTGTTATTGTTATTGATAATTCGTATCACCTTCTTATTGATTATTTACTAGATGATACGATTACTACTTTCATTTATTACATAATTTATTCTATTATTGTTGTTTTGTTGAATAAAATAACTTTTACACTCATTACTTATACTACTTATGATGATTTATATGCATTTTTAATAGGCAGTCAAATAATTGAGACAGCTACTGAAAAATACCCTGTATTATCATTATTATGGAAATTAACAGTTATTAGTATTTTCAAAAAATAATTGATTACTTTTTAATTTGCACTCGTAGCTCACCAAATGAATAATATTTACTTTAATTTGATTTTTATCAATCAATTAAAATAATAGTTATAATTACAATAATAAACTATCATCATTGATTTAGTGTTCATTATATAATATTATTTTAGTATATTCTGTGTTTTAAATTTTAAAAATAAAGCATAATTGAAATATTAATAATTGTATTGTTATCCCTATAATGATTACGATGGTTAACTATTATTTGGAAAAGATTCACTTAGAGTCCATAATAATGATAGTTATATTTATTGTAATTTAACCCACCAACAATAATATTGAACGATAAAGATTATTTGAACTCCAAACCTCAAACCGTTGGCATAACTTATTATATGAAATGTAACACTATTAATCATGTGTAAAATGATTATATTAGATCCATCAATTGCCTTGATTAGTTCAATTTGCATTCCATTTTTTTGTAAAAACAGTTTATGCAAAGTAAAGCAAAAATGAGAAAAAAACTCATCAAAGCTTTTTTAAATAGCGATGTATCTAGATGTTTATAGTTGGGATCAATGCACTACGGATCAGAATCCTTTCGGTATTGTCACCCGCCTAATATCACAAACATCGAAATACTTCAATTTGGTTGTTTCTGTGAATGGCAGTATTCTATTGTTGCTATAACAAGACAGTATATTTATTGGATGCTGTTTGATTTTTGCTCTTATCCACGTTCCTACAAACATTGAGTTTAGAATAAAAATACCTCACTGATCGATGATGAACAACATCTTTTCGATGTATGTAAAAAGTTTGATTAAAAAGCAAAAATTCTAGGTATAGCCCACAGCCAACTAAATGAAACTACATATTATATTTTTAGTTCACTTGTTTCCATTTTCATATTTTTTTCAGCTGTTTGGAATTGCGCTGGTAGCTGTCGGCAGCTATGTGCAAACTCAGGTCTCAGACTTTCTCAATTTCTTTGATACTAATATCAATGGTCCAGCCATTCTCCTCATCGTAATCGGATTAATAATATTCATCATTGCCTTCTTCGGATGCTGCGGTGCCATCAAGGAGAATTACTGCATGGTCTTAACGGTAAGTGTGAAATGATTGCCTGCAATAAAGTAGATATAATACACTCAGACTATGGCATATCAACCTTTCATTAAAAGGGAACCTGTCAGCTGTCTTTCTCACAAAATAATAAAATTAGTAATGATCCTCACTCCATGTCATGTAATCGTGCGTATAGAAGTATCAGATATATCACTCCATGTCATGTAATCGTGCGTATAGAAGTATCAGATATATCATTTTTGTTATTAGAATCTTCACATTTCATACATTTATTTCAGGATAATATTAAAGTTTCTAACATTTCGCTTCTACATAGTGCCTTAGAAATGAATAGCAAAATGGCTAAAATGCATTCAACTGCGTTATCAATCTTATCACTGACCATAATCGACAAAACCGATACCACATGCTTTTTCCCGGAGTTCAGCCATTTTCTGATGAGATTTCTATCGCAAACAATATCGTATTCATCTCAAGTAGCTGCCTATTTACATAGCTACTTTTAATGCAATAATCCTATCAGTAATCAATATCTGCTAATTGTTTTGTATCTACGATCTTATGATTTTTGGTTCTGTATGAATGTGTGGAAATGATCCTAGTTATGGCATGTTTAATCACAAATCACTTGAGCATATGACAGCTAACAGTACCTTTGTTACATAACAAGTGTGTGTAACAGCTCGGGGTGTTATGTTAAAAGCAGACAGTAATATACTTGAGTTCAGCTGTTGGCTATATATCGATTGTTTTGTGGTAGATGTCACAATGTAATTTTGTGTACATGTTAGGTATATTTACCTTCTGTGATAGTGTTTTCTGGTTTTTGTGTTTACAGTGGAGCTTGAGTTCAACTCTCGGAGTTCATCTTCACTCTTGGACCATAATAAATTGATATCTGAATTCTTGGGTTTCAATACTTCCACAAGCTACACTCAAAATACTTGTCGTTGTTGTTGATTTTCATTAAGGTTGTTCTGCCTAGTCGTTGATTTTCACTTATAACTCTTCTCTCCTCAGAACGCCCGTATCCGGTTATCCGCGTCTGCTTTGAAAAGTTTTCTGTAACTTAGTTTGTCGCAAAAGTAATGGCCAATTGCATTTCTCAATTCTACCAGTTCTTTGACTTTAGAACTAGCCGTAGTTTTCTGTTGCTGACACACATCCTGTTTTAGTTCTCTATCCTGATGATGATCATCTTGATATGTCAGATCGGAGGAGCCATTGCAGGCTTTGTCTACTCACATAAGATTTCAGACATAGCAAAGACTGAGATGCTGGCTTCAATAGAAAAGTTTGATGATTCTCCGGAGAATGAAGAAGACAAGAATGGAGTGACAAAATCGTGGAACACCATGCAACATCAGGTGTGTACCAAACCATCTCCTCAGTTTGGCTGTATATATAGACTAGGTTTTATGCTCGCAAAACATTTGTTTGATGAGTAATGCACATTTTGTAGGTTCTGAATGAAGTTTTGAAAATTGAAGATATCTCGGCGTATAAATTTTGATTCACTGGAACTAATCATTTTTCCGCATGAACAATATATTAATTGATCATGATGCGTAGGGGGTGGGGGTTGAATGAAAGTGGCTATGGAGCAATGGTTGGCTGTTCTATTAAAAATTATTTTGACCAAAAACAGTGTAATGAAACATATTTTGTCAGAAATCTCCAAATTTGTTTTCGTACTTATGACTAGATAACTTTAAACTGTAAATTATAAGATTGCAAATGTGTGATGTATGGAAAACTTATGATAGCGTGGTCCACCGATACAATGCAGTACTGCAGCATAAAATATCATTAACATTGAGAATATAATGTGTTACTGGCAGCAGTTTGATGAAACTGTATGCTGTCGAAGCTTCAACTGTCAGCAATTATAGTACGCCTCTATCAGATCGGATTCCTTACATTGCCCTGGCCGTGAGAGTTTGTATCTTCTATCTGTTTTCTTTATGTCTTTATGTATTATTGACTCTCTACATTTCCCTTTGGTATATTGGCGCATGTAGAAGTAGTTTTTGCTCTGTTTTGTTGTCGTATTCAACTCGATGACAAATAACGCAGGTAGTCAAGTAACATTACACCGCAAGCTGACCTTGAACTTCTCTCCTATTATGCTTTCAAATGATTTTCTCAATTATAACAATGAAATAAATAGGTTTATTGTTGAGTTTGTTTTTGTTTGGAGTTTGCCTTCCAGATACTGTTAATTGATGCAATTAATTAGTTCATTGTTTATGTTTGAGTGAGTGGAATAGAATTTGTGAGAGTTATTTCTGTGAGTCAAATAATTTGTTTATTTAAACACTCACTTTATGTCCGGTTAGTCAGCACAGATACAAAATTTAAATGTTTCTTTTAGGTTTTACATTTATGAAATATGCATTTGTGTGATGACCTTGACATTGTACGTAGAGGAACGACTTGAGCAAATGAATGTTTGTAACTAAGGTCCACCCTCATCCTGTTCTCCATATGAAATTTTGCTGACGAGTGACCGAGTGCTGCCAACTTTTTATCACTTTAGTTCAGCTGTTGTGGAGTGGAAGACCCTACTGACTGGGAAAGCCTCACAGAGTATGAGAAAAAGCCACCCAATTCTTGTTGTAACGCCACCAAGCCTGCAGTGTGCAGCGACTATGATGCTGAAATCAATAACAATAATCACGCGAGCGTAAGTAAAGGCAAATTAGGTATCGTTGCTTGCTTGACAAGCCGAAGTTTTCATGGTATCACGTATTATAGTATAGATGGAACATATTTGAACTCTGAATTCTTTTTTTTTGATTTAATGTGACAGAAATGTATTTGTGGAGTTGCCTTTTTTCACTTTCTGCTGCAACACTTTAGCTCCACCTTACAACACTTTAGCTCCACCTTACAACACCTTAGGTCCACCTTACAACACCTTAGCTCCACCTTACAACACCTTAGCTCCACCTTAAAATACCTTAGCTTTACCTTACAACACCTTAACTCCACCTTACAACACCTTAGGTCCACCTTACAACACCTTAGCTCCACCTTACAACACCTTAGCTCCACCTTACAACACCTTACCTCCACCTTACAACACCCTAGCTCCACCTTACAACACCTTAGCTCCACCTTACAACACCTTAGCTCCACCTTACAACACCTTAGCTCCACCTTACAACACCCTAGCTCCACCTTACAACACCTTAGCTCCACCTTACAACACCCCAGCTTCACCTTACAACACCTTAGCTTCACCTTACAACACCTTAGCTCCACCTTACAACACATTGGCAACCCCTTAGCTCCACAAACATTTTTGTTGAATGAATATAAGTTACTTTTTTAATTTTTATAAAAAATGCAGATTCAGAAAACTTTACAGATATTAAGTGTGGGTTTAAAAACAACACAGCCATTAATCTCTTGGTAAATCAGCTGTGTAAAACTGAAATCTCTAGGCACCTGTTAACAAAACCTGTAATTTGTTCCCATTTTTCAACTGTTAAGCCCTGGTCACACGAGACTGATAAACGAAACTATAACGAAACTATTTTAGAAAATCGCCGAGGTGCGACTATAATAGTTTCGTTGTACTGGTCACACGAGAACTATAATTAGTTCGTTACGCCTAGCGATCACTAGTTTCATCCAATGACAGAGGATTGTGTTTTGTGCGCGGGCCTAGTCATACTTTACTGCGTGATGTGAAAGCATGGAAGAATTATTATTATTTTTGATGTTTGGAATAGATTATTTTAATAAATAGCTAAGTTTGACCAGCCAGTACTATTCCAATTGTTTGATTATATTTTATTATTATTATTATCTTTCATTTATTTAAAACTCATTATGAATATAATAAATAATTATTTATTCAAAAACAAATGTGCTACTACTATGGAAACCATGTGTTCGTTGTGAATGACCCTGACATTGGAGACCAGCCAATAACAGAACATAGAAAATAAACCTATTAATTAGCTTATCTGGTCGAATGGTCCAATCACATGCAAGCATCGCAACCGAAGATTTTCCCAAACCTAGCATTGCTTGATCACGACGAAACTGAATTATTCGCTCGGTTTGCTGAGCAACGAATTCGCTGGGCCTGAAAAAAATAGTTTCGTTATAGTTTCGTCAGAAATTCGGTCTCGTGTGACCAGGGCATAAGCCTTTTGTTGTGCTGTGACTTGCTGAGGTGTGAAATGTATGGACTTCATGTTTGTTTTGTATTGATATCATAATGGAGTGTGTGTTTGTATTTCGTTGCAGGGCTGCTTGACTGCGTTGCAGGATTTGTTTGAGAAGAACGTGTACTATGTGGGTGCGGTGGGTATATCTCTAGCTGTTATACAGGTGAGCCAGCTACCTCTCCCTGCTGCTTTCCCTCATGATTCTCTCTCTCAGCGCTCCAGCTCAGCTACATGCTTCGCATGCTCTCATTCCCCTCTCATTGAATCTGATTGGCTACGATGTTTTCACCGGGAGTTAATAATAAGGTTTAAGTTTTTTCGTGCCGAGATGATAAAAGTTTGCTATGGTAGCTTGCCTCCGTGTGTGAACTAGTTTAGTGTCCATTTTTTGAAATAATAACTTGGTTTGTTTCATGTAGCGAATGATATTGTGACATCCACGCTTTCTGTTATGCGCTGCAACTACTGTTACATCAGAGAACAATAATAAGTTTGTATAACTAGGAAGTGCTACAGTTTCAACCATGAGCAACCACTGCATTGAAAATTGATAAATAATAAATACATTGCTTATATGATAAAAGATAATATTAATAATTATTGTACAAAAGTGTTGGTGCTAATAGACCTTATTGTTTTTAGTGTATTTCATTGATTCATCGCGCACCGTTTGTTTAGTCCCAGTTTTGAGTTTTGTCAAATGAAAAGTTATTGTGTATTATAATTAGTTATTATTTTTATATGATAATTAAGCATGTAGTATATTGTATTTAATATTTTATATTGTATTTAATATATAAATTAGTTATTATTTTTCTAATGCGTAGTATATTGTATTTAAAATATGAATTAGTTATTATTTTTATAATGCGTAGTATATTGTATTTAGTATATAAATTGCCATTCAAAAGATGCTAACCCGCTCCAAGTAGATATTACTATCATTGTCCACCCAATTAACCTCTTGCTCCATCGTTAGTTTAGTCGTTTTATTTCTTGTGTATATTCGGCCATTTTAAATACGTCTCTTCCATAACAGTTTCTATCTTTCATGCATGCTGCGCACATTCACTCGGTTATTGCACAGACTGCTACCACAGCTACAAGTTTATATAAATGGACGTTTTGTACTGCTTAGATTAGCTCCTTTAAGTTCGCGCTATTTCCTCTAAATCACTGTTGCTGATTGGTTCTTCTCGCACCTCTCTCACCTAGGTTACGGGAATCGTGCTCTCTTGCTGTCTTGCTCGAGCGGTGCATAAGGAATATGACGTGGAGTAATCACACACTGGTATGTATTGGGTACCTCTCTATCCATTTCTGACTTGTATCTGGTATGTATTGGGTATCTCTCTATCCATATCTGACTTGTATCTGGTATGTATTGGGTATCTCTCTATCCATATCTGACTTGTATAAAGTATAACTGGATAGTCAGCCCCCCCCCCCCCCCCCACAACTCTGGCTTTAGTTGCTAAACTTGTACGGCAAATTACGTCCAATCATCTTATATGGCATGGCAAAACGAGTATTTGTTACGCAGTTTATGGATATGTCCAACCATTTGTAGACATCATTTTAAAAATTTGGATAAAAATATAAACATTTAACAATAAATTCCGCATTACGCATTCAAGATGTATAAAATCGGCCAAATTTTGTTTAAAAAAAGAATATATGGAAAAAAATTTCCAAAGGTAAAAAATTAAGTGTTGAACATTTAATTTTACCAATCAGCGCGTTGTAAGCGTTATGTCTTGTATAGCTGTTTTTTTTAAGCTGCATAGCAAATCATTCTAGAGATCATTGAGAAATTTCAATTCTTAAGTGATAACCCGCGATTAGTTATGTTCCAGTCGTCCAGGCTTTATGGAACTTCATTTTCTCGTGTTTTTGGGCTAATATTTTAGTGTTTGATATTGTGATTGAACACGCAGCCAAGACAACAAATGATAAACATGATAATAGGTGTCTCTAAGTTTGTCGAGTAGATGATACCATTTTGGTGAATGTATGTATGCATTTTCGTTTACGTTTTTTAGAAAAAAATGTGTTAAATTTTTAGCTATGTCTATTTCCATTTTGTTTGGTCGTTTTTTATACTTTATCCACTATATTATATTTTTATATCATCTGTTTGGATCTATTCCAGGCCTTACGTTGTAACCTAGCATATTTGGTAAACTTTCAGGTGTAACATTTGATTATTAATAATGTACCAATTTATTTTAATAAAAATAAAAAATATTTTTAGTTCAGAGTTTTATTGAGAGTTGGTAGCTAAGGGGATCCTGACTAGTCTGTAGTAAGCGCACAATGATCTGCGTCGTTTCATTCCACATTTGCTGAATGCACTTTATTTATTTTTTTAGTTCATTGGCATAATACTTGCCTGTTACCTTGCTGGTGCCATCAAACAAGGATACGCACTTGTTATTTAGAGTTGCCTCCCCCACATTATAGCTCATCACTAGACTGACTGTCCCATTGTTTGTGAGATGTCCTTTAGCATTGATAATCTGCTGCTCCACCTCAATCGTCTCCCTCCGCTTGTGACGTGACGATGGATCTGGAGCTCATATACTAGAGGTCAAGGTTGTGTCATCTATGAATTCAAAACTTGGTTTGCATCAAATTTGAGTATTTGAACACATCTTGACCTCCTGTAGCGCGTAATAGTAAGATTTTAATGGAGTCGTCTGCTCTCAGTTTGAATGCACAGATAAGACAACTACAATTATATTTTATCACATGCTTAATATTTTCACTAGATCTCAACAGCGGTTGGACACAGTAGAATACTATTGCTGCTACTTTTCAACATTACACTGCTTGGCACATTTTTTGTGACAGTGTTCTTGCCTTAATTCGCTTGTCGGTGATATGTGATTGTCTAATGTGTTAGTAGTTAGTACTATTGTCCAGTCAGTGTAGAGAGCACAATCTGTCAGCATAATTTTCTGCTCGATTTCATATTTGGCAGAGCAGATAGTTGGTGCAGCCTCTGTAATACGTATTTATTGTCTACATCTCTTTGCCAAAGTTGTGATAATTTTTGATAATCAAGTTTGTGTTAGATTTTTGTTCTAGATTTACATTTACTTTGTATCGTCCAATTATAATTGACAATAAATTTGTTGTGATAATTAAACCCTTTTATTTCTTTAATAATTAAATATGTTACAAAGAAAATACATGGCAGGATATGAAATTTTAAGACCAGGTAGTGTATCACATCACAATACTGTACATCCAGTAATAATTCCCAAATAAGCTAGTTGATAGTGACGGAAATTTGTAAGAAGACACCTAGTATTCCGTTTCTACAAAACCTTCAAGGTCATCGTCATTTTCATAGTTTGTAGGTTGGTTTATTTCGTGATCAAATTTATAGTTGTCAATGTGTTCCTCACCAGTTCGTTTGTTAAGTTTCGTTAGTTTAATACCTCCTTTTGTACCTAAGCACTTTCTCAATTGTTCAGTGCTGGGTTTTGTTGATTGCGGGATGTCTATTCCTTGAACTCTGACAGAAGCGGGCGTTTCATCAATATTTCTATTGGCGCTTTGTTTACCGGTCACTTTGATAATGCCATTGCTGTCTAAGGTGACAGATACTGTGGAAGAAGCGACCCCTGGTGGTAGGGCGTATGACCTTGCAAATTGTCTACTGATGCAGTTCTCTCTGCAATGACAGATATGGTTGCCCTCTATCTTCACCTTACCACCTGATACAGTTACAGAAATGTCATCTGGGTCGTATCCATCTACCTTATGCTTGGCAATCTCTACATTCAGTGTTCGTCTGCAACACAAGAACGAGAAATTGTGAGCTCACTTGGTATGGTAAAATATGAACATAAAGTAAATGTTTTTGATTATACCGAGGTCTAGATTAACTAGAATCTTACCTAGCGTTTTGTTGCTGTTGCGCTTCAATTTTCTCTCTTTCCATGGCTTGTTGTCTCCTTTGTTTCTCAATTTCATCCTGTCGTCTCTGGTATTGCTCATACTGGGCCCTTTGAGCACCTAACTCAGCTTGACCCCTCTGCTCTCTCTCCACCGTTTCTCTCTCCTCTTGCTCTCTCTGTTGTTGAAGCAGCTCAGCATTGTAACGTTCCTCTTCGTGCTTTCTTTGTTTGAGTAATTCAGAGTTTTCTGCTTCCGCCCTCAACTGATTTATCCTCTCTTGTCGTAGTCGAAATGCCTAAATCATTAACCATAAATTAATCTATTTTTTCTTTTGTATAATAAAGTTATTGAATCTTACAAAATTAAATTTTTTTGCTTTTTTAGTTTACCTCTTCATCGTTTTGATACTGCTCAGCCTTTTCTTGCTGTTGCCTTCGCAGATTCTCTTCTTCTTGATCCAGCTCTGCTAATCTTTGTTGTCTGTATATTTCTTCCTGATTTTGTTGTTGGTGGCATCTACGTTGCATTCTTTCACTTCCACCTACATCCTGCAAACAAATACACACGCTGGTTAACATGCAAAATATATCTGACATACTGCAGGTTGAATGACAAAACCTTCATGTGATCATAGTCACCAGGTTGTTTATATCCAACTAGGGCATTATTATTACGCGCCTACTAGTGACACACTTACCAGTTGAGGAGCCTCATGATCTGCGCTCAGTATGTGATGGTGGGGATGGTGAAACAGCCAGCCGTCATCAAACACAGAAAGCACATCATCAAATGGCGAGTGCCTCCACATTGGTTGCATTCCCCATCCTCTTGCGTTGTGGTTTCTAGAATTATGAGAAAAATTCTATTCAGAACTGCTCGTCAGCTACTTTCAGTGTCAAATAATCAAACCACTGCAAATTTTTATTACAATTCCATGAGGTGGCAAATGACAATATATTACACGCGATACTTTCTTACCTCCAGAGGTGATTTCCATGCTGACAGTGTCCATAGCAGCCTATAGTTAGCACTCCTAACACCAGCACAGCTATGTGTGATTTCATGATTGCTTGATGAGACACTTTTTCCGAAGCTGGAGTATATTCTAGAATCTTCTCGTTTTAGAAATAAATGTTTCAGTGATGGACGATTGTACTTCTAACGTAGTAGTAGATTGTTTATGTGATGACCAATGCAGTTGATTTGGCTTTATATAGGCGTTTGGTACACGTATTGTATTGATAGCAGTGCATGAGGTTATTACACGTGTTATAAAACTTGTGAATCATTCTCTCCTGGTTTGAATTCCGTACTGAAAAAAACATTTTCATTTTCCTCATTAAAGCTGAAAATTTTAAGCTGCAGTTCAACATTGAAAGTGTTTTCTATGGCGTATATGCAGTTTTTGGTTTACATTTATTTCCAGCAACAAGTTTTTTAATATTTCGTTGGTTAATATTGCCTATTGGTTTGTTTTATTGCCATGTTTTTTTCAGTAGGGTTAAATGTACGCGTGTTTCAAGGTTTACAATCACGATTGCTGCATAGACTTGCATCAGCCGGTTTTAGCATTTATCGATATTATGTTTGTATACTGAGCATCGGTTCATTGATTGGGATTTTCTTGAATGTTCTTGCACATATTTAGTAAACAGTTATTTCGACAATATTGGTTGCTTTTCAAACTACCTAATTTCATGATTGTCAAACGCCCAAAAAACGATTCAACCAGCTGATCGCATTGTTTTGGCCACATTCGTCAGTTATTGGTTGCTTAAAATGGGCCAATCACAATATAACACAAAAAAATTGACCATTTCAAAGATTTATATGTTGCTAAGTGGATTTCCCAACCGTAAAAAAATTATTTTGATTTATACATGTCTAATTACTTGATGGCGAAATGTTCTGATACAAATGGCACTCGTAGCTTCATGCTTAATAACGGTATAGCAGATGTTGGTGTCAGTACAACGAGTGACCGCAAATGATGATTAGTATGTAAGAAATCTGATACTTGGTTGGCTAACGCACAGGGATACGCAGGATTAGTGGTAGACCAGTTTCATTAGAATTCTACTTCATGCATATTATTATCTATGTAGTTAGTTTGATTGGTCTAAACGCAGGCATGACACATGGTAGCAGGTTGCTTGGTGGTACACAATAACTATTTGGTTACTTTGACTTTATCTACTTCTATGCATTCCTTGCGGTAGCCGTGGCATTTGTGGACAGCAGGCTACGTCATCATCGCATCAGGTAATCTTAACAAACTTTCTTTGATGGTAGAGATTTGGATTTCATTTCAAAGCTGGTTAATTTGGGCTTACTACCTCTAATCACAAACCTTTCAGAAGTTTCTACAAACTAGACTATTCAACGTTCCATGATGTTTGATTTAGTCAAGCTTTGCTGTTTTGGCAGCTCTATAGTGCTGACACAACAAACATTTGTGTCCCAGCCAAGCCTGCCTGTGACAGACACAACCGTTCTTGAGATGCCTTTTGTTTCATCACCGCATGAGACAGATTTACATTTTTTGATTAATTAAACCATTTGATTGGCTACTTCAATCCGAGGATTATCCAATGAACAAGTTAATCTCTTTACCCAGTTGATGTTCTGATGGCTTTTTACACTTCGACGACCTTACCCAATGTTTCACTATTACGTAACCGCTGCAATGAATATATCAGCATGAATTACATCATTTGGGAGTGATGCCTGGAGAAGAGAGCACATCAGTTTGGTACTAGCTGGAGGGGTCATGAGTGCGACAGCTGATGGCATACATGTGATATCTATACCTGTCACGGTATTGAAAGATAATTTGAATCTCTTTCAGCAGCTAGCTAAAAAGATGGAGGCGTATCAAAAGATTGGGGGAGCCATATTATTTACACTTATACTTGGATGTGGAGTTGTATCCACCATAAGCCTCTTACTACTTACTACAAATATCAACTTGTGTTATACGGATGACACGCGCCAGGTATTGTATAAGTTTCATTATATAACATACCAATACTAGAAGGCTGTATGGCGCAGAGTATAGAGTGCTGGTTTTTAAACCTGACAAATTTCAGGTTCAAGTCCTGCTTAGGTAGTAAGATTTGTAAACACATTGAAAATGATGCCTGCGTTAGCCAGGCAGTCTGAGGATTTCTGTTATAAAAACTTTCAGTTGATGATTTGCCGCTGCGAGTGCTAGTATTCTATTAGGTGAAGTGAACAAAACTGTCATCAATTTGAAAACTAATGCTACATAATACATTTTGTGCTATGTTTTTAATTTTAGGTTTTTGTTTTAGCGCACAGTTTTATAGCTTTCTCAATGGGGTTCCAGCAGTTTCATAGGGGCCGCAAGCAATGAAGATACTGGAAGTCTTCTTGCTACGATGTTACGATGCTAAAATACTATTAATATTAATGAAGGTCCACCTTTTTTATTTAGATTTATGAAACCCACGATTAACGATTTATGAGCAGTAGATAGGTATGAAGTGTATGATACTGACAGTGCGTTGTTCACATAAAACATCTAAGTACGTCCCAACTGTGTTACCAGACTACAGCAAGGGCGCACCTTCATTTATTTACGTCGGCAAACCTGATCAAACTCGAAATAAGAAACTATCGCGCCACTACGTAGTATTATTAGCATTATATTTAATTAATTTTTCTCAAGTGAATTAATCAAAATGGTCTAAACAGAAAAGTTCAAAAGCTTTATTGATCCCTTGAGCTTTCTCAAAAACATCATTTTTGTCGTATCACCTGCTCAAATTTTCACAAATCAGGATAAAAGTCAAGCAAGTCGTGGTTTCTAATGATAAGTTCAACGATCAACTAAACTGCTTCCAGTTGTATCGCTAAGTGAAACTACTTTGCCGAGACCCCATTAATTTATCTCTTATAATGCTAAGGAATCATCTCACCTGTGGGAATGTGTCGAAGGCATATCTCCATAGACTTACATATCAAAATTGTAATACTATGTCGTTCTTATTTGATTTCTTCTTCTGTTTCAATGAAAATATTTTGGTACCAACAATAGTTGAGTGAAAAAGTCCTAATTTGGAACTCAACCATCTTTTCTTGTGCAGACAACTCCAAACAGCACATGTAACATATTCCTTGTAGACTTCAGTGCTCACTTACCTGCTCATCTCACTCGGAGGCCTCGAGGTAGTCAACTGGTTAAAGCATCTGATAATGTCCTGCCAAAAGTACGACCAGTGTTGGCCCGTGGGTCAGGTGTTAGTCTGGGTGAGTGATCACATTACGGCATATACTTGTACAGAAATATATTTAAATGATATTCAAAATTCTCGGTTTGCGCAAAAAAATTATATATTTTTTTTCGTTCTTTGTTAATCCGTCTGATTTGGCGTAAACTTTATCAGCCCTTTATCCTGTTTTCTAGCTAATCTTCTGATCAACCAGCTGTTAGACACGGCTACTGTCAGATCGAGTTTCTGTCGATATTAATTGTGTTTTTTTTTTATTTACGCAGCTGCTGGTATCCAGCTGTTTGTCCACAGTAGGAGTGAGTACACTTCTGTTTTACATCCTGCCCAGAACTGATTTACTCCGTGGTTTAGCTTTGCTGATGAGCTTTGGATTGCTGCCGATTTTGCTGAAGACATTTATATTACATAATTTTAAGCCTGACAAAACATGTAAGTACATGTTTTTGGAACTTTTCTAGTTTATTTCGTTTGTAATATGCCTCAAGAAATTGATTATTTATTTATAGCCGGTGCCATTTATAAATATATTGAACTATATAGGTTTTTGATATATAAAAGAGTTGTTTGCCCACAAAAAGAAAAGACAACTCCGAAGTTAATTTTTCACGCTTCACGTTCATTTTACAGATTACAAACCTCTGTTTGTGTGTTGCTTGGGTCTACAGATAGTAGCTTTGTGCTTTGCCATGCTGCATGACTTTACTATCATCTATTCTGGGAGTGAGAATCTACCTTCTCACCGCCCTCCTCTGACATGGACTTTACCAACTCTGGGTATGTAGTTGCTTTATTTGATATTTGAATATCTATTTCATTTAAAATATCACCAATTAATGTTAAAGTTAAATATCTAGTAATTTTTTTTATCATGCGGCGGTCAATATTTTAGATAATAATTTTTTTGTGAGTAAAATATGTCGCAAAAATTTTCAAATCTGATCGCATACATTCTCTGTGTATTGTAGAGTCTGTAACTGTTTTGCTGGCAGTGCTTCTTGTACCCTTTCAATGGATCGCCTTGTATTTTGAGACAGACATCTCTGTGCTGACAAAACGGTTTGCTTTAGTCTCATTTCGCAAGCAAGTAAATCGCTGCCGACACAAGTTTGGATTAATTCTGCCTCTATGGAAAGGTTTATGGATGGTCGTCTGTCTTTACCTGTTTATACCTTCCTATCTAAACACTCATTTGGTCTGCTCATCACAGGTTGCATCTGAAACTGGTTTGTATTGCTTATTTAATGATGAAAATAATATTATTAAACATTATTTTGACCCCAGTATTTTGTTTTTAAATGGATGTTCCTCTTTTTTATGACTGAAAACGTATCATTACTTATATGGACACAAAGTGGACTGACTGGGGCAGACATGTTTTTATCATCGTCACTTTTGTTATCATTATTATTTTTTTTATTACCGTTATTATTATATTATTTTTTTTTTATTGTTGTTATTATTATCATCAATATGCTGTCACAGGTGTGAGAGAATCGCAGATAGCAGAAACGAAAACAAATCTAGAACAGCTATTATTAAATGACGAAAAACTCAACACACGGACGAAACCTGTGAGTGCTGAAGAGAAAGTGGGGTGGAGATATCGTTTGGACACCAACAGAGACCCAACATGGATTCCTCCCCAGAATGTAGAAGAAGCTACTATGGTAAGCCTTTGATGTGTGGTCTGTCGGATCATACTGCGAATGTTATATAAGACGAAGAGGTTGAAATGATATTTTTTAAAGTAGAAAAGTCTTTTTTAGGTTAAAACGAATAAATTGATGGATATGCTAGATGATTACATCAGCTGCACTGATCTGGAATCTAAGAAATGTGAGGATCTACGATCAGGTGTTGATGCTATTATTTTGCCAGGTCGTTACTCCAAACAGACCATTTCTGTAAGTTTCTTCAAGTCATCCAACTTTTATTCTGGAAAAGTTGTTAAAAAAATTAACGTTTTTATCCGGCATGGAAATGAAAACACTTCATTTCTCTGAGCATGTGATGTAGAGAGCGGTGATTTTATAATTCAGAGGTAAAAAAGGTAGTTATTAGCGAGACTCTCAAGTAAAACAACAATTTGATAAAATAGTGGCTAATTCAGCTACCTTCACACATCAAGGTTGCATAACAAAGTTGCCACTTTACGCTGCTACTGCGACGTAAGTGCTAAATCCCCTAAACTATCTCTTTCATAAGAAGACAACTCTTATATTAATCATTTCTTATTTTCACGAGAAGGCAACTTTACATATTTGTTGTTATATTTTTGATTAAGCACTCAGACTTGAGTTTCACCACATTCTCGATGAAAACCATTAATCTTTATTTATCTCTATCACCAATTATATGAGGTTATTTATTTTTGTAGTCCTACATGGCCCTGGTTAACTATGTGGATGGGGGACCTGTGGAGGTGTCCGAGCCTGAGAACGTTGTGAAAAATTCTACCTATCGGGCTATCACTATTGCTTTCGTTTGCAGCAGCATAATAGCTATAATATCAGCCAAAGCCGCTTGCCAATGGGAATCCGTTAGGTAAGGTAAAGTTATTTTTATATTTTTGCATACTGTCTTGCAGTGTATGTTGGAGTTGCATTCTTTTTTGCAAGCTTCATGATTGTGTATCCAACTTTTTATTAAAAACTTTTACTTTGGAGTTGCCTCCACTATTCTCTGCAAATCCGTCACAATCTGTTTTAGGATCAGTTACGTGATGTCAGCAAGTGTAATAGTACCCCTGTCGCTAGTGCTGACTATGCTCCTGTGTTCATATCCTGTTGAGTCGCTGTCAGCCATATTGAAGTGTGCGGAGCCATGGTCTATATCTTCTCTAGTTTTGGTATTTTTGTGCTCAGCGTGGAGCATTGGACAAATCTTGTTTCTTGCACACGGCTACCGTAGTGGACTCCACAGGTATGCATATATTAGTTGTTTGTCCTAAATAGTAAAAGTTGAAACGTTAGCCTGCTTTAACTTCCTCTTTGGCTCTTTTGCAGTTTGAACCTGTCAGCGGACCTGTCAACACCTCTTGCTTCCTCCGCCTTGGTATTTGGTGTCAGCGTGACAAAAGACGCTGTAACAGCATCTCAATCTTACAGAATGTACAAGTTTAGCTACATTAAATCTGATAAGGCAGAGGCTACTAAGTCTGCTGACAGTGATAGTAGTAGTAGGTAGCCTTAAAACGTGGTGCCAGCTGTCAAATTTGTTGTTTTGGTATTTGTAGGTTGCTTTTTGTTAATAAAAATTGTACGTTTGTTAACCGCTGTGAGATATTTTACTTACTTACTATACTTAGTATTTTGTACTGGGATTAGGGCATAAATCTTTTAGATGCTTACATTTTTATTTTTGGTTGTATGTTATATAATGGTTTGAATCTGAAAACAAATATAATGTGAAGCTTTTTGTTGCAACTTCATTGTTGTTTTAAAGTATGCACTTACGTAAATAGATTTATATTCATTATAAAAACTCATAGACTCATTTAATTAGTACAACATCAAAATGTTGTCAAAATGTTGTGTATGTGTGGATGTATATTCAATCAACTTTGAGATATCATAAACTATGTAAATAAAAGGAATTTGTGTTAAAGCATGGAATCATGTCAAAAATAGTTTACTGTGACTGACCTTGTAATCAAATATTAGGTTTCAGCTTGCAATTAATTTTTTTAGACGACTGTTTATTAATTTAGAAGTTGTCTTCTTGCAAAAGTTATTCCGCTCGGAGTTGTTTTCTCTAGCTTCTTGCAATTTTGGCGCGTGATTGGTTGACAGACTTTTATTAGAAGCAAATGGCACGCGTCCTTAAAATACTTTTATCGACCAATCATATTTATTAAATCAATGCTAAAAGAGATATACTGGAGAAGTTTACAATTAACCAAAAGTTGACCAATAAAAATGATTGGTAGAGTTTGTAATTCTTCTTGCATGAAATTAAAGGGGGAGGTCTTCAACCCAGCCATTCCTAAAATTAAGTAAAGTCAAGTGCTAAATCTTTTTACGTGGAGTAGTTTTCTTTTTTTCTGAACAACAGGAGTAGAGTATTTTCGCTTTAGTTAGACGGCCTACTCAAATTGTAACATGATACAAGGACAAAGTGCGTTTGTTCAAGCCACTCTAGGCACACTGTTTACATGGGGCTTAACAGCCGCTGGAGCAGCATTAGTTTTTGTGTTCAACGGCAAAACGGTAAGAAAAAAATAATAAATTATTATAATTAATAATAATAATAATAATAATTATAATAATTATTATTTATTAATTATTATGATAAATAATAATAATCATTATTATTATTATCATTATTTATTATTATTATTGCTAATAATAATTATTATTGTTATTATTAATTAGTGTTATTATAATAATTAATTAATAATAATAATAATGGCAATAATATTTATTATTAAATTTAATTAAATAATAATAATATTTGTTATTGTTCTTATTATTATTTATTTATGATTATTTTTTATTAATACTATTAATTATTACTACTTATTATTTTTATACAGTGTTTAATAATCATAATAATGTGTACATAACATTATATATAATAATAATAGCTTACATAATAATAATCATAATATACATAATAATACACAGACGAGACATACTACAGCCATACAGATATGTACATATCGGTTAGCGAATAAACCAAATCACTTGAATTAATTTTGATAATAATCATGTTATTAATTTATAATAATAATGAATAGTATTATTATTTTAATGATAGTAATAATTATTATTTACATGTGTAATACAATTGGTTAGGAACTGAATAATAGTATTATAATAATAATGATAATTGGGATAGATGATTATTATTTTTTTTTTGGTTTAATTATTATTACTATTAATAATTAATTATTGGTTACTATTATGTATTTATTATATTGTATATTTATTAAACTAAATAAGTACTGCAAGTATAGCTTCATAGTAATTATTATATGACCATTTTACTGTTAGTTGTTGTCAGTTAATTATCCTGTTTTTAAAGTTATATTAAATTAATCTATAGAAAATTTTGCTAGTAGATGTTTACAATAGGTATTTAGTATTATTGAAAGAAACTGTGTGTAAGATGAATTTGTAATCAAATACTTAACATTACAATAGGGTTGTATAATTTGTAGCACTAATCTATGAATTGCTAATGACTTCAGTGAAATAATTGGCTGACAAGTACAGCATCAAAAATTTTTTGAAACACTTGGCGTTTGTGTATTACATGGTATCTTTTATATTAATCACCTTGGCTCCATACTTGCTGATAGTTATTATTATTTTTGCAGCGAAAGGTTCTAGATGGTAGCCTGGGGTTTGCAGCTGGTGTAAGTATAGAATGTATCAGTGGAGCATGGCGTGTTTTTAAGGCTAGCGAATCAAATATCAATCTTTCTGTATCAACCATTGTTGTTATTACAATGATGAAGATTGATAGGGGTTGTTGGACCAACATTGTAATAATGTAATAATTGTTTTAAATAACATAAAGTGAAATTTGGTCTCCATTTGCTGTTACAGGTGATGACTGCTGCCTCATACTGGTCACTGCTAGCTCCCGCTATTGAAATGGCAGCAGAGTCAGGTGTATATGGTGCTGAGGGAGAATGGGCATTTGTACCTGTAGCCTTCGGGTTTTTACTTGGAGCTGTGTTTGTATGGGGAGCTGATCAGTTCCTTCCTTATGTGGTAAGTCTTAGTTGGCCAATATTTTTATATTCATAGCTGTGCGCTACATGTAATTCAATTCTTACTATTTGCAGTTTTATGTTTCTTAATATTTTGTGGTAGTTGTCCTCTCTTTCTATTTTACTATTTGTCTTCGGCTACATGTAATTACTCGCACTTCTACATTCATATGCATTCGTCTATATGAATAATTGTGTACTTATTGCAGGGAGACCCAGCTGTGCTGTTAGCTACACAATCGATGAAAGAAGACAACTCTGAGGAAGACGATTGTACTGTCAATAGAGATGACAATGAAATCCCTATCCCATCCGCATCAACATATACATCTGGTATACTGTGTGGAGAGTTAGCTTTAAATATTTTGAATAGCCCAAGTTCTGTTTTGTCTTTGTAAATAGGATTGAACAGAAGTATTATTTGCCATGCAGGTTTTTTATTTTATTTAGGAAACAGTTTTTGGTTCGTACGATATTGTGAGCAGGCTGCAATATCTTGCATAGTTTCTAACTGCTAAAAATTATTTGAAAAGCTGGCAATACATTCAATTGCTAAGGTATTGAGGTCTAACGATTTCAAACGTAGAATTTTTTCTCCAATGTCAAGAGATGCCCTTTTAGTGGTCGCCATTTGTTGCTCTTGTCAAAATATTAGTGAAAAATTCTCTCAATTTTTTTATATGTAGTCTTTGTTGCTATAATATAGACCAACAGACTGTCACCAGAAGGTTGAGGAAGGGATCATCTGTATCAGAGTCAGCAAGTGAAGCAGGTCTGCTGACGGAGAGAGAGCAAGTGAGAGAGACAGAGTTGCACAGGCGACAGTCCAGCTGGCGAAGAATTCTACTCTTAATTATAGCTATAACTCTACACAATATACCAGGTAGGTGATAAAAAGTGTATGCTCTCAGGCTAATTCCTATGATTTAGATTGTCAGCTGAAATATATGGTGTACATTGCAGAGGGACTGGCTGTTGGTGTAGGATTTGGGGCTATTGGCAAAACTAAATCAGCAACATTTGAGAACGCCAGGTTGGTGTTGTCTTACTGGGTCATGTGACTTGACACGTTTATCATGTGACTTGCTAACAGTCTCTTCCTTTGAAGAGTTATATAAGCGCTACAGTCATGTTCATTGTTTTATGTGGGGCAGACAACTTCTCAAAATTTCAACTATGCTTGTAAATGTGGGAGTTATGCTCACTGTTATAATGGTTATGAAAGTGGAATATGTTTTGTATTTGGATGATGGTATGTCAATTATTGATCCAGTGAGTGGTTCAATTTACCGTTATTCACAGTATCGATGTTCTTAATTCCTCCTTTCGTTAGTTATACTAAGTTTTTATTTTCTGGAGCATTAATTACTGTGGAATTTGTAAGTTGTAAATAAGTTGGTACTAGTGACTCAGTTAAGTCTACTTAATCTCTTTAGGAGTAACTAGATTAATATTTTATATTTCCTCAACTCGCTAATGATGGCAAAATTGTTTCAGTATACCAACTTTTCCTCAATCATGATCTAAAAATCCTAATCACGTGCAGTAGTTGTTAGTTTACGAAACTGAATGTGCTCGACAGTTCTCTCCGGTACTGTCTCACGACATTTTGAACTTTTCTATCTGCCAATTTTGTTACAACTCACTTCTGTAGCTACTATTGCATTAGCTGATCTGATTCAAGTTCTTTCCAAACTTATTGTTACAAAAATTGAGATGTTGCCAAAATTATTTTACATTTCCTTTTGCGTAACTTTTCTCTATTCCCATCCCTGGTGTCTTGAATACCTACTAGTTGACATTCAGGTACTTTTTGATTGGCGTTGTCTCATTACTACACACAGAACTTCCTGTCAAAAGTTCCTGCTTTTAGAAACTTGGCTGTCGGCATCGGATTGCAGAACTTCCCAGAAGGCTTAGCTGTCAGTCTTCCATTACGAGCTGCTGGATTTTCTTCAATGAAAAGTTTCTGGTGGGTGAACGGGTTGAGTTATTTAACGCAATCCAAATGAAAGTCGAATCTGTCAGATTATTTATAAAGGGAATTTAGTTTAGAAGTTTCCACTTTTATTTTTTCTCGATATTTACCACTTGAGTGTACTGCGAGGCAAGTTTATTGTTTTTAAAAATATGTTTTTTAAAAATTTTTTTGTAAATACCTGATTACATTCTCTGAATACCATGGGTATGAGTCATGTGATGTTAACTCACCTGAATTTACAAAAAAGCCTTTGGTCGGTCCTCCATCCAGCTGTTGATGATTAATTTTTGGCATTTTGACATCGTAATTGCACGCATAATTAGTTTTACTGAGGATTGTAAAGGTGAAGAAATCAAGAGAACTTTTCAGGGGATTTATCTAATTATATTTAGTCGGAATTAATTAAAAGAGACAACCAAACTCTTGGCTTATGTAATATTAATTATTTATTTTAACTGCCCTCATTAGAATGTAGGCCAGTAGCCCTGAAGAAGCCGCTCGAGTCAAGTATGTTAGATGCACATCCCCAGGCTATACCTTGGTCGGGTTTGTATGTACCCAGCCTCAACACGTTGTAGAGGTTCCGAGGCTTGTTCAGTACTCATTTTAAAATGATCTATGCTGTTTAGTTCTGCACATTCTAGTTTAGTCTAGCCAACAGAACTAGTACAATTGACCTCACTAGTTTGACACCTGTTTATATAAGTTCTTTTATTTAAATAAACTCTCTCTGAATTCCTTACATCGCAATCGCAAAAATTTAAACAACCAATAAAATTTGCCGACCATTTGTTTTATAAACAAATAGCGAGTTAGAATGGTGACTAAAACTAGTCTCTTGAGATCTCTGCTTGTTTTCTTTTTGCTTCAAATTCCCCTCATTTTTTAGCAATGAAATCATCTCCATGTTTTTTTAGGTCCATTCCTAGAACTACTCGATGCTGGGTATAGTCAGAAAACAATAAAACTTGAATCATTAGGCCTAGTCCAAGATGGCTTTTGCTTCAAATAAAAGGACACGTTTTTATGCATTACTATCAAAGTTGAATATATAATAGCAGCTTGATTCACACAATTATATAACTTGATTCATCAATTTTTTAGCATTACATAACATTACAATAGAATTAATATAAAATATTAATTAGCAATTATCTCAATGCATTTTTTATATCCTTTAATTATATAATAAATAGGTAATTAATTATGTAATAATATTTCTATTATTGATATTATTTCCTTTTGTATTTATCAGTAGGTTTATGTACATTGACTGACTTATATATACAACTACATGTATATATTTCGTATAATATCCCTGCTTATATAAACAAGAATGCCATGAGGTACCAGTCAACCTGCGATGGATTGCCAGGTAGACATGGCCTTAGTTTGACATGCCCTGGCCTTTCATGAATGACAAAATGGCTGCCATTTCAATATACTACTCGCAGAATGTACAATAATTAAAAGTTTCCACGTATCTTTAATCAAGTAGGTCAACTTTTTTAGGCGAAGAATCCATCTATTAAAGCCTTCAGGGTGAAAAGTGTTGGCAGAAAATATGATTACGAAGGCCAAAATATCTTGCATTGTTTGTTGTTTAATTTTATTTTCTTCAAGTGGGTGGAAATTTAATTTCATAAGCGTTTGAGGAAGGCATTTTGTTTGACAAAGTAATTTATTATTTTCAACACTATCTGTCATACAGTATAAATAAATAGATGCACAGGCTGGCAACTGGTATAATTATATTCTATATCATTTAGTCATGTCAACATCCCAAGAATGTCCCACGCTAAAAGAATTCACACCAAACAAAACCAAAATTTTTGTGGTGGCAAACTTTCAGCTCCCGAGATTTTGAAATAGTTGTTCTCCGATGGAATATTACAATAGCATGGATTCAGGAGTCGTTTCTCTTGCGCAATCATTTCTTTTTGTGGAGGGTTTATTGCAGCAGCTCATGAAATAAGTTTTTAATTCATTCTGGTTGTACCTCCATGGGTTCATTTGCAACTGTTATTTTCGCATTAGGTCATTGAAGTTTTTTTTGCCGACAATGTGATCACAAAATTTATATAAGTTATCATTTTTATCGCTCTCCCAAACCTCCATTTACCTCCGACGAAGAGTCCAACGAAGCAGTAATTATTTCCCTTGTGCTGTCACTTGCCCTCATTATTATCTAAAAGTACGCAGACGCTGACCTTTGAGATGCTTAGTCACAGCAGGACAGGTTTGCTGACTGGCTGTTAGTAGTGGTAGGTATGTAATTGCTATAGTAACCGGGAAACTGTTAACTGAGCCATTTATTTCTGTGGTTTTGACTTGTTAATAATGCCACCGAGTCTGAGAAAATAATAAAAAGTTGCAAAAACTCTTCATTCCTGAATCGTATCTCTCTTTAAAACTCTGCGTACACTTATAATTTCTCATTCTAAAATACTTGCTCTTGTATGATCGTCTTTATTACAACAAAAAGTAGGTAAATATTGTGTACAACCGAGGAGTTTCTTGCTTACTTTACGAGATTTTTCAAATTTCATTTTGTGGGCCTTGTCTTATATAAGATGTCAAGGTCAAAAACCCCTGATTGATTTTGCGAGTCCTAGTACATGGGTACTAACCAATATTTTGCATCAGTCCGACCTATCTCATAACTACAAGACCAGTGTTACCGGCACCCTGTCATAGTTTTGATACATTGAAGGTATGGACAGCTGAGCGGAATGGTGGAACCTATAGCTGGTATGCTCGGTTGTATTGCTGTCACATTGGCTGAACCGCTGCTTCCTTATGCCCTAGCCTTCGCTGCCGGTGCCATGATCTTTGTAGTCGTCGATGACGTAATTCCAGAGGCCCAAACTTGGTATGATGTTTGTTATTATGCAGTCATCACTCATTAGTTGGTTGGCTAGTAGAGTAGTAGTAGATGGATATTATATATACGTGTGTGTGTATATCATTGAATTGAGTGAAAGCGGGATGCTGGTAGTTTTTATAGGCTTGGTAGTCAATGAATTGGTTTGTTAGCTTTATTTTTGGCATTCACTAACTCGTGGTGTACGGAAATATAGTGCTGGTGGCAATACTGCCTTTTCTCTCAAAACGCATTTTTTCTATTACTTGTACGTTTCATTGCATTCGAATCCTTACGGTTTTTTGGTTTTTGACTTTTTTCAATTGCTGAAATTTATGAAAATTAATTCTGATATTTGACTCAAGCAGCAACCATGAAAAATGCAAAACAATTCTGTTATTGTCGATTAACTTCGTTATTTTTCCGTTCACGTTTATGTTGGTTTGATAAAGTTTTGTGTTTTGAACATTGAAGCTACTAATTCTTTGTAGCATTCATATCGACCAACCACCAACACATCCTAAAACATCGCTATCAGCGATTGTCAACACAAAACTTTGCATCGACTTGTTTTGACAAAGCCTAACTTACACAGACTTATAAATCTGCTTGTAGTGGCAATGGAAGGTTAGCAAGTGCTGGTTGTATCGTAGGATTCCTGATTATGATGTCTATGGACGTAGGGTTGGGCTAACACGACGCTTTCACTCTTCTATGGTTCACATTCTAGTCCGAGCTTGGAGTACCAACTTCAAGTTTATATTTCACTGCTTATCAGTGCTTTCTGTGCCAGAAGATCTGTAACGCTGACGGACTGTCGGTTGTCATTGAATGCCTTTGGCATCATTCCTCTAAAATTTACATTCCGGAGTGATTTATCACTCATCAATGCATACCCACAGCTCTCTTATTTCTTTATGCAGTTTTTCTCCACAATTAGAATTGGTTGCCATTTCCCTTTCGTACCGCCATGTTGTATTATTCCACCAATCATACAGCTAGTTGAAAAAGCAAAACACTCTGTATGATTTGATGTTTCTAATTTTTTACCATTTGGCCCTATTCTCTGGGTTATGAACCGGTGAGTCCAGGTTTGCTATTTTTTTCGCTGCAAAAAAACTTGCATCTGCGTACATTTTCATCTTGGATTGATTACCTGACTTCTCCTGTATAGAAACTAACATGACCTCTACGCAGCTCAACTCTTTCGATATAGATATTACCTCTTTCAAGATATTTTTCATCACTGTGTTATTACTTACAAACTATTTTTTCTAAAAGAAGGATTTTTTAGAGTTAATATACAACACCGCGTTGTTATTTCTTTGGAACGTTACTCATGTACTGCATCAGTTTTTCTCATATTGGTCATCATTTACCTCCCGCAGTAACAGTACATGCAATAAGTAATAAAAGGCTTGAAGAAACCAAATAAATAATGTTTTGAGTTTCGCTTCATATAATCTCAATTTTCGACGCGGTTGTAAAGCTTTTTATTTTTTCTATGTTTTGTAATGACAGCCACACACAAAATAAATCATAAATTAGTCAAGGTTTTTCTCCCAGCTGGATCAAAAACCCCAGATCATTAGCAATAGCTCCATTTACAGCGTGTTGATCACTTTACCACGTATCTCAGCTCTTCATTCACAAAACTAGTTGCTGTCGTAACTAGTGCTAGTTGCTATCTGGATTTCCTGCCGCAGCTGGTTTACAGGCTAAGCAAGGATATTATTACAGAAGTACAGGTGAGGAATGTAAAGTGCTCTCTCTTGCCAAAGCACTAGCCCAGTAACATTCTCACTTCCTGTCATGGCACCAATGTCAGACTACTTTAAACGTGCCATCAGGTGATGATGTAGCCCGATTGATGACAACGTAGATACTTCAGTAAACAGTGTCAACCTCGCTGATGCCTTGCAGAAGGTTTGAGGTCCTGATAGGGAAATAATGACAGTTGGGAAAAGAAGGGTCGTGTTCGCCTCGAGCTGGGGTGTTGGTAATCACGCATAGATCTGGATTATTTCAATGTGGAAAATTTTTTCTCTGAACTATAGATTATGGTTGTTGGTTCTTTGCCAAGTAGAATATCTAAAAAGGCCACCACACTACTATTTAAATGAACAAATATTTAGCCGTGCAGTGTCCACCCTCCAGTAAAATGTGTCTTCTAGCTCGCTACTGTTCAACATTTCATTGTTAGTGTCCGCTTCACTTTGAAATGACGCAACGTTGAATTATCTTAATCGGGTACACCCCTCCCCCCCCCCCCCGACACCAAAAAATACTCTACTGTCCGCCTCTACCTCACCAAAGTAAGAGGTAGCTCATGAAGTGCTATATTTTTATGATTCCCAGTACACCTGTTGACCCAAATAGTTCTGCTGCAGCTTACACTTGTTTGGGGCTACTTATTGACATAAGAGATTATCTGAGACAAAATTTGATTAAGTAGAGGAATTCAAAATGTGGTCTTCTGCTACCCAACTATATGATAGACCGTAGATGAGCTACTGGTGCTGGTAGGCCACCGATTGACTAATCCTGTCCACACCACACATTTCTACCAGACACTAACCACTCTGAGACTTGAGAATACAAGAGTATTGGTTTACTAGCGCACTCATAAGTGCCATGGGACTGCAACAAATCATCTTCAAAGAATCTGCTTTCGGTCATCCAATATCAATGTCAGCCATTTTGAAACTAGTGAGCTTTACTTATTAGGACACCAGGAAGTGTTTGCCAATTGTCTCAATTGTGATTTTAGAGTATTGATGTCAATAAAAGCTGATAAGATCCTGCATATTGAGCCTAACAACACTGTTACCAGTGGCATCAATGGCTCTATGCTGCTGATTGTGTGTCACTAAAGAATTTGTGCTGCTAATCAGGTTGCTTTCGTTTTCAGGGTTTAAAGTATTTGGAATTTGGTAGAATGATTGTGAGAGAGCTTCAGTTTATATTGATGATACACAGGTGTACGTTTAACTCAAAGCTGTATATTACCAGAGTCACAAGAACTCAAGCCAACATTCGAAAAAAAAATCGCGCTTGCTTCTGAGTTGTCGTGACTGTGTAAACGCGCTTCTTTTAGTATTCTCATGCAACCAATGAAGATGAAGTTCAAGGCTGTACATTTGCAAAGTCACTTGAGCTCAAAAATGAGCGCCATGTTTTTCCTCACGCGAGCAATGATTGTCTCATGGATGAAGTATTACAGGATTGCCAGCCACGGCAATTTTAATATAACTTTGACCACAATTCAAGGAAAGCCATTTGTGAGAGTCGCCATGTTAACGCAGTTGTGTATCATATCCCGTAATTCAATATCGCATTCTTATAACGTTTTCGAAACTTCACCCACAGCGGGCGGCGTTACTTCACTATTTATGGCGATTCAAACATAGTTTCTTGTGTATACCATTTTCAGTTTTTAAATAAAAAAAATGAACAAGTCAACAATAATACATCTGTAATCGTTGGTCTTATAGCAAACGTCGTAATATGACATCGCTTCTATGGACAACTTTTTGATCTCTTCATTGGTGGACTTTTACTACGAGTCAAATGCATCCATTTGTAGAAGTGACAATGGCTTCCAATCCTTCAACATCGCTAAATTTATACGCACTCGAAATTGTGTCTGGCAATCCTGTTATACGTCATCCATGGATTGTCTTGACTCTGACTTTGATTTGACCTACCCCGGAATGAACTAAACTATTGGTTTTCTAGGTTACTAACATGAATCCAAACTCGACCATTCGGCAGTATCCCAAGACTTGGCGTAGGAACTTTTGAGTAGCTATAAACCACACATTTTCAAATGCCACTGATGAAGATCATCCTAGCTTCTCCCGCATCAGCAAACATTTTGCTATAATTGCTTTGGTTACATCATTTCTCGTGGCTGGATGAGTCAGTAGTTTGGCTACTACTCTGGTAGTTGCTAATAGGATTACGGCTACTATCTGGTTCGGAGAGGGAGTGAGTTTGTTGGGGCAAGGCTTATGAGTGCTTCCCTTTCCAATCTGCTTGTAATGGCTTCTTCTTGTTGCTTTTATTCATATCCAGTATTTTTGCTATCGTATGAAAGCATACCAAAGGCAGAAAGAGTACACCTACGTAAATCAATCTGACTCAAGAATAAAACATAACCTAGCCTTTTCTAGACCTTGCGTTTGCTCGCAGATCTGTGAAATGGATTCGACTCCTCAAATCTAAAGTTCTTTAACTCCCAATGATGTCAGTCCGTGGTGTTGGTGAATACCACATCGCCTACTGTCTAAAGTAATTCAGCTGAAAGATGGGCTTAGGTTGCATAATCTCTGTTCTTCTTTGACTTTGGTAACAACTGTTATATTTCATTTGTTTGTCATTTCACACGACTGGCTATTTGTATGGATTTCTGAGTGAAGTCTGTTTTTATTGCTCCATCAATAACAATGATTTCACATGAGTGTCTTTCTGGTATGTTCTAACAATTTCTGGTTGAGTGCAAATCATGTCCTAAAGATGCACCTCAAAACAACTGAGAGCCGTGCCAACACCATGACAAGATCATTTAGATTGAAATAATATTTGCTAAGTCAGACCGTGACAAGAATAATAAAACCCTCTTGTTCTACCACTACTACACATCCAGTATCTAAACTTTCCATCTGGTGCCATTTATTTGATTGGACACTATCATTGTCACCTGATGTAGAGCTGCCGATATACAAGGTCATCACTAGTATGTACTTCTAATTTTTGAACCCATGAGATGGTGTTCTGACAGCGGAGAAGCTTGAGCAGTCATAGGTCACATTAGTGAAATAGCTTCTCTTTATAGAAAATCTTTGAAGTAACGATAGATGTCTTCAATGTGGAACCCAAACCGATTTTTACTGTTTGATTGATGCCTGACTATTATGTCTAATCACCTTCTCCGAGCACCTTTTTTACTCTGATTCATACGCTTACGCGTAGGTTGTTGAAATCTAGCGGAGGTTCATCGAGACTCCATTTTAACTTCAGTCACCTCTAGCGATCGAAAATGATTCTTGAATCGGATACAAGACAATTTAAAAAAATCAACTTCCTTAAAAGAACGGTGCCACTAAATATTCTAGGCAAAGCATCAGACAATAAGAATATAGGCAAGCCTTTTTAGATAACGCTGAATTTACGTTAACAAGTCATAGCAAAGTTAAACGCAGCTCGTGTTTGCAAAGCATCTGACTGGTGCAGTCATTAGACAAACAAGTTGAGTAGCAGATAATGATATAGACATATCAATAAACGGCATAATAAACCACCTCCTCTATATCAGCGGTGTCGGCCGGAAGTGTAACTGGTAAAGCTGATAGTTTGAGGTGATTATATGAATGATCTGTTTACATGTCACATTCCATTGTTGTGTTCTCTGGCGTTGAATCCGCTTTTATCGAGGGTTGATCCACTAAGTGCATCACTGGTGAGGTAGGTAATACTCTTTGGGATTAGAGGTAGACTGACTTCTGTTAGTTCAATAGCAAGATAGCGTGGGCTACAACACAAAATACCCATCCTTGCACCTACTTTCTCACCCACAGTCGTAGTTGCTGCCATTTTGTCGTCTAAATTAGTATTACAGTCAGCAGTATTCGCACCTCACTCAAATATCTATACAAAATCAACCAACCTGATAGTTTTACATGGCACATGCTCCTCAAACAATTCCTGTCAGCCATGTCACCAATAATATCAATGCGTCTTCATAAACAACCTCATTGCTGTCGCAGATCTCTGAGTTTGGTGATTCACTATTCAACTGAAAAATGTCGTTAAAACTAGCTACGCGCCTTAAAATGTGAATTAGTAGCACTGTAAGTTTGCAAACGAGTGTTTTTAAATTGGTGTTACAGAAAACATTGTAGAAAACGTATTTTCTATTTTTGGTCCAAAAATCACGCTATAGCCTCTTCATTGTTGCCCTACCTTTTTGTATCGCAAGCGATTAAAAAATCACAAAAATATACTTATTATTATTTATTGCAAATAGTATTGAATTGATAATCAACTCTTTGGCAGAAGAATCATGTGTTAAATCAAATTAAATTACCAATTTTCGGACAAAAGGAACTTTTGACATTGGTTTTTTATTTCCTTAACACGCCTAGGCAGAAAAGACAATGACTTGCTGATAAGCCCAAGTCTCATCGAGCTATTCAGGAGGCGCCACGCAGCTATTGATACTTAGCAGAGATGGAAAACCGTACATTATGTTATAAAGGTTAGCATCGGTCATGGATAGAAAATAAATCGAATAATAAGAATTCGAAAGCAATGCCTATAATGTAAAGTATATCATCTTCACTAATTCACTTTAAGTACAGTATTAGAAGGTTTTGGCATACTCCTTTATTATCTTGGAGTTCGAAAATTTTTGGTTTGGAAAAATAAAGAACAAGTAAATGTTGCTGTAGTAGACACTTTGCTACCTTGGAAAAAACTCTAGAACATGCGTAATCCATTGCATGAATACCTTAACATGATTAAAATGATTAATAATAATAAATATTATTAGAATATTCTTGCATTTAGAGTGCAGAAGGGTGATTAGCAATGTTAGTCGAAGTAATTATTATTACTTGAATACATGCAAATAAAAATAATTAGTTTGGTAATAATTATTTATTATTATTATTGACTTCCTGTTGGGCTTTCTTCTGTGACACAATTGAGGATGGTTTTCGCATTGTTGCTAACGATTCCGCCATGATTCGAAACTGACGTTTCAAAAATGAATTGTTCGAAACTCTTAAACCTGAACCCCCCAACCCCAAATCCCAAACCCCCATCCCCAAAGAGTTTCGAAGTGTCCATTTTCGAAACGTCAGTTTCGAATGGTCCGTACCCCGTTGCTAACATGCGGTAGTAAAGAAACAGTTTGGTGGGGGGAGGGGATACGTGAGTGTTGAATAACAATTGCCCTATTTGGCAAGCCAATCCCATATCATAAATTCTTCTCAATGAGTGTATTCAACGTCTATCAACATCCGTTTCTGTCTATTGCACGAGCTTCTGTAATGCATGACTTTCAGCCTCTCAGCTGATCAGTAGACTAGATAGTCATTAGTAATCACAGCACTGCTGTACTGTAATACTAGAAGCAATAACTATATTGCTAACAGGTGCTACAAATAACTGATGGAATTTTTGTTATGCAGCTATCATTGAAAATAGTATGAATATGTTATGCAATATAACCCTTCACAGTCTTGTGAAACAATTACTTGAACAATATAAAGTTTCATGCTAATTTACATATTTCTCTCCTGCCAAAATGGTCGTCTCCTTTAGCAGGATTCTCCGAAAGTAGGTGTATATGATATCTTGAATTTTAGGTTACTTTTGCTTCAGTTGAAAGGATCAGACATGGACCTTGGTTACTGGGTTGTACTGAAATCTGAGCACTACATTAGTTTTGTGGGAAAATATAAATTACAATGGTTGATATTATTCTTTATTCATGGATTTAGGACTTGCTGGGTACATGTATGTATAAGGGTCACTGAAGCATGCGAAACGCCTTTTTCATTCATCATTCACGCAGTCTCGCTCTGAATAGCCGTAGGAATGTATGGAATGTCAATAAGTTCTCTAAGCTCATGTTCAACCAATAAATGCCCTCCAATAGCCACAGACAACCAATAGGCTTGCAGTAGCTTTCTCTAAGTGGGCGAGGCTTAGATAACATAGTCTGCAATGCGACCTAGTTAATACATTCACAGCTCTTTGCAGCTATGTATAGTTTGTACTTTGTAGCTCTGCCTAAGAAATTACTACCCAGCTATAATTGATTGAGTTCACTCCTTCGATCACTGTCCGTGATGACTTCCAATCATCTCTCTAAGTACAATGGTAAGCATAATACTGACTACTAGTTTTGTATTTTCCTCTAATTCCTCATTTGGCTTCGATCAGCTGATCTCAGCCCATTAAAATTTTTTCTTATCTGCGCTGAATTTGAGGTACGTTTTTAACTTTTTGACTGATACTGCGTTACTTGTGATATCAGAGATTCTAGATTGTTCTCTTGGTTTACACTTCTTTGGTGGGAAAGGACATTGGCATTTATAATAGAAGCTGTGAAAAAATATTCGATCTACTCAAGCCGTGTAGAATTTACATTTAGAATAAAACTGTGAGGTTGTAAAGCCAAACTCATAGTTATTGAAACTCTCACATCCTGCTCTGTTGTTGCTGGTAGGAAGTGTAATGGCGGACATATTGTTGTCTATGACTAATTATCATAAGCCAGACTAGAGTAAATAGATTGGTTGATCTGCTACTGTTCAAAGGCCGAATGACATGGCAATAGTATTGCACAGGAAGTAGCATGTGACACGAAATGTTGACATTGACGACATGGCAGTCAACTGCAGGTCTTCGGTCACATGACAGCTGATCAATGAGCTCCATGCTTGAGTGGCTATGATTAGAAGATCTCGGGGCATATCCAGAACAGGCTCCCTGTGATTCAAAGCTGATCTATTCCAAAACAGACAGGTAAATGTACATTGTCTACTTTATACTTTCAAAATGCCGACGATGATTTTGTTCACCTACACTGGTGTGCACAGCGTCTGTATCACGCATCGACAGCGTGACTTCGACTGATTTGGCGTTACCTTGAAGCGGTAGAAGGGATGGTTCATTTATTTGAGCTTGGACAAGATTTCGTACTTTTAAACGAGAGACGATTGTCAGATTAGTTGAACTAAAAATTCATTCACAATCTGCTCTTTAGTAGGCAAAATCTATCAACATTTGTAGCCATTGATTTAGGGATTGCCTCACTACATGAGCAGTTGTAGCCATGTTTATAAAATGGCATTGCAGCTGTTGCTAGTGGCGTTGTAAGCTAGTCAGTATTCAACAGGGACTAATACAGGCTTTGGTCAATTGATTTTGTACTATTATTCACTCATAATTGAAGGCAATTAACTTGAAAATACATCTGTTGTTGTGTTGTGTAGTATTACATAAAGCCTCAGTTCTCTATCCTTATTAGCCTCTCTCCCATAACGCTATGCCTTTCTTGTCGCGGTTTTATTGATTACCTTTATTCCTTCTTTGGCTTGCTCAGATTTATGGATGCTTGGATGTGGCATTTTTGGGTCACTAACTAAGCAGTGCTAACTATTAAATCATATTTTTTGTAGTTTTGCTTGAGTTGAAACGGGCTATAAAGAGAGAACAACTCCCAGTTTTTCTGCGCTTTACGGCTAACGTGATTGATACCTGGTGCCTGATTTTGGGCTAGTATGCTGTAAACTAACAGGTCACAATCTGTGTAGCATGTCATCTAAGAGTTGCATCGATAAATCTTTCAGGGACTGTTAAGGACTTTTCTGCTATTGGTCGGTTGCTGGTGGGAAAAACTTTTGCACGAGGCAGCAAGCATCATTCTGTGTGCAGCTAGCCAAGAGCAAAAGCTTGTAGCCGTTGGTGAAAAAAAAAACTTGTCCTGGGCTGGCAAAAAGGTTGAAGGTTAGTAGAAAAAAAGTCAGAGTGACTGGCTGGTGGTTGTTTGTTATATAAGTGGCGTATATTTGATTTAATAAACACAGACTTCCTCTTCTCATTAGTGGCATTCGTAAGTAACCTGCTAAGCAACTTCATTGGGCTATCGCCTAGCAATGGTTGACCGCAGGAACTTTATATCGGTCTAGTGTCATGTCTTCCAATGTTAGTATTAGCTCCAGTTCTCAAACTCAATTCTCTAAACATTTGTGACTCCTGCGCCACCCGCCCTTAGAAGTCAGTGCACAAGTAATTGGCAAAACTTAACAAAGAATGATAATAGGAAAAATTAGCAATGCATCGCTTGGTTTAGGAATGTAATGTATGGATAAATATTTGGCGCTGGTGGTTGGGAATGTTTGCCTGGCAGTGGGTATTTAGGTCACAAGATCTTCAATCTGATAGCCTTAGTATCTCAAGCCCTGTCAGTCTGCCCTTACCAAGCTTTCAATTGTTCCGGTGTAAAGTAACCTATCATTGTATTGTCATTGACAAATATTACAAACAAATAACTAGAGTGTCTAGGTGCATTTCTCTTGTCATTTCTCTACTAAACCATAAAATAAATGGGTCGCCAGCTACTGCCTTTTAGCCTCTGCTCTAACAGCCGTAAAACTATTAATGTAATCCATTGTGTAAGCTTTAAAAATACTAGATCTCAATCTAAATCTTAATGTACACTGATTGTCGCAGCTTTAGGCATAATCTCATCTCCATTTACAAACTTTTTATGGTATTTAACGTCTTCTAAGTGCTTCATATTTGTTTTATCAACTCAAAAAGATTCAGCAATACATATTTCCTTCAGTTTTCGTTCGTGAAGGCCGATGGAAGCTTTCATTATTTTTGGAAGTAAATTTTTTAGAAACCATGGCTCACTAATATAACCTTGTGTAGGCTGGCATTACTTAGCTAATTGCCAACTGGCTGAAGGCGAGCTGGTACTTAGTGTTGCAGGAATTATAACTACGCTAAGATGTGTACAACATTTGCGAGCAGTCTAGCCATTAACAAATCATTAATTCCTACCCCTCCAGAGACCCTAATTGGGGATTAAGTATGATAGAAAGCGCATCAGCAGAGAATTGAGAGCTGTCCGTTTGCTTCAAGATAATTGTTGGTATACTTCCCCCACTGTAAGCTCTACAGTATATTCCCTATGGTTTGACTCATCTAGAAACGTAATACATTTGTTTCCTTGTATGGTGGCAGCCAAAAAGCAGTAATTAGTTTATCGGTCACAGATTTACTGATCTTTGAACTTGGTTGTCATATGATGGTAAAAAATATATTTACTAGTGTCAAAAACATCTGATAATAAAGTTCATTTGAATGTTGATCACTATCATGTGATTAGAAGGGTACAAAATATAAAAAAATAAATTGGTGATCCTGCTTGAGTGAATGGAAAGGATATGGAAGGGCAGGGGGGAGCTAAGACTTGGACTATAATAATAGATGTGTTAATGGCCATAATAGAAGTCAGTACTAATTACAACAGCTGTTCTCTAAGTCTATTGGTGGCATTATAATAGCCCTGCTGGTAGACAAGTACTTGAGTACCCTTATCTCTTGATTCCCCTGATATCTTATCCCTGAGCAGATGTTCAAATGGCATTCTACTAACTCATCACAGCTTATGCCCTATTCATATTACATAGAGCTGCACATATTTTTCGATAGATCTATTGTTTTTAGATCAGAAGAAAACAACTCTGACTATTTTCTGTAATTTTCTAGTAAATGTGTTATTTATTTAATTATTGTTATTTGTAAAGTAATTATTCAATAGACAATATGCTTGGTAATTTTGTTATATTTGTAACCACAAGTAGTAAAACTTTGCCTACTACTAGAGGAATGATCACTAGTTGCAGTTAATTAAGGCGTATAGAATGTTCTAGCCTACAGGTACACACAGTTCTGTACATACATAGCTACTAGCCTTGAGTGCTGACATTGATTATTACTTATAATCCGCTGCTGCATTATCCGACGACTTTTCAATCACATTTAATGCTTTGGCTTGAAATTACAGACATTATATTATCAGGTGATTTAGATGTCTTTGTGACATTGTTCCTCATTGGCTAACTCCACAAATTAGAAATATATCCTGATATATCACACCTATCTGTGTACATCTTTCGATTGGAGCTACAAAGATAAATAATAGAATTTTTACAAAAAAAAGTTGGTTTCTACCGAAATTGAATAACTATTTTACTCCAGCTCATATACTAGCATTGTGATTACGAGTATTCTGAATTTTTTTTTTTTTTTTTTTTTTTTATTTTTTTTTTAAATCAACTTTATTTACTGATCAATGTACAGTTTGTAAGCAATATACAAGGTACCAATGGATCATGTTTGACATTATATGAAATAGCTATCAAAGCAAACACCCTATACCCATGCCCGCCGTTACCGGCTACTCTTCCGAAAAGGCAGAGGGGGATCTTTTACTAGCATGACTCCATAGTTATTATGGAGAGTGCAATCAAACTAGGGACCACGTTATTTTTATGCCCATATCCGACCAGGCAGAGCATAGGAGGCCAAATATCTTGCTCACAGATAACCGTGCTGGGAATCGAACCCCAGATCCAGGATTGAAGTGCAAGCACTTCAACCACTAGACCACACGTATTACCATTGTATGCAGTTCTCTAGAACTAATCTTTGTGAAAAGATTTGCGTTAGTTTATTGCTTTAGAAACATGTTTGTGAAAACACGAAATTTTTAAATATAAATTTGCAAAGTTGAACATATGATTTATCTTATCTTTTAAAACCTTCTAATAAAAGTTGGAGTTGTGCTTTTTGTTTATTATTTAAGAGAGGACAACTCTGAAAATTTAACTGTAGATCTGTTGACGATGAAGTTGCACAAATTTGTGATATTCAATTATCTTCAGGTTTTTAGATAGCAATATTTTGGAGTTGTGCTCCTTTTTGTTTTCTATACTATCCAAGAGTGGACAACTTTCAAAAGTTAACCGTAAATCTGCACACAATGGACGTTCTTTAGTTTATCAATGATTCTTAAGTAAATGAGAAGTTTTTTAGCTCGAGTTTTATGATCGGTAGGTTCCATGGAAATTAAGCAATGCTTGAAAACACATTGGTCAGCTTCAGTTATGCTTGGAATTTGTGAGAAAATAAAAACTTCTGGTTTCCTGCAAGGTGTATATATTTTTTAGAATGATGTGTAACTGTTGCAAATGTGATGCAAATAATTTGCAGAAGTCTTTTGTTTGTACTGCTAAAGAAAATCAAGAATGCAACTATAATAGTTTAAACAGTACACAACAAACCTTGCAATGCTTTCCCACATGCTGTCTCAAGGTTCAAAACATGTCTATGAATTATATTGCGGCGTAGCCACTATATTTTTTTTCATATTCTCAACTTAATGGATAATGATAAGTCTTGCAATCAACTACTGTGTGGGAGTTTTCTTCCCTTATTAGATTTTCTCTATCTAACATAACGTAAATGGAGTTGTCTTCTTTGATCTTATGAAACTTTAAGGAGTTATATTCCCTCTCTTTTTGAGTGGAATACAACTGGATTTCATCAAATGATGAGTTTAAATTTCACAGATGTTTAGTCAGCGAATATTTATCATGAAAAAATTCATGTCGTTTGTCATCATGTACTTGATTACTGTTATAACTGCGCCAACCTGATGCCTATATTTATACTAAGATGATTTTCTAAATTTATATATGTAAAATTCTCTTTACTCGCGTAATGATATTAATTAAATAAACTGGGACAGGTAAATAGGTTGAAAGTTTAATATTGCTTCCAAGACCACCATTGATTTTATCAAAGCATGCAAAAACTCATTTAAAGATTTTACCAGTGATTTTTTTTTTCAACTGTCTTCAAAATCTGCAATCTCTGAACAAGCCTGACAGCTGGTGCTAATACAAATAAAATTGCAAAAGATCGGTATGTTCACAGAAAATAAGTTTTTTGTTTGAAGCTGGTTTGTCTGCATAGATCTACACAAACCCTCAGTTGTGCGTATTTAAATATTGTGTGCTCTATATAAATGCAGAAAAACCAATATCATAATTTAGCTTACTGACAAACGTGAATAATCAGATAAAAAATATGGTGCATCAGTATTGTTTTCCAGCTAATATAAATATGCTTCCCACAATGCTTTGCTCATTTTCCTTTAGAGTCAACTCGGTATAGCAGTACAAAGACTCCATACAAACTGTTATGAGAAATATGTATTGCAACATAACATGTGCTTGAACCTTGGTGTCTATCGCGCTTGGTGTGAAATGCTTTTCCCAATGCAAGCGCGATTGCATGCATTCGTTGAGATTGTCGTTTTGGGGTCTCCAAAATTATGGATTTTATCGACAGGTTTTTCGTTTTTTTTCAATATAATTGATCCTTCGCTATTTAATGACTTCCTAGTTTTCGGGCTGTTTTTTTAGGTGAAGCAGAATATTCTCTGCAGCATTGGTGGTATTTTAACTGATACAACTGTTAGTATGGTTACTTCCCTTTCACCCTCTAATCACCTTTTCCATCTAATTAATGCACTTCTCATATTAGTTCAAAGTCCTTTGTTAGTCTTTTATTTTGGAGTGAGGCAAGTGCAGCGGTCTATTTGTCATCCACTGTAACTGAATCACATGATCTATGATTTTTCTCCAAAATTGCTCGATGACCCCTGAGCTTATCTTTATTTAATTAGCTTTAGATTCTGGTAGAATGATTTAATTTTATGTAATCATACATGCACACTTTGTGATTTCACATGTTTGTGTTCTCATTTCATTAGTAAGATTACTTCTCAAGCTTTTGCATAAAATGATGAAAAATATTTTTTAAAATAAGTTCAACTTTTTTTCACTGTTGTGTTGTTAGCAGACAAGTAGAGGTATCAAATATACGCAATCTATTTATGTTGTCGTTGTGGTAGAGCTTTAGGCTAAGTGTCTGGTTAAACTGGCTAGGGGTTTGGTTGAAGTTTGGTTAGCTGATTAGCAACCACTACCGGCCGTCTCTCCATGCACATACGGGATACGTCCTAATGAGCAGTAGCTACTAGCTACCTGCCACTCTCCGTATATCTTGTCTCCTTTCTCCTGCTGAGTTATTCTACCACTGCATGGTATACGTTACATCTCCATTACCAAAACACTGATCTAGCGCAGCTTTCGTGATAATATTTTGAACTCTTTTTGCAAAAATTATGATTAATAAATTTTGATAAAGCGAGGAAAAGCTTGAGGCCATCTGCTGTTATTATTACAAACATATTAATTTATTAGTCAGCTCTGATGTTAAGCAATCGCCCACACATGGTAAAAGCGCATAGCGATGGTCACGAAAAGTCACAAGTTTGTTAGATTCTTGCTACCACATGTTCTACACTACTTGCAGTATATAATATCGTGTATGAATCAAACCCCTTGTATTACATTTTACAGGAAACCTAGATAGGCTGTTTTTATAATGACTGGTCCATTTATTATTTAGCTCTGTACCGCTGCATTTAATTAGTCACTTTTCTATTCTAAGATTCATTATCTATTTATAGACTGGTCAATATTTGAAACATATACAGCGTATGAGCGCTGACTTCCGAGCGCTGACTTACTGCGCTGCCTAGAGAGTTAATTAGACGCAGCGTGCAGTACTCTGTCTATATTGTAGTGTATCAATTGTAGCTTCTTTTTATCTCTCCGCTCGCTAATTGCTAACATCGGAGTAATACTTCCAGATGCACATTTGGGACCGCTGATTTCAGGGGGTCCAACAATACTTTATCGCACACTTATTATATCTAAAGATAGTAACAGAGTGTAGAACTATTTTGTCTATCAATGATCATTCATAAACAGAAAACTAGCCTGCTTGTTTATGTTTGCTGCTGTTTCAATGCTCGTTCTGTTGCGGCACACAATACCACAGTGTTTGTTGTAGATTGCAGGTTCCTCCCGTACTAAAGTAGATGGTTACAGAGGTATTAGCTGCGTACTGACCGTGCGGTGAGGTACTGTCTAATCTCCTCTGCAGAATGGATTCGTCTGAACAATTTCTCTCTTCAAATAACCAGTTTTCATATTGGTCTGAGATTTATTGCAATATTCTGAGATCATTGTGAAAACTGATTTATAGATGAGTTGATTTTCTACAATTCGCTACGAGTTGATTGGCTGGCCACATTTGCTATTTTAAACGCAATGTCACGCACAATGTGGCAGTGTACTTTTGTATTGGAAGTTACAATGTCGCGCACAATGTGACAATGATCGCAGAAAGCTGCTCTATGCACAATGTAGTAATAGCTTTGTCTGCAATACATACTAAAGTCTACTCACTATGCTATTTTTTTATTGAGAAAAACATGACCAAATGCAGTATTGTTGCGATAGATTCACAGACTTTTAGACATCATACGATGTAAATTGATTGGTACTTGCTGATGATCAGCTAAAATTTCATCTGTCCAAATTGACCATCTGCAATATCATCAGTTATATGCTAGATAAATTATTTTTTTGCAAAGTGAATGCCTGAAAGTTTTTACTGAAACGGCTTCTAATATTTTTTTAACCTGAAATGACCTTGAGAAGTTGGGTATGTGAACCTTTCTGAAATATCGTTTGATGAGAGATGGATGCTGTACAACTCTTTTTGGTTTATGCAGTTTTTTGCTTTCTCACATTTCTGAAATATACATTTGTTTGAGTTATCCAGCTATTAGATGTCCACCAATGTTTGAACTATGCACATGGTTGATATATATATTCATTTGAGTTATGTGACAGTTTCATTTAGCTAGATCAACGGTGGGCAACCAGCGGTTCGTGGACCACCAGTCAAAAACATGTTGCCCATCAATCCCTTACACAAATCTCAGTTTAAGAATGTTTTCGAGTTCTAGTCATTTCACAACAATTGTGCTATTTCAGCGCGCGAAGTTATTATGCAAGTTTCCAGGCATTTGGAATTCCCTTTCACAATTCATTGGTAGATCAATAAAAATCGTACATGCAGCAAGCAGCAATAACTTATCCCCAGACATTGAGAAATTAGCCAGAGAGGTGCAACATCAAGCATCTCACCAGAAACTGTTCTTGAGTTGTGGAGTGGATGGTTACTAGAATATCATTCTTGTTATAGCGTTTATTGTTATGTTATTACACATTTTTTTCTGCGATTTGTAACATATTAATAACATACAAAATTTGCAATGCAGCCTTTGTCGTAGTCGCAATAGTTTACTTAACAAAAATATTTCCAAATAGTGACATCGTTGTGTGTGTGGCCCACGATGTTGGTTTGGCCCACGAAGCAGAAGGTTGTCCAGATGTTATAGCCCCTTCTGTCAGAAACTGTGCAAACTGTTTTTTTTTTTAATTGTATTTTTTTAAAGAAAATTAAATATTTATTACTTATCTACCTGTGATTGGTTTGCAGGTAATTTGTATTAAATTTTTCTTAGTCACAGCAAGCAAAATAATATTTCCAAGAATTGCCCATTTATGTTATTCATTTTTTCCTTCTGTTTAAATAAATCAGTATGAGACTGATTATTTATTATTTAAATGATTTGCTCGCAGGACTAATGATACTTTAATTAATTTTAAAAACTCGCAAATTCTTCACATTCAGGGCCAATCATACAAGCTCTGGTTCCAAAATCTACTTACAAAAGCAAATCATTTCATCTCAAAGTATGGCTTTGGTTGGAGATTCCTAAGAAGCATTTTGAGCTCACTCAATTTTTCTTGTCAAGTTTAAATTTTTGCATCGGTGGTTTCATTTTTTAATTGTTTTATATAAATAAGTAGAATTTATTTTTAGCTCGTCATTGCCTGAAGTAGGAGAGTGCTCTCATTGGTCAGCTGTTTTTCAACAAACAGTTTTTTACTAGTTTTATCATCTACATACTAACAACTTGTGAAAATTTTTATTTATTTTTTCAGTATACAAATGTTTCAGCAATCATTGATCTCCGCAAACCAACATTTTCTGACAATAACTTGCTAGCCCGCTGTTTTGGCTCTAGCGTGACCAAATCTTCTAGTATTCCAGTGAAATTGGACAATTTGAATCACAAGTAGGCTCACCATACTTGGATACTTTCTCATATTCCCTTACGAGTTTTGACACTTTAACAGAAATGAGTTAACAAGCTTATGGCAAAAGCAACCATGTGGTTGACCAAAGAAGCTGACTGTGATCTAACGTAGGCGCTGGTGACACCTCCTTCTTATCACTCGACTCTGTCAAGTTTGGTGGTAACAGCTTATGGTTTGAACTGTTTTGTTGAGGTCTCATTAGAAGACAGCTACCTGGTAGAAACAGCAGTTGCTAATTTCACTTTTGGTTAGGCGTTCAGTAAACATTCAATATCACAACACTAATTGAATTTATAAGTCCAACCAAATCTCAAGTTGTTTTCGAAAAAATTGATTAATCATTTTGTGGACATGAGGTGAGCATATGTTTGCTGTTTGACCTGTCTTACTGCTGTGATATCATATATCAGTGGTTGTGATTGGCTGCTGAGATTTACACCCAGTTTGATTGGATTAGGATCTCCCCTGCCTAGTTTGCCAAGTATAAAACTCAAGTGCTAAAATATGTAAATTCAGTTAACAAGTTTACTTCACTCACAAACTCTCTGTTCTCCATTCATCTCTCTCATTATCTCTCAACAAAAATGACGTCTGATCACAGCGAAGAATGTGTTAGTTCACCAGCATTTAGTGACGACTCATCTATTATTGGAGTAGACATGGACGAGTCTGCCGGGATACAGGAGGCTGTTAGTAACGTCCTAAAAGGGTACGATTGGTCTCTAGTTACATCGCAATCTAAAGCTAGCGAACGCCGAAAGCCACATATTAAGAGACCTATGAATGCTTTTATGGTTTGGGCTCAGGCTGCTAGGAGGAAACTCGCCGATCAGTATCCACAGCTACATAATGCCGAACTAAGCAAAACGCTAGGAAAACTTTGGAAGTAAGTAGTTCTAGCAGCTTTTTTACCGATTCTGTATTGTTTGAAGTTTGAACATATTTCTTATTTGTTGATTTTGATTTCAGGTTGCTCAATCATAGTGAAAAGAAGCCATTCATTGAGGAAGCGGAAAAGTTGAGAAAGCAACATAAAAAAGATCACCCGGATTATAAATATCAACCACGCAGACGGCGTTCCAATGTCAAAGCCCAACAGTCCAACAATAATAATGAATCCCAATGCTCAAGTATAAAAGACGAGGTAAGCAGAGTGTATACTTCTGCTAGTAGTAGTAGTAGTTGTAGTAATATTGCATGCTCAATCAAAAACACATGATTTAGGCCCTTTTGCACCTAACAACTGACTTTAATTACTGTTATCTACTATTCGGGTGAATTTTATCTTAGAATGGTCGTAGATTTATGAGTCTCATGAACCAAACTCCTCAATTCAACCATTCATTTGTAGTTATCCAGAGATAGCTGTCCCAGCCAGTCATCAGGTCTTTTAAGCATAGATGTTTCACACGGGGTCCAATCACCACCCACCCCACCTAAAACACCTCAACAGAATCAGGCTATGCTAGCTCAACACAGAGTTCCATGTGACTATAGAATTCCATCACACGGTGAGTTATAGCATTATGTAACCATCAGAATGACATGCAGCGTTGAGCTGGGAACTGTACTTTGTGGTTCACCTTGTATACAGATTTAATTACCATTCCATGCCAGCTGCTGTTATATTAATTAGTGCAATTTCGAAATTTTACAAAACAGACATAAAAGCTTTGTGAACTTCCCAATTTTGCAGAATATTGACATAAAATTTATTATTACTGTAATTAACAATATAATTCTCAAAATCTAGGTCAATCAATGGAGTCATACTACCAGCCACCTTTGCCTAGTACGTCTGCAGTTGTTAACTTTGACAACCAAGAGCTAGATCAGTACTTCCCGGACAACAAAGCTTCAAGGGTTACTCCGCCAAGCATGACTTACTGTCCAGTATCGATGGCCGATTCGCAGCAAGCCGAGTACACGACTCTTCACCAAGCTAGTTATACTTCCTGTGACTTCCCAACCTCCTACACCAACCTGCATCCAGAAGATCCGGGCTACTATTCCCAACCAGCTGACAATTCCTGGCTCAGTCAAGCTCCGTGGCTAAAGCATTACTAAACTACTTGAATTATTTTATTAGAATTATTCCATTTCGTCCGACGATGCAATTTTCTTTACTATTTAGATTGTATCTATGCAATAACAATCTTGTCATTTTCAATTTTTCTCAACCAACTTGCCAAATCAAAAATTAAAATAAATATTTAAATTTCTAATAATAAATGATTTAATCTTTTAATATTATCTATGTACATTACATATGGTGGCTGGACCAACATTGTTCTCTATGTCTATGCATTACAAGTACAAAAGTGCTTGAAAACTTTGTAAATATTATTTCACTTTATAATTATTATAATTATTTTTCTTTGCATTGTACATATTAAATTCCTGATTTTTATTTGTATTTTTAATTTATAGTATGCAGTGCTATCTTACAGTGTGTCTAAACTTTTATGTGAATCTCTTATGTATTCTAAATTTTCAAATAAAAAGATCTCAGAAATGCAAACACTTCAAGTCTTTGATACTTTCATGTTGCAGAGTTGTCTTTGCTTGAGTAATAGAGAACAACTCTAACTAAGAAGTTTTACTGATGCGTATCCCGCATTAAAATTTATAATGAATAAGGTTTTGGTGTTACTAGGTTTTTGCTTTAAGTTGATTACTTGCTTATAAAAGAAAAAAATATCAGCATTTTATTTTTTGAATCTAAAACTTGTTGGAACTTAATCGTTTTATTAAAAAGCACAACGCCACATTGCACGTTCCATTATCTTATTAGTAGCATTTTAAACTGCGATTTATATTACTGTTGTGCTGGCGTGTTAGCCAAAGTCTGGTGTATAGTAATTGCAACAGAAAATGGAACCTCAAACTTTGCTGACCAGTCAGTGGAGTATGACATTTATGTTTGTTAAAACTGAACTCTGTTAGTAGGCAAATGTACAAGAATTCACAGCAGGGGCAAGCAAACCAAACAGTTAGAACATAATATTATATAACATAAAAACTGGGAATTATTGATTTTGTAATAACATTGGAAGTTTGAGTGGCCAAACAAAATATTATTACAGTTAATTAAACCCTGTTAGTTGGCATTCAAAGTTGATGCTCTATCTTTTGTAGCGTGTCAGAAAAATGAGGCAACAAGAAGGATTTAGTTGTGATAACGCCATGACCATGGTGCAAACACTGATAGTGCTTTCTTTTAAATATAACCACCCGCAGAAGAAACGAAAGCTTCAGCCTACGCAAATAATTTTTTTATGGGCAGAAAATCTGTAAGGATTTGTCTTTTATTCTCCCATCAGGCATAAAAAATAGCACTGACCTTGTACATGCAAATGATTCATAGAGGTCGCTGCCACTGATGCAATGCTGCCGTTCACAGGGTTATCAATGATAAGTCATTGTCATTAGTGGATAGACTAATTACTATAAGCTACGCCATTTATTAACACCTGATGTTTCCTTCTAATTGTTGTCACTCACGGAAATTAGAAAATAGAAAAATACTGATCTTCACACGCTCAGGTTTCATATGAAACACTTTGGCGGTCTCGCATTCAGTTTTTGGTCAATACCTGTAGGTAAGGTCAAGTGAAGCCAGCCACACAGAAACTAATTCAACTAAAAGCTGGTATCTTCACAGTAATGGCATTTCGCTCACTGTTACCAAATTTTTATCAATGGAAGAACATGTGTGAGTTCCCATCATTATAAAATATGAACTACCATTTCACTTTACTGTATGTAAACTGATGTCAAAATCACGCAAAAACCTGTTTAGCGACCTCAGATCTTTATTACTTCAGATGCAAGCGATAGAGAGTAGCTATCTTAGCTATATGACACCTCCCCTCCCTTATTTCCACATAATTTTTCATGGACGTAAGGTCAGATCGGTTTTGCTATTTAGAGAATATTCTATATTGCAGTACAAAAAAAAACAATTGAGTAATAAATTCGTTTTATTTCATAGTGTTTTATCGACTTAACTGGATGTAGAAATCCATTTCCTCTAAGCTTTTGTTTATAACGTTCATATTTGACGATATGTTGCCCCGAGCGGGCATTGGACAACACACTATATATAGACAAACGTTCGCATTATGTAAATATGAGTTTATCAATTCAAATAGCAATCAGCAGGAGTGCTTCAACTCTCTAGACTATCACTGCATAGATACTCAAGTCGTGAATGGGAAAGGCTGGTAAGTACACACACACATGTAATAGTATAAATATATATGTATATGTGTATCACAAAGGTTCTTCACATGTCTATGTATGCAGCAGTAAAGTTGGAAAAATGTTGAATTGACGTACTTTTTGCTAAGCAACAAACAAGCTTTTTCATCAAAGGATTCGTTTTGAAATTGAAATGATTTGCAAAACTTTTTGGATGATGTTTTATTCTGACTTTACAGTGAACTGGTGCCCAACCATGTTGATGTTAATTGGCTAGTCTCATGCCACTGTCATTAGGAAATGTTCGAATATAGACAAAATATTTTTTGCGACGCTGACCCCAAAGATTGGGCCTGTGCAGCAGATTTCCTTTAGCGACGGCAAATGATCTAGGCACCGCTGCCACATACCATAAATCTGTCTTATGAAGAGCAGCACTGTGCTGTGCTGCTTGCATCAGGTCGAAAAAAGGCCAACATTCTGACCTTTAACCTTTTCTTCTTGAGCAGCACTTTTTAACTAGAACAAACTACAAAAACTGGAAGGTATTTTACTTCGTTACAGATGGATCAAAAGTCCAAGGTTTGATCCATATCTGCTGTGTGTGACAGCACTCGTTAAAACGGCAGCGAATTCCCTGGGGTAGCTGCAGGCCTGTTTGACCGTCATCGTACAGAGAGCACTGACTGGTGCAACTCAATGCTTGTAATCCCTCTGCTACTCTAAATAATAATATACAGGTAAATAATTAAACAGGGAAAGAATATACTTGTTGAAGGTGAAAATGGTCAGTGAATAATAATAAAAACTTTATAATTAATACTGAAAAAAAATGAATGTGCGAGTTTATATATCTTCATCAGCTCCACAAATAATTTTTATCGCTGTGTAATTACAAAAATCAATTAATTCAGATAAAAATGAAGTCTCCGTCAAATCAACTAGCTGACTGAAAATAAAATCCTCCCCGTGTCATGTCTTGATATATTTATATATTTCTACTGACCTCATAAGGAGATAATAGTATTACGTATTCATTAGATAAATCTGATCTTTTGTAAACAATAAATGTGTAATAAGCCATGGCGGGTGATAATAACCTTTTGATTCAGTTTTTTAACAACCCATCCTATCAACTAGCAACCAGCCATCTTCACGTTTCACCACTTTAATTAACTGAGCACTTCAGTGTAAACCATAGACATAAAAACTTTAATCGCCTCACTTTTACAGTCTCTTTTGATGTTTATGCAGATTTTCTGCAATTTTTAGAAAACAAATGGATGGAAATTCGAGTGACATTCATTGGTGGAATGAGAAAGAGAATTGGTGGATACTGCTACTAGTGGTGATAGAATCGTGTATGTGTGTGGTGATATTAGTGGGAAATGGATTCGTTATTGCCGCGTACACCAAAGTCAAAAGGTTTCAAAACCACGCTCTCACTCACTTCTTTCTAATTCATCTCGCGATATCTGACTTTATTGTCGGACTTACCATAGCCGCAAAAGTTATATTTCACTTCCTGTACGATCACTGGGCAAGCCCTTACAACTGTATCTTACAGTTTGCAATCGTTGGTAAGTATACTTCTGCTTCAAAGGCTTGTAAAATAATAAAAATTAATTTATGTAAATTTAAATAATTTCTTTGTTTTCAAAATGTATAAAAAAGTAACATTTTTAAAAAAAAATGCTAATAAAATATTTTATAAGTTTCTATTTTTGATTGTTCGGTTACTTTGAAACTTTTGAAATCCAAAGTTATCCGGAAGTCATTTGAGCAGCGAAGCTGCAGCAGACGTATTTCTTTGTGTAGTTTGGCAGGATATTGTTCCTGTTGTTTTTTGAACTTACTCGTGTTATCTACCATAGTATATCGGAAAACTGCAGGGAGCCGCATGAGTTGCGTCAAAAGCTCCTAGAAATCATTATATAGATGTTTCTGGAATATTATAGTCCGGCTCATTTCCATGAAACTGCTACCTACATTTTTTCTGTTTTTCATATTATATAACAACCAAATAAACTTATTTAGGAGTGATCCCCCTTAATTTGGTAAAACTTTTTATAAGTAATGGTTACTTGCAGGCACACCTTTAGCCACAAGTTGCTTGCTCCTGTTACTGATTACGGGCGAGAGGTACTACTCCATCATGAATCCTTACCATAACCCTGAGTCTATCAGCAGACTACTCAAATATGGTCTTATAGTTACTGCGTGGCTAATCTCCTCCGTTGTTATGACGATAATACCATTTGTATGGAAGAAGGGTACTGCACAAACATTTATAGTAAGTATATAATGGAGAAGGTGAAAGGTCAGACGTGCTTTTTGAATGATTTGAATGCAACAGGTTTGTTTAATATAAAATAGCAATGTTTTTACTTAAAAAAGTGAAATTATTTTTTTAAAACTTCCCAAATGCAGTCATTTTTAATTAAAAAAACTTAAATATCACAATTTTTGTAAAATTTGTTGTTTAATCTGGTAATTTTTTCTAATGCTCTTGCATATTCAGCTAGCAGTAAGCGCTTTCACTTCAAAAACAACTACTTAAGTATAAGAATAATAGTTAGTTAGCTTAAGTAATTTCTGTACTCTCATGGGAAAGCATGATTTCCTGTTTTTCCACTTTTTTATTTTCCGGTGAGTGAGTGATTCAACTGACTAGTAAACTACTTCAGTTATTGCTGAGATATAAACCAACTCAACCTTTAAATAAAAAACTTTTTCCTCTTTGTTAGTAAAATTCTTTATAGGAATTGATAAGCTAACATGAACCCCATTACGATATGAAATTGAATATGATCATTGCTTACAAAAAATATTAATTTTATTGGTGCTGGTACTTGACAATTATTTGATGAAGTAGTTATTCAGCTCACTAAATTTTGATGCAATGACTGTTGGAAAATAATGTTAGCATATCCTTCCATATTCCTGTGATTGGGGCAATTGTACGAAATTATTTTAAAAAGAGCAAATGCGCAGCAGCTTCAGATTGTTTTTAAAACATTTCAGTATCTTCAAAAATAAATTTGATATAGTAAAAAAAGTTTTACAATATTTTGCACTGTACTTTTAAAAAAAAAACGTGTGTTCAGTTTTGGTACATTGGATTTGACTGCTTCATGTTGTAATATGTTATTTTTGTGAGCTTTGCGATAAAACAACCAAAATGGCGACAATTGGTACGTAAATCACATTTTTTGCAGTAGACAAAATAGCTGAATATCAACTGAGTAAAAACGTTGTTATCGCTCAAATAATTGATTGCCATTTAAAGATATGAAGTGAAAAAGAATTATTTTACATAAATATGTAGGAGCTTTGCTGGCTATCAATAGCTTGTGATAGCTAAAAAAGCTTTCGCTAGCTGGAAGCTGCTGGGACTATCTGGCGATAATAACATATTGATAGGGCATAGCCTAAATTAATGCACAAAGCCGTACATTGTGAGCAAATATTTGAGAATGCTAGTATATCACATCAAGTGCATCAACGAGTCAGCAAGTTGATGAGAGTGCAAATTTTTTTTGTTAGAAGAACAAATTATTAGTTTATATTCAAGAGAGAATTAAATAAAAATTAATATTAATTATTTATTTACCAAAGTGAAAAGTCTTTGTATTTGAAAAATACGTTTCAGTTTATACAAAAGTTTTCCGTCAAATAAAAACTCAAGATTAATAATAATATATGGAATTTAAGCATTTAACTCTACGTACTTTAACTTATATCATAGGGAGACAACTCCAACACAATTAAAACATTTTTCTACTTGTGTATCTGATAATATAGCCTTGTAAAGCAAGATCACCTATCCCCTAACCACAATAACAATAGGTGATACCAAATATTCTGTAGGAATGTGAGCTAGTGAATGGAGTGGCTGAGGAATACTGGAAATATCTAGTCTTACCGCTGACTTATGCACTGCTGCTGGCTGTATCAGCCATGTATGTGAAGATATTGATGGTGGCTAAGGATCAAATGGACAAGATTCAAGTGTTGGTTGTGCAGGTACGTAGAAGTTGTCTTCTCATTTCCAGTGCATGAGAAAGTCAGTCATAGCTTGATGAGGAAGAATTATCGACTTTCAGATATAATTCGTAGACTCAGAAATCTGAAAATAAAGCTGTTGCCATTGTTTTTTTATTCTAGTATAAAAAATAATGGGGTCTGTGATAATAGGGGTAAAACTCCATGGAGACACACACATTTTCATGATGAAATTAATAAACCAAACAATTTTTCCTTTTAAGAAACCACTTCACATTTGCAACAGAGTTTCTTCAGTAGAAAAGACAAGTCTGCTACATACAGCAATTTTCCGCAACACAAAAAAACAGGTAGTCGTCTGCGAAAAAGAAAATAAAAAAGTAGCAAAAAGTTTAACAGCAAATTTGTTGTTGTGGCAAGTGATAATTTCAGTCAAATATTTAAAAATTTTCTTTCCCTCTTTAGCAAATAAAAGTACAATTTTATATACGATTAATAGCGCTTTTGTTGTCTTCAAGCTGTTTCATAGATCAAATGGCTTTTGAGGAAGATCATTGCAACCTCTTATCAGTTGAAACAAACAAAATCCAAACATTTTCATTATGAGTTGTCTCCCCTTTTGCATAACAAAAACATTATTTTACGTTGCTTCTACGTCTAAGAACTGAACATATGGCCAACAGCTTTTTTTACGTATGTCATACGATGTGTTGCAACATACAAAAGGGGGAGTAGTTCAGCCATAGAATTTAGAAAAATTATAATGAGCAAAATCGATAAGCGTAACCAATACAATATAACATAAAATTCTCTTTTATGTCAGCAAAACAAAAAGCTAAACTCAATTTCTAAGTGATGAAAAAAACAAAGTATATAGCATAGTTCTTTAGCTAGAAGGAGAGTTGTATTGGATAAGATAGTCTAGTTCATTGCTATAAAATGCTGACACTGTTATGGTTGCTGGTTTAAAGTCATCAAAGGCTCTAATAAGCTTTAGGAGTTGCTTTCTCATTAAAAAGTAAAGACAACTCCTGATAACTCTAAAATTAACATCTCATTATGTTCCAGGTCGATATAGCAGCTAAAAATCACATGAGGAATCTACGACTAGTGAAAACAGGGTTCATGCTACTCGGACTGTTCCTCATCTGTTGGCTGCCATTCACTATTGTTCTGACAGCAACTCTGGCCGGCAACTTCGCTCATCGTAAGATATTTTCCAGTCTGCCAGAAATTTCTTCATTTCAACATCCTTCTTTTGGTAGTTTTAATAAAAATGATATTTTCAACTAAATGATAACAAAATCAAACCATGCTTTCTGATATAGGTTACAATATTTTATTTTTTGTAGAAACAACAGTTCTGGTATTGAGATTCTGCACTGCCATACTCGCAACATTGAGCTCCGCATTAAATCCATTTATCTATGCTGCGAGAATACGACAGTTCAGAGTAGAGATCAAACGAATGCTGTGCTTAGAGATAAAATTTTCAGACAAATGTGAAACATACGAGATAAAACGAACTTTTAGAATCAAAAAATCATCTCTAATCAACTACAAAGCAAACCTATCAGTGATAGACGAAGCAATGAAAGAGGAGGACAATAGATTGATTAATGGAGCGTACACCATATCCAATGAATCCATAGACTTAACAACATCAACTGAGTCATCTTCCACAGCTGGCACAGTATCCACACTAATTTCCACGGACATAGAGCACGTTGCAGATAGTCAGCCTAAATTGCCGACAGCTCATAGCGATAAGATCGACAAAAAATCGACAAAAAGCTCTTCTGTGTATACAAAGTGTAGTCTCCATGCTACCAATTCTTCTCCGCTAAATTCCAGTTCAAAATGGGTTTCTAAAGTCAAACGCGCGTCAACCATGTACAGATGTAGCGGAGCTAAACCAGAATTTAGTAAAAGAATTACAGATCAAAAGTTGGTAGAGGAAGATGAGGAGAGTGAGTATATAGCAGTAACAGTTACCAGAGTTGTACAAGACATGTCCGACATTGAAGAAGAAAATTCTGAGAACGCTAAAACCACACAACGCAATAGTACAAGACAGCTGTTATCTGATCTGTCTAATATTGATCCTGATCTCCAGGAAACGCGATCATCAAGTAACAATAATATCGCTCGACCAAAAGTTACCGAACTATCCAAACCTACTTTAGGTGAAAGTTGTAAAATTTCTCGAAAGAAATTAAAAAGTTACAATCGGCGACCAAACAAAACATCTAAAGATTATCAAGAAAGTGTAAAGATAACAGCAGGAGTCTTACGTCAGCCTTCCATACTGTCACGCCCAATAAAATCCACTCATGATAGCAGTAAACTGCAAGAGATATTACGCAATCATGACATAGCTCAAGCTATAACAGACCAAAATAATTATTTGGATTTGCAAATAGAAACTGATAGAATTAACCTTGAAGTGAAGAGCTTAACAGAAGAAACTTCCAAACACGGTCTTAGAAAACATTATTCTCATAACAGGCAGAGGTTTTTGTCGACCAAAAGACATAAAACAACGAAAGAGGCTGATGTAAACCGAGCAAAATCTTTTAGTGGAACTCAGTCTAAAAAATCTCCAGGCTACTCACCAAGTGTTGAATTTGCTTGAGGGACCCAGTTGTTATATCTGTGTACACTATCTATCAATAGATCTCATTATTGCTAAACCTCATTTGTAATATTTTCAATGAGGAGTTATGTTCTCTTACAACCAAACCTAATTCTTCTATACACTGTATACTGTATCTAAAAATCATTTGATTGGTACAAATAATTGTACTCTAATCTGATGGGTGGAAATAAAATACCAGCACTTTTGCTGAAGCTGATGCAATTAGCAAATCAGTCTAATGAAGGGCAAACAAACATGAGAAGACAAATACTAGATGATTTGTAGGGTTTTATGCTTCGGATCAGAATGGCTGCTCATAACGTTTTTGCTTTTTCCGCAAAACGGTACAGAACTCTGATTAGTATGTACAACAGGTTTTTAGCAACAGTAACTTTTTTTCTGCCTATATCAAACAATTAGTTCCCCCCACTGAGAGCGGATAACCTGTTTTGAGCAGATAACTCCTAAAAAACTGCAGTTAAAAAGTTTTTAATGAAGTTTCCATAACCTTAAATAAATAAATTCTGACACAACTTTACAAAAAATAGTAAACTTACATTGAAAACTTGAGGTTACCCTAGAGCTGTAGGCATATATCGACTTTTTAAATTTTTTTGCTAATAATTTTGGAAAGCCATAGTTTAAAAAAATCATTACAAGACCAATATGAAAAAATTTAGAAGTTAGCAAATTTTATCAAACAATAAGTCATATTTCCAAAGAAGCAATTATTCAAATAGACAGAAGACAGATAGTCTTGAAAAATAGTTTTTAAACAGCCCAACAAGTGAATGAAGCATAAATGTGATCAGCAAAATAATTTTTTTCTATGAAAACTTATTGTTTAGACTGTGAATCTTTGTAAGAATCTCATGTGAGCTATTCCAGTACTACTGGTAATAGGTGGGCAGTTACAGGAGAGGATAAATGCCGAGTGCAGATTCACAACTCCTTTTTGGACATCGTTGGTTGAACAAAAACAATTATCGACAAACATTCTTTCATTATTTTATCCTCATCATTTCACCTCAGAAGCGAAACTGCTTTGTTCTAACATGTCACTACACACTCAGTAGTTGTTTGTACTACTAGCCTAGAAGCACCAGGTTTCTATTTGCTCATACGTGGTTTATGAGTCAAGAGAAAGTTGTGACAAGGAAGTAGTACATGATTGTCAGAGCTGGGAGTGAAAATTTTCATCACCAGATATACAGTGAGTTGCCTATATATTACGCTACTTGTACTAAATATCACACAACGTGTCTCGTCTGTGTACACTGCACTGCGTACACAGCACCGTTTGTGGGCTACAAAGATTATAATCCCACAAATATTTTCAAGCTATGAGTGTTCCACATGGTTTGTAATGTTCTGAGCTGTTGTCAATAAATGATAATATTAACCATTTTAAAAAAAGAATGGCTTGGCAAACTGCCATCACTTTTTTGCATAAATGGTGTTTTTGTGAAGGTGATCAAGACCAGTTCAGCCAAAACCAATATGTAGAGGCGTGTACATGTAAGTTAAAAAATCTGAAAACTTTGAATTCCTCGTTTGTTAACCACAAAACCTTTTTATATTGTTTTTTTTTTATTTATTTCTTAGTACATATTCCAAAGACAAGTTTATATGTTCGCAATATTATACTTAGTCATGAATCAAAGTTCACTAAATTAACAACAAATGATAAGAACATCGCTAGTTATTGTTATTGTGAAGGCTGCATCAGGGGCAACTGTTGACTAGTAAAAGCGCCAATAAAATAGTTGGTGCTGCCAAAAATTTAGTGCTAAACGATAGTAACAAGGAAATATGTGAAATACGAAGGGAACTACCACCCAGACATCTATGCACTAGATGAGATAGAGGTTAGACATCTATGCACTAGATGAGATGGAGGTTAGAAGTGGCTTTTGTTTGGGTATTTATTGATGTTTGCGATGTATTGTGTTGTATTATACAATATACACTGTGTGTTATACATACATTGCGTCATACTCTATATTGTATGTTATACAGTATACATTGTGTGTTATACAGTATACATTGTGTCACACAATGTATACTGTTTAACACACAATTTGTGTGTTATACTGTATAACACACAATGTATACGAACTCTGTGCTGGTATATCAAGGGCTACAGGTTGAAGAACCAATTGAAAGCTGACTCGTCAAATACATATTTAGCCATCGCACATGCGACAGTTACCTTGTGTGAGGTTGTACATGGTTGGGTTCCTTACACATTGGTTGGTTGTGGAGAGTCATTAAGGTCTCATTAATGGGTGGTGTTTAACAAAGAGGTTTTGGTCATCCTGTGTTTTTACAAAGTATAGGCAACACTGTAGCTAAAGAAGTCTATTTCAGTGTATTCTTATAAAAAAATTAATTGCAATGGTATTGCCGCAGTTCTGTTTGTTGATGCCAAGTAATGATTTTCACGGTTACAAACGGTTGACCTCATTTGAATTGCTTTCAATCGATCGCTCCTGGTTTGCGCTGTCAACGTCACATCTGTTTTTTAACAGCTCTGCCTACCTCAGCTGTCACTTTGTGTTATTGACCCTAGATTACTCATTGCTGCCATGTTCTTTGGCATTCAACAATAAGGTTAAAATGCAAGGAGTTGCTTTGTAACTGATTCAATAAAATTCCACTGATTCAACTGAAGTCTACTGGCAGCAACAAGCACTTCACATATTGTCACCTGAACCATCTGATATATAGCTTGCTGACTTTTTTTCTTATATAAAGCTGGAGATTTCTGAAGGTATCGCTGACTTTGCCTGTGGTATGACTTGATGTTGAAGTGTTAAATCTACATTTGCTTATTGCAGTTTTAATAACTTCACCTAAAGTATCTCTTTTGAAACAAACTGCTCAAGTCTGTTATACAATGGCTAAAATATCAAAAGGGACAGAGCCAGTGGATGAGGTAAGTTGTTTGTGTTACTGAGATTACTTGATGTTGTTACCTGGTGTTGTACAACATAATGGGGAGTTATCTCCACTCAGGCTAGTATGTAAAGCTTTATCTAAATCATATAGCTGTATATAGAACCTCCTCACTGTTCAGCTATCCACCTTGTTCTCTACCGTTTGTGTTATAGTTAGCCGTAAATGTTTTATGCAGCGTGTTCTTTTTACCCAAACTCTGAATTGTTATTTGCGACTATAATATAACGATTTGAATATCATTAAAAAAATAAAAACTGTTGCTATTTGACAACTGAAATGGTGTCGTCTCACAAAGATGCCAAACTGAAACAATGCTAAATATAATAAAAAATGATCAAATAAAGAAAAAAAGAAAAAAGTTTCTCCAATAACTTTTAATGGTTTGCTCAACATTCTTAAGTATTATGGGTGATACAGAGTGCCAAATAAGTTGTTAAATTGGACATTTTATGTGTTGTGTTGATAAAATAAATAAGCCTGTGGTACTTTTTTGTGCAAAACGCTGTCCATAGCAACAGCAAAGTAACCTCAAAGATTTTCCAAGGTGTTCAATACTCCAAGTGCATACACACAATGATAACTGTGAAAATATTGATGTAAACTATAAAAAATGAAAATAAATACAAGACGCATTTTGATTTATTTGTCATACTTATAACAGAATAAAACCTACAATTAGTAACAGATTTGCTCTATTGCTTTATTGTATTGCATAGGTTTTATTATAAAATTTTACAAATAGTAAAATTCTTGATTTTTTAATGACGCATTTAGTACATGGTACTGAAACATACCTTTTACGTTGCACCAACTTGAAACAAATACAGCTATATTATTTTTTTCAAAATTAGTAAAAATGTACTCCTGCAGATATTGACAGACACACAAACAGACACAGAAACAGACAGAACTCTTGTTATAGGTATTGGAGATTTCCTATTTATAGATATTTGATGCTGCTAAGAAAGGCGATGTTGACTCTTTGAAGCTTTCACTCAAAGACTCATCTGAAGCTAGTAAATTACTTCTACTAGTAGATAAACAAGGTAGAACAGCCCTGCACTGGGCTTTGGATAGAGAAACGGCCCAGACCCTGGTAGAGTCTGTTGAATCAACAGAACTAAAGGAGTTGTTGTGGGTGGGTGAGAAGGGCAGACCCTGGTAGAGTCTGTTGAATCAACAGAACTAAAGGAGTTGTTGTGGGTCGGTGAGAAGGGCCGACCCTGGACAGCTTTAGATAGAGCTGTCGTGGAAAATAGAGCTGACGTAGTTGAGTATCTGTGTGGTCTTACATCAGCGGATGAGTCATTGTTAGATGGTCACCTACTTCTTGGTCATGGGGCTCTACACCTGGTTGGATCTGTAGAAATAGCTAAAATACTAGTAGAATCTGTACCATCCGATAAACTAACTACTTTATTGTCGCAAAGGGATGACTATCATGGAAATCCATTACATTCAGCTGTTTTTACTAGATCTGACGAGGTTGTGAAATATTTATGTAGTATATCAACACCACAAATATGGTTTTGTCAAGATCGTTTGGGTAATACAGCTTTACATTACGCTAGTAATAAGAAATTATTGCAGCTACTTGTTGAGTCTGTACCTGAATCAATGAGGAAGAATTTAATGTACCTGACAAATGACGACAAACAGACGGCGCTGCATATTATTGTACAAAGGAGAATAACTGGTTCATCTTCTGTCGTGGAATACTATCTCAATACCGTACCGTGTGCTGATGAGTTGGTCTGCATCCAAGATGGACTTGGAAAGACAGCATTACATTATGTTAGCGTGATCGAAAGGGCAAGCTTACTCATAGACGCGGCTGAAGATCGGCTAGCTTATATGAACATTATAGACGACGAAGGAAACACAGCGTTGATGTCGATGGTTGATCGTGGAGCTGTAGAGGTTATGGAGTTTGTGTTAGATAGCATGGATGAACAGGAAGTGGTGTCTGCGCTGCTGAAACAAAATAAAAAGAAACAAAATATACTACACATCGCTTGTATATCACCGCTAGTAGAGCAGCTGTACGAAGTACTAGAGGACTATTTAGACTACGCGCAGGTAGAAGATTTATTCACTGCAGATAAATACAATAATACTCCCTTCACCTACCTCATCGCTAGATTTTGTACTCGTTTATTCGCTCAGTTCATTCTAAAATTCCCTTTAATCAAGCGAAAAATATTCTTGTTACAAGAAAATTACAACAGCACAAACTGTCTTTTGATTTCTGAGCAAAAACAATTTAACAGCAAGTTTTATATACAAAATGTATTATGTAATGATGAGCATAGGTCGCTTGAGACTTTATACTTGCATACACTAGAGAATATGAGTTATGGTTCATTCCAGTCGTTAGTAGGCTATATTCGCTCACCAGAAGAACATATTAAATATGATGAAGACTTATACAAAGTGATGTTATATTCACTAAATATATATTCACTTCATCATCTGCATTTCTCAACATACAGTCAAGTTACTGCTGCTACTTCTACACTACAGAAAGGCAATATGCAGGTAATATAGTACAGACAATATAGCTTATTATTAATTCAACCAAAATATGAAATAACCAGCGCTGTAAAAAGTATACGGAAAAGTGCATTTTTGGTCTAGCTTTTCAAAATAATAATATTAGAAATATTTCTTCTAGCTATAGAAATATCTGCAAGCTTTTTCGCCGCTATACCATGCTATATATTTTACTAGCAATTCTTGTCTTTAAAAAAAGTTTCTCTGGCTTGATTGTTTGTGCATGATTCTGTTTTTGTTAGACATTGCGCTAATATTTGTATTCATAGCAAACTAATAATATAAACAAAACTCCTCTGCCACCTCCAATCCTCCTCTACTTTGATGTCGATAAGAACTCTATAGAAAAAATACAGAAACAACTCTATGATCTGGATGTACCTGGCAGACATAGCGGGCTCAAGGTTTGTGTAACTCCATGATTTACTTAACTTTACCAAAGAGCTACACAAAACTATACAAAATGTTATATAAAGCACATAGGGTAGACAACTTCCGTTAAACTTTTTCAAATGCTGACTGATTGTTATAATACTTACAGGTAATAGTAGTAAGATATTCTATCTCTGATGTGGTTAGATATTTGTCTCCCCCTGGACCTGACTTTATTATCATCACTTTAGTATCTGCACACTCAGACTGTGACCTGTAAGTATACACGTTATATTACTTTTACTTCTCCAGTACTGTTAGTGACCGATAGAATAAAAAATGTCTACTTTTTGTAACTAAATATACTTTAGTGTAATGTTCTACATTTGTAAATAATTATTAGATATGAATGTTACTTCGTATGCCTATCTGACTAATTTTACGAGCAATTATATATTGTGTTGTTCTAGGTTTTCAGATCTGCAAGGAAAGTCTTTTAAAGATGTTGAACACTTGCTGGGATACTTAAGGAACAAGGAGGGAGTTGAGTACATCAACGTCAACACTACTATGGCAAAGAATTATGGGAAGGCACGTAGCAGACTATCTGAGGATGTGAAGCTGTTGAATGGTGCTAGTAAAGGGAAAGCTCTAATTATACATAACAGAACAAACAGAGAGAAGTGGGAGATAGAACATGAACATGCGTGCAGAGTACTTGATAACCAACTTGGGCTACAGGTAGATATACTTCGGCTCATGGATGAAATATAACAGGATTGCCAGAAACCCGAACGGGGTGTAGCCAATTTTGGCCAATGGGAAGTCATCCATGGCGCCCATATTGAACTGGTTGTTCGGAGCGGAAACATAAACTACTATAGCAGCTCGAAAAATAATCGTAAATATTTGTATTAACGCGATGTTCTGATTTTCTAGTTTCGGAGCGGAAGCTGCATAAAGTTTGCCACATACCAAAGATTACATATATGTTATCGTTGGCATATACAGTTTTGTTCTCGGAGCGGATATGGTATTGTAAGTAAAAATAGTTGAATCGTCAAAACTAGCGCAGTATCCCACGGCGTGAACTTAACGTGTAAAAACTCGTAAGAAAACGATATTTATCACGAGATCCAAGTGGTCTTGAACATTTCGGAGCAGTATGGCGGTTCCCACAAACGGCTACATTTGGCTCGTCACAAAATTTCTATTACGCGGCCGCAGCTGGCAATCCTGTTATATTTCATCCATGCTTCGGCTATACTCAGTAACATCTATACATTGTATTGAGTTATATGGAGCTAAATTGAAACAAACCGAAATGATTTGTAATGAATATAACAGGTTAGAGATCAATTATATTATGATATTAAATATATATAGGTGGAGTGTTTGTATGACAAGTCAGCTGATGACATGCTGACAGCAATATCAGAGTTCTCTAAGTCATCTGGACATGGTTCATTGGTAGCTCTATCCATCATGTCCCATGGTGATACAAGAGATAATATCTGTGGAGATGTTGGTAGTGGTGGTGTATGTTCTGTACAACAAGTGGTGGATGCCTTGTGTCAGCCACCCATACAATCTGCTACTAAGGTACACAGTCTAAGTCAAATAATATTTTTGAGATCAGCAATTTGTTTTTATCCATTACTTGCTTTTTTAATAATATATTGATTAGTTGGTATTTCTCAACTTCTGTCGAGGCCCAATTCATAACAAAACTAACAGAACCAATCAAAGTTGGGAGAGCACAGAACTGAAGGTTATAGCTCAGCTGTCTGCGTATGACTCAATTAGAGCTAATGTGACCCAAGACAGGCTTGACAGCGTGAGACAGCATCATCCATTTCCTTCTGTTGATGTACCAATGAACTGTTATATATGTTATTCTACATTAGCAGACACAAAGTATGTATTCTCTCTCTCCCTCGCCCCCCTGTCCCCTCTTTATTTATCTCCTTGTAGCTTTCTCCGTATCCCTTCTTGTACCTTTTACCATCCCTTTCCGTCACTTCCCCGCTATTTCCCTTCTCTTCTATCTTTTTTTCTCATCTGAATTCTTTGCTGCAAAGGGATACAATGCTGTAAAACTCTTCCAAATATTTTTGCTGAATCTTATTTCACTAAAAAAAACTTTTAAATTTTTGAAAAGACGGCAACTAGTTTTTTTGGTCATAAAACCAAATTGGTAAGCAAATACATGCAGCTTTTTATTTCAGGTCTCTGCTGTACAGTCCAGCGACTAAACAAGCCAACAAGATGTTTGACTGTCTATCAGAACATCTAACTAATATCTACAAGTACAGTACTTTAGACAAGAGAGTAGTTAGTACACATGCACTCAACAGTATATCCACATCTGTACAAGATGTAGCTACTTCTACACAACAACTACATAGAGTAGAGTTAATCCCACTTCTCATAGATGTAACTGGTATAGTTAGAGAGAAGTCTAGGTTTACTCAGTATATGAACCTCTGCTATGCTCTAAATAAAGACTCTAAACCACTGGTTGTGGAGATTTTACCTGCTGGTAATTAAACACTAGAGCTAAATTTGGTTTCTTTGACTTACTCATTGGACAAACAATTTTAGACTTGGTAGGTTGTATTGCAAAAGTTTGTGATTGTCTCCCCGTCGTCAACACAGCACGCTGTCAGTAATATCTATAGACATATTTGTAAATATTTAACCTAATAAAAAAGTATAGTGGAAAAAGATGGTCCAAGGAACTACTTGTCAACTACAAAATGCTTCGTGTTTCAAAAAAAGTTGAAAAATTTTGCAAACACATGAAACATCTTGTAGTCGGCTAGTAGTTTCTTTGACCATCTTTTTCTACGATCTTTTATTATTAGTATAATTGCACCTCAAATTTTTCTTGTTGAGCACTCTTTTACTCACCTTAGTTTTGACTGCTTTTACCATTCTCTGGGTATAATATTTATAATTATTTATTTAATTGTTTTTATTTCATATGCATCCGTGCATACTTTTTAATAACCTTCCCAGTCATGCACTGAAATACATATTTATAGTTATATAATATAAAACATTGATGTATTGAACGCCAAATAAGGTTAAGTGTTCTTTTGCTCTCTTTGTCTGTCATATATTATTTGCAAAACATCTGCTACTATAAAGGCAGAATTTTAGGACATTGTGCTTGGAGTTGCCTACTCTGGTGAGACAATTGACAAGTTTATAACTTTATTTTTAATCAAGAGAAGACAACTACTAGAGCTGTACAGCGAATAAGTTTTTCAGACCGAAATGAATCAAAGTATTGCTTATTTTCTCTTGAAATCATTAAAAATTTTAGCAGATAAAATTACGTGTAATCAGATTTTTAACCATTTGAACAAACTACGAAATTTTATTTTTTTCTTAAAATGCATTGTTGAGTTGGTCAGACAAAACAAATACTTGGTTTAAATACATTGGCACGATTGAACAAAGCTTGAACCCTTGTGCTATTTTCTAAAACAACAATGCTATAAAATACTCGGCGATTGAAAACCTTACGCCGTTACATGTATGTATAATTACACTTCAATATTACTTGTAAAGTTTTTGAACAATGCTCCGCCTACTAATACGTCAATAGGTGTTGTGGAGACGGCCATATACAGTAGGGAATGGCCAATGATTTCTAAAGAAAAACTCTTATTGAGCGTGGATGAACATAACAAATTGATCATGTGCTTAGCAGCAACACAATACACGTTGTCATAACAAACGCCGACGTAGCACATGTGCTTTGTCGCTATTAGCCTAGTATAGAGTTCAGCAGACTAGCGGGGATAGTGCACTGAGAGCTACAACTGAAACTAGTAACAACTTACTTTCTAAGATGCCTGAGGAATCGGTGAAAGTTGCTGTGAGAGTTCGACCATTCATATCCTTTTGTCTACTAACTAGTAGTACTACTACTCATGGCAAGTGATATACTTTTGCTGCACTTAGCCAACTTATTAATCATATTCAAATGTGCGAAAACTGAATCAAATATGAAATCTACAAACCAAACAGCATTGCCATTTTTCTTTGTTCATCAGTTTTGAAAAATTAATATTTGTGAAAACCAACTTTTGTTTAGAAAAATTCAACTCGTTGAAAATGGTAGAATGATAAAACGACTTTCCCGTTTCATCTAACAGTTCCAATTTTTTGTTAAAACAAGTTCTCGCACAGTACGCTGAGTAGAAGTAATGAAATATTGGTTACCCACTTGTGCACTTTTGAGCGAGAGGTATTAATCCTTAACACTTTCTATACAATAAACGCGAACGGGCGAGAAATGCAAATTGCATCGTGGACATGAAAGGTATCGAGACAACCTTGACCGACCCAGACGGAGATGATGAGCCAAGGAAGTTTGCCTTTGACTACAGTTATTGGTCGTTTGATGGAAGCAAGGCTATGGACAATGGCTACTACGGCCCTGACCCTAGCCACCCAAACGGGAAGAAGTTTTGCGACCAGGTAGGGAAAACATTTCGCTGCAAATGTGATTTGGTTTCATACATTTTCCTCATAGTGAAACTAATCCGATTGAAGCGCTCTCCTCACAGCTTCCAAACACGTTTGTACTTTCAAGCTAAAGAAAGTTTTTGAATGAAGAGTCAATCTTTTGAGAGTGGCAGCAGAAAACCAATATAATGCTTTTATTAGTAGCTAATTACTAGACCCAATACGTATTACAGAACACGGTGTTCAACGACCTGGGAGTTGGAGTGCTAAACAATGCTTGGGAGGGATTCAATTCTACTCTATTCGCCTACGGACAGACTGGAAGTGGGAAATCTTGGTCTGTGGTTGGTTACGGCATCAATAAAGGTAGATATTTGTTTAGCATTGTTACTATTGAAACAGCAAACAAAAATATATGCGCAACACAACTATAGGAAAATGTGTTACACAGTATGTCGACCTAGTTCTAGACATTGTATACCTAATGCCTTCAATAACATTCGATGCAAGCTTCCTAACTTTCTATTGTTGCCCTACCAAACATATAAAATGAAATTCAATCATTCTGTATGCATCACAGAATGTAAAACTTTTTTTCAAGCTGTCATGTTGGTTATTGCAGGAATTGTGCCACTGTTCTGTGAGAAAATATTCAATCAAATAGAGGAAAAGAAAGCTGCAGGAGACACTACTGAGTTTCAGATTATATTTAGTATGTTAGAAATATACAATGAGGAGGTGCGAGACCTTCTTGTAGCCTCAAATCCTCGTGGAGGTATGAGGGTTAGAGAGAACCCAGCGACCGGATTTTATGGTAAGTATTATTTCAGAAACCGATCGGCCATTTTGTAATGTGTGCTTTACGTAAACTTTTGACACTGCAAGTTCAAAGAAACCATGTTTAATGTCAACAGGGCGTTATACAATGGAATATTAAACATAGAAGCATAATATCCAGGGATGTTTACTGAGAGATTATAAATGTTGTACCATGGGACTTTTTTTGATGAAAAATTCATAAATATTATAGTGGCTGAAAAGTAATAATTTTGAAAATATGCCAAAATTTAGTAACTCGAAACAACCAACATACATGTTCGCACTGAATCTAAAAACATCCTCAGGAGTTGTTTCCTCAACCTGTGACTTGATACTTTTAGCTCAAGGACTCACAAAGTTTCCCGTGTCTAGTTACGCTGGTATAGAAAGCAAGATGGCGGAAGGCACAGAAAACCGTACCGTAGCAGCGACGCAGATGAATGCAACCAGCAGCAGAGCTCATACAATTGTCTCCATTACTTTTGTACAAAAATACAAAAATGCTGCCGGAGCAGAGACAGCAAAACAATCAGTAGTGAATTTAGTGGATTTGGCTGGCAGGTACAAGAACAACTTACTAGAATCGAAAAAATAAAAACAGTTTTTTAAATTTGCTAGTGAGACTTACAAAATAAATATATTTTGATGATACTAATCTAAAAAAATACTATTTTAATTTTTTGTTTGTTTTTATTTTTGTAAGATTTGTGCAAGGAGTTTTACTTGTTTTGTCTGCAGCGAAAGAGCAGAAAACACTGGAGCTACTGGTGATAGGTTGAAGGAAGGTGCAGCTATTAACCAGTCACTTAGTAGTCTAGGAAACTGTATCGCTGCATTGGCAGACAACTCCAACGGTAAAAAAGTGAGGGTACCATTCCGAGACTCTGTACTGACAAAACTGCTGAAGAACGCACTTGGAGGAAACAGCAAGACTGTGATGGTAAGTAGTTGAAAAATTTAATAAAAGCGCTTTGGGATACTAGACTTGGTTTTGATCCTGTGAACAGTGAACTATGGTGGAAACACTCTACCACTGAGCTAAATCAACTCTTTACAGACAAGTGATCAATAATATTGACATAAATACACAAAAGTAAAACAGGAAATGTTCAGTTTAAATAACAAAGTGTAATTTTGATATCTATGCAGATTGCAGCCATAAGTCCAGCTGACATCAACTATGCTGAGTCGCTATCCACCCTGCGATATGCTGACCGTGCAAAACAAATCAAAACCATAGCTGTGGTAAATGAAGACCCAACAGAAAAGCTGATCAGAGAACTACAAGAAGAAAACGACAAACTGAAACAAATGCTAGAGTCTGATGGGGTTGAGATACCTGAAGGTGATGGCGAGCACGGGATTGAGAAACAAGAAGGAATGTCCAAAGCGGGTAAAGATTACGGCTATAAGTGGATCGTTGCTAAAATAGTTAATATTAATAAACTTCTGATTGTCAGATAAAATAATTATTGGTTGCAATGCTTAATGTCTTAATAATAAATTACAGAAATGGATGAGATGAAAAAAGAACTGGAAGAAGAATATCAAGAGGCACTTCAGGAAAATGAAAAAAAGATGGCAGAGATGCAGAAGAACTATGAAGACATGCTCAAAGAGGCTCAGGAACAAGATGCTGTAAGTAGCTATTGATACTTGAAATGAGAGGATAACTCCAAATCGACAAGCCCGAGATAGCTCTATGTCAATGGTAGCAGGATGACTCTTTACATTATATGTAGTAATAGAATAAATCCAAATTAGTATTAGTGAGATAAATCTATGTCAATGGAAGTAGAAAAACAACTCTGTGCAATACTTTTAGATGTAGGACAACTCCAAATCATGACTATGTGAAGCATTGGTTTTGAAGCAACGTTTACCCTTAATGACCTTTTTGTGTGTATGTAGCCACAAGCTGAGGCCAAGGCTAGTGCAGCTGAAAAAGTCAAAACCCAAGACTATTTGACCAACCTGAACATGGATCCAGCGCTGTCTGGTCACATTAGACACTTCCTTAATGGAGAGATGTCTATTGGTAACAAGAGAGGAGAACCAACAGATATTTGTCTTCCAGGTATGTGTGGGCTTTTGAGTGCACCAGCAAGAAAAAACTTATTTAAAAAAACAGTGATATATTCAAGAGTAATAAAAGATCATGACTGTTTTACAAAAAAATATGCTGTGAGAAATATATTTATTCTCTATCATGTACATTTTGTGATATAACAGGACCCAGTATACTGGAGAAACACGCTACCATGTCAGGAGGCACTGGATCCTACAGCATAGAAAAATGCTCTGAAACTGCCAGACTTCTGGTTAATGGAGAGCCTATCCAGGAAGCAACCAAACTTAACCATCTGGACAGGTGAGGAATTTTATAAATAAACTTTTGAAATATAATTTACCAAATAGGAGTTGTGTCCCTTGTCTTTGCGTGAACCTCAATAAATTAATACTGATATGACGGTAGGTTGATGTTTGGTACGACACAACTGTATATATATGTGGATCACACCAAGCCAGTTGAGCTGCCAGAATATGCCGATGCGATGGAGGAGGTGGCAAAGAGTGCTGGTTTTGACACAACGGATGAGGAGAAATCTCCTGGTGAGAAATCGTACAATAATGTAAAATAAAATGAAAAAGCAAAAAAAAATTTCATTACCAATCTGATGAAAAAACATTTGACACATTAATGAACACTTAAATTTAATAACTTCACCACTTAGCAAATGAAAAATTGAACTGAAATCTCATCAGCCAAAGTTAATAACTCTCAGTTTACTCATATGAGAAGTTGTTTGCTCCCATGTAAGAGCACACAACTCCAATATTCAATAACGCTACGTCAAACTCTATTTCACCAGATGAGATGCTACTAAAAGAAGATGTGCTTGAGATCTTACCATCTATCGAGGAGGCAAACTCAATCTCTGAAGAAATGGACAAGAAAGTTACATTTGAAGCAATGATTGTCTCCCCTGAATCCAGAGGAGTGATCAGTGGTAAACCAGAAGTGAGCAAATGAAATGATATCATTTACCAAAACGTCTGGACCTTAGAGTGCCGCCACAAGTGGTTTAGCTGTTGGAGCGAGGCCCGGCATTTGGAATGCCCTAGAGGCACAGCAAAACCAAAATCATTAAACTATAAAAGTTCTGGAAAACTTGAAATTTTTTCAAATGCAACAAAAATTATCAAGCAAAGGTGATGTGAAAATCTTAAAAAGATGTGAAAATATCTTGCAGACATCAATGTGTACATCCGTGTATTGTAGTTATTTGTACATGTGAAGAACATAGAGACAGGTCTAGAATACTATTGGCCACGGGAGAAGTTCTACAACAGGATGTTTGTCATGAAAGAGCTCTTCAATAAATATGACGACGATGACGATGAATTTGACGGAAAACTAGCTGAGGTAAGTCTATCGAATCTATCTAATGATTTAATTTTCTGTCAACTTTTTAAAATTTAATTCCAAAATGATCAGCAAAATTGAAAGAGCTTAGTTGAGTTTTGGTGTTAAATCTGCAATTATTCTATGAAAATCTACGCATGCCATTCCAGGAAAGAGATCCTTTCCAAATGAACCCAAAAGAAGACGTACACATCGGAAGTTTGAAAGTTTACCTGCAATCACTGGCCTACAATATTGAACTGAAAGAACAACTAGACATCATTGACTACCAATCAGAGCAAATCGGAGTCTGCAATGTAAGTAGTTATTCTACTACAATTGACGGAATCGTCTCCCTTGCATGCGATTTATTCAAACAACGCGCAATCCAAAAATTTTCTAGGTTGAAGTTCATCCGTGCACGGCTAAAGGCAAAATATTCAAACCAGAAGATGATGTGTTTGTTGATGATCCCAAACAGCTGATTGGACAAGAATTTCACTTCAAAGTGAAAATAGCCGGAGCTAGAGGACTCCCGAAACGATATAACGTAATGCTATCTTATTTGTATATATTATTTTGTACATTTACGTCATTGATCGCATAATATATTTTATTTATATTATATGTTATTTATAAATTTAAATGTAAGGCGATAACAATTTAGATAAATCTAGGGATAGTCGGTGCGACACATCATGCACGACAGCGGTTAAAATATTTTTGATTTTGGATCAGATTATGATCTAGGCTCTATTAATTGTGATTCTACGATTGTAGGAGATCTACGGAGAATACAGATTAGCAAAAGACGTAGACCCTGTTAGAACTAAACCAATCGCAGGAACCAACAATCCTGATTGGAGGCTTGAAAAACAGTACGATTTCCCTTGTTTAACAGAAGAGGTAAGTTGATTTGTAATTCTAATGGAATCATCTCCCCTTGACAATCAATAATACAAAAACTTTTTACTTGACGCTTGACCTATGCAGGAGTTGAAGTATCTGATGGAGGGGTGTTTCATGGTACGGATATTCGGCAAACAGAATGCAAGTGCTGCCACTCGACACCTGGATACCAAGAAAGAACTTCGTAAGAAAAAAGCTGCCAGAGGATCAGTGACTTGTGCAACAAAGACGGTCAAGGTCAGTTAAAAATTTTATTAACTCAACGAAAGTTTAAATTCAGAAGCAAAATATTCTAAACACTTATTGATGTGAAATGAAATACTTTGTCATACAATTTTAGCGAAAAATCGATCCAAACAACATGAGACTACAGCAGCAAGCAGATGTGGCTACTGCCCGAAATGACAAGCTCAACAACAGACTGGTTAGTGAATGCAAATAATAATAATTATCAATCAATAATAATTATTGTTAACCAATAATAATAATTATTATTATTAAGCAATAATAATAGTTATTACTGATTATTATTGCAGAGAAAATCCATTTCAAAAATAATTAATATGATTCCTATTTTAGGAATGGCTGAAAGACCTACTCAGGGAAGCAAGCAAGAAATCTAAGAAGAAAGTACCGACCCGTCTTGTGATAGCCATTTTAGAAGCAAAGAATCACAAACAGGCTAAAAGAATAATAGCTTCTCTCGGAAAAGCAAAAGGCGGAGGTAAAAACAGACGAAAAAATTCCAAATCATCTGAACCAGATGAGCCTGTGTTACAGAAAGGAGACAAATCCGATTCGGAATCGGATCAATCCGAAGACGAAGATTTCTTGTCCAACTTAAACATGTATGTCAACAGACTCTTCGCTATGTCATGTGACCCATTCGACCGTTTACCGTGACATTTTATTTGAGTGTAAGATAAATTAACATATTGCTGCAGATTACAGTTTCTGTGCTGCCAAATAAATTAAGGTCACAAGGCATTAGCAAAGAGTGCCTGTTGACATCTATATGAGCAGGCTGAATGGGTTGCATACATTGTGAAACGAGATCAACTTTGCAAAACAATTATTAGTTCAGTATTGTTAAATTATTTGCTTTCATTACATTAGACGAATTTTAACATGAAGCTTGTGAAAAAATAAGATGTGTAGATTCAAAATAGAAGACTTTAGCTGGACAAAACTCCACTTGTGATTGAAATTTTTTCATATTCAAAACTCGAAAAAATTGATGCCAAACCCACTTGACAACATACTTGTTAAAATGTTGAAAAAAATGTTTAATAATTAAATGAGAAATCTTTGTTTTTATGTAAATGTAAATTCAAAACCATTGTGGTCGAGACCAAGCTTGTATATTGTTAATCATTTACCATTACAAGTCTCATGTTAAATATATTTTCTGTCTATTTCTAGAACATTCCGACTCCGACTCTGAAGAGGAAGTAGATGTGGACATGCTCCAAGCACAATCTTGTACATGCTCAATATCATAGACATCTCAATGATAAACTACTGCATTGCTCTTCCTCTTTCTCATCAGTAGCTTCATGGAATAGAGATGTCAAGTCTATTCTATGAATTTGATGAGATTTATTATTATTGTTATTTGTTTTGTATATTATTCTCATGTTTTTTGGATACATCTCTTCCTCAACACAGTATGTTAATCATTCATAACAGATTATTGTATTCTGTAATTATTTATTCCCAAGGTCGAAATAATTAAAAGAGCAGAAAATATCACACGCATAACTTTGCTTGTATGGAGCAAAAAGCCATAAAAAAAGAAAAATGAAAAAGGAAAATAATACCGGTGTAGTTATGATTAATGAGCTTGTCTGAAAATGTGAAAAAAAATTGAGGATTCTGTTTTTTCGGCGCATTACGTAGCCAATTGTTTACAAAAGAGATTTTTACTACACAACATGCACTCCACTAGCTACAATCGGAGGGATGTTCACTGAGAGATTACGGGAATGTGACCTAGCTTTTGACTGGGTAAAGGCAAGTAAATCATCGACAGAATCAGTTGTTTGAATACTCTTGTTAGTCGGAGTGTTTGCCATAGTAGGACCTGGCGGAATTTTACACCCTTCTACATTCCTATCTAGCTCTCTCTTGGCAAGAATAAGTACCACTACCATCAGCATGATAGTTATCGCCACCTGCAAAACATCATTTTTGAAGAGTAGTCATAAAAAATTGCATGGCATAAGCGTAAGTCTGTTTTCAAATTATTATTTTCATTGAAAGTTACAATAAATGAAAAAATTTCAGAGCCAGCAAAAACTGGCATTTAAAAACTGTACTACTCATGAAATGGTTAGTCATACAAATTGATGGAGCTTTCAAACAATTTCGTGAATAACTTACTTGCATAATAATTACTTACTTAATAACTTACTAGATTAAATGCAATATTATAAGTACACCTGAACAACTTAACATTCTGCTTTATAATTATTTGTTTTTTTTTTAGGATGAAACGGTTGAGAGGTTAAAACGAATGCAAGTATCAGCGATAAATTATTGTATTTAAAAAAAAACCTTGGTTAACACAATACTGTCAGCAGAATGACAAATTCTGCATAGTCTGCCAGTCATAATCATTTGGACAAGTGCCAAGTTTGTTGGTGTAGCTCTGCATGTAGTAATATGAGAGCAAAAACATATTCACTGTAGGGACATTCCTAGCCTATTCACCGTAGGGACATTCCTAGCCTATTCACCGTAGGGACATTCTCAGCCTATGCACTGCAGGGACATTCCTAGCCTATTCACTGTAGGGACATTCCTAGCCTATTCACTGTAGGGACATTCTCAGCCTATGCACTGCAGGGACATTCCTAGCCTATTCACTGTAGGGACATTCTCAGCCTATGCACTGCAGGGACATTCCTAGCCTATTCACTGTAGGGACATTCTCAGCCTATTCACCGTAGGGACATTCCTCGCCTATTCACCGTAGGGACATTCTCAGCCTATTCACTGTAGGGACATTCTCAGCCTATTCACTGTAGGGACATTCTCAGCCTATGCAGTGTAGGGACATTCTCAGCCTATGCACTGTAGGGGCATTCTCAGCCTATTCACCGTAGGGACATTATCAGCCTATTCACTGTAGGGATAATCTCAGCCTATGCACTGTAGGGACATTCGCAGCCTATGCACTGTAGGGACATTCTCATCCTATTCACTGTAGGGACATTCTCAGCCTATGCACTGTAGGGACATTCTCAGCCTATGCCCTGTAGGGACATTCTCAGCCTATGCACTGCAGGGACATTCTCAGCCTATGCACTGTAGGGACATTCTCAGCCTATGCACTGTAGGGATCTTCTCAGCCTATTCACTGCAGGGACATTCTCAGCCTATGCACTGTAGGGACATTCTCAGCCTATGCACTGTAGGGACATTCTCAGCCTATGCACTGCAGGGACATTCTCATCCTATTCACTGTAGGGACATTCTCAGCCTATGCACTGTAGGGACATTCTCAGCCTATTCACTGTAGGGACATTCTCAGCCTATGCACCGTAGGGATATTCTCAGCCTATTCACTGTAGGGACATTCTCAGCCTATGCACCGTAGGGATATTCTCAGCCTATTCACTGTAGGGACATTCTCAGCCTATTCACTGTAGGGACATTCTCAGCCTATGCACCGTAGGGATATTCTCAGCCTATTCACTGTAGGGACATTCTCAGCCTATGCACCGTAGGGATATTCTCAGCCTATTCACTGTAGGGACATTCTCAGCCTATTCACTGTAGGGACATTCTCAGCCTATGCACTGTAGGGACATTCTCAGCCTATGCACTGCAGGGACATTCTCAGCCTATGCACTGTAGGGACATTCTCAGCCTATGCACTGTAGGGATATTCTCAGCCTATGCACTGTAGGGATATTCTCAGCCTACTCACTGTAGGGACATTCTCAGCCTATGCACTGTAGGGACATTCTCAGCCTATGCACCGTAGGGATATTCTCAGCCTATGCACTGTAGGGACATTCTCAGCCTATGCACTGTAGGGACATTCTCAGCCTATGCACTGCAGGGACATTCTCAGCCTATGCACTGTAGGGACATTCTCAGCCTATGCACCGTAGGGATATTCTCAGCCTATGCACTGTAGGGACATTCTCAGCCTATGCACTGTAGGGACATTCTCAGCCTATGCACTGTAGGGACATTCTCAGCCTATGCACTGTAGGGACATTCTCAGCCTATGCAGTGTAGGGACATTCTCAGCCTATGCACTGTAGGGACATTATCAGCCTATTCACTGTAGGGACATTCTCAGCCTATGCACTGTAGGGACATTCTCAGCCTATGCACTGTAGGGACATTCTCAGCCTATGCACTGTAGGGATATTCTCAGCCTATTCACTGTAGGCACATTCTCAGCCTATGCACTGTAGGGACATTCTCAGCCTTAGCACTGTGGGGATATTCTCAGCCTATGCACTGTAGGGACATTCTCAGCCTATGCACTGTAGGGACATTCTCAGCCTATGCACTGTAGGGATATTCTCAGCCTATGCACTGTAGGGACATTCTCAGCCTATGCACTGTAGGGATATTCTCAGCCTATTCACTGTAGGGACATTCTCAGCCTATGCACTGTAGGGACATTCTCAGCCTATGCACTGTAGGTACAAGTTACTTGATGTGAAGACACTTTAGATGTAGGCCATCGATAAATCTATCATCTGAGACAATACTAAGTAACTGAGTAAGCTCTCCGACATTTGACCCAGAATAGTGATTCATTTATGACATTTTTCTGAATAAATCAGCGATAAAACTGCAACTTGCATGGAGGAACAGCTGGTAGTCACTCATTTTGATGATGTTACAGCAGAGGTATCTAACAGCCGATTCTTTATTTACAAAAAGCAACTGGCGAGCTCGAGCACACTATAAGGGCGTATCGGAGTAATAACGAAAGACCAAAGATTATTTGTTTACAGCTTGTCATGGTTACCTGGAGAGAGAGTAAGATCCAAGTAGCCAACGAGTTGTCAGTGATAAATATTTCTGCTATGGAACGGAATGTAGAGCCCATGTAGGAATAGGCTATCTGTGTGAAAGATAAACCGAGCAGAGAACAGGATAGGTAGGGTAGCGTCTTTATTTTTGATACCTACAAACAGCAGAGAGACAATGAAGGGGATGTGACATTTTTTTGTGAACTTTCTCATAAACTAAAAGATTTTAACAACTATACTATGCTATCGAATTCTGAAATGTCATTTGAAAAATTAGTATAGAAAAGTAGCTGATAAAAAAACACTGGCGACAGTTTGTAACAACAAATTTACTACTTACTGCAAATATAGCATTCTGCAAACCAAATGGTATAGGAGTAAACCTCATCAGAAAGACTAGTTTGTAACCATAGCGACCAGATACGACTTCCATTAGGGCTCTTGCTTTAGAGTTCATTACGTATGTACGCTCAACGTAACCCTGTAGAGTGATTCAACAGAATAAATGACTATTTTATAGACTAGAAAAATGTGATAGGGGATCGGACACTTTCCACGAGGGAATCATTTGGTCTTGCGTTGCCAAAGAGAAATGCTGCTGTCCTTCAGCACAATGAAGTGCAAGGAAAATTCATCACTTTTTGTATCCAAAAGGAAATAGCGTTATTCAAGATATAGATATGAACGTAGAGAAGCTAACGCAGACGAAACTGGGGCAAATAACCTTCTAAAACTTCAAATCTAACAAAATATTTATTAAAAAGCAATAAGAAATATTTCAACGCTTTTTCTAGGAAATGCCAACATTCTTTTCTAACAATGTAAAAAAAATTTTGATGTTTCTTGCAGGAGTCGTCTACTTTCATCATTAAGGAAAAATGCCAAAATTTCCAGAAGTGAGGGGGGAAATGATATTTTATTTTGCCAGAAATAAGTATTCATGTGGACACACCCAAAAGTAGATAAAAATTTTCTTCTACACTCCATAATCTGAAATTGTTACATCATTTTCGATGTGTTTTAGAAGATGGTTTACACTCATTACTGAATTGTCTGAATTCACGCATATCTACGCTTGTTTCAATTCTTATGATTTATAATTTCTTTAAAAAACAATACCAAATGCGCCAATTGACATACCTACCTTGCAAAACTTGCGCATGACCAAGTGAGAGAATGACAGGCCAAAGGCTACACAAAGTGAAGTTATTATGGCACCAAAGATAAATCCGTAGATGTAACCACAAGCTATGTTTAGCAGTACGTATCCCGACATGACAGGAAATGCTACCATCGAGAACATAACGGCAAACAATAGCAAGCTCCGCCACCAGTCTAATGAATCTATGTAGATTAGCATGTCTATGATATATTGTCGACCTAAAACTATTGATATTAGTACTAGTGTGAGAAGAGCTATAGTAGGGAAGGATGCAGTGAGCAGAGATTTGTGGTCCGAAATGCTGACGGAGCCAGTTGGACGATTGCTAGAATCAGAGGCAGACTTAGTAGCGGACAAGCCATCTTCTAGCCTGGATTCGCTGTCAATTTTAGTTTCTTCGCGTGTCATGTTCTGTCCAAGAGAACGGCGAAACGCCTCAAAGATCATCAGGGATACCTTTTCTGCCAATCAAAAAGGACGGACAACTGCATGTGAGCACATGTATATATTGGTACCTAATGAATCGCAGAACCTGGTTTCCGGTCTGACACATTAAAATAATGGTTATATTTCAGAACGATACTATAATTTACCAACTAAACAGCTTGCAAGAAGCATTAGTTATGTTTATCATGCAATAAATCGACACTGAGTGATAAAACCCCAATAAACAACAGATAAATATACATGCATGAATCTATAGATGGTGGTGAGTGATGCAGCGCAGCATGCAACAGTATAGAATCATGTTCACATTAAACTAAGCGGAATACATAAACGCACCTTCGTTTCAGGCACATCTCAGCCTAGCCGAGTACATAAACAGCTTTCATTCGTTGGCCTGACTCTCCGGTATCTGTAATCAGATACTTATTATGAAGGCAGTCATTGATGAGCTGGTCAAGATCTCTAGGGACTAATACCTGGCAACATTTCTGTGATCTCTCCCTCACTATTATTTTCATCATTGTTCAACAATGAAATGTAAGTAGATAGAGCAAGTCATCAATTTAAATTCTTCATTTTACAGAATTTTGTGGACGTTGATGAAACCTAAGGTCGTTTTATATCATTTTAGTAGTAGCAGTAATACTCGTCATATTTGAATACGCCCACCCCCACTACTAGCACCAAACTCTTCCTCCAATCCAACACCCCCACTCTACCCCCCCTTACCCTTCCCCATCTATGCTCTACATCTCACTCTTTACCTTGTTCTAACTCGCCCTGTTCAATCACTGCTTTACTATACCCTCTCCATATCTCCCCCTTTCCCCGCTCTGTTTGATAGAAGTAATTTACTATTACAATCTTATTGTATTAACTGCTATGGGCAAACAGCTGACAAAAACAAAAAGCTATGCAAGAAAAGCGCAAATATGCTCCTTGCAAAAAATATAATTAGTCCTAAACCATTTAGAAATACTTATTTGACACTCGAACCATCTGATATTAGCAAAACCATTTTTTAATTATCTCACCTTGCATACATTAGAAAATTTTTTTCCTGAAGGCCGATTTTTTCACAAAAAGTGGAAAACTGCTGTTTATTTTACTGTCAATGATTCTATTTTCCTTCGTTTGCCGCGATCGTCTAGAATAAAGCATGTTTGATTTTCACCAGCGGGTCTCACGATTAGTGATTATTTCCTGACGCTGATTGGTCAATGCACATCGCTTGTGTCCACTTTTTCCTACCTTGATTTTCTCAGCCGTGACAGCCCATGCGCTCACTATAAACTGTTGATAAGCACCGTTGTGCACAATCGTTGTGTGTGGTGTGCAGCAACGGACCACAGGAGGTAAACTTCTCTCAAAGTGTTAAACTCGTGTGCGTAAAATCCTGTGTGTGGAGAGGCCTTTGCATCCATGAAAAAAATTAATGGGCACTACATTTGCTACCTTCCAAATTGCAGGTAACTCTGCTCTATCAATTGAATATTTGAAAACTTTGGTAACTATTTAGGCACAGAAGATGATATCGATGTGCAAGTCTTCTTTTCCAATGCCATCAGGGCCTGTTGCCTTACCTTGTTTTAACCCTTCCAATAGTTTTCAAGCTCCCTTTTCCCAAATCTTTATGATTTGGCCAGACCTACCTAATTTTATTTTAACTAGTTTGTGGAATGTATGATGTAAAACACTTTGGAAAAAGGTATTAAATGCATTAGCCTGATCAACTTTACTATTTCGATTACATGCAGCATCCAGCATAGTGACTCATCGAGCCTACCTCTCTGCATTTTTAGGTGAATAAAAAGGTTTGCTGCTATCCCGCAAAAATAGATCACAGTTACTGCTAAAAAAATATTCATACTGTATTTTTTAAATTTGCTTTTTCTTATATCTATATATTCTAATAAAAGGTTTTAAGAGTTTTCTATTTTATACTTTTTGTCTCCTGACAGAATTTCGACATTAGCACCAGGTGACTTTTTCTCAATCATGTCAGACTGATTGTCAATTTTTTTCAACATTATTATTGTAATTTGTTTTAATATTATCAAATTTAGATTAAGCTTGGATGTAATCGTTGGTGTTAATTCCGCCAATTGTGATTCTAGTTTAACTAAATAACAAAATTTCAGTTGGTGGCCTTCACAGATAACACAAAACAAGTGGATTTCAGCTCACTGACTGAAAGCTTTTTTGGTGGAGGAATTGAGATCTGCACACGGGAGGTAAAACCATCTCATGCAAGCTTCACACTACACACCATCAGTGTCATTATCAACTTTGTCTTGGCACGACCCACAAATGCATCATCAGAATTTTGGTTTGCTGCAGCTGCACGATCTTTTGTCGCTACCGCACTGCTGCTTTGACTCGATGTGCTAGTTGAACAAATACTTTTACTAGTCGTCCTTAGCTTACTTGCACACTGTTGCTGAGTCATACTACTGCGGCATATAACATCAGCCAAGAATGCAAACTACTATAATAGTGCTATAGTAGTAGATATTAAGTAGCAATTAATGATTATTAACAACTTTGAGTGGAACAATAAAGAAAAACAAGCATCATGCACTGACACGACCTAGACAGAGGGTTATCAACAGTAGTAGTTAGTAAAGTGAAAACTCCAGGAGGTTAGTAATATTTTTTAATATATAATACATACATAGTATTATTAATTGATAATTTTAATAATTAAATAATGATTATTATTATTATTTATATTATTGTTTATTTAACAATAATAAGTATTGTGCAGGATTTCACTGTGGGGGTGCGAGGTGGTAGCTCGGCCTACCTGCACAACCTCCCGAACTTGTAATGGCAACTGTGTTTACTGCGCTAGCGATACAACCCTGCCACAGGTCGACTTAGTAGACTGGAGAATGGTGACTGACCATCTCAGTTACAAGTGAGCTGTCGGTTGCGTTAGCTGTTATCAGTGTGTGTGCAATGAATTCGAACTTTGAAGGGCGAACTAGTTATACTAAGTTCGGCCAGCAGAGGTTCGGCTGTCTTTATTGTAGTGCTGTGCAGAGGTCGAACATTGAAGGCGAAGCATAGACAAGCTAAGTTCGGCCAGCAGAGGTTCAGACTGATCTGCCTGTTTATTACTACTCGAGTAATGATGCGCAAGTGAAGTTATTTGTATGTACAAAGAAACTTCTGAGAGTGTGCAAGCTGACTCTGATTTTATTATCCAAAACATTCGTATTTATGTACATGGTTACATAACAGATAAGCTGATAAAATTGACAGACAAAAGATAGCCACACCTAACACAGCAATTGGCTAGAGTGGGCGAATAATACACAAAGGGTGGAACTAGAATGAATGCTTGACTGAATGCACATGGCACACGTATAACTTTGCATGTAAAAATAATTATAAGAATAAGTACATAGATGGATCTGCCCTAAAGCGCGGGCATAGAACTAGGACAAGTAGACAGTAAATAATGCGAGTGACAAGACATAGAACTAGTAAGTGTTTGTACGATTGTACCATAGAACTAACTAATAAGTGTAAGTGTTTGTATACCATAGAGTAAGATGGCGCCGGTCCGTTACACACTCCTCCCCATTGGCGAGGGTAGCCAATTAATCAACGTCGGCGGCATCTGTGTTAGTCTCGGTATGGTCGACTCAGTTCCTTCTTGATATCTTCGGCTCGAAGTAAAAGTTGGCATGCCTCGTGGGTGACTGCATGCAGCTCACGGTCCAGCGCTTCCATGCGGTGTCTGTATTCTCTTCTACGTCTCAGTCTTTCAGCCTCAGCCGATCGTTCCCGTTCGGCCCTCCAGTTGTATGTATTTGACTGCAGTTGCTCCCTCCTGGGCGAGGTCGAGCGTCGAGGGGGGGTTGTCCTCCTTCTCTTTGTCGGGGGAGGTGACTCTGGTTGTCTCCCCAGTCGTTTGTGTACTGGTGCCTTGTCCACTTGTTGCTTCTCCGATTGTTTCTTCTCTGTTGATGCTCTTTCTATGATGGGGGTCGGGGTGCCGAAGGGTGGTGGTGACTGCCAGCCCATGGTTTCACAGAACTCGTTGTACCGAGCGGCGTCCACTTCAAAAAGTGGCTTGGATTTTCCCCCATGCTCTTCAGTGCCTCCTTGTACTCGGATGTGCTTCAAGATGGCGTCTCTTGAAGCACTCTTCTTCCCGCACTTGCAGAAGAAGAAAGTCAAATGCTGACGAACGTGGTAAATGACACGCTTCCTTACTTGCTGGTAGTCGCAGCGCCGGCACCTCCATTGCTCACTGTTGTCCACTTGTACAGCCATGTCCTTGATTGCATGCAACGTCTCACCGCTGAGCCATATTTCTCTGGCGAGGGGATTGGTGGTTGGTGTCGGTAGCTCTCCTTCTTCTACAACAGCAACACGCCGTATGTTGATGGCAGGCGACATGTTGGTTTTTTGTAACATATCCTCCTTTCGGGGAATAGTTACTGCTACTCGCATCTGTCTGTCTAACGCCTTGGTTAGTGACTGGATTGTCACGTCTGGTATTTGCTCACCTGCGGTGGTAGATGTGATGTCGATCGGTTCTTTGTGGTGCTGTGATACTCTTGCCATGTTTGTTGATGTGTTGTCCGGTTGATCTACTCGTCTATTGGGTAGCGAACTTGTTCTTGGCTGGCTGGCAACTGAGCGTTGGCGGCTCCTACACCTTTCTATATTTTGATTGGTGATGGCTACCACGTGCTCTCTCAGCGCCGCCTCCCACGTGGTATTATTTTGATGACGTGATGTGGCGGTTTCTTTGCTGAATTTTCCAGCGGGCCCTCGTCCGCTGTCATGGGAAGTTATGTCCCTTTGTTGATGATTGGTTTTTTCGGTGGCGAAGTTATCGTTCCGGGGAGTTATTTTCTCTTGCTCACTGCTTTCTTCTCGTCCCCTTTCGTGATAATTCGTCCCTTCTTCTACCAATTCTTTTTCTTTTCTTCTTCTTTTCACCAATATCCAACCGTTTTCGGCCGGGTTTTCTGTTGGTGTACTTGCGGGATTGGGAGCCCGTGTTTGTGGGGTTACCCTATGGGTGCTTCCCACCTCGGTGGGTGGCGTTCTGGGTGATGGTGGCTCCCTCACTGTCGTATAACAGTGATAGTCTTCTAACTTTCTTGGTTTGTGTCGCTCTCTCTGGGGTCGATCCAGGGGTGATACAGGTGTCTGTTTTTGCTGCAATGGCGGCCAATCCTCTTCGTTGAGGGCTGGGGGCCCTTGGGGGCTGGGTGACCTTTGGGCGACCTCGGGTGGTGTATTAACTCTCTCTAGACTTCTTCTCTCTGTTCCTTCATCTTCTATTGCTTCTGGCCTTCGGGTTGGACTGCGGTGGGTCGCAGGCGAAGGCGGGAGTGACCACTCTTGAGTGTGGGGGGTTCCACCCCTCGGGAGGGGACTCCTGGTTCCCTGAGTGGGTGGTGGTGTCGGTGGCTCTCTGACGAGCGGCGACCTGTCCCGTGGGGGCGACGGCAATGGCAATGGTAACTGCGCTGGTAAGGGCAGCGGCAGTGGTTCCACGACTTCAGTGGGTGCTGGGTGTGCTTTGGGGGGCCGTCCCCTTCTGGCTCCTTTCATGTTGGGCTGGAGGGCGGGTTCCCTACAGGGGGGTGCCCGGCCGACCGGCTCCTGGCAAGTCCTATAGTGGCGCAATCGCATTCCGTTCTGGATCGACCACTGCCCGTTTCTTTGTACTTTGTAAGTATGATTCGGGAATACCTCTGTCACTTCGTACGGGCCCACAAATCGGGGTTGTAGCTTCGGGTTGCTACCCTTTACTCTTCTCTTATTCTCTAGTACGACGAGCTCCCCCTTCTGAAATACGGAGGGTTCTTCGTCGTCCTGGCTCCTGATTTCTTGCTGCTGGTGTCGGAGGTATTCGTGTGCTCTCTGGAGGTTCTCCTGTACCTCTGCCGTATGCTCCAGTATGTTGCGGGGGTCCAGGGTAGGAGGTGTACCTGTTAGCTGATCAGGAAGGCGAACCTCCCGTCCCATTACCAACATATTGGGTGTCTCTCCTGTTGCTGAGTGGGGAGTGCTGCGGCAGGCCCGCATGATTTGCGGTAGCAGACTGTCCCACTCGTCCTGGCCCTTTGTCAATATTAGAGTGCGGAGCGCATCGCCTAGCGTCCGATTCTGGCGCTCCACCATTCCGTTCCCTTGCGGGTGATAGGGGGTGGTCCTGGTCTTCTTGATACCCCACAGGCTGCACAGTTCCTCCAACAGCACGGACTCAAATTGAGCCCCTTGGTCGGAGTGTAGCTGTTCGGGCAGGCCCCAGTAGGCAAACACTCTTTCGTCCAGTGCGACGGCGACCGTGGGTGCTGTGGCGTCAGGCAGGGCTATCGCGTCCTGCCATCGGGTGAAATGGTCGGTGAGGACTAACGCCCAGCGGTTCTTCCTCTTCGTTAGTGGCAAGGGGCCGACCAGGTCAACCGCCAACTTCTGAAAAGGTCGTCCCGCATACATTCTTTGCCTGTGGGGGTTCTCTGCCTTCTTTCCATTCTTGGCCACTTGGCATACTTCGCAGTCTTTGATTAGTCTCCTGACCAGGGGGGATATGCCTGGCCAGTACCAATCCATCAGGATACGCTGTCTCGTCCGATGAATCCCTGCATGGATCATCCTGTGCGTCTCCCAGACGACCTGGGTCCTCCGGCTTGGTGGGCAGACTACACATTGCTTTGGTCTGGAAGGGTGGTGCAGCGTGATCACGAGCACCCCGTCAGGGCGAATCCTCATCGCCTCCTTCCGGTCATACAGTGTCCTCAACTCGACACTTCCTTCGGCCAGCTCTCTCTCTGTGACGCTCCCCGGTCGTCTCAGCTCGGCATAAATCCGGCCTACCGCATCCTGCCCGTCCCTTTGCTCTTGAGCTAAGGTTTGGGTGGAGTGTACCGGGTTTGTCACAGTGAGGTTGACCCGCTCCTCTTTCTCGCTCTCCTCCGCAGACTCCCTCTCCAACATGTCTCCCGGCCGTCTCAGCTCGGTACAAGCCCGGCCTACCGCATTCCGTCCCTCCGACTGCTTCTGAGTCGAGCTCTGGGGGGAATGTGCCGGGTTCGATGTGTTGAGGTCGTCCTTCACCTCTCTCTGTGGTCTCTGTCCAGCCTCTTGCTGTAGCTCTGCATGGGAAGGTCCCCCATCTCTCTGCTCGATGGAGCTGCATTGCCTACAGTCCGCACAGGGTCCCTGTCGGCTGAGTCCATCAGCATTACCATGGTGAGTTCCAGCCCGGTGTTCGAGCTTATATCGGAACTCAGCCAATATCTCTAGCCAGCGAGCTATCTGGTTCGATGGCTCCTTTCTCCTGCACAGCCAGCGAAGGGAGGCGTGGTCCGTCCGGAGCTTGAATTCCCGCCCATAGAGGTAGGGTCGGAAATGCTTCACTGCCTTGATGACAGCGACCAGCTCCTTCCGAGTGACGCAGTAATTCCTCTCCGCTGGTGCCAACGTCTTGCTGAAATACGCAATGACGCGTTCCTTGCCTTCTTGTACTTGGGAGAGCACAGCACCGACTCCTACCGCACTGGCGTCAGTGTCCAGCGTGTAAGGCAGGTTGGGGTCGGGGTATCCAAGCACCGGAGCTTGAGTGAGTCTGGCCTTGAGTTGGTCGAAGGCTGCCTGCTCTACTTGTCCCCACTTCCATGGCGTCTCCTTGCCTGTCATCACGGTGAGAGGTTTAGCGATCGTGGCGTAGTCGGGGAGGTACTGGCGATAGTACCCGGCGGTTCCTAGGAACGCCTGTAGCCCCTTTACGTCCGTCGGCGCCTCCCATCTCCTGACGGCCTCCACCTTCCCTGGGTCGGTGGCCACTCCCTTTGCGCTCACTACGTGCCCGAGGTACTTGACCTCTTCTTGTAGCAGCTCGCATTTGGAGGGTTTTACCTTCAGGTTTGCCTGATGGAGTCGTCCTAGCACCTCTCCGAGTCTCTGTAAATGTGTCTGGAAGTCGGGCGCGATGATAATCACATCATCTAGATACAGGAGCAGTGTTTTCCAGTGAAGACCCTTGAGGACCTTTTCCATGAGTCTCTGAAAGGTGGCGGGGGCTGACGTCAACCCGAAGGGCAGCACCTTCCATTTCCATAGGCCGCTTCTTGTGGTGAAGGCCGACTTGTCACTGGCATCTTGGTCCAGGGGTACCTGCCAGTACCCACTAGTAAGATCCAACGTAGTGAAGTACTTACTCCCTGCCAGGGCGTCCAGTGATTCATCGATTCTGGGGATGGGGTAGGCGTCCTGTTTGGTTATGTCATTCAGCCTCCGGTAATCCACACAGAACCTCCATGTGTCATCCTTCTTCCTTACCAGTACCACAGGGGAGCTCCAAGCTCCGTCGGCCGGCTCAATGAGATCCTTTTCTAAAAGGTCCTTGATCTGGCGTTCCGCCTCTGCCTCTTTCTCTGGTCCCAGGCGGTGTGGTGGGCACCGGATGGGTCGAGCCCCTTCTACCGTGGGGATCGAGTGCTCCGCCAGCGTCGTCCGGCCTAGGTCCCCGCTGTGGCTACTAAATACCGTCTGGTATTCGATCAGCAGCTCCTTCACTTGCTGCTCCTGCCATGGGTCCTGGCACCCTCTCTTGGCTTGCTGGATGAGGTCGTGCAGATGGGGGGGCAACTCTCTTCCTCCCGTCTTTCTCCTCTGTTGTCCGTCTGGTTTTGTCAGCTCTTGAACGCCACCCTCTTCTACTCCCGTAAAGGTACCAATCACCTCTCCTGCGGGTAGTCTTAGGGTGTCCTGCGTCGGGTTCAGACATCTAACCAGCACATGTCCTTGCGCGTCAGGCCTGTTGACGCTGGTGGCGATGGGTATCCCACCCTGAATGCTTTCAATCACTCCCTGGGGAAACGTATCCCTGGAGCTCAAGTGACATGGAATAGTCACTTCTGTCTGTGGTGGAAGCTGGGTGTCCTGTCGGACTTGTACCTTGGACACGAGATTTCTCCCGTGGTGGTCGGTACAGGCCAGCTCCTTTCCTTGTATCACCAGCACTGGACGGTCGAATCCCATCTGGCACCCTTGGCTTGTCAGGAAGGGCATCCCTAGGATAACGTCTTCGTTGATCTGGCTGACCACAAAGGTCTCCTCGAACTTGACGTGTCGTATCCTTCCCTTCAGTGCGAGCAAGCCGTAGAATGGGAGTCTCGTGCCGTCGGCCATGATCCCATGGGAATCGTAGTGCTGCAGGTTGCGCTGTACGTGGCTCGGTAACCGATCAAAGACTCGCTTGGACAACAGGTTAGTGTTGCAGCCCGTGTCTATGAGGTGTGTTACCGCCTCTCCTTCTACCCTTCCAGGTAGGTAGTAACTCGAGCGATAGGGTCGCTCTATCTGGTTGCTCTGTAGGGTCACAGGTTTCGGAACGAACTCTTCCTTCTCCAGTGGGGGCGTCTGGGTCTGCCTGTCCTTCTTCCTGGGCCTTGGTTCCTGCTGCTCTAGAGTCCCGTCGCCGTCCGTTTCTTCCGCCACTGAGCTGTCGAGTGCCGACAGGCTGGCGAAACGGTTGTGTAGGGCGATAGGGGGACTAGTCAGGAGGTCCAGGGGAGGAGTTGCTCGACGCGCTGTCGCCGGTTCACTGGAGGGCGCCTGTGCCCTTTTCTTCTGAGGTGTCGTTGCCCGTGTGCAGCCAGCGGGTCTCCCTACTGCTGCGGGCGGTAGTCGTTTCCCTGGCGGCTAGGCCACGGGACGGTTCTACACGCCTTCCGGGTATGGCCTATCTGTTGGCATCCCCAACATCTTTTGGCCGGCTCAGGCTTCTTTTCCGTCTTTAGGCTAGCAATTTCTTTGCTCAACCCTTCTACGGTCTTAAGCAGCTGTGCCAAAGGGTCCTGTACTTCTTGGTGTCGAGCCGTCTCTCTTGGTGAGGTCATCTCCTCTTCTAAGGGGTCGGCCTCCACTGCCCTGATGTGAGGTCCTCCCAACGGCTGGTGTGGCACCTGCAGGAACTCATTTCCTGCTAAGATTGCTTCCTCCAGGTTCTGAGGGCGTACTGCCAGCAAGTGACGCTGCAGGTACGTGTGCCCTAGAGTGCTGTGGAACGTCTGCATCACCAGTTCGTCCCTATTCTGTCGCGGCAGAGTGCTGTGGGCCGCCGTAATGAGTTGCTCGACTGTGAGGGCATGGTCTCTGAGGCTGTCTCTGGGGTTCCGTCGGTAGCTTAGCAACTTGGCTTGGGCTTCCGAGCGGGTCATACCAAAGGTCGCCTGCAGAGTCCGTGTCACCTCTTCCGTGGTCTCGCCTCGACCACACCGTTCGGCCTTGCCTGTCAAGGCTTGGCGTAAGTGGATGACCGCCTCTTCCGCCGGCCAATGGTTCGCTCTTGTCACTTCCTGAAACCGTTGTAGAAAGTAGTCCACATCTCCTGTACCATCGTACTGTGGTACTCTGAACCTATCTCTGGCTGTGGCTACTGTCATGCGGTCTAGGATATCGGTGAGCGTCCCCATCATCTGCAGGCTGGAAGGGTCCCTGTCAGTACTCAGTGCTCTTCTTCTGGTCGCCATTCTTCTTCTGGGAGGTGCTGCTTGTGAGTGTCTGTCAATCCCACTGCTGCCACCAATGTGCAGGATTTCACTGTGGGGGTGCGAGGTGGTAGCTCGGCCTACCTGCACAACCTCCCGAACTTGTAATGGCAACTGTGTTTACTGCGCTAGCGATACAACCCTGCCACAGGTCGACTTAGTAGACTGGAGAATGGTGACTGACCATCTCAGTTACAAGTGAGCTGTCGGTTGCGTTAGCTGTTATCAGTGTGTGTGCAATGAATTCGAACTTTGAAGGGCGAACTAGTTATACTAAGTTCGGCCAGCAGAGGTTCGGCTGTCTTTATTGTAGTGCTGTGCAGAGGTCGAACATTGAAGGCGAAGCATAGACAAGCTAAGTTCGGCCAGCAGAGGTTCAGACTGATCTGCCTGTTTATTACTACTCGAGTAATGATGCGCAAGTGAAGTTATTTGTATGTACAAAGAAACTTCTGAGAGTGTGCAAGCTGACTCTGATTTTATTATCCAAAACATTCGTATTTATGTACATGGTTACATAACAGATAAGCTGATAAAATTGACAGACAAAAGATAGCCACACCTAACACAGCAATTGGCTAGAGTGGGCGAATAATACACAAAGGGTGGAACTAGAATGAATGCTTGACTGAATGCACATGGCACACGTATAACTTTGCATGTAAAAATAATTATAAGAATAAGTACATAGATGGATCTGCCCTAAAGCGCGGGCATAGAACTAGGACAAGTAGACAGTAAATAATGCGAGTGACAAGACATAGAACTAGTAAGTGTTTGTACGATTGTACCATAGAACTAACTAATAAGTGTAAGTGTTTGTATACCATAGAGTAAGATGGCGCCGGTCCGTTACAGTATTATTATTATCGCTGTTCTTTATTATTAATAATATTTATTATAATTTTCAACAATAATAATTAAAAATAAATAATAATAATAATGTTTATTAATTCATTGTTGATAACCTATTAATTATTAAATTGTTTTTTTATTATAATAAATCCTCCTTCTTCTTCATTCATTAAATTAACAACAAGTCAAGAAGTTCTTGTTGTTAAATGTTAACTTTACTGTAACTTTACGAGTTATTATTACTATTTATTATTATAATAATAATTATTAGTAAATAAAATTATTTATTACTATTATTATAGTAACTATTATTATTATCCGACAGCAACAGCTAGAAAATAATAGTTACAGTAGTAGTAGTAGTAAAAAAATTAAATAAATAAAATTTAATTTATTTAGAAGTAATAATAATAATAGTAATTGTATTGTGGCCAATCACTTTTTATCATGTTTGGTTTTTTAATTAATAGTTAGGCACATTTACATTAAACATGTCGGAAGTGGAGAGTACGTGCATTGATGGCATAGCAACACAAAACAATTGAAAAAAGATAAGAGTTGACAAATAACTGATAGGATACGAAACTCGACACCATAACATTTAGCGTGTGATTTTATTTGTTTGGTATTTTTGCGAACACGCTCCCGTAAACACTCTTATTATGTATCCAGCACAAGGGTAACCCTCATTAACGATCCCACTTGTTTCACAAAAATCCGCAAGTTGAAGAAAGGACAACTCTAACAAAAACACTCGATGACCGAATGGCACCAACGCGGATCAATGCTATTAGACGATCAACATAGTCTACAGGTAAAACTTTACCGAGGTTATCAACAAGACCCGTTACTCCATGTTGTGCATAGTTTTGTCTCACCACTATTTTGGGAAATGTTATGATGATAAACAAACCATCACAAAAAGAGTTATTATGATTTATTTCTATCAGTGCATGAATACATGAAAACCTAGATTCATTATTTAAGGCACTGGCAACAATTTTTGCATTATCTATTGCTGCAGCATTTTGGAAATTTAAAATAATGTTTCATTTATTATTATATAAAGATATATATAATAATAATAATGCTATTAGTCATCATTATCTTCTTATGATGATGTTGTTTGTTGAAATTGTCATTCCATTGTTATTAATAATGTTATTATATTAATTTTATTTTTTGTTATAATAATTTATATTTAAAAATGAATATACATGTACTATCTAATAATAATAATAATGATATAATCATATACACTAATCATAAATTATAATTGTTTATAAATAGTGTTTTCTGTATAATAACAATAATTATTATTATTATTATAGTTGTAATTATTGTCTATTATTTATGACTTGCCTCTTATTAATAATTCAATTGTTAGTTAGTTAATTACTCAATGTTGGATATTGATTGATACTAAGTTATTACCTTACTACCAGCAATAAAACAATAGTTAATAAATAATGTTCATCAATATTTAATTATTTATTATGATCCTGACAAACCATTCATCTATTCATTGACTCATTTTTAGTTATATTTTATAGTTGACTGACAACTGTTATCAAGTAGGCCCATCATGTTACAAGGCTTTTGCATTATCACATTGGTTACTATTTAAAAATCAAATAATGAATTATCCTAGAAATTAACTGGCGCTGTCATTCTTTAAAACACAATAAATATAAGCAAAGCATTGATCAAGTCATTCATTTGTTTCAGCTTAGTGGAAAAGTGGCTATTATAGAGTAAAATGTATGTGAATTTTTATTTGAAGGCAAAAAGTACTATGGAAAAACATTAGTTTGTAAAATCGTATTTTTAATATACATTTTATGGAAGATTGTAGGCTGTAAGTTGTAAACAAAGTGTTTCAAGTTGCAAAATTCATATTTAAAAGTTTGTAATTATTTCAAAGGACCCTCTGCGAAAATGCATGCCGCAAGAAAACCAGAAACAGCTATAAGGTGCATAAGTTTTTTGTTGACAAGTTTGATTTTTTAAAGCTTTCATGCTCACATGATACATACCTAGAAATTATTTTGTGAATGTTTGGTCATGTAAAAACGGCGAACTCTATTCCTTTCAGAATTTATCAGAATGTAATAGCTGAGCGGCCTGATGTTGCCAAAATATGGCTGATTAAATAGCATGGGCAGAATTTATTATGTTATTGTTTGCCGTTGTTGGTTAACATTGTTATTTATTGAAATCAATAATAACTATGTTATAATAATAAAAATCATTATTTTTATTAATGAAAGTTATAATATTAAATTATTAATATTAGGTATAAACAATACAGTCGCTGTATAAACGCAATATTATTTATTATTGTCATTTATATCATCATGTAGAATGATTGTAGCAAAAAATTATGCTGACTGTTGATCACTAAACTAATGTGCGACAAGCGCTGCCGTAATTAGCTACTTGACCTCAAGATTCCGGTTTATAGTGCTTCATTAGCTATCAGCATGTCCTCAGTCTTGCGATCAACTATATAGAATGTAGCTCCGTTTTTACAGCATACACCTCCTTTAAGTTTTAACAAAAAGATGTCAGACATTCCAATTTTGCACTTGTGAAGTGGAAAAATCAGCTTGTGGTAATGAAAGTTTATCCTCAACCGATGCGAAAAACTGAAAATAAATTGATATTAGCTGTATTAATTTAAGATATAAATATTTTATCTACTATAAAATTTTAGTTGAACAGATAGTTTGATACAGCGTAGTTTATTGATTATGTTGAAGTATTTTTATCTACTTGCTGGCATTTGCTGTAAAATAGATGAAGTCTCCAGTTTTAAAGAGTTGAGTGGTAAGGCTTAATTCAACGCAATTTCAACTCCGAAGGATGAGCTGTGCGTAAATATAAAAGAGTTTGCAACCAAATAGTTGCTAATCGTAATAAAAGCCAGCAGTATTATATAACTCCTGCAGTAATAGTGCCATATTGTCCATCCATTTATTCAAAAATAAAACTGGTCGCATATATTCTGTAAAATGCGAAATACCATCGAACTGAGCTTACATTGTGTAAATTTGGCAAATAATCTTGGAAATAGAGAATGCTCAATTTTCAAGACTACAAATTACACACTTTCGTTTCTGCCGCCAAACCTCAATCAACCACATTTTAATAGTTACTCTCTGATGAAAAATTATAGTCTGAGTTGATTGTTCGACTATAATTTTTACTTCAAACCCTGGAAATATTAATTGTTACTGTTTGTCAATGAGTGACACCATATAATATACACAATGGATGAATGTACGACCACCATATGATGTACACAGTATATGTAGGACCACCATATAACTTATAAACCACAATTTATTGAGGTGATGAATGAATTCAAAGAAATTTAATGTAGATAATGTAATATTTTTTAAGGTCTCAAGTCCAAACCCTGGTCAGATACGTGATGTCTTTTTAATTGTGAAAACACTTACTTCACTGACCATTACAATTTTCTACAAATAAAAGCAATGAATGTGTTAAGTTTTTGTTTTTCTATATTTCGCTGCATGTCGTTTCTATATTGAATTTGAACACAAATCACTAAATCGCTGTATGTACTAACAAACATACCTAACAATTATATTGATGTATTGCTCTGTTATACTGAGACGTTGTGACAAGGATGAAAATTTTTGCTGATTATCTCATGAGTCATTTTTTACAAAACTAATTGTAATATCTCTTTTACTGTAGAAGTTGATTTATGAAAAAATCACCATCCTTCAAATCATTGTTTTTTTTTGTTGTTTTAGTCTCACTCGCTGTCAGCGCAATGTATCGTAGTGAGATGTCTTCCTGTGCATTTTTTATAGGTAAGTTCAAGATCCAAATTTGCTTAAAAACTTTGATATGTGATTTTGTGATTGTTTTATAACTGTATGCGATAGATTATTCTTTGTGTCCCGTTTGAGCTTTTATTGGTGCTAAAGTAATGTTGAGGCAATGAGAAATATTTATCTCGTGTTGTAAAATTCATTATCTGCTCAAAAGGTTTTACGCTGAACCTAACCCTTACTATTTAAAATGTATGAAATTATTATTATGATCCAATCGATCAATTTACAGTATTTCTGGCCTTCAATGCTCTGCAAGAGTCCTCTGCCACAGCAGAATGTGATGGAGATTTCCTATCCTCAGGTGGGTCAAATGATTCTTACTTTTTTGTGCGCTGTATTTTATAATCCATGTAAATAATTAGCCATGCTTGTTTCAAATTTACTTATTCAACAAATTGTTATCTTAGTTTATTGGCAATTGGTTCTGAAAATGTTTTTATGCGTTGAACCAGTTCATGTATTATTCCTTGATAGTAGTTCTAATCAACTAATTTATTTGTTCTATGAGGCATTGTGAGAGGGAAGTTCCTGATTGGGTTGAATAGACGACTATAGATCCTCTTTTAACCGAGTTAACTCAATTGTGTCATTGGCTTGTCATATCATAAGTTATTGTCGTTCAGTCTCGTTCAGTTGGATGAAACTGGAATTCTCCAATCTACTATATTTATTTAAACAAAAAAATGGACGCTGCGCAAAAAACCTTTGAAATGAAAGAAAACCAAAGAGCTATTATTTGAATGTTACCTAATCCTGTTGCTTGGTAACCAGCAGAAGTCTCTATCCAATGTTTATGGAAGGATGTTCGACATTACGCACATTTAGTGAACTTGTTTTGTGATGTCGTAATGTAAGTTGTGTTTGTATAGATTGTGGATTGTTGTGTCTGTGGATTGTTGTGTCTGTGAGTTGTATTTATTGAGTTAGAAGCTCGATTTCCAAACATATGGTGGAAATCACGGACCGCTTAGTACTATTTCTATGATGTCCATGATCAATGTAGGTGTTTTATCGCAGATGTTTTTTTCTATGGAATGGCTTCCATGTGGTGCGAACAACACCGAAAAAAACCGCCAAAGTTTTGGCTGTGTTTTCTTTGTACCTTTTTCTCAGTCCAGCTCAGATTTTTTTTAATTATTCATGGCCCAATATTGGGTTATTTTTTTCTTTCAGTTCATAATTTTTGTTATGCTCTTAGGCTCTTTCTATCTCCATAAACACCCTAAGCTTTTAAAAATCCTCAAGCTTATCATGAATATGAACCAGCCTCTAGCATTGATTCCTATTATAATAATAAATTTTATTAAAACTAGCATCTTCCTGTTCTTCTGCCTACATAGCTTATCCTCCCACATGATAACTAAGCTGGGTGTGTGCTGCAGTTGAATGCAATAAAGCTATGTTAGATATCTAACATAATGCTATAAGTGCTTCAAGCTAGCTAGTAGCAGAACTAGTACTACTATTACTAGTAGCAGAGTCCTCACACGACCTTATTGAGCCGACATTTGTAGGTCTTCACTTGTCAAGGCTTATGTATTAATGGAATTGATTCATCAACTCCGCTTGACATGATTTCACAGTGTATTAAATCCAGCTGCATAATTACTAGCTAGCCTCTGATTGAATGCCATGCTTTATTATTTCTCTTCATTTTAACAATCAAAACTCCACAGGCAGGCTATTGTTTGCTACCATTTTTTTTGTTTTCCTGACAATATAATTTTTCAGACTGTAATCTACCATACATACTATACAGTGAATTGATTTCATAAATTTTTTGATCAGACCATGAACTTTAATTTTGTTCTTCTGTTGTAGTGTCAGGTAGCGTGTCCCGTACATACATATGGAGCAGTACGCTATATGAGAATAGACTCACAATGCTTGTGGTACCAAGTTGTATTCATGCAAGAATGGACTCCTATTTGGTGCCACTCAATCTCTCTTTCACTATAGTAGACATTCCGTGGGATGGGTACTTCATAGTGAGGTGAGTGTAAGGGGGGAGCAACTCCTATGAAAGGGTGATGAAATAATAGGCTAAATATTAATATTGGTTGATTAATATCGTTTTTAATAGTAGTTTTGATATTTGAAATCTCACCCACTAGTTCTTACTTGATTGTATGTGATGAAATATTCACCGATCATCAAATAATAGGCACTTTCGACTAAGTGAACTCGAAGAACCGCTAACTTTTAGCCGTTCTCAAAACTGGACGCACGTAAATCAGCTAGGACGAGTAGGCATGAAGAAAAATAAGTTTGTTGAGTTGTCTTCTCTTACTACAGTTATACGTCCTACAAGCTAAATAATGAAAATTTAACAATAATAAAATATCTTTTATTATTATTATAAGAAAAAGTTATTTTTACTAAAACAATACAAACAAATAAACAATAACTTTGGTATCGCTAATGTATTGAAACTGTGACACACAGATCTTCGACATCATAAATTATTATAATTATTATGGCCTTGCATTAACGATCGTTGCTAGCATGATGACGACTCATCTTTTTGTTGCTGTATCCAAAACGGAACTATTGGTTGCTATAAAACGGCTCCGTTTGTAATAGCGATGCATAAATAAAGAAAAGACAACTCCTAATTTTGCAAACCAGTGCTTTTCTCGCAAACACCCTGGCGCCAAATTTCTCACAAAGCCACACGCTGAAGAAATGCTATTTTGTACATGCCGAAACAAGAGAAATTCACCCATTCGTCACGATCGTGACTTAGCATTCACCTCGCCGGAAGCGCCTAATGCTGACTCACCTAAACATTTATAATTTATCGCTGACTTCATTTCTTGCGGTCACAAAACTTCTTTTGGAATATTTCTTTTTGAACAAGTCAATTATTTGCCTGTCACCTTTATCGATTTTTATTATCTGTTGCGTTTTATTCAAGTTGCTTGTTTGTGATGGGAGCTAGGCTATGGAGTGTATAATGAGAGAGCACAACTCTTCGTTACACAGTCAGCTGGTAAAGATGAGACTCGGTGGAATTTTTAATGGTTTTGGATCACGTAGCACTCTGCTCTTGTTTCGGTATCCAAGGGCTAAGTTACTAGCACTTTTCGAAAAAATTTGCTGAAAAATGTTGTCCAAGATTACATAATGGTCTTACGTAACACGATCAACAATGGATGCCCCTCAGCACTAGAACATAATGTAAGCTAGAACAATATGTAGTGTTTAACTTGGCAGCAGTATAAGTAATTACTAACCAAGCTTGGCACTGACTTCTACCCGCGTGTTTATTTACTTTGGTGGAAAATGTTTGACGTACCGGGTTGTTGTCTTTCAGTGGAAATATCACAGGATCCGGTAATGTAGAGATAAGTGACAACCATGGTATTGGTACCACGTACAGCTCCACACAGTCGAAGGCCAAGTCATTCGTGTATCATTTGAGTGAAGGCATGACTACGTTAAGAGTTGCCTACACAACAGCCGATTGGCACGAAGGAGATGGACCATATATTGGGTTGTTCTATGCACCATCAACCACTTATAGTAAGTTATCTGCCCTTTTTTTATGGTGTATTTCCACGATGGTAATTATCCCATAACATTTTGGAGGATGTAAAACCAGTCTATTTGAATAAACTAGTTGGACAAGCTTCTTGTATTTAGTGTTTAGTTTCATTTACAACCTCCGAACAAATAAAGGCTCATTGACTATTTCTTTTATTCACTCAGCTATGAATTCCGAACCAAATGATCGTTTATTGAATAAATATATTGTCGAGCGGATTATTTTTATTGCCTTTTATTCGGCGAACACTTTTAATTATGTGCTCGAAGTACTTTTTGATTCTTGCCATGTAGAATGGATGGTTTAGGTTTTTCAATGTTTGCATTGGCTAGTGTTTTGTTGATTGTATTTATTATGGTGTTGGGAAACAGGTATTTTCTCATGATCCCTAAGTAGATGGAAGACAACTCTCGTTGAAAAAAGCGTGCTTGTATCTATCAGGGTCTATTATTGATAGCTAATTTTTTGCAGAAAAACCCAAATTGTTGGTCTGTGGTAGGTAGGTAGTTATGAATGTCTATAGCATCGCACATGTCTATGGTATTGCTCATGTTTATGGTATTGCACATGTCTATGGTATTGCACATGTCTATGGCCCTGTACATGTCTATGTTTAGGCTGTGCCAACACATGGAGACAATGTTCGATGACATCAAACCATCAGTTCATTTGTCTACCAGATGAGTGGAGATGTAATGGAAGGGAGGAATGCCCCAATGGAATAGACGAGTATCAGTGTACAGGTGGGTATCCATTGCCAGCCAGTAATAATATTTATTGGAAGCTGTACTTGCCATGGCATAGCCGTGGTTATCTCTCTGAGGTTTTGTTGACGGGCTTTCCATAAGTGGATGCAAAAAAAAGACGATTATTTGGCGTACTTGAGGCAATTGTAAGGCTGGGAGGAAGTTTTGTCTATTTTTTTACGTGAGCCACCAGTACCTTATCCAAGTAGTATGACTGAAATAGGTAATCCATTTTTCCCCCATTTCTGTGTTTCGCAAACTCCATAATTTTGTTTACTCGACTTGTTGTTTTTGTGGTATTAGGAGCAGACAGCTGCGCCTTTTCAATTTTCGTTGTACCTAGAGAACTCTTCTGCCTGACCGGGGATTGAACCTGAGGCCTTCCCATACTGCTCAGCTCTGCAGCCAGGTGCATTAACCATTGCACCAACTAGGCATGCCTAATATGGCCTGGCCAACAAAAATATAACAGCTGTGCTTGTAGGTTGTTGTTCAAGTGATGAATATGCAAAGACTTGCTACGGTAGAAATAACTGCAGATGTGATGAATCGTACTTAGATAACAGGAGTAGACAACTAATCAACGGTTGTACAGGTAGGCTAGCCCATGTTTTGTATCGTCTACTTCACTCTCTGACGATACCGTCAGGAAATGGAAGAGATTTGTTATTTTCTCACATATCAGCGATGATTTTTTCATTTTTGTATCACCAAAAAATGTTGTAGCTCTTTATTAGCATTGCTGTTTTGATAATGCGCAGGTAAAGTGCAAACAATAGAAATGCCAACGAATGTTGTATCTGATTGGTCAAGTCTTCCATATTGGCCAATGATCATTCCCTACAACATCACCTACATTTGGCGTGCGGCAACGCTTCCTCGTGCTATCACTATAACGTGCAATTCTATGGAGGCGAACAATAGCGACATCGCTACCTTCCGTGTGGGTGACAGCATCTATGACCTTAAAGTGTAAGACAGTTTTGTTCATTCCGTCTTAAAAATTAAAAAAAGAAGACAACCCCAATGTCATTTTAAATTACTTGGATTGTCTTTACTTATATAGGTATGAGAACATAATTCCTATATAAATCATTTGCTGCATGTTCTTAAACTACTGGCTATTACATTGTTTGAATTTTACTTACACTCATTGACCTTGACGTGACCTTGTATCTCAGGTTGAGACCAGGAATGAGACAAAGTGTTTCATTGGAGGGTTTGAGGGAGGATGTAATGCTAAATATAGTGATGACATCATCATATTCTGTGTACAACTTTAGTTATACATACACCACTGCGTCTTCCTCCTCACCTACCATTACACAACCTACCTCTACTAGAGCTTCAGGTAACCATCTTGAGTTATCTATCACCGCAATTTTTTAATAAACGATGCGTCTGATGCCAATTTTGATGATAGATGGATTTAGGCTTTTTGTAGGATTTACTTCAAGTTTTGTCACAGGCCTTCATCGTATTTTACTTAAATTTGCTAAACAGCAAAATTTTTCTTACGGTATTTAAAATATCTGACTAAATTTCTTCCCGGTTCTACTTTTTTATGTCAAAAATTGAATTTAAACACCCTTCATAATCTCCGTGGAGTACATATTATATAATAGCTGTGTAGTACATATTACATAATAGCTGTGTAGTACATATTACATAATAGCTGTGTAGTACATATTATATAAGAGCTGTGTAGTACATATTATATAATAGCTGTGTAGTAAATATTACATAATAGCTGTGTAGTACATATTACATAATAGCTGTGTAGTACATATTACATAATAGCTGTGTAGTACATATTACATAATAGCTGTGTAGTACATATTACATAATAGCTGTGTAGTACATATTACATAATAGCTGTGTAGTACATATTATATAATAGCTGTGTAGTACATATTACATAATAGCTGTGTAGTACATATTATATAATAGCTGTGTAGTACATATTACATAATAGCTGTGTAGTACATATTATATAATAGCTGTGTAGTACATATTACATAATAGCTGTGTAGTACATATTACATAATAGCTGTGTAGTACATATTACATAATAGCTGTGTAGTACATATTATATAATAGCTGTGTAGTACATATTACATAATAGCTGTGTAGTACATATTACATAATAGCTGTGTAGTACATATTACATAATAGCTGTGTAGTACATATTACATAATAGCTGTGTAGTACATATTACATAATATCTGTGTAGTACATATTACATAATAGCTGTGTAGTACATATTACATAATAGCTGTGTAGTACATAATACATAATAGCTGTGTAGTACATATTACATAATAGCTGTGTAGTACATATTACATAATAGCTGTGTAGTACATATTACATAATAGCTGTGTAGTACATATTACATAATAGCTGTGTAGTACATATTACATAATAGCTGTGTAGTACATATTACATAATAGCTGTGTAGTACATATTACATAATAGCTGTGTAGTACATATTACATAATAGCTGTGTAGTACATATTACATAATAGCTGTGTAGTACATATTACATAATAGCTGTGTAGTACATATTATATAATAGCTGTGTAGTACATATTACATAATAGCTGTGTAGTACATATTACATAATAGCTGTGTAGTACATATTATATAATAGCTGTGTAGTACATATTATATAATAGCTGTGTAGTATATATTATATAATAGCTGTGTAGTACATATTATATAATAGCTGTGTAGTACATATTATATAATAGCTGTGTAGTACATATTACATAATAGCTGTGTAGTACATATTATATAATAGCTGTGTAGTACATATTACATAATAGCTGTGTAGTACATATTACATAATAGCTGTGTAGTACATATTATATAATAGCTGTGTAGTACATATTACATAATAGCTGTGTAGTACATATTATATAATAGCTGTGTAGTACATATTACATAATAGCTGTGTAGTACATATTACATAATAGCTGTGTAGTACATATTATATAATAGCTGTGTAGTATATATTATATAATAGCTGTGTAGTACATATTATATAATAGCTGTGTAGTACATATTATATAATAGCTGTGTAGTACATATTACATAATATCTGTGTAGTACATATTACATAATATCTGTGTAGTACATATTACATAATAGCTGTGTAGTACATATTACATAATAGCTGTGTAGTACATATTACATAATATCTGTGTAGTACATATTACATAATAGCTGTGTAGTACATATTATATAATAGCTGTGTAGTACATATTACATAATAGCTGTGTAGTACATATTACATAATAGCTGTGTAGTACATATTATATAATAGCTGTGTAGTACATATTATATAATAGCTGTGTAGTATATATTACATAATAGCTGTGTAGTACATATTACATAATAGCTGTGTAGTATATATTATATAATACGTGTGCGGTACATCGTATATAACTATTACTTACTCTTTGTCATGTGAAAATAATCTGCTCTGCTTTTAATCTACTGTCTGAAATATCTAGATAAAGTTGACCAGTTGGAGTTGTTTACCCATTAGTGAAAGAAGACTACTGCAAACCAAAGCAAAAATTGACAAATAATTGTTCCTTTTACTGCTCATTGGTGCAGCAACTACTGTTTAACGGAGGAGGCTTTGTTGAGCCAATTATATTCCAATGATTTGAGTTTAATAGTACCCTATTGATTTTGCAGCTTTTTACTTCGCCAAATATTTGTGTAAAAATTCACTCTTTTATCATACCTCTGATCGGTGGCATGAAAATTATAAGAAATGGACTTTTTTGTGTATTATTTCCAATTATAATCCGACAAGAACTCTACCTTGCATTGCGATAAATGGTATCCGCCGTATATATCAATTACATGTAATGCACTGACCTCAGGCTGGTTACACGATTGTGTCTGCTATAGGAGTTGTCACCCCTGTAGGAGCTGCACCATGTGACCACACCAACTATGTCAGACCGTGCATGTACAAGGGTCTGTGCTTCACAAAGGAGCAGGTCTGTAACGACCATATGGACTGTCCTAACGGAATGGATGAGGTGGGATGTGGTACATATCATCATGGTATGTACATACACGCAGCGCACAGGAAATACTGCAGTCATCTCCACTTGCATTGTATCTAATCACTCTACAAAAAGTGATGTTTGTTCACTGGGTTTTGCAGCTTGTGGCAAGGATGAGATAATGTGTGTGAGAGATCTAAAGATGCCCAGCTGTTTTAGTCTGAAGCAGCGATGTGATGGCAGCCAAGAGTGTAACAATGGATATGATGAGAGGGATTGTGGTATGTATGTCTCTGTTGTATATATCTGCACTAGTGTATATATATGTCTATGTTGTATATATCTACACAGTGTATATACATGTCTATGTTGTATATATCTACACTAGTGTATATACATGTCTATGTTGTATATATCTACACTAGTGTATATACATGTCTATGTTGTATATATCTACACTAGTATATATACATGTCTATGTTGTATATATCTACACTAGTATATATACATGTCTATGTTGTATATATCTACACTAGTATATACATGTCTATGTTGTATATATCTACACTAGTGTATATACATGTCTATGTTGTATATATCTACACTAGTGTATATACATGTCTATGTTGTATATATCTACACTAGTGTATATACATGTCTATGTTGTATATATCTACACTAGTGTATATACATGTCTATGTTGTATATATCTACACTAGTGTATATACATGTCTATGTTGTATATATCTACACTAGTGTATATACATGTCTATGTTGTATATATCTACACTGGTATATACATGTCTATGTTGTATATATCTACACTAGTGTATATACATGTCTATGTTGTATATATCTACACTAGTGTATATACATGTCTATGTTGTATATATCTACACTAGTGTATATACATGTCTATGTTGTATATATCTACACTGGTATATACATGTCTATGTTGTATATATCTACACTAGTGTATATACATGTCTATGTTGTATATATCGACACTAGTGTATATACATGTCTATGTTGTATATATCTACACTAGTATATGCAATGACCATGCAAGTGCACACTTTGTAGATTCGACATTATGTGGTACACACAACGGCACATTCCTCTGTACAGATGGTGTATGTATATATGAGACTTGGTTGTGTGACAAAACTAAGGACTGCTCTGACGGTGCAGACGAACAGAACTGTCATGGTAATCTATTTATATCTAGTTCAAATATACGGTATGTAGTTGCTGTGAACGCGCAGTCTACTCTCATTTTAAGGTCAACTTGAGCTGGTGGGGAGAAAATATACACTTGAAACAAATTTTAGTGGTAATTAATTACTGGAAAACTTTAAATGTTTGCCTTGATATTTGTGATGAGAGAAACAATTTGTTGTTAGTAATCGCCATGTCATTCCTAAGGTGGCCCCTGAGCACAACGAGTGAAAGTAATCAATTAATATTATAACTGTTAGATGTACGTGGGCGGCGGTGTCATCAAAATATCCGAATACACCCTCAGTTATTTGATGTTTTACAGCTACAAGTTTAAAAGTTGTAACAGCATCTGTGATTGGCTCTTTGGTGTGCGCCATCATGATAGTAATGGCTGTTGGGTGCTCTTGTAAGCTTCATACACATCGCATGTACGAAAGACTTCATCAAAGGTCAAGGTTAGTACAGATCATGCTTTCCTTTAGCAGTCTCACGTTTTTTCTAAGAAATACTTAAAATATAAAATGACTGACATTCAGCTAATTTTTTATAACTGATGTGCAATTTATGAGAAATTCGCCAATGTGTTTGACGATTTTTGTTACAAATTTTAGTTTTCCGGGTATTTCTGTTTACATTTCAAGATTTTTGACGTAGCGAACAGCCACTGTTGTCATGGTGTCCATCATAAAACAGGAAAATAAAAAAAGACTTTGCGTTTCATGCTGCAAAAACTGCTTGTCCAAACATCAACATGAATGGTACCAAAAAGATACGATGAAATGATAATTAGTATGTATTACCGTCTTCCTTTACAAAGCAACACTTGGCTGGGAGTTGTCTCTACATTGTATTTATGTTTAAAATGATTCAATTGGGTTGATCTAATTACTTTGGAATTAGGATTTCAAAGGCTACTTTGAACATTTTAGAATTGTTCATAATTTGGCAATAGCAATCAGGCAGGCGGTAAGCGCAGCTGTTATGGTGAATAATGAATGAAAACAAGTGACGGGATCGTCAGAAGTCGTTGCAAAAATCTTTTTCTATCAAAACCTGAAGTGGTTCGGAATTTTCACTTTTTCACACTAAAAAGACAAAATTCTTTGAAGTTAATGATCAAATACTCATTTCAAAAAAATTTATTTATCTTACGTTTCAGAAAGGCTAAATATAGTGTTGAAAGACCACAGTTTTATAAATATCAATTGGAATGTTATAACTTACCCATAGACAATAAATAATAATAAAATGATTTTTATTATTTTTATGTGTAAAATTTCTTTTGGAAAAAGAATTAGTAATCGGCATTTTTAAAATATGAATTTGATCGTTATAGTCCAGAGAGAAAATCTCGCAAAATTACTTTGTGTTTGTTTTTCTGACTGTAAAGTGGACAATTACATTTTATTGAGTAGATAACTCCACAAACTCAAACAGTTATTTCTCTCTTATTTGTGTTACGCCACAGCTCAAATATAGCAGAGTGGTTTACCAGAATGAATCAGGCTCGTGTCCTAGGCATTTATCCACCATCTTAGATTTATGGATGTTGAGGTCGGAGCATGATCTATCACCTGAGCGTGGCATTCACTATTACCTGTAAACATCTTGCATAATAATCAGCTTCTGCAAAACATCCTTAAATGGCAAACACGAGTGGTGGTGATTTTAATAAAATGTCCTCAGCAAATGTCACCAGGCACTTAGGATGAGTGTCATGCCTTAAGTAACAACACATACTAGTTACTACTGCTGTAGAATGGTTAGTTACTAGCTGCAATATTGTAGTCATTTATTGCAATGCTTGGAAACATCATAGGTGACAGAGTGGTTCTTTCTATCTTGATTTTATTTTCTGTATGGAGAAAAAAATCCTAGAATGTTTTCTGTTTGATAATTTATGAAAAAAGACATTCGTTTTTTGTTTGCCATTTAAGACCAAGTCAGTATTTTAATGGCTGTACTAGTTATATGTTGACTTCGGAAAGTTAACGTAAATAACAATCGCTGATTCACGTGTTAAAATTTAGCAATAAAATTTAATGTCAAAACAAGGAAAACCTTCGATATACGGATGTGAACATCAAATGCTTGTGACTAAAAACATGTTTTTTTTTACATTGCAGTGAATATCTATGCTCAATCTGTATTATAATCTAACTGTCTGTAGATAGCCACTTACTTATAGCTGCTTTCATTTTTTTTGGAATGCTGATCGCAGCTAAAACCAGGGTTGGCACTACTTTTTTGCAGTTTTTATGGTTATGAGACGCGACATAAAATAATAAATATACATAATGGCTGTTACTCCTACAAGAATGATGTAACCAAACATGCAGGTAGAAGTCTGCGAGGCTGTTTGTTGCCAAGGTGCTACTTTTATGTGGTCTTATTGGGTGTAAACAGATTTGCTGGAGGTTATGGTGCGAGTAAGATGCATGGTGTGTTGTGGTATGCTGGTGACCATACCACCAACCGCCATCATCTCTCTAATCACTGACCATTAGCTCTACCACCCTCGATATTCTACCAACAATATGGCTACCATACCATACATCACCAATTGTGCTTGTTTTTGTTTTGTTGACCTGGATTGGCTGATTTATTGGTTTTGCTCATTGATTTTTGATGGAAATTATTGTTTATTGATGGTTTATATAAAAGGGAGATGTCAAAGCAAGCTCTTAGATGTATGATTTGTTTGTGGTGTAATAACTTCTGTATAAAGAACGGAGAAATCTCGAATATTTCAGTTGAAAGTCTTTGACAATTTGTCTCTATCTTTGCTTGTGATGTAATAATTTCTTGTTACTGTCACATTAGGGTAGATAAGTCGAATGTTGTAATAGCTCGTATTTGTAAACACCTGCTCGTCAGTGCCAAATTTTCCTTGGAAACTTTATCTCGAATTTATGAGTTGAAAGATGCTTTTTTCTTTTATAATAGCATCAAAATGAATTCTTGGGTTAGCAAATTGTTATAGAGCCTTTTCAAGTAGTGAATACTTTTTATCTCAGACAGTTCTGACGATTTTTAGGGTATTTACTTCTGAATGGTGAGACATTTCAAAGAGTGGAATTGTCACAAAATAATTACAAAGCTAAAGCCTTGTTTGATTTTTCTTTAATCGACTTTGCTTTGATATTCCTTGAATAAAACCGTTTAGTTTCTCCTTCATTTTGTTGCATAATTTTGGAACACTTTATTTTATTTTCCAAATGAGTGAATGGAAAGTGGTCTCTTATCTTGACCTTAGAAACATGGGAACTTTTTAGGTCATTGCTTCCAAGCAGTTGAGATTAAATGTGTCTACTGTCAATTTCTGTACATTGCAAAAGAAAGTTTGATTCACCTGTAATGTCTCGAGTGAGAATATCAAAAGATATTTGCTCGTCACTTTAAAGCATATTTGAGAAACCATAATTATTGTTACATATACACCTGTAAAGCCTCACTTTGGTCATCGCTCTTTGAACTATCAGCCGTTTTTAGCAACTTTTGTTTTTACAATTATGTTTAAAAATCATTTTACGCTTTTATCTTTGACTTGAAGTGTTCAAAGAACAGATGCAAAGAATTTGAATTGAATAGTTAAAATGCTTGATAGTGTGTACAATAGTACCAGAGCTGCTTCCTACAGCTGCATTTGAGAGCGTTGATACAGGTGAAGTGGATAAAAGTTTAGAGGTTGCGAAAGCTGCCAATCTATTGTCATTGCGGCATCTGTCTGGTTGGCAATGAGAATTATGCGAGCAGGTAGTGAGGCGCGTGAGCATAACAGATTTAAAATTTAGCTAATTGTTGTCACAGCAGTTTCACCTATATATTGTGAAGTTTGTCATTGATGTGATTGCGTGCATTTAGAAAGAGCCTTTGATGTTGGCCGGCTTGGATTGAATGCTAGGCACTAGAGTTGCAAACACTCCTTTGATGTCAAGCCTTCAATCCACAGATACACTTGCTATACTTAAAATGTTTTTATCTAGCTGATTACACTTATAGGCGTGAAAAGGCTGTTACGCTGCAGCTAATAAATATTCTGTTGTGTTTTTCTCCTATGAATGTTATATTTTCAATTTACGATTGTCGCTGACTGACTCCAAGTTCTACTTAACTCATTTTTCAACTACAATCATCTTACAGCGGATTGGTTTGAAGTGCGCCAACGAAGTGTGTGCCTCATTTCACCAGTTGAAAGATTCTACATTAATTGAGTTAGACTAAAATGATTTAACACTTGGCTCTTGCAATGTGGAAACCACCCGTAGCGATAGAAAAACTCTTGGTAACAGATTCTCTTGTGTCAAATCGGTAATGAATTTTGTTTGTTTGATTGTTTTATACAGGTATGAATCGCCCATGTCTCGTATTACCAATGAATTGATGAGACGAACTGCCCCTCCACCCTATGCAGAAGCAATGCAAAGGTCAAGGCCATTTGAAGAAGTACAAAGTGAATATTTAGCTGCTTTAGAACTGAGACAACGTGAGCATGTGACCGATGACTCTGAAGCCAATCTCGAGGAACAGCGCAGCGTAGCCTCTGCTTCAGTATGTATTCCTACCCCTCCTCGAGCATTTATAAGTTTAGATCTGACAAACTTTATGCTAGAATTTTTCAAAGTTGACATCTAGTGTAGCTATACCAAAACGAGCAACTCGTCCCTCGCGCATCATTACTAACATGTACAAGACAATAATTTTTGTTTGCTCCTTGGCAAGAAACTGAAATGTTTTGTAATCTATCAGTAGTTCGCTGAATGTATTTTTTTCTATCCTTAAATTGCTATCGTAAAAATGCCTTACATCATTTGCGCTGTCAACTTTTGGTGAATTTTAAAAACATTTCAGCTATTCCTAATCTGGCCAACTACAGATTTGAGCATTTAGAATCATTTCATTGAAAAAGCAAAGGCATTTTTGTTTCGGTTTATCTGTTATACTATTACTGCGCTCATCTCTGGTTCCAAACATGAATCAGTGCTTGCTTGTCGTATGCAGGGTACTATTGATGTATCAGAGGGCAGTTTAGTGGAGGTCGGAGAAGAGAGTGCAGTATCATTTAGACGCAATCCTAACAAACCTCCTGAGACTAATCTATCCGATCAAGACCAAAATAGTCGCCGAAACGTAAACTTAGAACCTAAATCAGATGATGAAACAACGGACAACAGTAATGGCCAACGTACATCTGTAGCTAGTGAATCCCAAACTAGCATTTCTCCTAGTCGCAGACAAGAATTAAGACGCCTTTCAATAGACTCTGATGTTTCAATGCTGTCTAGGGATTCCGAGGATGTCGCGTTGCTCAGTTAATGATGGGATGTTGAAAAAAGTAACTGTGACCCTCAAAATTTGTATATTGTATGCATTCACGTTTATATTCCACTTCTATTTATTTGGATAGTTCTTCATATTCATCGCTCTTCATGTTTACATGCCCATTTTTGTCTAAGGCAACATTTGAAATTGTGAATTTCTCTTCACAAGTTTCCTCAAAGCCAATGCGAGCTATGATATTTGAAGTAATCGTTACTCTTACTTTGCAAAGATGGAATTGCTTTCAATGGACATAGCATTTTTTCTCGTTGCTTACGCCTTTACTGTTATATTTCTTTTTAAACATTTTTAGTGAGTTATGTATTTAGTTGTCCACAGCTGCATGTCTCCTGCCTACACCATTCTCTAACAATTAATTTGCATGCAAACTGGTTCAATGAAACAGAAACGAATAGACGATTATTTTCATATAATATTTTATGATTTTATTTAACAAAACTGAAAATAAAAATAGATATACAATTAAATATTAAAACAAATCATTGAAGATTGCAGACAATATTTCCCTTTCGACAGAGCACTTAGAAGCAGCTTGAGTTACACCCCTACACATACGTACATGACATGATTCATAAGATTTATATACAACAACGACAAGTTGGCTTTGTACAAAAAAATAATTCGATGATTTTGATTGTCTTGCACATTGCAGTAGGTTCATCATAGGATGCTGTCTTGCAAGACCATGGTTGCTGACTAACAAATATAACATTGACTCACTGACAGCAAATAAACTACACATATGACAAAAATATATCTCATAAATACACTAGTACAGCACATTTATTCAGATCTTGATTTTAGTTTCAAGATACTGATTTAAAAAAAGTAACTAAAATATAATATTAAATATGAAAAAAATGAATGTAACTGCGACGTGTGCTACGTCGTTGGGATACTGTTTGATGATATTTCTTGGGACTCATCATTTGACAAAGAGTTATCTAAATTTTCAATACTATTTCGTGAGTTGAGTGAACTTTCGCTCATTAAAAAGTCATTTTGGGCGCCTGGAGATGACACAGAGTTTGAGGGTGTAAAGAATGTTCTCAACCAGACATCAGTCGGTACATTTTGGCATCCTCGATACCAGAGTGCAAGTTCGTTGCTTGTAAATGGGGGCTCAACGTTACACGGAGCGCCGAATAGTGTTAGTGAACTGGAAGCATCGTTATTTCTGCTTACTCTAGCTCCGATGTCGGGGTTCGACAACAACATGGTGCTCTTGATTTGCTACAAAAATGAAACATGCATAAGCAACAGATATAATACAAAACATCGGAAATTATGCAACCTGTTTATATTCGGTTAAAATTGGTTATTGCAGATTGTGTGTTTCCGGTAGGGTCATCACAATTGCGGAAAGGTTTAAAAAAGTATGCATACTGAGACTGACTTAGTTATCATGCGGGTCAAGTCGAGTTGAGTGATGAATAATTCCAAGAAGTACTAAGAGACTCGTTGTGGTTACGGTATTGGGGTCTGTGACTTTTAAATGCCCATCTACACCAGATAAAAAAATATATACTTACTTGAAAAGCATCTTCTGTACAAGTGTGTGCGTGATCGAGTCTGGTCCAGTGGTCTGTGAAAGTGCTCAGATAGGAGTATTCATGCTCCTTGCCAGATGCAAAGGCGTATACATTAGGATGAAAAGACGATTTCCTACAATTATCAAGTTGCCATTCATAAATATGAACAGTCATTTTGTTTTGCCGTAATAAAAAATTCTCGGATTACAAATGTCGATATGCTCAGCACTAACCTTATTGCTTTACTGAGTTCTCCAGAGAAACTTTGGTCAGCAATTATTTGCACAGCCGTAGCCTTGCAACCTCTAATATCTTCCATCAGTTCATCGATGGTGTATTCTTCACCGTTGTCTACCTGCAAAGAAACAAACAGATTCTATATAATCCAGGGTATCAAGGTATCAGCATTCATTTGAAGGCAACAGGAGGAAAGTTCTACCTCATCAGTGGCGGCAATGATAAAAGATAAACGAAAGTGAAGGAAAAGGTGATGAGAGTACCCCAGGCATTAAACATTAACTCAAGTGCAACAAGACTAACTCTCCCAGCCTAATCACGGTTTTAGAAAACTCAATCAATTAGCATTATTCACCGCTCGTTCGTTTCTAGCAGCGCAATCTTCATCCATTATTTTTACGTTTGATCATGTTTATTAGGTTTGTAAGATAATTTCTGTAAACAAAAAGCTTCACACGGTGAAACACTTTCCTTTCTTCAGCTGTCAAGTAAACCTTCAAATTAACACAATCTGCCGCCTGATGACCGATAAGTAAAGATGAACAATAATCAGCTCGCAGTGAATAGAAAGATATTCGGAGATTGATTGTTTAATCTATTGTCAGAGGGTGTCTCATTTAGCCACGCACATGAAAGGTGGCAAGTGCGTTTTACTACACTGCGGGCACTATTATGCTCTTTGAAATAGTAAACTTGTCTACCAGTCATCTGCTAGATATAAGGTAGCGAAAAACTTTGGTGAAAATAAATTTGCACCTCTCGAAATCACAGATGTTCATGAATGTATATTCTTAGAATGGAGGGTTGAATCACGTGGCCAGAATGCTACAGGTGCATGAAAAAATAATGTAATCTAATTTCACTCGTTTGAATGCAAGGATATCCTTTAAAAAGTGGCAAGGCCCATACCACCATGAAAGTAGTAAGTGTTAGAAATTTGATCTTTCAATTGTATGATCATTCAACCAAAGTGAACAACTAGTTCTTCTTTTCACCCTGCATAGTTTTGTAGAAGATTTCAAAACATCAACAGTTTTAGGAATTCGATGTAACTGCCAAGATATTTTACCGTGAACAGCCATTTTTGTTTTGCTCTCTTCAAACACAAGAAAGTTTTTAAGACCAGTCTATTGAAGACCTTCCATTTTTCATGCTCATAATAATTTCACAACCTCAGACTATTAGCGTATTACGTTTGTAACAATATTAGCTATCAATCAACTTCGGGTACAATCATTAGTCATACATCCAGGTAGGCTTTAAGCAAAAAAGAATGCCGAGTTAGGTTACACAATATCAACACACCTTTTCAGTGTGAAACAAGATGTGTACATTCCAAGTTGAATTGTAAATTTGAAAAACATAGTTACGACACATAGTTCCTTAAGAAAAATATGTGAATCATACACATAACCAGTATCGTAGCAAACAATTTTTGGTCACATACCTTGCCGTTTTTGTTAAGATCCCAGAGCAGCATGGTGCCATCTGTTTTTGAAGGGCTATTGAGATACAGTACCAAGCTGTCAACACAGTGCGGCTTTCGACAAATCTTTTTAATATGTAATCTCATCGAAGTTTTCATAGCCGCGGGGAATATCTCAGTATCCACACTGTCGGCACCAGACTCTTCTACAAAAATTTAAATGAATTGAAACATACTAGTAATCGGAGTGCATGAACTGAAAAATCATAAGAGATGTTAAGCCCTTCACTATTTTTGATGTCATGTAGGAAATTTATATCATACCAAAGAAAACAAGGTAAAAACATTTTAGAAAATTTATTCCCTTGAAGATGAGATTATCTCACCAAAATTGGTAACTAGTTGAGGCTTTAAGTGCACCAACAAAGATCAAAGAGCCAAACAGTAACATACGCAAGGCTTGATTTGCAGGGGCACTATCAACTGAGGGTTCAGTCTAGAATGTGGAGAACAACAGCTTTATACTTTATCTCTGGTACTTGTAAACAATGTGTGTAAATTGAAGTGTGAATGCTAAGCCCTCTTTAGAATTGAAGACATCAAAGCAAATTAAAATAGATAATTACAAGACATTAGAATAATTTCAGGTACCCTGGAATGTTTCCAATCAATCAGTGGGGTAAATAGTCTATAAATAAGTGCTATTGTTTTAAAACAAGATGCGAGGTATGCTTGGATGTATCACCAGAACGGCTGACTCAATACACCTCATGGTCCGCAGTGTTTAAATCATGCATTGCGTGTGTTTAAAACCATTCAGTTCAAAGAAATGCAATTATAGATAATAAGAAAGATAAATATTGAAAGCCGGTAACTTCAAACGATTTCTCTGTTTTTAGATAGCTGATGGCCAAATGCTCATAGTTAGCCTAAGCTCACTGACATCCAGGTGTGATTATGTAATAGTTTCAACTATGAAATAATCTTTTTCTCTGACATGTCCTTCTAAGGCTATGCTGCCTTCATTAATCCTACTTTTCTAATTATAAACCGTGTAAATGTTAGATTTGTGTCCATTGGTGTTTCGACCAGCTTGCATCAAAGACCTTTATGCATACCTATGTAACTTTGTTCAGTAAACTGTTCTGGTCAAAACATTACCAAGCAACTTCAAGAGTGACAAGATGAGAGACGAAGTAAGATTGATGAGTGCTTGCCATTGGCATGTGTGTAAACAAACCATTGCATCCTATACTTGACTGATTCTTCTCGCACTTGGTTCCATCTTTGATGTTTTTTTAAGTCAAACGCGTTTGATTAAGAGAATCTAGCAAATCCTCGCGTTTCAGTTTAGTTTTTTATCATTTTGTCAACAATAACACGCTAGAGTGACTGAACGATTTGTGCATTTGTGTTGAGGGCTAAATCAATTGTCATTAGGGTCAAGGATTAGACTAAGGGTCAAATTGATAAATAAATAGAAATGATAAAGAAAGCAGGTTAACAACATTCACCTTGAATACCTCCGTGCATTCCATTAGCAAAAAAAATCTTGATTGACTTCTGCTCAAATCCATTCCTTCTAAGAAGATGGTACATGTTGACAATATTATCGCTATGTCTAGTAACACTAGTCTGCCGATTCCATCCACCAGATATTAGTACTGCCTTGTCACAGCTTTCAAACATTCCACAACTGGTGCCAACTGCTTCGTGCGTTGTCTCGCATCTTCTAGAGTTGTCTCTGATTGGATTACAAACTAGATTCAATGTTTCGTTAGCAGGTCGGAGATCCGGACACAAGGAATATTCCACAAGATCTTCTCGACACAAAAGCGCCTGCTCGTAGCCTTGAGAAATACCATCAACGATGGCTGGTTCACGGTCATTCTCTGGGTGTACTAATGGTAGGAAATTTATTTCACATTTTCGTACCATCTTACGAATTTGACGACTCGTCATCGAGTTACTGCCATCAGTGTATCTTCGAATTCCATTTCTACAGCGGTGTTTCAGAGCAAGTTTTAAACACTCATCATTTCCTGAAACAAATCATAAACATGATAGCTTTTGCAAAATATTTGATACTGGCTCACCATTTTCGTCAGTCGCACCAGTGTCAAAGTTTATAAATGATAGTGGAAAAATTGATCAGTCTGTAAGAGCAGAATTTGGGTTTCCTGTACGCAACGTTCTAACAGTTACGCAGGATGTTTATAAATAACATTATCTGGAGCAGGTTTGGTTTACAAAGTACATAAAGTAACCCTTTGATGTATGTACATAACAATACCATTAGTGCAAAAAAAACTATTATCACTACTATTCCATACATAATGGATGAAGTTCACTTCAACGTTATAAAGTGGTGTTGGAATGCACGCTTTAACACCTCTGCTACTGAAAACTCCTTTGATCTGGAGTGGATCTGGATATAACACCATAATAATGGCCATAATTTGTATGATAGCACCTGTGTTTTAAGAACCTGTCTTACATAAACAAATCGCAGCAGCGCTGGTGTAATGTATTTGGCTATTAACAAGCTCTTAAAACAGAACTGTCTGGCAATTCAAACTCTAAACATTCTGGTATTCAGTGACTCAAGTAATAGTAAAAGTAGTTGGATTCATTAAATCTAATTAATAATAAAAATTATTAAAAATTAATTATTATTGAATATAAATTATTATCGTGATAATATTTTAGGACATACCTATATACATGCCATGGTGTCGTTCACAGGAAACTCGATTATGCGTTTTGTCGATGAAGAATACGATAACAAGATGCCCAAAGTTGGCATCCGGATGAGGATCAAGAGCTACGACTCCATGATGCGCTCCTGCTCGAGATAATCCACTGTCAGGGAGCATGGCAATAAATTGTCCTTCCTGCAAGTGTGGTGCTTGAGCGATATACATAGCCACATTACGTTTGCGAACGTTCAACAAATGATTGCACTCGCGTTGAGAAGTAAAATATACTTGACTACAATTCAAAGATTTAATATAAGTGAAAGCACTGTCAGCCCAATGTAACCGTCTCTGGTACTCCAGTGTTTCTGTCAACGATATCGTAGATGGTGTTTCTGTAGTCGTGTCATTTAGAGATTCGGATGTGTTGAAAAAAAAGCCATAAGTTGTGGTACAATATAGAAATAGTAAATGAATACTCCACAGTGGCAGTCGAGCCATAGCGTAGGTGTTTGTGAGAGAGAGAGAAAGATTTGTATTCACCTGGTGCTCGCTCACATATTATTTGAATCAATTTCTATAAATGCATGCAATATATCCAGCAGACTTAAGCATAAATAATTAGATCAAAGTGCTGCGTAACAAGAGGTTGAGAATATCAAACGAACCCCGCTGAGTTGTACGAGAGCTAACCACATGCTTCAAGCACGCTGTATGGTTTACAAACAATTACCCCACTTCATTGGTTGCATTGTCATAGCTGATGGATGCAATTGGCTAATTCATTGCAAGTACCTTATTGGTCAGAGGCACGCTTCAAAGATAGTTGCAGTATAATAAAGGCATTGTCGTTTGAGCATATCTGTGTGGGGCAAGAAAAATGACCGCCTTATCAAAACACTCTTAGAATAAGGCATGGAAAGGGCAGGTATACAGATGGTGAGACATGAATTCAACAGGTCATAAACCGATTTTCAAAAAAACAATGGGTGAAAAAAGACGATTTATCACAAAGCTATATACTAGCAAATCTAACAAGGAACACTGGTCCGGATAAAATGCATTAGAGAAGAGGTTGTGAAGTATGCTGCAAACAACAGTAACATCTGAAACACAGATCATTAAATTTATTACAGACCACCACAGAATATAATAAATAGCTAATCTTCATGCAGGCCACAAATTGTGGTTTTAAGCTTGCATCACAGAGAAATTGTGTAAGGTGCACACCAAGCATCAGCTGGTAATGCAAGTGAGTGCAGGTAGGAAACCACGGCGGATTTGGCAAAAGACCCGAAACCCTTGTTATGACAAAGACAGCACAATCCCTTTGCTCTAGCAGATGGGAGATCAAAGGAGAACACCAATTGCTTAATCCAAAACAAGTACAAATCACAAACCCTTCACAGCTTTGATGTATCAATTTCGAAAGGTGTATGCACATGTGCTCATGAAATAGTGAAGAAGTTTCAATGACACCTATGTTGATACTTCAGGTGGTCTCCAAATATACAGTTTTTAATCTCTATAGATCATAAGAAACGCCAATCAGTAATCTACCCGAATGCCCTCCACTCATGAATATTACACAGGCCAGACGAACATTTCATGCCAAACATAGCTATCAAGTAAAATAAAAGTTAATGGAATTAAAAGGCACAAGGTGCCGCAAAACGAAACCATTGAGATGAAAAATATATAATAAAAGGAAGCCGTGTATACCATCTAGACATTTCATATCATGTTGTGTAAACAAAAGCCCAGCCGTGCTCGTAGTCAACCTTTGGCAACGCTGCGTTTACATCAACAACATTGCACTGTGACAATAATTGATACAGGATAAGTGAAGTGATACTAGAAGAGATGAGAGAAGATCACAAGAGACGCTGAGACTTTAGAACTGTAGCAGTAAACACCAACTGCAGCCAACTCCAGTTCATCCATTCTCAATAACTTGTCCAAACATCGCAATGTTTCTAAAGCAGCTAAAACTAACAAAGTTCCCTTTGATCAACGCAATCAATCTGGCGGCTCTCGTCTCTTCCCACTAGTGATGAAACTGCTGATCTTGGCAGGCTGACGTTCAGCAGAAAGAAGAGAACAAATTTTTCAGACTTGACCTGATGAATTATTGAATATTTTTACTTTTTAACCGGTTTCCTATCATCTTTAATAAAACATTGTTGGTACACTTTGATATACCCGAAAGATATTGAGCTTCAAAGTAATGCTTGTGGGTGTTGGATTTACTTCAAAAACAAAAACGCAGAGAGTGGCGGATTTTGATTTTATAATATTTGGCCAGATGTTACGAGCTAATGGAGAAAGGATCAGAGGGCAGCTTGACAGTACCATACCAGCTAGACTTGATCAAAGCTTGAATTTGCAACAAAACAAGCAGACACAAATATGCAGTGATTGCCGGAAAATACAATAGATCCTGTTTCATATGCATAAACATTAAATATGACCAAAAGGTGATGGATAAGCATATTCAATGGCCTTTTCTTGACCTTGCTCTGTCGTTAACCTTTTGGAGTTGTCTTTAGACATTTTAATATACATGTACCAGAGAGATACCCATCTGTACCCGGTAGTTATCCTGACTTGAATATAGATTCTGCAGGCAAAATGTATATTTGTAACGTATTTTCAGGGGAATTATTTGTTTTTATGTTTTACAGCCTTTAAAATGCTTTTTCAAGGACTATGTTAGCGTAGAGTATTGCAATACTTAAATAGAACGTTTTTTATTTGGTGATTATTATTACTGTTCCAAAGTGGACAATAAAATATTTGGCTGGTTGTTTTATTAGGTAAACTTTGTTTTAACAATTGCTAGTAAAGTCAAAAATTTTTGTGTCAAGTGAGCAAATATGCCACCTTACTACGTGCATTTTCCTGCTTGTACACTACACATCTTGAAACAGAGGTTTTTAAATAGATTGTGGACATACAGTTTATATATTAACAGCTTCGCAAATATTTGTAGTGAACTATGTGTTATATTCAACAACATCCAGTGCATGGTCCAGCATTTGCGGAATATGTTTTTCATTTTTGGTATTGCCTTTAATTAATTCATCATTTTCAACTAATATTTTTCAACTTCTACATTAGTAACCATAAATGATTCGATATATTTTTCAAGTTAATATGGATGACAATATAGTAGATGATTTTTCTGTCACCTTAGTAATATTCAGTATTTGTGTGAATAGTGCATTATGTCCATTGTAATGCCAGCACTTTATCGATTCGCCAACACTCTAAAGTCTTAATAACGATTGACAAATACTTGAAGACACTTGAGAACGCATCTTGGAATTTTTTTAATGAAAGTAAATACAGTTATCAGAAGTAGTATTTACTTAAATGAATCCAAGTTGACACATCTGACTGTACGCTCGTCTTAAAAAAGCGTATACTCCTGAACGATACACGGCGGATGTTATCATCATTTTTGTTTGTATTTACACACCCACAGCTGCTTATTCACATTTTGTGGCCGAGAAGTTTGACACACTGGCACACAAATATTGCACTCGTCTGTGTAATTGCGAGTTTAAACGTTGTTTAGAGGACAGAACAAAGAACTGACATGGAATATCTGGCTTAAAATGTAAATGACATGTTTTCCTTGTTGTAAAACTACCACAGCCCTTTTTTGTGAGTCAACCTTCTTGAGAGAGACTTATAATATGTATGGGAGTTTGATACTTGACAACTTTCTACTCCTCCCTCAACTATCTTACTGCTTAAGTCTTTATAAAACTATTAACATTCTACAGATTTGTTACAATTATACAACCGTTTACTTTCTGTGTTAATCATAATATGTTTATGAAGCCAATGTCCGGTATTAATGATGCAACATCAATTATGACCGATCAGCTAGATTTTTACTTTTTTTGTATAGATAAATCTGCTCTTTGTGCAACTATTCATCTTGACAAGCGCTGTCTAGTCTGAGAAAAGAAATCGTGTAATAAAATTATCTGTGCGCCAATCTTATCCGACGAATTATTGTTGTTAATTGTTATAATCGCTTTGAAAAAATAATAAATGGTAGATTATTGTTACAAAGTTATAATTAATCGTTAAAAATAATAAATGGTGTACTGTATTATAATCACATTTTAAAAGATGATGGATGTTATGATGTCATATGATGTGACATCACATGCATGTATCATAGAGCCACAAGAGATGAAACAGACCATAATCAGCTCTGTGATGTTTTTTGTACCATCTTGCAATAATCTACCAACAAATCCAGGATCTAAAATAGAAACAACCTCCACTCTAGGACCTGAAATCTCAAATGGTCCAACAAAAAAACAATCAGTCTTTTAAGGCGAGGTAAGAAGATCAATTATTAAAAGTAAAATAACTTATTATTCAAGTTGGAAGTGAGTTTGAGAACAGTTGGAGAGTCAAACAGATATGTTTGTTTGATTCAGTGTGCTCATAAATTACGTGTAAAACTTTTCAAAGACTAATTGCGATGAAGATTCCGACGAACAAGAGAGAGTTGAAAGAAGCCATTGACTTTATACTTTTCTCTCCGTTTCTGAGACATTCCAAAAATAACTACTATAAGTGAGATAGAGGGAAGAGTAAAGATTAAATAGAACACCATCTTCAGTTGCTTTCTCAGTAGATATTTGATGAGGTCAAAATTAAGATATATAAATCACATAATAAAAACAGACACTGGCGAGAGAAGTATGAAAGATCACAAATAAATGGCTTTCATTCAGAAAACCACTTCCTTCCTGTTAACCGTTTCATCAATGAGATACTCAAGCGTGAACATTTGCTGAGGTGCTTCCAAGTCATCAGTAGTTTTGTTTTTTTAACTAGTTCATGCACTTCCACTGGCCCCACTGTGTTGCCCTAATTGTGAATAAGACACGACGTTCTTAGAAGCAATCCACCACAAAAATACCAAAATACTGACAAAAAATCATTACATTTTTTGCTCAATAGTAAATGAATAATTACCTTGACAGGCAGGCTACAAATCCATCGCAATGCAAGTTCAGGACTCGACTTCAAACTCTACAATGAACAAACATACGAGCAAAGTGTAGTGGGAAAGTTAAATCAGTGAAAGTAAGAGACAGCTGTGACATTGAGGCCCCGTTTACAGCGAAAACGCCAGCCGTTCAAATTTGTTCGCATCAATATCGGTTCCGTAATGTCTCAAAACTGAAACCCGTTTTAACACGAATACGGAATTGATGCGCTATGCGGTACTTCGGTGCGGACCAATACCGAGCTGTAGCTGTTTTGAAAGCTTATGGTATTTCATAGCGTACTGGCGTAAAGCGAGCCTGATAAAAAAAACACATTTTCATAGATGTATTATATTACAAATTGTCCAAGGTTTTTGATGCAAATAAGTTTTAAGCAAAGTTTCACTTAACTGTGTAACACAGTTACTTTATTGAGCTGAGCTCTAAGATAATAATCATGTAATAAACATACGTATGATTAAAGTAGGGAAGGCTGCAGTATTTTTACGTACTGGAGGCTAATTAAATGCATGGAACAGGATGTCTGAAGAACTTATATTCTCATCATAACAAATAAATAATATGAGGAAAACTTTTAAAAGCTGTAATAAATAATATGGTAATATCTTTCTTATGCAATAAACTAAATATGAACTATCACCACTGTGTCAACATTTATTTATTGAGGATAGAATAAGTATAATTCATCTGTAAGTTGATAGTGATAAGTTCAGATACTACCTATTAGATCAGACGAATTTCATGTTTTTAATAATAATTACTCTTGATATATAACACAATACCTTGAATGTATGACAAAAAACATACCTTTTCCACAACCCGCAACCTCATCTCTTTCAGTGGCTGCCGCCAAGTAATTTTCGTGAAACTATCATCAAACAGCTTTTAAGAATTGCAGCAGTATTTATAACTACTTGTGAAACTGGGATCACTATTTTTTCTACTGTAATTTGTTGAGTATTGTAAAAATGCGTCACTTTCAATTTATTTTATATTAGCTGATCAGCTAAAAATGCACTTTTTTTTATTCTGTCAGTTTTTTGCAATTCTTTTACGAACTACCAGATCTCGGAAGCTGATCTTGCGCTGAGGATTACCGCAGTGTACTATGAGTGTTATATTGAATACTCATTGGGAAGAACCAAAAAATAAATTAATGAATAGAGTTTACAGTAGCTGAGGTATGAGGTGACATCCAATGATGCGTAAAAAGTAGCACAAGTTGCTGCTAAACATTAACCTTGATAACACACTCGAAGGTATGAAGGCATGTCATCATTACCAAACTGATCTTTGCATAATACTGTTAAAGTAAAAAGTAAACCCATTCATTTCCTTGCATCAAGTGGATTTAAATTCACAGAATGTTTTCTGTTTCGTTGATCGCAGCCTTGCCATGGATGTCTGCCGTATTACCAGGTGAAACAGTATCTATGAAGTATGCAGAGTTTTCCTATGTGTTTGAGCTGGTGACGGCTTAACATTTATATTGTTTCAATATGAGTGGTTGCCTTTGGATTTAATTGACGATATGATAAGTTGACACATGTAAAAAGCTGACAGGCTCAAGAAGTGACTGCAATACAAGCATCTTCATGAAATTCGCGTCAGGAGTTGATGTTAAGCAAAAAGTTACTTTAAGCGCGTGTCAATATTTACATTAATAAAGACAAGGCTGATCACTTCTAGATCTTTTTGTCTACATTTTCAAGTTACAGGTTTTGCTTTCCTCATGTATTTCATGGCCCCTTCAGAGAAAATATTACAGGTTCTCACAATACTTCGGTGCCACATTTGATATTGTCTCAACAAAACAATGCTGAGATTTGATCATAAAATCAGTAGGCATCCATGATTGAAACCCTTAATCTGCATTCAAAATCCTTCGATTGCAATTCCAATGCGACTTGCTGTTTTTTAGTCCACATTTTTTAACGAATTAAGCCAAGTAATTGGCCTGGAATAAGTAGAGCTCACAATGCATTGCTCTGGATTATCCAAATTGCAGTAGCATTAACATCGGTTCGTTTTTTAAAAATTGTAAATTTGTTGATTTTTTCTACTAACAGACAAATTAACAAATAATAATTATGTCTAATGCATTGCAATAATGCAATAATGATAACAACATTGTCACTATATCCTATGATAAAAATTATTAACCAGTACTATCTTGATTATTAACCAACATATTATTTACTTATTAATTATTATACTGATTATTTATAATTTCAACTTCCAACTATTAACGAGTTTTAGTACTAATTATTTATTATCAACTGTTCTATAATACCATCATTACAATGATAATGCAGGATAATTTACAGAAGGTGAATACGCAAGATGGCAATAACATCAGAGTTGAGTCAAAATGCCTCCTGTGAAGATCGACTGTGGTGCAATGCAGCAACAAAGTTGAATGACACCAAGTTTGATGAATAAATTTATGTGTAACCTCAATTTGCACATTCATGACATGCTTTGATTGACTTTTTTGAAAACATTCACTATCTATTATTAGCAACTAGTTGTTAAGGTGTTACTCGTATCAGTCATGGCTGTAAGGACTCGGCATACACATGTCAATGTTAATGGGAAACATAGGATTCGCGAAAAATAATGAGATTCACGCGAGGAAGACATAGCATTCTTGTGCCTGTAGATGCTGGCGATGACAGGTGGGGAGAGGGAAAATCAACAAAAAAGGTGCAACAAAAAATTTCAGTATATAAAATAAAATAGCTGACGCTAACTATTGGGCATCAGAGAGTTTTCCGATCTATCTGTCAGCACACGAGTCTTTTACTTAGAGACGTCCAAAGCCATTTGGCAAAAGGCCAACAATTGAAGGTTAATTTAGATGTCCCATTATAGAGCTATTAGGACCTTTTACTGACATCAAAGCATGGAATGTACTGTTGAAAACACCTGATTGTTACAAAATACCGCAAGGATTAATGACTTGTTGATTTATAATTGAAATAACTGAACACTTGCCAAACTTGGACCAATAAATCCGTCTGCTGACAGGTCTGTCAAATACTTACAACTGCCTCAGCTGGGTGAACTCTAATCTTTCATTTCTAATATTCCTTCCTTAGAAGTTGATCTAAAACTTGACATCTGTGGAGGAAATATTCATTGATCAGCCATGAAACGAGTTACACGCAAAACAATAACAAACAGGCAAACGTATCGTCTGTTACTCATCATATTAACTAAAAAAATAATTCTGATTTGGAAAACATGCCAAAATTGTTCAAATTTTCTTTCCTTTTTTGGATATATAACATCAAAGCCCGTGTAATTTATGTCTTGCGTAGATATTTTGCAGAGCTGCTCCAAGTTCAGAGCAATAATTTCAATGACATCGGATGACGTTGAAGCGCTTGTTTTTTCGACGGTGAGTTTTAAGACATCATGTCATGTGACACCGCGTTAGCAATCAAATAAAAATTCAACAGTTATGCGAGAAAACAACAAAATTACTTGATCTTAGATAATTACGCCATAAAAAGTGTATTTTCTCTAGAAGACATTACAGTGCAGCTGCAAACCACTCCGCTGTTGTCAAGTAGATAGCACATAAATTCAAGGTAGGATATGTTTTCTAAACCTTTCCACATTACACTTTTTGTTTACACGATTTTTTCCAGTTGACCAATCGGAAATTGTTTTCGAGACTGCGTATTTACCGCAATCAAACCTGCATAACTTAATGATACACATTTCTGTACAGCAAACATGTTTTGTACATTTTTATCCTTTGAGAACCTTACCAACTATGATGATGGTGTACTAAAGACAACCAACGTTTTATAAAAATATAAACATCCATTTCATTTTATAGTAAGTAAATCAATACGCCCAGAATAAACCGCGGATATCAAAAACGTAAAAAGAAAAAGTATAACAATGTGTAAAGCAAAATTTTTCAGTCATGCACTTATGTACAAAATTGTTTAACTCCAAACACTGCAAAGTACCTGACGTAGAAAGTAAATAAGAGCATAGCATTTACTAGTTTCTTCAGAGTACCAAGCGACATCTGTCAAACTACTGTTGTCATTGTCATTGTCAGTGAACTGGTGTCACTGAGTGAACACTTGTTGACAGCTGTCAATGCGTTGGTGCTATTACAAGAGTGCTTGTTGAAATCTGTTGGTGAGCTGGCATCACTGCTAGAAAGCTTTTTTGACATCTGTCAACGCGTTCATGTCACTGCGAGAATGCCTTTTGACATCTGCCAGCCTTTTGACACCTGCCAACGAGTTTATGTCCCTGCGAGAACACTTCTAGACATTTGCCAGAGCATTGATGTCACTGCAAGAAAACTTGCTGGAGTCTGCGTGTCATTTTTAAGCAGCTATCAATGCTGAATTACTACTGCCAAAAACATCCGCATGCATCTTTCAGAGTTCTGGAGTCACTAAAAAATGCATATAGCCATCTATCAGACCTCTGACGTCTCCGCAGGGGTACCTTTGGGCATCTGTTGACATACTGAGAAGGACATCTGCAAGTCTGCATCTTCTACATGATAGTTCGCCTCAAAATGAATACTTTGCTGGTGAGATGTGACTTTAGATGAGGTGAGTGGTAAGTATACGGCTACAAAGGATATATAAAATCAAAACATGATTGAAATAATATCCCAGGGACATTGCAGTACAGGGTTCACAAACCCATTACAATCAAAGTTTATACTTTTTTACTAACTTGGGAAAATGATAGTCGAGTTCAACATCAGAAGATAAAAAATATATCGTTTATACGGAAACAGCAACCAAATTGTTTATAAAGAAGAGGACAACTTCCAAAAGATTGGAAGGAAGTGAAATAGCATCGAAGGTATAAAATTCCGATATTTGGACAAATTCCAATGCAGTAAAATGTGATTTTTAAAAGATCACAAGTCATTAGCCACCCTAAATCTGATAGATTTTTGTTTAGAAATAATATCAGGGCTTGTGTTACAAACAACACTACCTGTATGATTACTTTACACACTTAGCAGGTTATTGCAGGTTATTATACCTTGCTTGCGCTCCATGTTCCATGTGGGATAAGAACCAACATCTGCCTGCCCTTCGACGCCAAACGATACAGTGTTCACACCATCAAGATTGTAAGTCATCCAAAGAGCCACACCATTCCACTCCCCATTACTGAGGATCAAATGTAGATGTATAAATATTTAATCATTTGGCTACTAACAGGGTGGGCAACTCCAGGAGCAGATAGTTCCAAAGCTAATCAAGGTGAATAGTTTGCTTTGAGTTCTTTGGAAAAGGCGAGATCATAAGATGGCTTTTTTACTCAATTGTGTATTATGATCGGCAAACGTTTGGTAATATAATTATTTATTTATTTATTTTATACAATACTGCCATCAATCACTATATCAAAAGTTTGTTTATTTCATGAATTCATTACAAATAAATACCAAGAATATATTGCAATTTCCTTTTACATCTTTGATGTAGAGTCCAATAGTTGGTCTTTTGATTTTTTTTTAAACACCATGAAAATATTCGAAGCTGGCTAAAAGCGAATTTTACAAATTCTTGCAAAGTTGATCTAATACCAATAAAACTACAAATGAAAGATCTCAACCTCCTGGCACCAGAGTGTTTTTTTCCATTTCAATTTTTTTCAGTTGATTGGTGCCAACTTCTTTTAAAATTGAACCTCGCGGATATTAAATGTTAGCTGGCACTAATGTTGGTAGATTGCCAAGAGTTATAAAAAATTAAATTCAGCAAAAAAATTATTTTTAGTAAGAGTAACAAATGACTCAACAATACAGGTTACAAAATGTATTAAAAAAATAATTACGAACTGACTAAACCCCTTTCAACGATTGGCAGACTCATGTTGTGCGCACAGGAAAAACTGATTCCGTTAGAAGTAATCAAATTGTAATCAATATAACATCAAGCGGACTAAAAGACCGCTAACCTTAAAGGAAACACCGCTATTATGTATTTCCTGTCAGTGAAAGCAGACATAACAAATGATGTGTTGATCAACCCAAGCCGCAGTAATGAAATGAGTCACAATTTTTTCTGTATGCGTTGTTAATTTTCAATAAAAAGAGACAATATAATTGATTTCTAACAGACATTGCACTACGTCTGACTGCGATATGACAGGGTTTCCCCTCCCTCCATTATTAATTAGCTTTAGCGATGAATGAGGATGGTGAGAAAATCATTAAATCTACATAAGTCAAAAACTAGCCGAGCAGTCTGAAAGTACTTCCTGTGGGTAACTGGTACTCATCGCTTATGAGTCAGTACGTTAAAATTTTCAGGGCATAATAAATAGATCTATTCCTACAGAAAAGCTTAAAAATGCAAAGAGTTTTCTTTCAGCATAATTCAAGAAATTCAAACCAAAACCACTACTTCATTGATTTCCTGTGCGAGAGACCAGCTATAGGTGTATGCAATAAGTTGAAAGTAGTTGTGCCCAGTGATTGTAAATTTTCTTCATTTTTTTTAGCAAAAATCCCAAGACAATCGCCATCAATTTATTTGAGGCTATGACTAGGTTTCATAAATATGTAGCCTTTAGAGTGGTACAAGTGTTGAAAGTCCAGTTTTGTCAACTTTTAAAGAATGTTTCCTAAAGCTGCATTTACACAAGAGCGATTTGTCCAAATGATGGTTGAAGACTATTACTAACTTTCCATGTAGCGCTACATAATGGTGTCATGGCTCAGTGCTTCTCAATAGCGATAAACCATCACGCTTTTCCATGAGCCAGCAATTACAGAAAGCCAAAGGTCATGAACCCTAATTAGCGAGTCAACGGCGACTTTGAGCTAATGAGTCAATGAGTGAAACTACTGTATGAAGGAAAATTGTTTCCACAAACAATTGGTTTTAAATGCTTTTCTTGTGTTTGTTTCATCTAATGCTACATACTCCACAGGAAAAAGTTTGAAGAAGCAGTGCTTGGCTAATGTGTAATTTATTTATCAAACTGAAAATAATTATTTATTTTTATTATTATTTAACCACGGCCAATTGATTATTTATTATTATTTACTTTTTATTATTATCAATATCTAAAATAGGGAAAAAAACAATTAATATAAAATAAAACACATAAATATATTTGTGATCACTAATTCTGCATCATTTTTAATTAATATATAAGTGGTCTTGAAAGGCAACTGTCTCATATCCCTGAAATTTCTGTCCAAATTATTTAATTATATTGACTGCAGTGATGCTGGAAATACAATACACGCATGTGCAAACCAGCAGCGCTACGGCATTCCTTATTTCCATAACGCTTCAGTGGTCTGGCGTTATTATAAGTAGCTACTTAGTAGCGACTTTCAATAGCGCCACATAATCACGACTTCAGTAGCGATATAGCCATTTCCAAGAGGGGAAAACTCGTGGCGCTACGGCGTCGCGTCATGGAAAGTCACTAATTGTTGCATGTTGTCTTTCACACAGTTGCAATTTAAAATCTTCATGTTTGTTATCATTGAGGTTAACCAATCAACATAAGGGGCAGTGCGTTGTTCCTGCTCATGCAGTCAAGTTAATCAGTTACGTTTAAAAACTATTGACTTTCGCCAATGTAGCAATTTTCTACACATTTAAAGTCTTTCTTTATTTATCATTAGCTTGAAATTTGGAGTTTTAATATAAAAAAAATTATAATAATTATCAATAGAATAAATAATAAATGAAAGAAACTGACATAGTGATTTCTCGGATGCTGATGTCCAAAACAATAATTACAATAATTATTTTTGCAATTATTACTACTCGTATAAAATAAAATTTGGTTGATAAAAAAAATAAAGGTTCTTGAACAATAATGATAATAATTAATGATATACTAATTTACGAACTTATAACCATTGTTTAAATCAAATCCATGTTTGAATGAAGAATAAATGATCTCCTACACCAAACTACACATCTGGTGTGAAGGCATCAGGTGGTTTATAAGTCAAGACAGCTTGTCACTCGAAGCTGGTGGCTGGGTACAAACCACTACGCTCCGAAATACAATCTCATCTTTTGGCAACGGCAAACTTCAGAGGAAAACTACATTGTGTAAACAAGGCTTAAATTGCAGAAGACAGCGTTGGCAAAACACACGCTGGGTGTAGATTCGTTCATCTCATTGAGCATTGCAAAATAATTGAAAAAAACAATTGACAAAACCAGAATACTACAGGTTTATTGAGGTTTGTGGAACTAAGGTCAATGGAAGGCACCATCAGCTAGCGGCTGCTTTATCATAACACAACGCATTTGAACAAATAGTTATAGCACTTTTTTCAATTTCAAATTAAATTATATTTCTGTGCAATCAAGCCAAGATTGTAAAAACTGGCCTTACCGCTGTAAGGTGAACTGATATAACATATTGCGTCTTCAAGAAAAAATTGCATCTAGTGTGATTGCATCTGAAGGACATCTTACTGGTGAGAGGGCAACTCCGTAAAAATTATTTGAACACAATTTAACCAAAAATTTTAAATTAAATCCTTCAAAATTATTTTTCCTAGGCCTTTTAAAAAATTTTCAATGCGTTTTGTTATTATACATGCGTGCATAATTGTAGCCAGGGTGGCTCTCTATGAGGAGGGGGAGGGTGAGAGAGAATGAGACTGTCACTCTCGCCCCCAAACTCCACCCACCATAGTAAACCCCGCCTCTTGAGAGCCGCCCGGCTAGCATAATTGCAGGTCAAGTTTGGGATTTGTTTTCTCTTTGTTTCAACTTCATCACACAACAAAATGGCAGTTAGAGGCTCCGTGTTTGGTGAGATTGTAGTTTGGTCAACAATAATTGAATGGTTACTCAACTTCGTTTGACTATGAAACCATTCTGGAACCTGAGCCATAATTAGTAGATATTCCACTGATTATAACAGCAGTTCTACAACTTTAATCTTGAAAGCTCTGGATTTATGAGAACACAACTCCATTTCATAATAATTATGAAATAGCCACCAATTAAAAATCGGGTGCATATACCTTTCATATTTTCCCAAAAAATTATTGTAAAGAACAAAATCATTTAAAATATATTTTCAAGTTTGGACCAAAGCCAGCATTTTTCAGTGATATGTATAATAACTTCCAGGGAAATGTTGAGATTTTCTCATAAACTAATATAATATAAGAATGAACTATAAACCTCATTGTTGAAAAAACAAATTTACTACAGTTAATAAATATTCCATGATCATACAAAAAAATAGAGCTCGAATGAATATAATCATTGGAACTCGGTATTGATATCGCATAAGTTCATTTCACTTCATGGGAAACACAAAATTAATTTAAAAAAGGTAGGCTCATTATATTTTCAGAATAAATAATCAAAAGTGAAAACATACATATGTAGTTGCTAACAAAGTCATCGTCAACGTTGATGATGATGTTAATAATTAACGTTAAAAAAAAGAGCGAAGTATAACAGGTAACAAGAGGAAAAGAATCGACTAAAGGATGATGAAACACTTATAAAAAAAAAACAAAAAGCACTACAATTCCCTGGTATGAAAATATTGAATGTGACGAACATGAAGAACAGCAAAACATTTAAAATTTGTCTAATAAAAAATACTAATAAACCGTTCCAAAAAAAGCTGGCTGCAATAACAGATACTACAAGCATCAAAGACTGCTCTTAGCTCATCAGAAAGGACATACTTTCACCATTTGAAGGTATGCGGTTCTATGAAAAAGTTCTTGAAACCTATTTCAAAGTAAAGCCAAGCATTTTTGGAAAAACAAAAAAGATTTAAACATATTTGCAGGTTTTAAAGATGAAAGAACAAATCAATAGAAAAAGTTTTTTGATATGGAATGATAAAAGAATGCAGAGGAAAATGAATTTGGAGAATTTTAATAGCTGTCAGATCGGACTTCTAAAACGTCAAACTAATTCAGGGTATCAGAGAGTTGTTAGTCTCAATATTAAATGAAATAACTAACCATTCAATGGGGATCTCTCCAGTATTAGATAGTGTTAGAGGCGCTGCATCCGTCGGCTGACTGAAATCAAACTCCATAACTTGGCAGGCAGCGCTGAGTGACCTGCATGGATACTCCCACAAAGAATGCTGCTCCAACATCTCATCAGACTTCTGCCGAGACTTCTGTTTCATGTCAACAAACCATCTTATCATTTTGGTGAAAAATATTTATAAAAAGTAACTTGTAGATAGGTCTATGAAAGTATGCACTCTAAAACATTACCTCTATCATTTTATCATAGACGTTGAGATTGAGGCCCTCACAAGATTTGACTGGTTGACGTATTTTATGCAAATTGTCAAACTGTACAGCCATAGCGAAGAGACACGCTGACATAGGACAGACGTCTATGGATGAGGAAATACAAGAGCGAGTGTACCAGAATCGAAGGTCATCCCAAGGTAAAATAGAAAGGGAAAAGTATGGTTCACCGACTATGAGATTCACCTACAAGGCCAGTGAAAGAATACGAAATAGCAAATATCATGGGCGAACTTCTCACTTTATCTATTGATGCGCAGGTGATTTGTACCTGTAGAAGTATATCTATCAATGCACAGGTGATACGTACCTGCGGAAGTATATCTGATGGAGCATTATTGCTTTCATCACACACAAGGATCTGCTCAGACATGTTGTTGTGGGATATTATAGACTTAGTTATCTCCTTGGCCCTTACAAACTCAGATTCTAGCACGTAAATCTGCAAATACCATGAATCCCAAGCTAAGCAAACGCAAATAAAAGCTAGAAAAATCTCAAAGTATAATGTAAAAAGTACATTTAGATTTTCAAGTTTTAAATTAAAATGTAAAGTATCAAAAAAAAACTATCAATCAAAAAAATGTGACCCGATAGTACAAAAACAAACAAGCTCATCAGAGTTATCTTCTCTTGCAATATCAGGCAGCTATAAATATTGTAACACGAATTCCACATTTATTCAAATTTTTTAAATTTCTATTGGCAAAATTAAAGCCGTTTGAGTTATCCTTCACCAAATAATAGCCATACGTGTGATTATGAATTTAATAAAAGATTGGGATTCCATCAACAACTAATCAGAAGTTCTTCAAAGATCACCCACTGACAATTAAACCGGCAAACCACTGAAGACTGACCTTTTGAGCACCAAGCCTCGCGAGTAAATAGGGTAGAAATGAGCAATCGCTGATGCAAAGAGCCACGGTGCTGCCATCTACCAATTTATCTAGCGCTGCCAGATATTTCGCTATGCTCTTTCTATCGTGTAACATGGCAAGACGTGACCTTGTGTACACACAATGTAACATGTCTGTTGATTGGCTAACTGCTATAGGTCTAAAACAAGAGAATCAACAGTGATAAGGCAAGACACAATTCAAAGAATAATATCACAAACTGGATAGGGATAAATAGCACTTACAGGGCGCTGCTGGGAAATATATCAAAGGAGAGGCTATATTCTTCATGTTTTGATTCGATAACATATTTACTACCTTTTTTAACCGAGAGTGACTCTGAAGGATAGAAGACCGCTTGCATCCAATGATCTCTCCACTAAAACAGTGATCTCTGTTGAAAAGTTGGAACATTTACTTGAAAATTATTATTTAACACTCCAGACCTAAAAAGAAAGCGCCGACTAAAAAAAGGGGCGTGTAACTCCAAGTTCGACAGTTAGTCGAAAAACGATTCAATATTTTTGTTAGATCAGATTTGTCCGCTCACTAAATACCTGATACAACAGGAGTTGTTTCACCTCACCTGCATTTTATCCCATGGTAGGGGATGCTCCCAATGAGGGGCACACGATAGCTGTACCTCACCATCCATGTCCATGTCAAGGTCCCACCACATGAAGAAAGCATGGCACACCCCATCTCTCTTTGCTGTAAACTCCGTGATTGTCTTCTCTTCGTAGGGCAACTCCTCTCGCCCGCAAAAGTCAAATCTTTAATCACAAATGTTGAGCGATGATGAATAATATGAAAGAAAAATCGACGGAGACATACACAATTATTATAAGTAGTAAAGGGTTAAACAATGTTGTGAACACTAAAGCAGAGAAGAAACACACTCATACCAATATGTGTATTTGCCAGCTGGATCAATAAACAGCCACCATTGCTATTTGGGGACCACATCGATAGGAGGCAAATGCACCGATCCAGGCTTTTACATTTTATTATATAATGATAAGAAATCAGTTTGTGAAGACATGAAATTCCACGAAATTCCCATGCGTATTGTAGCGAGCATAATTATTTTCACATGTGTAAACAGTTCATCAACGACACTTGTCGTGTCGTTGATTCCTTACTGGTGCTATTAGCATGATGCATTGGGAAGTAGCAGATAGTGGTAGCGAGTCAAAGAATAAACAGCTTTACACTTGTCCGGTTGACAACGTTTATTTCAAAACAATTCATTCTTGATTAACTATAACATTTATCTTTATTGTTTTAACAAAATAGCTCTGCTTTTTATTATGATGATCAATTTATAATATATTATTATTGTATATGATAACCATAATAATTAATATTAATAAACAATTATATAATTTATAATAGGTAAAAATGCGCAACCTGAGAAAGTTTTCAAACACTGGGGAAAACCGAATTAATTAGGGGGATTTTCGGATTCTGTCCATTATTTTATATAAGCCCGCAATCATTATTTTCTGGGTTTCCCCAGTAATAAAAAGATTGCTAAGGTTGCGCGTTTTTTTCTATTAGAGAAAAACACGAGGCCTAAGAAAGTTTTCAAACAGTGGGGAAACCCCAATTATTTACAGGGATTTCCAGAATTTGTCCATTGTTTTATATCAACCGCAATAATTATTTTTTGGGATTCCCCAGTAACAATTTTTTTGCGCAGACTGCGAATTTTTCTCTAATGATAAAATGATAATACCGGAAATAAACTGCTTTGAAATAAACGTCACGCACACGGCTATTTTATGTGATGGATCGACCCTTGAGAATGCCTTGCAAATCAATTTAATTTTTTCAGTGGGGATGGTATTTTGCGATCCAGTTAAAATATTGCTACCGACCCGTTCAAATTAGAGAAAAAAAAAATTATTACTGGGAATCCAAAAAAATAATTATTGCGGGCTTATATAAAACGATGGACAAATTCTGGAAATCCCCATAATAAATTGGGGTTTTCCCCACTGTTTGAAAACTTTTGCAGTCTGCGAGTTTTTCTCTATTAAATAAACTACGAGAAATATTATTTATTTAATCTGTTGTATGGATGCATCCTGCTGGTGAATACACCTAATCTTATACCACAAGGATCAGACCTAAATCCCATGTAAGTCCAAAGCAAAAACGAAAGGTGTTTCACATTTTCAATCAAGTGAACAAACTGAAAAATTTAAAAGATTCACAGCGCGGCATGACAAAAACCTACCTGAAGACAACCTCAGGGGCAGACAACACATTGAAGAGATCTTTGTGAAGAGCAGACAACTGCAAGTCAAAGAGAGGGGCTGCTAATCCATTGTTATATCGCTCTAGACCTGGTGGCATATTGATGGGTTCAACTTTGTCCGGTAACTTAATGGAGAGCTCATTGCGAGTGGATAAGTACGGCGAGTGCACTGGCTGGATGTACATTCGGGCAGCACTAGGTACTACTATGCTGTGTGGCTGAAAAGAACAAAAAAGAAAAATCATCAAACTATTACACAACTTGAAATAAATTTGAAGTTAGATTCCTTAGATGGCATCACATGCAACCAGATAGCACTAATTTTAGCTTGGTAAATTTGGGTTAGTCAAAAAAGAGAGTATAACTCCTTATGACTACTATAAAATGTACTGAGCTACACAGGGAAACGCTATGTTTAAAATTCAAGTTTTTTCTATCGAATAATAATCTAATACCAAACTCATAACGCACCTATCATAAGGTACCTATCACAACGTACCTATCATAACGCACCTATCATAACGCACCTATCATAACGTACCTATCATAACGTACCTATCATAACGCACATATCATAATCTACCTATCATAACGCACCTATCATAACGCACGTATCATAACGCACCTATCATAATGCACCTATCATAACGCACCTATCATAATCTATCCAGTTCTCAACCAAATGTAAAGCCATTAATTTGCAAAAAAAAAAGCCTGCCTCTTTTGGCATTCACAAATAATCTACACCATATAATATAGTAAATACTTGAGGAAACTCGCCATCTAGCTGCGTCGGTGTAACGAATTGAAATACCAACAGTCACACAATTGACAAAGAATAAAATGATTTACCTCCAGGAGATGCTCCAAAGCGTGTCGGAAAGTAGATATGGCTCCTTCCCCTATCAACTCTGTATCGAAGACTTCAGTGACAAGAATATTAGCTCTAACAGGCATATCGTCTGGTACCTTCAGATCTGTTGATCTTTTGTGTATTAATTTGATTTGTCCAGACATTCCATTGGCAGCAATCACCTTGGCAGCGCAAGCAGCAGCTGGTTCAAACGCCTGAATAAGATGTGTGGTTGTAGTAAATGAACCGGGTATTATGTAAAATAAATGAAATGAGAATAAAAAGAACATGACAAAAATATCTTGGATCAAAAATGATTTCATTAATTGCGTCAATTAAAGCAATGCATTTTTTTAAATACAAATGTAATCGAAAAGTTTAACTACAAGGACTTCTCCAAATAAAAACAATTTCCTTCCAAAAGTCAGACCAATTTTGCTATGAATAGAAAGATAAATAATCTCGATTGATTGAGAAATGATTGATTGCGAAATGATTGATTGCGAAATGATTGATTGCAAAATGATTGATTGCAAAATGATTGATTGAGAAATGATTGATTGAGAAATGATTGATCGAGAAATGATTGATTGAGAAATGATTGACTGAGAAATGATTGATCGCGAAATGATTGATTGAGAAATGACTGATTGATAAATGATTGATTGAGAAATGATTGATTGAGAAATGATTGATTGAAAAATGATCGATTGCAAAATGATTTAAATGTAAATAAACACTTCAATCATAAAAAGTACCAAAAGCAAATACTAAAAAGAAAAAAAATTATTATCAGATAAACATTCTAGAAATACAACCAGTGAAAGCGGAATCAACATGTACAACAAAAATATAAATAATTATTTTATTACAAGTTTTATGAGAAGCATGAGACTATAGAGGAGAGATGGCTTACATCACATGCGTGTACAGTGTCAGCTCCATTTCTGACAGCCATCATAGCCAATAATCCAGTACCAGTACCAATATCTATCACATTGCATGGCCTGCCTTGACTTCTCATTGATTTAATAGCAGCAACCAACCCGCGTTCGTACTTACGATTCTGAAAGATGACAAAATATTCCAGAACATGCGGTCTATAACAAGGAAAATCAATACAAAATGGACGACCAAATAAAAGAAATGCATCTCATAAAACTTTCTCAAAAAAATACTAATGGAAGAATTGAAATATTGAATGTCATGCACTGATGGAAAGGTGGCAATAAGGAGATCCGAGTATATTTGGTGAGTTATTCTCTCTGACAAAAGCAGACAACTACTAAACTCCGACCAAAATTCCAATTGTGCATTTATGTAGCATGAAAAAATTAGTTTAAATCCACCCAGTGGGGTCCCGACAAAGTAGTTTCGCTTTAGCAATGCAAACAGAAGTAGCTTAGTCAATCGTTGATCTTATCATTAGAAATCACGACTTGCTTGACTATTTTCCTGATTTGAGAAAATTTGAGTGGGTGATATGACAAAAATGATGTTTTTGAGAAAGCTCAAGGGACCAATAAAGCTTTTGAAATTTCGCTCCTTGAGAAGATATCGATTAATTCACTCGGGGAAAAATTAATTAAATATTAAGCTCATAATACTAGATAGTGGCGCCATAGTTCCCTATTTCGAGTTTGATCAGGTTTGTCGATGTGAATAAATGTAGGCTGCTCTTGATGTTGCCTGGTTACACAGTTGGGACGTGCTGAGATGCTTTATGTGAACTGCCCACCGTCAGTATCATACACTTCATACCTATCTACTGGTCATAAATCGTTAATCGTGGGTTTCATAAATCTAAATAAAAAAGATACGCTTTCGTTAACATTAATAGTATTTTAGCTTCGTAGCGATAAGACTTGCGGTATCTCCACTAATGGAGTTTCCTATAAAACTGCCGGGATCCCATTGCTTTGCCCGATAAACTACAGAAAAACTTATTGGAGTTATTAAAAGCAGCAAAACTTCACTGACAGAAAAACAAGAAGTGATTGTTTAATACAGACAGTATAGTAGTAGTCACGTTAACAAACGATTAACAAACATAATGTAGAACAATTAAGGTGAATACAAAGTGGCTCAGTGAAAAATCAAACAACTTGTAAAATTTTGAAAAAAAAACAGCGCTCTAAAAAAATCATTGTGACCTCAAGTTATTTGATAATAGATTACCTAAGAAGGCAATATAAAATCTAAGAAGGCAATAGAACATTTCATAAAGCAATGGAACATCTCATAAATCAATAGAACATCTCATAAAGCAATAGAACATCTCATAAATCAATAGAACATCTCCTAAAGCAATTGAATAACTAAAAAGGCAATATAAAATCTAGGAAGGCAATAGAACATTTCATAAAGCAATGGAACATCTCATAAAGCAATAGAACATCTCAATAGAACATCTCATAAATCAACAGAACATCTCATAAAGCAATAAAACATCTCATAAAGGCAATAGAACATCTCCTAAAGCAATAGAACATCTCATAAATCAATAAAACATCTCATAAAGCAATAGAACATCTCATAAATCAATAGAACATCTCATAAATCAATAGAACATCTCATAAATCAATAAAGCATCTCATAAAGCAATAGAACATCTCATAAATCAATAGAACATCTCATAAATCAATAGAACATCTCTTAAAGCAACAGCACACTGAATAAAGCAATAGAACATTCTAAGGCAATAAAACGTCTCATAAAGGCAATAAAACATCTAATAAAGCAGTACTTACCCTCTCTGTGTCATGTAACATATCAGCATAGGCAGACCTACAAGATAATGCTGAAATTTACAGAAATAGTTGAACAAAAACTCAATAATATACCATTATAGATTATAAAGTGACCATGGCACTGCAATCGAGTTTAGTCAATCTGGAAAATATCTACAAAAATACTCAACTGGAAAAAATAATAGAAATTATAAATGAATATAATAAAAAATAAATAAAAAATATAAAGCTCACAATACCTGACGATTTCTTGATTATAATCATAATTCTCATCTTGCATTAGCCACTGAACCTTTCCCGTTGTACGATTGAATTTAGAAATAAACACACTCATGGCTCAGGACTGAAATCAATACACGGCTACAACAATTATCAATGCTATTATTATTAGTTATAGCAACTACCACAGTTATTACAATTATTATTATGCAATAATATTTTACGCTACATCAGAAGGTAGCCAAATAACTGCTGTGTAGCAGAAGCGTTTTGTAAAAGGTAAATATTTGTTGCACAGAACTGTAATATATCGATGATGGCCAAAGAAAGACGATTTTCTAATATGACAGCAAACATTTTTGTCGCTTTTTTCACCTCAGAATGAAATGACAACTCTTTGTTACATGAACAAAGAAATATATTTGCTTTTATTGTGGACAAATAATCAGATTTTCATAATTATGAATAAAATGTTTCTGATACATAATAACTATTTAAAAATCTGTATATTATTTAAAACAGCAACCTTTTTATGCCAGTGACTAAAACAAAATTATGGATAACCAATAAGATCAGGAGGGAAAACATGTCCAAGGACTACAATATTTTCTTCTAAACCAAAATAGCACAAACAATATTAGATAAATGAAACTGATGGTACACACAATTTGACTTCACTTCCCCAACAAATCTTTTTACGTTATTTCCGGAAACAGTTACCGCTATAACTGGATAACAAACAACACACGACAAAGTTTTCTACACACGACAAAGTTATCTACACATGACAAAGTTACAATGCACACCCTAAAACTCTCTGTCTTCACGAATTTCTTGTCTTACTTCCACTCACACAGCTAATCATATTTCAAGTGATCTGGCTTATTATTAATTAATAACTGATATGTTTAGGGTGGCCAAACGTCCCGGATTGTCTGGATTTGTCCCGGTTTGAAGGTCTACAATACTGGCTGCTAACAAGTGTTCGGGATTCTGCAATTTGGCTGAAATTTATATATTTTTATTATTATTATTTCACACCTCAGTTTCGTATAGCAGTTGTAATACATAGAAATACGTTGTGATATTTTTGTTTTCACCCAAAACAATATAACTATACAGGGTAAACATTGACATAGATACGAATTTATAACAATTTTATCAGAGGAGTATCAAAGTGAGAGAGCGTAAATTTTGTGAGACTAAAAAAACGAGATAATTACAATAGCTGTTAATTGACTACTTTCATACAGGAGGCACGTGTGGTCTAGTGGTTAAAGTGCTTGCACTTCAATCCTGGATCTGGGGTTCGATTCCCAGCACAGTTATCTGTGAGCAAGATAGTTGGCTTCTTATGCTCTGCCTGGTTGGATATGGGCATAAAAATAACGTGGTCCCTAGTTTGATTGCACTCTCCATAATAACTATGGAGTCATGCAAGTAAAAGATCCCCCTCTGCCTTTTCGGAAGAGTAGCCGGTAACGGCGAGCATGGGTATAGGCTGCTGTTCTGAAACCTCTAAAGGTCGCTTCTATTAGAGGATGTATCGCTGGTTCAAATAAAGTATATATATTTGTGGTGTGAGAGTGAATGTTATACTCCCAAACTAACAAAATACAATGATCAAAGACTAAAAAAAATGATCCGCCTATAAGGAACAGCAGAAGCAAACAATGATCTGTTAAATAAATTTTTCCAATACTTCTTTTTGTTACATTTTAAGAGAGGGTCAGTCAAAACTGATTTGTGCAATTCAACTCCTGAGCTATTGTAATTTTGAATTCATCTTATTATTTATCAAATTATGCCATCCATTCATCTATTATTATAATAATTATTATTATGTAGTACAACTATTCGCCTATTATTATAATAAATATATATTATAATTATTATTCATTAATACTTGTTACAAATTATTATCATATTTATAATAATATTTATTATTATTATTGGCACTTATTATTACTACTAAATCTAGCTGCTACTATTGTTGTCGTTGTAATTATTCATTTTTGTTGTTTTATGATTATTGTAGTTAATGATAATAATAAATCAGTTGTTACTACTGCTATTCAATAGTTTTAAGATCAATTATTTATCTTTAAATTAATTGCAGTTATTAAAAAGAATAATAGTCATCATATTACTACATTACTTGGTTGCATTACCAATGGTAGCGGTTGCGACATACTTTCCATGCTTTTATATAACAATTATGTTGAATTATTACTTCCACTGTAACGAGTGTTTTAAAAATATTAAAAACAAAGGATTTTCATTAGAATAATAGCTGTGTTGAAAAAAATATTGTTACTTTGCTGTTATACCTGCTTTTGTGTTATTTACAACATTTTTATAGTAATTTTAAATAATTAAGGACAATGAGGTGAATAAAAATTATTATTAAAGCTACAATTCACCTTTTCAATATTCTGTTTACAACTATGTCTTCTAAACAGGGACATGAAGAGATTGTCAATTGAGATCAGCAGTTGCATGTGGTCCATTAAAATCAACAATGTATAAATCAAACAATAGTAGTTCAATAATTGATTTTGCATGCAACTCCATTTTTTATTGTGGTAAAAACTTTAACCAGTCGAACTGGTTCAATTTGCACATCCGTTTACATTTGTGCCTCAGCTGCATGCATTGAGTTACAATTTCTTTAATAGATTCGTCGTGTTCATATTAAACATCTAAATTCCAACTGCATGGAACTGGAAGCACATTCTTCTCAATTAAATTTGTGTGGAATTTTTAGCGTCGCAGCAAAACTGCCATGGATTATTTTTATTCTCAAAACTCAACACTAAACTATGATATCTCCGGAACCACCACCACCACCCACCCCTCCCCCCTCCAACCCGCGAGTGAAAGTGTCCCTCTTTGATACAATTCACATCTGGCAACTCTAGATATGTTGTTGTACATATCTGTAAAACGTTTTTGTATATATATATATATCATCATCATTGTATAAATCTGTTAACAAATTTTCTGTATATATTCTAGTTGAAGTAAACCTGCTGTGAAATGTGGATACAAACCAAGGACAAGAACAATTAAACTCTTTAGTAAGGGTTGGTGGCCCTGACAAGGGCCGTTGTGGAAGAGGCACTTATGCTCAGCCTCCCTTTCTTTAGAGGTGAAGTAGACATCGCAGGCTACACAACGACCTCTCTTTCGGTGGACTCGCTCACGCTTTGCCAACTCCCGGAGACATCTGCCCGAAAAGCTGCACTCGTAGCAAAGGAACATGTTGCTGCTACTGGTTGCCGCTCAGCACCGATGCTGCTAAGATGAGTCAGCAGTTTTATAGCATCCAAGCGAACGGACTGGTAAAATAAGTCATCAATAGCGAGCGCTGTCTAAAGTAATCTACTCTTTTCTTTTGCATTGTATAATGTTCCATTGTTGGAATTATTTTCTATTAAATATTATTATTTTATTATTACTACAAGTTACAAATTTGTGTTGTGGATGTTTAAAAATTATTATAAGTATTGTTTAATCAGTTCTGGTGCAAATATTCACTGTCAGAGGTTGTGTAAACACGTATGTAGTTGACCTATTAAAATTTTGTCCAATCAGGGACATAATTTTGAGTACTACCACTATATAAGCTTGAATTGTTTTTATTTGTGCCAGAGTTGGCAGTGAATAAAGTTGTGCTCATACTTTAAAGAATTCTGCAGCTCTCAAATCCAACTAAGCCTCTGCACCTACTACAGAGTAGTAACTGCATAGACACTAGTTTAGCCGGGCAAGTTTATAAGTTAATAGTTGCGCTGGAGTAAATTAGATATAGAGCTTGTAGCTAAATAGGCCTCTGTATCCACTCTTCTACGTGGCAGTTATAAGAATCTACGTCTCATAGTAGTCACTGCACTAACACTAATTTAGTCGGGCAAGTCTATTGACACTGCAAGCTACAGTGACTATTAGTTTGTTCGTTGCAAAGTAAACCTCTGCCTATATTACTGCTACTAGAGGTGGTGATTAATTACACGGCAAGTTGAATCATAATAAGAGTTTAGAATATCTACCGGGCCTGTTTTCGATCCACCTGCAGACAATCAAATGGGCCTGTTTTCGGTCCATTCACAGACTACTAACTGGGCCTGATTTCAGTCTTGTTAGAGAATTGGCATAATTTTACTTCATAATAGTATATATAACATAACAACATTATTTTATTATTATAATATCATACATTATTATTGTTGTTGTGGTCAATAATAATAATCATAATAATAATAATGTTATTACTAATTATTATTTCTTTCTTACTTTATTATTATTATTATTATTTAATTATTTTATAGTTAGTTATTATTACATTAATTATTATATTATTCGAATTGTTGTTGTACTGTAAAATCATTCCTTCAATCAATTTTCCTGGATACTTCTTTTTGACATGATTATATTGTTTAGTTATGATGATAATCTAACCACATTAAATAAAGTTGATAATAATAATTCTTATTAATTAATTATTAATAATAAATAAAATAAATAATAATTATTATATATATATAAATAAATAATAATTATTATTATATAAATAATAGTTATAATAATATTTATATTATATAATAATAAATAATACTTATAATAATTATTAATAATAATAATAAAAATTAATATATTATTAATTATTATTATAAATAATAATTAATTAATTATTATTTATATGTACGACGACGAGGGGGGGTTGTAAGAGCCAATTGAGTAGGATTATAATTACTGGGTTGGAAACGCCAGTTATATAACACCATTCATGGTGTGGACATGTATGTGTTTGTTGTTATGTTCGTTGATGGTTCACTCTTCTAATAATAATAATTTATTATTAGTTGTAAAAAAAACAGCTTGTGGTGGTATCGGTTATGATACAGCATGCTGTCCCTATTTACATAGACCGGTATGACTTTTAGCATTTAACACAGCCTAGTCGGTATAATATATTGATGGATCGGTTTTTGAACAAAAGTTTCGATACTTTTTATGAGTCGTAATTAGCCACAGCGATTCTGCTCACAAACACTGTCAGTTAGGCGGAGTTAAAAAGGGGGTGTGAACTATTTACTTTTGGTCTCATCCGTTTCCGGTTGGAATTTTTGTTGAAAGCACACGTAGGATTGATTACTCATGGTTTGTAATGTAACAAGTAAACTTTGCCCTGGCACTGAAAAAGTATATAGACATTCACAACTGGGTTTCGTTCTGTTGGACTGACAAGACTATGGCGTGTTGCAGCTCTTCTGTATTTATGATATCAACAAGTAGTGTTGGGAGACTTAAACTGCTACAAATATTAGCTATAACAATGATGACAATGGTTCCATTGCTCTCAGGTGCTGGAAGAACCAAGGGAGATGCAGCGGATTCATATTCTAAATATTTTAGTGCTTTGGGTAATGATTTGGGTGGCATAGTTGATAAGGTTGCATCGACTTTAGACAGCTTTGATTTCTCAGGAAGCAATGATTGTACACACAAATGTCCTTATGGTGAGAACCTATCCATGATGTTGTTCTGGTTGGAATAATAATAATACAATATATAAATATTTATTACAATTATAATAATAATATAAATGTTATTAATTTTATATGAAACAATAATTATATTACTCATTATTATTTATGGATTATAGCTAGTCAACTAGTAGTCATAGTAAGTCTGTAAACATAAAACAGTAGTAATGTTTATTATTATAATCAATCAATGTAGTGTGTTATTTATTTTATTTATTATCATTTCAGCTATAAAAGGAATGTTTATCTATAATGATGATTGTAAGCATTTTATTAATCTTACGCATTTGTTGATAAATGAGCTCTTGCTTACTTACTTACAATACCCTGATGAAACTTTTTTCTGTGTATTGGTAGGTATGTCAGTTTTGACAAAAAAACGTTAACCATTCTGACGGACCAGGTATTACTACATGATGAACAAACCGTAACTAAATTTAATTTGAGTGTAATTATTATATATGTAATTGTCATGGTGGTTTGCATTTAAACTTGGCCACTTTTTAAAATAATTGAGAAGTTTTTCAATAGTTAATTAAAACAAGTTATTGTGAATTCCTTGGTGATAAATAAAAAACTCAACTCTTCACAAACTTCAGGCTTTGAATAAATTATATAGTAGCGTTTTAATGGATTGATAAGTTTAGGGCTGCAAAGCATAAATCATCAAGCAAGTCTGCAAAGTTTTGTTGTCCTTAAGTTCTACTGTTTTAGTATTTATTATTTTATTTAAGAAAAAGTTAACGATATTAAACTCCCTTCAAGTTGGACGGGGGTTATTCTCATAGCTGGCTGCAATGTGATAAACTGCTTCAAAGAAGTAGTTTATCGCGTTGCAACATACATATCGAATATTGGAGCAATAGACAGGAATGAATGCAAAAACAGCTGAATTGAGTGTAGGCACCTCCTGGAATGAACCCCGAGTGACCTGGAATGAATTTCAACTATGCTATAAAACAAATTTTGATGTTCATTCCTGGAAGTGTCGACATTCATTCCCGACGACTTTAAAACTGTTTCGACGTTCATTCCAGGAATATAAATGTTTGCCATTTTTTTCAAAGTAGGCAACTACTGGAATCAAAGAGTTTAACCCCTTGCTGGAATGCACATCAAAATAATATATTTATTATGTTGCCGGAAACGAATGTCGACACTTTAAAAAATGAATGTTAAATTTTCTTTTTTATAGTATAAACGACATTCATTCCAGGTGTATCGGCGTTCGATCCAGGAGGCAGCTATTTTCATTCCAGCTATTGGCTGCATTCATTTCTGTTTATGTTTGTTCCAATCCCTGAAATATCGGTTGGATAATAAAGTATATGTTGGCCCATTCTTTTTGTTAAACTTGAGAGATTTGTGTTTAGTCATGAAAGCTGTAATTGCAATATAGAGAATTCATAACACTTCCTATGTCTAGAGATATGCATGATAACTTCATTTTTTTCTTGCAAAGAGCAAATGTTATAGAACTTTACAAATATTTTTTACTTTTTTCTGGAGCTAAAACTGCAGTTACAGGCATACTAATAGTAATAATCTACTGTGGTTTGTTTTCCATGTTTAGGCCACACTGTTCAGGCAAATCCAGCATATACACCAACTGTTAATGGATGCGGCTCTTTTGGAATAGAGGTAGGCATGTTAGTACAAAAAAATATTATGTGCCGATAATTTTAAGATTTTCTTTGGAAATTGAACTAGTCACACAAGAATTACATTGCCAGTCAAACTATACAATCTTTGTTCTACCTTTCTAAAGAGCAATTCAATTTTTTATTTTTGTCAAAGTGAAGCACCACATGCATGGTCCCACAAATTTTAAATTAATAAATTTAAATTATAATAAAGGTAATAGAGGAAATCAGTGCTGTTCTAACCTTTTGTTACTAAATAACATCTCTGTACCTCAAACGTTGAGTCAAATAGTTTCTACTTCAGTAATTTTATTTATATTATCGCAACTCCAATAAGGAGTTGCGCTTTCATACAATTAAAACTCAAGAGGACACTATTCCTTAATTTGCTCCACCTGTGATGATAGCAAGATTGTACTTTTGCAGATAATCCTTCATGACTTGCCACAGCTCACCAAATGCTGTAATGCACATGATGTGTGCTACGATACGTGTGGTGAAAAGAAATCTGTGTGTGATCGAGAGTTGCAGCGTTGCGCTCAAAAAATATGCTTGAAAGCCTCCAAGTATGAGACAATGCTCATAGCTCAAGAAGGTAAACAAACGGTTGTAGGAGCTGCTTATTTCTTTAATGCTTATTACATCTTGCTTTTCAATCACATTGTGGCAATTATCAATTCTTGCGAGGTTTCCATGAGGACATAATTCCACAACTTATAAAGCTATCATTCTTTGCGTTAGGATATTGATAGCTTATCTCAAGCGATGACCAATTATCTAGTTATAAATGTCTTGTAGCATGTAATGCTCTAGGAGAGATGTTATACAAAACAACATCTATGCTGGGCTGTGAGCCATATAAAAGTGCACAACGAAAGGCTTGTACTTGTATTGCTATGGATTACAGAGGTGAATTGTAGACCTAACAATGAGCCCTAAACATTTTCTATTGCTCAACAATCTTCAACACAATTGATCATCTCCGTTTTCAAAATATGGCCAAGTTGTAATGAAAGACTTCGAGAAAGAAAAAATGCAAGCTGACAACATTATAAGTTTATTATTTATTTTTATTGCTTTGTGAAGCTTGAAATAAAATAAGGATTCATTCGTGCAAGTTATGATTTCTAATCTTTTTTATAATAATTAGAAAAAGTTTGTAGCAATTTTCTGCTTTTACTCAAAAAACAATCATTGATTGCAATCATTCGATAAATGGGAATAACAGTTCACAAATTATTTAACAAATTTTATTCTGTGTGAATAATAATGTTGAGATGCCCTAAAAAGTATTTCAAGTTAGAGCTTTACTCCTACTGTTCATTTGCGCTGTTTGTCTTTCACTCATTAGGGTGCCTACATGTTACAGCCACAACCTTGAGTTACGGTGTGGCAATTCTAATGCAACCAAAAGTTTTCTTAAATCAGTTTGTATTTGATTAAATGTTTGATGTTAAAATTTATTGGCTAATCAATTCAAGATGTCAGGATTGCAAATACTTTACAAAATCTTTTGTATCACAGTTGTTTCATGATATATTTTGGGATGCTTTCTGATTTGCATGTGATTTAAATCAGACACACACATGATACTTTTGTAAATCACAATATAACACGTGTGAAATTAGGTGCAATACTGTTTGTATTGATGCCACATGAAGGTGGTAGTTGGTGCATTTACATTATAATTCTGGTTTCCAAATATGTTGTGCAATCATTTTATGTAATCGTGTTATCCTATTTTGTGTTTCTCATTCAGTTCTCTTTATTCTATCTTCAAACTTATATTTGTCACCGTATTTTGTCTCAAAAAATATTCAATCACAATAAACATATAAAAAACCACATGAGAGGTGTAAATATGTTGGTAGAGTATCAAATACCGGAATGCATTAGTCAGGAAGAAATGGTAATCAAGTTATGCTAATTGGTCATTATAATTCAATTCTGGTTGCATCTGAATTTAGTCGCTTTCCTTTCTTATCCCATAACTGTATCACATCATCAATTTCATCATCTCTCCATTTCCCATTTTGTATAACATTCGATGGTGATGTTCTCCAATCCCAATCCTTGATAGGGGTCAACATGTGCTCTCCAAAGATAGTATTCAAATACCTATTAACATTGCATGGTACACGCACTTTGACACCATCCATTGCTGTCCAGCACAGAGTAAATTTGGGAACCAGATATTTGTATTTTTTCTGGGTCTTGAAGTCGGTACCTCCATACCACATTTTACCAGTAGCTTCATCTTCATAAAAGAAAGTCATGACAACTCTAAAGTTTCCCATATCAAAGGCATATTGGAGACTATCTTTTACATAACCAAACTTCTGTTCGAGCATGAGAAGCGAACTGCGAAGCTTAGCAAGTAAATCATCGGAGTGGTCTGATACATAAATTCCTATATCAACATCACTGTATGGGATATTGTCACATCGTTGGAACCAACCGAGTAGCGTGCCATTGTGAAGCCAATATGGTACATCGTAAGCATCCAGTCTAGATCTTACTAAACTTAAAGCTTTGGCAGCATTGGCTCTGTAGACCGTTGCATTTTTACTGAAATCTTTAGGGTATCGATTATCAAAGGAGCTAGACTGTGTTCTGTTACATGGCATGAAAAAAGATCTTTCATGCATTTCCAGGAATCGACTAGGAAAATGAGGCATGTACACTTCAATGCCATCTAACGGAGCTTTAAAGTCGTAGTCAAACCCGTCTAAAGCGCCCTCACTTTTAGTAAAATCTAAATTGAACTGATTTTCTGTATCAGGGCCATACCACCACCAACCATTCCTATTGTGTAGAACGACAACATGCAATGCATGGTTTTCGTGGTAGCGTAAATGGACATGAGTTGGGATATCAACTAGATCATGACTTGCCACTTGTATATCATATCCAGATTTTTTCAGTTTGGGTAGTAGTGAACGCTGGAATGTATGAAAATCAGAATCCCTTATCGCGAATGTATAAATGTGATTCTTACAAAAATATTTGCAAGGACTGAAGTTGTTTCGTGCCTCCTCTAAAGTTTCATAAACTAGGTCTTTTAGAATCCACGAATCTACCAGAATACAATGCACACCTGTATCATCACACTGAGTCACAAAATCCTTCACCATTACGTAAGCGCTAGATTGTTGTCTCGCTTTATCTATGGGATGCAAGCGTGGAGCCTTGTAGTATAGATATCCTTGGATAATGATGAAGCATGCAACGGCACCAATAAGGCCCTTAAAAATTTGACTGTAGGTCACCATGGTTTTCTGATGTTAGTTTACCTCATCCAGCTCACTGATCTACATCATTTCTACAAGTTGTAAAAACAAATAAATTATTTGCTCATTTCCCAGCAAATGCTACTGGTTTTTAAACAATGATTTCAAGAAAGACTGGTAATCGTGTCTTTGATTCTAGAAACTAGGGTTGCTTTTTGGTAAAATTATATTTTGCATTACCAAAACTAAAGCTAAATACGTAAGACAATCTAAAATGGCCTGTCATCTGTTTAGTTTCCATTGCAAATAATGAGAAATATGATCGGAAGCCGCCTTTATTGCATTAATAAGAAGTATATAAAGGCATACCCACAACCATATAAAATATATTAGTCTTCATATATTCCGCATATAATAAACTTGCCTATTTCCTGTGAATAATTGCTGACAAGGCTACTGCGGTTGCCAAGTGAAAGCATGGAACTTTTTTCATTATTAATTTATCATCACTGTCCAATTTTTTGTAGTTTTGGATTTCTTGCAAAAGATTGGATATAACCGCTGAGGTTATTTGGAATTTCATTGGGATATATTTTTTATTTTTATGGTTATTTTAGTTGTACCCCATCATTTTGTCTCACCAAACATTTCAAATTTGCATTTGATTACAACTAATGATTCTCTTATTGACTACTGTGGGCTGTGATTTTATTTCACTAATGTTACATGTTACAAAACCAAGCAATGACCAAACAAATGAAAAAAGATATGATAAAATTGTTAGTATGACTGACAAACTAAAAAATCATTATCTAATCATTATCTCTAATCCATTCTAAAGGTATTCGATTTCCATCTTTATCCCACAATTGAATAACGTCCTCCAATTCAGTATCTTCCCACTCTCCATTGGTCACTACATTTGGAGGCGATTTGCTCCAATCCCAGTTTTTGACAGGCGTAAACCAGTTGTCTCCATAGTTGGCTCTAATGTAGGCTTCAGTATCACAAGGTACACGTAGTTTCATATCATAAAACTCAGTCCAGCACAAAGTAAATTTGTTAAACCAGTACTTAAACTTTTCTCCAGTGTTGTAGTCTGTTCCACCATTCCACATCTTGCCGATAATTAGATCATTGTAAAAAAAGAAAATGTCAAGTTTCACTTTTCCTATTAAAAATGCATATTGAAGACTGTCCTCTACCTTTCCAAATTTATGCTCCAATACTAAAGATGATGCCTGCAGCTTTTCCAGTAAATTTTTGCTGTGGTCTTTGATAAACACTCCAATATCAACATCCATACTGTAAGGGATAATATCGCACTGACGAAACCAACCCAGTAAAGTACCACTACTGAGCCAAAAAGGAGTACCAGAAGCATCCAAATGGGCTTTGATTGTCCTAATTGCATCGACTGCAATTTCTCTGAATTCTGATGCTTTTCTACTCGTGTCTTTTGGGTTGTGTTCAAAGAAATGATTTGCTCTCGTTTGGTTGCAAGGTATAAACTTGGAGTGACCGTATAACATTAAAAAGCTTGCAGGATGTTTAGGTACAATTACACGAGTGTCATCAAGTACTTTATAAACGCAATCAAATTCATCTAAAGCACCTTCATGTCTCGTAAATTCTACTTTGGAGTTCTTTTCGAAGTGTGAGCCATACCACCACCAGTTCCCTCTTTTGTGCAACACCACAATGTGGATAGCAGGATTACCATGACAGAGAAGGTTTATATGGATGGGGACGTCACTTTTTAATTGCTCACTGAAGGTAACTTGCACATTGCATCCGAACTGTTTCATAGTTGGAAGCAATTTTCGTTTTAATCCCCTGTAATCGGAGTTTCGAATCGCAAATGTGTATGTTCTGTTTCGGCAAAGGTATCTGCATTTGTCTCCATCCTTCATTGTCTCATTCATTAATGCTTTTAAAACAGTCAGATCAACCAAAATACATTGCAAGTTCGCATCATGACAAATTCCTAAAAAGTCTTTAACCATGGAGTATTTGGACTTCCTGTCCCGCTTATTTGGAGCAAGAAGACGAGCTCTGTCAGCTACATAGACTTGAATTGCTATGAAACATATGGCGAATACCGCGAGAGTAATAATCAGCTGTTTGTTTGTCACCATTTCCAATGTTTATAAAGAGATCTCTTTGTAATAGCTGATACTCTTCTCAGATTTTCAACATATTTTATCCTAAAATTTAGAGCACATAGGAAAAATTAACTAAATTCTGTTCCATATAAAAAATCAGCAACACCTTCTAATGTATGAAGACTCAAGAAATTAAGACTTCATTCAAAATAAAGAATGCTCACAAAGCTTCAGGTAAGAACATGACAATTATGGTTTTGAAAACTTGGTTTAACATTTGTAATGCCTAAGAAAAAATTACAACATGTCTAAACATGTAGGTCATATCTAAACATGTCAATGTTAAAATAACAGCTGTTGGCAATACTGGAGGTAAAAATTTGTGGCTGGATATCTGTTATAGCAAGTTTTATATTAAATTTCAGAAAGTTCTAACCGACTTTTTTAATTTTAAATACAGAAAAATGAATTTATATTCTAAATAACTTATTGCAGGTAAAATTTTCTACAATAATTGCACCTGTATTCTAAACACGACCCGTAAGCTGGCATCAGCTGTTAACTATTTTGTATTAGAGAGCAGAGTAACAGCCCATACTCATGCTTGCCATTGGATCAGCCATCTGGCCATGGACATTTAGGAGGTTCACTTAAATATGCCGATCGTGTGAATGATTACAGAGTTTCTGATTGAACACTAATCATGGAAAATGCTGTAATCAAACAAATAAATAGCATATCTGACTCTATATGTGACAGACAAATTGAGCAACCAAACCAGGTAAAAACTTTATTTGACGCGATGCCCGTATCAAACCAGGCAAAGCAAGCAATGAAAAGCCAGCCAAATCCCTACTAAAGGGTATTTTTATTATTACACATATATATATATCATATGATGATGATTGACAATAATATTAACGCATCATTATTTTGATTGCTGTCATACATAAATCCAACACTATGATGGGGAGTAAATATAATGCTACATAGGGATACTACTACAGTGAGTCAATTATGTAATGACTAATCATTATTACACTATTACACAACAATCACTGTAACGTTTTTTTGTGATTGTGGATTCCCTGCGGTTGTCTTATTATGATATCTCGCTTGTTGTTGCTGTTAATAAATCATTGTTATCTCAATGCGGCTGCGAGTACAGCTGTGAATGAAGTAATATTGTTATTATTTATTTATGTAAAAAAAACAACAATAGCAACAACAAAAAATCAATTTGATTTTTTGTTATCAATCAAATCATCGTAGTGATTATTATAATTATGATTAGTAATGGTTGCTTAATCATTACAAACAAACAAAAAGGTTTCAGTAATTATAATTAAAAATAATTATCATTATTATTATTTTATTATTATTAATAACCAATGATGATGATTGATTATTATAATAATAACCAATAATTAATTGTTCTTAACAGGTTTCAAATGATGATGGTGATGGCAACAACATCATGTAGTAATAATAATTATTATAAAAAAAATAAATAATAAAGAAATCATAATAACATATACATATTGTTTTTGATTATATATCAATATTATCGATAATCATTATAACCATTTCTTCTATTAAGATTATTAGTTTACAGAACTTTTATTATTGTTTAATTAAATGACGATGATAATCATAATTATAATAATAAACGTCAGAGTTCGGGCAAATCACCATTTCATCGAATCAAATCACTGACCAATTAATCAAAAAACATCCAAATCGAATCAAATTAAAGACCAAAATAATCAAATCAAGTAAAATGGTAACCAGGTGCAAGTCAAATCAAAGTTTCACTCTCATGATTTGAAATCACTATCAAATCATAATTCAAATCGAATAATAAATATTATTGTTTATCATTCTACAACCATAAAAAGAAATTATTAATAAAAACCAAACCCGATAAAAATCAAAATTTATTGTAATAACTGTTATCACCGTCAGTTATACTAAGAAAACAAAACAATGTTTCTTATTATTATTAACATATAATAATAATAAATAATAATAATAATACTAGTAGTACTTGTGAACGAAGATGGAAAAACTACTACCACTGTGACTGGCAATCAGTAGTTTAATGTATTATCCGTATATTTAGACACAGGAGCAAGCGTGGAGCACTCAGTACATATGTAAAACGATTACACATATTAATGGTGTAATATCAGTCCAATGATATTTGCCACATGTTACCAAAGCAGCAAGTATTAGCTATACACATAATATGTGAATATGAATAGATCTTGGCTGCATAACACTTGATGAGATATGATCAGACAATAAAAAGCATATGAAGTGAAAGAAGTAACAGTCAGGTGAAGACCAATCCAAGTTGTGACATGCCCCTGTTTGAGATAGTTTTAGAACTATTTGACAGCGTATATAAAGTCTGGGCTTCTATTTTTTTTGACCTTCCTTCCTGATCTTGTCGTGTACTCTCGGTTGTCAGGGATAGTTGTGTTAGTAGGTTCTTCTACTTGTTGTTCCCGAGTCTCATCTGCTTCTGGATCAGTTAACGGTGGGTGGCTAATATCCTGTACAGGCTCCGGTAGTACTGCTGGTGTCTATGGTCTAGAAATCCAAGTGTGTGCTTGATCTATCTCAGGTTGACGAGGTAATGCTGGTGGCTCGAAGTAGGTCGCTGGGTACCTAGGCTTGATGTAATGCCTGTTGCATCGTATCCGGCGATTCTTCTCATTGACAATCCAGTTTGAGTCTGGATGTGGATCCTGGGACTCGATGAATCCTGGTCGCCATTCTGGAGATCCATCTTCTGTGAACCAGATTGGTTGGTTGGGCGTGTAGTCATCTTGTCCTGGTTTGGAGGGTCTGATATGGGCAGCTCTCTGTTCAACTAGCTGAGTTTTCTGTTGGTCCGTCATCGGTGATGGAACACACATCAGACCAAGTCGACTGTTGATTCTTATGCTGAAGAACAGTTCTGCGGGACTTGGCAGTAGATCACTGATGGGCTTGTCGTGATACGTGATGATGCCATGGGTGTTGTCCAGTGCTTTCTTTGACTTCTTCACAATCTGTTTGATTGTCTGGATGGCTCTCTCAACACGTCTCAGTGACTGATGGTAGTGTGGACTCGATGTCTGATGAGAGATTTCCATGTCTCGACAGAATTGTGCGAACTTGGCAGATTTGAAGCACGGTCTGTTATCAGAGTAGATCTCTTCAACCAGTCCGAGCTTCTGGAAGTTGTTGTTCAGTGCCTCAACAACGTGATCTGTTGATTCGCCTTTGATCGGGTCATACATGATGTAGCCAAGGTAGAAATATATTGTGACAAGTGCTGTCTGACCGCTGAGGTTCATGAGGTCAACTCCTAGCATATGTGAAGGTCGAGATGCAGAAACTTGTCGCTGTGGTGGTAGTGGTTTCTTTTTTGCATGAATCTGACACTCTTGGCAGTGGTTGATCATGTCTGTGATGTCATCTTGCATCTTTGGCCAATAGACTGTGCGTCTGGCCCTCTGTAATGTGGATGTCAGTCCTTGATGTGCGTCGTGCAGACGTTTCAGTGTCTCAGCTTTGATAGCTGTGGCAATGATGACTCGATTCCCTTTCATGATGAGACCATCGAGATTCGCAAGCTCATCCCTGAAGCACCAGTATGGGTGTAGTGTCTCTGTTAGATCTTGCATGCTGATTGGCCAACCGGTCCTGATGTATTCTCCCAGCTCTCGAAGTGTAGGATCTGACTGAGTCTCACTTTGCAGCGATTCCAGACGTGTCGGCGCAATCTTTAGCAGTTGTGCAATGGTGACGTCAAGTCCAGGAACTTCCTCATCTTTTCCTGACTTGACCAGACGAGAGAGTGTGTCTGCGAGCAAGACACTTTTGGCTCCGATGTACTTGACTTCTATGCTATACTTTGCTAGGCGAAGTAGCATTCTTTGTAGACGGGCAGGAGCGAGGCTGATTGGTTTTTGAAAAATTGCCTCCAATGGCTTGTGATCCGTGTGAACTGTGACGAGACGTCCAAACGTGTAGTTGTGCAACTTTTCAATTGCAAACAGTACAGCCAATAGCTCCCGTTCAATGTTAGCGTAGCTGGCTTCGGTCTTTGTGAGAGATTTGCTGAGAAATCTTACAGGGCGTCCATCTTGAATCAGAACAGCTCCAAGGCCCTTTAATGATGCATCCGTCTCGAGGATGACAGACTTGTTGGGGCCGTAGTGGATGAGCTCAGTGGCAGATGCGATGCTCTGTTTGATTTCCTTGAAGTTCTGCTCCATGTCACTTGTCCAGACGAAGTGAATATCCTTCCTTAAAGCAGGACTGCCATATCCTACAAAAAGCTATTGTGCATGTACATAATCATCTGGGTTATCTTCTCCTGTTTTTATTTTCACTCCATGTTTATTCTACATGGAGTTATTTCACTTTTGGTGAAGTGATCACTTGAACCGGATATAAAAAAAGACTCGCTATAAGTGACGTCGCAAATCGGCAACGGCTGATGACGACTATCTGAAGCGGCGCGATAACACGGTCTAGCTGTGGAAGGCCATCCTCTTAGAATAGACATCCGTTACAATAGCCGCAATGTACTGAAGTTTTGTGAGACATTGCGGGTGTACATCTGACGACCTTCCGAGCTTAGCCCAGTATTGCAGGAATTATGCAAGGCTAACTTCGGCAACAGAACCTGTTGTTTATTTCTTCACAGTGCTATCATCATCATCATGTTATTGTTCATTAATTTAATCAATCATGTCAGACAGCGATTATGAAGTTGAGGAGGCCAGAGTGGCTGGCTATCAATTTGAACCAACCATTGACTCTCAAGAAGATGGCAGCAACAGTGAAGAAGAGGTATTATTATAATAATAAATATTATAATTATTATATATAATTATTAATTATAGTAATAAATAATAATACTATTAACAATAAGTACTATTTTTTTATTTGTAATAACAATATTATTAGTTATTATAAACAATAAGAAATAATATTTATTATCCTTTGTTTGTTAATTGAATATTTTCCTGCAATAATTTATTTATTTATCTTATATTTTAAATAGCAGCAACAATGTTCCGAACGAGTGAAACAAACCAACAAAACTAATGGCAGAAGCAAACCACGCCTCTTCATCTAGTGGTAGTTTCAGCAAATAGTATAAGTCACCAACTGCTATACCATGCCGAGTACCAATTACGTAGGTTCACAGGCTACATGCCTACTAACGGCCAATTTCCAGGTTTTCGATGGTTTTAAATCTACATCATCATCTCATGTGTTCTAGTTCATGAAAACACTTCAGGCATCAAATGAAAGTCATAGTCTAGTAGGCAGAAAGTGAAAAATGAATAACAATATAGGTCAAGAGACCTGAATGAGCCCAGTAAAACGGGTCAGTTTTATATACTTCATATAGCACAAGCAAACGCATTACCGGTTTGCGACGTCACTTCTAGCAAGTCTTTATTTATATCCGGTTCAAGAGATCACTTCAGAAAAGGTGAAATAACTCCATGTAGAATAAACGTAGAGTGGAAATAAAAACAGGAGAAGATAACCCGGGTGATTATGTACATGTAAAATAGATTTTTGTAGCATATGGCAGTCCTGCTTTAAGAGACCTCGCATGAGATGTGTCTTCTTTGAGAGGTTGGGGATGAATGTCGACATGAATGTAACTGTTCCCAGGAAACTTTGTAGTTCCTGTTTGTCTGCTGGTGAAGTCATGCTGATGATGTCCTTCACTTTCCGTGGGCAGGGGGTGACACCTCGTGGCGATATCACTCTTCCAAAGTACTCAATCTTGCGTTTCTTTATTGAGCACTTGTCAGGGTTGAACTTGAGACCAGCTTGTTGTGCTTTTGCTACAGTTTCCAGGAGATGGATGTCGTGACGCTCTTCTGCTGACCCTTGCACTTTGACGTCATCTGCACATGGGAATGTTCCAGGTATGCCGTCCGGAGCTTGGAAAGAAGTCTCATGAGTAAGACATGCAGCTAGTTGGTCGAGAAGTTTCTCTGATGTGTCAAATATGAGATCTGGATTTTCGTTGCTGGCAGCTTCAATTAGCTGTTCGGCATGTGCACCAGCCCAGATGTAGATGTGATTGAGCTTTACACTCTCTTGTTTTGTGGCAAGTGGTCCTGCTATTATTCGTTCCACTTCCTTGCGCCAGAGCTTGAACTGTGGAAATGCGTCACTGGATGTCCATTCGACCTTGATCTGTGGCTCATAGAGTTTAGCCATTGTCTTCTAGGGCTTCTCTTCTAGTAGAGTGTACTCCTCTTCAGTGGATGGAAGGTTAAATCCTCCTGTTGGATGCTGAAACCAGTCTTCTGATGAGCTTAGTTCTCTGGGAGATGTGATGATAGCTCCTCTACTCATTCTTTGAATGGTGCTGTGGAGGCTCCTCTTCAAATCTTCGAGCAGTCTTCTCTCCTCTTCATTCAATGAGTGAATGTAAAATCCAAGTAGGCAGTTGAGTGCATGTCCAAGGTCACCATGTATTATCCGTATATTTAGACACAGGAGCGGGAGCAGAAGCGTGGAGCGATGGATCTAAAGTTGGCACTCAGTACATATGTAAAACGATTACACATATTAATGGTGTAATATCAGTCCAATGATATTTGCCACATGTTACAAAAGCAGCAAGTACTAGCTATACACATAATAATATGTGAATATATGAATAGATCTTGGCTGCATAACACTTGATGAGATATGATCAGACAATAAAAAGCATATGAAGTTAAAGAAGTAACAGTCAGGTAGAGACCAATCCAAGTTGTGACACAAAAGTTGTTTATAATAATAATTATATTATTAATTAATAACTAACAACTAGTACTGCTGTAATAGATTGCTAATAGATAGATGATAGATTATTATTATAATAATAATCAATCATCAATAGATTATTATTATTTTCATTATTATTATTAGCATTTATTTATGATGATTATTATTATTTAATTTATTTATTCAATTAAATTTAAAATTATTATTATTAATTATCATCAATGATGATGAATCATCATGATGCTAAAAGATTGTACACGAATCAATATCATTGTTTTGTTATAATAAATTAAATGGTGATATTATTGTTCATAGGATAGGTAGCATAATTTCTATTACTATCAATTAATCTACTACTTTTAATTGATAATCATAGATTAAATTTTTAAAAATCATTGTCAGCGAGGAGCAAGAAACTACACAACCGGGCACCTACTTTTTAAACATGAAAAAATGTGCTTAAAATGGATCGCTAACCTGTGACATAGCAAAAATCGGTTGGAATTTTTTGAAAATATTACCGATTGCTCAGTTACACCCGACTTCCTTATAATGATTAACCTCGGTTCTGATTGAGACTCATGGGCGGACGGACAAACTCGACAACTCAACTATTAACTGGCTACTATTATTAATAATATTGCAGACAAGAAAGATAACGATAATAATAAGTGAGTGTAATGCTGTTACAATGCCTTAGAAAAATCTAATATAGCTGCTTCTGCATAGTTTTCCTGGTCGACTTGCTGCATAACGCCTCAGCTCAGCCTCAAGTTATTAACAACAACATCATTCAACAACATCATCACAAGGCTGGCATTATTATTATTATTTAATTATTAATAATAATTATTAATTATATTATAATAATAATTAATAATAATAATTAAATAAACTAATTAGATAAATAAAATTAAATAATAATTATGATAATAATTATTATTACTATTATAATTGTTATTAAATTTATTTAATTATTATTATTATAATTATTATTTAATTTTATTTATTTATCTATATATATATATATATATATATATATATATTATTATAATAATTTAATGCTTTGTTGTGATGATGTTGTCAATAACTCCGTTTTCTGCATTAGGAACTCATGAGACACCTTATCAAATGGCTTAGTTAGTTAGAAACAACATCTAATAATATAAGTATTATTACAATATTATTATTATTATATACTTATTTATTTATTATTATAATTATAATTATTATAGTTGCTTTTTTACACGGTTAGTTTTTTAGTTTCCCTGGTGGCCAACTTGCATATTGCTGCATAATAATAAATTATTATTATTATAACAATTATTTATAATTATTATTATAATAATGATTATTATGCAGCAACTTGCATGTCGACCTGGGAAACTAAAAAACTGACTGCGTAAAAGCAGCTATATATATTAGATGTTTCTAACTAAGGCATTTGATAAAGTGTCTCATGAGTTCCTAACGCAGAAAATGGAGACATATGGTTTTACAAGTGATATTTTGCAATGGTCACGGTGGGTCCTGGGATTTTTGTCCAGCAGAAGCCAGAAAGTTTAATTGCATAGTCATGCCTTCAATTTTCAGACAGTTACATTGTCGGGTGTTCCTCAGAGTTCTGTCTTGGGGCCAGCCCTGTTTCTGATATACATCAATGATATATCTGTAGAATTAATATACAAAATTAGACCTTTTTGCCGATGATGCATTGATGCATTTAACATTATGAAATAAGAATCTTTTGGGTATCTTGGTGTGACAATCTCGAGGAAGCTTGAGTTGGATAAACATGTTACTGCAAAATGCTTCGACATTCTGAGAACTCTTGGGCTTTTGCGTTGTACAATATCAAGGGCTCCCGAATAAATTAGGCTACTAGCATACAAAACTCTATGTAGACCTAAACTTGACTATGCCGCAGATCAAGCACATGAATGACTTGGAACTGGTGCGAAATAACGCTGTGCATTTTGATGGGAACATAAGGGAGAGATCTGGCATAAACAAGAAAAAAGAAGCCTTGGGGCTGGAATCGCTATTAAGTCACAGGAAGACTCGGCGATTGCGAATTTTCTGTTTGTTACTTAGTAATTCAAAAGAGCTTCTTTAAGAAATAAACAAAATTATTAACCAGTTTTTTCCACCCACATTCATAATACAAGACCTCAGACGCAAGGTATTTCTGAAGAAGTTTTTACAAATAGTAGAATGTATTATAACAGTTTTACAATGCGGTCAGGTAGAGCAATAGGAGCTCTCTAGTCAAATAAACCAATTTTAGTATGCTTGAATTGAAAGCTTAGCAAAAAGAGTCAGCTGTCGTTTGTAACCCTTATTTTTTACATAATAGTAATAATAATTATTGTTAATAATAAATAATATATAAATAATTTATCTATTATAATAATTGCGATTAGTAATGATTAATTATTAGTTATGATGATAAATAAAACTGATTAAAATTTGATAAACTTCATAGAATCTAATCACAAAATGGTGGTAATAATAATTATAATAATAATATTTATATATAGGCTCCTAATGATGATGATAATAATAATTGAGGTGTCAAAAAGTGGCACAAGCAGCATATTATTATTGTATGTATATGATATATTAATTATTATTCTTTGTCAACCTGTAGTAGAAATACATAATAATTGATATTATATGTTTTATTATGCTATCTATCTGATGCACAGGCGGCTCCAATCTATCTACTTGACTGGTTGTGGATGAGTGAGTGGATTTGCATGTAACTATCCTCCCCCGCCACCAGGCCAGTAAATTGTAGCCATCTGTGATCTGATGATGATAATAATATAAATTACTTTGTGAAAATAATGGTTTAATAATTTGTGCCGTGGATTTTTTCTTATTATTATACAGGCCTTTCAAGGTGATGTAATGCACCACTGCTACTTCTTTTAGTTACCTCAATTTTGCTAGATCATGATAGTTAGATAATACAATTTGGTTGTAGAGCTTTTAGCGGAGGACGTTGTTATTTATGATCAAGTTACATTTTATCCAAAAATTGTATAATAATGATATATGACCCTTTTATAGAAACTGGGTCTAAAACTTCTTAGCAAACTGGACACAATAATCGGTAATCTTCATCCAAACAATTTCTGCTGCTTGCCAAGTTTCATTACCTGGCCAATCATCATTTCTAAAATGACTTATCCTCGACTGTCAATACAATCATGTCTATAATAATGTCAGCTTGTTTGTAGATAACTCAACTTTCTACCAAACAATCAGAACTCATCCAAATTTTGTGGAGTTTTAAAGCTACGTAAATGTCATATATGGGCCTGTCATGGAAAATGCCATTCAATAATGCAAAATTTGAATGCTTACGCAGTGCAATAAAATCCAAAACCGATAGAAAAACTCAAACACCACTTTCTGGTTTCCAAGGAGTAATGGTCTGATCACGTCTAAACTTCAATGGACATATTTCCAGCCCAATGAAAAACGCCAATAAATTTCTAGGTCTATGATTCACCTGCCATTGCCAGGCTGCTCCCTTACACTAGACTTTACCGTTGAGTGAGCTGCTGCGAAATGAAGTCCTGCTAACAACATTAAGACAATACAATGTTAAGACAATACAAAACTACTTAATCAGATCTGTCTGCTTACTAAAAGAATGTGATTACATCACTGGTGCAGAAGAGAAGCTAGCAAAAATTCAGACTCTATTGAACAAAAGAGGACAACATGGAATTTTTCTGCTAATGTAGATTTTTTTTCAAAAGGTAGCAAAATGACATTTCCCGTTAGTAAGTATGAAATCAATTAACCATCAAACCACTGCAGTCAAAATACCCCAAGAACTGAAGCTTGCAGCATAAATAAAGCCCAACTTAATATTATCACTCAAGCGAAAAATTGTATAGGATGTATTATATTGTGTAGCATTGAGTAAGTTATTAGTACTTTTAATTGATTAAACTCAACTGCGCCACTTTTACCACATATTGCTGACATTGCAGATGTGGTTTCTCAATCATTAAACTGTAGTTAGATAGGGATAAAACAACTGAAACTTATACTTCAGTAAGTTAGTGCGTAGTTTTGTTCTAGTCATGGTGTTAGCTGTAGTATGTGTGCAGCTAACTGTTGTATTGCCCTATCACTCATCACCAAATGTCTGAAACTCTAGTAATATCATGAATTGCCTACTTTCTAATCATTATACCCCACGAAAAATAAAACGAAACAGCCTTGCATCGCAGGTTCGGTAATTGAAGATATGTGCGGTTCGTATTCTTTGACAGTCTGAAAAATATAAAGTTCCATAATTCACTATTGTTTAAATAATACAGAGTCGCCAAGTACAACACCAGCAACCCCTCGTTATAAAAGCTATTTTTTATGGATTGATCGTACATGTATAGCTAGTTGTTTGTGTGTGACATTGTTTGTAATTGTTTATTTCGATTTATTTAACTTTGTGCTGTTCAATCCTATCAATTGATAAACTGATGCGCTTGCATCTCGAGTTTTTAAATATGATGAGATCGTAATCGTAATATCATTAAATGTTTTGCATGCGGAAGGCAGGACTAAACTATATGTTATCAATCGCAAATCGGTTTTCAGTTTTAGAGCATTATTCAGCTGCCGCGATTCAAGCTTGCTTCAATCTATATTCTGTACAAGGTTTTTATGTACTAGAAAATCGTATTAACTATGAGATGTTGGAACAACAGCCATTATTGATCATTGTAATAACAATAACAGCAAAATCAATTGTAAATCAATCTCCACACACAACGATTTTGTCACGGAAATGGGAAAACGGCTGTTTATTTTATGCTACGTGTACATCTACCGATTACCTACCGATTTTCCCTTACCGATTGGAGATGACGTCAAGGAGTTTCCCCTATTTTTTTCTCTAATTGCCATTCTCACGCAATACTGGTGAAACTCGCTACATTTTTTCCATAGTTAGCCATAAAGTGATTTCAAACAACAAAGACGGGACGCTAAAAAACGATTCTTCATCTAAAATAGTTGCACTTGAGAAACAGTTTTGTAGGAAACATCAAAACCGCTAACGGTGATATGATTGGTCAAATCACAAAATATCTACCGATTTTTTGACCACGAGCAAAACTTACCGATAGCCTCAAATAAAATGCTACTGATTAATTCATTACGTCACACCGGAAACGGATTCAAGGAAATCCTCAATCCGTAAGGCAAATCGGGAGCTAATCGGTAGATGTACACGGGGTATTAATGTCAGCGAATCAATTTACCTCTGTTTGCCGCGATCATCCAGGATCATGCATGTTTCATTTTTGCCTGCCAGTCTCACGATTTGTAATTATTCCTTGACGCTGATTGGTCAATGCTGTTCACTCGTATACACTTTTTTCTTCTTTGATTTTCTCAGCCGTGACCACCCATGCGTTTACTATAAACTGCCGATGAGCACCGTCATCTGCATAATCGTTGTGTGTGGAATGCAGCTACAGACTACGACAGAAAAACCTTTCTCAAAATGCCAAATTCGTGGCCATAAAACACTGTGTGTGAAGAGGCCTTAACTAATATATGATGAAAAGTAGACCAAGGTTTTTGCGATGCGCAATGAAATAGGGAGTTGTACCTCCCTTGAGTTTCAGTAGTAGATATATTATAGCAATACAAAGCTCTATGCATTGACGTTATTATACGCCAGACGGAAAGCACTCCAAGCTCTAACCTGTATACCAAAAGGTTACCCTGGGCGTCACTTCATTAATAATAAGACAAAAAGTAAATAACTGAACAAGACAGCTCCCAATGAACTCTCTCTCCATATACGCATGACCTTTAGTGTCAATCTAATATCAAATATCAATATTCTGCCAGGTTTTTATTTCGGCGAGGTTTTATCCAATTAGCTAACATAGCATTAAATCGTCGTTTGTCAAGGGTGCTTCAACTAAAATATTATGGTGCATCATAAAAGAAAAATGTCCTTGACATCCATGTCCCAATGAGGTCTTTTCTATGGAAAGGATATTATTATACTCATTGTCTAATGAGAGTCGTCTACCTGCGTTTATAGCGGTGACCGATATATTTGTTATCTCTCTATTATAAATACCGTCAAGCACCCTTTTATATCATTGCATCTAGACCAAACCACCCATCACACATAAATTAGCGAAATGAAAGCTCCACCTATTTCAGTGCACATCTAGTATTTATACAGAAGCAGGATACGTTACAAGCACCATAACATCTCTTTATTGCTCATTTTCCGCTGCTGGAGAAACAAAAAAATTATAAAAGGGTCTCCTGTCAAGGATTTATAAAAACCAATTGTATCATGATGGAAATTTAAATGGATTTTCAAGGTGTGTCGAGTCATGTGACCTGTTTTTTTCCTTATCCAGTACAAAAAATTGATCAATATAGCTTCCTTGCGGTTGCTGCCTTGTGTTGCAATTGCGCTGCTGGTGATGAAATTGAAATACCCCTAAAAATACACCCATATGTAGTTCCTTGTGATTATTATTTTACAGAAATAAAAATACAGTAACTAAACTGACCAGGAAAAGTATTCAGTCAGCTCGTGTATGCATTCAGTTGCCAATTTCCATAAACATCATTAATTGATGAAAAATATATTCATGATACGTAAATAAATTCATTGTATTTACTGAAGCATTGATGGTTGCTTTGACAGTTATTGGATATCAATCAACTGGTAACCAAGGAAATGATGCATGCATATATACAGATTACTTCATTGTGTGAAGATGATGGATTCGCAGAGCTGTGGTGGTGAGTGAAGCTTGGTATTCCTATTAATACTAGTACTTACTTCGATCATGAGGTGAAGGTCGTTTGTTGAAAGTTTCAGTTCACCTCGGTCAATATTAATATCTGTATATTAAATCTTTAGGCTATATATACTTTTAACACATACCAGTGTGCTGAGTTAAACCTAGTGAGTTTTCATTGAACATGCACTATGATACGTAGGTATACCTTCTGCTAATCTCGCGGTAATCTGTGAAAAATATAAGTAATTTTTAAATTCAGCTTAATTTTTGTGCGATGATGATTACTGGAATGATTGTTTATCCATTAGCTACATAGTTGCTGCCGGTAGAAAATAATGGTAACTGATTTGTATCACTAATATCTTAAGAAGAGAGGACAATTCCTTAGAAATAAATTGCTTGCCATGAAATATAAGTGCTTACTTTAGAATCCAAGCACATTTGCATAAGTCTTTGCGTTTCTGTGAAATCAATGATTGGATTGATTTGCGAATTAAGCTCTTCTTTTTATGTTTTGTTCTAGCTTTAATTGATCTGTTTACACATTCCTAGCCTGTAAGCACCTAGTAGTAGTACTAGCAGAGATATACCCAAGTGGCGTTGTTAGACTTACATTGGATAAATTAAATCATAGTTTTGATTTTAACTCATGGATTATTGCTATGAATATTAAAAACGTGCTTAGGCCTGGGTAATGGTATGTGTTTGTAACAAATTTGTTACCTTCATGCTTGTCAAGACAGTTCCACACAGTTTCCAGTAGTTCTTTTCTGCAATTTTCTGATCAATTAGCATAACCTAAAATCTCCATGTAGACTTGGTACAAACAATCCAGGCACTAGCCATGCCTGACCGAATAACCTAGCAGATTAACATGCTTACTAATCGCTGCGAAATAAAACAAATATTATGAATATGACTCGGCACAAACTGCAGCTGAGTGACTGACTAGAAAACCTGGGTTATTACCCCTGCCCTTGGTATATTCTCAAGAGCTATTGTCCTACAGTTGAACTTTAAAAGCCTCGCAATAACGCAGCCTCTTTGTGCTGCGTTACTGAGAACATGAGCTAAAATAACCACTCTGCCAATCATATTGGTTGATAAAACTTCAACGAGCGAGCGCGCTGAAATGGTTTATATAAAATCTACTAGTAGGCGGTGACAAGCAACATGCTGATGCATTTAATGCACTGTGCTGCTGCCGCATGAGGCAGTTCTTCTAATAGTTTTAGGTTAACCGGCTGATCGTCTGAGCTGTCAGAATGTCTGAGAGTGGCTCAACCCTGGTGCATCACGGATCGACTCAAGTGTATTCTACGGCAGATTTCAAACCGTTGCGAGATCAGCTGAGATTGCAGAAGGTGTCTTCAACAACTGGTAAAGTGATTTTGTTTTTAGACCTGAGATAAAAATGTTCTTGATTGTAAATTTTTGGTTATTCATCGAAAAATAATACATCTGACTGGGTGATTGAACTAAAACACCCGTTGTTCAAAACAGAAAACGTGGCATTCTTAATACTATTTACGGCAAAAATATTAATCTTTACTTTGCATTACTAAAAAAATCTTTGTACTAGCTTGCATAGCGCTTTCTTACTTGGGGAATGTGTAAATTTTTCCCAGTTTTGCTAAAACATTAGAAAAGTTCCACTTTTAACTCAAAGTTAAAAAAGAATGTGAACATGTGGCAGTTGTCACAGCTTTTGATTATATCATCAACAATTACCTAGTAACTAGTAGTCAAAGTTCAACATCATTTGATTAAATTCCATCAGTGACAATATATGGATTAAATGGGTTTAACATCCTGGATTAACATTGTTACCAGCAGATTATCTCCAAACGTATTGTTGTGTATGAATACAATTTCGGTGATTCACTCGTGGAGAACATCAAATAGCGTTTACTGTAGAGTAGTAGAGGGTACAATCTTTTTGTTATCAACTACATGTACATTTCTTAAGACTATTGAATTTGTATGCCTGTGTCTTATACAGAATCAGTCATTTTGTTTGTAATTTATTTGCTCTTGGTAGTCAAATCTCTGGGCATAAAATTGCTATTGTTTGGGTAATCAGCTAGTTAGCAGTACAAGCGTCAAAAATCCACTCGGCCTCATATCTGCTACAACATGCTCTAGTCTGTTACTATACATAACGTAATCTTTTATCTTTATCTCTAATACATGGCTTTTGGATTATTCTGTTTGTAGCTGATGATGTGAGTAAATCTTCCAAAAGAAGCTCTTATAAGCAACCCCCCAACACTGTGGAATACAAGGTACTGATGCTATGTTTTAGCATAGACACTGGTTTTATTTGCTGGTTGTTTACTGAGAGATGGCCCCTTCTAGTGTCACCACTAGTTATAAGAGGTCCGTTCTGGTGCGAGGCAGCAAATTTTCGTATTATATAGCAAAATCGGTTTGTTGTTTATGGTCAAAAATATTCACAACTAGAGGTTTTCGCATAATTTTTTTTAATTACTTCTAAAACGCTGATTTAAACAAAATCAGGCTTAATGAACACAATTTTAATAATAAACCGGCTTTTTGAGTTTTCAAGGTGTTAAAATTTGTTTCAAAGAAAATAATTGAAAGTTTATATTTTATTTATTAAAATTGAAAAGTCTTTCAAGTGCATGTCATGTCTACAGCCCGCCTCTCGAGTGTATCCGTCATGTATTTCTATTAAAAGAAAGCTAGATCTATCAATGAAAAGAATTTTCAAATAAAATTGCAATCTATTAGTCTACAGAAGGTTATGTAATAATAATTATTCTTGAAGTAGTTGGTGATGCTGAATTCATGGACAGAGCGTGCTCAAAGCTTATTGCAGGCATGCCTCTTTGTTCGTATGCCGGCTATTTCACTCGGCGTTATCTCTCATATATCTGATACAGTGGACATTGGCTTACACCAAATAATAACAACAATAGCTACACGCAGTGTGTATTCATGCTAAATACATGCCTACCTAGTGCTTCAGCTTGTTAGCTCTACGGTGGAGCTCTCCTTAGCTTGCTACAATGTCTATAATCTACGTCTGAAATATAATAATTAATTGTTAGAAAATTACGATCTTTGTAAACGAAGGAAAAAACTTTTTGGCTTCTCTAATTTTATTATTGATTATTACTTGTTTGATTATTTGGAAACCAGCTATAAAGTGCATTTGACCATGACGAAACATTTGATTAGCATATGAATTTATTTCTATTGATCGCTGTTAATGATTAGAAGAAAGTTGAGACGGCTGGGTGATGATCAAACGAGGTTTCCTAAAGTTTTTCATACTAAGAGTATTCGCGACTTCTGTTCGCCGAACACATTGCAATAAAAATAATCAGACCGGCAATAAATTTAATTAATAAATAATCATTTTGTTCGGGACTCGTGGGTCAACAAAAAGTAGCTCACTGAATAAAAAAAATGATCAACGAGTATTTATTTATATTTTTCGTAGGTCGCGAATCAAAATGAACACTAAATAAATAGTAACGAGCGAGCTGATTTTTTTATTTTCGTAGACCGGTTTTTATCCTTAAAAAAATAATTCAAAATAATTGCAAGCATTCAAAATTTATTAAATTGAAGGGCAGCGTTACAAACTATCCCAGGTTATAGCAGTTCAAATTTTATTATTTTTTTGATTATTTTAAAAATTGGGAGTCATCTTTTTTATGATTTGTTTGGCAAACTATAACATTTCATAGAATATTTATGTTGTTCTAAACTAATGTTCAGTTGCATACGCGACGTATTAAATTATGAACACCTACAATTTTTTGTATTTTGTTCGACGAACAGGTCGCGAATACTCTTAATATTGTGCAGTTTTTTGTAAAGAACGAGTTTATTAAAACAAATTAAAGTGTTTTTGTTGGACTCAACATGCGTTTGCAAACTAGGAACACAAAAAATGGAATTTATTTCATAAGCTATAAATTCCAAGCAAAATCATTGTTTTCTCAATGAATTTAAAATTGGTAATTTATTTTTATTTCTCTTGGTTTGATGAACATAATAGATGACAGATACATATTCTGTATGCTAAGATTGTTTTTCCTGCGACACCTGAAATTATCTCGGCAGCCTAGAGTTGTAGACAAAAATTGCCCATAGACTTTGACCTTATTAGTTGTTGTTTAGTGAAATTAATTTATTTTTGGTTTTTAACTAAGCAACCGGCAGTTGGTAGCTGGCACTGTTACAGTCCAGGGTCCTTATCAGCCTCACTTGTTTTCATACATAGTTTTATGATGAAATCATTTGTTTTGTCTTCAATAGTGAATCAACAGGTCATTGTCCGCTCTGTCTGTACTGCCCTCAACGTCCAGTCTGTGCTGCCCCCAATCTCCACTTTGTGCTGCCCTCAATGTCCAGTCTGCGCTGTCCCAATGTCCACTCTGCGCTGTCCCAAGTGCCCAGTCTGTGCTGCCAAACCCATCTTACCGACTGAGTATGTCAGATTTCTTACTTTCCTACAAAATATTGCCATCATACATTAACCATGCATAATCTTTAAGGAATTCAACCAGTGCAAAGGTACTTTTTTAGTTTCCTGTGCAAAACCCCCAATTGTGTTTCAACTTGCTAGCCTTGTGAGGTATTTTTAACGGCTGTGATCAGCTGTCATGTGTTAATGTAACGCCAAATTGTATTGTACCGGGAGCATAAATGTGCTGAATGCGGCCTGTAAACAATTTAATATCATGGTTTCTGCCTGTTGAAATTGTCTCGTCATCAGAGATCTGCAGCAGTGGGAGAATGCATTATGTAGTAAGAACAATAATGTAACAAAGCTTGAATGCACCAAATTTTTTCACAAGTTGGTTCATAATTTATCAACGTTTTTGACGGTTGTCACAAATGTGAAGTCTATTTTGACATTTGCGGGCGTGATTGATACCGAAAAGTCAAGTTAGCTCTGATGCTTCGATTGATCAAACACAATGAGTCTGTTTTAGTCATTCTACTTATTCAAGATAAACTTCATTGAAATGTTTTGCATCCCCTGTCGTCTCATTAAAACTGCTTTACAGTATTGTGATAGAAGAAATCTAAATACGTTTCACTCTATTGTGACAGTTCAAAACATGCTTTATGAAGGCAAAGTCCGAGTAGAATTCTGGGAGTTGTCTCCCTGAACTGTCGAACATATCATTGTATCACCTGATGACTAGGTATGTTACCTTGACAGGTAAAGTGTACGGACAAGCTAACAAGTTTAGCTGCGTTCTACGACACTACTCCTTCCGCGCTCAAAAAGTTGAATCGGCTCACAGCTGACTATCTCTACCCTGATCAGGTGTGTAAATACTAGTAGTGGCAGTAGTAGTAGTAATGGCAGTAGTAGTAGCATCAGTAGTAGCAGTATTAGTAGTAGTAGCGGTAGTAGCATCAGTAGTGGCAGTAGTAGTAACAGTACTAGTAACAGCAACAACAGTCGTTGCACATTTAGCAGTAGTCGTTTTGATAGGTATAAGGGCTCGTTTAGTATTAATCATATTTTATTGTTGTGCTTACTTTACCCTGCGTGTTCTGATAGATCTATTTCTGTGCATTGAAAGAATGCACTAGTTGCTCGCATTGGTAAGAGTTCGTTATCAAGCGATTGTTGTAGCCAAGTTAGTTTTGCTAGCATTGAACATGTCTTCTAATGTACTTGCTTTCAAATAACCAACTGTATTTGTCCTTAGTATAATAATAACAATTTGTCCCCACGCCGGTCATAGCAGGTTTCTGATGTCATGTATAACGGTCTAAATACATACTCGGTATAGTTCATCGATAAACAACCATGCAATTGGTACTGCTAGCAGCTAGACGGTTAACAGCTGATTGTTTATTCATACGGTGCAGGCGCTATCTATTTTGTGGTTAATCTCTCACTTCTACTGGCTATAAATGGTTCCGAGACCACTCTCATCCATAAATAGTTGTGTACGTGATTTGATTTGCTCTAGACTGTGAACCTACACAAATCATTTCTCACAAATCTCGGTCTTGGCTATACGATTATTGTAGAGATTAGATGTCATGAACAACACTGGCTAAGCGGCTCTCTTGTTTTTGATTGGCTGACGTCCGCTGTCTATGATAGTTGATTCAACTTTTTTGTTTCAAAGTTTTCAGTTTTTCAAATTAGGAATATCATTATTTTCATAAGAAATGTCTGCTAGATTATTTACTGGTATCTAAAGTTGTTTTTTTCAACTTTGGAAGCGTCTTTTTTAAAAAATGTAGAAAATTTTGATTGTAGTAATTTTTTAAGTAATTACAACTTTCGCTTTTCATTTCTGAACTGACTAAGAAGTTGTCTGCTCAGGTTCATTCGACATAATGACTTTCTGAACGAGAAATATCATTCTCTCTGGCTGATTGGTTTGTTGTGATGAAAGGTTAGTGTTGATGTTGTAGCTGCTGTATGTGCCAATTGTGAGACAGACCAGCGCTGACTCGCAGTGCAACAGCGTATTCAGTATCAGCAGTGGCAGCGATACACACAATGACAGCGACTTCTACAGCTGCTCCAGCTGTGAGGAGGAGAAACCTGACCCTGGCTCTAAGGTATTTCTAATGGTTGTGCTGGCACATATTGGTGGTGTTTTGGTTCTTTCATTTCAGTGTATTGGTTAAGCTGGGGCTTCCTGTTCCGTCAGTCAGACCAAAGAATGATATGATCACCCAGCGCTTTGCTGCCAATGACATGCGATTATTCTTCGTAAAAAAATTTAACTACTAAGGATGATTGCAAAATCAGTTACGGAAAGTTGAGGTAGAATGTGAGAAATTTCCAGAAGCTGCCAGTTGCGTTTTCATACAATTTTAATTTTGGGATTTTATCTGAGTGTTGACATCAACTTGTGTGTATCCAACCATATTTTTGGATGAACTGGTTTTATCCAATTGGACCGCCACTTGTGTCCTATTGGACTGCTAATTGTGTTCTATTGTCTTATTGGACCGCTCATTGTACTCTATTGCCTTATTGGACTGCTAATTGTGTTCTATTGTCTTATTGGACAGTTATGTAAAAAGCCATAAACGTGATTTTTAGAAATCTTTGCTACAAAACAGTGATGTCCACAACAGAACTTGGGTACCGGAAGATAGCCCTAGAGCTTTAGATCTTGACACAAGTATCCTTGACTCCTCTATCAAGGCGATGGAGGGCGCTCAATCCAATTCTGACAGACAGCACCCTCAGCAAAGATTTATCAAACTTTCTTCGTCCTATATCATACCGGACAAGGTAAGTAACATGAAGGGGCTTTTCAGCATTTTTATTGTTTCTCATTGAAATTCTAAATACGTATTGTTTTTTTTAATATTTTTAGTCCGAAGTAGTGCGAGGAACGCTACTGGTGACCCCAAATGCTGTCATGTTTGACCCCAATGTGTCAGACCCTCTGGTGTTGGAGAAAGGAGTGGAAGAATTTGGTATGATTGCCAAGATGGATACGATAATATCGGCCGCTATATACAGAGACGGTCAAGCGATGCACAATCTGCAACGTTTAAAGTATGTAGTACCGGGTTATCTGTAGCATAGCTCTCGCTATATTATAGCATAGCTCTCGCTATATTATAGCATAGCTCTCGCTATATTATAGCATAGCTCTCGCTATATTATAGCATAGCTCTCGCTATATTATAGCATAGCTCTCGCTATATTATAGCATTATATAGCTTATGCTGTATGTACATATGGTGTTTTTCTTTTGCAACTGTAGAAGCTCGGCCTAAAAATTGTGTAATTTTTTTACAAAAGCCGTTCTTCGGCGATTCCAGTCTAACTCAGTGTTCCTAACTACTTCCTGCAAACCTTTTATATATTTGTTTGTAGCTACTGGTTGGTTCTACACGTGATGTATTATTGGAAACTGTGGTTAGACATTTCTGTGTTGTGATTGGTTGATCAAGAAAGCGCCTAAAAAATTTTGATTAAAACGATAATCTCAAAATACTAGTGATTACTTTTTCGGAAACCAAAGCAGGAAAATCTTCGATGGCTATGCTCAATCGCCAAGCGATCGCTATATGTACGAACAGCATCAAAGCTTGAGATTTGAAATTGCTAATTTATACATTATTATATACATTGCATCATTGATTATGTAATAATAACATAGTATCAGCTATGTAAACGTTGTTATGTAACAAAGTAATATCTCAATTATATAAGCATAATTACATAATATTATTTCTATATATGATTGTGGTTTTCAATTTTACTAGACTGAGATCTACATTCTCCTTTTGTTTTGCCAGGGTGGACCCTACAGTTAGAAAGCCCCAAATCTATCACATAGAAGACTGTGAACTACAGACAGATGTACAACAATCTTGTACAGATGGTACTGAGTCTAATGACCCTACCGACCCTCCTTTGTCTTGTTCTTGTTCAGCTCTTCAAAGGTTAGACTTTATTTGAGGAGTTGTTGGTTCTTTTTTACTAAATTTTATGACAATTACATTTTTACATCATTAAAAAATTTCGTGATTCAATATTTTAGAAAAAAATTTGATTCAATTTTTTGGAAAAAAATATTGATGAAATTTTTGACGATTTGTGTTTGATTTTTTATAGCGTGCTGGAAGAAAATTGTTGGACTGATATAACTTCTAGAAAAGGCAGTGGTTCAATTTCTTCCGACTTTGGGGTTAGTAGAGTGACTTTTAATGTCAGTGATAATGATATCAGCAATGCTGTCGTTATCAAAAGTGAAGAAGATGCCATAAGGGCAAAAAGCATCACAAAAGTAAATGATAATATTGAAGAAGACATGATCGAAAGCGCAGATGACATCCAAAATAAACACACTATGGAAAGTGCAGACGATATCAAAAAGGACGAAGGCATTATAAGTGCAAGCAGCATGGAGGTCAAGGATACCATAACAGAAGATAGAATCGAAAGTGCAGACAATATTGAAAAGGGGCACGATACGGAAAGTGCAGACGATATTAGCAATCCCGACTTTACCGATCTTGAAGACACAATCAAACAGAGCAACTGCTGTCCAACCGAAGGAAGTAACATTGTAGGCTTGAAAATCAACGTTAAGCCCAAGTTAAGTCACTGCAGGAACGTATCGTCAACATCGAGTATCTACTGTGTGTCTGTTGGTTCGGCTACTAACCTTTACGTGGACTATGGCAGCGGAATGTTTGCCTCTAACGCTGACGTAAGCGTTGACTCAGAGACAATCGGTGAGAAAGAAAGATGTGAAGATGACGTCAATACAAAGCCTTATCAGCTCTGTAATGACAGAGATAAGAATCCTGTGTTTTTAAAGGCTGGTGTGGGACTTGATGAGAAACCCCATCTGTTCAAACCTATTTCTGGTAGGGACCCAACTCTATAAAAAATTTTACTAGCGAATGTAAAATGGCCGCTCTTTAGCGTGTGTAAAAAACTTTGTTTTCATGTTTAACTGACGTATTTTCTCGTCTACTCTGATTGCGATGTTATATGCTATTTATAGATCTGGTACATAGTCCCACATCTGAGGAGCCATCTTGTCAGCCATTTTATCTCTGCCTACAAGTGGGTGAGAGAGTAAATAAATGTAGTATCATAGATACGTGTCCCATTGAGGCGTACAAAAAGAAAAAGAGAAGACCAGAGTATTGGTTTACGATACCTAAAGAGCAGTGAGTGAATTATTCTGGTTTGGGTTACCAGTTTTATTTTGTAAATGTGTACCACAAAATTTTCCATAATTGTTTTGTAAATGGCTGGAAGTTTTCACATAGTTTTTTATACCACAGAAGGCTGCATTGGTTACTAGTACTTGTTTGCTTTTGTTCGGTTATTCGAGCATTTCCGGTTACTGTAAATTTACTCACTGTTGGTCATGGAAATTTTTAGTGGTTGCTACATTCTATTTCATGTAGAGTAAACTCTCTCTACAATTTCTTCATACAATGGAGACCAGAATTATACGGAGAAGAGATCACCGATATTGCTATACTTGGAAGCAGAGGCTTCATCTCGATACCAGAGAATAATTCTACTCGCACTGGCGATTCATCCCTCCCTCGCTCACCCATGATTCGTCAGCTCAGCCACACTAGAGTTGTCAAAGACTGGGAGGTTTGTTATCATAAATCTTAGTTGTTAATTTGGTAGAAGCTACTGCAGTGGGAAGTGCTGGTAGTGGCTCAGTGGTAGAGCATTGGGCTACCAATCCAGAAGTCCAGGTTCAAGTCTTAATGTGTGCTCAATAATATTACATAAAAATAAAAATTGTTGCGATATTCTCTAAAGAGATTGCAGTAACAAACCAGCCTTTGGGGGCTGTTGCGGTGTTCTGAGACCGCTGTTTATGGCTAGACTCAACATAATTGGTACATCCAATCGTATTCCAGCTTTGAAGACTGGCACTGTATCGTTGCTGCTCATTGGGCATTAACTCCCTGATTATTTGTTGTTTAGATTCTCAGTTTAGATGAAATCGCCAGAAGAAAGTCTTTGCTAGATTTGGAAAAGTATCTGCCATTTCCTGATATGCAGGGTAACAGTCTGCTGCTGTCTGAACAGGATATCAAGCAGGTACGAGTGACAATCTAATAAATAAAGAATGGAATTTGGATAATTCAATGGTGAATGGCCAAATGAATACGTTTAATTAAGGATAGTACTGAATCGCATAAAAATAGACTATAAATATATAGATAATAATAATGATATCGTAACTAATAACATAATAATATTATGAATAATATGAATACTTCCAGGCATTTCTTTTACTTGACTCGCTGTCAATAAATACATTATCAATTAATTTGCTGTTGTTAATTAATAATTATTATTTTAACAATTATTATTTTGATGCTAATCGTAATAATAAATGATAATAATAACTATTTGTTTGCTTTGTTTATTTTTTTAAAATTACCATCAATTGGTGTATCAATTATTAGCAATAATCATTAAAAAAATACCAACAGTAATTACTAATTTATCGATATTGGCTGTGTTTGTTTTATTGGTGGTTGATAGTTAGCCTTGGATCTTTGTTACATTTCAAGATTGAATACATTTCCATGATCAAAAACTCAATGTTGAAATGTTTTGCTCAGGGGCTGTAGTGAAAATGTTTTAAAAATGTAGCCAGTTATATCAAAGATTTATCTTCTCTTTAGAGGCGATAACTCTACGAGTTAAATAGCCTACGATTTGCAGTTGTCAAAATTCATGCTATTTAATGCAATAGAATAATTCTGCTTGCAAACACCATTCCTTATCAAAGGCTTTTCACAAAATCTGTGTGAAAATTGGTTTTCAAAACGAAAAGGCTGCAAATTGATATTACTGAAATAGGTGAAGCTGTTTTCTATGGCTGATGTTTGTGACCTTCATCGTCACATTGAATAAACCGGTTCATTGATTTCTACGGGGTCGATTTATGCGTGTTTCACTGTATTCAGTGTTTGTGTTGGTGATTCTATGGCTATAAATAGGTTTATCTGCCCCTGCCTTATTGAGTGTACAATCCTGCTTGATTGTATTTCTCAGCTAATTTAATTTGTAGTTGGCTGCTAGTTTACCTGCCAGAGTTGAAGGTCATCAATGGAAGCTGGCCTACAGTAATGAAGACAATGGCTTCAGCTTGAGCACTTTGTACAGGAACATGTGCGAGTATGACTCAGCAACGATACTGTTGGTGCAGGATGAAAACAATGGGGTAAGTGGAGATAATTACCGTCACGTTCATGTCAATTTATCTCAGTTTTAAAAATAACAAACGATTATTGTTTATAAAATACACTTATGTTTAAAAAATATATCAGACCATTTTCATTTTTTAACTCTTGAGCTTTTGTTTAAAGAATTATTGAAAAACTTATAAAAAAAATTTTGTTTTTATTATCAAGTATTTTTTTAGCAATTTTTAATATTTTTATTAACAAGTAGTTTTAAATTTGATTTGCTAGTTACTTTCACTTTGTGTGACAACTTGTAGTTGTTTGGTGCATTCTCGTCAGCACCGTTCTATCGTCGTGAGCATTTCTATGGAAATGGCGAGTGTTATCTTTTCACCTTTGTGGACGGCTTCAAGACTTACGAATGGACCGGCAAGAACTTATTCTGTGTGCGGGGTGACTCTGAAGGCATTACAATCGGCACTGGAACGTACGTCATTAAGAAAAAATACTTTTTTAATATAAATAATATTCTTTCAAATAATTTGTTTAAATTGTGTTCGAGCTCGTATATGATGGCTTCCTGTGATCTCGGAGAGTTTATGAATTGTAACTGATAGGTTTCCTCTTGCAGTGCCACCTGTGGATTGTGGGTAGATGCTGATTTATATCATGGTCGCACGCAACACTGTGATACGTTTGACAATGAACCTCTCACCGGTGGACAAGAAGACTTTATTATTAAAGCTGTCGAGGTCTGGAGCTTAAACGATGAGTTTATGTTTTAGAGCTGTAAGTAATTCTACTGTCTTGTTTGTCTTTAGGAGTTGTTTTCTCTATTCCAGTGAGAAAATACCACTGAATTCATTTTTCATCACAATATCTTTTTTGTTACAAGTTTTTTTTATTGCTGGTTTGTTGCTGATCCTATGCTAGTTTAAGATGATTTTTTTTTATTTAACCTTAGAGTTTGCTTGAAGACGGATGGGGAAAACAGCTATTGATACCAGTGCCATTACGTTGAGACCCAGTCTAAATAATTATTATCCACTAGCTATATATGTTATGTAATAGTACTCTAATACCTACTTTTTTGGTAATTTTTTTAAACATTTAATGTTTTCATCTTACAGCTCAAATATTCTCTACGTTTTCTGTGTATATTTTATGACAATGTTTTTATTAAGAAGTTGTCTTCTCTTACAATTCACTGACTAGTTGAGGAAGCAACTCTACAATGTTAGATGATATAGTTGGAGTTGCTCAACCATGTCAGTGTGCATTATTTTATTATCAATCAGTGTTACTGTACATTATCAATGCAAACTATTGCGTCTTTTACATTCTAGTCTTTCTATGTTAACAAATAAATATGTTACAACTTTTATCATTGACTAATTTCAACCAATCAGATCGTGACAGCTCTATGTTTTGGTCAATGCTTTCAGTATTCCCTCTTCCTGCGCTATTATTCACATCCAGTCAAGAATTGCATCACCCAAAGTCACTTGCATGTAAACATTAAAAAAAGTTGAAACATTACTCATTGTCATATCAACTGATTATTTTTTATCACTGTTGAACTTCTGGTACAATAGCAATGGTGTTCAGCTATCAGTAAATTCACATCCCAAGCTAGTCTCTATTCACATAACTGTTGCTCATTGCTCTTTTAGTTATGGCCTAGTAGTCAGTGCGCTAATGCGTGTGCCTTCTAGGTTTTGTGAGAGGGAGTTTGTCTCTTGTATTATGTTTGTGTCGTTGCAGTTGCCAGCAAAATAGCTTGGCCGAGTGGCACTTCTTATTAAGTGAACTTTCCTAAAAAAAGTGCTGTTTTTTATAGATACAGTGCTATTAAATATCATATGTTCTATTTTAGGTTTTTATTTAAAATGACAATGATTAACATTTCAACTGTATGATAAGGCATCAACAATGCAAAAAACATGTCAAACGGATATGAATGATAAAAAGTGATCCTCAAAGAAGGATAACTGATCATGGAGAGTGCAATCAAGTTAGCGACCTGACTGGTAATCGAACCCCAGATTCTTTGTTTAAGTGCAAGAACCTGACCCACCAGATCACATATGTACTTCGTCTGATAATGGGGTCCCGGCAGATTTTTGTGCGGAGCTATTCTTAAAGAAACCGGAAGCCCGCTTTCCACCAACAATACTATTAAAACGAAAGTCACTTCATTTTAACAATTACTAAAGAAACATTTCGTTATTCACGGTGGCTGATAAGTTTGGGATATATAATACTGACGATGCGCGATCAACATAAAATGTAAAACTACAGCGGCACTGTAGAAGCAAACCACAGTAATCGTTCAAGGGCACGCTTTCAATAGTTTACGTTGGCAAGCTCAATTAAACCCGAGATACAAAACTATGGTTGTATCCGTGAACATGATATTTAATTATTTTTTTTTAAACTGAATAAACCAATTTTTTTTCAAAAAATACTTTCCAAAAGCTTTATTGATTTTTTGAGCTTTCTCAACAACGTCATATTTGTCATATTATTTGCTCAAATTTCCTCACATCAGAATAATATTTAAGCAAGTCGTGATTTCTAATGATAAGTTCAACGATCGACTAAGCTACATCCGGTTGCATCGCTAAAGTGAAACTACTCTGCCGAGACCCCATTGGCAGAGACATGTTGCGTTAATAACAGAAATGGGCGTTCATGAACTCTTGCGCGGCTTAAAAATAAAATATCACACTTGCTGCGCTGATACACCAACTCATTCTATTCACTGTATCAATGCATTTATAGCCAACGGCTGTATAAATCGTTTATCAACCCTTGTCACTTATTTCTCATCTATATTGTTTTTTTCTTTGTCATCTAAATTGTTCAATGCAGAGTCTCGATACCATAGCGACTCACTAGTAATTTTAGAGCTAGTTTATGGCTTTGTTAAAATGAATCTTGAAATGTGGTTAAAGACAGATTACAAGATTATAGGAGATTATCTTCTGCACTAGCTAGTAAATGTAATTAACTATTTGTGTATCTCTAGTATTCATTAGAGTTCCTTGGCTAAGTTCATTTTTTTTGCATGAAAATCTATAGATTATATTTATAATTTCACTCTGAATAAAAAAAATGAAATTCATGTTTGTGGTTGCCAATAAAAAAGTAATTATTGAAAAGCCAATTTTTTGTTACCAAATAAAGAATCAAAAACATTTTTCACTATCGGGACAGTCTCTAGCTAGCCCACCCTACGACATTTGCTGTTGCTTTCATTGACTAGCGCTATACCTGAAGTCACTAGCTGTCTCTCAGAACCTATTGGTGCATTTGATCCTGCTTATAACAACCTTTTGACTACAACGCATGAGACGTGACTAATAATCAGATTCGGCCAATCATATAACAGTATTTCGTCGACAGGTTGAGATAGAATTCAGTGACGTGGGACTGCTACTTGCATGCGTGTAAATTAATAGTTCAGTAGTTTCCTCTCAAAGCTTATCGGTATACAGCGCCAACATCTGGTGTTTTCTGACAACAAGTTGACAAAGTCAAGTAATCATGGGGGTTTCAGAACCAGGATTCATGCAAAAGATGACTAGATACCTATTTATTGGATTTAATGTTTTGTTCACGGTAAGAATTTAAATCATTACAATTTTATTACTACTAGTAATTCTATTTTAATCATAGTAAAGTTTGTTGGTGTAGTTTTTTCATCACAAAAATTTATGATTCTCTGACTTTGTGTCGCTAGTACAACTACCATCCTACCTATACAAACTAAGGCACGGTTTCAGCTATTCAACACTGTCCACTGGGATTCACGTCTACAATTAGGTTCAATTGTGGCATTTACCACTCACCAACATTAGTAAGCGTCCTATAAAACATTTGCTAGTAACAAAATACATGTACTAACTAACAACGTGTCATCGCGTATATTACAGATAGTTGTTTGCACGTCGTCATTGACAACTCAATACTTATAGCTGCCCACATATTTTCTATCCCTTCACTACGCCGGCTGCTCGCTATTCACAGCTGTCTTTGTTTTTCATATAAATATTCTTTCACTTCATATAAACCAATGAATGTACAATCTACAATCAAACATTCCAAGTCTCTTTGATGGCTGCTAGGAGTTCAGAGTCGATCTGCCTTCAGCTTACTAGTTTTAGTCAGAGTAATGGGGAATTCTCAAAAGCAATCATTGGCGCAGAGCCAATAGGAGAAAAATTGTACTTAGTCTGTCCTATTCTCCGTGTGTAGTACATCTACTAGTGGTTTACTGCATATGTGACACATGATCTCCTACTAGCCAAAGGGAGTGGGCTTATCAACTAGCTACGTTTATTACTAGCTAGCTTATGCTAATTCCCATGATTATGAACCATAGATCACCCATGATCAGCTTACATGATCTTAAGTTATAGACTGACTATCAAATTTGAATGGTAGCTCTTTGCTTTGGCAATTTTAATTTTTAACTATTTTTCAAATATCAGCTTTATCACATTTATTTGAACGTATGGTAAATGTGTGAGTAGTGAGTAGTAATATATGAGTAGATCTCCCTAACAAATGTGTGATTGCGTGTTGTAGATATTTGGGTTAGGTCTTCTTATTGCTGGAAGCGTCGGTGTGGCGAAAGCTAAAACATTAGATTGGGATGATATAAAGGAGGTGATATCGCTCAGCAATTCGGAAGGTGATGCCATTCAAGATGAACAGGTAGCACGAGCTGCCTTAGCTGGAATTGCTGGAGTGGTGGTGGCTATTGGCTTGATCACTATGATTATATCTTCGTGCGGATGGATCGGCGCTTGCAAGCAAAACACTTGCTTACTGTTCAGCGTATGTATCCTTATCTGCATTGCAGTGTTTTATAGGCCAAGTTATTACCAACTATTGCTGTTTCTATACATCGTAAGCCACCATATGTCATCCACCATTTGTATGCTTCAGTTTTTTCACACAATTCTGTAAAACAAGACCAATGGGGTTCCGGCAGATTTTTGTGCGGAGCTATTATTAAAGAAACCGGAAGCCCATTTTCCACCAACAATATTATTAAAACGAAAGTTACTTCATTTTAACAATTACTAAAGAAAAAATTTTTTATTCACGGCGGCTGATAAGTTTGGGACATATAATACTGACGATGCGCCATCAACATAAATTGTAACACTACAACGCCACTGTGAAAGCAAACCACAGTTATTGCTCGCTTTCATTAGTTTACGTTGGCAAGCTCAATCAAACCCGAAATACGAAAGTATGGTTCTATCCATGAACATGATATTTAATTATTTTTTTTAAACTGAATAAACCAATTTTTTTCAAAAAAATACTTTCCAAAAGCTTTATTGATTCTTTGAGCTTTCTCAATAACACCATTTTTGTCAAATTATTTGCTCGAGTTTTCTCACATCAGAATAATATTTAAGCAAGTTGTGATTTATAATGATAAGTTCAACGATCGACTAAACTACTTCCGGTTGCATCACTAAAGTGAAACTACTCTAGAGGGGACCCCATTGTGTAACAACACTACATAAAGTTTTCATGGCGTAAAGGTAAAGTTGTTGGATTGCATGGATGATTTTCTACGGGTTCTATTCTCTGAATAATGAAGTTTTCTGGTTTGTCGGCTTTTTCGTTATTTTTTCGTATTGTTTGATGACATTAATGGCAGAGTTGTTTATCCCAAGTTTCAATTCTTTGAAATTCATATCATCTTTTTAACTTATCTTTTTTTTGTAATATACGAAGGAAACATGGTTTGGCGGCTTTATGTGCCGGCACCACTTGCTTTATTGAGTGGATGGGATAGGTGATGAGGGTTTGCGCTGTTTGACTACCATTCACCTTAGATGTTTGTTCAGTGTTACATTTTATTTACTCAACCTAGCTCGTAAGCTAATCACCCTGATAGCGCGTTTCTGGGCATATTGCAGTTCTCCGTGTTTATGGGAATTATTGTACTGCTGGAATTTATCCTTGGAATAGCTGTTCTGGTTGTGGTGAAGAAATTTGCAGACCCCAACGATAAGGACACCGCCTCATGGATTAACGCTTTGATAACTGAGGCAGAAAGCGAGTACTCGGGAAATGCTACTACCACATTGACTGACGCGTTTGACGAAATGCAAATAAATGGAGTAAGTTGAAAGTTTAAAATTTGTAATTTATGTCCGTTTTAGATTGTATGAGAGTTCCGTTATTGTTCCAACAGTTAATGCAATATCTCACCAAAAGGATGCAAATGAAAGGTCACTGATCTCTTACGAGAAAATCCAATAGATTACAGTTTATCAACCTCTGTGAGCTTATTATTAATGTAGCGGTTGGTTGGTGTCCGACTGGACTTCGACTGTCTTTTTCAAAAGTCATTTGGCTCTGTATGGAAGCAGCTGTCAAACAGCAGTTGCATAATAGACAAGGTTCTATGGGTATCTTTTGCAGTTTTATTTTAAGGAGTTGTCTTCTCCATCTGCCATTGAAAGGGTACCAGGCTATAATGGATTTTCTCATATTGTGCTAAAATCTGTGAATTCATAACTTACTACTAAAGTGCAAAATATGCTTGCTGTTATGTATATTTGTGTGCATGAGCGCAATTTGTCCAAAACTTCATAATTAACGCCCCAGGAGCCCAATTGATAACTGCTCTGTATATGTTATGCAGAAATATGCAGCGTTGTAAACTTCTCTCGAAATTTCTTCAGGCACAGCATACCACACAAGTACAATATGTATGTTTTTAAAATTAAGATTTCATCAAAAAGTAGCATGCATTCAGCAATTTAATTTTTGCACCTTTCTGGCTTTGCAGGCTTTGCCTGCTGCACTTGAGTACTGGTCAAGCCATTAGTCTTCATAAGTTGAACACCCGCTGGGCATACCACAAAGTATAGTCCTGAGCAGCTCTGCTTTTTAATATGTATTGAATGGCCAAAAGTACCACAAAATGTGGTTCTAGCTTTCCAAAGCTGGTCAGTTTCTAGCTTGTCTGTCAAATTATCTTAACTAGAAAAATGTTCTGTGCTTATTCTAGAAGCGCGTGTTCGGCAGACAAATGTGTGAAGAGTACTAAAAAGTTGCAGGAGTACAAGAAAGATATTTGAAGGAAACGTAAACAGGATAAAGGAATGTCACTTTCAATATCGTATTTTTCATTTTTTGTTAGATAGTGAGTGCTGACACTTGTATGTGATACAGCAACGTCCTTATTTCATCATACACTTAGTAGCAGTTCACCACAGTTGAGTTTTAAATATTATCAAGTAGTTTGTTATTGGGTAATAATGAGTTCAAGCTTCAATCACCAACATGTAGCGAATACAAGCATCATAGCACTTTGAAAGCTCTAATCGCTATCACCCTCTCCCCAAGAATCTGTGGCCTATGTTTCAAAATTATGAGGAGGTCGGGCTAGTGATCGACAAATCGTGAAGTACGGCAGCTTTCTAGAAAGTATAACTCCAGGAGACCGAGTATTAGCCGACAGAGGTTACCCAATGAGAGAGAAACCTCTACTGGAAGGAGATAATCTAGTACTCCTTCTTGTTGCCAAAGGGAAAGCACACGAGCTACTAATGTAGCTGAGGCCAAAACAATGGCTAATGACAAAATTCATGTTGATCGGGTGATTAAAACTGAGAATTAAAACTGTTTACATACTATCACAGTCCCTCCCCATCGGTCTGTTACCTCTTGCCGATGATAAGTTGCGCAATAGCCTACATGGAAGGCCTTCTAGCGAGTTCATGGGATGAGGTTGTACCTCAAAGTCAACCTAATAAATAATGTTCGTTGTGGTAGCGGCTGCCCTCACTCTTTATTGTCATATATTCCTCCAATAACGAAGGAATTGTTCAAGCTCAGCTGCTTTTGATATCCTATCTCTCCTATTCAATATCAAAAAGACATGAGAAACAACCAGATGAGCAGGAGTAACCGCAATTGTAGACACCGGTTTGTGGCTCTGCCTATAACTCCTTCAACGGTACTTCGGTTCATCAGGGTGCCGGTGGAGAATATAATACGCATAAAGCAGTCTAATGATGTTCACTTTTATTGGAGTTAGTATGTAGGTATAGCCCACCCCTCTTTTTCTAAATGATCGTTTCTATACTTGACCATCGCTCAATGATAACGATGAAACAAACCAACTGCTAATTTTTGATGTAATGAAACTGCAGTTAAGAAATTCAAATTGACGAAAATTATAGCGATGTATTATCAATGATTTATTAATTTGTAAATGAAGAAATATGAATATAAAATACAATTGGTAAAATAATAATGTAATTTTAAAAACCTAATTACTGTATTTTTGTTCTGTGGAGTGAATAACGCAGTCAAAAAATTTGTTTACTTTCATTTTTAGTCAAAAACAATTATAAAATTCGATAGAACCTGCCTTGAAAATATTTTTCAAAATAAAAATATTTATTTCTTACGACAATCATTGTAAACGCCAAACCAGCACCTAAAGCAGGTGTATCATCTATGCACATTCATAGCTGCCGTTGTATTAATTTTACACAACTCTTTTTTACACAACACATAAGTGACCAGCTTTGGAAAGCTAGAACCACATTTTGTGGTATTTTTGGTCATTCAATACATATTAAGCAGAGCTGCTCAGGACTATACTTTGTGGTATGCCCAGCGGGTGTCAAATTTATGAAGACTAATGGCTTGACCAGTACTCAAGTGCAGCTGCAAAGCCTGCAGAAAGGTGCAAAAATTAAATTGCTGAATGCATGCTACTTTTTGATGAAATCTTAATTTTAAAGACATGCATATTGTACTTGTGTGCGTGTGGTACGCTGTGCATGAAGGAATTGTCGAGAGAAGTTTTTAACGCTGGTTATGTCTGAGGGCAGTGATCAATTGGGCTCCTGGCATGTTAATTATTAAGTTTTGGACGAATTGCACTCATGCACCCAAATATATAGCATATGTTGCATTTTTCAAGTAGGTTACAGATTTACTGGTTTTTGCGCAAAATGAGAAAATCAATTATAGCCTGGTACTCTTTCAGGAGAACATGGGGAAGACAACTCCATAGAGTAAAACTACAAAAGATACCCATAGAACCTTGTCTATTATGTAGACAAACGTATGTAAAAAGCTGATTTGATTTTATATATAATAAATACCAATATTTTTAAATAAACCTGCTTAATAAATTATGGGAAACTTAAGTTGAAATACTCATCATAAAATGACAACTCCAAACGTTTTGTTATACGGGAAAAATATATACTTTTACAGCCATAAAAGATGATATGATTAGCTCGTTGATGTTTTACCAGAAATTATTATGTGATATTATAAGTTCGGCAGTAATGACTTCTTTAGGAGTGTTGCTTCTTTTACAGGAGTTTTGAAATCTAATATAAAAGTGGAGTTGTCTTCTTTTAGTGAAATACCTCTGAAGTTAGTCATTCACTACGAGCAACTCCGTGCGTTTGTATTCTTGCCAATGCAGACCTCAATAACAAGCCTGTTTTTTCAAATGCTGGTTGGCCTTGAAAACAGCTTAAAAATCACGATTGCGCAGTGAAATATGTACAAAAACCGAGATTTTGGTTTTGTTATGCTAAGTAGCAGTGTTGTCCTTGGACCAGGTTGATTGATTACCAAATCAGAACTTGAAATAGTTGCCTCAAAGTCACAATGCCATGTTTTGTTTTTAACAGGATATTTATGTAAAGCCTGGTTCACATACATCGTAGATGCTCGCAAGTGATCGCGGATCCCTCGTGCGACGGATCCGCGATACATGTTTACATAAACTTGGCAAACCCACGATCGCAAGAGGTATAATCACTCTCTTGACTGGGAGGTAATAAAATCTCGAAACACGTCTTCACTGACCAACGACTACATATTAAATGAATTATCGTTGTTCAATTACATCGACCTATTTATTATTTTTAACAATTTTAAAAATTTTATCACATTATTATTCATATTATCATTAAATATTATTCCATATTTTTGATCTAAATTTATAACTGTTGTTCAATGGAGCATTATTATTTTTTTACCCTCTCTTAATATAAAATTTTGAATCTCAATTTATAATAATATGCTAATTATGCTATTATATAAAAATTTACAGAAAATATATATATTTATACATCTAAATCAACTATCACAATATTTCACTCAGAAAATTAATAATAAATAATCAACATTTATAATTAAACAATAATAATTGTATTATTTATTATAATTTTTTGATGGCAGTCATTTTTACATGAGTAACCTTGAACTAACTGTGGTTTTTGAGAAAGAAAGTAAGAAAATTGTACTCCCTATCGTACGACGGTCGCAGGAAAGTTTGTTCAGCTGAACTTTTCTACGAGCGTCTGCGCCAGCGTGCAACATCGCACGAGCCACTGCAAATCAAGGTTCACATACATAGCAGATCCGTCGTACGAGGATCTGCGATCACTTGCGAGCATCTACGATATGTATGTGAACCAGGCTTAAAGCTATTTCTGCTTTTTTAATTATTCCATCAGGAGCAGTTTCATATTATGGGTGTAACTCTATGTTCAGGTGGCTCTATACTCCAATAGATCTATGTTCCAGCGATTTTGGCTTTATGTTCCGGTAAATTATTTTCCATAAAAAAATTCTACTGTGGAACCTGATTAAAAATGGACGCTGAACTTCACAAGTTGTTTTTGCCAATTTATTTTATAAAAAATGATGTTTTTATTAGTAAATGTTTATTATTATTATTATTCGAATGATTATAAAATTATTACCACCAAAGTTATCTTTGTTCTTGAACAACTTGAAATTAATGCAATCTTTTAACTTTATCCTATTCAAACATGATTCACCATTCCAAAATGGTCTTTTTCTATGAAAAGTAATTAACCGGAACATAGACCCACCTGAATATAGAGCCACCGAAACATAGAGCGTTTGCGTATATTATCACTAGTAGTATTGTGCAGGATTTTTGTGTCTGTACTGATGCAGGCGAGGTAGCATGCACCTGCACTTCCCTCAGCTCAGGTGAGAGTCAGCAGGCTATGGTCAAGCACTTTAGGCATCACTAGCTAGTAGTGTTGGCCTACATTGCTGGACCAAGTCCAACGCTGGACTGCGCAGCCTACTTGCTGGACTGTGCAGAAGTGTAGGCCACTCGTTGGTCAGCGCTTTGTGTGCAAGTTATGCTGGACCACAACTACAAGCTTATTATTATTGCAGACTTCTAGTAATGCAATACAAGAGAGAGTGTGTGGTTCAGAGTAATTGTATTCTTTGATTCTTCTGGCTCAGTTCCTCCAATTACTCTCATTTATTACAGAGTTTCAGCCAGTATTTATACAAAAGGTTATGTAACCATTTCTTTGTTCCTTTAGGCGCAGCCTTAGATAATATAATAGAAGGTTTGGCTGGCTGACACAAAAGAATACATAAACATAAAATGATTATGCAGTAATTAGGACATACGGCTATAATGCATAGAATTGATAAAGTTACATAGAGTGATTATATATGGATCGTACACGCCAGTATGTGCATGTATCTGGTGATGTCTCTTTTCTGTATAATATAATGTTTTGCAAGAAGCAAGCCATAGAGGTGCTTAGTCATTTCCGGCACAGTATTATACGTCGTCGTATTCAAATATTGTTGAGCCAGCCCACTCTACTCTTGCTTAGCTCTTCCTCTTCCTTCCACCTTTCCCACCTCGACTATTCTTCTCATCTTCTACCTAGCTCTATCCCTGCGCTGTTACACCTCTGCCCGCTCTACCCTCTCCATCTCTCTCTCTTTCCTCTCAATTCGAAAGATCTCACTGATGCGCTGTGTACTGGTACACTGCATTCATTAAAGGTGATCTCCATACATGTCACAGGGGGATCATTGGTATCGGAGAATGTTGTAAGATTTTCTATGATGCACAATGTTGATGGAGATGGTCGATTTTGGAATCTTTGACTATCGCACGAAGGCATGGAAAAGTTGAGACATGTTCAACTTTGTCATGACTTCAGCGATTGTTTTATGCGGCGTAGCAAGTAACCCATAACTAGTAACAATAACAATGCATATTGCAAAGTAATTTCAGTTATTCATAATTTGTTACCAGCCACACTCAGGTTATGACTCTTAGGAAAAGATCAGAACTTATTATCATTTTCCAATCTCTTTTGAAAGAAAACTTGACAAATTTACGTTCTGTGACAGTGCTCGTAATTAATAGCTCTTTATGATCGTCACATACAGATAGTGTTTAACTTTGCCACGATCTTTTGCAATCACCAAGTGTGGGCAACTCCAAACACTAGTCGCTACTGAGACAACTAGTTTGCGAAAATAGTGTTATAAAAAATCTAGCAATCTATGCCTACTGGAAGAAAGCAATGTGAATCTTAAACTAACACTGAATTGTTTGATTGACACACCAGCCAGCACCTACGAGCAAAATGTAACTGTTTGTGAGTAGTCTCCACCTACATTATTAAAAATATTAAATCTACAAATATCTCCAGTTTGAGAACAGAGAGGAAATTTAAACCCCTTCCATTCGTCAATTTGATCCAATAGAATGTTCTTTCAGCAGTTTTCACTTCCCTAGCGTAGTATTTTGGGTGCATATACCCATTTGTCACTTGAATTATCAAATAGTTATCATCTTCACTTGAGTTATTATTATTGAAAAATATTAATCACTATAAATATCTCTGGCTGGAGAAAAAATGGAAAGTTTAAAATTAACCAAATGAATTGTTTTTACAGAAGTTTGTATTTCTCTTGGTGGGGTGGTTGAGGCTACCAGACACTTGGAATGACAGAAAAATACACACACAGGCAGACGTACAAAGTTTTATCACATTTTTATAAATAGATTTGAGCAATAATGACTAGGATTTGTGAAGTTGTCATTTCTATAAAAGATGAACCGGTTGCAAATTTGAAGTTGTCTGCTTTTGATTAAGTATAGCAACAAGTCCTGGAAATGTATGCAACTCACTGCAGTTGAATATACGTCTCGCAGATCTCAATTCAATGCCATGAATTTACAACTGTGCTATACACCTAATGAGATAAATTAAAAAATTTTGTTTTTCTTTTCTCTTTTAATATTTTTGCATTTGTGATATGTATTATATCTTAATATTGTTATCTGTTGTTGGACCTTTAGTGATTCCTGCCTCAAATTTAATAGTGAAACTTCATGTTTTTGCTTAAAGTTTGCTTTACAGTTCGATTTGATACAATTGCTTGGATTACATAACTTATTTTTTTCTCGACGACCAACCGTATATTCGATTGACTATTGCCTCTGGGCAAACCGTTTGACATAAGACCACGAATTATGATGTTGTTTGTACTGCAGGATTGTTGTGGGCTGCGGGGACCCAGTGACTGGGATAAAGAGGAGATACCTACATCTTGCTATCCTGAGAAGGACACAAACAAAGCTTATTTTGAGGTGAGTTGTTTATACTTTTATTTAAATCTGATTGTTAGGTGTACTGCAACTAATTAGTGTACATTACACCGAGTCAGTAGTTGTCTACTCTTGTAAAAGACGTACACTCATTTTGTAGTTGTCTACTCTATGTTATAAATCAAATTTATTGTCAGCTTTTTATAAATTGAGCCAAAAATGGGTGCTTTGCCTAATTACAGTTAATCGCAAACAAATAATTCTCCAATATCTGACATAGTGACTAAATTTTTGATTTAAATAAATCTATAATTATTATGCCATTTTTTCTGTATTTTACAGGTAGGTTGTTTTGAGGCTTACGGAGACACTTTAATACTCATTAGCAAAGGAGTCGGGGGAGTGGCTATTGGGTTCTGTGTTATTGAGGTATGTACATCTAATGAATCCATTTTATATATTTTACACATTTACCCAATGTCCTTAACTCAAATGCTTAACAAAAATTTGCGCAACCTCTGATTCATCTAATCATCTTTATTATGGCTCCATTGGCCATCAAACATGCTAAAAATGATACTAGCGAATTTCATCTTCTACTTTCTTAGCAGAACCAATTAAAGCGTGTCAGAAAATGTCTGTAACTAGAAAAACTTTTGTGCTATAAAGCCAAGTTAAATAAGGTTACAAATACTTTACAATGAAACCAACTTTGCTGCAATATAGTTTGAATATTAATTTCTCAACTGGTCCAGTCCAAGATGGGACAACTCCTAGCTCCAGTCCAAGATGGGACAACTCCTAGGTCCAGTCCAAGATGGGACAACTCTTATGTTTACATGATAATCGTTTAACTACAACTTCTACTAATAAATTTTGCCAACAATAACTTCTGGTCATAATGTGATTTTCCTCCCGTTGTTATACTGATAGAAATAATTTCGGAAAAATGTATTTTTGAGTTTATTATTTTTGATGTAAGTTTTTTTTTTATTTTATAAAAATAATTGCAGGGTTTACATACTTTGTTGTACAATAAACATCATTTTTAAGCAACTAATCTTGTAAAATTTTAGATATTTGGACTTATCATCTCCTGCTATCTGGCATGCAATATGAAAAAAGGAACACCGTATGAGCAACATTAGTGGAAAAGAGAGGAGATAACTTCCACCGAATGCACTGCCCAATCACATTCAGTCATCTCTAGATTTTCACCGTCACTATTTATTCATATTTTTATGACTAACTTATATTAGTGTGTTGACATTTCCAAGTTTAGGAGTTGTCTTAGAATACATGAAGGTTCCATGTTGTGTAAACGATTTGTAATGTTTTTAAAAAGAGTATTATGTGAAACTGCTGTTTGTTGGCTCTGGATGTGACTTAATTAGGTATGCGTTGTGCGCACTGTTTTGCGCGAGCATTAGAAATAAAAATTTGAACAATCCAAGAATATTTTTTTCTGTTCTCCGACTAGATTTTTGCTTTACCACAAGAGTCTTTGACCAATTGCCAGAAAACCAACAAGGCATAAAACTAAAAAATATGAAAGCAATAAAGCAAATAATGTTTTGCTATTTTGATTTACGAAAGAATGTATCAAAATTTGCAAATCAATGCTGAGGAAACAGTATACACTGGTATCATCTGAACAAAAATACAATTTTAGATTGTAGAAATTTGCAAACCAAGTTCTTCTCTATCGCTGTCGGTTTAATAAGCTAGGGAAGGCAGCTGTGTTTGAGTGTTTTAACCACTTGTAAACATTTGTGCGTTGCTACGTGACATGTTCTCACCTCTGTCATAATCTTATACGCAAGTTTTACAATTTCATACCGACTTGTTATCTTTGTCATTTTCAACTCACTGCGCTGTAAACACTCACGCATAAAAATAGGTCATAAACCATCCCAGCTGATGGTACTTTGGAGTTAGTAGCGTGTGCAGTAAACATTCGACACAATTAATGAATACCAGCACTTTATGAATCGATGGAAATATGCAAATCGTAGGTTGGCAATAGTAATTCAGCCATCGCTGGTTTCAACTAACAGTTAATTTGTTTTTCTTTAGTACAGTGAGGCAATTTTTTGCCTATTTATTATTAATCCCTAGGATAGATTGAGAGGTTCAGCCTATTACTATTACTAGCTTTCCTTCGGCCTACTTTGGGTGCAGCTGATGGACTAATTACGTAGTTTAATGGGAGATATATATCAAGGCAATAAAGAGATAAAGATCAACCTTTATAGCTATTGTCTTCTCAAAAGATGACAAAACAACTTCATTTTTTTCCTGATACTTTAAAGAACTTGACGCAAAATACTTCAAAATGATTTTGTGCCACTTTGTTGATACGTTTTGTAACAAATGGTCATTTTCTGTTGGTTTTGCTTTAGAACTTTTGGCTATATATAAAATGGCGGATGAAAGAGATGGTGACCTTGTACAGATGAAGCTGCTACAATGCTAAAACAAAGTTGACTCGAATACATTTATTTCTATCAAACTGGCCGATTCAAGCCAGAGTAAACCTAATGTTAGTAAACAATATCGCATCAACATTTTCCAGCAAGCATAGAAAGCTGTTTGGTACGTGACATGAAGAAAACTATTTCAATGGAACTGCTCATTTCGTTTTCACCGCTGGATGCTCATTTGAATATTCTGAAGGTCTCCACAACTACTGATGGTTGTTGGATTAATCAGATGGTTGCCAAGCAACGCTGGCATTCATCCAAAGAATTCACCATTTCCATTTATATATACCAAAGAATAATTCCATTAATCAAATAAGGCTTTCTAGGGAAATGTCTTTCCACACGAGTTGAGTCATAAATGTGGCGCCGTAACATTCATAGCAAGAATCCTGGCTAAAAATGATCAGTTGTTCGAGCAGTTTTTGTAACCAAATACTTTACGAAATGTTTTGTTAATACACAAATGTGAACCGGAGAACAAAAAGGTTTAGTGAGTGTAAGATCGCAAAAAAGTAATGAATTACAAAAAAACGTCATTTTAGTTATTGGAGTTTCAACTGATGTCATATTTGGTTGGTTTTTCAGCTTTATTTGCAGTTGAAAGCCAAAATGGATAGAATATATGTAATGTGTACTCAAGAGGAATTCATTTTGTGGTAGTTTGAAGTACTAGTATCAGACACACACGCAATCCACTATCACACACACACACGCACGCACACACTGTACTTGATTGCAGAATAATAGCGTGTTTATCCAATGGTTTGGTTACTTTTCATAGCGATGTGGTGAGCAGACAATCAATCTTAACTATTCATACGCTAAAGGAAATGAGGTGAATCTAAAACATTACCCATTGCGTATAAACACTGCCTTATGATTGGTTAAATAGTAAGCCTAAATTCTAAACAGTGATGCCATTAACGGGAGGTTGAACATAGCCTAGTTTAGCTAGTATATATTCAAGGACCAAGGCTTTTGATATACCAGCAGAAACTGCATCTGCTCACTTGTACAAGTAACCTATTTGGTATCTGAAGTGTTATCCAATCGTCGACTAACAACAATGGCAGGACGTGGAGAGGCAGAAGGCTGCTGCGCAGGATGTGCCAAATGGCTACTCATCATCTTTAACGTTCTTTTTTGCGTAAGTATCGCAACTTAGTTTTTAGCGTTTAGATGTATTCTCCGAAAACAATTATCACCTTTTTTGTTTCGGTAACTACTACTAGGATAGAGTTTTTGAATAAAACAGATCAGTATTTGGATAAAATGTTTCCAAACGTTTTTTTAGTGTTGTGAAATCGATAGTTTATTTAAGTTGTGGAAAGTCAGCAATATCATAACTTATGAAACATCAGAGCTGTTGGTTGACAGCACAGCTCCTAAGGGAAATCTACATCTACATAAATTCGACTACGTAGAATTCCCAAACTGCAAGATAACATTAATCACTGCATCACCAGTGCAGTTTGAATATTCCCACTTCTGGTGCAAAAATCTCCAATCAGGCATAAGTTTCTGTGAAAATTGTATGTTATTAGCCTGCAAGTTGTTATTTGAAGTTGTCATCCATATGTTAACTTGATTAGGTGCAAAATGATTAAAAAAAGTCAATCAGTGTTCAGCAGTTGCAATAGCATTCAAAATAAACACGCAATAAATTTAATTTCAACTTGAAAATTTTGTGTAAAATTGAGTGATACACAAAAAATAGTTGCTTATTTCCAATCACTTGATGTTTGTGGTTCTGCGCTGTTTCGAACGATGTGAACAATTATTTCACATTATATATAATATCACAAGAGAGCTTTAGCACGGAAATCCTTTCTATGAACTAAGTTTACAACGTTGTAGTGTATGCTAAATAACAGAAGTGTAACAAACATCTATAGCCGTCTTTACATCGATATTTCAGGACCTTGAACGGCAGGTTTTGAAGTTCCACAAGCAGAAAAGTTGATTAAACCAGCTTTACGCCAGTGACCTGATATATTTTTGATAATTTCTTTAGGTCAGCTGAACAGGCGGTGACACAATTTCTGTTTAACTAGTGAATCATATTTGGCACAAAAATCTCGCCCACCATAATTGGGTGCATTAAATGAGTTTTTCTAATGAAACTTAGTCAGGCGTTCTAAACTAGCTTGTCACGTCAGGCAACGCCACGCTTGATCAATCCTCATCTGATAAAACCCTCGGCACCACTCAACCACCTCTTCAGTAACCAATAAATCCCATCATCTATCTATCATGGTGAACATGATGAATAGATAATTCCATTTTGTATTGATCATTCGGACAAGAACACTAAGTCATTTCCACAATGCCAATGTTTGATTATTTCTTTTTAATTTGTGATTGAAACTTGTGGACAGTACTGATTGTCTCATAGCTGTAATCAATCAGCTTGTGTCCGATTTATGCAAAGCAGTGGAAGCATACATTACTAGCCATCACTCTCAAGTGTCCCGTGCGTACACCACCTGCTTGCTTTGAGGTTATAGTTCTGCTAGTTAATTGGGTCAGGGCATTGTAGGAATTTTTTATTATTAACGATGTATAGAGCAGAACTATCCGATGTATAGAGCAGAACTATCCGATGTATAGAGCAGAACTATCTGATGTATAGAGCAGAACTAGCCGATGTATAGAGCAGAACTACCCGTGCCTTTTGCATTCCAGGCTTACTATCATGCAAGGCACAGTCTCCGTCGCCTGCCGATTTTCACGAATCATCCTGCTTTTGATTATTTCCGGAACACTAAAAACTTTATTTAGTATTGTGACCACTAAAAGTCAAATAAGCAACCACAAATTTGAACAAGTTTGTAAACCGTATCTGATTTTGTTAAAATTGTAAAAATAATAAACAACTAAAACGTTTCTCATTTGAATTAAAATTACATGATCCATAATCAAAGTTAAAAATTATAGATCATAATAACTCATATCAATTTCCAAATACTGTTTACGCTCAATACAAATAAAGTCGTACCACTTTGGTTTAACTTTTTCTACATTCAGCTACGATTCTGGCATCTGCCATCTCTATAGGTTACTGCCGTGGCAGCAATTGTGATTAAATATCTGCAATCCCAACATCAAAAGCTTTACTAATACATAAAAGTTCTTAAAATATTATAGGTCAAATTCATTTTGCATCTATTGAGAGAGTTTGAATTATGTAACAGCTGGAATAGATAAATAAATCAATGCTCTGTCTACTTCAATGCCAGTAGATTTCTATTCTCGCATGAAACTATCTGACATAACAAACAATCTGACCTGACCATGGTAATTACATCAACATCATTGCTATCTACAACTTACAGCTAGTAGGTCGGCACTAGCGAGGCAGTTCTAGCAATACTATAATATTGTTTGGATCGAAGCGAAATGTTCATACAAACGCCTCCCTGGGTAGCTACTGCTGTTGCAATAAAGCAGCGGATAGCTAATGGATGGACACTCACATACTGCCTTCTGTTTTATATTATCTGCATATCAGTATCTGCCATTAATGCATCTGCTGAGTGAAGCAGCAACATTTTTGACCTCATCTGCAAGTTTTGAAAGGTTAACTGCGAGCTAACTGGTCGTTTTTGTGAATAATTTTGTTGCATTTGAAACTCAAGATAACAGCTAACCATATCAGATTGTTTCAATTTGGTTTAATATTTTGAATTGGGAAAAGAGAAAAATTATTCTGAAGTTTTTAATAATGAGTATAAACTAGCCAACGCTATACTAACTACTAGCTGACTGTCAGTACTGGAAATGGGTTATTCGAACAGTATTTCAAATGGAAACCACAATGATTTAAGAAGTCAGCTAGTAGTTAGAACAGGCATAGTTTTAAGTAGGTCAATGTATCCCCGGCTAGTTGTTGCCTGGACTGCGTGATGGGCGTGTACACCAGCAAAGCCATCAGTGCGTGAATTCATTATTCAACCAGCCTAGCAGCGCTGGCATCGACCTTAATAAACACTGACTGTAAACACTCCTCCATCAGTGAACGTTAAATGAACTTTTCCTAAGCCATGGCATTGCATCATTGATTCCAACACAGAAAAAAAATGTTCCAATCAACAATTATCTCACATAAGCGGATACCGATTCTTTGATTGACTGACTACCATGCTAGGATTGCCAATATTCAAACTTCATAACGTAATAATGGATGCTCTAAAATCTTTCAAGTCTCCATTTGATTTGATACGAAAGGATTACATGCAGAAAATGCTATGTCATTGTAGCAGTCGTCTGCCCTTTACTTGGTGTTTCAAGTAATTTGATAGCTATTATCTGCAATAGGATGGTTAAACAGTTACGTATTTAAGGTTACCGTTATTTTTAGTTGCTCGGAATAGGCCTCATTGCGGCAGGAGCCTACGCTCATATAGAACTGAAAGATTATCTCCAAATCCTTGGATCCAGTGTTAATGCTCCAGCTATCGTTCTTATTGTATTTGGTTGTGTCACATTCATCATAGCGGCCATTGGATGTATCGGGGCTTGTAAGGAGAGCCCATGCCTTCTCTTCACTGTAAGTACAATCTGATCAGAACCAAGTGCTGTATTGGCGACTTAGGTGCAGTTTAGCAACAAGTGCACTTTTTTCTATTTTGTAGTTTGCCGTTATTATTGGAATTTTGCTTGTTGCTGAGATAGTAGTAGGAATCGTAGCATTCGTCTACCAAGCAAAATTGGATGAATGGTTTGATCTCTATGCCCCAGTCTTGCTGGCGGACTACAACGAAGAAGCGGGTACAGTGACCGAAGACACTTGGGATTTTATTCAAGAGGAACTGGTAACTTGGAATAAATGACTAATATTTCCATGATTTATTATCAACAATAAAACTTTTAAAAGTTACAACTTCGTCAGCTCATTTTAAACCAACCAAAGGTTGCAATAAAGATTTATAAAACAAAATTTTTTATCAGCAATAAATGGCAAGCAAATCATGGTGTTTTTATGTAGAAGTATCCCACCAGAATGATAAAATATGTAAAAGTTATCGCTCTTACAAGCAGTGTTTTGTCTATTGTAGATGTGCTGCGGGATGAATGGAAGAGATGACTGGACGGATGCTACTATTGCTAAAAACCAAGCACCAGATGTTCCCAAGAGTTGTGTGAGTGTGCAATGACTACAATATTCAGTACTACAAATAAGATTGCCGTTTTAATACCTGTCTGACTTGGTCGTGAATACTCTTATTGTGTACAGCTATACAAATGGCTTTACCTTACAGAAAGACTATACACTAGGATGCAAAGAAGCAGTTATAGAATTTGCGGAACAAAATATTGCCATAATTGGTGGTGTTGCGATAGGGTTTGGTCTTATTGAGGTAAATCATCTAACTAACTTTAGTGAACAAATATTTCTTGCGAAAAGCAATATACTTCATTATGACATAATAATAATCGATCCCTCTCTTAAATTGTGTTGCATTGACTGTGAGTGATATCAGTTATAGCTAATAAGCAATGCATGTTATTTTGTTACCTGATCATTTATTTCTTGACATATTACGATGTTTAATTTGATGTCTAGTAATTTTGTGAGTATTGGTGCATGATATCTCAATGATCATACTTTCAAACTGCTTCAATATTTTGTAGCTGCTGGGAATCGTCTTTGCCTGCTGCGTAGGATGTAATGTTAAAAGGGGAGTGATGGCATAACTCCAATAAGATGATTTTAGTTATCTGATAGATTTTATTGTGTATTGGATCAGTAGAAGAGAGATGGCATTATTATGACACATTAATCACATGCTATATATCATCGTTGTTTATGCTCTACCTCTGCATTATCCATATATAATTTTCATACAACTCTGTCTGTATATATCAATTATATGTCCCGCCAGCTGTCTCACGCATCAACATGAAAATTTGTTAAATTATTTTCTGGTTGATTTGTCATTTTCTAAAGCTTGTTTCTATCAATATTGATTATTAAATACAGTCAATAAATTTGATTGTTTGTAATACGTGTGATGAACATTGCAGAAAGATAGTTAACATTTGTTTATCGATTTCTTTGTTACATATAATAACAGATTTACTGTCTTACACTATGCTGTCATATTCTTTAAATAAAACAACGAAAAGTTCATGCTTACAGTATAAGATCCTTGCTAAACTGGGTTGTTGAACATGTAGAACAAGGAGTTATCCACTCAGTTGAAAAGACAAGTACATCTATGTTTAAACACTGGTTGAAATCGCACTCAACGATGAGCAAACGATAACCTAATGCACCCAAATGGTAAAGAAAATGTGGCTTTCAAGTTGCTAGTTTTATTTTGAAAATTAATGCAAAATAAATTAAATATAAAAATGCAATTTTCTCGGATGATCAAGAAGTAGCTCCCATAGCTCTCAAGATCAGCTCTCAAATAATTGCTAGGTAAACAATATTTATAAGTTACCTTTCAATATCAAATTTTTACCATAAATGATCTAGCTAGCGTAATTTCAATTAATCTATTAGCGTTATTTGTTCTAGCTATGGCTATAAAAGTGTATGTACAAAAAGATATTCTGCAGATGTGAGTAACTGCATGACAATGCAAATCTAAATGATTCAATGGAATATTGCATCATAATCTCCGTTTACGAGCAAAATTATTTTCTGTAAAAATGACGTTAATGGTGGCCTAGCTGTACGTAGAACACAGTTGATTCAATATAACACCCCCAGCAACAGACACATTCAAAGAATCAATAAATGGCGGACAATGTTCATTGGAAGGAATTACAACCTTTTTGGTACAGAGGTTCAACACTTCATCCGCTATACCATAGCCCTCATTGCCTATAATGACCAGCGTGTTTTTTCGCCGAGAAAGTCGAGATAATGGTATGGAATCCTTAGAGGAGCAAGTTGTTCCTATAATGTCCCAATCACATTGCTTTAGAACGGATATACATTTTTCTATATCGCCAACACGGTGCATTGTTGCTAGCTCCATTGCGCCAGAGCTGGCTTTGGACACCACTGGTGAGAGTTTGGAACAGTTGCTAGATATAAGAATTTTATCTACACCAAAATAGACGGCTGTCCGTAGAAGTCCACCGAGATTCATTGGATCAAATATTTGGTTCGCTAAAATCCAAAGGCAACTAGTTTCAGTGTTACTATGAAGAGAGTGGGTTGTGATTTGAGGAAGTTCAAGCTGGGTCACTGTTAACACCAAACCTTGATGCACGCCAAAGTTAGCTAGCTTGTCCAGTTTACTTTTATTTACGGCAATAACAGGAATATTGAGCTCTTGCGCTTTCGCGTGAATACTGCTTACTATTTCAGGATGTGCCATCGAGTGCTCAGCATAACTTATACTCTGATCCATAAAATTTTTGTAGGTAGAAAAGCGCACATACAAAGATTCAAACGTTCGTTTTTTTGTCTGAAGAGCAGCGAATATTGGATGAATTCCAAACAAGTTTTCTATCGCTGTCGGTTGCTCGTCGATTTCATTAGCTCTTTGTGAACGACTGAATGACATTTCCATGTGATGTTTTGAGGTGATGTTATGTTCATTGTAAAGTCTCTTCTTGATCTTTGATCGCTGTAACTTGAAATGAGGATGATCTCGTTTGTACGCTGATGCAGCGGTAACATGAAACAATCTTGTCCAAATAGTAAATGGGGCGGATATGATTGGGCCAAAGTGAACAGCGTTCATTTTCTGTAAAAAAATAGCATTTTCACATTATTTATCAGGACAAAGAGCGAATGAATGAAAAGTATAGATAAAAGGAGTTGGCTACCATCCAAAAACCTTTGATACTCAAAATAGTTTTATTGCTAGCTATGTGCACACCAACTTTAAATGAAGGCAACAAGGATGAAGTTTTCTTTTTGGTTCCAACTTGATGAAAAATTACTAACAGTAGTCCCACTGGCACACACAACTACACAACAACCGAGTACTAAAAATGGTAAGATATTTTTTTATAAATGTATAACAGAGCAAGGGCGGAGAAGAGTGGATAGAGCGGGTGGACGAATTTAAATAAAACAGAAAATACCGCTAGTTATTAATCAACTTATGTTACTAAAGATATTTTAAAATCTATGTCAGCCAAAAAAGGAGAGCAGGTAATGATTGCAACCCGTAGAAAACAAGGTTTTTACAGGATGACAACCTCTAAAACAAACAACCAAGGGTAATCAAATACTATATTATCTCTCTAAACTGATCACTCAATGAGTATGATTCTTTTATAAGTAAAGAGTTTTTCTGTGTTTCTTGCAATTTAACTGGCAATTGTCCACTGTTAAAATGAATATAATACTATATTAAGTTAATTTGTTATTCGTATAAAACACTTTATCTATTTCATTGGATATAGTAGCAGTATTACCCATTGTACTCAAGTACGCCTACCTGCCTGCTATATTCTAGCCCCACTCATCTCACCCTTCGCTGGCCCCAGATACATTTTCAACTCCCTACCTGCCCCTATTCCACCGCCGCCCTATTTCACCGCTGCCCTATTCTACTTTCTCGGTCCCTCCCTTTCTTTTCTCGTACATTCGAGAGATGACACAAATGTACTGGTACCCCGCAGTCACTACGGACTAACTTGCAAAAAGCATGTTTGAAAGAAACTTGCAACTTAAGCATACTGGAAGAAAATAATGTGCCATAAACCGATGCGTAATTGCTCGGTTAACACTCCAACAACCGAATATTAGTAAGAGGTAAGTTTTTATGATTCGTCTCCACCTCCATTATTGAAAAATAATCCAAATCTACAAAATCTCTGGATTGATAACAAATGGGAAATTTAAGCTCCTACATCAAACTAACCAAATGCACTGTTTGTGCAGCAGTTTTATTACTCTCGGTGTAGCAATCTAGACACCGATGAATATGAAAAATGGACCGACAGGCATATGTTTTTCACTTTTATATATATAGATTATAAACACATTTACATTACAATAAATTCTATACTGCAGAACAAATTGTGCAACGTAATATACATAATCATAAACTAAATTATTGTTTTCCATATTCTTATTTTGCATTAGGCGTTCTTGAGGTACCAACGGGTTAATATGACAAATTCTGATCAACGCTTGTAACCCTCGAACGATCATTTTTTTGCAACAAATGATTCTAAAAAATCTGGGTTGTCTTCTCCGTGTAATTTATTCATACATGTATCTCACGTTGCAGTCAAGCACCAGACAGCGCACCTCCAGCACGGTTTCCTGTTGACAAAACAATTATTTTTGCTCAATAATTATTTGATTATCAACTATCCAACATTTAGTTAGACGTAGCAGTTTGATTGGTGTGGTAGCACTGCACAAGCTTTTGAATTCCAACTAGGTAAGTATTGGGAAAAATAGAATCAACTAAGCAAATATATTACTCTAGCTAGTTATGCAAAATAATAATTCCAGAATTTATACTTATCATTATTTTTTAGTTATAGTATACCAAGAAATATGCGTTAATAAATTGTTTGTGGTTGCATTCTATTTAATATCGCCCTACCTGTACAAATATTTTATTTTCACATCTAAAATAAATAGTGTGTATTGTAAATAGCTTGTGCCGGAAACAAACGGATTAATTCGGTGAGTCAACACTTTAGAAAAATCAACTCATTGATTTCTATATGCTTTCAGCACTTACTACTGACGCTAAACAATTTGACAAATGCCACGGTGAGTGCAAAGTGAGCGTCGATTCCGTTGAAAAAAGTTGGCAATGAGCAGGCCAATAATCTGGTGGCTGAAAACGGCCGTGGAGGATTAAATGTCAACACTGAGCACACCGAAAATGCCTATTTACTTATTAAAAACCACCGAGTTCTTTTTTGTATCACTTGTTATAGTTGTTTGAGAACAATAATTTAACGAAGTCTACTATTCATAATTTTTGTTTTACGAAAAAGCTGGCTGACAAAAGGACATTCTGAATTCACTCAACCAATCATCGTTTGAACAATAAACTCTTTACATAGAAGATATGGAAATGAAATCCAGTTTAATGTCTTTATATGCGCACAACAATGATGTTGGACAACATAATTTGTGTGTGACTGGGTGAAAAAACATTATGGACCAAGATCTTTGAAATGGAGCTGAATTTGAAAGAGAATTTAATCAAAATATACAGAAAGCAGCAGCTACCAATAATGATTCTAAGTTTGATACGTTTGTAAAAAAAAGTTCGGCGAGCTTGGGCATGAAATAGCACTGTTGAGCTGTAAACGCATTGGAGGATTTTAATAAATATTTTACTCTCAGAACTTCATGAGAGCAAAAATGAAATTGTTGCAAGAGGTTCTACATTATGGAAAATTTAGTAGATGAAATAGCTTCATGTCACAGGTTGTTTTAACTACGGCCATGCTATCTCAGAATATTTTCGCACTTTAAAAAAAGTTTACGGGCAGGAGAATGTTTTCCTCCAATCAATTTAATAACTTGGCCTACTTGACTTCGTTATTGTATACCTAAGCCTCATTTAAAACATATCTTCATGATTGCAGGCTTATTCATTTTTAGTTTCAACAACATAAGGTATATATAATACAAATAAACTGGTCACGAGAACATTCTTACAACCTAACTCATTGACCACACAATAGACTGCTGAAAATTTGGCTATTGTAACAGTAATAATGTAATAGTTGTGTCAGTGTGTCAGTGCAACAACAATTACATTCTCTTGTTTTATTACAACACTTCACTTGTCTGTTATATATATATCAATCATAGATATCAGTGTTTTTATTATTACGATAATGATGGATTGTCAGCACCCTTGACATATAGTTGTCATTTATATTATACCATATTGCGTCATCAGCAAAAGAATTGCAATACGATTGGACCATTTGTGGAAGGTCATTATGTAAATAAGAAACAGGAGAGGCCTGAGGACAAACCCCAGGAGAACACCTGATTTAGCTGGTTTTGGGTCTGAACGTACATTTTCAATAATGGAAACAAACAGCTGCCTGCCTAGTAGGAAACTCTATCTAGTTGATAACGTAACCATCAAGCCCACTACTTCTAATTTTAAACAGCAGTTTTCTATGGTTCACAGCATCAAAGTTGGTCAAAGGCTATTAAAGTCCAATGTAATTGAATCACCAATCTTACCACTGTTTTGAAGGGACAAATAGAATATGACCAATGGCAATTGTGTGCACAAATTCAATCGCACAAGACAGAAATTTACGAAAACCATGTTTTTTGTCTGCAAAAAGTTTATTTTTCATCACATAGTAAATATCTCTCGGGATTACATCTGATTTTTAGAATACACTACATCACCAATATGATAAATGGGGTGCGCTACAGTAGATAAACAGTGCCACACAAAACTCGCCATATTTTTCTACATTGTGGTGCAGTTTGCCTAGTTGCTGTAGACAAGCTGCACCATTGTGATTTTAGTAAAGCAAGAAAAAAACAACTCCAATAATTATAGCATTTTTTCTCTTTTATTGAGGCAGTATATATGGATTAAATTCAAACAAAAAATATTTTTAATTTTGCAATTATTGTTTTCCATTGTTTTATAGTTTTTAACCTCATTCGTTATTGGCCGATGAGTGGTTTATATTACGTCCATAAAAAGATTTATCATACAAATGACAATACAAAGAAAAAAAAATTTTCTACGGCCAAAAAAGTAATTATTTTTATAGAAGAAAATCGACTTTTCCAACTCACAGAGTAAAATAAAATTTAGCAACTTTTTTATTCTATTAAAAATATATTTTTAGAAATGAAGATAAGACCTCAATTTGTTTAAAAGTCAAATCATAAGTTCTTTTCATTTTTCTGCAAAAGCAATGTATTATTTACAAAACAATATAACGGGATTGTTAGAGGAATAAATGTGTTGGAGTTGCCTTTTCGTGCTTTATCACATTTCGGCTGTTGGCTGCAGACGAGCTACACCACACAAGTCTCAACTTACGGCACGATTCGTTTACAGCAAGTGAAAAACTGTGCCACAATGTAGGAAAACAAAGGTGAGTTTCGTGTGGCACCGTTCTCTGCCTTAGTGCGCTTCAGTTCGATTATGAAAAAAAAAAGAATGACAATGTTATAAATAATATTGTAGCATAGTGCTAAAAATGCAGGCCTTGGATAGTAATAGGTAAAAAGGTATTGTAAAACGCCTGTTTTGATGCGTATATGCCGTCAGGCCCACCGCCTGTTGAAGATTTGGTTTTCAGAGTGGTTTGACTGCACATGTTGATTAATTGGTGTTAACTGATGAAAGGATGTCGGTTTTCTCTTCAATGGAAAGAATCCGCATTGGCAAAGCGATTTTGCAGTAGTCTCTTGTTTTTTTAGTGTCTGTAGCTTCAGCCTCTCAAATGCACTTGTGATGCAATCAACAGGTTGCTGATTGATAAATCTGTTAGCGTTGTTTCGTATCATTTCAACGTCATGCCTTTGCTGTTTACGAGTATGAGTTACAAGGATTTCATACTACAGTAGTATACTCAACAATTGGGCGATATAGGAAGCTAGCCTGGCTCTGGCAGGTGCAGCATGCAGTGTGTGTTTGATACAGCCCAAAATTTTATAGGCATTTCTTATTTTGCTTGAGACATGCTCATTGAATTTTAAGTCTGACTGGATTAGCTACTCCGAGACATTTTTATAGCAGAAACACAAGTGAACTTGGTGCTGTTGAGGGAGTCGTAGTATTTGGGCTTGGACCCACAATAAATAACAATTATCTGACATTTTTTGGTGTTGACTGGCATTTCACAGACCACTTGTGCATTGCATTTATGTTACTTTGTTGACACTTGCCAAGATACAGTAAGACTTCAGTCTAAGAGATCAAGGTGTCGTCTGCGAATAGGCTGACATTGCAACTAACAGAGAAGGACAGACCTTTAACGTATATTGTGAATAGAGGTGGTCCCAGTAAAGAATCCTGGGGTGGTTTCAATCAGAAGTTTGACATAACTGGTTCTATCACGAATAAAAGACAGTTTTATGATGAACCTAGGCCCAAGTTAATCTTGTTTCAATTTAGACTGTTGTTAGCTAACAAATAATTGCTGCAGATGACCATAGACCGAAGCATCAGTGAGCGCACGCAACATGCTTGTTATCGCTTGATCCAGTCGTTATGCTAATGCAAAAGCATTAAAACCACTAAGATTCTCCTAAAAACGGCCGCACTAAAATTTGATTCTATTATTATAATAACTGTCAAATGGCCGTTTTGAAAGTTATTCAATTATTAACGCATCAAAGTTGATCACTTTTAAACAATATTTATTGCTGTTATAAACATTATTGTTTTGTTTTTATTGCTTGATTGATCTATTCTATTACTCATGCAAGTTAAACAATATAATTTTCTTAAAAGAAATGGCTGCAAAAAAATTTGGTTTAGAGATTGTTATAACAATTTCAAATTATCGTATTTGTTTCATTTTTATTTTTCAACCATCCATACCACAGATATTCATTATTTACCTGATATTATTTTCAATATCTTGCACTAATTGCTATTATATGAGCTCATTATTGTATGCAAATCATTGCTAAAGACCTTTCTATAACCCTGAGTGAATGGTTATAAGATCAGACCTAAATGAGCCATAAAGCGGTTGTTAGATTTCTTAATGGAAACGATCCTAAATGCCTGCGACCAATTAGGTCTAAATTAGCGACCAAAACGGCATTAAGACACTTTTGCGACGCTAATTGAAACCACTCTCTGGGGTACACCAGAAGTTGCAGCCAAGTTAAGGGGGTTTGCCAGACTGAGGACTGCTGGTCATGCTCAGTTGGTGAAAAAAAAGTTTTGGATCCAGTTTACTATTTCCTGTTCTATGTTTGGGATAATTCGGAGCTTCTTCATAAGCAAGTAGGAAGGCACTTTGTTTTTAAGGAATTTTTGAAGTCAATCAAAACTGCGTGAATAGTGAGTTATCGAAGGATCTGGCAAGTTCATGGAAGGCGGCACAAAGTTACATCTCGCATGAGTGGCCCTTACGAAAACCAAAGTGCCAAACATACAGGAAGGAGTCAAGTGTAAGATTTAGCTAGTGTAAGACTGTGTGCTCTAGCATCATGCAGGGAATGCTTCAAAGGGATATGGGCCAATATTTACCAGGATCGCTAGTTGAACGGAAGCTGAAAATATAGGGAGGAAACAGGGACACTTTGCAACAAATAGGGAATCAATTAGCATACCTGGTTTCCATATATGGTAAGGAGTGGGAGAGTTGGCCATTTTCTAGGTTTTTAATGAGTTTAGTTACTCCGTCAACAACGATGTTAATAGGATGGCGCGTGCTTTCTATTGCCAGTAGCAAAAAATTACCAGCAGAGCTTTCTTTGCTAAACTGATCCTGGATGATGTAGAAAAGAACAATAGAGAACTTGAAAAATGTGCGTAGACCCTGACTTACTTATTATTGTTACAATAATTATTGTTTATTCCAGCAGTTTGCATGATGATGATGACGTTAAGCCAGTCAATGAAAATAAGTAAGTGGTAACTTTTTTGTGGTATATCAACTAATTCTGTTATAAACAGGCTTGGCCCTAGCTGTTCTCTAAATTAATAATGAAAGCGGACTTGCCAACTGTCACGCATTGGGCACGAGAAATACGCAATTCCCTGTTTCTCACACTCTCACGCATTTCCCTTGTTGTTAAGAAACTTTCGATTTTGTTTTATCATTATCACCTACTACTACCATTTTTTTTATATCTGATCTCATATTTCAGATTTTTTATAGCAGTTACAATCTATTTCATTTTGCTTCAAACAACATAACTGATCAAGGTAAGCATTGACCTAGATATATATTATTATATGAAGTAACATATAACTAAATTACTAAAAAAAATTATGAAGTTAAAATTGATTGTGTGCAGTGTTATGCTCTTAGATTGGAAAAATAAAAAAAGAGCTAATCAAAACAGCTGTTAGTTGACCACGTTTATATTTGTGTTATGAGGGGAAATGTTATAGCACCTACACTATCAGGTCAGTTTACCAGGATTCATAAGCTAAAAAATAATCCATGTAACAAAGAAGGAGCAGCAGAAGCAAAGACCAAACTATTGCAATAACTATTTAATATTAATAAATATATATTTTCAATATTTCTGTTACATTCTAAGAGAGGGCCATTCAAAAGTGAATTGTAGCACTTCATTGCTGTGTTACTGTTGATGTGAATTCATTTTATGATTAAAGTTTTCATGTCAGAGCCATTCGTTTATTAATTAAATCTTACTACTACTCATTATCATGTTTACTTATGTATTTACTATTGCTGTTATTATTATTTACTGGTTTATTTTTATTTACAATTGATGATAATAATTCAGTTGCTATTATTAATAATTTTGCTATCAATTATCATTAGATATTTATTAAAAATGATAAACATATCACCACTTATTATTATTATTTGTTGTTGTTTTTTTGTTATCAAGTCCAATATTCTTTATCATTACTTTGTTTTACTACCAATGGCAGCAGTAGTGAAATATATTTGATGATTTTATATATTGAAATGATGAGTTACTCATTTAGGTAATTGAATATTTTGAGCCTGAAAAAATTTTAGCAAATGATTTTCACGAGCATGAATATTATCAAAAAAGATTATTGTTATTTTGCTGTCAAGTCTGCATTAGTGTTATTTGCTTTTTTTGGCTGAGAGTAGTCCTGTACAAGCTCCTGCTCCCCATCCACCATATGATGTTTTCCATTCACTATCTTTTGCTCTGCACCATCATCTCTTCTCCATCCATTATATCCTGCTCTTGGTTTATCTTCTGCTCTCTATCTACCATTTTTTGCTTTTTATCCCCATTTCCTTGCTCTGCATCCATCATCTTCTGCTCTGCATCCACCATATGCTGCTCCATCCACTATATCCTGCTCTCGATCCATCATCTCCTACTTTGCACCCACCATATCATACTCTCCATCTACCCTATCGTGCTCTCCATTCACCATCTACCTCCTGCTCTCATCTGCCGTCCCCTGCTCTACATCCACTTTTTCCTACTCTCCATCTACCATCTCCTGCTCTCCATCTACCATCTCCTGCTCTCCATTCATCATCTCCTATTCTCCATCTACTATCTCCTGCTCTACATCTACCATCTCCTACTGTCCATCCACCATCCCCTGCACTAGTCTACCATCTCCTATTCTCCATCTACTATCTCCTGCTCTACATCTACCATCTCCTACTGTCCATCCACCATCCCCTGCACTAGTCTACCATCTTCTGTTCTCTATCCACAATCCTCTGCTCTTCATCTACCATCTTCGACTGCCCATCCATATCGCTGCTCGACATCTACCATTTTCTGCTCTCCATCCACAGCCTCCTGCTCTTCCTCTACCACCCCTTGCTCTCGATCCATCATCTCCTGCTCTCTATCCACCATCCCCTGCTCTACATCTACCATCTCCTGCTCTCCATTCACTCTCTCCTGCTCTCCATCCATCATCTCCTGTTCTCCATCTACTATATCATACTCCCCATCCACTCTCTTCTGCTCTCTATCTATTATATTCTGCTCCCCATCCACCATACTCTTTTAGCCATCCACCATATCCTACTCTCCATTCACTATCCTTGCTCTCTTATATTCTGCTCTCCATCCACCATACTCTTCTAGCCATCCACCATATCCTACTCTCCATCCACTATCCCTGCTCTCCATCTATTATCTCCTGCTCTCCATCCATAATCTCCTGCTTTCCATCTTCCATGTCACACTATTTATCCAGTATATCCTACTTTCCACCTACCTCCTCACGCTCTCCATATACGTTATCCTGCTCTACATACACCCTATCTTGCTCTTCATCAACTATATCATACTCTCCATCCACTATATCATACTCTCCATCCACTATATCCTACTCTCCATCCACCCTATCCATATATTACATTTTGCTCTTCATCCACTTCCTCCAGCTCTCCATTTACCATATCATACTCTCCATTTACCACCTTCTGCTCTCTATAACCCCCCCCCCCATCTCCTTTACTGACCATTCATCATCTACTGCTCTCAATCTGTCATCTCCCGCTCAGCATCCATCATATCCTACTTCCATCCGCTATTCCTGCTCTCCACCCCCCATGTTCTTGCTCTCCACCCATTATCTCCTGCCCTCCATCCATCATCTCCTATTCTTCATCTACAATCTCCTGCTCTCCACCCACCATCTCCTGCTCTCCATCTACCAACCAACTCCTGCTCTCCATCCTCATACCCCTTGGTTCATTTCATCACTCACTGTTTCTGCAACTAACACGATGACAGATTTTACTTTTCAACATTTTATCAAATATTACTTCAGTACGACATTCTCCTCATTTGGTACGATTTCACACACCTTTCCCCCTTTTCAAGGTCTCACTCTTGACCCCTCACTTCAAGCTGGCAAGTCTGAATGAAAGGGTTGTTGATCATTCACTGATTGTTAAAGATGATGTTGCTAATGAAATTACTAAAAAAAAGTCTGTTAACAAAATCACAATAATTAATAGAACTTGATCGATAATTATTCTTCTAACTATTATCAAATATTATAATAATAAATATATAAATAAAATAATAATAATTATAAATAACCAACAACATTATTATTATTATTATTAATAAATTATTATTATGATAATAATAATCATAATGATTATCATAATAATAAATAATAATAACTAAAATAATAGTGACTAGTCTCTGGGGTTAGTAAATTGTATAAATATATTACTAATAATCGTATTATTATTTACGGCCAAACGTAAACAACTCGTCGCAGATGATGATGCTAATGATAGATGGTAATTATAAATAATTAATTATTATAAATAATAAGTAGCAGGTTGAAAAAAATTGACAACACAACACCACACTGCGACTGCCACCAACAAACATTTAGTAAAACCATATCATGATCATCACTTAGATTACTATTCATCTTCGACGTTGGCAAATGATAATACATAAAAAAAGTATATATTCAATGAATCAACAACAAAGCTCAGACTGTTGTTAGTTGTTGTATTATTAATTATTATTTATTATAATAATTATTATTATTATTATATATATTTATTTTTTTTATAGCAGTTTTTTCATTTGCGTGTTTATTAATAACGTAAAGAAGAAATAAAAATATTTCTATATGTTATTAAACATGCAAGCAAATGAAACTGCCACAACAGAACAACTAACAACCGTCTGTGCGACAAAGGTGATAATAAAAGTTTTGCCATAATAATTTGAATTTTATATGAAATTTCACACAAAATTAGGAACTACTAGCCATGTGGGTTTAATGTCACATGGCAATAACATACTCGTTTAAATTACGCGTTGGTGCTCGATTTTTGCTAACATGAGACCCTCTTTGCATGAGATCAAAAAACCTCTATTACCATATTTCATCCATGATTACATGGTTAAACAATAATACGCACAGGCTAAAACTAAGTAATCACTATGGTATTACTGGGTAACAAATCTGTAGTCATGGGAATATTACGCAAAATCAAAAGTAGTTTCTGTACGGGTGGCTATCATGACCCCCATTAAACAAAATTATTACAGAGTTTAAAACTTTTGCTTCACAACAACGAGAACTGTGAAGAAGATTTTTTCTCTCTGCTGTGAAATCTTCTGGGATAACCTTTTTTCAAGTTGTCCGTCTTACTTACAAACTTGGCTTATAAAGTATCAAATAAACTATTTTTGGAATACCTATCTTCCATAGCAATAAAATTTTCACCAATGACCTGCTTGGTGTGTGTGTTATAACACTGCTTTAATATATTAATTCAGCCCAAGTAGTAGTAGTAGCAGTAGGTAGTAGTAGCAGTAGTAGTATTATTATGTATGTATATGCTGTCTGCAGTATTATTATTATCTATTATTATTATATGTTATTTAATTTATTATTGAATTTATATGTTTTTAATTTGTTGGTTGACAATTAATAATAAATTATGATGATGACGATGATAATAATAACTATTATAATAACACTACTGCTACTACTGCTGCCACCGTTGCTGCTGCTACTACTACTTATTAGTTTAGTAGTAGTCTACGTTAATTTAATAATATAGTATAATTTAATTATTATAATTAATACTAATAATTATTATTTGGCTGAATAATAATAGTTATTATATAATTATCATATTTATTTATATGATATTGTGCAGGATTTCACTGTGTGAGTTGGTAGCTCGGCCTACCTGCACAACTTCCCGAACTGAGTTGGCAACTATGTCTATCGCTGAGCAATACAACCCTCCCTCAGGTCGACTAGTATCCTTGGGAATGGTGTGTAACCATTCCTATTTTACTAGTCTAACTGCCGGCTGCGTTAGCTTGTTTCAATGTGCAAGGCAGAGGTCGAACTTTGAAGGCGAACTAGTCAGAGCTAGGTTCGGCCAGCAGAGGTTCGCACTATTCTGCAGAGTGCAGTTCAGTGACCGAACTTTGAAGGCGAAATAGTCGGAGCTAGGTTCGGCCAGCAGAGGTTCAGGCTGGTCTGCTTATAAATTACTACTTGAGTAATAGAGCATTCGGTGTACGAGCATGTACTAGCGCTGTGAAGTTATTATTGTTAGAGAACAAAGAAACTTCTGAGAGTGGGGCAAGCTGACTCTGATTTATTGCTGCCTTAACACGGCTATTTATACAAAAGGTTACATAATAATAATTAGGTAAACAAGACATGACAAAAGAATATTATAAGACACGCCTGTTAAGAAAGGCTAGACAAATAGGAATAAGTATACAGAAAAATAGGCTGGCTTCACAGCTACGGCTGGATGCACTCACATGTGCTACATATACAATTGTGTGTAAACTAGAATTGCTGCGACGGTAACAAAAATAAGCATAGATTGAATAGTCCTAGAGTGTGAGCATAGAACGAACGGTACAGACATAGAACGAGTAATAGTGCTAATAGGTGAGTGTTATTGTCGGCGCCGTCCGCCACAATATGACTATAATAATTATAGTTTATCGTTATTATTAATTTGATAATAGTTGTTATGAGTCATATGGTAATCACAATAAGCATTGATTCATAATAATAATGATGATAAGAGTGCACTATTATTATTATGAATAATTATGTCATCGTTGCTTCTAATATTAATGATTATATGTAATAATTGATAAACGGAATTTGGAACGAACATAGACAGGAATGAACGTCGGCAGGAATGAATGCAAACTTAGCTGGAATGAACGTAGACACATCCTGGAATGAACGCCGACAGAGCTTGAATGAAAGTCGACTATGTTAGAGAAGAAAAATTCGACGTTCATTCTAGGAAGTGTCTACATTCATTCCTGGCAACATATCAGCTTTTGTTTCGACGTTTGTTCTAGGAATGAAAAATATTATCGTTTTTTTTTCAAAGTAGACAACTGCTGGAATGAAAGTTGAAATGATATTTTATTTATCACCGAAAATGAACGTAGACACAGCTGGGAATGAAAGTCGAGAATTTCTTGTTTATAGCATAGCATAGTCAACATTCATTCTCGGTCTGTCGACGTTCATTAGGTTTCAGAATAAAGGCTATCTTGACGTCTTACCACTACACAATTTTATAGATAGACTTTTTACTACGCTTCACCAAGCATTTGACTAACAACGTTACAGCATTGTAAATTGTGAACTTTGTTATAATGAACTTAAAATTTATGATTCATTTTATTTATTTATATACAGTTTGTTAAACGGCCGTTTTAGTCAACTTTCAATGTTACTAAAATGCTCAGCTTATTTTTCATCCCTCTTTGTCATTCATAAATATATCTCCACTCAGGGTCCAGTGGAAGAGAAGTGCAACTCAAGATGCTCAGACCACTTGATGCTAAGCTGCATTACAAAACGAGGCAAGATGTCGGTGAATACTTTGGTAAAGATTGTGGTAAGCACTCTGTGCCAAGAGGTCAAGGTCAAAACAGCGGAATTATAATAACAGCTCAAGATGCCTACCCATGCATTATACCATACAAAGAGAGACAATTTGGTGAACTCAATAAAGGATACAAAACACCTAGGAAAGGTGAAAGACCAATGCATGCTACAACAATGCAATACAGACCTGTCAAACCCATATTTTTGACTACCACGAAACAGGTGAATTTTCAAGAAGTTATTAATTGTTTTCTTTCACGAAGTAATTATGTTGTATATAAAATAATTATACTTTTTAATGTTTGTTATTTTATTTTTGAACATTTTTAGATATACTGTAGTAAAATGTATTTCTCTCATATTATTAGGAGTTTGGTGGTAGGCGAGAGCTAATGCCTGTAAGTCGGCCACACGCTTGCCGGTCGATGCACACATCACAAATTGTACTGGGAAAGGAGCCTGGTTTTCAGCGAAGCTCCACCTACAGTGGAGAATTTGTTGACAAATATACGCAACCGGTCAGTAAAATATATTTCTATATTTATTTGTTAGTTAGTTTGAGGTTATGTATCGTTTATGAGCATAGACACGTGTGTGTGTTTATGTATTTTGTATAGCATCACAGAATTCTACAGCCAGTGTTAGATAACAAAACCATTAGTGTGAGCAGTAGAGATGTGACAGAAACACTACAGCCTCAGAAACACACCAACTATTTCACGCAGTACGGGATAAGTCACAATAAACTAGGTGCAATGCTGGATATTAGCAAACCAAAGTATGAAATACCACACTCTAAGGCTATGCCCAAACACTACAATGTTCTAACAGGTAAGGCTTTTTTCGACATCAAGTTGTTGTGCTTGTTTGAGGTTATTTAATTTGTTCATTAATACGACAGATAAATCTGCCATTTTTGAGGCTAAATAAAGTTGAAGTTTGTGTTTGCGTGCAGGTCAGGATCTCGGGCCATCATGGAGTGCAGACAACAAGAAAGTCTCTGGTAATAGAGTACTGAAGGATGCTTGCCAAAGAGAGCAAACATTTGCTCTCTGCTGATTGGATGATTCATATGAGATGGATGTTGATAGCCAATCAGAATACTGAGATTATTGAAATGTCGCCATTCAAAAACTAAAGTCAAAACTTTGCATTGAAATTTTCATTATTTTGGCAGCGCGTACTATGTTTTAAAAAGTGAAAATTACATTTTTTTTGGAAAAGATACAAATGTCAGCTAATAGGTTTTTCTCCATTCATTGAATCACACAAACTGTAGTTGATTTGCTGACACCGGTAGACTTTTGTATACTCTTTGTTTAGAACATATGTTATTACCTTTACCTTATTGCAGAATAGTTTTTTCCTAGTTTTTTCGTTTCATGATTTGCTACTACTGACAAGCTGCCTGAACTCATTCTCGCCAATTATTCTATTGAATAATAATTATGCTGTTCAACTTTTTTATTTGTTAGTCTCTGTTTTAGCATTCTGTTTAGACATTTATTTACCTACTTTCTACTAACTTTGCTCAACCGATTATTCTTTATTTTTGTTAAAAGTTTTGTTGTAATGTTTAGTTTTATCTGTTTCGTTCCTATATATTTAATGAATACTTTTGAAAAGTAAAATGCTGCAGTTTATTATTATATGACATGATGATGCATAGGATAATAAATTTTTATGCACCTAAATAAATAGGTATTGGCTTATTATTTGTGTTAACTTACCATCTGTCAATCATTTGCTACTTTGCGGTGTATGCTGCTTTTTACAGGTTTCACCAAACTCTTAGGAGTTGCTTACTCTTAGTATTCGGTGTAGACGAAGTTGTTTTCTCTTGATTTGAGAAAGCACCGTAGCCTTTGCGCTGTAAAATTTGACAATCCACTAACCTGTTCAATAAACATCGTGAAAGTCGCATAACAATTTACATATATTTATAACTCAGTAATATATGTCTTTGGGTTTGCGTTTATCTTGATTGTTCTTTTTTTTTTAATTGAAGGGACATACCGCAACTTTGGCGTGTACGTTTATAACTAATTTTTCAGTTGCAAAAGGTGTTTTCACAGGCCTACTGCAGAAAATTTGGTGGAATTTGAACCATTTTTCGGAATTTTATGTTGTGTTTTAACTTTTGTTGTTGGTAAAACACAACATAAAATTCCGAAAAATGGTCCAAATTCCACCAAATTTTCTGCAGTAGGCCTGTGGGTGTTTTATTATCGTAGTCACTTTCCTATTTATCTTATTATTAATTATTATTATTATTATTATGTAATAAATAAATATCAGCAATTTAAATTACATTAGATTTTGGGGGCCGGTGATCTTGCTGGAAAAGTATGCAATTATAAAATAAACATGTGGAGTAACAGTAGGCCACTAATTTTGGCTGGTTAGAGTTCGCTTTTGATATTATTATTATTATTATATAGTAATAATAATTATAGTTCAGATAATAATAATAATAATAATAATAATAATAGTAGTTACATCAGAGCAGTAGTAGTAGTAAGTATTATAAAAGATAAGCTCATCATCTTCTCTTTTCAACCACCGACGTTATTCAATTCATTGATTTTTATTAATAAACCTAATAAATAATAATAATTGTTATACAATAATAATTATTACTGTAATAATAATAATATATCGTGGGTCCACTCACCTCAAGTTCACAAGCCGAAAGTAAAGTCCTTCAGCTCCAAGCTTGCTTCAGCTTCCCTCTATCATCATTATCATCAATCAGCTTATTATAATAATAAGCATCTACTATTCATTCATCATAATAGTCTTTAAGCTTTGCCCAGCTTTCTGTTAGACACTGAAGTATAAAATGATATGATTATTATATTACATGCTCCCTTTTCAGGAGGTTTACTTTACTTAAAACAAGAAAAATTTGCCTCTGCTAGTTATATCGGGAGTGCCTCAGGGATCTGTCCTTGATCCGCTGCTTTTCCTGGTCTTTATTAATGATTCAGACTCCTCCTCTATAAAGTAGCCAATACAAATTGATTTTTCATCCAGCCTTGAGATGTTAAAAAAAATATCATGGCGTAGAATCATATCTTGCAGTCACAATAGTGGTAAACTTTTTTGTCTCTCATTTATAGTTACTGAGAAAATGAGTTTTAAAAATGACTCTCTCTGCACAAAAATTACTTTGTTATATGTTCGCGCAGCGGATAGTTTTACGCCTCATTATTGATACATTAGAGTGATACGCGTGACCAAGCGTGCGTAATTAATATTTGCAGTTGGTTACTAATTACTTCATTGTAAGATATATAAAAAAAATTACGTTTTTATTTGGCAAGGGTATTATTAAATCTATTTTCTTACCTCCAGATGTAAATAATCTATAACAAATAGTATATCAACAGGTCGGTAATCTGATAGGCTAGTGATATAACATTCACTAAAATCATAACATGCTGTGGCGCATTGGGAAAAGTCTCGTTTGCAACGTGATTTCCAAACAATTTTTCCTAAAACTACAGATATGTAAGAAGTGCAGTGATTAATTAATCTTGTTCGGCAAAGTGTATCCTATTAAACCCTTTTAAAATTTTGTTTCTAGCAGCCTGTGGTCCCAAGTTATTGAAAATTTAGTAATTCCCAAATATTTGGAAACTGAAAAAAACCGGGTGCTACAAATATTTATATCAATGCTTTTGACGTGTGACGTCATATTTCGTGATCAATTTGTAGACGCTATATAAGGCTGTTCGCTGATAATGCAGTGGCCTACATGGTGGCCAACAGCCCGGAGGATCATGATAAATTCCAGCAAGATCTCAACAATTTGTCGAAATGGGCTAAACAAAACCATATGCAATTCATTGTTGCTAAGTGTCAAACTGTAGCTTTTAGTAAAAAACCTTATGTCGAGGCAACATACATGTTAGACGACACACCATTAATCCAAGTATCAGAGTTTGAATATCTGGGTGTCAATACATGCAACAATTTCCACTGGGATTCACACAGACATGGTGACCAGTAAGACCTCCAAAAAATTGGGAATGATCAAGAGGACCATCCATGACACTTCTATAAAAATGAGACTGGTGGCATACTTCTCATTTTGTCTGCCAGTCCTGGGCAATGCTTCGGAGACTTGGGATACCTGCTTCGTAAAGCATGTGGAACAGTTGAAGAGAGTGCAGAGACAGGCAATCCGATTCATATGTGACCTAAGAGGAGTCGTAAGTGTCACAAAGGCTAGGCTGGCTCTCAGATTGCCCTCATTAGAAAGGAGACAGAGGGATGCCTGTCACAAATTGTTTTGTAAAGTTGTCGGAAACAAACATTATTCATTTCTTAGGTCTTAACTTGAAAATCACCAGAATTCTTCCCAATCCTGACATCTCACAAGATCAACGGTTAGGTTAGTGTCTCCAGTGAAAGTTTCCAACACAAGTTTCATGCACCAAGGCTTTTTCAGAGAGTTGTCAGCTCAGCCCAAAAGATAGTGATGCTGGCTGTCAAGCTTTTCTTAGTTCTTTTGCGATTTTAGTTTTGATAACTAACATGACGTCTCCCCCTTCCCCACACTCAGGGGTCTAGGAGACAAACATAACTCATGCAATCCCAGACTTAATCTTCTAGTTCTTGAGCCTAAGCATAACATAGTACATAGCCCTGCATTGAGAGTGACAATTAACTCTCTCTTTCAAAGTGCCCATCTTCTTTACAACGGGTCTCCTCATAGGCCTCATGCTCACCAATGATTTATGAGTGATGAAAACCCCGAAGCGTAGCCTCCCGCCCTAAGCCATCACTGGCATGCACATTTACATAAACTTTTGATTAATCCGAGACTCTGCTATTAGAGCATCTAACACTACTGTCTTAAATGTCAGCGCACTGGCATAACACTTTACAAAAATTGGGTTTTCATGTTGGACACATCTCATCTCCAACCTACATTAACATTTAATAATACACATAAGCTTCTTTGCGAACAGGTTTCCTGGTTCTATTTGATGTTCTTTTACTTAGCCTGGTAGGCTCTTCTGTACAAACATTTTCTGCTCCTTCATTACAGTTAATAAGTTGTTCATTATTAGCAATATCATTATTTTCTTCACCTTCATTACAGTCTACAAATTGTTTGCTATCTTCTTCCTTATTTTTGTTTGTGTTGCTAAATAAAAACGAATGCTTCCTGTTGCTCCCCAGCTCCCTAGTCGCCAACTTTCTCGTTTCATATTTTTCAGCTGCTACTCCAACCTTGTCATAGCGCTCACAGGAAATCTTAGCAGTCTCCCAAATATTAACTCACAAAAAGAGTAGCTGGATGGCAACGGAGTTCTCCTATAAGCCAGTAAAGCATCAGCCTTGTTTGCTGATTTTTTCCATAAACCCTTCACCGCTAGTACCTTCACCGCTTGCATTATCGATAATCTCGGCAGATTTTGGGCTACAAAAAACATTACCAGCATGCTTAATGAAGTTCACTTTATAAAACCTAAAACCTGGTTTTAAAAGCATTTGTCATCACCAGTCCCACTCACTTCTGAGATACCCCGTTTTGAAAATACTTCCCTCAAAACACAGACTATAGAAGAGGATGACATATCATTTAAAAGAATTGCCTCTATCTATCCACTTAGGAAAGTAGTCTACAATCAGCAAGTATGATCTTGAGTCAAACTGACGAGACTGTCAGTTCCTATTACCTCCCAAAGGTGTGATTGTGAAGTATCGACATTTAATGATTGCTGTGTCTTCACAGAATTCACACCTAGTCAACTTCTTGTTTCTCAAGCAAACCTCACATGCCTACTAGGACTTGTGAACTTGATCTAACACTATATCGTAATATTCCGATTACTAACAAAGTGTTTACAGTCAAAGGCTGTATGACCTATACTTTGACATCTATAGCAATTAACATGAGGGCATTCTCTAAGCATGTGTGAAAAACTGCCACACTGATAGCACCCTTCTCTGTTCAGTGAAAATCTATGAGGTTCATCGTACTCGTCGCACAGCTTAGATGAGCCTCTACCCCTATGAGAGCGCCTTTTACATTTTTTGTGATATCTCAAACTCGGCACCAATAGTTATCACGTGCATACACTTGGAAATATGTTTTCAAACATTAATGATATTACTACACCAATATCATTAACAGTAATCACCTCACTAACACCAACTACAAAAATCTTAACAAAACAGTTTGAAAACTCTAACTTTACTTTAAAAACATTGAACACCGTCTTTACCACATCAATATCTCTACTTCATCGACAACTCTGCTCACTTTTATTATCACAAAGACTGTCTTTTACAGCCAATCATCAAATTCAGTTTTCACTATACACAATAACCATTCACTAACCCCACTCGTGGTACCATGTAATATATCGAGGATTCACTCACCTTACGAAGTAGTAGTAGTTGGTAGTTATTAACTTATTTAGTACTAACTACATTTTAACAACAATTTCATTAACTGTTACTAGATGGTAGAAATTATTTTTATTTATCTATTATAAATTCATTATTTTTCTTTGTTGTTATTCTTATTATTGTTGCTGCTAAGTATGGTGGCTCAGAACGTTTTGCCTTTTGTGTTTTAAAACGTCTGAACGCTTTCCAAACCGTTTGAACGAATTTGAAATAGTCTGAACTTTTGCAAAAACTTCTGAACGCTTTGTGAAATTGTTCGTGAACTTAGAAAATCCGAGCCGATTTGCTGGTTCGCTCTATCGGTCATAGATCTACAGTCCATTTATGATGGATAATGTTTCTCCTAAACACTGAACAGTTGAATTTTTTTTTAAATAAATAAATAAAAAATTTTATTTATTTAATATTATTTGCTTTAAATTATTTTAAATAATAAATACAACCTAACTGTAAATGTAAAAATTTATTTTAGAGATTATATTCAACAACATTTTTATACAGTTGATTAACGTGCTCTATGTCTTTTGATCGACGTCTATGTTGACAAAGTTATATAGAGGCTATAAATAAAATTATGACGATCGCTTTTGGTTCGAAAGCCACGTGCCTTGCAAACTTTTCCAACCATTTCAAAATAGTTTGGACTATTTCAAAACAGTTCAGACTATTTCAAAATAATTCATACGGTTTGTAAATAGTTCATACTCTTTCTAAAGCGTCCATACGGTTTGTAATTTCCTAAATCATCTGGATCATTTCTAAACCGTCTGAATTATTTGCAAGACAACTATACGGTTTGCAGATTTTACAATTGTTGGACAGGAAATACAGTTTTATAGCATTAATCCTGCAACTGCTGAGACCGACAATTAATTTATTATAACCAACAAGACCGTTTTTAAACATAGTTTCTTGGGCTATTTTACTACAATTACCCAATTATTTTCAATGTAAAAGACGCTTTGCAAACCGTCTGGACTATTTCAAATCCGTTCATACGCTTTGAAAACGAAACCGTCTAACGTTATGAGCCACCATAGCTAAGTGCATTTTCTAATTTTTGATAATTTTGTATTTAATGGTTAACAACATGACATTATGACAGTTGAACCACACATTTTTATAAATTTAAAGGGTCAATAAATAAATAATAATATTAGAGCCAGCTTTTTATTATTGTAGAAATTACTCTCTTCTTCATTATTATTATGATGATATTGATAAATAATAATTATACTATTAAATCTTACTTATTTATATTATTATTCATATGTGCCATTAATGATCAGGGAGGGATATTTCTCCTTTATAATTATTCTTGATAATAAACGAACAATTTTTTGAAAGAGCCAACCATAAATGCGTCAGTAATTGAGTCTCAACAAATGATGATTCTCATAATTACAAAATCAAAGACGTCTTCCTAGAAAAAAACTGCAGTTTATTATGTCATTTAATAGTGACAGCACGTCGTCTTCAACCAAGTTGATGGATCTGATAAATCTGTAGATTTACAAGAAGCGCTAATGAACACAGATAATGAATAGTCCAAGAACTAGCCATATTTACTAATGCGCAAATGTTTTCTTTTTAGTTGTTTAGCCAACCGAGATGTTCTGTTTCAGTCTTATAGATATATTACCAACACGATGAAGTGAAATGGTGATAACAAGAAATCTATTGGGGCAGCCAGCCTATACAATGGCTGCCTTATGCAGGCGATATCAGTTAACTTGTTCTCTCGCACTCAACATCAGTAGTACGCAATATTCTTCTTCAACAAATTCCTCTAGGTCAGTTGAAAAATTCATTTTTATTGTTGTAAACCCTTTTTTATTACAGAATTTTGCTACAATTTTTTTTATCTTGTTGTAGGTTGGTGGAAGTTGGCAAACTCCAATCCCCCAAGTTACAAGGAAAGTATGAATCCGGCCAGGTAGGCATTCAACAGCATCTTACATTCCACAAGAATTGGTTCTGAGTCAAGTTTTAGAGATTTTCATTCAAGAATTTCTAAAAGCTTCCATAAATTTTGTTGTTTGCTGTTTTGTTTCGGTCACATGACATTTTTGATAACTTTATATTTAAAGTTGAAAATATTTATAGTATTATTAATTACAAAAAACTATTTGAAGTCAGTTTTTGTTTTTACTTTCACATGCTTTTTGTCATCGAAAACGTTTAGTTTTACAAATTTTAAATGGATTGTTGTTGCACATTGTTAATTATTTTTGTATTTTTAGTTGTTTCTACATCAAGTATTTGGATATCGTGGAGTTGTCCTCTTTCCTTGGGTTGCTAAAGTGTATGATAGAGATGATACCAAGTGAGTAGAATGCATACTCTCCTATCATTGGCCAGCTGTATATGCCACATAATTGGTAAGTTTTGAGTTGTTGATGGCCATTCTTTATCTCTTACAGATCCTTGTCGTATCCAGGAGGTAAGCATGGAAAGGATGTAATTGGTAAGACACACACCTACTACCAAACCCTGATGGATGTCAGAGACTGCTCTCATATAGTACGTAGTAGCCTTTGTTTAAATTGGTTGAAACTAGTTTGATATTGCTGAAAGCAAGGCTAACTTATGGTTGCCTCACAATAAAAAAAAAACAATAGAACTGAGACAGCTGATGTGATGTCTGGACAGCCAAATATTTTGTTGCTATATTGTATTTTGATATTCGGAGTTATTTACCCAACAAAACAGTATTATAGGAGTTGTAGCTACTTGCTTTCAAGAGCTGATAACTTCAGTTTGTTATTGGGTATTTCTTGTACTTTGTATCGCAGTAGACATTGATGTCAGAAGAGAGCTTCTAGCTATCTGATTATTTATTATACAGAACGCACAGACAGAGTCTGTGACATTTCTTGGCTCCCCAGACAGTGGAGAGAAATTGTATACAATACCGGGGCTAGATTACGTCTCGCATGAGGATATTGTACCTTACATCACCTCTGATCCCTCACCCATACAAAATGAACTCTTTGAAAAATTCTTTTTGTACGACAAGGACTCGGGTAAGAACTGTAAGATACTAGCGCTGGTTGTAGAGTTTCTCTGTGTGTAATTCTATTGGTTACATTTATTATTTTCCACAGTTTTTGTGTCAAAAGTTATTTTGTGAGAATCGTTGTTATTACTGTTTAGTGAAGTGTGTTTCAGAAGTTTCAGCGCCATTGATGAGCAAGACCGTGCCTGTACCTCTTAGACATTATCAAATATTGAAATTTTGTCGTGTTGGTAATTGTTATAAATACATAAGCATATCTGCTCTTTCGACCATAATGAAAGTACATAAATCCAGATATTATAATAAAAGATTTTTGTTGACATCAAATGAAAAAAGATTTCGAGGTAGTTAATTATTTTTATTATTTTAAGTTAATTATTATATAATTAAAATTAATTGCTATTTATCAATTAGGAATTACACATAGAGAGGACAACTTCCTTTTATACTTAAGTTTTGCATTCCATTTTCAATAATGTCGGACTTGATCAAAAGTTTATTGCCGACTGATAATTAACAGATCCCAGTTGGATACCAGAGGACACATTAAGGTCGTGGCAGAGACATAACCACCCTTGGTTAGAGTTGAGTGAGGTGCACAGATCTACTACCAACAATATTAGAGTTACAGTTACTCCTTTTTATATGGGAATTCGGGTGAGTTGTGGGTCCTCTGAATTGTTTTAGACTGTCAATGTTCTCACTTTTATTCCATTTATATTCCTTTTCTGTAGCTTTAGTCTTACCAATGCAAGTGCTCGCCGCTTTAAGCTGTAACATTGCTAGTTAGCACTTGTTATAGTAGAGATGTTTGTGTGGGCTTTGGCTACTTCCTTTCACACAACTGGCAAGCTACTATGCCTTCAGTTTTTGAAATGTTTCTTTTTCTGTTGCAGGAATCACACAACAACCAAGTTTACTGGGTAAGTCATTTTCTACTATAGTAAATATACTGTTTGTTATATTGCTATGTCGTAATATATGTTATGTACGTAGTATTCATAGTACGTATAGTTTACGTATGTTATATTATATGTGACATATACTATATGTTATATATACATTGTACTATGGTATATTGTACTATGTAGTACATACACTATATGCTCTATTGTATTATATAGCACTGATATACTCAGTGGTTTATTGTGTTACAGTGGAGGTACTGCATTAGAATTGAGAACTTGGGCAAAGAAAAAGTTCAGCTAAGAGAAAGGCATTGGAGGATATTCAGCCTTAGTGGTACATTGGAGACTGTGAGAGGAAGAGGGGTGGTGGGCAAGGTATCTCATTAATATTCACAAGTTTTCTATCTCTATTACATAATCACACTCAGTAGGCAATGCTCAACAGTACATTATTGTGAAGTTGTTTGTTGCAGGAGCCAGAGTTGTCTGCACATGAGCCAGCCTTCCAGTACAGCAGTGTAGTATCATTGCAGGCCCCTAGTGGTCACATGTGGTATGTGTTTAGTACGCATGTTTTAGATGTAACTACTAGCAGTGCTACTCGTCCTATTCCAACACGTCCATCTACTACATTTCCACCTTCCTGTACGCCCACTTTTTCATTTCCACCTCCCTCTTTCCTCCATCGCTCTATTTCTCACTCTCTGCCGTGCTCTACCTTTCTGTTCCACCTTTGCGCGGCTCTACCCTCCCTATCTCTCTCTTCCCCTCAATTTAGTAGCGGACACAGTAGCCAGTCAGTGTGCTGGCACATATTGTGTTAAGTTCCAACCTTCTGCTATTGGCTAAAAATGCTTTTTAGATTTGTCTCCCCCGGTGTACATCAGTTGAGCAAACACACTCACATTAGCAAAACAGATAAATCGTTTTCTGTTTATATAAATAAATGAATGTATATTACATTATGTAACCGCTTATACCTTTTGTTTCATTGTTCTAAGATGTTCGCTTCTCACTGCTCAAAAGATTATAGCCTCGTTGAATGCCAAGTAATGGCTCTGAAGTGTCACGTTTGAACAAAAACGGTCGATAGAATATCGAAAATTGAAACAAAACTGGTTCAGCTGCCGCTTGTTGTAATTAATGAAGGATATGTCCACTTCGTGTGTTAAACATTCCATTTTGGCTATTTTTCATCTCTACTTTTTACATATCATTCTAATTTGCTGCATTATTGTCACTGCCCATTACAGTTTCCTAACGATAGGGTTTTTCTGACAGCCCGAAATTATTGTAGTGCAAATAACTCCTAAAAAAAAACATCGTTTCTGATCACAAAAGTTTTATTTTAATCAAAATCACTGTATATAAAGCAAATTTTTATCTTAATACATTGAGTGACGCACATTAGAACTAGTAAAGTGGTATGTCACACATTGAGTGACACACATTGGAACTAGTAGAGTGATATGTGACACATTGAGTGACACATTAGAACTAGTAAAGTGATGTGTCACACATTAAGTGACACATTAGAACTAGTAAAGTGATATGTGAGCATGAAATTAAGTTGCAAACTCGTAACGAATAAAATTATTAATAAAAAAGTTGGCTAATTTTCAAGTTTATGAACAAAATTTTAATACAGGAAAGGTTTTGAATTTTTCAAAATTGCTTCATCTGTTTTAAAATTAATTCATCTATCAATAAAGAAAAAACCAAGTATTGACTGTGCGTTGTCGTTTTATTATCAATTTTATAATATTTAAATTAAATTGTTTTAACTAAGTTGTCTCCAAAATGGTAATTTTAGGGCTGTCAGATAAATCCTACCATTCCTAACCAAAAATTTAGTATTGCGTCTAAACCCTGCTGCTAGCCTTGCGTTTGCCTCACAAGCCAGTGTTTGTACTCAAAGACTGAGTCTTATTGATCTTCACCACCTAGAGCGTGCCACATTAGAAAACCATGGATATAATGGATGTGGTTTTCCAGTAAGCAAATAGAACCAAAATAAATATTTAGCAGTTCCACTTGGTTTCTTGGTTTGTGATTAAAAATATTCATTTCATCATAAAAAAATTTTTCTGGAAATAGTCAGCCCATGATAGTTTTAGTGCGCTAATGGTTGATCACAACCCAGATATCGTTGATCCAGACAGCTTTGTCCGGTGGAGCTACTGTGCGTGTGAAAACCTACCATTCTCAGCACAACACAAATAATAGTCTGGCTTGTGGCGACAGCGCGTCGCTGCTGTTCATTTTTTTGCTGCATCTCAGGAAATGGTGGCAGTATTAATATGACTGTATTTATTCTTACATAGATATTTTTATATAAATTTTATTTTCAGGGGCGTTTTTAAAATGGAAAAAGAAGATGGATCAACTTTTGATTGTAAAATTCCGCCATTTTCTCTGGAAAGCAAGGTTCAGGATTGATAGCTGATGTATATAATTTACAGATGAATACCGGAGTCTAAACTTGTACAGTGTTTAGAGTCTATTCTCTCTCTACTGTGTCAGAGCAAAAAGTTTCAACTCTGTTTCATAAACCAGCGTCTCGTTATATTATCTGGGTTTTTGACTGTTCACTTACTAGTATATATTTATTATAATTTTACGCAATTACAGTCACTCTTGATGTATTGTGTCATATGGAGTTGTCTGACACTGTATAGATAATTTTTGTCAATGATATCATCTATGCAGCAATAAATCATAAAGCTTTTGTTATGTGATTTGGTGATGCAGCACATAACCTTGTGCGCTAGCTCAGGTGTGCTAGGTTGAACTTGCCTGTAATCATCATAGCTACCAACTATGATATTGGTGGGACAACTCCAAGTCTTGCTCCATGTTTTCTGTAGTCGAGGCGGCTCTCAAGGAGAGGGGTTTATGATGTGGGCGGGGTTTGGGGAAAGCAGCCCTGTTTATGTTCACTTGGAAAACAACAGAAAAAAACATGTGGACAGCTTGGTTTTAGTCAACCATAGAGAAAAATGCGCAACCTTAGAAAGTTTTCAAACAGTGGGGAATACCCAATTAATTACGCGGATTTTCTGATTTTGTCCATTGTTTTATATAAGCCCGCAATAATTATTTTTTGGGTTTCTCCAGTAATAAAACTTTTGCTCAGGTTGCGCGTTTTTCTCTATTGCTGCAAGTGTATGTTGCGCATATACATCATGTAAATTCACTTCAAATTATTATAATAATATATTCTCAACAATGTATAAAATGGAACACAACAAGTTCATGTATTTTTCTGTTACTAACAGAAACCAAATTGTCTCTCAAGGGTGAAATACCAAAAATCTATGAAGAGATTGTAGAAAAAAAGTAGAACACAAAAATGTAATATCTGAGAAGGAAGCTACTGACATAGTGGAAAAAAGCGGTACCAACTTTTTTGCTTGAGGAAAACTTTTACACAGGTTGCGTGGTGATAAATATTTTAGTTACCTGCATACTAATTTTAATTAACTTTGAATGGCAGTAAAAAATTTTTATGGCAATTTATATTTTCCACACCCTTCTTTTTGCCTTTATAACACACAATATTCACATGATTACTAGAAATGGGTCATATTTTTGTTTCCTACATCCTCCATAACTTATCAATGACTTATTTTGTTTTTATTTATCTTTGTCAAAGGTAGTAAACTCTGTTAATTAGCAACAAAAAACTAGCGCAGTAAAACCGTATCGCAGTGTCCCACAACTCCCACACATCACATGTAATAATAAAAACTCACCAACTTACTATCATTGCATTTCCTTTGCACAAGAATCCCCAGTTTTGGCCCGCCCAATGAATTCTGGGACACTGCGACATGGTCTATAAGGTTTTAACAAATTCCACACAATCAACCAGTATTTTTAAGCCGCTGATGATACTGAAACATTCTCCACCACCTCAATAGCTTCCTTCTTTGTGAGACAGAAAAAGTAGAAATTAGAAGGCACAAAGCCTGAGCACCTTTCTGCCTGGCCTGCATGAAGGCTTGCCCTTGAAACATCGCAGGATAAAACAAATCATTTTCTGATCAAGCTAAACCTCTGCGGACCTAAATGTAACCTGAAGTCATAAAAATAACTTTATCCTTTGTACAAGAATAACAAAGTGTAGTAATGAGCTATGCGTTGGTTTAACTGACGACTTTATAAAGTGTTTGTCAGTAATAAATAATATGTTATTGTTGAATACTGCTGCTTGTGTCTTCAATCTCATTGTAAACAAGCAACAGCCCAAAATACATGTTTGACATCTGTAAAGTACAAAATACATGTGCGACAGCTGTAAAGTACAAAATACATGTACGACAGCTGTAAAGTACAAAATACATGTGCGACAGCTGTAAAGTACAAAATACATGTGCGACAGCTAGGTACAAAATCCATGTGCGACAGCTGTAAAGTACAAAATACATGTGCGACAGCTGTAAAGTACAAAATACATGTACGACAGCTGTAAAGTACAAAATACATGTACGACAGCTAGGTACAAAATCCATGCGCGACAGCTGTAAAGTACAAAATACATGTACGACAGCTATAAAGTACAAAATACATGTACGACAGCTAGGTACAAAATCCATGCGCGACAGCTGTAAAGTACAAAATACATCTACGACAGCTGTAAAATACAAAATACATGTGCGACAGCTGTAAAGTACAAAATACATGTACGACAGCTGTAAAGTACAAAATACATGTGCGAAAGCTGTAAAGTACAAAATACATGTACGACAGCTGTAAAGTACAGAATACATGTACGATAGCTGTAAAGTACAAAATATTTTGAATAAACCAAATACCGATAGGCAACATTGTCGAAGGTGATTGAAAATGTGCCAACAGTTTTAATAAACTTACAATGCTGATTTTAAATCTAACTTTTTGGAGATGTGAACAAGTATCGTGGTTAAGTTTACTAAACTATAAGCTGCATATTATATAATGCATTCTTTTACTCACTTTCTGCAGCCATTACTGTACAAATTTGTGAATTTACATGGACGCCGTTTCTCTTCTGCAACCAAAAATGTCAAGACATAACCAACAAATTTTGATGCGAAAAAAATAGAGCAGCCAAGAATCAATGGCTATTACATGATACTAACCAACTGCATTCACTTCTTTGATGGATGTTTAAAAATATTATTAATTTAACAATCAGTGTAGTAAGTGTGATGTCATCAATACACGCAACCCAGGTATATCTGGTATTACATGCAATACTTATGAGAAAATACATTTGGATCTGAAAGCAAAAACTTTGGTCAATATTTTTTCATGTTCTGTTGTTTACAATATTGAAAATCACAATAATAAAATGTGGGTATATTGAATAGTAGTTACCAACAAATACTTAGCTTTGATTTTTCTTAATAGGTTTAATATAATTCCCAAAAAAACATGCTAGCTATTTTCATAAAGAGAAATCTCACATACCTTTGTCTTGAAAACAAATAAATTCAAGGAGTAGAGGTAGAGATGGAACAAAATCACATCTCTGAGCAGAAGTTTCAGAAACCGAGTTAGCTCTGTCTGGTGGTGGTTTTGATGAGATGAACAGAGAAGGGATTCTTGAAAACCCAACGCTTGACCAGTACAACCAGGCAAGACTTCGCTGCCGTGGTGTCGAGGAGCAGGAGCTATCACATTCAGCCATCAAGACACAAATTTATGGAATGAAGTTATGACAACAATCTAACACATTTATTTAGTGGTATTGCAGATGATTGGCTGGATCCAAAAAACAGCCAATCGACTGTGTTTGATTGTTCTACATCATAAAATGATTTGTGGAAGTTGTCCTCTCTTTCACAAAAATATTTTATTAGTAGGCAATAACAACCATCTGATCTAGCAATGATGAAAGCAGCAACAGTTTTTTTAATAATTAAACAACTGGATCATGCAGTTGGCTGATGTGTCAGGAGAACCAGTTTTACTCGCTGCAAGTCTGTGCCAGATTAAAGCAAAATTGTCAAGTATACCAGTTGGTCTATTACACCAAAAAATGTCATGTAATTTGTTAACTCAGTTTTTCAGTACAGCTGACTATTATATGCATCAAATACAAGTTGCACTGTGCAATAGTTGTCTGCTCTTGTTAATACGTTGCGGAAAAGCACAAGGGATGATTCTAGCATACTGAGCCTTATGCTATAACCAATGTAGCAGATATTAAAAATAATTCATCTATTGAACATGAACAAATTGTGAAAATAGCAATAAAAAAAACACTGGAAAAAAACTTGATTGAATGGAGTATCTTTTTACTGATCAAAATTAGAACGACCACTCAAAATTTTTAGTTGTGTTTAAAGCAAACAATTTCTTTGGGGTGTGATGCCAAGTTAGTTTGGCAAGAAAGTTATTTTGCCAGTGTGTCTATCACAATGACATACATTTTTGGTAACTTGAGAGTTTTAATACAGTTGAACAATGGACAAAGTAATTTATATCTGGACATTTTTAAGTTTCGTGACTAAAACAGATTAACAATTGCTTGTCGTGTCCCATAACAGCAATAACAGGCTTCATTGGGTTCAAGGAATTTACTCAAGTTCGTGACAATAGGCAAAGTTTACTGTTTGCACAAATGTAGTGAAATATTATATACACAGCAGATTGTATTATCCTTGCATCAATAAATCACAACACAGGGGATCAATTGTAAATCATGTATTATTATACTTGCTATTGTGTAACTAATAATACGCTGCCTTTATGCTGACATTGTATAAGCGCTCAAGGGCTTTTGTTTTCATCTTGGGCAAAATAGTTTGATTCACTAGAGTGGCTGGTTACCGCTGGCATTCTAAGTATCAACGGGTCAACGTATTGCTAACTTGAGAAGTTTATCAACTTTAGTGTCGGACACTCAACCACGAGAAGCTTTGTGCTAGTGTCACATTTGTTAGTTTCCCTTTGCCAGGTGTGCCAGCTGTTATCATCTTGTGTTAGTTAGATAAAAATTTAGTGAGACAGCGATGTATGTGGTAGTCAAGTTCGGAGGTGAGTACTAGCTCTTGTTTCTTTTGTACGTGGTTAGATAATTTAAGACGAAACTCATGGAACTAACTTTTTAAAACCTTTTCTTACTTTGATAATTACAAAGGTTCATATTTCTTGAAATATTGGTTTAGGCGACTGATGTGGTGATATCAATGTGACAATATTAACTTAATGTGTTATATTGATGTAAAACGTAGTTTTAGCTGCGTGTAATTTAATCACATAAGGTATTACCAGTTAGCTATTACAAAAAACAAGTATAAATAAGCGTGGATTAGACATGGTGGTGACTTTCTAATCGTGTACAATAAATTGTAGCCCAAGAAGAGGCAGTGTTTAACCCCGACTGTCGGACAGTTTCACTACTGGATGAGATCAGATGCAAGTGTGGAGTGGAACCATGGAGTATGTCTAACATATCTATACTTCTGCTACTTGATATTGTGACAAACCAACTTAAGTTTTTTGCCAAATTCATAAAGAATATAGTGTATGCTTTAAGTCAAACCCAATATACTGAAGAAGACATAAGTTTTGTCCTCTTTCGATTATGAGTATTTCTTTTGATGGGCACAAAAGGGAACAAGTGTTCATTGATAATTAATTGTTCACAGCTCAGCTGTATTATTGATTTGGTAGTTATTGAACTATTGAACTGTATCTAGTCAGACAGGATGTTCCAATAACTGCACACATTTTTTCTCACCAAATTAACGTCACTAAGATTCAACCACATCATATTCTTTAGTTTCAATTTGGAACATTATATCAAATAGATTAGTACGAATGTCGACATTATTGAATGCGGAAGAACCTGAATTGAATATAGATGATATAAAAATTATTTCAACACGCGTTCCAGAAAAAATTGACACTCAATACTTTCATAAAAATAGACAGCATCGGAATAAACACGGAGAATTGGGATTGAAGTTATAAAACATGATTATCAACACTTACTAAAATAAATGCCGAAATACTCTTCTTTACTCCATACATAGCCATTGCAGAGGTTCAGTCTAGGTTTTAGATTTGAGTTTTGATGTCAATCCTATCAATTTTTGTATATCCAAATATCTTATACCAAATTGATTAGAGCCTAATGATTGGAGGGAAAAAAAATTGGAATCATGGATGAAGGTTTTGCTCATACTAATAATAATAATTAATAATAATAAATTAATAATAATAATAACAATTCGGCCACTCGTTTCTTAATGATTTTTTTAATCGTTGTGGCAACTTGAATACAAAATACATAACCCAATCAAACTTATTCACTATTGTAGCCGATATCGAACTGTCAGATAGGCAGGGAAATCCTAAAGAATTGCGAGAACATTTACATAGCTATGCGAGTGAATTTCTACGAGACAAAGAAGTTTACGTGTTACTTCAAGTAGAAGGTAGGAACCTAGAGCCTTGTTTGATATTGCATTCTTGTAGGCTACAAACATTATTTAGATAAGATTTGAAACTTGTTTATTGCATCCAAATCAAATAAACACCTGTGTATATTTTCCATGCTGCGTTAACTACTAGTGGTTGAAATGTCCTAGCAACTTGAAAATAACAGAAAAAAATTAATCATTCTACTTAACAAATTTTATTGGCAAGTGAATTGCAGTTTGTTACTTAACAATACACCCAGCGTAATCCCCATTTTTAACATGATCTCCTGGAGTTAGTTTTGTTGTGAAAAGTGACTTTTCTATTTTTGATAACAACAATTGTTCCGCAATGTTTAGTTTTTTCACAAATAGCAAAATTTAAAACAGATCGAAAAAAGAGATTATAAGCATTCCATCAATAGCGAGGAAATTCGACACCACAGCTCTTGCGCATGATATAACTAAAGCAGTTTGTCAAAATCAATCAGAATTGCATTGAATATCCGTTACAGGAAATTAGCCATAACTTGAAGCCTTAGATCTTTGCTGCCAATAAGTCACATGCTGTATTGACTGCAAATAACTGCTGCGACAAACATTTTTAAATTTCCGTCACATGACAAAGGAAAGTATTCTAACTAACTTTTTGACAGTACACTTCAAGGGAGACTTTCGCTTAAAATAAACATATAAGATTGCTACTTGACAGTGCTTGTACAAGAATTACATTACACAATAACTTGTTAGTTACTATTTGTAGCTGAAGGAAAAGGTATCAAATATATCCCCCTGACAGAAGACAATGACATTCTTTCCACAGAGTTCTTAGGTAAGCATGCACCATTGTGTTGGTGCCATACAGCTGAATTATTACAGGATATGAAATCATAGAGTTGTACCATGTAGTATATATGACGAATGTATCGCGATGCAATGTGTTTATTGATTTCTGTTGGCAGAACGATTAGAAAGTCGTCAGAACCACAGAGGAGGGCGAAATGGCAAGGGTATGTCAAAAAGAAGCAATAGCAAGTTGCCTCCGTCAGCTACGCTGAAACCCAGAAAGTCACAGTCAAGGGGATCAATTAAATAACTGTATTGTTTTATCAAAACATTGTATGAATGAAAGCTTTTGATTTCACATTATGCAAATAAAATTCTATTGAAATAAATATTTAATTCTAAAACACACATTACTTTCTGCTATTTTGCCTTGTGAAAATTAATAAGCATTTTAATGTAACACTGATGTTTTGGATAATACAGACTGCTCATTTTTAATTTGGACATTCGGCCTCAAATTATTTGTGAATGATATATTTCTCGGAGTTTTCTTTTCTCAAGCACAGCAATAAAGCTAAAATAAAGAATTAATTCATATCAGTTCATGCAAAGCGGGCTGAGCTGTTTTATGATCTTGCATTTTCGTAATTTAATTATTGTTTAACTACAGTGGGGATATACTAAAAAGTTATGATGGCATGACATCTATCAGCAAGTATTTGGTGATTTTGCCAGAGATGATAATATTAACCCTACTTGTTGGTATTTGCGATGAGATCATTCATTGTTTGATCTTTAGAGGTCGACCATATTTTAATTGGTTACACAACTCACTCATAGCAGTTCCTTTTTCTTCAAGCGCAAATGAGTGTTAATTAGCCAATACCAAATTACTAAAAAAAATTATGAATGGTGGTTATTATAATTAGCAATATTTTTCAATGACCGAGTCTAAAAAATTATAAAAACCTCAAAATGCCAACATCAAACTGTTAGTTATAGAGAAAAAAATGGAGACTTTTACAGTATTGGAATCTCATACTAATTTGTTATGATAAACAAATAGGTGTTATAATAACAACAGTAATGAATGTTTTAGCAGAGTGGTTTTTTCTACAGGAGACAACTCTTTCATCCATTTGGGTTGTCACTTTTGAGAAAAATATCTGTGTAGTTCAAGTCATCGGAAACAAGAATGAGTTTTTGGGTTAGAACTCTACCTGGACAGACCTCATTAGCGTTATTCATTTTTTTATTGAATCAGAAAGCTAACAAATAATTTTTCAGCCAAATAGTTCGCAATTAATTATTATTGAGTTATCATGGTTGTTAATTACAACAACAACAACAATGCAAGTCTGGTGATAAATTTTTCATAGTTATAAAACTCTAAAATAAGGTAATCACAATTCTATTTTTAGATATTAACGATGTAACATATGAGGTACACACCGGTGTATACGTAAATGACATATCTAACATAATATGATGAGTAGAAATACTGACTCAGCTAAACGCCTCCAAAAAAAATTAAAATCAGTTGCAATCTTAATTTTCTTGTTGCGTATCGAAAAACGTTTATTTATATCCCAACCCTCCAAAGACACTGAGTTTATATAAAGCTTTCAAAAGCACAGCTCTGTAAAAACTCTTCGGAACAATTCACTTGAAGGACAAGTTGGAGTTGGTCAAAATTACATTACTAAAACTCCTTAAAAGAATTGTGACAATATTAAAACAACACGTTTAACGTAAATAAATATGCAGATTGATTTCCAACAATTTACCAAGTAGGTGTTAAAGTAACACCAGTAGAGAACACTTGTTGGCAGCCAATATTTTTTACATGGAGATTTATTTGTGATGAGTTAGCCAGCTTTACAGGATATTAAAAAAAGTGAGGAAATAAGTGAGATAATGTGCCCAACTGGAAACTTCAGTTTACTCAACTAAAAAATATAGAGAACTAAAATTGAACAAATCGATCATTTCACTCATCTAGTAAAACATTGTCTTTACAACAAGAATGGATCTTACAAACTGCAAACGAGACAGAATATATTACTTGCACACCTCCATAATATGTTTGCGTAAATATCGCTTTTGGGCGAATGACTTTCCGCAATGTGGACACGCGTGGATCTTCCTAGTGTTTGAATGTGTGTGAATGTGACATCGCCAATTAGATCGATCGGCAAACTTCTTTCCGCAAGACTCACATTCAAAAGGTTTCTCCCCTGTATGGGTACGAAGATGTCCTTTCAGTAGAAAAGTTCGGGAGAAAAGGCACCCACATATGTGACATTTGTTTTTCAGTCTCAGGTGAGAGTTCATATGCTCTCCAAACTCCCTTATACTTCCATAGATTCTACGACAGACCTTGCACTTAAATATGCTAGGTCCAGACAATGGAATTGTAAACTGTGACAACTTTTTGTACAACTCTTCATTCGACTCTTTGTCTACATCAATCAAGGGATGATCTTCAAGTATTTGTCTCATTTCATCGGTCTGATTAGCCATCCACGGAGATGTACTTGTACTTGGGGAGGAGTAAGAAAGACTACGCTCTAGCAACGGAGTGTGATTTGGAGATGAAATCGTGCTTGCAGTAGAAAGATTTGGCATAGACACACTTTTGGATTTAGATGCTAGCGTCGGGGTATTGAGCAACATGTACGAGTCATAGGTCAAATCTCCGGCAGACAAAATGCTTTCGCCTATCTCTGATTCAGTTGCGAGGAATACAGAAGGATTATTAGTGATATCCAAATTAACACTGTCTACTTCGACTCCATCACACAGCATCTCATACCTCGTAATAATTGAAATACTACTCTCCGACTTTACGACACCTTTCTGACTCTACAATTTATGGCACAACTCGGAATTAACATTATTGTATGATGTTGTTGTATAACATTGTAGTATGATGGACGACTAAGTTGTGTGGCTTACATTTCAAAGCACGCATTTACAAATCACCTGAACTCTTGCCCCTGTACGATAATTTAAACCTTAGCAAGCAGTGAAAACTTTGCCAAATAATATAATTTACCCATTAAAAACTCAAGCAAACTTGTAGGTTTTTTTTTTACAGCTAGAGGTTTCTTACTAATCACTGATCATGAATATTAATACCACATCCATGGAAAAAATACATTGTTTTTGTTATTATTATAACAAATCTTCATATTTATAAAAGTTATCATTCAACTTTTAATTTTATATCCAACAATCTTTCATTCAGTTGGAGCACATATTGTCTATTGATCAGTTGTGTCTGAAAGGTGTCTAATGTATGTATGTATGCATTTAGATATGTACATGTATAGATGTATATATTTTCATTATAATATTTCACATAGAAAAAGGTGTCAAAACAAAAATAGAAGTAATAAATAAAATAGGGCCAATCATTTTTGGTTTATAAATTTATATGTTCAAATCTTTTTATATCTTCTTATAGTGTCTCTGACAGCTTCAGTTTAGGGAGATAACTCCTACCAAGTCCCTAGTCAGATAATTTCAAAATACTTCACACTGTTTTAACATGGTTCATATCATTTCTCAAGCATTGATGCAGTGTGAACTTTCCTGTACTGTCGGAATTATTTCCAAAGCGTCTGGAGGATTAGCACAGCAACTTGATAAAATTGCAAACATCCTTCGATGGTTGGACAGGAAAAAAGTCTTATCACATAATACTTCATATCAGGCAAGTGCAATATTAATTGACTCAAGCACCCAGCTCTTCACGTGTTGTGATACAGTTCATGACTCTATTTACTGTATTCTTTGATTAACCTTGAGCCTAAACATAGCAACCAAATTATATCAAGAGCATTTAATTTAAAAGATTTTGAATGTTTTGTTGTTAAGAGCCATTATAATTGTAGGCGCTATGTGTATATTGGTAGATGCTATGTTATACTCTGTGCGACTCCATCAGGAAAAGTATGAAAAATTTTACAACGCACAGTGTGGCAATCTACAAACCTGAAAACTTGGGATGTTGCTAGTGCATGTGCTCAAACTAGAAACAGGAGTCGGCTCCCTCTGATTCTGTTGAGTATGGACTTTTTTAATGGACAAGCCAGATCTAGTTGTCATCACATCAGGTCCACACCAACGGTGATCTGCATACAACAATACTATTTTCTCTTATACACAACAAATGTTATAAAATTAATAACTACTATTATTACAAAAACTGACAACATTCTCAGACACCACTATTAATTACAACAGTTTAGCCTAATTGCTTTTTATACACTTATAAAGGCTTGAAATAAATATGTTATCAATTATTATTGTAAACCAATGGATAGAAAGTGTATAAAACTTTTGTCTTGAAGCACTTGTCTCTGGTTTTCTCCAAGTGAACACAGCTCTAATCATTGTTGGGACAGCTGGAGTCTTTTTCCCTTGTGTAAGCAGGAGATAAGTCTTGTCACAATGCTGCCTCACTTGGTGTGGACAATTGACAAGTGAATTAGACTAGTGCACACCACATTCCTTCTCAGCCAATAGATGGAAGATGCCAACCCTTGCTAGATTGAGGCGACTGCGGTAATTTACCTATCAGCCTCACCCTCTGTACCTGGATAGCGGTACTCCCTGAGAAGCTGAACACAGGTACTATTATTTATTTATACAAATTAGTGGAGATGACTATGACCTTTCCCCTACCTGTCTCACTCTAAACACCTGGTTGGCAGAGTTCTCCCAATATCTGGTCACGGACGTGTCTAGTTGCTCGTGCAACTAAGGGGAGGTGACTATGACGGGAAGCTTATCTGTGTCAGCGCAATTGTGTGGCTAGCAAGACTCTCTCTAGAGCTGGGCACAGATTTCAATAACTAACAGGGTAGCCATGTGAGTGCATTGACACCACTCTTACTAACACAGAAAGCAAGTCCTGCATGTTGAGAGCATTAAGATCAACTGACATTATTGTCTGTGATACAGGCTATTTATACTAGCATAGCGCACTGATTGATATTTGATTAGTCACGTATACAATAGTTATGACTGACCAATAGGAACGCACCTGGCTATTGCTAAGGCCAGAATAAAATACAGAGAAATTACTAAAAAATTGCCAAGACATAATAGAGTAAAACAAATAATATAATATTATTTCTTACGTAATGAGGAATCCAATGAATATAATATGCATATAAAAACAATAAAAAAGTATATTATTTGATAGACGTTTCGCTGATTTTAGAAGTAATTTTTATTCAAGTTGGCATTTTTTATCCTAAAATAATTGGTTCCAGGATGTTGCTGGCATATATTAAGTAAGTGAAGATAGGGCAGCTCTTCTTTTTTCTGTGATGTAATGCTTATAATTTTCCTGTTGATAATTGTTGGTTATTAATTCATTTGCTTATTTTGTTTGCATGAAATTTACGCTGCGCTGTTCTCACTTGAGCTAATCGGTTGAAACTGCTTCATTTTTATAGGTTAGTTTCCTTTCCGGGTCAAGAGCACTTATTCTCGAATACTGTTTTGGATGTGCCAAAATTTATACTGTCATTCAGTGATCATAGAATATCATTAGGAGTTTTGAATCGCTAACTGACTACTGGCGCACCATCAGCATCGCAACAATACTGTGGTTAGCTGTGATATGTGTCCAGCAATCTTTCAAAGCAGAAAACAACAACAAGCGTGCTCACAAGTCGTTGCATTTTCGTGATGCCTCAACGCAAACTGAGGCAAAACTTTGGTGGCTCATAACGTTAAACAGTTTCGTTTTCAAAGCGTATGAACAGATTTGAAATAGTTTAGACGATTTGCAAAGCGTCTTTTACATGGGAAATAATTGGGTAATCGTAGTAAAATAGCCCAAAAAACTATGTTTAAAAATAGGCTTGTTGGTTATAATAAATAAAATGTCGGCCTTAGCAGTCGCGTGATTCGTGCAATAAAGCTGTACTTCCTGTCTAACAATCTTAAACTTTGCACAGCGCATAGTCGTTTTGCAAATAATTCAGACGGTTTAGAAATGATTCAGATGATTTAAAAAATTACAAACCGTATGAATGTTTTAGAAAGAGTATGAACTATTTACATACTATATAAACAATTTTTAAATAGTCTGAACTGTTTTAAAATAATCTAAACTATTCTGAAATAGTTGCGGAGGTTTGCAAAGCACATGGCTTTCAAACCAAAGCTGTGTGACTTTACCAACATAAACGTACATCAATAGACATGGAGCGAATTAATTAACTGTATAAAACTGTTCTTAAATATAATCTATAAAATTGATTTTTTACATTTATAATTAGGTTGTATATAATATTTAAAATGTTATTATAAAACAAAGAATATTTAATAAACAAAAACTAGTTCTCATACATTCAGAGAAAATTCAACTGTTCAGTGTTTAGTAAAACATTATCAATCGTAAATGGACAAGGAGATCTATGATCAATAGAGAAAAACAGAAAATCAGCTCGGAATTTTCAAAGCGTATGAACGATTTCACAAAGCGTTCAGATGATTTGTAAAACTACAGACTATTTCAAAAACGTTCAAACGGTTTGGATATCATTCAGATGTTTTAAAACGCAAAACACAAAACGTTCTGAGCCACCTTACAAATCAGCCACACAGCAGAGAGGATAGAGCCTCTACCCTTACTCGCCATAGCAGGCAGTCAGCCCGGGCGACGTTGGAGGGCGGCCCCAGAAAACATCAATCCTGCACCCATTCCTTCAGTAAAATCAAGAGTGGAGTGGTCAGCCTGTAGAGGAACGCAACTATGAACAATCTGTAACAGGTGCTATGTGGAGACAATTCCCTTACGATCAACTTACTATGTGTTTGCAATCATCTATCTATTATTACTATCATGCATGACTGGATATCTTTTGTCTGATATTTCCACACTTGGTGTAACCTATTCCTTGACAGTATAAATACTGGCCCAGTATCTTTAGTAGCCAGAGTTGTTTTGACTGTATTTAGGAGAAGATTAAGTTCTTTGAACAAATACACTATTCATACACCTCTCAACCTCACTCTCTCTCTGTATTAGATAAGCAGACAATAGAGTGGAGTCAGCCATTCAATCTGTTGAATAAGCACAATAGAGCCATTCCTGAGGGTGGACTCGACAGTAGTGGAATAGGCAGCGGAGGCCACCTCTTCCAGCTTGTCAAGCAACAGACAAAGACGATCAGTAGTCAGCCTATGCCAGTTATGCTAAGGAACTGCTGCTGATCAGACCTGTCCACTGCACATTGCTGGCAAGAGACGGCGGACTGTAGCCTGAGGGTCGAAACGATCAGGGTAGTAAGTACGGTGGCGCTACCTATGGTGTGTCCTGTGAGAGGCCTCCACAAATTCCTGCACAAACCCTCGAAATCCATTCATTCAAGGCTTCAAGACCAGGACGAATTCGATTGACGACTTTTGTTCATATTTCTTTTGATTATTTAGTTACTGCAATAGTAATCAAGTTGTTGAATAATAATTATTTATACTTCCTTATTTATGACTACTTATCATTCATTATTATTATTATTAGAACAACAAAAACTGATGGTGATGATGATCATCATGATGATGACCAGGAATGATGATGATGATTATTATTATTATTATTAATAATAATTATTACTTACTACTACTACTACTACTACTATTATTATTACTACCACTACCAACTATTACTCCTGCTATTGCTTCTACTAACTATTACTACTACTACCACTGCTACTATCATATTATTACTACCCTATTATTACTTTTAATAATAATTATTACATAATAATAATAATTGATGATGATGATCACCGCTGTGTTGTTATTATTCGGCTACTACAAAAAATAAATCATCATACCACACTTCATGTCACGGTGTAGCAAGGGCTCGCTATTTCTCTGAGTGTAGAGCAAATTAAGGAAACATTTGGGCATGATAACGGTTTTTACTAAAAGGAATTGTTACAGCAGTAATACTAAATTCCATTCATCAATGAAATGCCAACCAATGAAGCGCATTTATTTCTACATTGCCGCGTCTGCTATTACCGGGTCCATTATTGATGCATTCAAATCACAGACAGCGATATCAGCGATTATCAATTTACTCACTATAGTTCTATAACCAAGCAAACGGAAACAATTTTGTATTATAGCCCAAAGTATGACTAATATGTACCCCTTTATATATTATCATGATATTGAGAATCTTTTCTACCACTCAAATATCGTTTTTTCTTCGGACTACAAAAAGGTGTGACAAATTCTGTTGTGTCCCTGTGGTCCCTGCTCCACTCTCTCACAACAACAACATCATCATCTTTGTTCTGTTATATTTATCACGAAGAAAATCGTTAGTTTTAGTTTTATTTAGAACACATGTATTATTGAACATAGTCATTGTAATACGTGCATTATACTTACTAAATATATGTGCTAAAATGAAACTTACTACTACTACTTCTACTACTAACTCTCTACTACTACTACTACTACTACTACTACTACTACTACTACTACTACTACTACTACTACTACTACTACTACTACTACTACTACTACTACTACTACTACTACTACTACTACTACTACTACTACTACTACTACTACTACTACTACTACTACTACTACTACTACTACTACTACTACTACTACTACTACTACTACTACTACTACTACTACTACTACTACTACTACTACTACTACTACTACTACTACTACTACTACTACTACTACTACTACTACTACTACTACTACTACTACTACTACTACTACTACTACTACTACTACTACTACTACTACTACTACTACTACTACTACTACTACTACTACTACTACTACTACTACTACTACTACTACTACTACTACTACTACTACTACTACTACTACTACTACTACTACTACTACTACTACTACTACTACTACTACTACTACTACTACTACTACTACTACTACTACTACTACTACTACTACTACTACTACTACTACTACTACTACTACTACTACTACTACTACTACTACTACTACTACTACTACTACTACTACTACTACTACTACTACTACTACTACTACTACTACTACTACTACTACTACTACTACTACTACTACTACTACTACTACTACTACTACTACTACTACTACTACTACTACTACTACTACTACTACTACTACTACTACTACTACTACTACTACTACTACTACTACTACTACTACTACTACTACTACTACTACTACTACTACTACTACTACTACTACTACTACTACTACTACTACTACTACTACTACTACTACTACTACTACTACTACTACTACTACTACTACTACTACTACTACTACTACTACTACTACTACTACTACTACTACTACTACTACTACTACTACTACTACTACTACTACTACTACTACTACTACTACTACTACTACTACTACTACTACTACTACTACTACTACTACTACTACTACTACTACTACTACTACTACTACTACTACTACTACTACTACTACTACTACTACTACTACTACTACTACTACTACTACTACTACTACTACTACTACTACTACTACTACTACTACTACTACTACTACTACTACTACTACTACTACTACTACTACTACTACTACTACTACTACTACTACTACTACTACTACTACTACTACTACTACTACTACTACTACTACTACTACTACTACTACTACTACTACTACTACTACTACTACTACTACTACTACTACTACTACTACTACTACTACTACTACTACTACTACTACTACTACTACTACTACTACTACTACTACTACTACTACTACTACTACTACTACTACTACTACTACTACTACTACTACTACTACTACTACTACTACTACTACTACTACTACTACTACTACTACTACTACTACTACTACTACTACTACTACTACTACTACTACTACTACTACTACTACTACTACTACTACTACTACTACTACTACTACTACTACTACTACTACTACTACTACTACTACTACTACTACTACTACTACTACTACTACTACTACTACTACTACTACTACTACTACTACTACTACTACTACTACTACTACTACTACTACTACTACTACTACTACTACTACTACTACTACTACTACTACTACTACTACTACTACTACTACTACTACTACTACTACTACTACTACTACTACTACTACTACTACTACTACTACTACTACTACTACTACTACTACTACTACTACTACTACTACTACTACTACTACTACTACTACTACTACTACTACTACTACTACTACTACTACTACTACTACTACTACTACTACTACTACTACTACTACTACTACTACTACTACTACTACTACTACTACTACTACTACTACTACTACTACTACTACTACTACTACTACTACTACTACTACTACTACTACTACTACTACTACTACTACTACTACTACTACTACTACTACTACTACTACTACTACTACTACTACTACTACTACTACTACTACTACTACTACTACTACTACTACTACTACTACTACTACTACTACTACTACTACTACTACTACTACTACTACTACTACTACTACTACTACTACTACTACTACTACTACTACTACTACTACTACTACTACTACTACTACTACTACTACTACTACTACTACTACTACTACTACTACTACTACTACTACTACTACTACTACTACTACTACTACTACTACTACTACTACTACTACTACTACTACTACTACTACTACTACTACTACTACTACTACTACTACTACTACTACTACTACTACTACTACTACTACTACTACTACTACTACTACTACTACTACTACTACTACTACTACTACTACTACTACTACTACTACTACTACTACTACTACTACTACTACTACTACTACTACTACTACTACTACTACTACTACTACTACTACTACTACTACTACTACTACTACTACTACTACTACTACTACTACTACTACTACTACTACTACTACTACTACTACTACTACTACTACTACTACTACTACTACTACTACTACTACTACTACTACTACTACTACTACTACTACTACTACTACTACTACTACTACTACTACTACTACTACTACTACTACTACTACTACTACTACTACTACTACTACTACTACTACTACTACTACTACTACTACTACTACTACTACTACTACTACTACTACTACTACTACTACTACTACTACTACTACTACTACTACTACTACTACTACTACTACTACTACTACTACTACTACTACTACTACTACTACTACTACTACTACTACTACTACTACTACTACTACTACTACTACTACTACTACTACTACTACTACTACTACTACTACTACTACTACTACTACTACTACTACTACTACTACTACTACTACTACTACTACTACTACTACTACTACTACTACTACTACTACTACTACTACTACTACTACTACTACTACTACTACTACTACTACTACTACTACTACTACTACTACTACTACTACTACTACTACTACTACTACTACTACTACTACTACTACTACTACTACTACTACTACTACTACTACTACTACTACTACTACTACTACTACTACTACTACTACTACTACTACTACTACTACTACTACTACTACTACTACTACTACTACTACTACTACTACTACTACTACTACTACTACTACTACTACTACTACTACTACTACTACTACTACTACTACTACTACTACTACTACTACTACTACTACTACTACTACTACTACTACTACTACTACTACTACTACTACTACTACTACTACTACTACTACTACTACTACTACTACTACTACTACTACTACTACTACTACTACTACTACTACTACTACTACTACTACTACTACTACTACTACTACTACTACTACTACTACTACTACTACTACTACTACTACTACTACTACTACTACTACTACTACTACTACTACTACTACTACTACTACTACTACTACTACTACTACTACTACTACTACTACTACTACTACTACTACTACTACTACTACTACTACTACTACTACTACTACTACTACTACTACTACTACTACTACTACTACTACTACTACTACTACTACTACTACTACTACTACTACTACTACTACTACTACTACTACTACTACTACTACTACTACTACTACTACTACTACTACTACTACTACTACTACTACTACTACTACTACTACTACTACTACTACTACTACTACTACTACTACTACTACTACTACTACTACTACTACTACTACTACTACTACTACTACTACTACTACTACTACTACTACTACTACTACTACTACTACTACTACTACTACTACTACTACTACTACTACTACTACTACTACTACTACTACTACTACTACTACTACTACTACTACTACTACTACTACTACTACTACTACTACTACTACTACTACTACTACTACTACTACTACTACTACTACTACTACTACTACTACTACTACTACTACTACTACTACTACTACTACTACTACTACTACTACTACTACTACTACTACTACTACTACTACTACTACTACTACTACTACTACTACTACTACTACTACTACTACTACTACTACTACTACTACTACTACTACTACTACTACTACTACTACTACTACTACTACTACTACTACTACTACTACTACTACTACTACTACTACTACTACTACTACTACTACTACTACTACTACTACTACTACTACTACTACTACTACTACTACTACTACTACTACTACTACTACTACTACTACTACTACTACTACTACTACTACTACTACTACTACTACTACTACTACTACTACTACTACTACTACTACTACTACTACTACTACTACAACTTCTAGTTCTTATGATGATGATGCTGCTGCTACTTACTAACTACTACTACTACTAATAATCATTATTGCTATTACAATTATTATTATTACTTATTATTATATTATTATTATTACTAACTAATTTAATTATTATTGTTATATAATACGTGGATAATAATGTAGCTATTGGATTAGTAAAGGTTAAGGTAGCTAACTAAAGGATTGTGGATAGCTCGAGGAGATCAGATTAGGAAGCTGGGGAGACACTTTTGGAGTGACCACACAGGGTGGTGGTTGTGCTGTGCTGGAGCTGCTCTATATATACCTAGTGAGTGAGACAACATGGCGTCGTAGGCAAAAGGAAAGGAGGATTGTCGTATACTATTGTGCAGGAATTTGTGGTGGCCTCTTACAGGACACACCATAGGTAGCACTACCTGCACTTACTACCCTGACCGTTTCGACCCTCAGGCTACAGTCCGCCATCTCTTGCCAGCAATCCGCAGTGGACAGGTCTGATCAGCAGCAGTTCCTTAGCATGACTGGCATAGGCTGACTACTGATCATCTTTGTCTGTTGCTGGACAAGCTGGAAGAGGTGGCCTCCACCGCCTATTCCACTACTGTCGAGTCCACCCTGCAAGAATGGCTCTATTGTGCTTATTCAACTGATTGAATGGCTGACTCCACTCTATTGTCTGCGTATCTAATACAGAGAGAGAGAGAGTGAGGTTGAGAGGTGTATGAATAGTGTATTTGTTTAAAGAACTTAATCTTCTCCTAAATACAGTCGAAGCAACTCTAGCTACTAAAGATACTGCGCCAGTATTTCTACTGTCAAGGAATAGGTTACACCAAGTATGAAAACATCAGACAAAAGATATCCAGTCATGCATGATAGTAATAATAGATAGATGATTGCAAACACATAGTAATTGTCTCCACATAGCACCTGTTACAGAGTTCGTAGTTGCGTTTCTCTACACTATTGTGTTTCATCATCTTCTTGTGAAGGGAGTATTGAAGAGTTTGTGGTGATAGTGAAGTCCGGTGTGTTTTTATTATTTATCAACGCCGTTGTTATAGGACTGGTGCCAGTTGGTGGTGAAAATGAGTGTTTATTATCTGTTAATGGTGGTGCATGACAACGGTTGTCGTTGAAGGATATAGTAAAGGCTATTTGCTGTTATAAGATTTGTAAAGGAGTTGGCATTTACCAGTTTTTAAGGTCAGTGTTGCCCAACACTTCAGGTTAGGCCTTAGGATTTGATTTTAATGATTTTCCCAAGTTAGTTATCAATCCTGATGACACTTGTGGTTCATGAAAGGCATGGTTACATGAATTTGAGCTTAGTGTGGAAATGGTTCCCTTTAACCTAGGGAAGGAAACAGTAAATATGGGAAAACAAGATGTTTTCAAGGGGAGAATGAAACTGCTGGCTTTATTGCATGCCATTGGTCAAGGGGGTAGAGATGCTCTAGAGTTTTTTGGATTTGATATGAGAAGTGAGGTAAGTTGTTATGAACAGGCGATGGCTCATTTAGAAAATGTTTACGGTTCCGAGGAAACAGTTTATGTGAAAACATTCAAGTTTGTCACTGTTAATCAGGCTGTGGGGGAGCATGAAAATGATTATCTGCTACGTGTTTAAAAAATTAGTAGGTCACTAAATTTTGGAAACAATGATAATGTTAAGCAAGAATTTGCATTAGCTTTAAGCTGTGATTGGTTTGAGAGAATCTTCACTGCGTATTCAGCTGATGCAGCAAGGTAATTTGAACTGGAAAGGACTGAATGACACTCTGAGAGCAAGGAAATTGGCTCTAGATTAAGAGAACATCATGGAGCTGTGTAAATCAAATCAGTTAAACTCCACACCGGTAACTGATATAGCGTAGCATTGACGTAGCATTTGCAATGGTCAATCTTCTGCGAAATGTGGTAGATATGCTGAGAAATATGCAGGAAAGAAAAGGTGAGGCTAGCCACAGCTGTGATGATTATAGGTCTGCTCATGGTAGAGATTATAGGTGTACTAAGCATTTTAACAATGAAAGGTTCATGCCTGAATGGAGTAGAAAGGACTCTAGTAGGAGCAGGGTTGAAAGTGATAGAAAAAATGAGTCCAAGTACAGAGATTATTTGGCTTTCCATGATGCTAAAGAGTGTTTTTGTTGTGGCAGAGATGGTCACCAAGTAAGATTTTGTCGAGCTGTACACTGCTGGGTTTGAGATGGTTGGGGTCATACTTTCCAGGACTGCCCTTATAAAAGGTATAAACATACTGATAGTCATAGTTATTGAGGCAGTAGTAGTGAAGAGAGTTGTGCCAGTGAAATGAGTAAGGTTCACATAGGTCATGTGAGGTTTGCTGATTCTGAAGAGCCGTCTTATGAGGCCCAGAATATAGAGGCCCCTGCACTTCTGTGAGAGGTTTATCTCTTCCGGAAAACAAGTATGAGGAGGTTGAGGAGCCGCCTGTGGCCCAACCTGCAAGTGTGCCAGAGCTGGGGATGCTTACTGCACCCTTAAAGCACCGAACAGACCTACCCACTCCTGTAGAGGAAAACCAGGAGGTAGTTGCTGAGCAGTCACTTGTGACCCGGCAACAGCTCACCTCCGAGGCTGTTCAGCGTCATAACTCCGGTGAGAATATGGAATGTGTTACTCACTCCGGTGAGGTGGATTGTGCTGCTCACTTAAGTGAGGTTCTGGTAGGCGAAGGTGAGAGTCAATCAAGTGACTCAGATCCAAAGCCAGGTGGGGGTGAAGGCCAATTGTGTGGTCCTGACCCAAAGCCAGATGATGATGGATGTGTTACTCGCTCTGGTGAGGTGGATAGTGCTGCTCACATAAGTGAGATTTTGGTAGGTGAAAGTGACGGTCAATCAAGTGACTTGGATCCAAAGCCAGGTGGAGGTGAAGGCCAATTTTTTGGTATTGACCCAAAGCCAGATGATGAAGGTGGATGTGTTCCTCGCTCCTGTGAGGTGGATAGTGCTGCTCACATAAATGAGATTCTGGTAGAAGGTGAGAGTCAATCAGGTGACTCAGATCCAAAGCCTGGTGGAGGTGAAGGTCAATTACGTGGTCCTGACCAGAAGCTAGATGATGAAGGTGGAACACCTTCGAGTGCGCGGTTCGGCGTATGCTGATGATGATGTTCCACCTCTGAAGCTAGCCGTAACTGTTGGTCTTGTGTACAGTACTAGCTTAGGAAAAAAGGATATGTTATATACGTGCATCATGTAGCTATTGGATTAGTAAAGGTTAAGGGTAGCTAAAGGATTGTGGATAGCTCGACGAGATTAGGAAGCTGGGGAGACACTTTGGTAGTGACCACACTGGGTGATGGTGGTTGTGTTGTGCTGGAGCTGCTATATATATACCTAGTGTTTGATACAACAATTATTATCATTATTATTTGTTATAATATTTACATTATTAGGTTTTTTCAAGCCACTGGCTATTGTTAATAAATCAAAATCGTTATCATCATTGTTGATAAATAATTGATGATTATTATAATAATAATAGTTATTAATAATAACAATGATATTCATTATTATTATTATTATTGGTTGATAGATTATTAAAGAATGGCTCCGGCCATTTCCATATTTATCTGATATGTCATTGATATGTCCTTATGAGGTGCTTCAAATACCAACTTTGTCAAAATTCAACTTATTTCTATGTTTTTTTAACAACATTAATAACAAGCATGTTGTGAGTGTTGTCTCCCCTTCGAAATCTTTTGGGAAAACATATTACGTTCGCAAGTGTTTTAGCGACCGGCTAAACTTTTGTTTTTACTACTAGCCACAATGTGCCGCTACTAGTTATATCAATCAATGAGCCAGGTCACTTGTACTATTATTTATCAACGATATACTGTCGTTGCTGTTATGCTTCAGCGATTTTGGTGATCCAAACAAAAGTCTAGCGTTTGCTAAGTTCGCTAAAACACTTGCGTACGTCATAGGTTTTCCCAAAAGATTTCAAAGGGGAGACAACACTCACAACATGCTTGTTATTAATGTTGTTAAGAAAACAGAAATAAATTGAATTTTGACAAAGTTGGTATTTGGAGCACCTCATAAGGACATATCAATGACATATCAGATAAATATAGAGATGGCCGGAGCCATTCTTTAATTATTACTATTATCAATCATTTTATTTTTCTTTATTGATTATTATTATAATATTTTTTTACAAATTACTTTTATTATAATTATTATTATTTTTTCTTTTAACAATGTACCGGATGACCTGGATGTCGACTTACGCTAGTACCTGGGGACTTGGCCCAATCAGAATTGTAATGTGTTGCTGGAGTTTTAAGTATTCAGAGAAATCTCAATCTCAACCACATTTACTTGTTTGCAGTCCTTGATTGTTAATTGATGAGTTAATTGATGAATGCTACTCTGCTCATTAACTTAACCCGACATTACCTTTGCTTTATAGATCTTATGAACGTGCGCACGCATATACATGGATTCTTATTTGTAGTGAACAAACAAGTTGTAGTGTTGGTATAATGTATGGCATGAAGGCATAAAATATAATACAATAATAAATGGCTTTTATCTACTTATATACCCTAGGCCACACCCCTTTACAGTGGGTGGGCCTTTACATGAAGATGGAAAAGAGGGCAACTCCAATTAGTTAACATGGATAGATAATTCCAAGGCTTGATAAGTTGATAATGTTATACTGTTTGTATCATCCTCCCTTCCAGCTGTTTGCTGGCCGTTAAACAGCTTTTGCATAGTGTCAAGGGTGGAGATCTTGTGTCTCATTGCATCGGTCTCTGCTTCTAGTGGAGATGCCATTTGCCTAAGCTCGGCAGCCATAGACGTTTTACTATGGATCTGGCTTCTCAGCTCCCTAATTCTAGCTGTATCGCTAGGGTATACTGGAGTTTGCGTAGTTGTAGATATTATATTTCGAAATGGTATAATGGGCGTTGCAGTCTCTTGGGTTTTGCCGCTTAATGTATTGGTAGGTGTCACCTTTCTTTTTACTGAGGTATCAACTTCAGCTTGAGGGGTGTTGGCACTTGGAGTTGTTCTCTTTTTTACTGGAGTTGTAATTCTTATAATTCTTACCCACTGCTGGTAGCGGTGCTGTCCGCTTGTACTCTTCCTTTATGCTGCTTGATTGCATTGGTGACCAATTTTATATTTCAGGGTATTATTGAATGCTGATGTTGCATCGTCAACTCTAACCCTTTTTTATTCAAGTTACTACAAGTATTCATTATTTTTTAGATTAGGACTCAATAGCCCTGGTATGCTTAGGTTTGCATATAATGGATCGGGACGGGTGTTGGTTTCAGCGTTTAGTCGTAGATTCTCCTCTTTAGCAGGCACTGATGGATTGTGTACACCACCCTACCTAAAAGCTTGCAACTGGTCCTCTGATATCGCTATAGAAGATCGCTGCGGACATCATACATTTGGTTCTCTCATAGTGCAAAGTCAACGGCTTGCTAATGAGATCAAAAATAAATTGGGTCAGTAAACTAGGTCAGTTTGTTCATGAGATTTCAGAGTATGTTGGAATGGTTTCCAATGGGGACTGGTCGTTGTCTTTCTCAAAAGTAATTTGATTATGGACTCTTTGCAAACCACACTAGCACTTCTAAATATGTATGAAATGTTGATTCGTTTTAAATTTTATAAATTATACTCTTCAAGCCAGTTGGATTAAATATTTAAAGTTAAAACGATTACTTCAAAATAATACTTATATCAGAACACTTTGTGTTTTGCATTTTAAAACGTCTAAACGATTTCCAAACCGTTTGAACGCTTTTGAAATAGTCTGAAGTTTTACAAATCTTCTGAACGCTTTGTGAAATCGTTCATGGACTTTGAAAATCTGAGCCGATTTGCTGGTTCGCTCTATTGATCATAGATCTATAGTCCATTTATGATTGATAATGTTTTTACTAAACACCGAACAGTCAAATTTTCTGTAAATAGAAAAATTGTTTTCATTGATTAAACATTATTTGTTTTATATTATTTTAAATAATATATACAACCTAATTATAAAAAATTAATTTTAGAGATTATATTCAACAACAGTTTTATACAGTTAATTAAATTGCTCTATGTCCATTGATCTACGTCTATGTTGGTATGGTTGCATAGAGGCTGTAAATAGAATGGTGATGATCGCTTTTGGTTCGAAGGCCATGTGCTCTGCAAACTTTTCCAACTATTTTAAAATAGTTTAGACTATTTTAAAACAGTTCAGACTTCTTCAAAATAGTTCATACGGTTTTTAAATACTTCATACTCTGTCTAAAGCGTTCATACGGTCTGTAGTTTTCTAAATCATCTGAATCATTTCTAAACGGTCTGAATTATTTGCAAATCAACTATACGGTTTGCAAAATTTACGATTGTTAAACAGGAAATACAGTTTTGTAGCAGGAATCCCGCAACTGCGAAGGCCGACAATTTATTTATTATAACCAACAAGCTCGTTTTTAAACATAGTTTTTTATGCTATTTACTACAATTACCCAATTATTTTCAATGTAAAAGATGCTTTACAAACCGTCTAGACTATTTCAAATCCGTTCATTCGCTTTGAAAGCAAAATCGCTTAACGTTATGAGCCACCATAAACTTACTACAAAATTTTTTGTTATGAGAAAAAAATTAACTCATTTTACAGCTTTAGAAGTTCTTACTAGGCGTTATTTTTTACTGAAAACAGTCGTATGTGGACATATATTACAGTTGTTTTAGCAGAGTTGCCTTTCCTACAGCAAAAGTCTCAGTTATTTCCCAAAATAAGACAACTCCAATTTTTTTCTAGGTCAAGTTATTTTGTTCTCTGAAGTATAAGCAAGTCCTTGCATTGGTATTCTTACAGCACAGCCTCTATTGTTGTCTGATTCCTAACATCTCTCTCTTGTCTGTAGGAGGTAAAGTTGAGGGAGAGAGGATCGCCTACATCACCCCGAATGATAGCACAAATCTGATTACCAAATGGGCAATATGGTTAAATGGTGCTATAGCGGTCCCCTTGTGCTCTGCACATCCATTAGTGGAAAAACAGTACTTTGTTGACGATTCTCAGGCTAAACTAGTGATAGGTAAATGCTTTCCTAGGCTGATCGCCAAATAATAATAAACTGCAGTTATGAATTTTCGATTTAAGCTTTAAAAACTGCTAGATATTTGCACTAGTTATTGAAGTCTGTGGTTGGTTCTTAGGCACAGAGAGCTACGCTGATGAAATTTTACAGTTATCAAAGGGCAACTCCAATTCACCATTGGTGATACCAGAGGTGGGTAGTGTTCCACATAGTTAACAAGCAATGCCTGTTTTTTATGGTTTGACACAATTTGTTCCAACCGGGGGCACGGTTGATGTTGATTACTGAAATTCAACTGATTAGTACAGAAAGAAAATCAACAGAAATGGGATTATTGTGAGTTCAGACTCGACTCAGTTGGTCGCTGACATGGTGTTTGTAGTGTTGTTAGTCAGCACATGTGATTGAATGATACTCCATGTTCTTTTTATGGTACTCAGTTCAAGTTTTGACTACAACCAGGACTTTCTTTCAAAAATCGCCGGTGATGCTGACATTTTCATCGTAGGATCTCTCACTTGCCACTGTCATTGTACCTCCTTGTTAATTATATACATGAAATCATATTGTAGTGTACAGTTGTCCAGCTTAGCGATAGTGAGCTTTCAGCTGTGCAATATCTTGGGGAAGAGAAAGCAAATTCAGGGACTAAAGCTCTAATCATATACACTAGCGGTACCACAGGCCGCCCCAAGGTGACATCATATTACAAACTGTCTTTTTATTATTATTATTATTATCAATTAATTATTTATTTTAATAATTTGTTTATTATTTTTCTCATATATAGCTTACTGCTATTGTATATGTAGGGAGTTGTGCTCTCTCATGGGAACATAAATGCTACAGCCAGTGCTATGATCAAGTACTGGGAATGGACAAAAGATGACGTATCACTGAATGTGTTACCACTACATCATATTCATGGACTTATCAATGCCTTGCATGTCCCTCTCTCTGTTGGTGCTAAATGTGTCATGCTTCCTAGATTTAACGCTGCTGAGGTACATGTCATTTGTTATGACCTTCTAACCTCTGCTAAGGCGATATCAGAGGAATTCAAACTCCTGGTATTTTTTATAGTTCAAAATCTGATGCTATGCTACTGGCTATTTTCAGAATGCCAGTGCTCTTAAATATAATAGAATAAGTATTTTAACTTAATTCGCTCAATAGCAATTGTTTCTAAATGATGAAAATTTATTGGTGAAAATTATTCCATGCTAAATCTTTTTTAATTATTAGGGCTTCACACCATTGGCACTAATAGGGTTGAATGTAAAGCGTAAAGTGTAAGCGTAAAGCGGTAGAAGTAAGCGTCGGTTTTTTTGTGGAATATCATCATATCTCAGTTACTGTTGTTCAAGAACGGAGACCTTCAGGTTTTGTTGTGGAGTTGTCCCCCTTTTTGTAAAACAACTCCACTACTGCTGTACTATCAGATGTTTATTAGGAATGCAACCTTTCCAAAATATGTTAAATCATTCTCAGATTCTAGTTTATATTCTGAGAGTAGTTACTAAGAGTATTCGCGACCTGTTCGTTGAACAAAGTACAAAAAATAATAGGTGTTCGTAATTCATTACGTCGTGTATGCAACGGAACATTAGTTTAGAACAACGTAAATGTTATAGTTCACCAAACAAATCATAAAGAAGATAACTCCCAATTTTCAAAATAATTAAGAAAATGATAAAATTTGAACTGCAGTAAACTGTAATAGTTTGTAAAGCTACCCTTCAATTTAATAAACTTTGAATGGTTGCAATGATTTTGAATTATTTTTCAAGGACATAAGGTCGCAAATACTCTTATTATGTCTTATTTGTTTCTGGTAGCTTATCACGCTGCTGTAATTTTAGATGAGAAAACTGAATTTGAACTTTAAATAGGTTTTGTTGCATTTTAAGCAGTTCCCGAAAAAAGTGGTTTTTTAAAAAGACGCACTCTTCTCCTGTTGTAAAAGAATGTAGACCTAGCTGTGTTCAGTAGTATATAGTCTTCTGTCTACTGAAATTGTAGGTTTGGAGGAGGTTTATGGCAGATGACGGTGATATCACAGTGTGTACAGCTGTGCCCACCATCTACGCGAAACTATTGGAGTATTACCACTCTGGCCTAGACAGCTCTTTGACTTCAGAGGCTGTAAGAGCTGCTTTTACTAGAGTTAGGTAATAACATGCAGTTTGTTTTAAAAATTTGAATCCCTAACTTTTCGACGAAAAATTGTTGTTAAATGAAATTTCTCTTCCTGTTGGTTAGCTATTCATAGCCTGTAATCCTCATGTAGAGTTATGCTGTGTGCTGGCTATGCCCTTCCCGATCCACACAGTGTAATGTGGCAGCAGATCACAGGCCATCTTCTGATGGACAGATATGGGGCCACAGAAATAATGACAATCATGTCCAACCCTTTGCACGCCAACAGGAAACGAGGTAGAAAATATTTTCTAAACTTTTTAAATAGCCTTAGATTTTGATTATTTTAAAGATTAATGATAAGTGGATCCAGTGCTTTGCCACTTCCTGTGAGAGACGATTGGCGCAGGCTCAGTGGCCATACTTTACTAGAGAGGTATGGCATGTCTGAAATACTCATGGCGCTGACAAACCCTCTCAAAGGAGATCGTTTGGCAGGTATGGTGCAGCTGTAGACACGCATGCTCTGCTCTCTCCTGTCAACACAACTTCACCCTATAAATTGATGATCTCAGATAAAAATCGTTTTGACTTTTATTTTTAATCTTTTATTAGCTTCATCCTGTTTTTGAGTTGTCTTCTTTCTAAATTGACAAACCGAATACCAAGCCTGTTTATGTCATCGACATTGGAATGAAAAAAGACAAGAATGAACGTTGACACAGACAAACCTGAAATATATGTAGGAAAACCTGCTATAAGTCGAAATATAATATTTTGGCTTTTGTGGTGGGAAATTTTGACATTCGTTCCTGGCAACATATAAAATATTATTTTGTCACTAGTTATAGGAGTTGTCTACTTTTATCAAGCGTCAATACTTCATGGAGTGAACGTCAAAATGATGATTTATATGTTGTTTGAAACGACTTTTGACACTTTACGTTTTAGGCGCTTTCAGCTAAGTGAACCAAAGTCACAATCGTGACAAATGGATGAATTTCTCTTATTTTGACGAGTACAAAATAGCATTTACTCAAGTTATGGCTTGGCGCCGAGGTGTTTCCGAGAAGCAATAGCCTACTGGTTTCCAAAATTATCAGTTGTCTTTTCTGTATTTATGCATTGCAATTGAATACAGAGCTGTTTTATGGCAATCGATATTTCTGTTTTGGATACAGCAACGAAAACAACAAGTGGTCATCATGCTAGCAACGATCGTTGATGCAAGGCCATAATAATGAAAATAATTTATTATGTTGAATATCTGTGTGTCACAGTCTCAATACATATACATATTAGCAATGCTAAAAGCGATTGTTTATTTGTTTGCATGTTTTTAGTACAAACATTTTTTCATTATAATAATAATAAAAAATGTTATCTTATTATTATTAAAGTGCCATTTTTTAGCGTATACGACGTATAACTGTTGTAAGAGAAGACAACTCTATAAATTTATATTTCTTCGCGTTTGCTTGTTTTACCAGATTCGCGTGTCCTTCTTTGAGAATGATTAAAAGTTAACAGAGTACTTTACGTTCACTCAACTGGAAGTGCCTAATAAATAAAAAAAAATATTACTAATAAACAGAAAAATATTATTATTTACAAATAACAAAGTAGCTAGTAATAATTCTTGTTTGTTCTTGATTTGCCTATGTTGATTCCAAGTTTATTCAAGTTCTTTTTCATCAACATTGAAATACTCAATTTTGCCGATGTTTGAATTTTTTCACAATCTCTGCTTCAATTAAATCCCAAGTTTTATCCATTCGAATCAAAAAATAGCCTTGCTGTTTTTCAATGAAAAGTTCTTGCTATAAATATGAATATGTCAACAGGTACTGTGGGACTTCCATTTGACTGTGTGCAGACGATCATTGCCCAGGAGGATCCATCCGCACCCAATGGCTATCTGGATATCACTAATAAAAAGTCTGATGCAGATTCTGGTGAGTATTTGTTCACAGAGTTGCTGTTTTCATAAATATTTTTACAATAGGTCTTGCTAGTGCGTTATGTAATATGAGGTGTGATTTTTCCTGTCAATAAATAATTGTTTCGTTACTTAGAGAATCCAGTGTTTATTTATTGGTTGCTAGGTGACAGCGTTGCTGGAGAGTTGTATGTGAAAGGTCCGACAGTCTTCAATGAATATTGGAACAAACCTGAAGCTACCAGCGAAGCTTTTACTGCAGATGGCTGGTTTAAAACAGGTGGTGTACCATGTGACCAATTAGTAAACAAAAATTAACTGCGAAATTCGACAATTAAACGAAGTGGAATGGATTGTTATCAAAATTTGATATTTTGTATTGCCATCTTGTCACAATTCAGTCAAAACTATTTTGTTAATCAGTTCAATATATCTACAGTCATGTGGCAATGTGTATAGACCATTTTGAGAGGTGTATTCAGGTGACACAATGTGTATGGATAGTTTGGACATGCGTTTGCAGGTGACACATTTAATATAGACAATGATGACTTGCATAAGCAGGTGACACTTTAACTGCATGTGCATATAGCGATCACTTGGCGATTAGCTCAGTGATTGTGGGATTTTCCAGCATCAGTTTTCGACGAAGTCGCTGAGTAATCGCTAGTATTTTATTTGAGGTTATCGCCAAGTTTTGATTGAGGTCAAAACACTGCCAGCCGATTTCTTGATGAACTAATCGCAGCTACCGTCGTTTCCAATAGTGCCTTCTCATCTGTATCGCCCCAATCTATCAGTGGTCATATTTAAATTTTTAGGCCATGGTTTGTTAGTTTGTAACAGCCAGTTTGACCAGAATCGCTGAGAGAAAAAACTTCGGCAATTTTTTAAGGAGTTTTGGCTCTCGCCCAAGAAAATCGTCAAACCATCGCTTATGTACATGCGGTTTATGTGTATACATGTTATTGATATGTATATGCACATGACACAATGACACATGGCAACAATGTCTATGCACAATGTGTCATTTGTATATACATTGTTGCCATGTGTATGCATACAACATGTTGTATATAGACGGCGATGACGTGTATGAGCAGGTGACACTTTGTATATAGAGAGTGGTGACATATCTAAGCAGGTGACACTTTGTGTATGACACTGTTGGCATGTATATGCAGGTGACACAATATGCATAGACAATGATGACATACAAGAAAGTAACGCTTTCTGTATGTCACTGTTGACATGTATATGCAGGTGACACGATGTGTATAGACAGTGTTGACATGTATATGCAGGTGACACGATGTGTATAGACACTGTTGACATGTATATGCAGGTGACACGATGTGTATAGACAGTGTTGACATGTATATGCAGGTGACACGATGTGTATAGACAGTGTTGACATGTATATGCAGGTGACACGATGTGTATAGACAGTGATGGATATTACAAAGTATTGGGTAGAACTTCGGTGGACATCATCAAACACGGTGGATACAAGCTGTCAGCACTAGATATTGAGAGTAAAATACTTTTACATGAAAGTGTAGCTGAATGTGCCATCCTTGGTGTGCCTGACTCAGGTTTGTATACTTGACTACTTACCTAATAGCCTAAGTTCTGAGCTTTGTAGCCTAAAATTGAATAAATTTAAGCTGTAAGAGGCCACACACACTTGTTGTAAAATAATGAGCCAATAAGACTACATACGCCTGGAGTGGCTAGAGTTTCCAGGTAATTGATTCTATTGGCTGAAAATATGAATAGACTAAGAAATTTCACTAATTTTGTAAAAATACGACCCAAAAACAATATTAAACTAGGTGCGTGGGATATTGTCTCCGGGCTCATTGGTTACATTTATTTTAAAGATGACAGAGAGGGGGTTTATATAAAATGTCGTCTTTGGCATTGATGTTAGAAACATACAACTATAGAAAAAATTTTAAGTCTGTGGTCACGGTAACTTAGAAAGTGTGTGTTTCCGTTTTTTAAAAATACAAAAATTATTATTATTTATTAGTTCAAATTGCTAATTTAAAATTTTTGGCAGGTCATTTTTTTAATTTTCACTTTAAACTTAATGTCTTTTTTTCTGAGAATGTTTTAAATCAGGTACAAAAGTATATATGAACAATCTAATTAAAGAATCTGAAACATTACCCGATCTCACCGATTGAGAAAGACTGTCACTACCCCCAATTGTTGTCTCTCATCAACAATATTTGCTGCTGAGTACCCTTTTTAAAACGGCAAACTCTATCCTAGAGACTATGACATCTTCTTTCAAGGCTCTTCGGTTGTTGAAGGCAAAAAAAGCTGCAACTTTTAGATGCTTTATGAAATAATACATTTTTGTTTTCATCTTATGCTGAGACAAACATATTTTTTATTTTAATATTTTAACGAGCAGGAGGCTTTCTAATTGTTGGCAGCAAAATAAAATCAAAATTGGTGATAAGCTGTGCACTTGTAGAGCCTTGTGACAATTTTACCAGTACAAACGCAGTCAATAGTCAATTACGATGACTCTAGAAGATGTTGTTGACACGGATAACTCCGTGATTTTATAAATAAGTTGCATCAAAGTATATAAGTGCTGTCAGACAGGGTAATACATGTTGTTGGCATTCTAACCCATTTGTGACAGTCTGTTTCTTGTATGCCAAAATTTAAACTCTCCCAACGATGTCTATTGATGTTTCTTGTAATTCTCATTGTATACACTGTACTCATCAGTGGTTTCTAATGCCTTGCAGTGTACGGACAGAAAGTGGCAGCACTTATAGTGCTGAAGTCAGGCTGCTCTTTGGCAGCGGATGATCTGGTAAAGTGGTGCAGCAGCAGAATGGCTAAATATCATGTACCTGGAGATATCAAGGTGCTCAATGGTATATCTAAGAATGCTATGGGCAAAATTAACAAGAAAGTTCTATTGAAACAGTATTATCCAAATGTAAGCCAGTGAAAAGGGTGCAGTTATCTCACCTAGTATTGTAGATAATGCAAGGGGTGTAGTTATCTCCCCTGGTATTGTAGCTAATGTAAGGGGTGTAGTTATCTCCCCTGGTATTGCAGGTAGTGCAGGGGGTGTATTTATCTCCCCTGGTATTGTGGCTAGTGCAAGGGGTGGAGTTATACCCCCTGGTATTATAGCTAGCGCAAGGGGTGTAGCTATTCCCCTAGTATTGTAGCTAGTACAAAGGGGTGTAGTTATCTCCCCTAGGATTGTAGATAATGCAAGGGGTGTAGTTATCTCCACTGGTATTATAGACAGTGCGAAGGGTGTAGCTATTCCCCTAGTATTGTAGCTAGCACAAACGGGTGTAGTTATCTCCCCTAGGATTATAGGTAGTGTATGAGATGTAGTTATCTCCCCATGGTATTGTAGATAGTGCAAAGGGTGTATTTATCTCCCTTGGCATTGTGGCTAGTGCAAGGTGTAGAGTTATACCCCCTGGTATTATAGTTAGCGCAAGGGGTGTAGTTACCCTTGATATCGTGGCTAGTGCAAAGGATGTAGTTATCTCCCTTGGCATTGTAGCTCAGGCAAGGAGTGTAGCTATACCCATAGTATTGTAGCCAGTGCAAGTGGTGTAGTTATACACCCTGGTAATGTAGCTAGTGCAAGGAGCGTAGTTATACCCCTACTAGTTCAAGAAGTATATTTTTTTATTTTTATACTGCAAAGTGGTCAGTACATCCAGTTTTACAGTTTTTTATGTTATATTTGCCCTTTATAACATTCTTATAGCATTTTGTTTGATACGATATGGACGAGCTTCGATTTGCTAGATTACTTGCCTTTGCAGATGATTAAATACATCTCAGTTATTTACACTCTCAGATGATTGCATTTACTCCCACTATCACCCAGATGTGACATAGAGTAACTGCACTTGAGTCCATATATAAGTTTTGTTTGTCTGCGTGGTTGGAAACTGCAGTAAGTGGTGATATCAGTATATTACATGTGAGCTTGCATCATATACTGATATGCTGCTTTTTTGGCAAAAGCTTTAATATCCACATCGATTACAGGATAAGTTTTTCCTACTTTTCCTTTTTTATCAAAGTATTATTGAGAAGTAAATGTTGAATTAGTAGGTTACAAAAGCAAATCTACATAGAAATCAGGAGGCATGAAAAGTTTTTAAGCATTGCAGCGATTTTCTTTAATTTCGACCTAAAATAAGGCGATGTCTATGTTACAACATTCAGTGTCCTTCTCTTTTCACTTGGCTGTTGTACTCTCTACTAAACACAACATCTCCATTATGTTTGGCTTCTCTTGTCTCGTAAGTCTTGAAGTAGTTCTGATCCATTGTAAAGTCCATAGTATATCTCACTTCAGCTATCCAATCCTCACCTCTGGACCTAAACAAACATGGAGAATATTAAAACTTGATTTATTAGGTAGCATAGTCTCAGCAGCTAAACTCCCAATTCAAATTACTTAGAAGTTTTGAATCAAAAATCATTGACCCTTCGTTTACTAGAAATTAAAAAACCATCCAACTTAACTTATTCTTTCGCTAACAACCTTGGTAAAAAAGTTGTTATGCTTACCAGCAAATGGTTTCCACGGTCTGTGACCGGGCTGAGTTGGGGTCTTGTGGAGATATACTTTGTATGTGCTCTGTCACTCGTTCCGTCACCAACCCATTTGAAAGATACTCTTTTTCTCCTGAACCCTTCTTGAATGTCACAACCGTCTCACCGAGGTCGTTGACATGGGCAGTTCGATTAAAGCAAGATGGTTTTTTCATAACGATTGGATGGGATTCCCATTCTGCCACTTCAGGTATAGCTTCTGACAGTGGGTTGGAAGTCAATAGAAGTGGTAAATTTAGTTGGCATCCGTTTAAATCGAGGCTTATTTTAACGCGTTCTGGATTTGGCACGAATGATGGGAACTGAGAGGTGGACACAGCTAGTCTGAGTTTGCAGCCAGGTTGTATTGATTCTCCTATGTGATCAAGCTCTGCTGTCACGCTCTTGAATACTCCTGGCTCCAAGTCGGTGATGATTTCGTAGTCATCGCTCATGTTTAAATTGACACCTGTGAACCCTATCAATCGAGAATTGCCCTGCTCATCCACTATGCAAAGTCGAATGAAAATATTTGCCACTGGTTTATCGCTTGCAACAGACAATGTAACTGTCGGTTTTCCAGCATAGTCGACGACAGAATCAAATGGATCGGTTTCGAATATGTAGCTTAGCTCATCATCGGGGGATTGCTCCAAGGGCATTTCAGAACGGCTGGTTGGGTAAAATATTATCAACTGAGTCCCACAAGTTTCTAAGCTACAAATATCAATAATGGATTCACTCTTTTGATCTCCTAGTCTGCCTTCACTAAAGTATAAGGATGTGGTTTCACTGACTGGGTCTTCTATCCATCTACCATCTATTTCTTCTCCGCAAGGAGCTTCTGCATTTTTCTGCATAAACAGGATCATTTTGTCTGAATGAGAAGGCTCGGATTCTTTTAACCATTGGTCAAACCATTGAACTGCTTCTGCGCAAAACCCCCACAAGGGCCTTGGTGCTGCGATATGCGGGTAAAGGTGAACCCAAGGTCCTAAAATGGCTCGCTTTGGACATTGAATGTTGTCATAGGTTCTGCGTAAGCAGTTAGTGTAGCCATCACCAAATCCTCCGATCAGCAACGATGGCACTTTTATTTTAGAATAATTTTCGCATACAGAACCTTGTTTGTAGTAATCTCCCCTGGTCTGCTGCTTCAGCCAAACCTCTGCTGCCGGTGGGAGATTGTCTAATCTGTTGAGCCAATTAGACAGCCAATCTTCAGACAGATGAGAATCAGGAGGCAAGCTGTAAATCATGGCCATGAATGTTGACCATAGTACTTTGTCCATCCACATGGCACCGCCTGTAAGATTTGACAACCGATATATAATGGGTGGTAGCATTTCCAGTCATATAATTCATAAAAGATCTAAAAGTCGATCATTGATTACATGATCAACCAAAAATCCCTGTTTTTGCTAAAAAATTATGTCTTGAAAGACATCCAGCATTTTTGGTTGAGGATGCAATATTATAACCTTTCCCTGACCTTTGAAATGGATGTCATCAGCAAATCTGTCATCACTAAAGCAGATTGATATGATAGCTCTGAGTGCTTTGGGCTGCCTGGCCGCCACCTATCGGATGCACCATATATAATAAATCATGAAACTGTCACTACTCTTTGCATGACCAATTAAAACCTCTCATATATTATCTGCTCTCCAGTCAGTTTTTATTATTTCACGCCTATGATTGACAAAGTTTGTTCAATACTGTTTATCCCTCAAATTCATTTTTTAAGCTAGTCGTGCATAAAATGAGGGGTTGGAAAATTATCCGTAAAATGGGTGTTATGATTGGCTAACCTGTAAAGAGTTGAATCCGCCCCAAGAAATTCCCATCATTCCAACCTTCCCTGTGCACCATGGCTGTTTGCTGATCCATTCAATGCACTCTACAGCATCATCTTGCTCTTCCTTCACATATTCGTCTGCAGCTATTCCGGTGGAGTCCCCACATCCTCTCATGTCTACCCTCACTCCAGCGTAACTACAAATATATATGCATGCGCTATTTGCATTTTGGTTCATATTGCACCATTGTTGGCAGTTTTCTCTGAGGCGTTCCCTAGTCTCACTTCATATGGTTTGTTTTTCAATTGAGATTATTGGTGTTGGTTTTCTTTACTAGATCCTGTTCCTCTTCCCAGAAGTAGTTTACTTTCCATTCCTCCACTTACTAACAATTTACTTGAATCTTTTTTCCTTGATTCCAATTTTACTGCCTACTTAAATTTCACTAATGAGAATTGAAGAGCCTCAAAGATCAGTGAGGGTTTCAGGGTTTCATTTTATGAAGATAATGTTAGCCCCCACTGAGAAAAATATAGAAATATCCTTGTATTATTTTTTTCAAATCTGTAAATTTTCAGCCAAGAGCCTAGTTCTAGAAACCCTGACGATTAGAATGGCGTAAAAATAGATATTTTTTTCCATGAAGATCGTCATAAGAAACTTTCCTTTTTTGCCACCCAACATAAAAATAAAATCACAACAGACTTGTTCTTATTTTGTCCCAGTTTTGCAGCTCTTCATCTAATGTTGCTCTACCTTACAAAGATAGCGTAAAGGAAAAGGGAAGGTGTCCTTCTCCTGCTCCCAATTTATATGAGATACTGTTTTGATACAAAAATTAAAATCTCCGTCAACCTAAAACTTCTTTGATACGAAGAGGTCTCCTTTCATTAGGAAGGATATAATGGTACTAAAAATTTGATAAAAAAATATGGTGAAACTTATGAGAGTAGTACGTGTGAGAGATTCACTGACACTTTCTCTAACAACCACTAAAATATTATTTAATTCTAGCTGATTTTTGTAGGAGTTGAACAGTAAAAAGTTAGCAAGTAGTCTTCTTTTTACCTCATCTATTTTTTTAAATAATGTACCTAGTAACAATTAAAATCGGCAGAGCTTTACAGTAATTTGCTTCTCGACTCCTATCACCTCTTTAGGCAAACAAATTTTTCCAGAGATATTGCCAATCTAGAGACAGCAACAGGTTGATGCTCAACACCATTCATTCTGCATTCAGAATGTTTCATGCCAGATTTTATTTAATCATATCTGCCCTTACCAAAGTCAATTTGAGAAATTCAAAAAATGTTTTTAAGTTTTTCAACTTATCAAAATCAGTTTACAAAAGATCGATTTGTTTCAAAAATATAATTCAGCGAGTTGTCTCGATACAACGCGATGATTCCTAAACTTGGCCAAGGCTTTAAAAATAAAAATGATGACGATGAAAGAATTTGTAGATATGTTTTGTATGTCATTACCTGGTACTGCAGCCTTTACCTATGTCCAAGGACAGGACTGAATGCCATCAAGTTTTTATTTGAATTTTTGAAACGTATTTTCTTTTTCTTTTTGATGTTTTATTGAAAATTTGGTCATTAAATTTTTTATTGGCATTCAATGATTTGACTTTTGAAATATTTGATATTGAATTGAATTTAATAAAGCGTGAATCAAAATATTTTATTTTGTTTTGTTGAATTTTTTGTTTTGATGGTTAAATGTGACTTCTTTTGTTACCAAACTTGTACTTTTTTTCTACATCTTGTTTAGTCAAAGCTGTTGTGTAAAATTTGATGAAAGGTTGATTTATCAGTTTAAAATTTTTTTAACAAAAAAGGACAAAAAGATAAGAGACAAACAGTTGAGCCAAAACTCACCCATGCTCCCCGAGGTACTGGTAAGTGATATGATCTCTGTACGTAGTCGTGTCTCGCTTTCCATAAGGTAAAAATTCAAACACAGCAGGTACTGGATTATTTTCATTTGCCTCCGCCGGCAGCCATATTCTAGCTGACAACTTTACTCCATCTTTTAATGTAATATACTCATTGTCCAATATAATAACCTGTCAAAATAAAGTTACCATGAATTTTTAATTAAATTAAAATAATATTTTAATTTTTCATGCGTCTAACAGAAAGGTCAATGCAGACATATTTGTGATATCTTTTTTCCATATAATGGGTAACTTACCGTACTTGCAGTTTTTCCAGGCATGATCGTAGTTGGTCAATTCTTGCTTGATGCTAGTGAATCAAATGAACTGTTGGCTGTAAAGATCGTTTCTTTTATACAATACTGAATAGCTGTCACCCCATAGACTGGTAACTATCCCTAAGATAACAACCTCTGCCACGCGCTGACTAGAGGTATATTTGCACATCTGATTGAGGTGACATTTGACAGGACAAGACCTGGAGAAGTTAATTGCTAAGGACAACACGAATTGCAAGAAATCAATAAACAGTTTTGACCAAAATCTCATACCGCAAAGATTAACAAAATGTCTTATAAAGCGTGTTGATTTCAAAGTCTATAAAGCCTACCCTCTTCGTTTATTTAGAGTTCATCTGATTGGCCTTGCCTTGCAATAGAGTGCTCCACATTGCTGCAGTCTATAATCATCTCGCTGGCATTTATCAATCTCTAAGCATCGGATACGGCTACGCAGTATATTCATCGACACTTGCTCATGTTTATGCATGTCTATGCTGCTAGAGCGATACTATTGCCGAATGTACATCTACCAATTTGCTTCTGGGTGTTTTCCTGATTTTCTTCTCCACTTTCCACTCTAATGCAATGGGGATAGCGGCCATCTTTCTCAATCAGTTTACTTACCAGAAACAGTTGTTGCCAGATTGAATTATATACAAAGATACGTTTCAGATTTGCTATCTAGCTTTTTCTTATATCGTTGTTGATTTCTTTTAAATGTATTTAAAAGAAAGAAGAAATATTAGTTTCAAAGCAGAAATTAAAAAAGAGCCTAAAAAGTTTAAACTATCATTTTTTACCGATATAAAAGTGGCAATAATTTTTGTTCTGTTAAAAGTCGGAAACTGATATTTCCACAGACACCGTGACCATAGACTTTGATGTCACAGTCATACAGTCATAGATAGTTTTCAAGGTCAAATATGATAGTTTATATAAACCACCCTCTGTCATCTTAAAAATAAACGTCACCATTGGACTCGGAAATGATACCCTTGCACTTAATTCGATAGTTTGTGTATGGGGCGTCTTACATGAAAATCGACAAAAGTCCTCAGCCTATTTATATTTTCAGCCAATAGAATGGATTGCATGGATATCATGTGACTCCTGGCGTATGTACTCTTATTGGTGCTTTTCCCATTGCCGTTTAACTACTGTAGCCATATAATGCTTTGTCTAGACAAAGGAGAGATGTCCATAAGCAGCCATACAGCCAAGAAATAATTTTAATTGACACAGCTATACTAGAAGGAGTGATATGATTGGTTTGATCGCGAGTTGTCTATCGTGTTTTATCACCATCAAAAACCTACCGATAGACTCAAATAAAATGATACCGATTGCTTTATCAAATTTTACAGGAAACGGAATAATGAAAATCCTTCGGGTGCTTTCAGATACCCTACGCATAGGTCAGTCGTTGAGGGCTAATCGGCGAGTGTCGTTTAACGGAAGTTGCTTGTGCTTTAAACCATAGACATCTTTGTTTCCAATAACGTCTGTGAAAACTGTATAGCTAAAGCGAGCCCACTTTAGTTTCTTTACAAACAAAAATTAATTACGATGATGTTATCCTTTGCTATATTTTTTATATACGTTATAATATATTGTCACGATTTAAAACTGGCCGAGAATACAGTGATAATAAGTTGACTCATTAAATTTGTTGGTTAGGTGGAGACAATTCTATGTCCTCAACGACGCTACCTACCTCGCTTGGCACTTCCATCGTTGAGCCCAAATTGCCCATTGCCGCCATGTTTTTTTGCCCTCAACGATGGGGTTTCCGAATGGTCTTGTTTAATCCCATCTTGAGCCTTACGCGTAGGGTTCCCAAAAGCACCCTTAATCAATAGAAATCGGTAAATGTACATAGGCCATAAATACTGTGAGCATTGAAAGTTATCGCAGGAACACTGTTTTAGCATTCTGTTAGTTCAAAATAGCATCTCCTAGTAGAGAGGTGAAATGCATGCTGCCAATACCCAGCAGCGCTGTGATTACTAAACAACGAGCTCAAAGTCTAAATACTGTTCAAAAATAGTTCCTGGCTGTATTCCAGATGACATTTTTTGCTATTGCTTCGGTGGTCGGTTGTTACCTTGCAGCCAAAACAGTGTCATAATAATGAGGAATGTGCGTGACTGGAAAATTTGCATCCAAAAATAATACCCTTGCCTCTTTTGAGATTGGAGATAAGAAAATGTTGTAGAGTTCTGAGGTAGGGTAAAAATATCAGGAAAACAAATGAATTGTAGGAGAAACAAGAAAAATGATCTGATTCAACTTCTTTTGGTTGGAGTTGATAGAAATTTGTGGGATATTATGCGTTTTATAATCTCCGCTCAGTTTATTGTGTCTTAGAAATCTGTTATTGGATGTCGTCTAGTTTAGTTTTTGTCTTTGTCAATGAAAATAAAATCGAAAAAATCAAAATTCCTTTTATCAGACTAATGAAAAACACGGAGTGTAAATTGGAATCAACAGAAATGAAATTGTCAACTACGAAAGAGGAATTTTTTGTAAATTCTCCAACTGCCAGCCTCAAACCTAATGTGATAAACTGCAAAAATTCAATTATTTTATTTGCAGGAAGTTACATCCCACCTGTGTATCTGATTTGAAGAACACCAAAACTGAATGAAACAATCAATATTTATTCAATAAAGCAGTTTGCAATGGTTGGTCATTATGCAATTTGTACTTTGATCACTGTAGTTACATTCTCAAGTCGTATTAACATGGAGAAAAAATTTTTAACTCTACGTCTACAAATTTTTCTAAAAATGATGCTGTTAATGCTATAAAATTTCCTAAAACGTATCTTTTTTTGCACCATCATCTTTAGCATAAAGTATAGAAACCATCAAAATTTCAAATTCTATTATCAAATGTCACACTTGACTATCGGATTGGTTGAATTTTGAAGATATACGTATATACTATTTATATATACTATTCATATATACTATTCATAAATATGTGGTTTTTAGTGATCAAATTGTGGACAAAACTGGCTTTTGATTATATAACAAGAAACATCTATTTTCCCAACTTGGATGTGCGAATTCTGGAGTTATCTCCTCAGAATCCATAACTGGTCTTGTGAAAAAGTTTTGCAACTCTAACATACTCTGTGGCATATCTGGGCACTCTTGGATGTAAATTTATTGTAGTTAATCATTTATATGTTAGCCCTCTGGGCTAGGTCTGTTGCCTTCTAGCCTTAGGTTTAAACCCCAGTTAGGAATGTGGTGTTTTTGTACACTTGTGGAAATTGCAAGTTGGTAATAATATGCTATATAACAGGAAACAAATCTCTCACTGCCAAAAATAATGATCACCAAAGACAAAAAACTGTTTGTATAAAGCCTAGTTTTTGGAAGACTATCTTCCACCTAGAAAGCTCAGCTAAAACTTGAACAATTCGAGCAGAAAAGAAAAATGGCGCATAGAAAGTGGTAAGTAAAGTGTTTACACTAAAGCATCCGGTGGTAACCCTACTGAATACATGGGAACATTTCAATGTCCTTCTCTTTTCACTTGGCTGTTGTACTCTCTACTAAACACAACATCTCCATTATGTTTGGCTTCTCTTGTCTCATAAGTCTTGAAGTAGTTCTGATCCATTGTAAAGTCCATAGTATATCTCACTTCAGCTATCCAATCCTCCCCTCTGGACCTAAACAAACATGGAGAATATTAACAGTTGTTTTACTGTTGCCATTTCATTTATTGATAGCAGAACAGACCATGCTGTGATTGGAAAAAAACAGTTAAGATTAATTCTGAATAATAATAATTTTTCGAACGCCAGCACTTGAAATGACGAGCGAGATTTATTTTGTTGAGCTTCAAAATTTGATTTCTAACAGCACTAAAAATAGTTTTGAATGGAAAAACTGAATAATGTTTGAGTGTAATCATATTTGCTATATATGTATATGTATCTCATCTCGTGTTTTGAGAATGATGAAGTTAGCAAATTCTTCTTACCAGCTCGCAGTTTTCACAATCTGTAATCTGGCCGAGTTAGGATCTTGTGGGAAAATGCTTTGTTTGCTTTCTGTCTCTCTCTGTGTTACTAAACCATTAGAAAGATACTCCTTTTCTCCTCTATCACTTTTTACAGTTACAGCCAGCTCACCAAGGTCGTTGGTATCAACAGTTCTGCTGTAGGACGCTGGCTTTTTCAAAACGACAGGATGAGGCGCCCATTTCGCTACTTTTGGTATAGCTTCTGACAAGGGTTTGGAATCTAGTAGAAGTGGTAGATTAAGTTGACATCCACTTAGATCGAGACTGAGTGTAACACGTTCGGGATTCGGTACAAACGATGGAAATAAAGTGCTAGATACAGCAAGTCTGAGCTTGCTACCAGGTTGTACCGACTCGCCAATTTGATCCAATTCTGCTCTAACGCTCTTGAATACTCCTGGCTCCAAGTTGGCGACGGTTTCGTAGTCTTCGCTCATGTTTAGATTGACACCTGTGAACCCGATCAATCGAGAATCACCCTTTTCATTCACAATGCAAAGTCGAATAAACACATTCGCCACGGGTTTATCGCTTGCAACAGACAATGTAACTGTTGGTCTTCCGGCATAATCAATTACAGAATCGAATGGATCGGTTTCGAATATGCAGCTTAGCTTGTCATCTGGAGATTGCTCCTGGGGCATTTCAGAAAGCATGAGCGGAAAGAATGTTACCAACTGAGTTCCGCAGGTTTCTAAGCTACGAATATCGATCTTGGATTCACCCTTTTGACCTCCAAGTTTGCCTTCACTTAAGTACAAAGTAGTAGTTCCACTGACTGGGTCCTCAATCCATCTACCATCTATTTCTTCTTTGCACGGAACTTCCACGTTCTTCTGCATAAACATGATGAACTTGTCTGAGTGAGAAGGCTTGGAGTCCTTTAACCACTGGTCAAACCACCGCACAGCTTCAGTGCAAAACCCCCACAAGGGCCTGGGTGCTGAGATATTTGGATAAAGGTGAATCCAAGGCCCCAGAATTGCTCGCTTTGGACATTGGATATTGTCATAAGTTCGCTGAAGACAATTGGTGTAGCCATCGGCAAATCCTCCAATCAGCAACGATGGCACTTTTATCTTAGAATAGTCTTCACAGATGGAACCTTGTTTGTAGTAATCTCCCCTGGTCTGCTGCTTCAACCAAAGCTCTGCTGCTGGGGGAAGATTATCCAACTGGTTCAGCCACATAGACAACCAATCATCGGAGAGTTTTGGGTCTGGAGGCAGACTGTAAATCAATGCCATGTATGCAGACCAGCCAACTTTATCCATTAGCATAGCCCCTCCTGCAAGGCGTAGGTATGGATGATGATAGATTCTACTTGCTAGTAAGCATCAAGCACATTGGAAGCATCAAGAGTGCATTCTGCCAGAAAATGTTGCTGGTGTTAGCTGCTTGAAAAAATATAGGAATGAATGTTTAATATATTGAACCAGTTTGATATTTTACCAGCAAAATTAGATGACAGGAAAAGCAAAAAATGTTCACAATATTACCATTTTCAGGAAATAAAATTTCTAGCACCAGTTTGCTCACCATGTGAATAAAGTCAGAGAAAATTAAGAAATTAATCTTTGATTAATTAGATTAAATTATAAAAATACTAATTTATTCTTTATTCCTCAACCATTAAAGATTAAGCGTTACAGAGATAAGATAATAGCTGGAAAGATAACAAAATTTTTAGTCGTGAAAGACAAAGGGATTAATTTATTATGTATATATTTAGTAAAAGTATTATTATTATTATTACTCTATCATTATCATTTGCATAACTTAATAATTATTATGTAGGTAAAATAATAATTTTTTTTTAATGTTTTATTGCTGATACTAATGTCTATGCATACGTAGTATATCTGTTTAGTAGTATAATCAATATTTTATTTTCCAGACCTATATGGAGTTATCTACTCTTTGGTGTGTAGATAAATCTGATTGTATTTGCTAGCCGCTTCAGTGTCACACATTTTAGGTCCAGCTTATATAGTTCAGTTGGCAGCTAGGCTTAATTGCCGTGAACTTCCATTTTTTCTATCATATAAAATGAAAGTTTGCCCTGAGAGGAAATCGTTATTTGATATCGTACCTTTGAAATGAATATCATCAGAAAACCTGTCATCCGTAAAACACATTGATATGATGGCTTTGAGCTCTTTGGGCTGCCTGGCTGCCACCTGTCAGGTATAAACAAATGTGACAATTAAAGAGTTTATAGAAATAAATATTGCACTGCTCCCAGCAGCTAGAAAATTGACTGTTATGACCGGAGAAACATTGCGATGTCGTTACCCACCTGCAAGGAGTTGAATCCGCCCCAAGAAATTCCCATCATTCCAACCTTCCCTGTACACCATGGCTGTTTGCTGATCCATTCAATGCACTCTATAGCATCATCTTGTTCTTCCTTCACATATTCGTCTGCAGCTATTCCGGTGGAATTTCCAGATCCTCTCATGTCTACCCTCACTCCAGCGTAACTGACAAAAATATGGTAATGTAGTGACACAACTTTCGATAGATTTTGAAGCCATATTCACACAAAAATTAGCAAACATTCATCAGTGAAATGCACCCTCTAATGCCTTATGTACATACAGCGATCGTGCTAACGATTTTCCTTAGCAATAGGGGAAATCTCTCCCAAAATTGCGCAACATTTTGCTAATATCCATTTTTCAGGTGATTCCGGTCTAACTCGCTGTTACAAAGCATAGCCTGCAACTTATTATTTGATCATTGATAGATCGTATTGCCGCAGAAGACTAGACACTATTGGAAACAAGGATGAAGCATTTGTGTGCTGTGATTGGCTGATCAATAAATCAACTAGCAATTTTCTGATCTGTATCAAAACCTGGGGATAACCTCAAATAAAAGATTGCTTAGCGATTTTACCAGAAACAGAAGTTGCAAATTCACGCAAACGCTAAGACAATCGCTTAGTGATCGCTATATGTGCATCCGGTTTAAAACTACACAGATGGTGAGAGACATAGAATTATCTCCCCCATAGATAATTCTATGTCTCTAACCTGGATCATCAAACCCTGAAAGGCATTGCATTGTAGCAATCAATCTACCGCATTGCACTAATCTGAAGACTACCTGTACATATAATGATTGAGCTATGTTATGGTAGATGATACTACAGATGGAAAATATACAATCGTAACCTCTCAGATTGTCTTCCATAGACAGGTAGCTGATGCAAACAATGATTTTCGAATTAGCCTTGATTAGTTGATAATATTTTATCAACCTGAAATTGTAAAGGAAAAGAGATGATAGAAATAGGAGTCGAGATAGCAAAAAAAACAGTTAGGGCAGACACAGTAGATGACAAAACATCTGTCCATATCATACCCTAACATACAGACAGACTGACCGCGCACAATTGCACTCACCCATGCTCTCCGAAGTACTGATAGTTTATCTCGTCTCTGTAGGTGGTCGCATCTCTCTTCCCATAAGGTACAAACTCAAAAACTGCAGGAACTGGATTATTTTCATTTGCCTCCGCTGGCAGCCAAATTCTAGCTGACAACTTGACTCCATCTTTCAACGGAATATACTCATTCTCCAAGATGCACACCTGATAAACGATTAGCGAAGTACAATATTCAAATGATTATATAGTTGATAGTTACACAGAAGTTTGCGACCACCAATTAATTGCATGGATATCTTCATCTAGCAGTTGAAAATTGTCCTGTGAAATTTTATTGAAAATCTACTGCTCACACTTCACTTACCATGGCTTCAGACATCGCTGCGTTGATGTGGGTGGTTGCTTGTTCAACGTTGCTGACCCAAATATGCAGCCAACTGAACGGCTTTTATTTGTGTGACTTGGATCACTGCCAATATTAGACACTATCGCAGTGTACGTGTATCACTCAGAAGCTAGACCACAATAACCCTTGATGTCTGAATGTATGCTCGTCTGCACGCCGTGTCATGAAATGATTGATAGGTCAAACTGAGGAAAGGCTTTGTAAATTATCAAAACAAAAAGAAACAATAGAGTGAGTAAATAGTGGTTTTTGTATTAACTGAACTAACTCTAGTCACATCTAACAGAGCACAATGGATTTGGTTTGAGGCGCATCAACTACAAGTCCAATTGATTAAGTTCTCTGAAAATCATTGTTTGTAGTTTTTCCAAAATGGTTGAATTTAACATCATTTTAGTCAAGATATCCATGAAATTTGTTGTATCACCACGGCAAAAAATTAATACTATATAGCTGAAAAAAATGATTAACAGTATATAAATTGTTCTTAATTACCACTAACGAGTGATAATACTGTAGAAGGAGGTAATCCTTAAAAATAGACATAATTTTGTCATCAAATTTATTACAAACGTTATATTGTGTTAAATACAATAAAAAATTAGTTGTTTTAGTTGCAAATTTGTGGAAATGTCACTAGCAAAATTTTTGATGTTATAAAATTCAGCCAGGTCAACCATGGTCAACGGATGCTTTTGTTGCTGACCACATGGGCAATAATGCTAGCTGATGGCGCTTGAATGGTATTGGTATGGTATTGCTTGGCTACTAGTTGAAACAATCCTAATATAACTGGGTCTTGTGGCCATACCATGCGACAGTATGTATAAATGATTTTCATATTGGAAGATAGCAACCGTGTGATCAATGAGCGTTTGCTCCACCCAGCTATTAGTATATTGCTCTAGACCAGCTTGATGACTGAAGCTTCGTTCTTCCAAAAAGTGACTGGACAAAAGTCAGATACGCGATGTTTTAAAAGCCTAGCTTTGAAAGTTGTGCTATCTATCAACGCTTGTAATAAATAATGGTCAATTTTTGGTCTACAGATGAAAAAATTAGCCTTTTCGATGCACAGTAGTTCAATTGTAACGCCCATCTGCATTTTTTGAAAATAAATTGACAGAATTTTCAACGTCTTACAAGTATATGATATATTGCATTGTCATAGATTTATCTATTCTAAATTAACAAGTCAATGGCACTAAATTATATCAAAAATTACTTAATTCAAAACAAACTGTTAGGCTTTAGTGACTTTCTCAAACAGTGATTTTTTTTACATATTATGTATTTAATTCATAATTTTGTATTGTAATGTTATTGTAATGTGTTATGTAATGCGTTAACTGTAATGTAATAAACAGTTTTACAAATAGGCACTCAATATTACAAAATTCATAAACACTAATTAAAAAAGCAATGGAATCCAAACTAGCTATTGTCAAGGCGTCCATACTTGAACTGGCATTTTCAAATTTTTCGTACTTCACCGATGTTGTCTGATCAGCATTTCTTTGCAGACACCTACTCATTGGTAGCAGACACCCACTCATTGGTAGCAGACACCTACTCATTGGTAGCAGACACCTACTCATTGGTAGCAGACACCTACTCATTGGTAGCAGACACCCACTCATTGGTAGCAGACACCTACTCATTGATAGCGGACACCCACTCATTGGTAGCAGACACCTACTCATTGGTAGCAGACAACTACACATTGATAGCAGACACCCACTCATTGGTAGGAGACACCTACTCATTGGTAGCAGACACCCACTCATTGGTAGCAGACACCTACTCATTGATAGCAGACACCCACTCATTGGTAGCAGACACCTACTCATTGATAGCAGACACCCACTCATTGGTAGCAGACACCTACTCATTGGTAGCAGACACCCACTCATTGGTAGCAGACACCTACTCATTGATAGCAGACACCCACTCATTGGTAGCAGACACCTACTCATTGGTAGCAGACACCCACTCATTGATAGCAGACACCTACCCAATGGTAGCAGACACCTACTCAATGGTAGCAGACACCTACTCATTGGTAGCAGACACCTACTCATTGGTAGCAGACACCTACTCAATGGTAGCAGACACCCACTCATTGGTAGCAGACACCCACTCAATGGTAGCAGACACCTACTCATTGGTAGCAGACACCTACTCATTGGTAGCAGACACCTACTCATTGGTAGCAGACACCTACTCATTGGTAGCAGACACCCACTCATTGGTAGCAGACACCCACTCATTGGTAGCAAACACCCACTCATTGGTAGCAGACACCTACTCAATGGTAGCAGACACCTACTCAATGGTAGCAGACACCTACTCATTGGTAGCAGACACCTACTCATTGGTACTGGTAGATCCATCAGCGTATTGAAGAAGGCTGATCTTGTGACATTAAAGGTGATTCAATTTTATAGCAAGACGATGTCTACATCATAAAGTCTAGTGTCCTTCTCTTTTCACTTGGCTGTTGTACTCTCTACTAAACACAATATCTCCATTATGTTTGGCTTCTCTTGTCTCATAAGTCTTGAAGTAGTTCTGATCCATTGTAAAGTCCATAGTATATCGTACTTCAGCTATCCAATCCTCCCCTCTGGACCTAAACAAACATGGAGAATATTGAAATGGGGTTGGAACAAATGTAGACAGGAATAAACGTAGCCAGGAATGAATGCAGACTTAGCTGGAATCAACGTAGACACATCCTGGAATCAATGTCGACAGACCTGGAACAAATGTCGACTATGCTATAAATAATCAATTTTTAACGTTCATTTCCAGAAGTGTCCACATTTTTTTTCGATGATATATTGAAGATCATTTTCATCTTTCATTCCAGGAGTTGTCTACTTTGATGAAAAAGATGAAAAAAATTTATTCCTGTAATGAACTTCGAAATGATACTTTATACGTCGCAAGAAATAAATTTCAATTTCAACACTTTCTAGAATGAACGTTGGATTTTTTTCATCTAGCATAGTCGACATTAGTTCCAGGTCTGTCGATGCTCAGTCCAAGATGTGTCTGCATTCATTCCTATCAACATTCATTACTGTCGATGTTCATTCCAAATTCCTATTAAAAATTGATTTTTTAGGTGGCCTATTTTTTGATAGCAAAATTCAAAGGCGAAAAACAAAAAATAAAATCTAGAAGATTAAATAAAGAGTAACTGAGATTTGTCGAGAAACTGTCGTATAAACTTGTATCAAAACTGCCATCTAGGCATGTTGAATATCTTGCCGAACATTGTAAGCGATTCCGGATGAGTTTTCATGCTCGCAGACATCGTTAGCTTTGTAGGAGATCAAGCAAAGTTGTGAACCATTAGGATGGCCGTAAACAAATAAAAGTTAAAAGATAAATATATCTTTAATTTGTACTACAGGATATAAACACAAGACAACTTTCTTACACTTCATAACTTCAAAAAACAGTTTGGAAAATTGCATAATCAAAAGGAAATGTACAATACCTCATAAATAGCATTGGTTTCAAATTGGTGTTGACATTACAATTCATGGAAAAGTGAAACCATGAGCCTATCTTCATGACGAAAATTGTACCGATCTTTGTGATTATGTCGATCTTTCACTTCTATGGACGGGCGAGCCTTCAAAAGATCGACTTATTGCCAGTCAAAAGCGGACCGCTAGAATTGTCGCGATCTTTCCTCAAAGGTCGATAAATCAGTAATCGATCGACTCTTCTCTGTACCATGGAAGGACTTGCCCGATCTATAAAGCTCTACTCACGGAATGATAACGGCGGCTCATGATAATAACTAAAATTATTTATTGACATATATCATTGAACTGAAGCTGTTAAGTGATAGAAATATTTATTAGCACAGTTTTCTGATAATATCTGCAAATGAATACAGCCGAATGGTGGAGATAAAATAATAATAATTGTTATCTTTTTCATATTTCCTTTTAATTATTTTGTGTAGGTATCACAAACGACTTTTTGTTAGTATACTGGCAGGTCAAGGTTGAAATAATCATCACGCCAAAAGTACGTGAAATTTTCATGGCACATTAGAAACCAATGTCGTAACTTTTCAAATGTCGACACATGTGATAGATCGTCTCTTTTGTGTCCGGTCATGGAGATAGGCTCCATGTGTGACTATTCCAATTCATAGATTTAGTTTCAGCTTGTTTATGTCTGTGATGAGACAACTCCATATATCACAAAATTGATAAAATTTTGCAATCTGCAATTTTTATGACATGCGTGCATAGCAGCCCTTGCAACGCACAAATGGACACAAACTTCCAAGCTGTTTCATGAGATGACAGAGGTGAAGTAAGTCTTACCAGCAAGCTGTTTCAACAGTCTGTAATCTGGCTGAGTTGGGATCTTGTGGGGAAATACTTTCTTTGTGTTCGGTGACTCGTTCCGTAACCAATCCATTTGTGAGATACTCCTTTTGTCCAGTATCTATTCTGAAATTTATAACTGTCTCACCAAGGTCATTGATATCAACAGTTCGGCTGAAGGAAGCTGGTTTTCTCATAACTATTGGATGAGGTTCCCATTTTACTACTTCAGGTATAGCTTCACACAAGGGTTTGGGATCAAGTAGAAGTGGTAAAGTCAGCTGGCATCCACTCAGATCCAGGCTCAGTGTAACACGTTTGGGATTTGGCACAAATAATGGAAACAAAGCAGTAGACACGGCAAGCCTAAGTTTGCATCCAGGCTGTATTGACTCTCCAATGAAATCTAGCTCCGCTTTTACGCTCTTGAATATTCCTGGTTCCAGGTTGGCGAGAGTTTCATAGTCTTCACTCATGTTTAGATTGACGGCTGTGAACCCGATCAAACGAGAATCACCCTTTTCATTCACAATGCAAAGTCGAATAAACACATTGGCCACGGCTTTATCGCTTGCAACAGATAACATAACGGTTGGTCTTCCAGCATAGTCGACGACAGAATCGAATGGGTCGGATTCAAATATGCAACTTAGCTTGTCGTCAGGAGATTGCTCCTGAGGTATTTCAGAACGGCTCTCTGGAAAAAATGTGACCAATTGTTGTCCACAGGTTTCTAAGCTACGGATATCAATTATGCCTTCACCCTTTTGATCTCCTAGTTTTCCTTCACTAAAGTACAAAGTAGTAGTTCCACTGACTGGGTCCTCAATCCATCTACCATCTATTTCTTCTCCGCATGGAGCATCTGCGTTCTTCTGCATGAACATGATGAATTTGTCAGAATGAGAAGGCTTTGACTCCTTTAACCATTGGTCAAACCACCGCACAGCTTCAGTGCAAAACCCCCACAGAGGCCTGGGTTCCGACATGTTAGGGTAAAGGTGAACCCAAGGACCCAGGATGACTCGTTTCGGACATTGGATGTTATCATACGTTCGTTTAACGCAGTTGGTGTAGCCGTCAGCAAAACCTCCAATCAGCAGCGCTGGAACTTTTACCTTCGAATAATCTTCACAGAGAGAACCTTGTTTATAAAAATCTCCCCTGGTTTGCTCTTTTAACCAAAGCTCTGCTGCCGGTGGCAGATTATCTAATCTGCTGAGCCACATAGATAGCCAATCATCAGAGAGTTGGGGGTCGAGAGGGAGGCTGAATACCAATGCCATGTATGCAGACCATACAACCTTGTCTATTAGCATAGCCCCACCTGCGAAGGTTTCATCTTAAATTACTTTTTAAACAAAACAAGAGCCAATCAGAGTCAAGCAGGAGGTTCTGTCCTTGACCAAGATAAAGAATAGTTTCCTTTTCGGAATTTATTCAAATGAGGGTCTGGTCCATTCTATTTTCGAAAACCACCTACACTCACCTTTAAAGTGAATATCATCAGCAAATGTATCATCTGTAAAAGACATCGCTATGATGGCTTTGAGTGCTTCCGGCTGCCTCGCTGCTACCTAGCAAATATTTTTTTTTTATTACATAATGTTTCAGATATCTTGCGTGAAGTTGTCTTCCATTAAAACGATTTAGCAGAACCTGTACCCCTTACATGAGCTCTCCATTCATTGTTTAATGACTTCCAACAAATCTTTTTTTCTGTTTTTCACCATTATTTGCTGTTCAAATACTCATGATCATTACCTCTGACAACTCACATGAAATGCTCAACCTAACTGAATGTCACGGGAAAGAAACCGTGCACACAAAAAATTATGCAGTTTCAATTATTTAGGTTTACATTGTAATTCAGCATTTTTAAAACCAAACCTGACATGACAGAAAAAAGTGTTTGCGTCCAACAGAAAGAAAATTGACTGCTATGAGCTGAGAAACGTTGCGATGTCATTACTCACCTGCAAGGAGTTATATCCACCCCAAGAAATTCCCATCATTCCAACCTTCCCTGTACACCATGGCTGTTTGCTGATCCATTCAATGCACTCTATAGCATCATCTTGTTCTTTCGTCACAGATTCGTCATCAGGTAGTCCAGAGGAGTCGCCAGATCCTCTCATATCCACCCTCACTCCGGCATAACTATGGAAAGTTGTGTAATGTTTGCCAAACATTATGGTCATTGCCACTTAAAGGTCAATTATTTTTTAATGTTTATAAAATTCGTCACCACTGTGGCATGTGCTGAAGGACAATCACAGATGGACAAGCTGACCATTGAGTTTTTTCACGCAGAGACAGGTACAAAAGTATATGAGAAATGTCTGGCGTACGAGAAAGCTAATTTAACTGTCACGCCGTGTACTTTGCGAGAGGTTTTGAATTTTGGAATAAAACAATTTTTTAACAGATCAAAAAAGTTTCTCATTCAAATCAACTAAAAATCTTAAAGTTAAGCTCTACCATTACAAACAAAACTGTGCGCATCTATTATGACTCACCCATGCTCTCCGAAATACTGATAGTTTATCTCGTCTCTGTAGGTGGTTGCATCTCTCTTCCCGTAAGGTACAAACTCAAAAACTGCAGGAACTGGATTTTTTTCATTTGCTTCCATCGGCAGCCATATTCTAGCTGACAACTTGACTCCATCTTTCAACGGAATATACTCGTTGTCCAATATATCAACCTGATAGAATAAGTAATAAGTTACTACTACCATTTCATTTCACTGAAAATCATCGCAAACTATCGAGAAGCTAAAGTAATATGTTAGTTGAAAATTATGAAATTGACTCACTGATGCTACCCTTTCCTTAGACATGATTCAAATATTTGGCCTTGATAATCACTCAAGAGTCGGTAGTGTAGGTCGCACCAGGGTAGCTTCACCTGTCATGTCACGTGCACTGTTGCAGGCTACTAGCTAGTAAGTAGTACATTTACTTGAATAACTAACTACTAACCAAACCAACACATGATTGACAGCGGTAACTGCATAAAACCGAACGCCGAACAACCGAACAGCCGAACGACCCGAAGGAAACGTTATTCCACATGCAGTCTACATGCAACATTACCGGGGCAGACAACTCTGAAATGTGTTCAACCGAAAATATAATATCAGTGGTCACGCAACAGAGAGGGAGCAAAGATCAATGCCATAAATGTATTATGTTGAAAATACCCATAAAATGTTCACATCTGAACCTGCTACAACAGCAGCATTAAGCATGATGCTTGCAAAGGCTTAATTCTATTGCAGTTATTGAATCATGATCATTTATTTGGTGCTGGTTGACGGATAATTCTTTAGAGTTGTCTCCCATGATTCTAGAAATTTGCAAATATTTAACACTACGGCTCCATTTTTCCATGTATATTCATTAAGGGAAGTAAGATGCTCTTAGTGAAAGAACCATGAAAGTTTTTATGGTCTGACTTTGTTGATGAGTATGGTTTTTGTGACCATATCACAAGTTGAACACCGGTTATTGTTCTATATTTTTGTTTATAAGGTGTATGACAGCTATTGATGCGCGTGTTCAGTGTGCTTACTTAAAAGTTGCGATTTTGTGAAGTAATGATAAAAAAAAATACCCTCCCTGGCAGAAGTGACAGATGGTCTCTTGGCTCATCACTGATCAGTACATTATTGATCAGTCCAAGGCTAAGTGAAGAAATCATGATTTTTCTTCACTTAGGTCCAAGGCTGAATTATAAAAAGTTCATGGTGGTTTTACGCTGCCCTTTCAGTCCAACAGCTCTGAAATTACCCAATTAACCTTTGAGCAATTCAAATTTGAAAAACTAAAATGTAAATTTAATACTTGCCACTCAATCAGTAAATGCATTAATGTTTAAAACGAATGGAACAGTTATTATCAGTATTAAGATCTTGAATGCATTATAACTATGATAACATGACCGGGAAGTTATCAGTTTTCCTGACAGTAATTTCCAGTGATTAAAATTTACAATTTTATAGTAGGCTCACCGGAACATATGATAAACTGCCGTCACACATTTCGTAAACAAAAAAGTAGTATAATAACCGGTGTTTAACTTGTGATGTGGTCACAAAAACCCACTAATGAACAGAATCACATCATAAAAACTTTCATGGTGCTGCCAATAGGTGAATGTTACTTCCCTTAAGGAATATACATAAAAAAATTAAGCTGTAGTGTTAAATATTTGCAAATTTCTAGAATCATGGGAGACAACTCTAAAGAATTATCCATAAACTAGCACCAATTAAATGATCATGATTCAATAACTGCAATAGAATAAGGCCTTTGCAAGCATCATGCTTAATGCTGCTGTTGTAGCAGGTTCAGATGTGAATATTTTATGGGTATTTTCAACATAATACATTGATTGATGATGGCATTGATCTCTGCTCCCTCTCTGCTGCGTGACCACTGATATTATATTTTCGATTGAACACATTTCAGAGTTGTCGGCCCCGGCAATGTTGCGTGTAGACTGCTAATTAGAATAATGCTTCCTTCGGTCGTTCGGCTGTTCGGTTGTTCGGCGTTCGGTTTTATGCAGTTACCGGATTGACAGGGATTGCGTGACTTGGCATAAAGCCAGCATTGTTGCCTACATACAGTGCTGAAAGAGATAAACAAGTGATAACAGTGATCTCAATAAAATGTGATGCAGATAACTTCTCCATCTTTGCTTTTGCTTCAAATATTATTTTAAATTTTCTGTTAAAGTTTTAGATGGGTTATTGCAGGCATTTACTGTATATTTGTAAAAAGAGAATCTGTCAACGTTAACCAACAGTGATTGAAGGTTGGCAATTATTGTTATTTTCATTGACCATTATGCTTAAGTGTAGGTTAGTAATTGGGTAGTCGTGTCAAAGATGTTTATTACAAACAGTTTTCATTAAGTAGAAGATCAAACAGATGTTATCTGGTTATCTAGTGCCCAACGAGGTAAAATTACCAACAAACTTAATGTCTGTAAATGACACAAGTTACCGAGCCTCAACAAAAACAACGTGGTATAGGTGGAGATAATTCCACTAATGCTTGTTATAGATGGAGCTATTTCTACCAATAATATAGTAAAAATATTCCAAAGGTATACATTTCTGATCATTTTAAGAGTCGTTCTGATTTACAGCCCATGCAAACCTTTGAAATTCAATCATCAACAGTTGTTTGAAGTTGTCTCCTCAATAAAAGCCACTAAAAATTAATGTATCTCCGAATCATAAAAAATTGTTTTAAATGTTGTGACAGTTTCTTTGACGTAAAGTCCGAAGAGCTTGAAATTTTTATGTTTATTAAATTTTGAAAAACAATCTGAGGGAAAAAAATGAGAAGTGACAAGAAAACCACAAGTTTGCACCAAAAACTCTATACAATTCAGCAACAAAGATGTGCAGCTGATGCTGAACAGGCATGATATCCATCTCCCAACTTGGGAGTGTCGATAGAAAGGGCTCAAGCAAGTCTACAGTTTCAATTTTAAAAAATTACTTATTAAAATTACTCGCTCAGAGAGTTTGTTGTCGAAGTCAGCTGACAATAAGAACCATGAAACGAATTTACAATAATATGAACAAAATGATGGCTTTTTGTTGTTGTCTTTTCTTGTTATCAAAAGAGAAGAAAACTCCAAATTAAATTCTTTCCGTTCCCTAACTGGTTTATGGAGTACCTAGTAAGTTATTTGTTTATCAAACACTTCCCAGTTTTTTTCGTTGAGCATCATAGCGTGCCAAAATAGGCCCAGCCCAAATTCAGTGATACATGGCTTGTGACACATTGATATAAATGTAGCTCTGCAACACATGCTGAACTTGAGCACAAACCAAGTTTGTAGCTTTCATTTCACTAGTAGCAATCCCCGCAATCTTTGAGCAATATTAGCAGTGTGAGAGAACACAACCCTAACCAGCTCGCTTAATTGACAAAGAGATTAAGGCTATAAAACTGACCAGAGAGATAGCTTTTCAACTCCTGAAATTGTGTTCTGCTATCTAATTGGCTGAGAGCAAGTATCTGCAGCCATGAATTGGTGTGATGATAACATAGTTTAGAGGCTTGCAAACAATGCGGCAGTTAAAATTAGAGCCTAGCCATTATCATTACATGAAGCATAATGCGGACACACTGCAAATACAGTAGCATCAACTACTTCTATGTGTGGGTTATTGCAATGAGACAAGCAGTAAGTATTCAACTTACATGTTGGGTGTCACCTCTCCCCCTTTCACACAAATTAACGTATCTCTCCAACTATGGACTAATAGTACTCATGTTATGGCAAACCATTATTATCACAATTTGTTTTCGAGCCAGACAAAATACAATCATTGTGAAGTAAAAATATTTTTTTTATTATTTCATCAACATTTTTGTTTTAAAAGTTTTGAATACAATTACATTGTTTTTTTACATGATAGATAGGACAATTATCTTGAACTAAAATGGTGTGCCAAAATATCTTACGGCAAACAAACTCTGTAAATATTGATATTTGCATAAAAGTGCCGTAAATGTGCAATACATAACCTAAGTCTATATCAGCACACAGACTCGTGTCTCATCGACACAGTTCGTGCTGAAGAGAAAAACCATTATTTTTAATTACTTTACAAAAAAATCATGACAGCGCTGATGCCAGAAAATTCCACTATAAATTGCAGAATGGATTATCTATGTACATTGCTCTTGTTAGGAAATATAAATTCTAAGCATTGTCAAGAATAACACTTGAAAAATAGAAAATAGAATTTGTATCTATTAGACATATTTATAGAATACAAAGATATTAAATATGATTCTCTATTGCTTCTGCGTTGATTTGCACACACCTCCATATCTAGTATCATAGGTAAGTCTTCACTGTAACCAGGTAAGTACAATTATACAAGTTGTTGGTTGATAGGTCAATTACCATGAGACAGACGCTGGTCATCGCTACTGCGGTTTATTGCAGCCTCCTTGCCGGATGGAGATACCATTGTCGTCTTTCTACGTTTACCAGATCGATTATGACTAGTTTTAGTATTTTTGAAATTAAAATCTGAGGATTGGTTGACTGGTGTGGTGTGAGTCCTGACGTGAGATATCTGTGAGTTGCTGGAGTTGCCTCCCACTGTTTTACTATGACTACTATTATTGACTATACGAGATGAACGTTTGCTGAAAGCAACCTTGCCATTGCTGTTGTGACTACTGGCACTGGTTGCTTGCCGGCAACTGTCACTGTTGTGTTCATTGTTGACACTGTTACTATGACTATCGGGCGGATTGGATAAAGAGTTGAGAGACTGTGACGAGCGTACAGCAGCACACTTTGCTACGGAGTCGCTGTCCGATGTGACAGCACTCACTGAGACGGATTTATGAGCTTTGTTAGGAATATGCTGGGTTGACTTTGATTTGTGGTTAGACAGGGGAGCCTTCTCATGGGCTCTAGTATCTATCTTTTCCTCCTCCTGAAAACAAGAGTGCATGTAGCAATGATTCACGACCAGACCAAATTATTAGCAATGCACACACATCAAATAATCAATACTAACGATAGTTTAAAAAAGAAGCCATATCTGAATGAGTCAATGCATTGCAAAGTATTCAGTTGCGACGTAGATGTAACACTTGTTGTGACAACCACAACGTAAGAGAGACAACTCCCACCAACAACAAAGAGGACAACTCCAACACAATGAGAGCTAGAGATGAAAGGATATAGCATGGATCTCTGTACTTACAGAGTCTGAGGAGAGACTGGAACTGCTGCTACTAGCTGACGTAGACGATGAAGAGAAAGGTGAGGTAGTGCTAGCATCTGTGTGACAATCTGACTCCCCCCCGCTGTGTGCTGCATGTATGTGGCCGGTAGGTCCACTGGCTATAGACCTGTGCAACAACAGTCAATAAATAATACCACCAAAAATGATCACTCTTTTCCGATACGCTAGCAAAATATTTTTTATTCAAGTTCCAGCTAATAAATTATCCAAATTACGAAAAGATCCAATACATTTTTCTGTGGAAAACCTACATGGCACGAGTTGGCAAGCAGAAGAAAGAAGAACAAAACCATCAGGAGACGAGTGGAAAGCGGTGATCCTTACCGTTTTGATTGCGAAGTCATAGTGACAGCCTTGGCATAGGATTTATTGCTTGGCTGCTGAGCACGCTGGTGGTTGGATATCAAGCCTTCAGACCGCACAGAGTCACTGCTCAGATCAGACAGCTGAGCGAAATTTTCATTAATCCATTGCCGATAAAGCGTTACCTCGTCTGTGACTCTAATGATGCGACCCAGAATACTGTAAACAACAACCAAAAGAACACGTGAAGTCACAAAACACAGGAGAAAGACGTTGAGTAAGGTGATGCAATAGTTGGGTGGGGACAGCTGACGTACCTGTGGTCGTAGGCGGAAGGAGCAATCCTGCCAAGGAGCATGTAAGCATACTCAAAGGACATCTTAACTTGATACGCTCCGTAGGAGCTGCGTCCCAAGTCATTATCTAAAGTCATACAGCAAACTATCCACTTATCGCCATAACAACATACAAACGTTAATCCCCAAAACATAAGCTAGCGTCAGTTTCTAAATTTGAATTGATGAAGGACTTAGTCACAAGCTATTAAGAGCAGCATCAGCCAGAGATGGCCTGTTAATCCAATCCGAGTGGGTACCATATTAAATAATCAGACAGCAGAATTAACTCAGTTTTAATTTGACAGGAAGCTGTTGGATAAAAGATGGAGACTGACCCGTGTTAAGAGGATCCTCGATGTATAGAAAACTAGGTGCTGCGCCGCCATAAAGGTTGGTCAAGTGATGCTTCTGTACATAACCTCCTCCATCCTTTATACGTATGCCCACTTTGTTGTAGTTAAAGTTACATCCGTAGAGCTCAAAGAACTCAATCAACAAGACGCCCAGGTTGATGTTAGGATGGCAGGCATCATACCTGGGGTGCAGCTGCAAACATACAATATTATTACATTACTAAAGCGTACAAAACTTTAAAAATAGGGACACTTGGTTCTACCATTGCATGAGTGGCTATATATATATATAATATTCCAGTGGTTAGTTTTATGCTCAAATGACCGTTACTGAGCCGATGAGGTAAAACTTTGCCATGCGAAGTCACACGAAGAAGTTGCGCTGTTATGTAATTGGTTGCGCCAGGTACCAAGGAGGAAATGGATTCTATGCCCCATTATAAACATTTGAATATTACGGATTATTTACTTTAAAACTCTCGAGTCGTTAAAAATCTGTTGGCCGAACTACATGACAATTAAATGATACGGCAAGGAGTTATGTGCACATTTTGAGCGACGTATTAATAACATTTGGCTGTTGACATATCATAAAACAAAGGTGGAAGTAAAAACAGCGACTAAGCTGCGCACACATTGGTATCAAACGATAACAATAACCCTGACCAAATATTGTCTTTTTAAAATTGTAAACCTCGACTCGCTAATCACTAATAATCACAGGTTTGCTAGCCTACCAGGCACACAAAATACAAATTGGAGTTACTGCCCCCACAAAGAAGGCAACCCAATAACAGAAGAATACAAGCGCATGGCTATTGCATGAGGACATGGGTTATACATATAACCAATGTTGTTATTATGAATAGAGCTCCGTGAAGAAATAATTTGACTCTCAAATTAATCGCGGCGTTTTTCACACTCGACAATGACGTACCGCTAAGTAGGCATTTAAAAAGGAACTATAAGTGCAAGCAGCAGCTGCAGAGGTGCAAATCTCCTATTGCCAATAGAGGTTGTTGGTTTGTGACACAAATCAGTTATAGCCGATGGTGCAGCATGCAAACAACAAAAAAACATTTGGTCCTGAATGGAAATGTGACTGAAACAAGCACAACTCAATCAACTACTAGTTTGATATTCCACCTAACAAATATATCACACATGAAAGCATTCACCAGTCGCATCAACGCCATTCATTCATAATTTATCAAACTGCAGGGAAATCCTAACCCTCCTTTTAAGTTGCGTGAAAACGACATTTTTTCTCTCAAAAATATTGGGTTTTTTAGCCAAAATGTAACAAACAATAGGTTATGAAAGCTTTGAGCTGAAATATATTTTTGTTAAGCTTGCCGACTTTAAACTATTCTCAAAATAAAAGTTTTTGAGAACAGACATTTGTCAGTCAAAAACGAACTTCAATCTTTGGTAATTTTATTTATAAGAAACAGACAACTTCCTTATTCGTAACCAGACAAATCAGACGAGATGGCAAGCAAACGAGGACGCGGGGTAGTCAGGGAGTAAAGCTAGTAGATAGTAGTTGTCCGTACCTGAAGGAAGCTGATGATGAGATAGAGGAGACAGTAGGAGCTAATTCCGCCAGTGTACACCTCATTCAACTCCCTTTGTAGTAGATATTGTTTGAGTACAACGACCAGGTACTTGAGGGTGGGATACTTAGCTAGGTAGTCCTGTAACAAACCAAACAAGGTGAGCCAATGCAGTATAATCACATACTCAGGGTTCATTCACCTGGGCTTAATGTCTATAACATACATCGGCTAGCGAGTTGCATTATTGATACCAGTAGAGGCAGCAATGCAAATGGGCATCAAACGTAACGTCGGAGGAAATATAGCTTGTTACAGTTTGTTAACAATTAATTTCCTTTAATAAAATTACTACACAAAACGCTGTGATCAGAAATCACCTACGCAGGCAGAGTGACTGAGACAGTACATCAAACGGCCGTACAAAGCAAACAGCTGACTGGCTGCCACTGCGGTATCAAATACTGGCTACTCAATCGCTGCCAACTCCAGTATTGCGATGCTTCAGCGAGTGACCGCGTTTTCATTGCCTCCTGTCAGACAAAATGTTTGTTTTGAAAAAAAAAACACGAATATATCGAGTATGCAAATCCGATGGGAACTAAGCAGCGCCGTATCATGTTTTGCACTTTTATTTCCAAGAAGGCATGCAGGCGTTTATATTACATTTTACAAATTAAACCAAACAGCTGTTAACGACAGAGAGAGTAAAAAGGTGTCAAAAGGCAGCCATTTTTCTTTGAATGACTGCGAGCCTATCTTGACCTCCTGACCTCCCATCTGTTTATACATCCTTTCTCACTAAGGTGTAAATCTTGACGATTTGGGCAACTGACAAAAACCCACCTACTGCCAGAGTTGGCTGTAAGCAATTAGTTAGCTTTGTTTCTCACCCAATTCTTAGCGAACACTATTGAGCTGAGAGACGAATGTGGCTGACATACATACTGTGACAGACAAGCTACATCTAACTGATAATTATTATTCTTTAATGCAATTTTTACGCATAAAAATAACATGATGAATGCCTCAAATCGCGTAGACTAATGTGAAAAGATTTTGGTAAAAAGCGAAGAATCCGCAAATCTCTCACACGGCTATGGTTGGCATGATTCAAAGCATATTTTGGGATCACATAAAAAAACCATGACACAGTGCAATAGAAACTTCATGGAAAATTTTCGCGATTAGTTACCCAATTGTTATCAATAAGTAGGCAATCTGACAATAAACAAAACATGAGCATTTGATAATGGATTGAGGCTGGTGTGACCTCGCTTTATTGTTATTCACAGTAAAAGTCGGGCCTGTTATTCAGGGGAATTTCCTACGATGGTGCAATCCATCTATTGCCAAGGCTCTATTACAATGCGCGTTTGGTTAGATCAACATCAATCTACGCAATCATCCTCGCTATGCAATCCATCAAATATTCCCTTCCAATAATTTAACTGCAGCAACTTCCCCTACAGTAAAATATTCCACAAATATGTCCATTGAAGAGGTGGAAATGTACGACCACAAAAGTGGTCTATCTAGATCAGACTGATATCTGTAAAGTATATTACCGATCAGTGAGAAGAGGCAGTTAGCACTTGGGACTGACCAGAAACTAGTGCGCATTAACTAGAACAGGCCTCGAGCCTAAATCAAAGCCCTCATGTAAAGTCATTATTCACCACTCTATGGAATGGTAACCCATTCAATCATATTTCTGACACGCACAACCGGCACCGCTAAATGGCGCAACCAAACTATCTAAGGACAATTCTGGAAATGGATTTCATAAAATTGTTGCTGCATGAAGTTTCAACAACTTCCAGCTCGTGCAGCCATCCTAAGATCCAAGGAGCTAAAAACTGCTGACCGAGTTTCCCTTCTCAACAGGCAGATGCTATCAACATTTTATGGTTGCTACAGCACAGAACTGTCCATCACTGTACCCGTTAGTCAAAACCAACAAAATTGTGTTTATATCAAACTGAAGTATGTCAGCCATAAACGTAGCTCTGATTAGAAAAGTAAACTAAAAAATCTAAAGCGTGAGTGAAAGATGGCTGTACTGCTGCCAAGGTCAACGCAAGAGGGCCAAAGTGACTCTCAATTGGAAACACAGCAGTGCGTCAAAGTGAAATGGAGAGCAAACCAATATGCTGCTGCTGTGTGACAGTAAAAGTCAGCCACTGGAGCTCACCCACGAGTGAGCTTGCAACGAATGAACCACCTGTTAGTTGGTGACTTTACCATAGCCACAACTCCTACACATTCGTGGTACAAAACAAAAGTCAGATATTCTGAGTGGCTCTCACCACAATAAACAACATGCAGGCTTCCACAGCAGCCTCTACCAACATGGTGTCATGTTGTTGTTGATAAACGAACGTCTGGGGAAACTAACAGGTGATGACAGCTTCCTCAGCAGCTAGTGCGTACACTACAATGTCTAGTACATATACTACTATAACTAGTACATATACTACTATAACTAGTACACATACTACTATAACTAGTACACATACTACTATAACTAGTACACATACTACTATAACTAGTACATATACTACTATAACTAGTATATATACTACTATAACTAGTACATATACTACTATAACTAGTACACATACTACTATAACTAGTACATATACTACTATAACTAGTACACATACTACTATAACTAGTACACATACTACTATAACTAGTACATATACTACTATAACTAGTACATATACTACTATAACTAGTACATATACTAATATAACTAGTACATATACTACTATAACTAGTACATATACTACTATAACTAGTACATATACTACTATAACTAGTACATATACTACTATAACTAGTACATATACAACTATAACCAGTACATATACTACTATAACTAGTATACATACTACTATAACTAGTACATATACTACTATAACTAGTACACATACTACTATAACTAGTACACATACTACTATAACTAGTACATATACTACTATAACTAGTACACATACTACTATAACTAGTACATATACTACTATAACTAGTACACATACTACTATAACTAGTACATATACTACTATAACTAGTACACATACTACTATAACTAGTACACATACTACTATAACTAGTACATATACTACTATAACTAGTACATATACTACTATAACTAGTACATATACTACTATAACTAGTACATATACTACTATAACTAGTACATATACTACTATAACTAGTATACACACCTTTATATACTTCACACTTTGGACTCCCCCAACTTGATTAAAGCTAATGTCCACTTTCACTTGCGACTGTTTGTCTGTTACTTTGATGATTGGTACCTACAACATGTTAGTCTAAGATTGTTAGTCTATCCAACCAATCAGAAGATTCCCCCCACACATTTCCAGGCAACATGCAACTGAAGTTCACAATCGCCTGTGCAAGGTGGGACTTGTTAGTGGGGAGGTATTACCCTCTACAAGCATCAGCACTCGACCAAAACTTACACACTATTTAAAATAGCTAAGCAATTATTTTTTATTTTCTATGATTGTAATTGAGGAAGCTGCATCTCGCACTCTGAATGTACGATCTACAAGTAAAGAACACACAATGCTTACCGAAGCTTTGTCCAAAACTTTGATTGTATTTCTGTCAGCGATGCCACGAGAGACTAGCTCATTTTCCAAAGTCCACAAAGGTAGATTTGGCCATTTGCCAAACACCACTAGGTCGATATCACTGTAAGTACACAATCACTGATGTCAGCAATATGGATAAGATACCGCGGTGGGATAGCTGACTTGACCAGCCAAGTAATGACAGTTTGCTAGCCAGTAGGAGTTTGCAGATTACGCAACTAATGTTTATACCATAAATGAAGCTGCTAGAAATAGCTGCACATGCAATGACATAGCCTAGAACGTGCATTCACAATAAGCTGCGGCTATGCAACATCGCGGCTACGCATTAACAGTTCATTGCATCTACAACTAACACCATCAAATGTAAAATGATGAGACCAGCCGGATGTTTGCTGCTGGCAAATGTTTCTAACAAAAGTTGTTCTTTGTATTAAACATTTGGTAGAGAATGGCAAACATGACACTGATTCCATGGCAACAGCCACTTGATGTTGGTTGAACGTGAATTCCTACAGGTAACACGTGAATTCCTACAAGTAACACGTGAATTCCTGCAGGTAAAATGTCAGCGGAAATGACATTGAGACAACCCTTGAAAGTGATGGTTGTGATGTAATGATCAACGCTGACTATGTTACATAATAGAAAAGATATATCTCACCTGGTAGGTAAGTAGAGATCTGTTTCAAAACTGCCAAAAACTTCAACCTACAGGAAAAATTTAAATAGCTCGTTATCCACGGCTGTGAAATACACGAGCTCATGAGGGGACGGGAGAGGCAACGGAGAAAGGAAATGAGAATTTGATGCAGTATTTTGTGACGGAGTAGAGAACTCTCCGCCAAGCACTGTAGCCGACATACACAGCCTCTTAAGCAGGCTGATACGTATAACATTGAGGAAAGTGCCTAACTGCCTTGTCATAAATAAATTAGTGAAAATGAATTAGATCAATCCTTATTCTAAAGGTAAATGTCGTGAAGCCTCTCAATGATCAACAAAATCGCGAGAAATCTAGTCGTTGCTCTGCAACTAAATCAGAACGAAATTATATTTAACACGAATCAATAGTTTTAAAGCATTTAATGATTTTGTATTATAAATTTAGATGCATTAGTAAAAACCATATTTGTCCTTTTGAATTTAAAATGAGTTATTATCATATCAGAGGCGAGTGCCAAAGCATACAATAATGTGAAATATGAAGCCATTTGCTTACAAAAACTGCCCATTCGAATATCATTCTTCCCAAGATCAATACATTGTTGCAAAATTAATTGGTTGAGGTGGGAGTGAACTACATGTAGTGTTATCTGCTCGCAGGATGGTCAGAGCACAACAATTTGACAATATTCAGAACATACCAAATTGTAGTGAAAAATAATGACTGTAAGATTTGTCGATTGGAAACAGGAAAGGTGTTGATTCAATACATCTCAGCGCCATCACTAGATATCACAGATTGTTGTATCAAAAATAGACTCGCTGGCTCAGATGAGTGACGAGATTCAAAATAAAAGAAGCTTGATTTCAGTTTCGAGTCCAAAATGATTAGCCGCGGAACAAGCATTGAAGTTACAAATTAAAAAGTTTCTAGTGCTATCAACAGTTTTACAACAACAAAAAAAACGTGAAGGTTATTCATTTCGTGATGTTTGCCACAAACTGCGCCGGTAACGCGGCGGGCTAATAAAAAAAAACCCGCACAGAGTTCCAAAAAGTATGCAGGTAGGTAGGTGTAAATTATTCACAGCAGGTTGTGTAAAGCAATGCAGAAGCTAGCAGTCAGTAATAGCACACATCGGGCTGTAGCTGGCTAGGGGCATTACTAGGCTAATGCTTATTAGTGCAATGGTATGCCCAGCTTAGGTAATGATATTTCCTGAGCATTGCGCAGCTTATATGAATGGCAGGCGGTTACTGATTAATGGCCCACACAATATTGTATTACGGACAGAAAAAATAACAACATAAGATTGCTTCTCAGCAATAGGTGATCCGGCAAGTCATTTGTGGAGTGCATGTCTAATTAACACAGCACAACAAATTAGCTATGCCATGTCTCACACTTTGTAACAAACAGATACAGGATGTGAAGGGGGACGGTGAATGAGAGGCCATGGAAATAATAGCTCTCTCGAGTGAATAGATGGCTGTGTGTGAGAGATTATATTCAAGCACTTGTGTAGTAAACCACTTACTCTGGCTTGCTGCCATAAGCCATGTATTATTTCCCGAATTCTATTCACTACTTGATTTCTCATGTTTTTCTCGGCCGCTGTCGGTTCCATAAATTCATAGAAGTCTATAATCTCATGGTGTAACCTTTAGAAAAGTAAGAAGGCATGAACAAACGAGACAAAGCTTACAACTACAGTAGTGGCTAAAAGCATACTACTGGTCCGCACTGGTTTATTATCAATGTTAAAAAATCAGTATTCTTACCAACACTTTATCTTCAATCACAAATGGCAGTGATTTTTAAGACACTTCTGGTGAAATTCCTAAGAAAACTTGTCACTGTCTAAACTAATTAATGTAGCACACCCAAATGTGGATTTGATGTTAACACTCAGTAGTGGTGAGATCGTGGTGTGGCGTGTAACCAACATTTGATCAGCCAAAGATGAATATTTATAAGTGACTCAGCTTAAATGGAATGCTCGAGTACTAGTACTGCTACTACTCCTGTTTGACTAAAGAAAACTCATTGATTGATCTTTACCAATAACTCACTCATACTTCAGCTAACAGTATGGGAACTATATTACATTCCCTCTGCTTTGTATTACCAAGATATATAATACTATTGAAAAGGCATCATGTAACTTGTTCAAATAGAGCATTTATTGTACATATCTGTTGAATTAGTAGTTGCTAGCTTTACATTACAATAATGACACTGTTCACTTGATCCTCGAAAATTGACTAAAAGTTACAAAACACCGTTGGGTCACTAAATTAAATTTGATACTTGCTTCCAATGATTCCTATGAAATGATTTGCTATGAAAATCATAAAAAATAGAAGCAAAAAGCAACATGTTCCTAAAACATGCATTGCGTCGAAAACCAAAAATATCAGAGCTACGGCATCTGTAGCTGGAAAAAGCAATCACACCACTATGTAAAACATCCATGGAGTTCGACTAAAAATTATCGGACTGTCTTGTACCTTATGATGTTAGAGACATCTAAATCAAACTGCACAGAAAAACTAACATAACTACTGCGTCATTATTCAATATATTTATTATCGTTAACTTTGATGGGCTAGTATTATGATATTTATTGGTAAATGATGAGAGTAATTTCTCAGTAGTAGTAACAAATTAAATAAATAGATACTTATAAATACCAAAAAAAGTGATCGCAATTTTTGGTTACTACTTTAAATTAACTTATTATTATTATACTATAATTATAAGCTATTATCATAACAGTAAAAGAGCCGTTTTGGCCAATTATTATTAGTTATTATTAACTATTACTTTTATCATTCAGTAGAACAACAACAATAATAATTAAACATTTTAATTAATAATAATAATTTATTAATTTAAATAATAATGATATCGGCGTCATTAAACTTGTTGTCATACATAGATGATAGTTATCAACCAACAAATGCTTAACCAAAACAATTATTACTAATTAATTATTTTTATAATCAAGTTCAAAATAAGTAATAATAATAATAAATAATAATAATAAATAACATTGATTATTATTATTATTATTATTAGTATCCATCCACCATCATGACTCAATAATCAATGTATGTTCTCTTACCGAACAGTTGGATGATCTGGATATCGTTTGCCTGGTTTGAACCAGGGAATATTTGTGTGTTTCTCAAGAATATCCAAGTTAGTGGAGTGACTCAAACCGAATGTACTAGCTTTATTGGAACGATCTCTTTTGCCATAACCTTGATGTTGTTTAGCAAAATAGTTGCCTGTGGAATCTTTTGGTGGGTTGCCAGGCCCTATGGGAATAAAATCCTGTTGTGCTTCCAAACCAGCTTTTTCCTCTTTTTTTGTAGTTGTTGCACTATTGATAAGATGATTGCTGTTTTTGGTGGTGAAGTTTTTCATACTCAAACTGACACTCTTTTCTTCTTCTTGTGTTGCTCCAATTGACAATTCCCAAATTCTTAACCAATGTTTATATGCAGGTCCTAATTGTTCTGGTGTGCCCCACGATATTCGTTGATCCATAAAACAGCAGAAACTAAACTGAAATAACCACTGAGATGAAGAAAAAAAACCCTAGGACTACTACTATTAGTTATCTTCTATAACGGCTGCCTAGGGAAACACTTCAAATTGAGAGTAACGATTCTATCCAGACATGCGCGTGGTAATTTTGCATTATCCCATAGAATTCTATGCATAGAACTACCCTCTTTGGAACTATCTTGATAATTCTATATATGCATTATCCTCTCAAAACATTCTGTATGACAAATTGAATCCACCAGATTGCCAACACTAAAGACGTCATTAGCGCATCAAGAAAACATAAGGAAGATAACTCACAATTATTTTAGAAATATATTTCACGTGACATATACAAATGTGAAAAATAAAAGCTTCAAGACATGACATTTCAGTTCCACTAAATTTGAAAAAAATTACCATAAATTTCTCTATTTTATTAATGTAGTTTTTTACTGTCACTTTTGTGAATAAGCTGACCAATCATTTTCCAAAACTTGAATCTGTCCGTAGGTGAAACATCATGCAGAACACTACCAATTCCATTCTCTACATAACTGCCATTTTCATAACCAAAATTTTTGGTTAATGCACAATGAACAATAGGTACAGCTCCGGAATCAACTGATCAAAAAAACAAAGGAGCAAACAGAACTTCTTGCAAAACTAAAAGTGGTGGAAACACATGCCGATAAAGTGAAGAGGCAACAACTCCAGGATGAACAGAATATATCCCAATATTAGAATTGAGCTGTTTAAGTTGATCAGCTAAGCATTGTGTATACAATATCATTGCAAGTTTTGACAATGCATACATTAGATGTTCAGAATAAAATGGCGGCTTGATGAAGAATTGGCCTCCAAGAAGTAGTGAAGCAGGAGCTATTCGATGAGCTGATGATGCCACATTTATAATTCTAGGACTTTCACTCAAATTTAGTTTAGGTAGTAGTAGTTTAGTTAGTTTAGCATGCCCTATAAAGTTGACACCCATGTGACCTTCAAAACCTTGAACAGTCTCAAAATAAGGACACAACATTGTACCAGCATTGTTGATTAGATAATCAAGAGATTGAAATTTTTCGGAGAAAGTAGTAACAGCATCTTCAATAGATTGGAAGGACTCCAGGTGTAAAGGAATGTATATTAACTTTCCTCGAGCCCTGTATTCCTGCAGCTCCGTGTCTGATTCCGATGTAAAGTTGTGTGGGGCAGCCGCTACCACCGTCATTCCTAACTGGCAGAACTTTATAGACACGCAGCGACCTAACCAAAAGAATTGGCAAAAAATTATAAAAAAGCACTTCACTAAATAGCAGAAATAATATCATAGAAAAGATTTACTGCCAAATAATTTCCTACCTATTCCACCAGTCCCTCCTGTAATAAAAGCCACTCTTCCTATATAGCTCCGTTCATCGATATCCTTCTCGCAAGTTACGCTTGTGAACAGTTGAGTGAGCATTTCCATAAAACCAAGTATATATAGCCGCAACATAAAGTAGATTTTTAAAAACATGTGACGTAACTTTGCTCTGAGTGTCATCTGTAAAAAAAACAATACATTTACGCATTTGGAGCAATTAAAAAAATTCTGTATGAGATACATAAAAAGTAACGTTATATAATAACATTTTAACAGATTTGATATTAGATAGAATGATTGAAAACCTTTGAAATAAAAATATTTAATATTATCGGTTTACTAAAACAATAAAAATTACAAAAAAAATAATAAAAAAGAGCCAGGAACATGAAAGCAATCTCTCAGCAGTGTAAAACCCCCTACAAAATATTTACAAAGTGTTTTTCTAGCGCTGAGTCCATGAACATTATAATTCATTTGTAACAAAATACTTGAAAAGTGGGTTTTAATAACAGACAGTCGCAATACTTTCCGTAGACGATCAAATCTAAAAACTGAATGGGTGCAAAATAATCATCATAGGCAAATAGTGTAGTGAAACACTAAACCAATAATACATACGTAGTTTTGTCTACTGTTTTTGGTAAATGGAGGCTGATATTGAATCAGCAACTTTAGCAGACTCAATGATCACGCTTAGAAATTGACATTGTGAAAGTAAACAAAGCCGCATTTTGTCTGCTTTAAAAGCAAAACAAGCCCCATTTTGCTAGCAGAAATATAAAAAAAACTTCTCTGGCTCTCTACCCCTGCACTCATGAAAAAAATGTCCTCTTTTTTCGCTGTAAGGTAATTGTAGCGGTGCAAGGGTAATATTAGAGATCAAAGGCTTCTAGCAAAGCCTCTAACTGTAACGTAAACGAAACATTGGAAATACCATAAAAAATGAGCAACCACAAAGATTTGTAGACCACCGGAATGAACATAAACATACTAGAACAAACTACAACATACATAAAATGAAGTCCCATTGAGTTGCAAAAAAATTATTTCACCGTTAGCACCAGAATGTGCTTACATTTATTCTATTGGACTAAAAAAACCTGGCAAAGTACCTACACTTCTATACTCTTGTGAACATTACTAGCGTAAATAAATTTCAAGGGGAGATTTTTTAAGCGGACTGAAATGAACTAAAACACTAATTTCTGGACTGAGCGTCAAATTGTGCTTCTACACAGCTCAGTCGGCATTTGATCGAAATATGTCATCATTGTTCTAAGATGTGTTTCAGTTCATTGAAGGTGAGCCTGTTTAGGTACAACATTGTACTTCTTGGTGAAGTGATCAAATAATGGCCGTACTAACCGGCCGTACTAACCAGCCATACTAACCAGCCGTACTAACCAGCCATACTAACCAGCCATACTAACCAGCCATACTAACCAGCCATACCAACCAGCCATACTAACCAGCCATACCAACCAGCCATACCAACCAGCCATACCAACCAGCTATACCAACCAGTCATACCAACTAGCCATACTAACCAGCCATACTAACCAGCCATATTAACCAGACAGACCAACCAGCCATACCATAGCCAGTGCAAATGAATTTTTCAAATCAGCCTTAGGGCGTTAAAAATCAGATCATGGCATAGAAGCATACCTTGCTGTGACAATAGCGGTAAACTTTTTTCTCTTCCTGATAGTTACTGAGAAAATGAGTTTTAAAAATTACTCTCTCTGCATCAAAATTACTTTGTTTCATGTTTGCACATAGTTTTACGCCTCATTATTGATACATTAGAGTGAAAACCGTGACCAAGCGTGTGTTATAGACAAGGTTCTATGGGTATCTTTGGCAGTTTTAGTTTAAGGAGTTGTCCTCTCAATGCTCCCCTGAAAGGGTACCAGGCTATAATTGATTTTTTCATATTGTGCACAAGTCAGTGAATTCATACCCTACTTGAAAATTGCAAAATATGCTCGCTGTTGTATATTTGTGTCCATGTGTGCAATTTGTCCAAACCAACATAACTAACTCGCGGAGAGCCCAATTAATAACTGCTTCGTACGTGCTTTGCAAAAATATGCAGTGTTGAAAATTTTTCTTGACAATTTCTTTATGCACAGCGTACCACACGTGCACAAGTACAAGATGCATGTCTTTAAAATTAAGATTTCATCAAAAAGTAGCGTGCATAAAGGAGTTGTTGCGAAAAGTTTTTGCATAACACGTACAGAGTAGTTATCAGTTGGGCTCTCGGTGCGTTAGTGATCAAGTTTTGGACAAATTGCACACATGCACACAAATATACATAACAGCGAGCATATTTTGCATTTTTTAAGTAGGGTATGAATTAACAGACTTGTGCACAATAAGAGAAAATCAATTACAGCCTGGTACCCTTTCATTGAGAAGATAACTCCTTAAAATAAATCTACAAAAGATACCTATAGAACCATGTCTATTAATTTTCGGTAATTACTAAATACTTCATTGCAATATATATAAAAAAAAATTACTTTTTTATTTGGAAAGGGCATTATTAAATCTATTTTCATACCTTCAGATGTAAATAATCTATAACAAGTACTATATTAACAGGTCGGTAATCTGATAGGCTAGTGATATAAAATGGACTAAAATCATAAGGGCCCACCGCGCACTGGGATATTGCTTGTTTACAACGTGGTTTCAAAACATTTTTCAAGTCCACAGCTATGTAAGCAGTGCAGTGATTGGTTAATCAGGTTTGTCAAGGTGTATCCTATTAAACCCTTTTAAAATTTTGTCTCTAGCAGCCTGTGGTCCCAATTTATTAAAGATTTAGTAAATTTAAAATATTTGAAAACGGAAAAAAACCGCGTGATACAAATTTATACACCAACGCTTTGAGTCCATAAACGCTACGCAACTATGGGGTTTGTGGACGCTACTGACCAGCCATACTAACCAGCCATACCAACCAGTCATACCAACCAGCCATACCAACCAGCCATACTAACCAGCCATACTAACCAGGGACACACATGCTCACCATAATAATAAATATTGAAACTACTACAGCAACAACTACAATAATAATAATAGCAAGCAATATATAACGATAATTAACAATAAAAACAAACAATTAATAAAAACAGAGTAGATAGTACTAATAATATAATAATCGCAGTAGTAGTAATAGCAAAATTTATTACTATTTTATTATCATTTATTCATGATGATTAGTAGTATTATAGTAGTAAATAAAATATATATATAGTAATAAAATCAGAATCAGAAGAATGGATTGATCCCACTGACTAACTAAGACCCTCATGGGAGGTAATAATAAAGCTTGGGAACTCATTTTCAATATTCATATTTTATATATATATATATCATTATGTTTATTTATTTTATTATTACTTATTTGTCTTTTAATATAATAAATAATAATTACCATATAATTATAATAAATACTACTACTTACTTGCTACTTGCTGCGTAGTCGCTAACTTCTGGTGAAGGTTTCAGCAACGTGGCGTATCCATAAATCTAGTGATCGTTCCGGTTCGTCATCGTGTACCGATCAGGAATACCGCCGTCGTCTCAACCTGCCAAGGGGGGGCCGGCCAGAAGGGAACTCGATGGTGGGAGGGCATTCCACAGCTTGGCTGTACTAAGGAAGAAGCTGTTTTGATGGGCTTTGGTCCGACAGTGGGGTACCAGATATTGCTGGCCGTGACTTCTAGTCTGCAATGATGATGGATGATGGGCCTGAACATAGTCACAAGTGTTAGTTGCAACTTCCCCAAAATGCATGGCTCTGAACATTGCTATCCTTCGATGCTCTCGTCTAGTCCTCAGATCATCCCATCCCAATTCTTCAATCAGTTTCGTTGTACTAGTAACATGGTCAGTTCTCGGTAGGTTCTTGATAGTCCGTGCTGCTCTTCTTTGGATCGCCTCGAGTTGGTTTGACTGCGTTTTGGTGATAGCCGCATCCCAGACTGTACAAGAGTATTCAAGGATGGGTCTAGCAAGTTGCTTGTACGCCTTTTCACGTAGAAATGGAAGGCTTGGTGGTATTGTACGCCTGATGTAGCCAAGTCTACTAGAGGCTTTTCCAGTGATGAAGGCAGTGTTTTCATTCCAGCGGAGGTTGGATTGGAGTTTCACTCCGAGGTATTTTACGGATGTAACCTTACACATCTCGGTGTTGTGGAGGGTGTAGGTGTTGTTGGTGGTGTTCTTCAGTTTCCTGCTGAACTTCAGGTGTTCACACTTGCTAGGGTTGAATTCCATGCGCCATGCGTCCTCCCAAAGTTCCAGTTTCCTGAGGTCTTCCTGAAGTGTGTCATTGTTGTCAGTGCTGTTGTAGATGACTGTGTCATCTGCAAACAGTCGGATTTCGGATTTGATATCTGTCAACATGTCGTTGATGTATACCAAGAATAGTATTGGGCCAACCACAGATCCTTGGGGTACTCCCGAGGTGACAGGCTGTTCGGAGGATGGATAGCCATCAACAACAACAACCTGGGAGCGCTGTGCTAAAAAGCTTTGAGTCCAGTTGGTGATCTGACTGCTTACTCCGATGTTGACTAGTTTCTGTACAAGGTTCATGTGGTCCACCTTGTCAAAGGCCTTGCTAAAGTCCAGAAGGCGGGCATCTACTTCCTTTCCGTCATCGAGGAGCTGTGAGATATCTGAGGTCAGCTCTATGAGTTGGCTTTCACAACTCCTTCGGCTCCGGAAACCATGTTGGCGATTGGTGAGCTTGTTGTTGCCTTCAAGGTAACTGGCTAGGTTGCTGGTCACTATATGTTCGAGGATCTTACTAGACACACAGGTGAGGCTTATGGGTCGGTAGTTTGATGGTAGGTACCTGTCTCCCTTTTTAAATACCGGACACACCCTAGCTTTCTTCCAGTCCTCGGGTACGCGGGCAGAGTCCAAGGAGAGTTGGTATATGTGAGTGAGAGCAGGAGCTATCACTGTTGCCATCATCTTCATTAGTCGCGGGGAGATGTTATCTGGTCCGGTAGCCATATGTAATAATAATGAAAAATCATCAATCATCAAAAAATGATGCTCATGATGATGATGCTGCAGCCATATGAAGATTAAAGATGGTGCAGATTCTATTTTTTTTGGGTAGAGTCTCTAGTAGATAGACCCCAACAACACCAACTTAGACAAATTTTTTAACTACTACTACTATATATTATTATTATTATATTATTATCATCATTAATTAATAATAATAATATTATTATGTATTATTATAAATAATATTAATTATTATAGATATTACAATTTTTTATATGTATGTTTGTATGCATGTATTATTATTATTATTTATTATTATCAGTAGTATTAGAGTAGTTACTACTACTAGTAGAGTAGTATCATTATTTATGATGCTACAACAACAACAGGCAACAACAACAATGCATGTATGTATTAATTGTAGTCTAAGTAGTATGTATTATTAATTATAATAATAATTATTATTATTACAATTATTATTATTATTATTATTATTAATATTATTATGTATGAGCGAGGCTATTAGAGATTATTGTGGATGAACAAACGAACAATGCAGGATGTATATTAAAGAATGCAGCACCTTTTTTGTTGCTGAGTGAGCATATAGTTAGTTTAGCTGAACAACAAATAAACCATAAATAAATTATGAATAATTAATAAAGGTAAAAGGTGGCCTGAAGAAGATTTGGATTTTTTTAATTTCGTTGCAAAAAATGTCAAGGTCAATATAACCAGTGTTTTCACAAAGAGGGTATTTTCAACGCGGGCGATATTGTGAAACTCTAGATTCAAACAACCAGTTTGCATAACTAGTTTTATGGCTACATAAAGAAATGTTTATTTTGGAATTGTGTTACTACACAACAGGCAACTCCACACATTTAATGTATTTTCTACTGTCAAGTATATATAGTATGATAATGGACAAACGAAAAATCAAGTGTAAAACTTTGTAGATAGAACTGACTGCAAGATCAAGTAGAGCACAACCCAAATAATTACACCTACCATGGAAGGATAGTTTCATCTTAAACATTGTATGAATAAATCATTTATACAGCTGCAGGTCAAACTTTACATGTCATCACACAGAAAATACAGTAGACATCTTGTTATGTTATATCGGCATAGCACAATGATGCCCATGCATTAAAGGAGTTTGTGAGTATGGCCCGTACTAACGGCTTAACATAACAGGATTATGTACTATTAGTTCTTATCACTCACTAGAGTACGGAGCGGTGGAACAAAGCCATTTCTATTGGAATATTCTGTGCCAAAAAAGATAACAATTACTTACTTGTAACGCCATTAAAGTAAAACGATGCAATTACATGTTATTTATTGCTCCACTGAAAGAACATTGATATATGAGCTATGAAAAATGACCAGAAATCTTGGGTTTTTGTGACATAAAAAATTTGCTTTACTGATCGCCCTGAATTTAGGCATCCCTGGTCCACATGAACAAGATAAATATTCCATGTATCGTTCAATACAGACTCAAGCTGTAGAAATTTTATTATCAAAGCATTGACTCAACATACAAAATCAGCACAAGAAATCTGAAGACATCATACATGTACAATTCTTAAAAAAACTGCAATAAAAGTGAACATTTACAAAAATATCAAATGTACAAAAATCACAATTGAGCTCACTAAATCATTCGCTGATCTAAGTGTGACATGTACTGGGTACACAGGCTAGCCTTGAGCGGTAGCTGAGCGATCATATGATTTACGAACTTTATCACCAAGCGGTTGTCCCATTCTAACAACTGTACCACAAGAAATGTCTGAAAAATTAAAGTTTTCTGGGGCTTCAAACACTAGGACAACAGTAGAGCCCAAATTGAATTCTCCAAAGAGTTCACCCTTGCGTAGTGGAATACCCTGACCAAAGGAATGATCGTGATATGTCTTATCTTTGCCAGACTGTGAGCGTAGATTTGTTGCCAGACTCTACAAGAAGACAATTGTGTAAATATATGACACAAACCTAAATAGTAGCACTTGTCACTGCAATGAACACAAATCCACTATTTATTTATTGCAGTTCACGTTGATAAGTTGATTGTAGCAATTAGGAGTTGTTTTCACAAAACAATGAAAAGTATCATGAAATGACAACTCCAAATTTTTTTAGAAGTGAATAGTCGCTTAATACATTTATATATTAGATTATTAGAAAATAATTGAAATAACCACCAACATAAAATCCTCAGGCCAGGGTGAAAAGATCAAGGGCTATAGCCCGAGATAGTAAGGTTGGTGAGAACTCACCTTATCAAAATACGTTTTAATCGAGCCAACATTAGTAGCCCCAACAGCTGTCATGGAGAAGAAGCCATGCTTCCAGGTGCCGGTGTAGACAGCCCTTTCATTCATGTTAAATAGACCCCGTACCCACCGGGCTATCATTGGATTCACTGAGAGCAGCTCACCTACATAACATAGCAACGCCAATGTCACAGCTAGATGAGTGTCACAGCTAGATGAGTGTCACAGCTAGATGAGTGTCACAGCTAGACGAGTGTCACAGCTAGATGAGTGTCACAGCTAGATGAGTGTCACAGCTAGATGAGGGTCACCCCTAGATGAATGTCACAGCTAGATGAGTGTCACCCCTAGATGAGTGTCACCCCTAGATGATGTCACTGCTAGATGAGTGTCACAGTTAGATGAATGCCACAGCTAGATGAGTGTCACAGCTAGATGAGTGTCACAGCTAGATGAGTGTCACAGCTAGATGAGTGTCACAGCTAGATGAATGTCACAGCTAGATGAGTGTCACAGCTAGATGAGTGTCACAGCTAGATGAGTGTCACAGCTAGATGAGGGTCACCCCTAGATGATGTCACAGCACTGTATCACAACTAGGGAAAATTTCACAGCTAGGTAAATGTCCCAAAAGCTTTTGCAAACTGAACAGAATTAAACCCAAGCAAAAAGTTTGCATTTTAAAAAATTAATTCTTTGAAATCACGACAAATACTACATTGTTTCATTGACATAGAATAACATGAGGGTAAACTGAAAACATCATTTTTAATCGTCAGCCAAGTTTAAAACTGCTAGACAAATCATCTTGAGATGAAACACCGCAATGGCTGGCCACATATGCTGTCTGATTGAACATTTAACAAAAAAAATCTCCGAGTCCAAGTACAATCTCAATCGCTACAACACCAGACTAGACAAATTAGGAGTTGTCCCTCTAAGATTGTCTGCAATGGTCTTGTGTAAAACTGCATGTACATATAGCGATCGGCTTAGCGATTGCGGGATTTCGCAGTTTCTGTTTCCGGAGAAATCGCAAAGTAATCGCCAACATTTTATTTGAGGTTATTGCCAGATTTTAATCCAGATCAAAAAAATTTGCTAGATGATTCCTTGATCAACCAATTACAGAGCACAAATGCGTTATCCTTGTTTCCAATAGTGTCTCGTCATCCACAGCGCTCCGATCTATCAACAATCATATAATAAGTAGCAAGCTATACTTTGTAACAGCGAGTTAGACCGGAATCACTGAAGAATGGATACGGGCAATTTTTTTAGGTTAGGCAATTGCTAAGGAAAATCGCCAAGAGATTGCTATATGTACGTGCGATTTGAATAGCAAAAGTATGAGAAATAAATTTTAGGAAAACTGAAAATTTTGATCCGCTGAGGTGAGAACGTTGAAAGGGCTTTAGTGAAAGCATACAACAATCTATCCAGTGCCCAACGATCGTATAGTTTATAACAGTAACTGTTGTTGATCGTTTGCTCTGTTAGGCAAATATTACAGGCCGCAGGTAATAAATAGCTTTCACACACACAATGAGCATACAAGCGTAAAATAATAAGATATGCACCATAATAACACAGGTGGTCCACAAGCTATAAGCAAATAGCCCTAGAGAAGCCCAGCTTACCTGGAAAGTGTCGCCTATGATTGACCACCCAGTCTGCAGGACTATGAAACCTGTGGTAATCCCCTGGGGCTAAATATATCACTATATAATGCAGCCTATTGTCCTTGTTGTGTAGTATTGATCTGCAATGCAAACAACAAGGACTGAGTGGACAACTCCAAATACAATGAATGATGCGTATACAACAGTAAAAAGGAGACAACTCCAAAATCTACTAATAAAACTTCACTAGTAGAAAACTTTAGTTATGGGGGAATAATTACTAACCTGTAAAAATTGGATTCACTCATAGATTGATGTTCTTCATCCATTTGCTTTAATTTGCTGTCTACCTCCAGTTCGGAGAGAAGATTCCCTCGTACCTCCCTGTATACATCTGTATTGTTTGGCCCTATGAAACCCTTTAGACTGTACGTGACATGTTTAACTTGCTCTATTACACCTCCATCAGCTGCACCAAGAATCAGTACTTTACCATCAGAAGGCATCACCTGTAGCAGTATAGTAACATATACTCTATACAATATATCATGTGTATCAATGCAATAGTGAAGTTGTACATGTAAAAATAATTGAGAAAATAATTGGAAATCGAATTACCTACAGTAAAAAAAAACTAATAAACTGCAACAATATTTTTCTGCTACACACTACGATCAGCGTGTACTGAAAAAGATAAGAAATAAATAAAATAAAAAACTGACCAACGAATGATCAGGATCTACTGGACGAACTCCAGGTTTGAGACCTCGTCTAAAGAATTCTCCAAGATTTTTGTAGTGTGTCAAGTCTTCGACAGCTGCCTCTGTCACGTCACAACCAAACATTCGAACGTAGATGGACAGCAGAGGTTTGCGAGACCATTCAGGTAAGTTCAAGTCATTGAATTTACCCCAAGCCCGGGACAAACTGCGTAATGGTAACTTCCTGTACAATGATATCTAAAAGCAACAATACAAGGAATTATTGCATTGGCTATTCAAGTCCCAATTGGAACTATTTGGAGTATTTCAAATTATTTTTCTTCATCTCAAATGTTTTAAAAACCTTCTAACCGGAGCAATTACTAAAAAGGTTAGTACATTTACCAGTTAGCTCTGACTATGTATACAAACAGCTCATTATCATAGGAGAGATAAGCTTCTATATTACGCATACATTATATTATGCACTGTACACTTTGTACATTGTGTTAGACGTAGATTCAGGCATACAAACATTTGGGGAAGGTTCCGCAACCCCACCAATACCTTGATTATCAGTATTTTAAAGTTCAAAAGCAATTGAAAAGCTCACCCTAAGGATTACCAAGTGTGATCAATATCTGAAAGTGGTGAAGGACATTCTTATAAGGAACAATAATAAATGACCAGCTGAAATACACTAAAATCATTTGAAGGATAAAAAAAAAACGTTAAAAGCTTGCTAGTTAGCAATAAAAGCTGAAATATGCGCATTTCTCCTACAATAAAGCAAATAAAAGTTGTGATTAATGGCTAAAATTATATCCAAATCTTTACCAAAACTCTCAATTTAATGAAATCGTGTATTTAAAAAATACTTTGTAAAGATCTACAAAAATATTCATAGCAGAAAGACCACGTAGCCCAAACAGCAACTAATCAGACAATTTAATTGACTCGTAAATAAAATAAAATCTGTACAAAAGAAACGGAGCTTTGTAGACAATGCTAACAATAGCATTCTTCATGTCTCAATTAAAATTTCATAACAAAGCAATCTTTACAATTACAGACAGACACTACAAATAGATAAAACATTCTAAAAATCTGATATAAAGAGCTGTATTTTTACAGCAACTTGATGATCTCATTTGTATGTTCGTACGATCAGTATGTTTGATATAGCCGAATGTAACTTACTACTGAGTTAAGGCTTCTGTCTACAGAAATGAAGACGAGAAAAGACCATAACCATTTGTACAACTCTAAACCATAACTGCTATACCTCTTACTGCTCAACAAGACCGCTAGCGATGCTCCACATATCCACCTGCATGTACAACGAGTTGAATATAATGACAAAATACGGAAACAGCCCAGACTCAAATAATCAATGATGTCACTAATTTAACAACTGCTGCCGCTGTCAATAAAACCCTACCAAGTTTTATTTGTGAGTAGCAGCGTGTCTCCAACATTTCCATACATTATTCTGTCTCAAAAACTTGAAGTTTAGAGAATTGCAAGAACATTAATTGGAGAGAGAGCGTGAAAGCAGGTCCTACTCGTTTGAATGCACTCAGTGCAAGACTTAAGCGTATGCGCGTACATTAACTCAACAACTCTGATGGCAAGACTAAAATCCTACTTATAAAGAAAGAACAATGATTTGTGGAGCATCGATGACACCAGCCGCCTTGAACGCAATGAAAAAAAACCTCGCGCTAACAGAAAATGCATCAGCCAATCAAAAAACACAAGTTGATAGGCATACGCTATATAACACATGTTACAGCATGAATTGAGCACAACTCCTCACAACAATATAATCAAAGAACGCACTGTGATGAGTGTAAAATAGCCTGAATGCTGATTGGATAAAACAAATGACATGCCATATCGTCGCCCTAATTATTAGCATTGTGTGGAACCTATTCTCTAAAGAATTTAAGCACGATCAATTCACGTGTCACTCAGTCAACCTATTGATCCTGCCGGTAGCTGCCATGATATCCAGTTACAATGGGCAGCAATAAATCCGCTCTCTAACTATCATTGCTGAATCACAACCCTCTCTGCCAGAGAATGTTCCATCACTGTTTCAGACTAAGTGTTGCTCATGTGCAGACGCTGAAACTGATTTTTGGTTTATACTTAGAAAAAGTTTTGAACGTTTTTTTTCGTGAAAAGTAATATTTGCAACCAGCCAACTAGTAATGCTGCGTTTAACTTAGAATACTTTTTAAAACAAAAGGTTTTGCAAAGGAAAAAGACAGAGACTGGAATAAAACACTCAAGTAAAAATAGCATGACTAGACAGACAAGGGTTTGCAAACTATGCACTTAGTTTCACAGGCTAGCGCACTAACACCAGAAATATCTGGCTCCCAATCAAAGTAAACGAAAATTACAAGAAGCTGATAGAATAAACTACATCTAATAGTTATGTTTGATACAAAGATGGAAAACTTTCACAGCCACTTTGTACAAAACTGAATTAGACTCTGACAATCAAGTATGAACAAGCGTTGCTATGAAATGAAGCCATGGAGACAATTTTTACAGTTACAGGGCTAATTCAGCGCTATCAGCGTTAGCTAAGAGCAATAATCCACAACTAGCTAGAAAAGATGTCTCAGTATTGATCACAGTACTACATGACTAGTTAGCATATTGATGTTTCCATTCATACGACTTTCTAATAACAAACGCAGATCATGCTTGCCCACTAATAGATGAAATGTAAAAACTGGCAGCGATACTGCGGATGTGACCTAACTCATAGATTAGTTATCCAATAGTATTTTGATGACCTTGCAATCCATGCCAGCTGAAACAGGTGTGAACAAGCGTATGCTCAATTAATACCATAATCAATTGAAATATAAACTTGATAAAAAGATTTTTAAAATCATTGCATATCCATAATTGATTAAAATTTTACAAACATCTATAAAATAAGTGTAAATTTAATAATCAATACTATCAGACTTAAATAAGTGAATAATTCACTATGCCAGTCTATGTTAATAAAACTAGGTTCATTCACGGAAAAGTTAGTATCACCATAAACAGTGCTTGAATGACTCAAATGACGTTATGATTAGGCAATTGAGAGTTATCTCCCCAACATACATGAAAGAGCTCACAACTCCTAAATCATATTAGAAATATACTGATAAAAATTGTCTCAGAATTTTTATTGGAAAATGATTTTTTAAAAGTCAAGAAGTTCTTAACCAAGAACATGAATGAAATTTGGAAGAAAATTTTTACAAAAGAATAAAAAAAAAACGTGAAAAACCAAAGACTGTTACCAACAAATAAATAAAATGGTAACTAACCTCCCAGTTTTTTGCAAGAGTTGGTGGGCCTACATCAGTTGGCTTATCTTTAGAGAGAGTGTATCCTATGCCAGCCGCACCAACTGTACCGGCCAGCCATACCGACCTTCTTTCTAAACAATGTGATGTATAATATAATATTACACAAAAGCTTACTATCTGAGAAACATACCTAAAAGTAACTGTTTTATGCGTTATGTACATATAGCGATCACGCTAGCAATTTTTTTTTAGCGGCAGGGGAAACCCCTCCCCTAAATTGAGCAATTTTTCACTACTACCCATTCTTTAACGATTTTGGACAAACCCGCTGTTACAAAGCAGAGCGTGGAACTTAATATATGATCGTTGAGAGATCGGAGCGGTGCAGATAACGAGACACTACTGAAAACAAACGTAAAACTTTTTCAAGTTGTGATTGGTTGATCAAAGAATCCGCTAGCGATTTTTTGATTTAGATCAAAACCTGGCTATAACCTCAAATACAATGCTAGCGATTGCTTAGCGATTTTGCCGGAAACAGAAGTTGCAAAATTACGCAACCGCTAAGGAAACCTCGTAGTAATCGCTATATGTACATGCGGTTTTAGAGTTGTGTGTACATCACCGCCATACAATCTCACTAAAACTGTGAATGATATCATACATGTAATGTATGTACAACAGCTAAAGAGAACTTACCGTATGATAGCTCATACAGTATAATATCAAATAATACCAAAATAAAATTTCAAAACAAATAATTTATTGCAGACGTAATGCAAACAATCTAAACTAACTCACTGTATAATTTCGTAGAATGTGTGAAAGTTGAAGTGTTTACGTATCTTACAAGAATCTGTGGCAATATTTCATTGCAGCTACAACATTACAGTATAGATATTAAACAGGTACAGGCATGTACTTATAATAGACAGTTGGCGTTTATTGCAAAATACAGATTAAGGTTAATCCAAGAATTATTTACCATTACAAACAAGACACAAAGGTATCGTTAATAATTTTATTCCTGTGTGCACTAAGCTACATTAATATCACTATTACTCTTAATAATTAAAGATTTCGAAAATGTTATATATCGCAAAAGGATTCTGATTCAATGGGAACTATTTTTTGCAAAAGGCAAATCCAACCAAAACTGCACCTGTCATGTGCATTACGATAATAATTAACCGTTGCGTACTAAGGCAAACTACAAGTGATTGATAGTATCCAACAAATTGTTATACCAAAGCAAAAAATTATAATAAAAAAAAGAATAATAATGAAAACGATGTGAAGACACGACATTTTCAACTGAGACATCAGATATAGAAAAACTAAATGATACCACACAAATCACTCAATAAATTTGGTTTCCTAAAAAACACATTCAAAGTTAAACGTAGAAAATTTTTGCTTTAATGGGTTATTGGCAAGAGGTATTGGCAAAATTTAAACCACTTCAAAACACGGAGGGACACAGAAACCAATCAATATTTAAAAAAAACTGTCAATTTGACTGCTATTGAATATTTGACATAACAAGAGAGTTACGAATCAATTTACACCAAATGGAGAAGTGACATAGTGATGTAGATTATGAATGTTAGCAAAACTATCATATGATGTCACCGTGATTATCTTGGTGGTTCAAAACGTTTTGTGTTCTAAAATGTCTGAATGCTTTCCTAATCGTATGATTGCTTTAAAAAAAGTTCAAATTTCTGCAAATCTTCCGAACACTTTGTGAAATTGTTCATACGCTTTGAAAATCCGAGAGAATTGCTCATTCGCTCTATTAATCATAGATCTCCCATCCACTTATGATTGGCCGTTTTTTACTAAACAATGAACAGTTGAATTTTATTGACATAAATAAAAAAATTGTTTCACTCATTTATATTATAAATAATATTTAAAACCAAATAGTGTTTGTAAAAAAAATAATTTTAAAAGCTATATTTAACAACAATTTATACAGTTAAGAAATTTGCTTAATGCCTATGCTCGACGTCTATGTTAGATCATTTGCATGGAATCTATATAGAAGATGAAAGCGATGGTTTTTGCCTGAAACAGTTTTGTATTTTGTGCTTTAAAACGTCTGAACGATTTGCAAACCGTTTAAACTCTTTTGAAATAGTCTGAAGCTTTGCAAATCTTCTGAACGCTTTCTGAAATTGTTCGTAGGCTTTGAAAAACCGAGCCGATTTACTGGTTCACTCTAGTGATCATAGATCTACAGTTCATTTATAATTGATAATGTTTTTACTAAACACCGAACAGTTGAATGTTCTTTAAATAAATAAAAAAATGTTTTCATTTATTAAATATTATTTGTTTTATATTATTTCAAATAATAAATACAACCTAATTATAATTGTAAAAAATTAATTTTAGAGATAATATTCAACAGCAGTTTTATACAGTTAATTAATTTGCTCTATGTCTTTGATCTACGTCTTTGCTGATAAAGTCGCATAGAGGCTATAAATAAAATGATAACGATCCCTTTTGGTTCGAAAGCTATGTGATTTGCAAACTTCTCCAACTATTTCAAAATAGTTTAGATTATTTTGAAACAGTTCAGACTATTTCAACACAGTTCATACAGTTTGTAAATAGTTCATAATCTTTCTAAAGTATTCATACAGTTTGTAATTTTCTAAATCATTTGAATCATTTCTAAGCCGTGTGAATTATTTGCTCAACAACTTACGACAGGGGCGTTTTGAGTTAAAAATCCAACCCCCTAACAAAATAGAACTGCGAAAAGCGCAAAAAATTTTTTGTTAGGGGGTTGGAGGAATTTGTTAGGGGGTTGCCTGTCGGGGGTTCACCATGAGTGTTAGGGGGTTGAGTTTTATTATTGTTATACTATATTATTATTTATTAGCTAATCATTATTCATTTTTTTAACTTTTGTAATTTATCAATTATTTAATTACTAATAATAATAATAATTACTATTATTATTTTACTATTTATATGTATTTCATTATTTTGATTATTTATTATTATCATTAATATATATTTATTTCTTATTTTTTATTATTATTATAATAATAATAATATAATTTGACTGCTTCAAATTATTGTTATTAACTGTTATTTATAACTATTATTATTTATAATAATAATATAATAATTAATTATTAATAATCATCTAATAATGATTATAAATAATAGTAGTAGTGAAGTGGGGGAAAATCCAATCATCATTACTAATTATAATAACAGTTACAGTAGTAGTAATAATAATTTTAACCACCAAGCCACATACAGAGAGTCGTTAGTTGTTGCATAGCAGCTTCATTTTCATGTTGTTGTTTAATAATGTAAATAAATATTTCTTTACAGTAGAGCCAACTTTCCACTTTTATTCAAAAGCAAGAATATTCCTTTATTTGATTGGTCAACCATATATTCATGAGCCAATGATGTGCCTTGTTAGTTTACTGATAAAATTACTGTTTTATCACAAGGGTGGGTCAATGTCAATCCACAAAAGAAGTAAAATCATGTAGTTGGGCTAGGTCTATGTTTCATGTTGTAATGCTAAGATAATTCCAAACAATCATCAGGAGAAAAATCAATCCTCGCAAACCAAAACAATACCCGACAAATTTGACCCCCTAACGTTAGGGGGTTGGGAGTTTGACCCCCGAATGTTCGGGTGGTCGGGGGTACTCAGTACGCCTCTGACTTACAATTGTCAAGCCAGAAACAGACTGGCGATTTTCAGAGCGATTATACCCTCTGGCGCTGTGGCGCCTAGGGCGTTGAGCGATTTGGGGCCAAACGCCCAGCATCAAGCCAGCTAGATATTTTGCGACGCTCAGCCATAACGCTGTGCTCTGATTGGCCAGACTTCCTACAGCTGCCCAACTACTTTGATTTCTTCATCAACTTGAGCAGATTCTTTCACTTTTATCTGTGATTTTGATTAATTTAATCACTGTGATTTTAATTAAACCTTAATTAATTATTAATATTATTTACAATGATTGTTGTTATTTAGTTTTTACATTTGTTGTTGTTGTAATATATATAGATTATGAATTATAGTTCAATAATAATAAAAGTTTAAATAATAATTTATGATTGTTTGTTTATAAATAATAATTATAATAATTTATATAAACTTGTGTTAATTAATCAGATTGCCAGTGGTAGTATTTTTTTTATCTTTGTTCAGTTCAGCCCACTGATAATTTTATACAAAACATCTAATTTGAAGCTAAGTAATAAGGGCCGAACATAGTGCTTATATTACCACTTCTATTTTAAAAAATAAGAATTTTAAACTATTTCTCTTGTACCATTCAACTTTCATATCAAATTTTAAATAACTGATAACTTTAGATATAAATCATAGCCAAAAGTAATTCATAGAATTACAATCTCGATGTAGTTTAAATAATAATAACATGAATATTCCAAAAAAATAATTATTTTTTACGGTATCAATAAAATCAATCATTTTCTTTTGAAAATGAGCATACTACTACTTTTTGACATTATTCATACTTCACTTTAGAGAAGTCTATTGCGGGATTTTGTATTCAGTCGGATGTTTATCAAAAATAAAAATAATAATAAATATTAAGTAAAATAAATATTTTATTATTATTTCGTTTTGTCACAAAACCAAGTGGAACTTCAGTATTTCGGGGGGTCTGCCATATGGATGTAATTAACGTGACTGTGTGCCCTGTATACAACTAAAAAAGGTCACGTAAGCTCTCTGGGCTGAAAGCGAAGGTTTTTGCATTTTAGGGTACGCGATCTTTAGTAAACGCATCGGCAAACTTCTCAATGCGCGGTACTGCTCAATATAGTTATCCCTCCAAACGGGAGATGACTCTTTGTTTAATCCGGCTCCAGTGACGGTTAAAGTTTTGAACAAAATTCGACTGTCAAACTCAACTTAATAAAATAAAAAATTGTGCTAGATCGAAACAAAAGGTGCTCAAACATGTACTACTGCAAAAAAACTCATTTAATGCAACAAATATTGAATAAATACATGAAAACTATTTCAGCCAATGATGACTAATACGAGCCTTGTGAAATTTGGTTGTCCTTATATAAAATAGCGCTGGAAACCGCTGACCACACTTTGATTACTTCACCTAGAACTAGACTATTTTAAAACTGTTCATATGCTTTTGAAAGCAAAAGTGTCTAACGTTATGAGTTAATCGCATTTAGATTGTTAATGCAAAATTGTTATTATTGGGTAATAAACATTTTAACATTATATAATAAAAAATATTAATTATAATTATATTAAGTTATAATATTAATTGATACAATAATAACTAATAATTTAATTATTTGTTATCAACAAAAAAAATTATCAGAGTTACTCCATAATAATATTATTATGACCACAATTAAAAATAATAATACAAATGTTGTCCAATGGATACCACTTGTAGGCTACAATTACTTATGGTATCAGCTAAGCACTATTATGATAATAGGACATTAGACTGCTGCCATGAGCAGCCTAGATTGTGCAACTGCTTGAATTGTGCTGATTAGAGGCATAAAATACTCGTCCAACAAATTAGTTGTCCAGCAATATATTGCCCTCACGCATAGCCTTGGTTCTCTTGAGACCCTATTCTCGCCATCAATTCAAAGATTTACATCAAATCAGTTACATAAATTTATGGAACATCATCATCAACCTTTATTATTACGATAATATTAAGGTTGATGATCAACATCATCATCGCTTTTAATTAATAATAATAACATTTTTATTATTATATTATTGGATGCTAAGTTATTATTATTACTAATAATTAACCAAATAATAATAAGTAATATATTGTAAAGGATTTGTGTACACTTGTTTGTATAAGACCTTCACCGGACCACTGTCTACTCAAGCCTTCCTATTCTATTGAGAGCTAGGGCAAATGGTAGCGAGCCGACTAGCCTCAAGCACTAACAACTCCATGTTGTGGCTTCTACTAACCGTAGTATAACTCAGCTCACAACCGGCACTTAATCAATTAATTGGTCGATCCCTCTCAACATGGGACAATTCCTCTAACAATATGGGGATCTGTTACACGATATAATTAGATCCTGCGTCCAACCAATTCTGCTGACTAAGCACGTGCGTAAATTCAGCAATTGATTACTTTCACTAGCGTTAACTCAGCACTTTGCCTTTCAAGCGAATGATGCAGAACTTGTAACAATTACAAAAAGTGTAGTTATTCTCTAAGTGAATTAATTATTTACAAGCTTTTTCTACTTCGCAAGTGTTCAGCATAAGGAGAGTTGTAGTTGATAACAATAAATATATTCTTGAGCAAACTTACAAACAGTGAGAGATATTTCGAAGCGTTATTGACAATCCTGGTACGTTAGACAACGACTTACAATATACTCCAGTAAATGATTGCGAGGAACACAACGTTACACCACGTTACACAGTTCTACTCTTTAACACAACTACTCCAGAATTCTGGAGGTCTGGGCGATTTGCCTCAGTATTTATAGAAAAGTCACACAGTTGAAATACATGAATGCATTTGGCTGAAATATATAAGATATGATTGGCTATGTACGAAACAAGGTTATCATGCGTAACAGACCAGAGTAATCCAAGGCGCCTGCATGAACGATCATGCAGCTAACGAGTGTCAAGAGGTCAGTCACTAAAACATTCCTTAGCTCGAGGTTCCTCCTAGGCTTGACTAGAGCGTCTCCATCGTCGATGGTCCACAGGCCGGTCTCTGTTGCTAGGCGACTATACACAAGTGCTTCCTCAGGTAAGGCAGGGCAACTCCTGGCATATCTGTCTTCCCACACACACTCGCATAAATCCATCACAATATTATTATTGTTACTGTTAATTAACTGCTAGTACAACAACAATACAATGATAACGACGATGATTGATTTATTAAATCATCATAATTTAAATTAATATTACCTATTATTAATAATAAATATTGATAAAAATAAATAATTATTAATAATAATAAATAATAGTTCAAAAATAATCAATAATTTACTTTTTTTTAATAAAAATTAACAATAATTATTATTGTTGTGATTAATAATCATCATCATCATCACCACCATTATCATTATTAGTAGAAGATTGTTCTTATAACTATTATTAATTTAATAAAATAACAAAAGTTAGTAGAAAGCAGTAGTAGCAGGTAGTAGTAATTGTCAAGTAGTAATAAATAATAATAATAATAAGCACAACAAAAACTACTAAAAAAACAACAACAACAACAACAGCAGAAGTCTAAGAACTTGAAGAACAGCAGCAGTTATTTTTTTTAAATATTTACCTCTTTCTTCTTCTCTGGTTGCTTAAAAAACTTGTCATCAACTTTTTATACATTGCAATAATAAAAAAAATATTGTACTTTCTATAAATTTTTGTCGAAAATAAGTAAGAACCGAGGTAGGTGTTTCAATAAAATAATTAATTGATCTGAAGATGAATGCAAGTCGTTCATTCGGTTGATGAAAAAGCATGTGACCTTTAGACACTTTTTACCGCGATTTATGTTCAGCTTTGCGAGCATAACTGTACGTCCCGGAAAATCATTAAGCAAGGTCGAAGATTTGTAGCTAAACTTGACACGCCGCTCCTGTAAACCGGTTTGTATGTCGGAGTCAACCCGCAAGATTGAAGTTATGAAAGCGGTGCGGGGCGATTTCCGTGGTGGGAAGTTCAAGTAGCTGCGCAGCTAACACCAACAGTTGTTTTATGGGTGGTGACAACGCAAAGAACAATAATAACAACAACGACAAATAGTTATACTACCATTTAGTGCTACAGCACATACTCAAAATAAAGGGTGGACACGGACTGACTATAAGCAGTGATCCATTAATAGATATGCGAGCTAGGTTAATTAAGAGATGTCCTTATTGACAGCTTTAAAGTCCTGTGATCAAGGGTGAGAAAAAAAGGAGAACAAAAACAAGCAACAACAACTACTACTACTAACTAACTTAACTAGACTACTAATAAATAATAATTATAAAAAATAAGACATGACAATGATAAGAAGTTGCTATATTAATGATCGTTAATATGGAGAAGACATTATTATTATTACCACTGTTATATATATATATTATATGCCAAATAATATGTATGTATGTATACTACAACATACACCATCATCATCATGTTAAAAAGTATTTATTATAATTATTATTTATAGATGCTTGTTGATAGATAGTAGTAGTAATAATAAATTAAATTGATAATTATTAATAGTAAGAATTATTTTTATAATTATTGATTATATTATTATTAATTATAAGGTATAAAAATGTAACCTTGAAGTGTATTAATTATTTTTTTATTTTTTTTTATTTTTCTATTGGTGCCAAAATGATTGATGTCGGACCATAAAAAAGCAATTCAGAAGAAGTGATATCGTTGCTTAAAAAACGGATTATTTGATTGATGTATCTCTGCTGTGAACTGTGTTGTTATCACAGGTCTGCTGCCATAGATTAATTGGTTTTAGGCATTTTTTTCAGGAATCTGGTTCAAATTTTTGTTGTTTGTGTTTTGAAGGTAAGTCATGGGTGTAGAAAATCATTCATCACTTGCTGGCCAGCTGGTTTGAAAATTTTTGTTTGCAAATATCACCTCACGCAATATTTCTTGTGATCACCGAGTCTACTGACTAGTAAGTCCTACTTTACAGCATCATCTCAGCTGGGAAATTATGGGCACCTTTTATTCTGCTCTGAGGATCTACAACTATCACCTCCAGCCAATCAAATTCAGTATATTATAAATCATATTCCTTGAATTGATAAATAGAGACCTACCCACGCATTTGATAACACATGTGATCACAAGAATTATTGCATGAGATGACATTTGCAGTAGAAATTTTTCAAACATGCTGCTACTGATTCACAGGTAGTCATCAAATCGGAGTTAGAATAAGTGTGTATCTGTAGCCCAAAGAATGTACTTGTTAATAAATTTTTGGTGGAGTGCTGCCCAAATCTTTTTGAGCCAGCATGCCTGCACATGAAGGCAGATTTTTCACACTATAACTTACCATCAAAACACAACAACCCAACTTAACATCAAGTTCTTAAAAGTGGCCCAAGGCCCATCAATCTTTGGCAGTAGGCCTGTGGTTATGTTTTTTTTAATACATATATGAATGATCTATAATAGATAGTATATCAATAGTATTGCTCTCCCCAGGAATTGGGTACATGAGTGAAAAATTTAAAAATGGGTACACATTTTTCTGTGTGTCAGGGGGATAAAAGATTGAGATTAAAAATGCATATATTTCTGAATAAAAATGTTCTCACTGATTGTGATAAGTTTATTTATTATTGATGTCATGTGTTGCAGTTGACCAACAACTCATACAACTCTCCTCTTATTCATTTGATTTAAAGTTTTGATGGTAAAGCCAATGTTATAGTCAGCTATAGGAGAACTCTTTAGCCATCAGCATAATTTTGCTCAGTGTTTACTGCTCCAGGAGTTTCTGAGACAAGTTTTCAGGAGCTTCAACTTGCTGAAATTCTGTTCACAGTCTTCACTAGATGCCGGTGGCATTAGCAATCACAGTGACCGATGTGTCATTAATTTCAAACTAGTATTGTAATTGAAAATATAGAAAAAAATTTCTTTCCAAAATTATATATGATATTACAATTGCGGAAACTACATTGGCATTCTAGGGTGACGCTCTCTGGTAAAATTCCAAAAGCGTCTAAAAGAACATTCCGAATCACTCAGCTCAAGCTAACTTTTAAAAAATGAATACTGCAAACTCATTTTTGTAAAGCAGGGTTGAGTGGTCCTAGAGGTCATCCAATACATCAATCTGCAGCTTAAATTCTGAATATTTAGAACATCAGTAAAAAAAATGTTCAATGCAGTCATGCGTTAACTGGCCGGCTTTAGCTCACTTCATAATGTTCTATGAATCCCTAGCGACCTTTCAAGCTCTCAGAGTGTCAGCGAGTCCTTTCCAGTCTAAATTGCCATGTTTTATCAATTGAGTTTGCAGTAAAAATTCTCTCAAACCGTTCACCGCTGTCACTAATGCAAAATTTTTACTAGCGTCATTATCTTCAAAGCTTAGTGATTTCTAGGTTTTTTTCCTCACGTATTGGGTAACCATTTTTTTTCTCCCAAACTGCCAGATTTACAGTTACCAACCCGAAGCTTTTTACATATATCGTCTCCTCTAAACCATAGAAAGCTTTAACATGCGCCATAGACTGTCAATAAGTGCTCTTTGCAATTCTCAAGTCAAATTTTAGAGACTGTAGAACATTCTTACACCAGTAGCATGTAATAAAGCTAACAACTTCATCCTCCCCTAAAAACATTCTGTTTTCTCATGAAGTGTTAGCAACAACATCCTCGAAAAACTAGTGCAAGGTAATGCCAATCTCTCAGACAAAACCTATAGCAACCAACAGCCTTGAAAGTATCCTAAAACATCGAAAGCTTTCAGGTACAAACTCTAATGAATAATAAACACTCGTCTTCACCATCACCCGGCACCAATCCAACAACAATGGATTGATTGATAACATTTGAACATTAGCTTTCACAGTCACCATTATCACAAGTTTTTCAATAAATCTGCGGAAGATTAAACCCGAAAATAGAAAAACCTTTTTCTTTGAAAACTCCGACAAAAATTGAAAGTATAATTTCATCCCAGCACAACCAGCGCCATCAATTGTCACTCTTAAAGTGCCCCTGTCATTTTACCCACTTTTTTACTGTTGAGTGATGTCACTCTTAACCTTGACCTTACATCAAACCAGTAGTTACATTACTCGCTTGAATAACTCTTGCGGTTACGGTTATTTATTATTATGATATCAAGTTAATAGTTAGCAACTTTTAAAAATGAGGTTCAACGCGATAATCGCTCAATTCCACGCAAAAAAAACAAACTTTTCAGCAAATGGTTTCCGTATAGTAACCAATTAAAGTAGCAATATGCTGCAACCATGGTTACACTACGGTTGACTTTAAAAACTAAAAGTGGCTCACACCTTGTGCAATATCACTGATTTACTATGTTGAAAAGTGGGGCTTATCAAAGGTAAAATGTATAAATTTGTATTATAAGGTAGCTAAAACCAAAGCAATAAAAAGTATTTTTCAAGAAGTCCAGTGACCAAATGTTTGCAATTGAAAAAAATACATTACTATTGTACAATAAAAAAATTTGAGCATGATCAATATCTAAAGCTTAAAGAGATTATTTTCCACTGCTGTTTTTTGCCATAACTGCATTGCAGGATAAGTATACGTTTTGGTTTTGCGATTAAAGTAAGGATTATCAGATCGTTCCTTGACCATCTTTACCTGAGAAAAATGATCAAACTTTTTCTCTTCTATCACTCTTCATTTTACAATGTACACCCATCTTTTCTTAAATAATTGAACCTCTGGCTTTTCAGACTAGTGGAGACTATCTGCGCGAGTGGTGCAAGCGCTAATGAGTTAGAAGAGGGGGCGTCTCCCATGCACATCGTTGTCGGACTACACAAACACAATGCTAAGGAGTTGACTAAAGTGTTGCTCCAATACGGGGGTGATCCTAATGTAGAGTGAGTTACCATTACCATCGTCTTCAGTAGTTATTGCAAAAATACATTTTTTATGTGACAATCAGTAAAAGGTGACAAACTGAAGTCACACGCTTCTTTCTGTTGGGTACATAGTCTACATAGACTGATCAGTTTGTCTTATTTTTCGTCCATAGAAATGAAGAAGGGCTCACACCAGTGCATGTCAGCGTTATCAGAGGAAATACATCCATCTTACATCTCCTTATGAGAAATGGGGGAGATGCATCTAAGAGAGATGAGGTAGCTCACACAGTTTTTTTCTTACCTTGCCGACATGTATAATAATGACAAGCAACGCGCCCTGAGTCTTAATCATGCATACTGCCGTGATGTTCTGGTGGGTGTTAAATGACGGACCCTGGGGTAGTATGGTCGATTTGAATACTGGAGACACTGTCACAAATTTCGACAAGTCCTCTATACACATATTAGATTAAGATTAAAGAATGCCTCTGGTCATTTCTATATTTATCTGATATGTCATTGATATGTCCTTATGAAGTGCTTCAAATACCAACCTCGCCAAAATTCAATTGATTTCTATATTTTCATAACGTCATTAATAATTAGCATGTTATGAGTGTTGTCTCACAATTCCAACCTCTTTGAAAACCTATGACGTGCGCAAGTGTTTTAGCGAACGCTAAACTTTTGTTTTATATTTTGATTGGACAATTTTTGGATCATGAAATTACTCAGACGGTTACAATGCGATCACAACTGTGCAAAATTTATGCAAATCGGAGTAATCGTCCCTGAGTTATAGTCATTTTTCGATTTGGAAGACCTCTTTTTAAAATGGAATAGCTGTGTTGGCGCGATTGCGAGAAACTTGGAGTGTCAAGTTTTTGAAACTTCAAGCATGGGGCTGGGTGGCCTAATATTTTGTTTATTTTTTATTCACTTTCATTAAATTTATAAAATGTATAAAATATGCAAAGATTGATCCGAGTTTTTTTTAACCGATTTAAAAAAAATTACCCAAAACTGTATGCAGTGAAGTCATTTCACTATTACAAGATTTCACGGAATATATTTAAAATGTGATTGTGAGTTGCTTTCATACATTATATCATTTGACATAGGGTATAACTGAACGGCCCCACAAGTATGTACTGTAGGTACAAGTGTACGTGTGAAAGAAATGTCTTACCAGTGTAAGTAGTCTAGCGACATGACTGCAGGTGTTATTAATGAGGTCTTTTGACTTTGCCTATTACGTAATATGAATAAATGTATGCTTTGTCAGTGTAGAAATGATAATATGATTATTTACTGTGTAGAGTGGGAGAGAACTCAGGTTTATAGTACAGTGTGTTAGCATAGATATACGAAGCCTTTGTAACAGAATTGTTTGGCTTCAGTTTTATAACATAAATAGTGTTTATTCTGGTCTCTCATGTCAATAAAATGTTGATATTACCAACTATGGTTGTTTTTTAACCTCAAAATCTGCATCATTTTACGCTTGGATTTGGTTTTGTATGAAAAGTGAACCTGTCAGTCAAACTTGTAAATGTTCATTAACCATTCGAAGGCTTATATACATCCTGTATAATAAACAATTGCAAATCTTGTAAAAGCCAAAGGCTCTACATTTGCGCGCAGGAAGGGCGAGATGCGTGGGACTACGCCCTCAAGTACTCCAGGAAAGGGTGTCAACGGATACTGAAGGAATACATGGATGAGGAAATGCTGCCAGAGAGTGACTCTGAACAAGATAAATATGTCAGCATATTCCGTGAGTTGATATATTTATGTGTACTGTGTATGTTCACTGAGTGTGTTGTGGCACAGTCATTGCCTGTCAGAGTGAGGTTGTCTTTTCCATAGTAAATCGTACAGAGTAGTAATTAGGGTTATGACTTTTCCATGTAAGCCATGAAACCTCTGCATACAATGAATGAATTCTCTGTTAGCTACCACCCTAGTAGCATTATGACTTTGTGAACGTTGTTATATAATTCTTTTGGTTTGTGTTTTGCGGATTAGCTACTTGTTTTGATTTGGGCTATTTTTCGGTACCAGGTGTTAGAATTTTGATTTTCTGTATGAAAAAAAATGTGTTGATTTTTGATAGATTTCTAAATATTGTTAATCCAACTGCGGTTCCAAAATTTTAATATGTATGTCTATTTACTTATACAAAAAAACTTTGCTGAGGGTATTCTAACAAGGTAGAGTTTCGTTGCTGGTATTGTCTCAGTAATAAATCAGCAGATGATCTTTTCAGTCTAGATTATTGCTTTAATACGAATTGCATAATGTGCTCTTTTTGTAATTTTGAAATCTTGGACATGGCTCACTATCCTCAATGTCTTTTGTTTCTTTTACGGAAAAATATATGAGCAATTTCCATTGAGTTACGCAATAAAATCTGCTTTGTAACCCATACTAGCTGTATAATCCCCGGATTGCATTAAACCAATCACATCCTCTATGTACAACAGGTAAAGATGTTCCGCTGCCTTATGTAGAACATTCTAGACTGAGCAATGGCAGCAGTGAACTCAACAAGGGTTTTGTGCGCAGTTCTTATGGCTTATCATTCCCTAGTACAACTACTAGCCCTGACGATGTCTTGTAAGTATTTGTTGTGTTCTCAGCAGTTTATTGGTTTACAATGCAAACTGCAGAAATGGACTTGTGGGATAAGAAGAAAGTTGACTATTTATGAAATGTTGGACAGTTCTGTCATATACAGGTGTACCTTTTGTATTAAGTTTTTTGTTTCGTTTCAACTCTGCCCAAAAGTGTTTGGGCAATTTTTATGATTGGAAAAATGACTGTCTATTTTACTCGGCTCTAATAACTGGAAACCGTTCATCATCCAGCATATTTATTATATAATGATTTGTTTCTGGTTTGTGATTTAATTTATGTCTTGGTATATCCGCTTGGAAATGGATGTAAAAAAATACATTTTATCTATTTTAAAGTAGAAAGTGAAGAAAAATTGTCGCAGCGCTTAAGTCAGCAACTTTGGATGATTCAAAAGTGGCAATATTTTTGGTATTTGTCAAAAAGCAAAGTGACATACTTTCCTAGTTGCTGTGACCACAGACTTTGAGAGTTAATAGTAAATTCATCACCGTAACATCATTGCCAAAGTGGGTAGTTTATATAAACTACACTCTTTGTCATATTTGAAACAAACGTCACCAATGGGGTCAAGAATAAATACCTTTGCACTTAATTCAGGTCTTTCTTTGGTTTGGGGCGTCATACTTTGAAACAAATACAAGTGCTCAGTTTATTTGAACTTGCAGCCAATAAGACTATAAGGCCTGTAACCCATGTGACCAGTGCATTTGTACTCTTACCAGGGCTTTCCCTATTAGTTACTAAATACTAGTAATAATAACCAAACAATGTACAAGCCACCTGTTATACCTGCCGAATCAGATTATGACATGATAAATGGACTGTTTTAAGTCCTCCGATGCTTCCATCATAGCCAATGAAGAGCTGTAAATGTAGCGCAGTATGTTTTTGATTTTATTTCTGATTCATAAATATTAAAAAATAAACAAACTGATATTGCAGATACGTATGAATGAGGTAGTAAACTTTCTGTTTTTTATCAGCATTTGCACTAAACCCTTAGATAATTATAATTGCATCAAATGCTTCAGTTTTGCACTTTTTTCTGAAGAGCGTCAAAAATAATCATCACAAATAATTTATAAAAAACTGCTTAAAAAATTGATTTTTTCTTCTGTTAGCGGGTATCGGCAAAAAAACAAAATCAATAGTGAATTGCGCAATCATGGCTGTTAGTTGTGCACTGGTTAATGTTTGTTTTAGAATTTAAAGTTATTTAAAAAAATAGTTGTCCTTGTTTTTTTCCAGTAACAATTCAAGTATGAATGGGACAAGTTCGACTGTCCAGTGCGATTCGTGCAGGTATATACCTCCACGGGGTCCACCACCCCAGCCACCTCCTAGGAGAAGTAAGACTGCTAAGTCACAAAATGGAGACTCTACAGGAAGCCAAGGTGAGTGACATCTAATGTACGTCTAGCTTGATAGTTGACAGAAGTGTAATGTGTCATAGAGTGCAGGGCGAGTTTGTTCTGTAGATGTTGGCCAGTTATCTAGGAGTAGCAGCTATTCCACTCCACCGAGCAGTCTAAACTATCCACCAGAAAATCTTACCCGTCCTACAACATTACCTTTATCGGCTGACACAAAACGTAACAAAAATATATTCTCTGTCATCAAAAAGTCACTCTCTCCAGGTAGCAAACATGCAAAGCAAGAGTCATCGAATACAAATTCTAAACCCAAGTCTCGTTCACCTTTGACCTCTTTGTTGAAGTCACCCGCTAAACAAAAATTTCTCCGTGCAGACTCATGCATCACTCCTAACACCGTTAGGTTTGATGTTGGACAGGAAGTAGATTATAGAGGGTCGCAGTCAACGCCGTCAAGTAGGCAGGCTACACTGTCACGATCTCAGTCCGTGCCATACGAGAACACAACTCCTAAATATTCAATGAGTGATCAACAGTTGTTGATGGACGAGGTACCGTTAGCTATTGACGCTACAAGCCCGGACCATTGTGTTATCACCACAGCTAGAACGATATCTTCTAGAAAAAGATTGGATTTAGATATGGTTGACACTGTTAAAACTAAATACAGTCCGAGCAACTACAACCAATTGTCTGTGAAACCAGAAAAAGAAAAGCGGTTTTCCCCATTTCAGCCGAAGCAGCGTAGAAAAAGCAGCAAAAACTTACTTAAACGACTGATTAGCTCATCACCCAGTTCGCCTGAAGTCAAGCAAGACAATAATACAGTTAATATCGGCGTTGGCCAAACCGTACAACTGAGTGAATGGAGCCCAAACGACTCAGTTAGTCAGCTCAGTGTAGATGTGCCATCCCATAATCCTCAGCAGTGTCTCAGCGGGCCGGCGCAATGTTCTGAGACCGTCATTGATTCTAAGGAGATGGCGGCTATTGAAGCTGGTAGGAAGGTGTTTGATGTAACCAGTCCAGATCATTGTATGGTGGTGGAAGTAGACATGAACTTGACTGCGCCTCTTGACAAGACTCTTGTCTACCCGGTAAATGTTTGATATTGCTCATTGTTAGCTATTGATGTATAATTAATAAGCTTCAAATAATACATATATAGAATTTATAACTATTTCGAAATTATTCCATAATTACGTTATTGATAATCAATGGAAATTAAAAAAGAGACCGGAAACAGCTGCCAAGTTGGTTTACCGTTCTCAAAACTTGAAACATTTTTTTGTTCGTGCCATTAAAATTGTATATTTCATCGATAGCACTTAGCGCTTGAACATCGTAACATTTTGTACAGCCCACAAGGAATGGGTTGTAACATTGAGAGTTATCTCTCTTTGAACTTTCTACATCCAACCGGAAACGGCTATCAGTCGTAGTATATAATATAATTAGATTAAGCAGACTCAAGCAAAGTTTTTTTCTGAAAACTGCCACAATGTCAAGCAGGTCCTACAATGACATGTCCCTACAATAACTTGAAATTATTTTGGAGGACAGGGGCATCAAATTTACCTGCAAAAAGAGGGATTTAAATTTTTTATCACTTTTTATAATTATTATTTATTATAGTTATCGTTGTTATTATGATTATAACCATTATATTTATTATTATATTCAATATCATTATTATAGTTTTTTATGGTTTTATAATTAATTAGAATTGTAGTGTTGATGATTGTTATTATAATCATTGATGGTTATTATTCATTGCTGTGTAGTTATTATTACTATATAATAATAATAATTATTTATATTTGTTATTATTGTTATACTTAATATTATCAAAGTATAATTATTATTGTTTTATACTAACTTATTATTTTTCTAAATGAATACAAAATTCCATTTTTATTGTCATTTATACAAATAGTATAGTTGGTCATTTCATTAATGATGCTTTTATACTACCCTCCTCCCTCCCCCCCCCTCCGCCCCCTCCCTCCCCACCTCCCTCCCCCCTCCGCCCCCTCCCCCCTTCTAATTATCGTAAGTGTCATATGTATAATATTCAATATTCTGTCAGCGATTTTATATAATCGCTGGCCGCATTGTGTTAATTTAATAATTATCCTCTATCGCTACTCTAATATGATTAAACACTTCTATAAATGTAATCTGTTATAGCCCTGTGAACTGTGTGGGTAGTCAGGTTATAACAATCACATTGTAATAGGCTGTTTTATTTAGTTAAAACATCATAACTCCGTATTTGTGCATTGTACTCTATACAAAACTTTTAGCATCTTCCGGTTGGATGTGCATCAGTTCCCTCTATAAGGGGGATAACCCCAGTCACAACCCCATTGAGTGCAATTACTTTAAGTGCGTAGTTTTCTTGTACACCTAAAAGTACATTACTCTCTATTCAAGTTTTTTGTTCGTAGAGTCCCCCACCTAAACCTCAGAGGTTATTTCTCTCTGGCAATGATCCAACTCAAAGTCCGACACAAGCAGAGACAACTCTCACACAATCTATAGAGGTCAATGATGTTACTGATAACACTAAACCTACTACTTCAGACCGGCAGACAGAGAGAGTCGACTGCTATGATGACTTGTCTCGGCCACACGTAGGCGTAATAGACTTAGGTCCTGCTATACGTAGTCAAGCTAAGTCGTTGATATCAGCTAAGTCTCCTAGCTCTCCCAAAACTCCGGTGAAACGAGCTCCGAGCTTGAATTTGAGAGAACAGCTTACATCAGAGCTTGAAGAGAAATTTAAGGCGAGGCAAGCGAGACTTGATTCACCCGAGCCTACAAAGATTGAATCATCAGATGCGACACTAAACCACGGGTGGTCATCTAAAGGTAAGGGAAAGCTTGTAAAGCAGAAATCTGTAGGGTTTAGTGAAGAAAACGAGCACAAGCGTTCTTCAACAGCGGAGCAGCGTGCCATACAACTTGGACAGGCGCCAAGACCTTTCGTTAGGTCTAAATCAGTGGATGTCTCAGCTGTAAACCGGTACTCTCGGGCTAGTCATGCCTCATCTCCTTCACCAAAGTCTGCGATATTAAATGGAGAAAGATCAAAGCAGTTGGTAAGACAGCAATTTACGATGTCTATTCGGAGGTAATCCTTAGTTTTGTATAAAAATAAATGAATCTCCTCATTGCAGGGGAAAATAACTCCAAAGGTGATGCCAAGAGCCAGTGTGAGCAAGGACTCAGGTATAGAGAGTAACAATACTCCGGGCATCAGGGGTCAGACAGAGGTCAGCGACAGCGAAGACTCCTTCCACACCTGTCAGAGTGGCTCTGTCACTCAACCAGACAGGTGTGTACCTTCACCGCTGTGTGCTAAGCCTTTGTGCTGTGGTGTATGCACTACTCTAGGCATTATGTATCTAATCATATTGCCTGTGCTCTGTACTTTTAGTGAGGACACTAAGTCACCCCTCCTTCCGACCGAAGTAGACAGTGTTCAGTCTAAAGTACAGCGTATGAATCTTGAAGATTTTAACAGCTTCGCATCAGATAATGATTCTGGGTCAAATGAAAATTTGGACCAGTCAAAATAGTAAGTGTGTATTAAAAATAGTAAGTGCGCAGAGAGAATCTGTAAGTTGTTCTAACTTGATGCATGGCCTTTTTGACGAACATTTGATCAGCTGAAATACATAAAAACTATATTGCAGTTTAGCGTGTTAAAAATGTGAACTTGACATGTGATGTGGTGCCTATTGTAGCCATTGATAGGACGGTAGAGTTGTCTTCTCTATTTGCACTAATTCACTTGATCTCTAGGACTGTCCACCATACATGTTATATGTCAATGCAATGGTTTCATATTCCAAACGTTATTATTATGCGACATCAGCAACTTTGTTCTCCTAGCTGCAACACCAAGTTGTTGTTAGATAAATTTCTGGACTCGATTATTCAGAAATTTGTTACAAAAAAGGTTATTGTGAAAATTAAGTTGGTTTTGGTGATTGAAATATTTTGAATGGAATTTTTTTGTTAGTTTGGGTTTTGTTTGGTCTCTTTTGTCAATTTATGCCTTTGTTTTGTACAAATTTGGTTTGTTGTTGTTTCCATGGTAACTGTATGACCAACTCACTAACACTGAACATTTCACCAAATATATCCTTTAAACTGTCATAAACACTAGCCCAATGCATGTCCCTCCCCTAACCCTGCTTTGACTGCCTACAGCTATATCAGAGTCTCTGGTAAGTCTACTTCAATGCTTCTGCCTGCCAAAATTTCTTTTGGAGTAGAATTTATGTACTACCAGCGAGATGGAACTATTGATATTTATAAAAAGGTGAAATTGTCTGCCCTTTCACTCATAGACACTGCATCACTTGATATGGAGACCTATGTCTAATCTAATTGTAGTCTAACAACATTGGCTTCTTCCATATGTGCTAGTGATGGATCCATAGCTGAGTATTTGCACACTGACCTTGACACCAATGTAACTCTGACGGAGGCTAGGTGGCCGATCACTTGCACCGTAACCAGCCAATCCCGTCGCTCCATTGGTTGGAGAACATTCAGTGAACTGTCTGTGTGTAGTGACACTGAATCAATGTAAGTCTGTGTGCACTTGAGACAACATGAAGGTTTCCTAAATGTGACTTGACTTTTACTTGACAAATGCTGTTTTGTGTTCTAGTAAAGCCCCAGTAGCTATACCCAGAGAAATTCTTTACCTATCGGATACCTGCTTGCTCAAAGAGTTGACAGAACTTGGAGACGTTCCCGGGCCGATAACAACAGCTACAAGACGAGCCTATCAGCTCCGACTGATGAAGTTGAGGAGCAATCCTACACTTTGCACCCCTAACAAGCTTTGTGGTTAGTTTCTTTCTTGTGTGTACAGGTTATGACTACATACAATAAATTATATAGGTCACTCTTTTTTATTTTTGATGTTTTTTATTTTAGGTTTTTCTCGAGAGTTACAACAATACATGTCACCTCATACTGACGTCTCATTGGTGCAAATTAGCCAATGGGAGCAGGAGCTCATTGATCAGTTTGATAGCGATACTGGCAGAAAGTGGAGGGAAGGCAATTCCAAAATGTCATTCACCTATTTACTCTTGGATCCTCGAACGACCAAGAATCTTCCTGCCAGACATCAGTTACTGGGTAGCTTCAGTTTGTGTTTATAGCCTTTGTTCCACGTTTGTCAGGTAATCAGTCTGTATCACCTTCACATTGCTGGTGAACAGGCACCATTTTTTGTTGTTTCTAGATTCGGTGGAGGATGGAGAGGCCTTTCGAGTATTTCTGTCGTCTGTCTTTTACATCGGCAAAGGGAAGAAAACTCGACCTTATCAGCACTTTATTGATGCAATACGTGTGAGTGACGACACAAAACGTTATTTATTTGTCTTTTTGTAAATAGTAATATCCTCCAAGCAAACAGGAAACAACAGACTGTTGTTTTATGAATTTTCAAGACGAGTGACATTTTTCAAGACAAGTCACGTGGAAGTGAAAACAATGCACCGAGATTGTAACCAATTCTCACAAATATCCATCTGATTGTTTCTCTTTTTAATTGATCATTTTTTATTGATAAAATCAGCTCAAATCGACGGATATGCTATAATTTTACAGTCATCGTGCATTTCCGTTACCAGATTTATTTTATCTGCAGTCAAGTGATTGTCTGTCATTTTACAGAAGAAGAACACATCAGACAAAACTAAACAGATTGTTGATATCTGGAAGTCTGGTCTGGGAGTTGTCTCACTTCATGTATTCCACAATATACTTGCTGTAGAGGCCTACACCAGGGAGGCCTGTATGGTGGAGGCTATCGGTAGGTTTAGCTCATCGATAAATTGTGTGTTCTCAACTGTCTCATGCTTTTTGTCTACTTTGAATAAAAGCTGCATTTACGTACACCCAGAGCCATATAACATCATGTACCATAGCCATTACATCAATGGCTTGTGGGAGGAATCAAATATAGCTATTACTTATATTGCTATTAATTGGAATAAAAATTTTTATTAGGTCAATGCTCTTGACATGGTTGGTTTTTGTAAAACGTGGAACGAAGCTTTTGTTAGCCTATATAGTAGCATGTTTGCCTCGTATCTACAGATTTTACTGTGTCGGCGTTTATTTTTATAGCCCCACGCTCAGGCTGTTTCACAACTTAACTAATTTCAACAAGTTTTTGTTTATGTTCTCATCACATAGTAAATGTGGAGTTGTGCTCCCAATCAAAGAGGGGAGACAACTTGAATTGAGATGGAAAATGTTTAGAGTTAAACCATTGTATGTGACAGCATGTAATGAGACGACTATGTCTTCATGTTTTCTGTTGACTTACTGCACAGGGCTCAAGAATCTGACCAACATTGCCAAGTGTAACTACTATGGACTGGCCTGCACTTGGAATGCTAGGAAGAAAAGACTGGTCGGAGCCACCTTACTGAATAAAGCCTACAAAATTCTGCTTATGGAGGGGGAGCGGCAGATACGTCCCGCAGATATACGGGACGAGTCTGAACTCCCCAGTTTTCTAGTTTAATTTATTCAATATTGTTTATCTATAATATTATGACTCAAACTATATTGTATGGTTTTACTGTAAATGTCTTTTGTATTCTTTGTTAAATATCTTTTGCTATATTGTAAATGCACCATTTTATGTCATACTGTAAATTTTTTTTAAGAATTGCTCCAATCTCTTTATTGAATTGAATGCTTCAATCTCGTTCTATGCAATGATACACTTGACATCCCTTTTCATTGTTCTATTTTATTTCACTACACTGATACTTGCAACGAAAATATTGCAATTGTTTAATTTTTACTTTTTATGTATATATTATAATATATTTGCTATCAACATTTCCTATTAATGGTTTTATATTTTAGTCAACCCAATCGTTTTGGTCGAGTGTGTCTGCACGTCCCTAATTTTCCATATTCAAGAGAAAACGAGAATTGCAGAAGTCAGAGGATGGAGTATTGCGGATATAGCACATTGCTTTATGCTTGTGATAGGTAATGCTGATTTGAAATATTCTCTTTTAGAGTTATTTTCTGCTTTAACACAAACATATTGCAAATATTTTTTTATGAGAGTGTTTGACTCCAAGTTTTAATCGAGATTATTTAAAAGCTTCGCAAGCAACAACCTAACTGCTTGTGATGTTTTGGAAAATATCTAATAAGCCAACCGTGAAGATGACGTCAACAATACCGTATTATGTACATTTTACTGTGAAACATCAATAGATATAGAATAAATTATTCCTAATCATTAATTACATATAAATAATTATGAGAGATTAAAAACCAAAGTTACATAACATGATAAAAGCAACTGATTGAATCCTTCCCGTCAGACTTAACCAACTACATCAATCTCTTCTTTCTTCACCGTTTTCAGCCCTATAAAATATTCGTCTTCAGTGAGCGTAGAGGTCAAGCTGTTGTCTAGAGATGCTTGCTGAGGAGAAGCTAAACACGTGATGCTGTGCCGGTAGAGCTGATATTGTGTGCTAAAGTGATATCCACCCACACGTGCTACATTCTATCTGATCAGTGTCTGTAAACCAACCAATAAAATTATATAAATAATATTAAAAGAATAAACTAAACATATATATAAAAAAAGATATTGAGAAATAGTTTTACATGGATAATACAAATGGCAGACGACCTACCTTTGTGCTGTGTGCTCATGTGAAACGTCAACTCGACATTTTTGGTGAAGGTTTGAGGACAGAGCTTACAAGACAGTGAGTCCAATTCTGATTTATCTTTAGCATGAGTTCTTCTAACATGGCTGTCATGGGCAGCATGAGAGGCAAACGCTTTACCACAAAACTTGCACTAAATAAACATAATCAGAAAAATCTAGGTAGAAATATGCGTCAAATTTTGGAAAATTGCCAAAATTCAGTTGAATTCACTTTTCGGAATGACATTTACCTGGAATGGCTTTTCTCCAGAGTGTTGCCTGATGTGGGTGCGGAGTATGCTGGATGCTGTGAACGCTTTATTACAATAAACGCATTTGTATGGCCTTTCTCCACTGTGAACCTAAAAATATAACACAAAACAAATTAAAAAAAAGTTTTGAGGAGGCTATGAAAATAGATAGAAGCCGTGTGAAATTTTCTGTGCGATTTTTCATTATGTTTCAAATAACTTGAAATGTAAATACATTTTAAATTGGCCAACAGTGAAACGGCAGTTTTGTCTGCCATTCAATTTGTAACAACAACAAACCTGTACAAGGTAAGAGATTTCTTTCTAAACAAACGGGCTTGTAATGCTACATGCTCCAGGTTTTGTCTGTTATATTCATAGACATGCAAGTAAACATTGCAACATTTGTGTTACAACTTCATCGAGGGTCTATGCAAACATAATTTGGTCATCTTAGTTTTCAAAGATTAAAGTTAGGCGCCTAGTGATCAATCAGATTTGAGAAAAAACTTTTAAATATCAACTACTGTATATCTTCAAATATACACGCATTGTAATTTTGAAATTTAAAAATACTGGTTTAACTTCGGAAATACTGCTTGAAGATTTGATGCAAATTATTAACAATCATTCAATATAATTTCGCAAAAGTAGTTCCGGACTAAAATAATATGACTGGAAAGATTCAACATTGAGTGAGTGGGGAGATTTGTGATTATACAGTAACAAGTTCACTTTTCATGCCCCATATTGCATCTCACACAAAATTCTTCGCAAGATCTCAATAGTCATTGCTTAGTACACCATTGTCTGCTATCATTTCTTTGTAAAGATGTTCGTCAGAAGTTATCGATTAACTTTATTGTACTCGCAGCAGAAGCGAAACATTAAACATGTACCTCTTTTGTAAAAGTTACTTATTCACACAAATACTTTGTTATTACAGCCATTGACAACGGACCCTACGAAGAATATCAATCATCAACATAAAGACTTGTTCATACAAACACAAGTTTCTAATGAAAAGGCACGCTGCGCACTTAAAGAATGTCGGCCATTGTTACACTCTGTTAATTAATAACTTGTACGGAGAACAGCATTCCGAGGTTATTATTATTTTCGGCTGTTAATTGTCTTAAAGACAGTAGCTTAGCATTAAATTGTTGTGATAATACAGTTGTAAGCGTGCCGATGTTTGTTTTTGTAACATGAACTGTTTTCTTTTTCTAACAAACGTCTTATCGTCTATTGCGTGTAACATAAAGAACTCACAACCGAATAACTCATTTGTATGTATGCAAACAAAAATTCGTTCTCTGAAAATGCAAAATCAATTTTGAGAACCTTTTAGGTACAGCTATAAGCCGGTAAAAAACTTAATAGATAGATGTCGAAGAGCGCCATAGAAACAAAGAAAAGTTTCCAAACACATAAAGGTTACAATTGGGCAAGATTATACTTGGACTCAACATGGATGCATTCGATATGAAAAACTTTAATTTTTTTTTAGGGAATCTGAGATCTCTGGGCTAAATAATTGAGGTTAAAACATTACCCACCCGCATATGTTTGTTTAGGCTAGAACTCTGGCTAAAGCACTTGTCGCAGACGCTACATTTGTGGGGCCGATGCTTTTCGTGGACATGCAGAATGTGTATTCGTAGGCGATCTCTCTTTTCAAATGATCTGAAAAAAATTCACACAGTTCATCTTGCACACAGTTGCTATAAAGTAAAGTGGTGGACAGAAAAGTTTGAAATGTATGCTGCTAGAAGCCACATGAATACCTAGAGCAGAGAGTGCAGGGGAACTTCCTGTCTCCTTGATCCACGCATCTGGTGTACTTAAGATGTTTGTCTTTGTAGTACTTGTAGGCAAACACTTTTCCACACCTCTCACAGGAATATCCACTGGAATCACCTTAACAACAGAAAATTGATCAGCACTGATACAGAGATCAGATAGCTCAATTGGATAGCTCTGAAACACCTCAGACAAAAGTTTTACAGATTCAAAATTGGGTTGAAAACTTTTTGGGTCAAAAATATTTTTTCAAGTTCGAGCACAGCAAAAACTTTTTGAAGCAAACAAATATGCATGCTTTTTCAGAGTAATTGACAAGAATTTTTTTTCAAAATGTGTTACAATACTCTTAACAACTGATTGGTATAATAGTCGCGCAACATCTAAAACTCACTTGTTGTGGGTGGGTTAACGTTAGGTTTAACCTCTGTTATGTCAGGGTCAGACTTCAGTCCCACAGGAATCCCCATAAACAAGTTATAGGTGTCTCCGTACCACACTAGTAACTCCTTACCTGCCGGTATATCTTTACTAGTCTGATAAAATATTTCCTCTCCAACCTGACCAATACAAGAATGAGTCATTTGTTGTTGCTAAAAATTTATTTTTATTTCTATATAACGAAACAAAAACATTTACTAGTTACCTGGACAGCATTTAGATTCTGTTCTTGTAAATATCTGGCACAGTTGATGTACGTCATCCAGTTACCGGTGGAACCTCGTCCGTCAATAAAATACTTCAACTTCCTGTCTTTAAAAATCTAGTAAGACATGAACAACAAATAGAACCTTTCGCTTATTATAACTGATAGAAAAACTCAGCTTCAGTAAATTGAAAATCTCACCTCCCACATGCAAGCATTGCCATCGTTGGTTTTAATCTCGCTGGTGTAAACATTTTTTCCTTGAAATGGTCCAAACATGTGACCTTTCTCAAAAGGTTTTGTAGCGAATGCACTCGAGTGTTGGATGCCAGCAAACGTAAGCTGCTGTATGGTCACTCCTAAATAGTGAAAAAATCATCTCAGAGAAGACAAATGCTAAAATGCCAAAATAATATTATTACGCTTCCAAATAACAAGTTTTATAATTTGTATTTTGACATCACATGCAGGTGAAGGGTTGAAGACAAACCTTCAGGAAGTGAGGTATCGTCAATGGATGCGTTGGGAGGCTTTATTGCTTGTTTATGGACACTGCCGATTCTCTCCAAACCTGGAAAACGTATTATTTTTAAATTTTGACAATTTTAATAGTATGGATTTTCAAATTCACTATAATTGATTGCATTTAACAAAACTCTCTGTACAATACATTTTATAATTAATCTATTAAACTTCAAACTTACCAGGTTTTCCATAACACATGTTCAGACCTGACAGAGCGTGGCCAGATCCTGGAACTTTAGACTTGCCGTAACCATACAACAACATATCTAGCTCTGATTGGCTATACAATGGAGCGTCTGGGTTCTTTGGTGGAACAAAAGCTGGGCTAGACAACAAACCTTCAAAACCTCCGATCTGCATACCAGGAAACACTGGCAGACCAGCGTACATTGGAAACGCATTACCAGCCTGCGCCATCATCGGCGCGAAACTAAAATAATCAAAATAACATTATGTAACAATTAAAAAGGATAGTTTATAATTAAATTCAAATGCATTAAGTTTTTATGAAATATACTGACCTTGGTAGAGGCATGCTGGGAAATGCCTGAGAAAAAGCCGACATGTTGGAAACGACAGAAATAGATGCGTCGAGTTGAGACAATGTTAGACCGAGTGACAATATGAAGACACTGGCGACAATATATAGAAATGTTATATTGTTTCTATATGGAAGCTTTTATTCATAAAACAATACAGATAGGGGGGCAATTCCTCTGCTAGCACAATATTGACCGCTCACTGTGTAAACACCTTTATTTTAGACCGTCGAATTATCACCTATTATGCGTAGGGATAATAGATTTTAAAGAACAATGTAATGAGTTGTTTTAGCGATGTATTGTATTATAATTGGGAGTCTAGCAAGCGTTACCCTCATAAGGTTAGATATAAATATGTATACATCAATCGATACATTAGGGCGATTATAACAAATAGAATAGCAAGAACCCACATGTTCTCATCCGATGCTTTTCACGAATTGCGATGGAGTTAATGATTTTTGCAGCGGACCAAAGTAGAAAGAATGAAGGATCGATATAGCATTGTCAGAGGTGCAATAATATAACAGAATTACGTATCTAGCTAGTGGGCCTACGTTGTCAGTGGACTTCCTGCGGAAACTTTCTTGTAGCAAAATCCGTCATGTAAAAATGGAAAAAATTTCCTCAACCACTTGATTTCTCCGCAGATGGAGGTAAAACAACATGAAGCGAATACTGATTGTATAGCCAATAATCTGTATTATATAACATATAACAGGTATAATACACAAATATCTGAGACAAACTTGAGCAAGTAAATTGCAATGCAACAGCTACCAGCTGGTGGGACTGAACTATAACCACACTTGCCTTGTACGTAAGGCTATAGCACATACCTAAGGCTATATGCATTGCCTAAGGCTACAGGTGGTACCAAAGGCTACATGTGGTACCTTAGGCGATATATGGTACCCGAGGCTATACCATGTACCTAACAGCTGTAGAATGTGACACAAATCAGTAGTAGTGGATGCATAGCATTGGTACAGCAAAATAATACATAAAAAATATACAAAGATAGTGAAAGGGTGTACGATGAAGGATTATCAGGCTACATATTACCTAGCGTAAGACCATGACAATAATTACAAGCATCCGCAGGTAACTGTCCTATACTCCAAGGCAATTATACTTTTCCCTGCTAGTAGAGTGACCTAAGTTGTTAGACTGTGAACCTAGACTTTTAGTTTTTGAGGCATTTTATCTATTTTATTGAACGGGTTGCAAGGTGGCACTGTGGTGATCATCTTAGACATCGTTGCATCTCTCTTGTATGCTGCCGACAAGGCATCCGCAGGCAGCGATCTAGAATCAAAGAGAAAAGCATTAACTAAGCGCCAGATTCAGAAGAAAATTCAAATAGAATAGACACTAGACAGGTCAATCACATTAGCGTAGATATTCAACGCAATAAATCCCATTTTTGTGTTTGCATTGGCAACTTACCAATGTTACAAGCTTATTTTGATAAGCGAGTTGTGTAAAGAAAAATGCAACTTTCTTCAAGAAAACAATTTGCATACAAGCATAGAAACTAGCTCGCGACCAGCCAACATCCAATAAGAAGAGAGGAGAGACAGCGCTGAGAACTTACTGGTGGACAGCGCCTGTCGTTGTCTGTAATTTAGGAGTTGAGCTCTTCTCTGGAGTGTCAGAGAATCTGACAGCGGGCGAAGGTGGTGCTGCCATAGTCTTACTTCTGTACAAGGTGCAGCCAGCGTAGCCAGGTATGTTGGGTCGACTGTAACAACACATTGTGAGAATAGATGACGTAGTGAACAAACTCCTAACTAATAATAATTGTATGCCAAGAACAATAAGAACCAGAAAACATTAAATTACACATTTGTGATATAAAAATACTGAAAGTTAAAATGCTATGTAGATGGTGCAGGTAAAGATGCAGAAAATGGCTTGTTTCCATTATTAAGCTATACGAAACCCAATAATCATGTTACAAAGAAGAGGCAACTCCGAATTTGCAAAAAATTATTATTCATGTGAAGGAGACAACCCACAAAAACTTGCTGTTTTCAGGAACAACTGCACTGATTTATGTGCTTTTTTTACTTGAAACTATTTTTATTTTGTAGTTCTGGTTCCGGTTTCATTTAAACGCGAAGTTTGAAATTGATCTACTAATTTTGATGCCTAAAATTAGGTGAATCACAAACACTATAATTTTAGATTATTGATCTGAAACAGAACAATGTACACATTTAATATATTTATAACTATGCAACTTTTACATTGGGACAAATGATTGTCACTTCGATTTATTGCACATTATTGAAAATACTGGAGCTCAACTAAACAATGCGGAGTTGTCACACCTCACAAATAAAAAAGAGAACACAACTTCACCCTTGACAACTTACTGAGAAGTTTCAGCTTCACGAGGGATATTGACTCTCTTCACAGTGTAAGGGTCAAACTGGACTGTCTGGTTATCTATCTCATCCAGGTTGTCTGCACCAACGCAGCCTCTGAAAGGACAAATGTGGTTTGTGTTAGACAATGAGGTTTGCGCAGTGCCATAACTACTAAATGCACATAAAACGAACCAGTTACTGTTATAAATTACTATAGCAATTTGTATTATAATATCAACAATAATATATACTACGATACGTAACTCAATTACACCACGCTAACACGCAATTTACACCCATTTTTGTAATATTTTTGGGACGAGCATGTCGTTCTCACATATAAAATGGCTTGCAGAAAGTGGGTGTGATCAGCTTGGTATCTTGAGTTAGGTATCATAGTATAAATAATCGTTGACATTAAAATCAGCAGGACCTTTATAATAGAAAGACAACTTCTGAGAGAAGCCTGAGACGCAAACGCTGATACAAAACTCACCCATATAAAGGAATGTGTTGGGCTCGTGGACAGGGGCTCGTGCTAAAAATAGTAAATATTAATGAAAATGTATATAATTGTGTAGATTCAGTGGGATTCATGGCAAAATTTTTTTTCAAATAATAAAAATTTAACGAATGAACTAGAAATGAAAATGAACGATAAAAATAAATTACGAAGAGGAAATAATATGCCTAGCAGTAAAATGAAACAATGCATTACACACATGAGCCAAACATTGAGCATAATAGGCGTCGTCGGCTAAGTTTGTTTGAAGCTACGATAGTGACCAATCGGCGAATTTCTCTTGTTTCGGAGAGTACAAAATAGGATTTCTTCACGCTGTGGCTTCGCAAGAAATTCATTGTAAAGGTAATAGTGAGAAACTACGCTGGTTTGAAAACCAGGAGTTGTCTTATCTGTATTTATGTTTGACAATTAATAACCGTGCTGTTTTACGGCAATCAATATTTCGTTTTAGATACAGCAAGAAAAAAACGAATTGTCATCATGCAAACAACAACCGTTGATGCAAGGCCATAATAATTATAATAATTTATTATGTCGAATATCTCTGTGTCACATTATCAATATATTAGCGATGCTAAGCGTAATTATTCAATTGTTTCCATTGTTTTGGTAGAAATAGTCATTTATTATGTTAATAATAATAAAAAATATCTTATTATTATTAATATTTTAATTTTTAGCTTGTACAACGTATAATTGTTGTAAGAGAAGAAAACCCGATAGTTTTGTTTTTGTGCACGGCTACGTGTTTTGCCTGTTTGGCATCCAGTTTTGAGAACTCATGAAAAATTGCACAGTTCTTCGCGTGAACTTAGCTGAAAACGTCTAATAACTTCACACAAGTTTCCCATTGGTTGAACGTACTTTGAAACTGTTTAACATTTTACCAAAAATTAAAAAACGAGTTTCATCTGTGTCAGACAGGAAGAAATCTATAAAAGACTGTTGAAAGCATGAAAACGAATTGCAAAACATTGCTAGACAACTTTCAACGTCAATCGCTTTGGTTAAACAAACAACAAGTGCCGTGATGCTAAAGCAGCATTATAGACGCTGAAGGATTTTATTTTTCAGCTCAAAAATAGACTATACGTGGCCAAAGATTTTCACTTGGGATAACTAGGCTTTTGTTACAGAAAACTCGATTTCTTAAACTTGTTTTAGACTCCAATAAAAATTAACAAAGCCGTATGTTACAAATACTTCATTTTAGCCCTTTATTTTGACAGTATTCCCCACACCATGAAATGCCCAAACAACTAACTTCGGTAAGCAGACAAATAAACACTAATATCATCAGTTGATAGATGACTACAGACTCTACTATAACTTACCAGTTAAGTACAGACTCTACTATAACTAACTAGTTAAGTACAGACTCTACTATAACTTACTAGTTAAGTAGAGACTCTACTATAACTTACTAGTTAAGTAGAGACTCTACTATAACTTACTAGTTAAGTAGAGACTCTACTATAACTTACTAGTTAAGTACAGACTCTACTATAACTTACTAGTCAAGTACAGACTCTACTATAACTTACTAGGTAAGTAGAGACTCTACTATAACTTACTAGTTAAGTACAGACTCTACTATAACTTACTAGTTAAGAACAGACTCTACTATAACTTACTAGTTAAGTACAGACTCCACTATAACTTACTAGTTAAGTACAGACTCTACTATAACTTACTAGTTAAGTAAAGACTCTACTATAACTTACTAGTTAAGTAAAGACTCTACTATAACTTACTAGTTAAGTACAGACTCCACTATAACTTACTAGTTAAGTACAGACTCTACTATAACTTACTAGTTAAGAACAGACTCTACTACAACTTACTAGTTAAGTACAGACTCCACTATAACTTACTAGTTAAGTAGAGACTCTACTATAACTTACTAGTTAAGTAAAGACTCTACTATAACTTACTAGTTAAGTACAGACTCTACTACAACTTACTAGTTAAGAACAGACTCTACTATAACTTACTGGTTAAGTACAGACTCCACTATAACTTACTGGTTAAGTACAGACTCTACTATAACTTACTAGTTAAGTACAGACTCTACTATAACTTACTAGTTAAGTACAGACTCTACTATAACTTACTAGTTAAGTACAGACTCTACTATAACTTACTAGTTAAGTACAGACTCTACTATAACTTACTAGTTAAGTAGAGACTCCACTATAACTTACTAGTTAAGTACAGACTCTACTATAACTTACTAGTTAAGTACAGACTCTACTATAACTTACTAGTTGAGTAGAGACTCTACTATAACTTACTAGTTAAGTAGAGACTCTAATATAACTTACTAGTTAAGTAGAGACTCTACTATAACTTACTAGTTAAGTACAGACTCTACTATAACTTACTAGCTAAGTAGAGACTCTACTATAACTTACTAGTCAATCCACTGAGGGTTCTTATAGTAACCATTTCTTGTCTGGAACCAGTCCCATGATTTTCCGACCAGCTGATGTTCATGTGCGGTAGGCACATATCTCTTGAGCTTATACCTTTGGTCCACCTGGTCTGGCTTGGGTTCCATGGTTGACACCGGTGTCCAGATTTTAGGTGCTAGCATGTTATCCCATGGCACATCTTCATACTGCCTGGTAATACAAACAGCATCAACTAATGCTTTATTTGATTGGATTCGACTATTTTCATTATTCAGTGTCAGCATTTTGAGCAAACCACTAAAACTTGAGTGTTTTCATTCATCGTGATTCCTGTGGTAGAGGTTTGAGCATTTGGTCAGGAGGAGACAACCTATAATAGTGCCCACATCAGCTAACGAGACAGGACTACTGTACTTACTGTTGTGTCGAAGACTTGTACATGTACTTCTGTGCTAATTTCTCTCTGAGATCTTTGTTAACAGAATTACCAGATGCTGAAGTATTCTACAATATTTAATGAGCAGACATCAATGACTTGCCAGCAATACCTGCGCTGTTTACATTACATATTGACTTTAGTAAAGGACTATATGTAGTATAACTTCAGCAAATTACACTCCTACTCTACAGGGAATATGCATCAGCAGTATTGTTTGAAGTTACTGACTAGTAAACCAGTAGTAACTAGGTAGCCATAACAAAACTAATTTAAATAACAATAATTACTAATTTGAAAAATAACTATATTAGAAAAGAGAATAATTTTAAAATAGTACTAACAGAAAAATCGGGATAATTTAAAACTTTTTATTGCAGAGAAGAAAGAAGATGGGTTAGTTTTTAAATGAGAACGGTAAATTGTGAGCAAACTCACAGCATTGATAAAAAAACTAAAAATTCAACCAGAAGTATTTAAATTTTATGAAGAATATGGAATGATGTCCATTCTAAGGCCACCGACAGCGGTATAAGGCTGAATGTTTGATTGTCGATATCTGGAACATGTCAAATACATTTCATTGAAGTCTGAAATAAAATGAAGTAAAATCAAACAAGCATTGGAGAATTAAATAATGGATTTATTAAATCAGACAAAACTTACAGCTTCCTGTGCCTTGCGTGGATCTTGGTCACTGGTCCAACCTGTAGAAAAATATCGGTATAAATAGGGCCAATATGGCAGCGATTAAGGACATGCAAAAATTAAAGTAGCCTGTATGTTGACTTAGCACGGTGCGATGTATAGGATGTGGTATATGAAGGGTGAACTCCAGTTATATGTGATATTGTCAGAAATAACAACATCTTATACAAATGTATTTTTCTCAAGCGCACTGAGTTCAAAACAAAAATGTGAGTTATTGATTGCAGAAACAATGAATGTTCATTTAAGTAACTAGCAGCTGTTATATGCACCGATAACAGGGGGTGTGAATTCGCTTGTAAAACTATTTAGAGAGAAAAATTCTTGTTGATTCTATATCTCTCGAATATTGTTTGGACATTGCAGAAGAAACATGTCCTGAGTATTTCAAAGTTATTTTAAAATGCAGACAATATTTAGCCATTAATGTATTTGCATCAAGCATTATATAGGTCATTGATTAAAGTGAGAAATGCGCTGCAGAGGCTGCATTGATCGATAGCAACGATCATTCAGCATATATAATGGGCTGTCAATGAGTTTGAGTGAATCTAGTTATGTAATACTTGAATGACGTTGAGTGACTGCCACTCACTCACAGTACTTTATAGGCATTGGCTGCCGGGGATTAAAGTTTTTTCCCAAAAGATGAGATTGAAAAAATTAGAATAAACAATGTTTATTCTCAATATTCATTTTCCAAAAAAAATTGTACCGAAAAAAACAAAAACAGCAAGAGATTATTATACTCTTGCCTGCCACAAATTTGATTTGCCGTCTGTCCAGTGGGTATTTAGCAACAAGAAAATTCAGCAGGAACTTTTTTTCATAAATTTTAAGTATTTCCCACAAGTTTGGTATGACAAAATTGACTTTGTTGCATCGAAGACTCGCAGGAGCCACGTACCCCCAACTTTAGCTCTAGTGGATATATCTATAGTTTTTCTACTGTTCCAAAGTGAAGGAGAAGAAGGAGCATCAGTGGATTCCCTCCGAAGCTCCTGCGGAGCAGAACTGGCCATTCGTATTGAAGTTCTCTGTCTGGGAATGTGATGCTGAGGGTTCTCTGAGACATGTATGAAATTCTTCAACTAGAATATACAGCAGAGAATGAACAGATATCCAATTGTGATAAAGATTGCGATAAAAATAGTATACAAAACCAGAGTAAAATCAGTATTTTACAGTAGAAAGTCATGCAAAATGTAAAACATACTTTGGTTACTCCAGTTTTTCTGTGAACATCGGCACCGGCACTGAGAAATCCGGATACTGGATCGACCAAATTGCCATAAAACCTGCTTGGTCCCGTAGACCTGTGGTCCCCTTGATCATTCCACTTCACAAATCCCTGCTCACTGAGTGGTTCACTTAAGCTTTTAGGAATTTTCTGTCCAGTCATTGAGGGAAACTTCATTTGTCGAGCTCGTCGTTTGGCCTCAATGGCCTCAACTGCATCCATGCCAGCATTCTGATCTGTCTGTATGTAGGCTTTGAAATGTGGTCTAGTCTTGAAAGTTGAGTCAGAGAGAGTGGGACCCAAAGATACTACCTGAGCCATGGTTTTTGATGGTTGCCACTGCCACTAGTAGAGAAGCTGATCGGTTACTAATTAACTAACAACACTCACTACTATCAGTAGCAGATAGAATTGTGTGAGAAAGAAAGTACTCCACTGAATTCACCTGCAAACCACCTGTTTTCATTCAGCCATTGTTGCCATGGTGAGAAGGAAACAGTGACATAGACCAATATAGCAGGCCGCAAATCCAGCCGTTTCAATAGCATTCAATAGACTGACAGACCGCCTTATACAAGCTCCACAACAAAGCCGTATTGTTTGCATTGGGCTATTTAAATCATGATAAGACTTCGCATTATGCTATTACACATACACACATTGTATTAGTACTGGCAATTATTGTCTAGTCATGATAGTAAGCCAAGAGCAGGCAAATCCGTACACAAAGCGACTTAAAAATGTAGTAGAACAAAGAATAATTAGTGCCCATTCTCAAGTACCAAAAGAAAAAAAGGCAGGAGTAATTGTATTAAATTTGTTATTTTCAGTTTTTCTGTCCCGTTTACTAGTTTAGCTGGTTGAAAAACCACAGCAAGGCCATTGCCATGAAACTAGCAATGCCTAATTTTTAGAATTTATTTTAGGCATAACTTAGGCTCAGTTTACACCAGTGTGCTACGAAAAACCATAAAAACTTTTTACAGCTCCGTTCCAGACTGGTTCGCTTTAGAGTACCTGATTATACAATCATTTACATAGTGCATTAGTTCCATATCTGTATTAAAACATCTTGGTTCCATTTCAGTTTTAAGATGATATAAGGCAGCTATTGATGCGACCCTATTTGAACAGCTGACGATTTTGCTGCAAACTTTGGTGTTCACATTTGTATGGAGTGCACACTCACCAGTGTCAACAGGGTCTTAGTGTACTGAGGTTAAAACAGTGACCTGCTGGTGACACTTGGTCATTTGCTGGCAAACCCCTCATTTTTATTGAATAGTTTATTATTTTTCATTTTACTAAAAAAATTAAGCTTGTGCAGAAATAGTTTAATTTTAAATAGCACTAGCAGTTAATAGCTGTAAAATTTTACACAAACTTGATGGAGATTAGGCGTTTATGTCAGCATTATTTATGTCCATTCGGTAGTCGAAATAGTACTTTTAGTTAGTTCTATTTGAGTTGGAAAAAAGTAATAAAGCTTGAGTATGTCTATATTATATAAATGTTGTTGTGTGCCATGGTCTTGGTTGTTGTTCTATTAGACTTTCCCAGATTAAACAATCTTATGTCAACAAAAGCTTCTTAAGCTCTCCCTTATAAGCTGTTTTGATATATTTGTCTTGGTTGGTCCGCTTCTTAGGCTGTAGTAAATTGGCCATGGTAGTAAACAATAAGTGAATTGTTCTCATTACTTTCACTGGTTACAATTATATTAATAGGAGCGCTATCTTCTCTTAAATATCGCTGATTGCCCAGCAGCTGGAGTAGACACATATGGGACTCCAAAAACTGGAGGGCTTGAAAATTCTCTAAACAATATTGATGATTGCGGCTCAAGGAAATTACATTGGTTAAAACTGAATTAGATACGCATTTGAGAAATTTGTGTCAACCGTGGAGTTGGCGGTATCATTGTGCGTTTACACTGGGCGTTTGATGACTTCGCCTGTTTGACACCCAGTGTAGAAGGCAAAATGCCATAGAAACTTCGGCATGTCGCAGCTCAGTGGCAATGTCACAGAGCTCTGCCAAATAGGCCAGTGATACTCAAAGAGAGCCAATAAAAATCTGTAACAGCATTCATTAGGAAGCAAGCATGGAAAGCTTAGCAACTAAAGATGTTTGCTCGATGATTCCAAAAATAACATTGCATCTTCATTAAACAAATAGACACATTTCGGCTCATAGAAAAACTGCAAACATCAAAATATATGAAATCGCAAACTAAAGAATAATTTTTCAAAAGCCAAACAGGAGTATGTTGATTTAGCTATCGAGTTAAATACCACTGGTATGTAGTATTTTCGATTAAAAAACCAATAAATAACTTATTAGCGTCATAGACAATATACAAACGTCTTGTTGTCTTGACTCTTCACTCTTTTATTCCCTGTAGGCAAGCAGCTGGCTCATACTACTCCACATGATAGACAGAGGTCGGCCTATCAGAGAGACATATGTGTGTAGTCTGGTGGTGAGAATTTAGCCCTACCTCAAGCCAATTTCAAATAAGGCAGCTCCGGTTCAACAAAATCCAACGCTCTTGTTTTGCAGAACAACCACTGCTACGCAAAATGAAATAGAAGAAATAACCTTGTTGTAAGAGGAATCTGAGAAGGATGAATGCGAACGACCAGTAGTAGCCAAGAAGAAGAACAGGGTGGGCGTCACTGCATATGGTACAACTATCAAGATGAGTGGACGACAAAGTTTAATAACATCGGTTAGTTGAATGATCCTATTTCTTTGCCTTTTACTCACACTGCTGAATGATGGAGTTACATATATAAACTGTTCTAGTTCCCATAGCATTGTAGACTGCAGCTTGGCTGTGTAAACATTGCTGCCTTTTATGCCTATCTCATTTTATGCTGTCCTTATACACTATATAGTGCTTGCCTCGTGGTATTTAGTTACTAGTTGCTTTCGGCTGTGTGAACAATAAACTTCTATTTGATCGCTAAAGACTATAACTCTAACACTGAATACTTCACGTAATAAGAAACAATAAGAAAATAATTTTTGACATATATACTATATATACTATCTATTACTATATACTATTGTACTATATATCACACAAGTTTATTAAAATTATTTCATATTCTTTCAGCATCAATACCATCAAATCTATATGCCGTCAGGTGTTTGGTATGTCAACATACCCTGAGCTGCACCCACATGGGTGTTGTTGATATACAGAGACATATTTCATCCTCCCGCCATAAGGGTGCAACAGAAATGTACACTTTTCAGCCTCAGTCCACTCCTATGACCAGCAATAACAAGGCAGGCCTACAGTTCATTTGCGAAGTTTGTGTTTGTCATTACTATGATCCACATGCCACATTCTAACACTGGTTGTTTAGGGCTAATACCTTGATGCTAGTACCTGTGTTTTTCTGTCGCTAGTGCATATCCCAGGCAGATGATGTTTCATCCTAGACAAACCTTTCAATGTTTTGCGCATGCTGCAACTTGTGTTGGAAAAATGTACATTCATGATGTTTTTTCTCTAGACTTTGAGTATGGAGTTGCAAGCAGCTAATCTGATGGCACAATGTAATTTATCTATGGCTTTCAGCGATTTACTTGCTGAGTATATCCGATCTGGTTATGATAAAAAGTACCGATGTAGCCGCACTAAAGCCACAGCACTTATGAGCTGCCTGGCCGATGATTGCAGGTAGTTCAATACAATTTGACTAATTATTGCTATGCAAGGTGTATATGCATACCCTCCATTGAAATTGTGCCGCGAGTTGTCATGAGACATTATTCTTGATTTGGTGTGACAACCTCGATAGCAGACTAATGCCTTATTAAAATTTTTCGTTTTATTGAACCATGGGATCCTCCGGAATTTTATTTTTATAATGACTTTGAATGCTGTGTGAATTCCAGTTTATTACTCTCCCGGTTTATCAGCAAAAATTTGTTGTCTGATTCCTGGCTTTCATAAATAACATGTTTTGTGGATATTCGTACTCTACATCGTCATCGTAACACCATGTAGTCTCAAATTTTTGGCTAATATACAAGCATTGTTAACTTTTCACCTTATCACAGATTTTTCCTATTGAACTCCTGGCAATTAAACAGTTTCACAAGCGTTTTCTCTCGCAATTTTATCCGGAGAGAAGCTGGTAGCTCTTACGAGAGTCGGGCCATTTTCCATCTACACCGACGGTTCCAACAATAATGGTCTTCAGAAGATGATGCCTCTGATCATAGGTGCAGAGACAGAAAAATGAACAGAAAACCGCTTTCTTGATATTGGTATTAGCAAAAGCTCCACATCACAAGGTGTATAGCCTTCATAACATATATTTGTTGTATATATGTAAGCCAACGACATGTTATTGATTTTCAATAGCCAATCAAAATCCAGGAAAAAGGGCATGCAACTCCCAAATAACAACTTCAGAAAACAGAGATAAGTGACTAATGTGAAATTATTCATAGTAAAAGTTTTTGAGCCTACTATTTTTTTGAACATGCTGAATCCATTTAGATTTTGGAACATTCCTTCATAATACTTGTAGACTTTCACAAAGAGCAAATTTTAATATTGAACAACACTAGCGGGTTGATGACCCCGATATTTGTCTGAACGATGCAATGTGCTTTATTCCTAAATTTGAACTGTAGGTCTTTTTCCAGCTATGTATGATGGGATCAAGGATGTACTTGACCAGCACGGAAAACCACTATCCAACTGTGTTGCTATTAGTGTTGGTAATACCAATGAAAATGTTGGCGTGAACACAAAACTGACATCAGACAATCCATTAACTTATACTAATGGCTGTGTCTGCCATATGATCAACAATGCAGCATCTGCTGGTGCCAAAAGGTTATAGGTGATTATTTTTTTATGTTGAAGTTACATAATTGTGAGGGGAAAATCTACATCACATGTATGCCTGAATAAAGATACCATGCCTAGTTATGTTCTATAATATAAAACCATATAGCGTCTAGGCTACCCCAAGTACATGTGCTGCAAGTCCATGCTAGATAGAGAACTCAACAGATCTTCCTGTCTATGGGTGTGTGTGTCAAATCAATTGTTATGTAGCTTTGAATATGAATTGCATTCTGTCTTTGAATTTAGACTGTACACTATTATTATTGATGACAAACTAGACTTGTTGTTGTCGTCTTTGTAGCAACTGGACTTTGATGTGGAAGGCATTCTGCAAGATATTTATGGACATTTCACTAATTCGACAACCAGGAAACAGAACTTGCTTGAGTATTGTGAATTTGTAGATGTTGAGTATAAGAGGATCTTGAAGCACATCTCCACAAGATGGTTGTCTCTTCACGCTGTGATAGAACGTACGCTCCAGATGTATGAACCTCTAAAATCATACTTCTTATCAACAGGTAAATCTACAGTGTTGCTATAAAGTCACACAACTGCTTTTACAATGTAGATTTACATGTACATGTGGTTACATGAGTACAACTATGAAGGTCGCAGTGTGACAAAATACTAAGCAGCTTAGTAGTTCCAAACCTAAGCTCTAACCTTCCCCACCCAATCACACACCAAGTTGTGGGCAATTTGTCGTTTGTCATGATGCATATAGCTTATAAAGGAGCCCAAAATTGCACTAGCTTCTCTAATGTTTGCAATCATTTTATCATTGTCAGATCTACATGCTGCTCAGACGAATAGGCTGAGGAAAATATTCAGATACCCTCTCCTCGAAGTCCATCTTCTGGCACTCCAATCGATAACAAACACTTATGTGATACCAACAAGAGACTACAGTCGAATGAACCTATGGTTCACTGTCTGCAGCAGGAGTGTGTCGATCTAACAATAGGAATGTTGTAAAAGATATGCCGTCAGCCAATCAACTTCGTGGCTGGCGACTATGACTTTAGTAACTCTTCTCGACAAACAGGTAAAAATGCTGATATTAAATTTTAATATTAGGATCCATTTAAAAACATCTATGTAATTATTTCTTTCGATCGTACGGAAGGTTCTTAGTGCTCAAGTTTTGTCTGCATATATGTTAATGATGACGTAATTTTAAAAAGGATGGAAGGGGGTGGGAAGTGGGTGATGTCGTAAATACAGTTTGAGCACTGCCAACTGCCCTTACTTCTGTAATTTATTTTATTGTCTGCTCTACATGACCAAACACAAGGGTGGGAAATAAATTGGAGAAACGGAAAATCTTATGGCATAAAGCCAAGTTGAATTAATATTCCGCAATGTAAAATTTAAATCAGCATTCCGTTGTTTCCCACACGCCTTTATGTGTAGTACAGTGTGTTTGGTGAATCTTTTTTCAGCAACAAAATAATCCACAAACTGCGTGTCTTTAATTAATCCATAAATTGTGCCTTTTTTAATTGTATATTCAATGTATTAGAGGGTTCAGGTCTTGGCGTTGGGATCGTGACCAAGTACAAGCTCAACCAGCTTGTGGCAAGTGGTGATGTTACTGATGGGCCATGGGAAGACTTTTATCACCATATGGCGCTATATATCGAGGAAGTTACAACATATCTTACGAAACATCTACCCATCACAGAGTCCTTTTTGAAGGATGTGGAATGGGTCAATCCAAAAGCAAACTTGAGGGAACATTTAGACTCCATTATGAGCTGTGCCTTTAGGTAAATTTCCAAAGAAGTACAGTGTATGTTGCAGACTTATATACATACATGTGTGTATATAAGTAAAAATACACCCAGCTAAAATATATTCCCCAGAACAGCATGGATTTAAACGTTAGCTGAAATAAACTTGTCTGGGGTCTCTCTACATTGTAGATATCGGAAAGTGTTCAATTATTCAGATACGGACCTCGATCGATCGGTGAGTAGCCTTTACCTGCTCTGTACGAAACAACAAAAACTACAAACCACTGGGACCGTCCAGTATTGGAAGGAAGTAGGGCGAAGGATGATGGTAAGTACAGCTCACTTAGCAGTCTTGCCATCGGCATCTGCCTTACACCTCATTCTAATGCTACCTCTCTCATTGACAACACTCTTACAAATATGCGAGAATGTATGAGAAGGGACACCACCCTCAGCAATCTTATGATGGTGAGGTGTGCAAATCTCCCTATTGACTTTGAGCCTTCAACAGCATTACTCCTAAAGGACAAAAAAGCAACACGTCTTCTTTTAAATAAGTAAAGTATTATTATAAATTATAACATACTATTACAAAGTAACGTAAAATCTAGGTTTCACTTTTTGCTGATTCCCAAGCCTTAGTACCAAACTTCATTAGGTAGGATACACCAACATGTGCGTTAGTATATGTTTTTTTGCAACATGTTTTTTCTTTGGTGTAGAACGTAATACTCCCAACCTTTACAAGTATATTATATATATTATATTATATATATTAGTATATGTATACTTGTGCACATGGGTTCATAAACGTACTTGTATATGTGTGTCAGCTAAGGTTATTGGTTTTCTTCTTTACTGTGTAGTATGTATTCGTCCCAAATGTTTATATTCAATCACCTGCGTACATGAACACATGACATTATTTTTGCCCATGTCCATGGCGTTCCAGGTTATGTTTCTCATAGTCATACACCAGTACAATCCTTTCATCTACAATATCCAGTAAAATGTCACTATAACGCAACAAAGACAGATGGAATATTCCTAGCATGGAGAGTAATGTTGTGATGCCAATGTGTTAAAAAAAAGGTGACACAACAGCCTCTTGGAATTGTGCCCAAATGTATACAAAACCTGGTTTTTGTGCTTTATTTTGCATTAAAATGCTTCGGCGGCCGGGGCTCAAAGACAGAGTGACAGCTACTGCCCAGCGTGAAGCCTCATAACCCAGAAAGACCATAAGCTAAATTTTGATAAACCTAAATGGCGCTTGATTAATCAAACAAAACCAAAAATTAGCAACGCTAGTAAAAATATCTGTAAGAGAATAATTGGACAACTCAACACCAAATAAAAACTAACCACCTGGAAAAACACCACATCTGTCCTAGAATGGTTCAAGAACATATCCAACAAACCAAATCCAACCTACATCATCTTCAACATTCTCAAATTTTACTCATCCATCTCAGAGGAGCTACTTGACAAAGCACTGAACTTTGTCTCTATCCACTCTGGCATCAACAGCACAGAAATAGACATCATACACCACTATAAGAAATCAATACTGTACAACTCAGGTCAACAATGGGGTAAGAAATCCACCTCTCATCTATTCGATGTAACAATGGGAACTGCATTGTTTAAAAACACAGTAAACACTTCGATCTGTATAGATGACGAACTCGGGCTCATAAACGAAACTTCTTGGAATGTGGACCAAATAGAGAAAAACTTGTACAAAATATTCTGATTACATGCCCTACACATAACTATAGAAGCCAACAAGATAATAGTCAGCTACCTTGACACCATTCAAGACCTAGCACCAAACACACACAAACCTTACACCAAACATAACAAGATATTATACATCAATAAATGCTCCGACCACTCCCATCTTATCCTACACAACATCCTACACAGAATCAACAAAAGGCTATGACAAACAACTGTCTTCAAACAAACACTCATCCCAACAATCGGTGTCTGCCTACCAAGAAGCCATGAGGTCTAGTGGATTATGACCACAAACTAAAAACACAACATCTCATGCCATCTCCAGCATGAACAGGGATCCTAGAAAGCGGAATAATATCTGGTTCAACCCACCATTCTACAAAAGTGTAGTCACAAACATCGGCAAGAAATTCTTTTGCATCCTGTATTCGGAAGTTCCAGAAAAGCAGAAGCTATATAAGCTTTTTAACAAAAACACCATGAAAATAAGCTACAGCACCAACATCAAGCACATTACCAACAAACCCAAAAAAACCATATCAAAGCCCCAGAGAAGATACGTAACTGTTGTGATGCTACAGCATGCCCACTAAGTGGTAAATGTCTCATTAAATGCATTCCAAGCCATCGTAAAGACCTATGACAAACTAGTATACGCAACAGCCCTCTGTGAGACTTCAGAAGCATCATTTAAAAAACAATCGTATCAATATGGTATTGGACCTGAAGTGTTGTATTGCTGCAGGCCTATTGACCACAGTACTCTCACTCAAAGACGCATTAACGCCTTTTATCTCTTGTCTGAGGTAGAGTTGTGCAACCTTGAGTGGTAAGGGATGACAATTACTTCAATATCATTACTATAATTGTTTGGAAGTGCTGCTCATAAATAACCACAATTAGTAGAACATGGTATCATTATTGTAATACCAAAACAGTAGTCTATCTACTACTACTGCTGTTAATAATTATATAAATTTTGTTGTAAATAGCTAAATATAAAAAACTGTCCACTACTGAACTGATAAATAAATGATAATACTAGAGTTAGTCCATCAAAGATGCCTCAGTGGTGCGTCGCTTACAATTGTTCTAATAATAGCAAAAAACATCTGGAAATTTTTTTCCCACAGGTCCGGAACATGAAAAAATGGAATAACCTATGTTGATATATCCTACAGGCATTATTATTTCACTCAAACGTAATACAAATGCAAAACATTTTCGTTTGCTAGTTTTCCTATGCACAGCAAAGAATTATGACAAAAATGGACAAAATCAGCGAGGCGAAAAGGAATTACTCCCTCAACTTATTTGAGAATTTGTCCAGATTACTTTCTGAAGCAGGCTTACTGACCTGGTGGCAATCGCAAAAAACTTGCGGCCGAATTTTGTCCCTCCCAATTTTGATTTCCACGCACAGTTACAGGTGCTTTAATAATGTACTGTTTTGGTATTGCAACATGAAAGAGAAGTCATTCTTATCAATAATTTTTTCTAAATCATGTTTTTAGAACAAGACGCAACTTCGAAGAAAACTGAAAAGAAGATAGGAGGAACTTTGCACCATCTGATAATTCAGTAGAGAGAGCTAACACAAGCAAATCTGATGTTGAGCTTATTGGTATAGAGCATGCCTATTCATCAAAAGTTACAATGGGTTGGTTGGCCATAGCAAAACAACTTGTTTGTTGTGGATACCTTACATGATTATTACTGGTGTTAGTATTTCATGCTTTGATTTTGGCTGGGTTGTACTACATATTTGTATTGTTTAATTTATTAATTTGGAATTTTGCAGGCATTACGTTTCTTTCAAAATGAGTTGCGTTCATCTTTGTTTGACTTCCTATTTATTTTCTTGCTCGAGTTGTTCGATAAGAAAGTCGTTGTGGTTTCTCATACTTATGCAACCGCATGAATTTGAGAATATCACAACCACTTCATTTTTATTATTTGTTTGTGCTAAGACATATTTCTGGAAACAAAATACACACTGACCATAGGAAACTAAGATGCAGTATACCAATTATAGGATGCGAATAGCACAGGTAGACACGAATAATTTTTTTTATCTTTTTTTCCTCGAATTATTCTTGTCTATTGTATTGCACAATATTTCTTTCAATGACCATCTCATATTCCATTTATTTATAGAGAAACCTATTGCCAATCTAAAAGGGAAAAGCAAGTCGTACAAAACAAAAATATCTGAGCAACAAAACACAAAAGCAGATGCATACCATCAGCAAGCTGACTGATTTACTGCGTGAGAATAAGGCCAGAAAGCGGCTGGATTCTGAACATGCTGCTGTCACTGAACGATTGTTTGACAGCACTTTCGTGGACATCATCAAAAATGACTTACGCAATCAAGTCAGGTCTGGCACAGATAGGCAGTACAGCCAGGAGGTCAAGCAATTTGCCCAAATATTGCACTATTACAGCTCTCAAACTTACGAGTTTTGTCGATCAGTGTTCTATCTTTCTCAGTAAAATTGATCGAGAGCAAGGTTTTTTGGCCAATGTAGTAGAGATGTGCTCCAAAGGTTCTGTAAAAGACTTTTCCCTTGTCATTGATGCTATGTCGATTAAAAATCAGAGCATATGAATGGAAAGTCTGTTAGATTTTGCGATTATGGAGGTGTTGTTGCAGAAGATTATGATAGCCTGTGCTCCGATGTTTTAGTGTTTTTGCTGGTGCCTTGAGGCTATTTATTGCACCAATACCCAGTTGACTACTTTCTAGTGGATAAAGTAAATGCTTGTGTCCAAACAGAACTGGTGAACGCTATACTTGAATAAACAGCAAAGAACTACGTAAGGTCACTTGCGATGGTGGAAACGTAGAACTATCTCCCTTCCTGAAACGCTACCTGTAGGTGAAATATAACATGATCGAATGGTGACAGAACTTACTGTATATAATTTATATGGTAAACAGTCCTCGTAAAAATGGCGTCGTAGAACGAATCAAATCCTCTATCACATCCGCTTTTATGATTAGCACAACCTTGTTTAAAAGGACTATTTTTACAACAGAGATAGCATATCGTGAAAACGACAACAATTGGGGGAATAATAATGTAGTACGCCAATTTTACTGTCCCGAATTTGACCAGCCGCTATCAACTGATTAGTGTTCTAGGAGAGGAGATACTTCTATGGGTGCAAGTGACTGCAATGATGACTGCCCTGGGTTGCAATATGGACCCTGTAAACCGCGCGCCATATTATCAGCACCCTGTATTTGGCCATAATGTTTACGCCACACTCGACATTTGCAACATGGTGAAGTCGGCTCGAAATGCTTTGGCAGAAAGGTGAATTTTCACACCAAAAATAAAAAATCAGCTGGCAACAAAGTGCAAGGATACCTCATCTACAAGATGACCTTGGGCTTCATTTTGTTAACAAGCTAATCTCCAAGCATGTCAACTGGCACAAAAGAAAAAATGAAAGTAAAACTTGCATCCCAGATCTTTAGCAGATCTGTGTCAGATGCTCTGTAGTTCCTGATGGACAAGAAGGTTGCCGGTTTTGAGGAATGTGATGCTTCTATAGTTCGTCAGACAGATGCACAAAGTGCTCGTTTCCTTGCAAAGTTAATCTATTTCATTTATTTATTTATTCATTTTTTCAGTTGTTTAGTTTCAAATATTTTATGCTGGTGTGCTATGACTTGTTTGAATGGTATTGTTTTATTTGATACATTTCAGATGGACAGAGTCTTCCAGGTTATGAACTCCAAAAGCAGATTTGGTACGTTTAACAATGTAGTTATCAACGTAAAAAACTTCCATGACTTTGAGCGAGCATTACATGAGCTTCAGAAGTACACGCTGTCTTTAAAAAATGACAAGCAGCGCCTACTTTATCAAAACTGGCGCAGAGCTTTTGTGATAGGCTTACTATGTACTTGGAAATCTGCCAGCATGTTAGTCAAAAGTTTATTTGCAAACAGCTGCATCAAATATGAGTTGTCTCAGAATTTCATAAAAACCCTGTTCAGCAAAATCAGACAAATGGGAGGGCACAACAACAATCCAACACCACGTTTTTAAGTGTAGTAACACACTTGATTGCCACAGCAGCAGTGGATTTTTCTCTCTAGAGTGGAGCAGACGCTGTGCACCTGTCCCCTTGCAGACAAATGAGGAGATAGTTATACCTCATCACCTGGCACAGGTTTTGCAAAATTCACAAGTTACTGGGGAATTGAAAGACAATATATTGTCTTATATTGCTGGTTATTTAGTGAGGAAATTTCAAGGGAAGGTAAAATGTGAAAACTGTGCACACCAGTTGATTACTACAAGCACACTTGGTAACAGCACTGACCATACTTACGGAGGTAGCTGCCAGGATAGGGGACATCTGTTAAATGTAAAAAATAGGGGAGGGCTGGTTATGGCATCAGAACCAGTGTACCAGTCGCTTATATGTAAACCAAATGTTAGTAAGTTGTTGTTGACTCTGTTTAACAAATCTGCGTTGGCATATCGGCCCATTAATCTTTTTAGCCATAACTGTGATCTGCATGAAGGCTTGCTTGACGGGCGGCGACAGAAATAGATTAAATCGCTTGATAATATTTAAAGGTATGAGACACTAAAGGTATTGAACTGTTATGTGAGACTTATTACTCTGACTTCGTTATGCTCTTGTTTGTAATTGCTATAAAGTTTTCTTTTTGTAAGTTGACTTCTACATTTCTGATTATATATGAGGCTAGTTATTTTTTGGCTACGCATTAAATTACCATTTAAGAATAGTTTCTACTCTTTTATTGCCTCATCTTGCCTAAGAGATTATGCATCTCGAGTCTATGGCTTTTTTCTCAATTTCATGGCTTTTTTTAAACTTTTCTAATATACAAAGATGAGACTGTCCACTAATTTATATTGGTTGCTACCATTTTAAAAATGATGTGGCTTGTTTGCTTGTTCATTTTTTATGATAATTTGTGTCAACTCATGTTTACGACACTACTTTAATAATCAAACAGCTTTGGTTTTTCATATGTGTTTAATGATCTATATACTGAAGGTCCACTCAGTACATCTACAAAGACAAATGAACACAACATAAGTTTATGCAGAATAACAATACTGTATACTATCAACAACTCATCACTTCCATAAAACGCTACTTGTTGCTGGCTGTCAATTGCAATACTAGATTCAGGTTGATATCCTGTTTTAATGAGGTGATAACTTCAACTCAATGATTTTCAAGCTCCTTTGTGACCAACTATTCAAGGTGCTGGCACTTGATTGCATGCACATTTGGAGTAGCCGCAAGTCAAAGTGTATCGACGTCGACCTAAGCAGCTTCAAAATTGAGGGGCGCGGCAACTCGTTTTCTACACAACATACAACATGGTTGATGACCTATCATACAAGTTTTACTTATATGTAGTTTGATTTTATATAAAAACCAATTTAGTTAATGATCCCGAAATACTTTGTCCTTGACACATAAGCCATGCATGCATATACATAAATTACTATATTTTCAAATTGACAGCGCTTTTGACGTTCTTAACAGTCGCAGCAAGTTTGGAAAATGATAAAAGAGACCTCTCACACTTGAGAATCTTTGATCCAGAGGGCTTGTGCTAACAGACTTTGTATCATATTTATGGTCTCTTAAAACACCCAGTGGTGAGAGTTTGTCTGACTCTTGACGACGGACGTTTATCACTGGATTTACTGCCACATCCCTAGCCATAGGAAAACTCTCTACTGAGCTACTTGTTTCATTCGATTACGTCTTAACATTCAAGATCTGTCAAGATCATATAGAAACGCTTTTCAGTAAAATCCGTTTGATGGGTGGTTTTAATAACAATCCATCTTATAGCCAGTTCAGATATGCTTTACGTCGGCTTCTTGCGAAACAATTTGTCTCTCCATCCGCTAATGCAAATGTGTTGGACTGTGAAAGTTTCATTGGCATATTCGACCTGAGGGCCCATAAAAGATCAGCTCCACTAGTTGTTCAATCTCTAACCAGATCAATAGAGTCTGAAGCTGTAGTCGACAACTGGTCCCAGTCTGAGCACCAACTGTTTCAACAACTGAGACCTAATGACACTATGACATCCAGTATCCTATTCTACATAGCAGGTTATCTCGTCTATCCAATAAAGGGCAAGATTTTATGTAACACGTTTGCTGAAAAACTCAGTTTGACCAGACTAACCAACTCAGACCATGCAGGTTATACATGGTATGGTTCTGATCGTGAGTCTGGCCTCCTAGACACAAAAATTAGGGGAGGGTTGGTCATTCCAGCTGACCCTGTTGTTTCTATCGTAAAGCTTGGGGAAAGAGTAGTTCAGGTAGTAGTTGTCAAAGGAGATAAAGCTCATAAGCCAAACCTACTACAGCGGCTTCTAACCACCTTTAATAGAGTGGCTATAGAGGACCAGCCTAGACACTTCTTTTCTGTCTCCTGCCCACCAGTTGTTGGAGAGCTGCCACACAGTGACCAGTTGGTTAGATAAATTGCCGAGAAATTTTTCTTGTTACGTCTGAAGCACTTCATTCACAAGACTTCATGTTTTAACTTAACATCAAGGTAGCAGTTGGCCGACACATAATACAAATGCATCGATAAATTTTTCAATAGAACTACTTAATCACAAGTAAGATGTATATCTTTCTGTCATTGATTATGATCAGTATTGGTTACCACGTAACAAATCACTTACAGCTCTTAACCAATGTGACTTGACAAAGAATTGTGTCTATTTCATATTTTTTCATTAATTTAATCGCTTTATTTTGTGGTTGTTAGCATATTGTTGTATAATTGAAAATAAATACAAGTTTTACTGGTTTACGAACTGCAAAATGATCCAACACAATCACTGCATGTGTTTTATTATATGCCAATTTCAGCTCTCCCTGTGAAGTGTTAGTCAGCGAAAATGGCCATCAAGTATCCCTGTTTGATTATTTAAGGATCATTTGGTATACCAAAAGTTTATGTTACTAGTTTTAGTGTATCAAAAGTCTTAATAACTGGTTTACTGATGATTTGCTCCATCGTGTTATTGGTTGCTATAAAAATGAGTGTGTCAAAACAGCTTCACTTTTGTGTATTCTGTAAATAATCATAAGTGTAGCATGCATTGTTTGTTTGGCGGTCATCAGTGAACTCCCTGTTTATCAGTTATGAATGGGTGTCCTCATGTTTATTGCTGCCTGCTGGATGTGTGGGCTGAGGTGACTTGAGGTGACAGCAGGATTCGTGGCCTAAATGTGTGGGTGTTGGGGTGCTCTGCGCGTACATCCTTGTTGCATTACTTGGTTGCTGCCTGGGGACTGATGAGTCATTGGGCATTGATGATTTTCGAGACAAAAACAATTTTTCCTTTTAATAACATTTTTATTACATTGTTTGCACGTTTTACTTTAACCTTTTGAATCATACTGAGATTGACCAGGTATAAATGCTGCCAACAAGCTTCACCCAGATCAGTTACAATTTGCTATCTGTTTGTAACTCATATCTCGATGTATTTTAACCACTTACTATGTAATTCTAATTCACTGTATTTTGTTATTGCAGTTTTTTACGTTGTAAACAAATAAAGTTTACATTACGAACCAGACATAACATATTCTGTATTCTGAAGCTTGTACAAAAATGTACAACAAGCTGAACAAACATATGAATTTTGATAAAGGAGTCTACAGTTGGTTTTGATACAAACTGTTGATCAGCTGGGCATGTTTACAACATTCCCATGATGCAATTTTGGATGGGGTTTCCAGTACTCGACTAAATTTCTTAAAATTGCTATCATTAACGGGTTTGTTATTGTTAGGCACGATTCAGCAACTCTGTTTATGTCATGGCATCAGTTATGGACAGAAATTGGGGAGCTGCTCTAATAGCCGCCAGCACAGCCAGCCCACCGCCAGCCCTCAGGACAGGCTGGCGGTGAAGGAGAAAGTTTCAGGCAGGTGTTAAAAATTTACCCTACATGTAATAAGTTAAACCATGGGTATAATGGTTTGTTTTTATAGCTGTTACAGGCTAATGAAAATGTCAGCTATCTAAATCTTACAAGTATAATTGTATTTTATGTGTAGAACAATGAGAAATTCATCCATATTTATTGGCAATATTTACTTCATTGAAAAACGGAGTTGCTCTACAGCGCCATTAAAATGCTAGAAATGTGACGTCATTGATAAAATGAGCTTTCGCGAATCTAAGTAGGAAACGTTACTTTTATAGAAAAGGTGCCTGTATTAATCTGAAGATATTTCAGTTTTTATTGGGTTCTGTGACATCCCACCCAACCCAGTCAAATAAAACATAGTGATAATTCATTTCAACACCTGCTAAGAAACTTACTCCCATAGATTTTGTCAAATTTATCATCAAAAAGTGTATAAAATATAAAACAATTCCATCGGACCTTTTGTTAGCAAGATTCTGATTGGCTGAAATTGTTGTTGGCTTTAGCACCAGATATTCTAGTATTTCTAGTAGACCTACAATAAAAAAAATTATATCATCGTGTAGAGCAGAATCTCCTCTATTTTCTGGTCCTTATTTGAGGTAAATCTGCCAGTCGAAACAGAAACCGCTCCATGAGAACCGCACCCCGTTCCTTGTCGGGCAAGAAATATTTTTTTTTGCTGAGATAGTTTGAAACAATATTTTTTTGCAGAGAACCTCCACGGATGAGATTTGTTCTGATAAATGGTTAGATTATATTTATTTAGGCAAATGACAGGTAGTATGCTAGAAATTAATTATTTGGATGACGACGATATTGTTGACTAGTAATTTTTTATTATTTTTCATTTTTTTTTTTCAAAGTGTTGATTATTATGGTTCTTTATATCAGAAGATAGCGCTTGAAATTCTCTATTCAGTGGTGTAAAAAGTCAGGTGCTAGCTTGAATAGAAAAAAAAAATTAATATTATTTTTTGAAAAAATGTCCGGGATTTTCGCAAAAACAAGGCCAACTTTGATTGACGTGTTATGGCTAATGTGGTGGCCCATTAATTCTTCAAAATTATCTACATGCATCAGAATTGAATTTTCTTTCTATCTGTCGCCTCAGTTTTTGTTTGGAGCTTTACTTTTGGTGTTTTTTCAAAGCAAAAATGTCAATTTTCAGAAATTCTTTCGTCTGATTAATGAAACGTGCAACCTAATTGGCTAACAATTTTATACTATCCGATAACTTCAGTGTGTAAGTAAAGGTCTATAAATCTTGGACGGTCACAGTTTTTTTATTAATGACGTCACATATCTTGGAGTTGTCCCAGCAAGTGTGTTTTTGGGTTTCTCAAAATTTAGCTGAATTATTTTGTTTTTTTTAGCATGTTCATGGGATATTTATAATATATAAAGCTAATAAAGCTTAATTATAAGGTTACATCAGCCTATAACTGCTGTAAAAAGCAACCATTATACCCATGGTTTAAGCTAGCAAACAGTTGAGCTAGCTGGACATTTTTGTTGATAGCCAAAAGGAAACTGTTATTGAGTATTCTCCCTTGGATCTCCAGATAGATGCAAGATAGAATATCATTGGTTTAAAACAATTTTGGCGAAAAACAGAAATTAAGTCAAATAGTAGAAGATAGGTCAATAGGAATCAGTCAACTTTTATCACTGCATGCTGTAACATGGCAGTTAATCAAAATCTGCCTTTTGCTGAACGAGGAATTAGTGACCAGCCATCTGTAAAAACAGTCATGGAAAATCATGAGTTCGGTCAACCAGGATTACAATAAAGCAGCTGCAGTTTTACAGCAGTGTTCTTTATTTTTTGAAACGACTACTAGGTTAGTGACTTTCCATGAGCAAGAACCTAAACTTTTCATCTCCCTTGTTAATGTTTTATACCCTTAGATATAATGTAAATCAATAATTAGTTCTGTTATATATTGCCAGATGTTTGTTCATCTATATCACATAGAAAGGATGGTGAAGTGCACGAAAGACAGTGAAAAGACACAGTTCGACAGTGCCATACCAAGAACCAGAATGCAGGACATGCGATGATGATGCCGATGATCAGTTTTTGAGTTCCATAATTTCACCAGGGCAGCAACTAGCACAAGTGAAACTGCACTCAAAGAGGTAACAGGGGTAATATCAATGCCCTCAATCCGTACAAACACTTCTAGCAAAAATCCGAGCTAATCCGCGTAAAGGCGTTGGCTTCACGAATCCTATCTGTGCCAGCAACATCAGCACCCGTGGAAAGGGTGTTCAGTGCCTCCAGCTTCATTGTGAGGCCGCGTAGAAGCCGTCTCCTGAAAAAGCATGATAGCATGCTGACTTTCTTGAAAGTCAATCGAAACCTTTAGGCTCATTCTCTGGGCCTTGCCAGAACTGTATTTTCGATAGTTCTGTTATCTGTAATCACAGCCTGTAAAGTTTTATGTTACTTTCCGGCTTTGTGAATATCTAAATAGACCTAGCTCGCCAGTGATTCATATCCAAGTATTGTTTTGTTTCTTTTCCATAAAAGGCTTATACCTGTAAATTTGGTGAATTTTCACAGAATATCTGTACTTAAAAGCCCTCTTTGTCTTTATGTATTTCAGTTGGTTAAAGAATAAAACCAGGCAGTTTGAACCTGCAAGAACTGTATCTTACATGTAGGTAGTTGTGTAGTCTGCTGTAATCACAACCTATAATGTTTTTGTTTTATACTGTAGTGTACATGCTTGGGATACATTTTGACCTTGGCAGTTTCGCTATGTAAACAGCTAAAGACCTCACTTGGAGAGAGATTCAGATTCAAGTGTTTATGTTTGTGTTGTTTACACAATGTTCATTTTTCTACACTTTGTACATTTTCCAGTTGGTTGAATGATAAAAATAAACAAATACAAAATCCATTCAGATAGATATTAAATATCCCAGATGCCGTATTAAGTGGAGAAACAAATGATTTCTAACCCCCTCACCTAGTCCCTGAATGGGAGGTGATGCAGAATTACTGACTGATTTGCCAAATATTTGAGATTTGACGATTTTAAACTAGTTTGATAGCTGGACGGCTACTTGTTCGTGTGATTTGAATCAAATCTCATGACCAGTGATTTGATGTGATTTGCAAATTTCGAGACAGGGATTTGGGAGGATCTCTGTTAGGTTCATATTGTATTGTAATACACATCCTTCAAGATACGGACAGTTCGGAACGAGGCTTCTTTATTCTCCTGTGTTCGGGTTTGTTGGGGGTTGGGTTAAGGGTTTCTATGTATCAGGTTTGATTGTCTGTTGCGTTTGGCTTTGGGTCTGGCCTATGATTTTCAAAATGTTAGTTTCAATCTGTCGCAGAGTTGATCATTCAAACCTTACAAACTAGGTGATTAATTTTTTTTTAATACATACTCTTGACAAAATCCTTGCTTAATGACTATGCATTTATGGTTCTTATTCAGACTTAATTGGCAGAGGTCAGGGCGGCAAACATGATTGTGCAGTCAAACCTGCTGATGCTGTTTGGAGATTCTTTAGGAGCTTTCGTACAACAAAACTTTGTGCGACCCATAGTGACTTTGTTGTCAAAGATGATGGCAATTATTGGATTCCTGGCTAACCATTTCAAGTGATATATTTATTGATGTATAAAGATTTAGCCTATTACCAATTGCTATTGGATATACGTGCAACATGAAAACTGGGGAGTGACCATTGTTTGTGAATTTTATTTTAGACAGAATCTAGTTAGCTAGAAGAGCGAAGGACAATTCTCTGTCTTCACTGATGGTTCAAACGACAATGGCTTGAAGAAAATGCTTCCACTGACAGTATGTGTACCTGACTGTAACTAAGGTCACTGATAATTGAGCATGTTGTCATTTGTGAGCACATTGTGTGTGCCAGCTGGTCGTGCGGGATTTGGCTGTTAGTCTGCGTGCTGCCTTATTACACCTAAAATTAATCACCTTGATGTTTTCGGGTGGTGTCACAACCTAGGTGACAAAGAAAAACAATTTTTTATGATTCTTTCTCAGGATGCAGCTGCCAAAAAGTCTAAAAATATTAGTTCTGAATCAATAATGTGAATTGTATTACCTCTTGCTCACTAATTGCAAAAATAGTTTTTAGTTTCTTAATCTTTGTTTATCGAACTAGCTCCATATATAAAGAGGCAGCTCCAATCTAAATTAGTATCAACTTCTACAGTCAGAGAACTGTCTTTCTTTGCTGCAATATCTATTATATAACATCATCGGAGTACGTAAATACTTCACAAAGTTATACTAATTTATCCAAGACTTGCCTATACCAAACTAGCTCGACTTTGTTACGGAGAGCACAAGGTACGATTATTAAATCATTAATTTCATCCTTTTGCAAGTCTGTCATGTTTATAAAGCTTGTTTTTAACGTATCCACGAGAACAGTCACTTAACCAGAAATATGATATCAAACATCAGTAATACTAGCTGCCTTAACCTTTTAGCCACTTCGTGATTTACTTTCACCAAGTGTTGCTGTATGTGTGATTAAGATGCATGTATTGTATTTGCAGTTTTCACGGTGTGAGCTATGAAAATAAAGTTTGCATCAATTTTAAACCACTCTTTCATGTAACAAAGTCCAAAGCTACAGAAACTTTGGAACTGTTTCTTGGACCCACCAAACAATGTTATACAGTACTTTGAAGCGATTAAATAATTTATGGCTATATATCTCTGTTCTTAGTTCATTTCCCACTCATTTTATTTAAAAAGAAAAGCATTTGTTGTAGCATTTAGGAGAATTTACCGGGGTAACTACAAAAGACTGTTCAGTGATAGCATGTGGTGTCATCTGATGGACAACCATTCCCAGCCAACATATGAGAACTCATTTCCAAATATGCCGATAAAGTTCTTTGCCTTTGTGGCACAGATAGCTGTATTTGCAGACTTCTTGTTAATAATTAACTGAGTTGGGCGAGTCATATCTCCTAGTCCCAGCTCGCAGAGCATAGGAATTCTGCCAATTAACCCATTGATTGACTGCAGTCATATTATTGAATCGATGTGGTTTTCACAAATAGCCTCTCTTTTTAATACCATTGGAATGTGTGTTTCTAGTATAAAAAAGATAAACAGATAAGTAACATTATCTTCTCCGTCCATCATAAAGTTATAGTTCCTCCGACTATCTAAATTTTCAAGAAAGTAGTTTGATGTTTGTTGTAGGTCTCACACAAAATGCTGTGTTTGACCTCTGGCCCACAAACAACGAGAGCCAATTTGAGTCAAAGAGCAACGATGACATGTTTGAAGATGAGCAGTCCACGTCAACCTCTAATTCCTCAATTTTCTCTGGATTCAGGAATGCTCAGACAGCATCAACCATGTGCTATTGTTTACCTTATACTATGCTCATCTATCACTAACAATATTTCTATTTACTGCAGGTCAGCAAACTATGTGTTTCCTCTTCCCTTTTCTGTTAGTAGCATCATTATTATATCCATGTATTTTAATCATACAAATATATATCTGCATATTTCATACATGTACTTTAACATCCATCGACTCTATGGCAGCCACTACAGGTAAAAAAATTCAACACAACCATCAGTATAGACTTGGAGATAGCACAGTTATTCTGTGAAGCACCGCGCAACAGTAAGAAAATAAATGCTATAGCACATTTGCTGAGAGACACATTTGGTGAGGCTGAGAAAGCTGGCACTTTGCTACCTGAGTGTGCCAGCCTTCCCAGCCCCAGTAGAGAGAATCTTCTTGGTTGGTGGGCACATCATGTCTCCCAAACGTGGGTCGCTCCGGGCCACTACATTGAGCCAGCTGATGGTGGTGAAATGCAACAGTAACAAACCTGAACAAAAGAGCCACTGATCAATCATGTAAAAGAATACCATTATCATTGTTAAATATAAATAGAAATATATATATATAACCGACAACCACTAACGCATGTTGTGTGAAAGATTTCAGGGACGTTTACATTTTGGATGTGAACATCAACTTGAATACGTGGCATTGCAGGTGTGTATGTATCTAGTGCACTGTCAGACTGGGCTAGTGAAGTTTTCAATGATCTTGAACACCAAAAGGCCTTCATTTCCAATGGCTTGTCAACACAGCATGACCAGAAGTCGTGGCTACTATAAGTAATGCTAGCCGAGTTGAAGTTGCAACTCGTGTCAATTCAGATTCGTAGTCGAGTTGGTTCAGGAGCGAGTTGAGTTTTATTCGAGTTGGTCGAAACAATACTACGCATTATTCGATTCGATTTCTTGTGATTCGCCCCAGCTCTGAATAATTGTATACGTGAAATTTTGTCTTTTTATTTAACATCATCATGACAATGATTGAAAAATGATGTTAAACTCAACTCACTGTTACTATGCCTTTTGTCACCTGGTGAAGCTAGTCACTGCACCTATAAATATATGGCTTACAGTGAAGCTGAAGCAAATTTGATGTCAAACACTATTTTTGCTTTATGAGTATTGACAAAGCTGTCAGCTTAGTACCTTTACATTGGCCTCATTGTTCGCTTGCACATCCAGTTCGTACTGTCAGGTTATTGCTGTATGTGTAAATTTATATTAATTTTGTAGATACGAAACGTTACTTGCACATAGAACTTACCCTACAAAGCACTAGCTACTGTAAGTGATAATTGAGAACTTTGATTTATTATTTCTCTCTGTGATTGAGCTTTTAATTGAATTTCTGTTACTATGTTATAATGTTAAAAGAGATCCATATTCCATTTAATACTTCACCTGTGATGCATGAACACAATGTATAATGTCTCAATATGCCTCGTCTTGCATTTTAAAACAGCTGAATGCTTCCCAAACCGCCTGAACACTAACAAAATTGTTCGAAGTTTCACACACCTTTTGAACGCTTTGCAAAATTGTATGTCCATTTTGAAAATCCTAGCCGATCAGCTGGTCCGAGTAATGAGAATATATCTCGAGTAAAATAGCGCCTGAATCTTTTCCACAAAACACTGAACAAAAAAACTTCCAATGAAATAATAAAACAAGTTGTTGGTATAATTAATCAAACGACTAGTGAAAAATCATACAGACTCGCAAAAGAAAATCTTTGGCCGAAGACTATAATCCAACACTCTTACACAATTGAGAACTTCTTTTTATGTCCAATGATCGATTATGTCCATGTGAAGGAGTTTACAGAGAAATTATAGTGAAAATGGGAGGAACTATTTTGATGTGAAAACCATGTACTTTGCAAACCTTTTTAGAATTGTTATTTTGCAAGTTGTAAGTATTTGCAAAACAACTAAGCAGCGTTTAGACTAGGAATGCCGTTTTATCGCATCATATTCTGCTATTACCAATGCTATCATTTATTCATCACAACTACTAAGCCCGTTTGGAGATGCCGCTCAATAGGCTCCTCTCATTTAAAATATATAAAGATTCTTTGCAAATGATCTAGAATATCACAAAACCGTTTTTATGATTGTTCAAAGGGAAAGTGTTTACTGCCATGAACCACAACAATATTTGCTGTTTACATAAATCATTTTTTTCATGTTTTACACAAATTTACCATAGGTACCTGCGTATCTAACTTGTGATAGTAGTAAGCGGTTGACTTTCGCTGCTCTTTTCCGCTTTAATTAATAACTCGATCAGTTAATTTATATTAGCATTTATAAAAATAATCATCATATATATATCTTTTAAAAGCTTGAAATAACTTTATTGATTTAGTAGGGATATGTTGCTTTGTTAGTAGTAGATAATATAACACTATCGAAACGTAAAGTTTATATTTAGTTATATTATTGGTTAATTTAGTTATAACATAGGTAGTGTATGTATACACAACAAAGATATTTTTCTTTGGTAGTCCACATTGATTTTACGCAGGAAATTTTTCTCAGTATGAATTCCAAATATGTTATAATCACTTCAGTAGTTACATACTTGTATTTATCTTTTTTAATAGTTCGTTAATTTTTCCAAGTGTAACATGGGGTTGTCTGAGGCAATCATGAAAGAAATTGAAAAATTGGACCGAGATCTTGGTAAACTGACTAAAATATCGAACGTTAAAAACCGCCACACTGATACGATAGCTAAAAGAAAAATTCTTTGTCAGTTAAAAAATGTTTTAACAGAATGCAAAAAGGCTATTGCAAGTAAACGAATACTTAAAATTTGCCAAGTCCTCTTATAGAAACCATGGTAAAGATATAGCTAACATGATTGATTTCCTTCATGCAGTAATCTATGTTTCTGTTTAGTCAATCACCGCAGTCGATAATATAAACCAGCCATGTTCCAGCCCAATTGTGGACAATTGTAGTTGATCTTGTAATTGTAGCAGCACTTTGAATGACTTAGAACAGCAAAGAATCGACAAAGCATTGCAAACTAGACTTGGCAAATACACCACAAGATGGCAGCGCTCTGATAAGGAAATAGTAGCACTCAAAAGTGGAAATGCACGAATGAATAAGTACGATAAACTCTTGCGCACACTACTGACAAAAAACCACAGAAGACAACAAATTCTAACAAGCGACTAGTTGACGAGTTGGTCAAACTGCCTACGGCTAGAAAACGAGTTAAACTACTTGAAACAGCATTGCATGACTATGACCTACAAATCAGTGATTCAAAACAACAGTAAAAAGCTGAACAGTAAACAAAATGACAAAGTTAAAACCATGGTTGGTAAAAAGTATGTGAATGAAATAAGTGTGTGTATCTTTGCATTCGTAAACAAGCTCCAGTTCACAGTGCCAGCAGCGTAATCAACGAGGTCAGCAAGAAACTTAAAGCAAGTACTACATCTGATGCCAAGCACTTCCACAATATGCAATATGGTAAGTGAAATAGGCATTAATGCACTGGAGCAAGCTGTGCAAGCAACGCTCGACTCAGACTACATAAACTTCTGTTGAGATGCAACTACAGTTGGAAAAGAGCATTCAAATGAACTACATGTAAACACCAACACAAGATCATTTGCACTAGGAGTTGATCGCCCACCTGGTGGTAGTGCAGAAGACTACACAGATCACGTCACATCAACATTAGGACATGCAGCCGATGTATATGCAAAAATGAAGTCTCTTGATTCCAACAGAGTGCTAGCTGATATCAAATGCAAAATAACATCAACCTTTAGTGATAGAGCTGCTGTTAATAAATGTGAGTCAAAAAATTTCTCCAAGTTTGTTGGGTATGAAGTACTAGATTTAAATTTCCACATTCATCCCCTCGATAGTCTCTCCATAACATTTCAAAGAGTTCGAAAGTGAGCACGATACTATCGGCACTCTTTTTGGTGGCGAGCCAAGTTTACCTAAACTTGTTCTCAAGATATCAAAGATGCACTACAAAGTGAAAGGAAATATGGTGGGACTTCATTGGTTTCTTGAGCACAACAAGTTGGATGCCAAGTTGTTCATGAGATATGTACGGAATCGGTTTCATGTTCTCTTTGTGTGGCAACATTTTCTTCATTAAGTAAAAACCAACTGAATATCTTGACAACACTTGAAGTAAGACTGTGTCCTTCCATGAGTCCATTCGCCATGACTTTATGTTACCTGTTGTTCAAAAAAAGTTGTTGGTCTGCGGACTGTTTGGTAAAGTTTTGACAGGTCATTGGAGAATTGCATGTACAGGAAGGAGAGTTGTCAAATCTTGGCAGTTGCAAACCTCTCTCTTACATGGCTAGTAAGCTTGAGGAATTGATAGCTCATCCTAGGCTTCAATGGGATATTAATTATTGTTGTTTTGAGGTTCAGGACACTTCTCGCTCTGCCCTATCTACCACTGTAAATTAGGCTCTTTGTGATAGCGAATCATTTGAGCTTGGTCTTGAACTTGTGAATCGCACTGATGCAGAGTTTCTTCGAGTAGTAAATAGGAAGGCAGGGAAGTATTTGCCTGGTGGCAAGCTTTCAAGTCATGAGCCAGACTTGGTCGTGTTAGGCACAAATGTCCCTGCCGATAACATCGTGGCTGCGAGCATATCGGGACTTACTGATGATCTCATCAGGAAATGTCCTTATGCTAGCGGCAGTTTCATTTCCTCTAAGACAGCTTCCAGTGCCAACAAGACCTATGATTGGTTGCATACCATGCAGGAGGAAGACTGCATTTCCAAAGCCATTACCCAAGCTGGCTTGCATCGACAAAGAGGTTTGTTCAACACACTGAGCAAGATTCAGCAACATTGGACTTGCTGCGAAAGCAAAAACTAAAAAGCTGAAAGATTACCTCCAGCATCCTGATTCATTTGTAGGTAAGGTTCAGGACTTAGATGCTAGCATTGATCTTGCTTTAATCACCATTGCACTAGATATCATTTGCCATCCTTCCCTGGAAGGAAAGAGTTTCCTGTGGGTCTGGAACACAGACGGCACAGATGTTTCATGGCATTACGGTGTGTTAAATCTATGCAAAACCAAAAGATACAAGGCTAGATAAAAGTTGGAAGCACAAAGAGACCATTGGTGATTCTGTTACATGTGAATTTGACCTACATAATTTTATCACAGACTGGCTTTTTGGTGAGATATGGTTTTCTTAAGTATTTTGTTGATCAGCGTTGATAATTGTGAAGTATTGTAGAGGAAATGCGTCGAAAACTACATAGCAGGTGGACAGTAACATTCATTTACCTGCCGAACTGTACATTTATTTGCGTGCCGAACTGTACATGCATTTATTACTTGTCTATTTACTTATTTCACATTTATTATTATACTAGCAGAAATACCCGGCGTTGCCCGTGGAGATAACATAAATAGTGCGAAAACGATGTTAGGGAGATCAAGAGGGGTCAGTGTTATGGAGTTTGTCTTCAGTTTTGACTTGCCAGTTGGCTTGAGGATGCTCAATTTGTCTACATGTTTCAATCGTTATGTAACTGGTTATATATTTTACGAATTGTGCTGTCAGAGCATCTAATAGTGCTTGGAAAATTTTTGTCTGCACTAATTATAACTTTATAGCCGCATGGGTGTGCCAACCTCCCTCTTGTTCCATAACATAATTGAATCTTTCAACATAATTACACAACATATGAAGAAGTGTAACGGTTGTTCCATGCAACACATTGCTCTCCCTATTGCACACCACCACCGATAACAACAACTTGCAAAAACATTGACTTTTCTTTTTGAAGAGTTGAGCCTGCAACTCTTTCGTAATAGCTCGAGTCTAGATATTCCAGAGGGTGAAAAGCATCTTGTTAAGTTTATTTTCCCACCAAAGGAGATCGTCATAAAGCATGGATTATATTTCCAAAAAGTCAACTGAAGGCTTTGCTGTAGTTTCGCATTTAGTGAAAAACCAACTCAAAGAATCTGGTGGATATTCAAAAATTTGTATTTCAAATTTCCATATCAAAACATATGCTTAGTGACTGTGCAACCCATTGGTCAATATTTCGATAACGTATTTTAGAATGCTGCATCAACTGTGTAAGTAAAATCAGCTAAACATGCACTGTGTGGCACTCACAACGCAATTGTAAAAAAATCACAATCATTTTTATTTTCTCTGAATTTACGTAAACCTTGTGGAGTTGGAGAAAAGGTGTTTGGAATAATTGAGCCAGTTCTTCTCCATGGCATGCTGAGCAGCAGGTAAAGTCAAATATCATTAAAATAAACAAAATGTGTACAAATTTTGCACAAATTACGGATTAAGTTCCTCAAATGACTATTTTTGTCACTCTTTTTATGCAATTTTTGTATAATATTTTGTATCTTTTATCAACCGTCTACCATCGATATTTCAACTATGATGACTATTGCCAATGTTGTGGAGAGACAGGTTGATTAATTATTTTTAAAGGCAAGAGTAGTAATAATAATGAAAATTAATTAAAAACCTTTAGTCAAAAATATTGCAAGTCTTTAAACCTAGACTCGCTTTGCGCTGCTGTTGTAGACCTACTCATAATTATCAAGTACGGTTTGTCATGGTAAACAACTTGAAAACGCAAAAGAAAAAAAAATAAAAAAAAGTACTACAGCTGAACAAAGCCAGAGAAACTGCTCCAGTTAGGTGCAGTATCGGAGAATATACACTTTATACGCCCGTAGTATGATCTGTATATTTATCAACTGTATGAACAAAGCCAGTCTGGTGTATGCTTCTATTGATGCACTGTATGAGCCAACTCAGCCCCCTGTATGCAGCAAACAGGGAAAGTGTAGAATGCCATCACAGCAATGTGTATGATTGATGACGATACTACAGCGTATGTAAACTGTAGTGTGAACTGTATATTTACCAACTGTATGAAATCCTGTATGAAGTGTATGAGGCAATGGCGGAAACGTGAAGCAGTGATGTAGTCCTATTCATATGACTTCATGTAGGAGGGGCCGACCCTTTCCCTCCCTTGTTTGTTCATATGAATAGGGCTAACACGAGTGATCGGATATGACCTCTTTTCAACTTTAAAAATAACGCACTGAAGGAACTCCAGTCGACAATCTTTGGTGATGATCCCGATAGCTCCATTGTTGAAACAGAGCCTCTCTTCTGCTGCAATGAGACTATCACAACAGCCAAACTGAGTGATCAACTCGTGAAGAATGATGGTGTCTATCTAAACATCATCGACGAGATTGAGGGTTTGTTTGAGGCGCTGGAGGGAAAGACCAGGGAGACTCTTGACCGAAGGATGTGGCTTTCGCTAAACACAGGAGCTGCGTGGTCAAGACGCACCAGCCAGAGCTCAAGATCGGTGGATGCTACTAGAATGAACTATACAGGTGAGACTATTATCGACTCAAAGCTGTATGTGTGAAAAGGCTACATTGAATCTACCAAATGTTTCAATGGCTGCAGCTTGACAACAGCATTGATGACAACTTCTTGCCTCAAATTAAATTATGAGTGTCATATGACCATATATGAAACACAGAAACTTCTTGCGTATTTTCAATTAGCGAAATTACTAAATTGCTAGAGAGAAAGGTGGTTGAAAACTGTATTTATTTGAAATCATTTTGTGTAATATTTATAATAATTATTGTGTTATTACATTACATTGTAAATCAATCCATTATTATTGTAGGTTTTCTCCAGCCAGCCCTCTTACAAAAGAGGTTTGAGAAAGGAGATGCGGATGGATTTTTAGACCGGCATTGGGTTGCCATCACACAGAGAAAGAAGGTGTACTTTGAGGAGATTGGGCCTAAGGCCACTGATGGCTTGGATTTAACAACCTTGTTTCGTGAGGTGTTCTCCCGCCACCACGATGGCGCAAAGGTGAGTTTTGCCATTCTCAGCCCCAGCCACACCCATTTGGTTGTTGTTTCCAATAGGCATCCTGCGGAGTCCTACCTTTTCAACGGGCCTTAATGCACAACGCTTATGTGGGATTGTGACCCTATAGCCATGTCCGCCGGAGCTGGCTGCTCTCACGATAACATATATAACGGGGGTGGTGGACTTTACATCTTTTCCATGCTTTTACACATCTCGCCACCGGTATTTATAGCCCTGATGTGATCATCATAGATTGTGCTTATCTGTTCACTAGAAACCTAATCAAAAGAATTTTCCGTGATAGAATCTTTTCCACCTCACTTATTGATTTAATTATGTATGTATGCAGGTTCCATGATACTCATATCTATGTTTTCTAGGTCTCCACAGTTAAATATACCCTTTCAGACGATGCTGGTGCAATATTCGCTGGATTCCATGACTGGGCGGAAGATGAATACGAGACTCTGATTAACAGCGGATCTGTATATATGCTCGGCCCAATGAGCAAGGCACCTGTGAGTAAAATTACCCTACTAAGTTTACTACAATGCGAATTTTCTTTAAACATAACCATTTTCCATGTTTTAAACACTAAATTGAGCTCAATACTATTGGGGGTCAGATACTGTATGTAAATGCCTTGCTGTATTGGTGATAATAGTGTGGAGAGCAATGTTTCCATGATTTGACGGTTTACCTGGGTCATGGTGGAAAGCCATATTTCAGGACAGGTCAGTGCATTTGCCTTTGATGGTGATCTATAACTAACTCAGTTTATTTTATTGACTTTTTCAGGGACAGTTATTACGGCTATCAATGGCTATGCAGGCTGCGAAGAACGCTGTGGAGGATGTCGTGCCGAAGTCCGACCAATACATAGTTACAGAGGCAACAATTAAGGAGAGTGTCGCAATTGTACACCTGCTCCTCAATGAGAAGCGTAAGCTATATGCCCAGAGAGAGGTGAAGGCCAATGAGGAGGTAAGTTATCAGGGGTTACGCAGGAGTGCAATAGTATCGATTAGAAAATTAGAACATTTAGGAATGCATGGTCTGGAGCTTTTAACATCCTTTAACTGCTCATATCATATGGCTGGGAACTATAATGAACTATGGGAAATGATAAATATGCAATTATTCTCTCATTCCTGATTCATTCCCTATCGATATCAGGACATGCATATGGTACAGCCAACAAACTCTTTTAACCTCTGCGCGGGGTGGTTATATCTCCTAACTAGATCACGCTCCTCAAGAAGTAGACCTGCAATATTCTCCAACCATTAGTAAGATACGACCAACTCATCTAATGAGAATGGACATTGTGTTTTCAGATAGAAGAATTGTGGACAGACGAGGAGGTTCTACAGGAGAAGGGTAAGATGGTGTACAGAATCCTCCACACCATGAAGGACGGACAGATAAGACCACGGTTGGTGCTAAACAGGTCACTTGTGCCTGTACCAACAAGCAACCCTTTGATACCAATGAACACTGAGCTAGCTAGACGGTTTTTGCTTAAGCTTGAAAAGCTGGGTTTTGGTAGACTTGACCAAAGGAAGAAAAATTATTCTATCTTCATTGTGCATACCCCTAACGAAATGTCACCCCAAGCACAAGCATATGTCGCTGAAAATGCTCAGTCCTAGTCCCTAGTCCTTGCTTATTTCACTTGTATTGCCATTATATATTTGCTTTACAGTTTAATCTTATGGCTGACTAAAGGCCGGCTATAAGATGAACCTGTAAGGCGGATATCTAATAGCAATGCATGTCAAGTGAGAACTGTCAATGCTTGGGAATATGGAATTTGGTAGACTAGACCAGTATTCCCAAGCATTGACAGTTCTCATTTAACATGCATTGCTATTAGATATCCGCCTTACAGGTTCATCTTATAGCCGGCCTTTAGTCAGCCATAAGATGAAACTGTAAAGCAAATATCTAATGGCAATACAAGTGAAATAAGAACTGTCAATGCTTACCTATCAGCGCCAATGCATAGCTGTATTACATTAACACACATTTTCTTTCATTTCAGTCTTTGGATGCATTATTACTTGGACTGATATTAAATTTAGTATTTTATAATATGTTATCAAAATACAACTTGCCTTCTCTATTCTACACCTTACACATTGATTCAATGACTCACAATCATGTCTTTTGGCATGAATATCGTTTCTCATTCAATGATTGTAAAAATAATCTAGAACAAACACCTCTTTGTAGAGAATGTGGTAGTCCTGAAAAGGACTGTTGTGGTTTTTTTCTCCTGCTATGTCTGAGCTGTGTGTCTCTAGTTGCCATATTCTTCTAACCTCAAGGTTCTGATGGTTCTGTGGGTTCTGATCTCTTCCAGTATAGACCTAGACCTGTCTATGAGCCGTTTGTACATACAAAGTACCCCCTCCGTAGTGTGCCTCTGTAACTCTAGGCTAGCTAGGTGCGCCGCTCTCTGATAAGACTTTGCTCTCTCCAATCTTATGTTGATTTGTCTCAGCTTCTCTTCGACAAGTATACCCTGGCTTTCTCTGGTCTCCACCAGGTCAATCATCGCGTGTAACAAGTATTCCAGTTCTGACCCACAAACCACAAAGTGGGGGTTATCAGCCCTGCAGTTCTGTAGATGAATGTAGAACTCATGGTAGTTGTTATAGGCCATGATGGTTTGCAGTTGTTTGTAAATGGTTGTTGGAAGGTTGGTTGGTGTATGATTCTATATCTCAGGTCCCCTTATTTTTATAGTGGATTTGAAAAAGTATGGTATCATTGCTTGTTGTGACATTATACTGCTCGAGTGGTATCTATAACAAACTCTTTCAAATGTTAATCACCATGTCAGACATGATAGGATTAATAGTGAGATTTCTTTGAAGTAAGGTTTACTGGGTGGTACAATGAGATCAAATTAATTCCCTCGTCTTTGTTGAGTGGCAACTTTTCTAAATGCTTTCAAATGATAAGCATTATGTCAGACATGATCAGATCAGTTATGCAACTCAAATGCCGAGTTTCGCTCATCAGCTTAATACTCATTATTTAATACCATCATCCATCCAAGTTAACAGTCTCCATGAATCAATGCTCCTATTGTTTTTGTCCAAAATTGTTTGATCTATTTGGTAGTCTGACTGAAACATTATGATTGTATTCATACACCAAATGGCTTCTAAAGGACAATCTCTAATATTGTGGTCCTTTGTTTTATAATGCGATCATGTGCACCATCAATACTGACAGTCAAGTCAAAAACCGTATGAAAACTGTCCTAATGCAAACCCATGTAGAAATATACGGTTACTTATATGTTATCATTGTACTACGCTACGCTTCTGAGAAAGGCTGGTGGCCAAGTCTAAACCGTATGAAAACTGTCCTAATGCAAACCCATGTAGAAATATACGGTTACTTATATGTTATCATTGTACTACGCTACGCTTCTGAGAAAGGCTGGTGGCCAAGTCTAAACCGTATGAAAACTGTCCTAATGCAAACCCATGTAGAAATATACGGTTACTTATATGTTATAATTGTACTACGCTACGCTTCTGAGAAAGGCTGGTGGCCAAGTCAAAACCGTATGAAAACTGTCCTAATGCAAACCCATGTAGAAATATACGGTTGCTTATATGTTATAATTGTACTACGCTACGCTTCTGAGAAAGGCTGACAGTCAAGTCTAAACCGTATGAAAACTGTCCTAATGCAAACCAATGTAGAAATATACGGTTACTTATATGCTATCATTGTACTACGCTACGCTTCTGAGAAAGGCTGGTGGCCAAGTCTAAACCGTATGAAAACTGTCCTAATGCAAACCCATGTAGAAATATACGGTTACTTATATGCTATCATTGTACTACGCTACGCTTCTGAGAAAGGCTGGCAGCCCAATCAAAACCGTATGAAAACTGTCCTAATGCAAACCCATGTAGAAATATACGGTTACTTATATGCTATCATTGTACTACGCTACGCTTCTGAGAAAGGCTGGCAGCCCAATCAAAACCGTATGAAAACTGTCCTAATGCAAACCCATGTAGAAATATACGGTTACTTATATGTTATAATTGTACTACGCTACGCTTCTGAGAAAGGCTGGTGGCCAAGTCAAAACCGTATGAAAACTGTCCTAATGCAAACCCATGTAGAAATATACGGTTACTTATATGTTATCATTGTACTACGCTACGCTTCTGAGAACATGGAGTTTTCATATATAACATATAGCTTATATGTTATATAGCGGGGAAATCTAGAAATTCAATAAGGAATTTGCATGGAGAGTTTTCAAAAATCCCCGATGCTGCACCTGCCTCAGAAACTGAGAACAACTCTGATACATTGGGTTCCTTTTGATTACTTTTCTTTTTATTGCGGCGTTTATCATCATTTTGTATGCATTACCAATATTGCTCATTCATTGTTGTTGTTATTGTTATGACACACCATGGTTTTTGCTCATAAGTTTCAATTCTTATGATATTTATTTGTGTCAAAGTTGTTTGTGTTTAAATTGAGGAATATAATGATATGGAAGAGATGAGAGTATATAGCAGTACTAATGATAATGAGCAGTATTCAACCACAGTGTTATTAAATAAAAATTATTTTTAAACAAAAAGAAAAACGACTACTTTTATACAACAATAATAAAAATAATAATAATAAAAATAGTAATAACAGTAATAATAATAACATTAATAATAATCAATGACTAATAATTAATATTTTTGTCACTTTTAACTTTACTAAATAAATAAGAACTCCTTTTATTATTACTTTGTATAGTCATAATAATAATTAATAAAAGAAATCAAAACAACAAAAAAATAACCATAAAACAATAAAAATAATAATAAAAATAATAATAACAAAAATAATAATAGAAACAATAAAAAAAATTATACTGATAACAATAAAAATAATAACAGTTACTCAAGCAAAAAAATATTAATGCAGGAGGAGATGGTGTTTATTAATTATTATTTTGATTATTATTAAACTAACAATTATTTATTGCTGTTATATATTATTATTGTTATCATTATGTTAATCATTTTAATAATATAGCCACGGGCTTCAAGAAAATTGCTAAACAACAATATCAGCCTGGCTTAAGCAATGACATAATGTTGGAATGTGAAGGGCAAGTACAGTTGATAGGTGAGTAGCTGGAGAAGCAATTATAAGACCGAAAAAAGCTAGCAAAATAATTCTGTTTGGCGCACAGATATCAATACTTGATTCGCTGTAGCACTGCTGACCAATCAAAAGGCTGCAGCATGTCGGAATATAATCAAAATAAACCGGACATGTCATGAAAGGCAGAAAAATATGGCCGGATATAACTTGGCATAACTGATGAGAATGAGGTTTCTATTGGAAAGATTGCTGCGATCCTCTAGCAAAATAAAAATTCAAGAGCGTTATAACCTAGAGAATGTAATGACGACTCTGAATATGTGTTTTTTATTAAGATTGATTCATCAGTGCCGGAGTTTTAAGCTAACATCGCAAAAACCGACTTACATTTATATACTAGATTGCTTTTCCATATTGTCATACATGTGCTTGGGCAGCCAGCCGTGCAGCCAAGCCCCACCTGTTTTATGTGTACTTACGTTCTATTGGTGTTTTAATAACCAATCTGCTGTACAGGCGTGGCCTGCTTTTGTGTTCATGCTGTCAGTTATTATTATGTAATTTTTAGTGTATAAATAACCATGTCGTGTCTAAATAAATCAGAGTTCATGCCTACACTCTCACTTGCTTGTTGATTCACTTGCATAAGCGCACTTATGCTAAAGCACAGGTAGCTTAGTAGAAAAGATACAAGTAAGCTCTTGCACTGATTGCGCTGGCAGAGGAAATTACTAAGTTCAAACACTTGCACAACAAACTTGGACAAGGGAAATTGCACTGAAACCAGTCGACTGGCAACTAGGATAATAGTCAGTAGAAAGTGGTCAGTCGATTCGACTCACACTGCACTCGACCTACGGGCAAGTGATACTGGAACGATTATTTGAACGGCTAGTTCGACCTGACACACCTATTCCTCTGGATTAAGCTGCGGGCGAGTTGGAAGGCGTACACTGCACCGTTGTACTTGCTTACTACTGTGGGCCGCTGTACAGGTGACAGCTACCACTTCACCCTAAATTCCTGTACAGTATTCCGCCCAATGTTCTCCTAATTGGTTGTTTTAGGCTATTTTTGGGTGAGCATTACTAATTGGGTTCTTCCCGACATGCATTTTTTTGGGACGGCATTGGATTTGCGAAGTACTCTGTCCAATGTTCTCCTAATCGGTTGTTTTAGCTGATCTATCTTTCTTGTTTAGTACTTCGTGCATGCCTTGCTTATTGCTTATAATATGAATATTTGCCTACTGTATACATTTAAACAAATATTATTTATTTTGTTTACCTTATCATGGAATGCTATATATATCTGTGATACTTTCTCCTTGTATTTATATCAGTCTCCCATATGTTATTCTAATTTTAGTTTTTTTGTAGGTATTCAGTTTCCCAGCCATCACTACTGTTTATATAATTACAGTGATCTTACCATGGTGATTGCATATGTGAAATTCGCTATGCTCTGCCGGGTTGGTGGCCAAATTTTTCTTCTTCTTTGGTTTGTAACCTTGGGGCCGAGTCAATTGGGAGGTTTCAACAATATTTAATGCTTCTGAACTTTCAGTTGAGAGATCAATTTAAAACTTGGATAAGATTTTACAAGTTCCATGTATCATTTTAGCTTGAACTTCTATATTACAGATGCCTTACACAGGTGCAACCTGCGGTAACAGCTATGTGGGAAGTTTGAGCAGTTCTACCGCCAGAGGGGTAAGTGTTTAATTATCTTTGGCTTCTGGTCTCTGTTACTACCATTTGGTGTTTTCAATGTGATAAAATATTGTTTTGTAAAACCGCTATTGGGACATTCCTAACTCTACCATCACATTATATGGCGTGCAGAGAGCCAGATTACACAACACACTGGTGAGTGAAAGCGCTATTGAAATGATGCTAGCTGTAGTAAATTATATATTAGTAACGGGTTTTGGGCTAGTTTACATTTTACATGTAATATAATTTTTGCACAAATTCCAGACATCTACATGTACTTGTAGCTACCGGTCGGCCATGTAGATGTCCTAGTTGTTCATTGTGGCAGAAATGATCTGGATAATCCTGGCATAAAAGTGTCACAGTTGGTAGATGCATATATTAATAAATATATAAATCATGGTGTCATCGTAAAATTTTGTTTCGTGGTGCACAGGGAGCATCACTGAATTTGACTCCTGCTGCCTTTGCTTACCTTGCAAACTAATTCAATCACTAACTGAGAGATAGATTACAAAATATTCTTCACGTTCATTATTGGGAGCACCTTTGGTTGCACAAGTGTATGGGATCTGATGGTGTCCACTTTAATGAGCGTGGGGAAAAAATTTGTTTTTTATATCTTTAAGGCGGGCTATGAAAAAATTTGCTTTGCAAGGGAATGGCTAAGGCGGCAGATGATAAGTCTGTAGGTGTTCCCTACAACCACAAATAATATTCTTTAAATTTATCTTATATAATAAATTTTCCATTCGTTAATAATCTAAATACCTTAACACACAAATATCTTAATTAATATAAACATTTCATTAACATAAATTAATACTTAAATACTTTGATTATCGCTTCTGTTGCATCTGCCAGCTGTGCATTGTGGTGCCAGTTGAGCCCCTTTTTTGTCACAATCAACTGCCTCCCCCATAGCCAACTGCAACCCTTGTAGTCTACAGAAATCCTAGGACTACATTTGCAACAGTCTATTATCTACACTTGCCATCAACAGAAGTCCAAGGGCTGCATTTGCAACAGTCTCTTATCTATACTTGTTGACAACATAAGCCCAAGGCTACATTTACGAAAGTCTCTTATCTACACTTCTGTCAAACAAAGTCCTAGGACTACATTTGCAACAGTCTCTAATCTACACTCGCTGTCAACAGAAGTCCTAGGGCTACATTTGCAACAGTCTCTAATCTACACTCACACTATGTATGTAACATGTTCGGAGAATTGAAATGTAAAGTGCTTTAAAAGTGATTTGTTGTTTTTGCTAATCCATGCATCTATGATCAACCCAACATATAATATGATTTGCCACTGCGACTGCCCAACTTCTAACAAAAAATGGACAGCATACTGAACTCCTCTTTACAACTATGGAGATGACGGAAAGTCATACAGGCATACCTGCCAACTGCCACGCAATTCGCGTATTTTTACGCATTTTTTCTTGAAAAAGTGGTTTGCCACACATTACTCATTTTCACTCATTTCAATGTTTTGCCACACATATTTTCCAGTTTAAACTATCTGCCACACCAGTTTAGTTCACCAGCTCTGATGCCACTCATGTATTGGGAACTGCCACTCAAATTTTCAAACTGCCACTCAGCATAAATATGAGTAGGTCAAGAATAAAATTAGACACAACCAATGCCATCACCAGAAATAGTAAAAAATTCAATAAATGATAGATCAATTTTGTCAGCCTTGCATTTATTTATAATGTTGGGGGTAATAGAAAATTCCCCTGAAACGCCTCTGATTTATTTCCAGGAATTGCCACTATTTGATAATATGTGAAGGTCAAGTTAGCCTAACCCAAATTCCACAGCTCGATAGAGGCTGTGTCTTCAAGCTCCACTCAACTGGATCAAAAGTTGATGGATCCTCAGTCGTGATTGAGCCATGTGCGCGCTATTATTCACTTGGAGAGAAATTTTTTTCATCTTATTGAGAAACTCCTTGTTGATATCTCATTTTCATATCAATTTGCTGGTACTGTTTTGTTTCCATTTGATTAATTCTGTTCAGAAGGAAAAAGAAGAAATGCAGAATATTGAGCATGAGCCTTTTTAGGTGAGTAGAGCAGCCAGCAGAAAGCAAACTAGCAACTTCTGCTATTAATTATTATAATTAATAATTATTAATAATATAATGGTAGAAGTGACGACGTTGCTAGTTTATTCTATATATATAATAATATATAATTATTATTTATTATCATCTATCTACTATCTATCTATTTCTACTATTATTATTATTAGCTATTTTTCAATGGTTATTATTATAATATATTTAATATGTATTACTCTTCTTCTCGATTTAAATGATAGTAAATAATAATTAATAATAATTAATTAATAAATATATATATTGAGTATCAATCTTTCTACCTCCTCGATTTTTTGTTGTTGTGCACTGTTTTAAAATTACTTACTTCAGTCTTGACTGGTTTTCACCGTGACCATCACTGAGGCATCTAGTAACAATAATTAATTATTTATTATTATTATTTATTCTTTTAATTATTTTTATTTAGTCTTGCCCATGTGCACACCTTGTGCCCCACCAGCCATACTATTTTACTTATATATATATATATCTATATATATATACTAAAAGGTAAAATAGTAAAAGATGTTAAAACTATTGGCTGACTACAAATTGTTTCATATGCTAGAAAAAAATATGGAAAAAGAAAATAATTCTAGGCACAATCATCAGGTCGGCTCTCAAGTAATTAGTAATTAGCACTCTAGCACACTTTGCATGTGGTGTCTACCTTTTGGCAAACACCGCCCCTGAAGAATCAGAATGTGAACCCTGTAATTCAATGAATGTAGGCCTATATGTGTACTAACTAACTGGGTTGATAGGCCAGGCTAGGGCGAGCAGGGACGGGGAGGCTAGCAGCGTGTGTATTTATTTGGTCCCAAAGCCATTATAACAGTCACCCCCCCCCCATCAAGCGAATCAAAAATAAGTCATCATTGGGGAGAACTTCATGGTTGTATTGCCATTTTATTTATTATCGCTATCATTTTAGTTACTTTTCAACCGATAAAACCAAAATCAGGGCAAAGTATTTTTCCGAGCTCCGGAAAACGTTGGTGTCAAAGGACTCATGGCAGGAAGAATTCAATGAGGTATGGCACTGTTGATCAATTGTGTTTGAAATCCAATTTGGTGAAATTAAGGCATGTCCAGATGTAGCCTATGTGTCACAGAGCTGATACTCTTACCAAGCTACTGATAGGAATATGCACTCATTGCTGTCACATGCCCCTATGTATCCACTAAGCTGACACCATTTCAAATCCCTTAGGTAGAAATGGCAAAATTTACCATTATCATAAATTTAGGAACTATAGTATGTACATTAACACACATGTAAATTTTTATCTACAAAACTATATTGCAGGCTGAAGAGAAGTACGCACTGCAGATTTCCTGCAGCAACATACCTCTCAGCGGGGATGCAGATTCAACAACTGTTGAGATTTTCAGGTACGACGCTACTACGCCAACTGTAGGTTTGATAAGTATTTTTTTTTTGTATTTTGCTTGCCCTATATTTTCTATATTCAATTCATTTATCATGATCTGGTATAGGCTTATTCAATATCTATGGTGATCAAGGCTAGGTTCAACCACCCAGATTACAGTCTAGGTCCTTAGACTAGGGCAAGTGGTGTTCTCGTGATGCGATCCATATTGCTGTATTATGTTCTGGTTTGTCTTTGGTTCTTTCAGAGGTTTTTTGATGTTGATGAGCTGCTTACCGATATTTACTTCTGGTTTGATAAAAGCAGCAAACGGAAAAACACTTTGGTCGAATACACCGAGCTGTGCCATATAGAATACAGGCAAATGATCAAACATGTAAATGTCCGATGGCTGAGCATTGGTCGGTGTGTCGACAGAACGCTACAAATGTATGATGCTTTGCAGGGCTACTTCATATCGCAAGAAGGTAATAAAAATCTTTGGGCCTAATGCTTGTAAACCTCACTCCTAATATTATTCGCTGGATATTAAATAATGGAAGATTGAAGAATTCACCTGCGCATTCACCCTCATTTTCATCACTGAAGCCAGAAACAGACTGGCGATTTTCAGAGCAGTTATGCCCTCTGGTGCTGTGGCGCCTAGGGCGTTGAGCGATTTGGGGCCAAACGCCCAGTATCCAGCCAGCTAGATATTTTGCGACGCTCAGCCATAACGCTGTGCTCTGATTGGCCAGACTTCCTACAGCTGCCCAACTACTTTGATTTCTTCATCAACTTGAGCAGATTCTTTCACTTTTATCTGTGATTTTGATTAATTTAATCACTGTGATTTTAATTAAACCTTGATTAATTATTAATATTATTTACAATAATTGTTGTTATTTAGTTTTTACTGCTGTTGTTGTAATATATATAGATTATGAATTATAGTTCAATAATAATAAAAGTTTAAATAACAATTTATGATTGTTTGTTTATAAATAATAATTATAATAATTTATATAAACTTGTGTTAATTAATCAGATTGCCAGTGGTAATATTTTTTTTTTATCTTCGTTCAGTTCACAATTATTAATTAATAATAGTAATGGTTTGTTTTCTTGATAAAATTAAAAAAAATAATTAAGAAAAAATATGATTTTTATCGAGTTGACATGACAACGTCATTGTCCTGTGTGCTTTGGCCAGCGCCGCGATAAGCCAATTCGCGACGCTACCCCCCTGGAAATCGCCCTCAAATATCGCCAGTCTGTTTCGAGCTTAATAAAACTATTAAAATTAGCCCGGTGTTACAATTACTTAAAAATCTATCGCGCACATAGAGATAGCTTATAGCTATATTTAATTTTGTCATTATTTTCATACTGTTGGGTCGGTAATTTAAACAATAATTAATGTGGACCAGTTAAATTGGGTCTTGGATATTGGGTTTTGTTTGCCCAAAGGCATGGGGCCCATAAGCATGCATTGACCTGTTGAAGAAATCATTTACTTGTCAATTTTATGGATCACTTTATAATCAAAACTGTGGTCAAAACATGCCACTGAAATCCGCAAGTACGTCCTAGCAGAATCTGCTGCAGCGAGCAATGCATACTCTGCGAAGTACTTGTATGCATTTAATAGTGTGTATTTACTTTGTAGATGCAAAGGTAGACGATAAGAGCAGACGAGATAGACTTGTGAGTGCATTTCAGAATCCATTGACGGAGTGTTGGCTGAAATTCTATAGTCACGTTATACACAAGTTTGACACAGTTAACCAAACTCTCCAGCAGGAAGAGGCGATCATCCACTTGCTCCATGATGAGCTTCAAAATTTATATCAGACGATTCTGAGCTGCTTCATTGATGGGCAGGTGGCCTTTGGTAGCGATCAACGTATTGATTTGAGTGATGCCAAATTACCATATTTGGATGGTAAGAGCTACACACTATAACTTTGTGCAATAAAAACAGTTTCGGTTTTAATGCGCCCTGAATACAATGTGGTTTATTTTCTTGTATAGCTTTTTGATGGGACATAAAATAATAGTAATGAGTTTATTTATATACCTCTGAATGAAATCCATGATAGGATAACTTCTAAGCGGTGAATACTGCATCATTGCACCCTGGTCAATGGGTCCTACCACTCGGCAGGCTTGAAGCCTAACTAATGAGCACCTAGATCACATTAAGTGCTGGTACCCTACCTACCTACCAGACTCGGCGTCTCAGGCTATGCAGTGTCCAGCTCGGGAATCAAACCCAGGGCCAGTCGAAAACGATTGAACCAGAAGTAAATTTCTGTAGAACTACAAAACACTGATTACCTTTTACCATTCCGAGATGCCTACACATCCCGCATGTGTTTAGTATTGGCATTTATATTTTTACCACTCAAAAAATAATTCTCTGCTATTTTCAACTGAGCACGCATCTCAAAATTTGGTACATAAAACGTGAGCTTCTTGTGCTGCCAGACCTCACTTTATTGTCGTGTTTCGTTGCAGACTCCCAGTTGAAGATGGGTCTGGCTCTTAAGCCACATATTGAGCGCCTCTTAGATGAGGGAGAGATTGATGCTAACACACATGCTTCCTTCTTCCAAGGGTGTCGCACGTTCTATTTCCAATCTGCAAAATACGCTCAAAGGTGGTTTCCATTGGAAGACGAACTCTTAATACATGCTCGATTTGTAAACTTCAGTAACAGAAAGACCGCAACTATTGCGAATGTGCTCTACTTTATGAAAAGGTCAGCAACAATTATCACTGGTGTATAACCTGAATGGATATTGTATATGATTATGCTGATCATGCATCACACGATGAATAGTTTGATATTTGCAATTGTGTGTATCGGGGAATTGGTACCTCTAGTGCTCAACGCAATAAATTTTGGGCACCTAAACGCTGTAGGTCATTCCACTCAGGTTAAGTGGGTCACACCAATATTTAAAAGGTTTGATAAATGCTAAATAACATATTGACAGATACAGCTACTTGTTGAATCCAGAAGGCCAGGGGAATTATGCTGATGATGTTGACGGGGAATTTACCCGATACAAGACTCTCAGCGACGAAGTAGGGAAGGGACTTTCTGCAGTGGAGGTTTGGTCGGTCATTTCTAAAATACAGATCGGTGACACATTGCTATTTAAAAAGCTGTCTGAGGTAGCTTTCCTGGTATTAGTTATTCCCCACTCGAACGCAGGCGAGGAGAGAGTTTTTTCCCAAGTGAAAAAAAATCTAGGGGGCCAGCGTTCCAGTCTGGACGTGAAGAAAACTCTGAATGACATGCTTGTATTAAAAAACACACCACAATGTGAGCCCTGTGCCGACCTGCCCACCCCATTGCAGCTGCTGAAAGCAGCTAAGAAAGCCGCAGCCGCTGCTGTAAAACCAGGTGCGAAAGAAAGTTGACAATTTGATGCTCTACACGTATTACTAGGGAACTTGAAAGTTAGTTAATATAACTGTTTTATTATATGCACCCAATTCAGGATTATGCTCAAATAAAAACTGATTCCTTTATTGGCCCACCCGTCATAAAAACTCAGTGTTACATTTGTTTGTTTAATTGCTATCACACTTTCGATATTATCCCAAAATTTTTGCCTGTCATCGTACTTTTAAATCACAGTTTTTGATGTTACCTGTTTACCTATACATGTATATTGTCACTTAACAAGATATGTATGGCGCTCTCTAGCACAGCGACATATCCGCATGTTAAGAATAATAATTAGTTTGTGTGACATTCTTTGTAATTATATTCTCTGGTTTTACACCTCTGTTGCAACTCTGAAAATGCCACAGCTTTCGTCTTTATTCACCTTTTATGTCTTATTCATTCAATATGCGTTTAGCCGTCAGCTGGAGGTTGATTTTAGCAAGTGGTCGCAATGTTCTCACGACTGCATTTTGTAGTGAGCTCAAAATGCAAATAGGCCAAAAAATAACAGTAGTTGGGCATTAAATTATTTTGTTTGAGAGTTATCTGTTCAATAATAATGGGCAGAGAATTACTAAATCCGATGGTTTTACATTGTACTATGTTTGTCTTAGACATAATGCTAGTGGCTTATTGTGGGAAACTTTTTTGAGGCTCCCAAAATGGTCTGTGGAAACTGAAAGACATCTTGGGAGACTTTTGAATCATGTGCCCAGTTCCATGATCAGGCAATGTGTGCAAAAGATTTAGTGCCGCAGGCTCATCTGGTTTTTAGGTTTTGATGTCCAAACACTAATGTTTCTAATATCTGAAATGGAATACTGTACAGAAAAACTCATAGATTTCGCCTGCGGCGCACTCTTCTCCCTCGATGCTTAGTCTTAGTGTGAGTAAAGTGTACACGGAAATCATATCTACACTGTAAATACCTTATATATTATTGTGTTCTCTGTTTTCAGAAACTCAACACCACTCAATCTTTATGTAAAGGTACATTATTACTGTGCAATAATGGCCATATATCGCTTGTGATATAATTCCGCAGTAAAACGCAACACCGCGACCCTGAAATGGTGTACACATGACACCTAATTAAAAAGGTTTTGGTCTATACCTATTGACTGCTATGCTCTGCCACACCTATGTCCATGACATGCCACACAAAAGTTATTTTTTTGGTTGGCAGGTCTGTACAGGGGAAAAGTTAACAATAGCCTCTGTTGATGTGAATGAAACAGCATCAGTAACTAGTGACAGCGTACTAAGGTCAGCCTGGCAATGCAGGGGCGTTTTGAGTTAAAAATTCAACTCCGCAACAAAATAGAACCGCGCAAAGCGCGGAAATTTTTTTGTTACGGGTTGGAGGAATTTTTTAGAGGGTTGCCTGTTAGGGGGTTCACCATGAATGTTAGGGGGTCGAGTTTTATTAATGTTATACTATATTATTATTATTTATTAGCTGATCATTAATCATTTTTTTAATTTTTGTAGTTTATCAATTAATAATAATGATAATAATAATAATTACTATTATTTTATTATTCATGTGTTTCATTATTTTGATTATTTTTTGTTATTATTGTATTTTAGTTTATTATTTTTTTAATATTATTATAATAATAAACAATAATATAATTTGACTGCTTCAAATTATTTTCAACTGTTATTTATAAATTATAATAATAATCATCATAGTTATAATTAATTAATTAATATTATTAAATTTAATAATAACAATCTTCTAATAATATACTAACTAATGATTATAAATAATAGTAGTAATGAAGTGGGGGAAAATCCAATCATTATTAATTAAAATAATAGTTACAGTAGTAGTAATAATAATTTTAACCACCAAGCCACATATAGACAGTTGTTAGTTGCTGCATAGTAGCAGCTTCATTTGCATGTTGTTTAATAATTTGAAGAAATATTTCTTCATGGTAGAGCTTTTATCCAAAAGCACAAATATTCCTTTATTTGATTGGTCAACCATATGTTCATGAGCCAATGATGTGCCTTGTTAGTTTACTGATCACTTTAGTGTTTTATCACAAGGGTGGATCGATGTCAATCCACAAAAAAGTAAAAGCAAGTAGTTGGGCTAGGTCTATGTTTCATGTTGTAATGCTAAGATAACTCCAAACAATCATCAGAAGAAAAATCAATACCCGAAAACCAAAACAATACCCGACCAATTTGACCCCTAACGTTAGGGGGTTGGGAGTTGTACCCCCGACTGTTCGGGGGAGGGGTCGGGGGTACTCAGTACGCCTCTGTGGCAATGCAAATCTATTCAGCTCCAAACTGCAAATGTATGGCATACACTGTTAACTTAGCAACACAAAGAATGTTGGCAGTAACATCAATACATAACAAGTGTGAAAAGTTGAGGTGGTTAGCCACCTTTCGTCATTTAACTGTAGCACAACTAAACAGCACAGCAGCTTAAACTGTCTTGCTCTCAACTCATTAATGACAATACATGCTGGAATTCGTCTCTAGACATGATAGAAAGATACGTCTTTCTTGACTAACTGTTTCATCTCTCTAGCTGATGCAGCATGGAGGAGTATAAGCAATAATGCAACAGAAAGACGTAGATGCATAAAGTTATTGCAGAAATGACAGATATGCAACCAGACAATAGACAATGTGTCTGTGACCTTTCAAACTTCGGGTATTCGGCTTCCTTCATCAACATTGGCTAGTGACCACCTTATTGATCTACTTTACCATTATAAAGATATTTCAACTTGAAGAAATTAAAATGCCAACCACTTTTTTTACATTTTAATTATGCACTAGTCCGATTGCATAATTTGATTAGTATAATGATGCACTGAACTTTTCTTGGCTCTAAAAAACTGAGAGAATTTGAAGTGTTCAATAAAAGTGACAAAAATTTGTTTTAATGCACTGCCCCACGAGATGGCTCCGTATCTACAGACAAGTAGTGAAACTCATCCAGCAATAAAACCTGTATTTTGTATCACAAAAATAATCTGATGAACCAAAACAGAAATTGGTGGCATCAATGTGTTGCTTGGTAAACCACTGCTTCTCCCATGGCTTTACTTCTCTGATGGGGCCTTGGTTACTAAACAGAACTTTAGTAAACAACTTCAGGTAGGTACTGTGGATGATAAGAAATTACTAATTGTACAAATTAATGGAACCAAATGCATTGAGTAACAATATTATTGACTATCAACAGAAGGAAGATGTTCTTACTGTGGACCTTCATCCATGGGAAATCTGATCAAGACCATTGTTGCCAAATACTGTCCAGCTGAGCTGATAGAGGTTTTAGCTGACATAAATCAGATTACTCATGCCGTGTACACCCGACACACCAGTGCCCTGGAGTCTTTTACTGACATGGAAGTAAGGGTGCTAAGTGACGGCTTTCGCATTGGAGGACAAAATTGATCAAATTCAAATAAACGAGGTTTTCCAGGTACATTCTATTCAAAAAAATGTAAATCTGACAAAAAGATACCAAAGTTAGAATATCTTGATTATAAATTACAATGTGGTATCCAGGATTATTACTTGCACTTCCTACTGCTGTAATGTTTCCATTTTGTGTTGGCATTTTGTTAAAAGCTACCAGAAGTTTTATGTGCAAGAAACGGCCAAGGTTTTGAAATTCTTTTCGCTTGGTGATAAAACATTGAAACATTTACAATGGTTGAGCCACCTAACAGAAAAGACCTCTACTGACCAAGTAAGAATTCTTGTAAACAAGACTTCAAAAAACCCTAAGAGACTGTAAAATTACTTCAGATTTACGCATGGGCCTAAAATTGGAGTCGAACAGTTAGTAAACTATTGGTAGGATGTTGCTCATGATTATGCTTTACACTCAAAACTGATGTTAACACTACTCACGATTGCCGACACAAATGCTCAAACTAAAAATTTTTTTTTTGCTTAAAAAATTTACACTGACCAGCGATTCGATCTTTGCTCTGACTCTATCAATAACCCTTTGCAAGGGTGGTGCCACTGGTGCCATGGTACCAACTCAAATTATTTAAGAAAATAAAAAACTTCAGTAAAAAATGATCTATTTTGACTACGGAACAAAGTTCTTGTCTATTGTTGTTAAATGGGAACAAAGTTCATGCAGCTGCTTAGCAACATACATAGACGTATCAGCCTGAGAGCGCTTAGGCGTGATCCATTCTATTATGAGTTAGTACTAGTATTTACTTCTGTGGAAATTCCAAACTTCATTTCCTGTACGAGTCGCACGCATGGCAAGCAATTCTCCCCCACCAGCAAAGAAAAGACAGGGCACATTATTGACTTACTGGCAACAAAAGAATGTTTCAAAATAAGTATCTTGTTGCTAATTAAGTTTTCAACATGGGTCTTCACTTTTTGCACCATCTTTTGGTTGTTTATGATTTGTCATAATTAGTACATTTTTAATAATTATTATTAATAATAAATAATAATTATTATTTTACTACAACAATAATTTATTATTTATTACTAATAAAAGTTATTAACGTTGAGCATTATTACTTATTAGTATCAAATCAGTTTTCTCATGATGTTAAAGTAAAAATGATGATAATCAGAGTAAATACTAATTTTTATCAATAGCATTTTTTTTGTAATTATTAGCAACCATTTCCTAAAAAATGAGTGTTGCTCTGGGAAAAAACTGGTTTAGCCCTGTGATGACAAACTCTCAGCACCAATCAATTAATACATCTCCACTTTATACCTTTACCTTTACAGCTACGAACAAGTGATTGCTCGATTTGCTAGCCAAAAAAGTTGAAGGATGATGGTGACCCTTTCAAAATGGCAGTTATTGTCATTGTGTACTGTCAGGCATCAGGATGAGAATTAAACTACAAAATTCATGCCCCATGCACAGCACTTTATATCAGTAACATTTCATGATAGAAATATAAACTTTGAACATGTTGGATGTACTTTCTCAATAATGCATTATGTAGCAAAACTGTCAAATACTTCTAGCTTATCAGAAAACTTGGTGTTTTTATAACACACATTCACCGTTTTGGTGCGGGGCGCTGCCCTGGACCCGCCGGGGGCCTGCCGGCCCCCTGGACCCCCGGCCAGATATTGGCACCAACTAACTTTGAAGGCTAAATCCGCTCCTGCTTTGCATGCAAAAATTTAGTGTGCAACCTGCTGTCATAAAGCCGAAAAAAGCTGCGGCAAAGTTACAAACAAAGCAGTAACATAGGATCTAGCAGTACTAGTATAGTTCACTGATATACATACACAAACCAATACGGAATATATGGCCCTATAGCGTTCAATTTTGAAAAGGTGGCCAAAAGTTTCAGGCATCTTCGATCTAAACCAGTGGTGCTCAACAGGAGGCCCACGGGCCAGATCCGGCCCTCCAGCAAGTTTAGTGTGATCCCCATGTTTTCATACACATGAAAAAATTATTGTTAATAGCATTTGATCATTCCTCATGCTATAAATAATGATTAGTGTGGCGTAATAAATTACAAGATGTTTTTTGGTTCAAGTGCCTTTGACATTACTTCATTAGCCTGAGCCTCCTGCTATTGTAATCATCAAAAGTATGTACGATGATTTACCAAGAACACTCTTAGTACAACAGTATACTTACAGTGACTAAACGAGACAAATTTCATAACATAATAGTGCTCGCGAGAGAAAATTGGAGGAATTGGATCAATTACTTTGTTGGCCCACACAGCACAAACCATCAAACCATTGTACATGCTATATTTGCAACTTCGTAATCAAATGCTGTAAAGAACATCTTTATGTAAATATTCGTTATACTACGGTTCATTCATTCAAGGGAAATGGACACGGTGCAAGGCAGGTAGCAGTACTGCACTCAGTGCTACTACTACTACTTCTACCATTGTTTTGTGGTTGTTCATTTGAGATAATTACAATGAATATTAAACTTGAATGTCGTTGCTGCGAGTACTTTGTGACACTACTTCAACTGTTGTATGAATCAATAATACTAGCTAATCTCTACTGACTCAACCATTATACAATCATGCTTCAATATCAATAATACATAATTATACATACAACATGCATGTATATCTATTATCTATAATAATATAATATTGATAATAATAACAATAAAATTGATTATTGTAAGTTTACTTACTGAAATCATTATAATTACTGTTACATATTTTACTTGTTGCGCTTCTATGCGGAATAAAATCAATACGCAGGCGTCGGTTTTTTCGGTACATCCTGCCAGTCAAAAAACATGTTATACGGTGCCACGAGTATTTTCATTTGTGTAATGTGCTTTTTAGAGGTGTTGGCGGCTGTGATACAGGAAGACCCGCTAGGAACAGCAATGAAAATAGTTTCGGTGTTGGTAAGAAATTAATGTTTATCGGTGTTTGGTGCTAAAGAAATTGTGTTGCGCCGCAGTAATATCTCTGCTGTTGCTAGCCACGCTTTGCTACTGCCAGTGCTACTGTAACTATTATGATACTTGTATGTATGTACTAGATGATATATGCTATCGTTGTAATAATTATCGCAATTACTTTTAATTTCCTCGCAGTAATGTGTTCTCAGTGAGTGAGAATGCCGAGGATATGCCCCACCCAGATCCAATGTACAAGAGTTACCTAAAAGCTACATCTAGTGATGCTGAGTTGCAGGAGCTATCAGCTCAAATCATGGAAGGATGGCCTGATGAGAAATCCAAGGTGACTGGAAGTACTGGACTTTCAGGGAGGAATTGGATGTGGAAAATGAACTAATCTTTAGAGGTCTACGATTGGTAGACCCATTGAGCTTGCAAAGTGGTACTCTAGACAAGCTGCATACCAATCAACAAGGAATTAATGCCACACTCAGAAGAGCTCGGCTAACAGTATACTGGGCTGGTATGTCCAATGATGTGGTAAGAAGGGGTCAACAATGCTCTGTGTGTCAAAAAGATGCTCCAAAACATATAGCACACCATAGCGAAACCCTCAGAGTGTGGAATAAGGTGGCAATCGATCTGTTCGAGTCCAAAGGTGAGAACTTTGTTAATGTAGCTGACTACACCTCTGACTACTGGGAATATCAGAAACTTGGTAGTCAGAAAGCCCATGAAGTTATAACGAAAATCAAGTTGGGTGTGCCAGTTCAAGTGCAGAGTGATCATGGTCCACAGTTTGTGTCCACAGAGTTTGCTGCGAAATGGGTTTTGTGCACACTACAAGCAGCCCTCACTATACACAATCAAATGGCAAGATAGAAGCCGCCGTAAAGGTTGCTAAACGAGCTGTAAAAAGGACCTCAAATCCAGAGCTGACAATTTTAGAGTACCGCAACACCGTCACAGAGGGTATGACGTTAAGTCCAATTCAACGTTTGGTCGGCAGCTCGACTCGTTCTGTCCTCCCTCAACAGATTGGTGCTAATTCATTTCATGATAGTCAGTTGGTTGCAAAAGAGAAGAGGAACAAGCAGTGCAGGGCCCAAGATTATTATAATCGTTCGGTGAAGCATCTATCACCTCTGAAAGTGGGAATGCCGGTGCGTGTCAGAGATTATAGAGCCCATAAGCAAGAGTAGAAAGAGGCCACTGTGCTGAAGGAGTTGTCAAATCGATCATATTCCGTAGAATGTGAAAGAGAGATGTTGAGGAGAAATCTGAGAGATTTAAGACGGTTCATGTCAGAAGCCTCAGAGTTATCAGACACTCAAAATTATATTCATGGCCCAGTGATTGCTGAGGCCAGTCCAGATTCTACTGAACTGGCTCCGTTGCCGCTACCAGACAGTACTGCACATGGAGCCCAACCGCTACGTGAGAGCAGTCGACCAATTCATGTTCGTAAAGAGCCAGCTTGGCTGAAAGACTTTGTTTGCAAATGGTGCAATGACACTGCGTCAAAATTAGATATTAGTTATAGTTTGCAGTTGATAATCTGACCGATTAGGGTCAAGACATTATGTTTCAGAGTTCAGAATCGAATTCACCAAACTAAATCTGAAAGGGCGTGGTCTGCGACGCAAGTCTCATTGCAATATTTGCTTGATTTGTTTGTAATATGGTTATTCTCCATATGGATGCACCATGTGCATGACCTCTGTTGGTGAAGTCTTGTTTGGGAATTCCGTCAGGAGTCGTGCTGCCTTGTATTGAGGAGACAACTCCAGTTGCAGGAAACAATCCCAATGCATTGTTGCCTGAGTTCTGACACATGGCGAGATGGTTCAGGTACCCACCCTGACTCAGTTTAGAATTTGAGGGCCTGAGGCTACGGCCCCGCCAACATAGCCCGATTTCCAACACCCGCCGGTTAGGGCAGGACGAGTACCCATCCCACCCGGGGGTCGAGGACCTGAGGCTATGGCCCCGCCTCGGCAGCGATGCGGGGGGACCTGCTGCCGGATCCCTGGGGCCGAGATGCGTACCATCAGCATTGTATCAATTATACCGGCCGTTCGACCTTTTGACCCCGTTTCCTACCAAAAGTGCGACACGCCCATCTCCTACAGGAAGTGGGCGCCGCCCGTGACGGACGGATACCCCTTCGTCTTTTGTAATATGAGTACATATCTAGCTTTCTTGTTAGTATTTGTAAAGATTTTGCTTTTTGGTTAAAAGAAAGGGGATGTTACATATTTTACTCGTGCTTCTATGCTGAATAAAATCAATATGCAGGCGCTGGTTTTTCCGCTGTATTCTGTCAGTCAAAAAACATATTACAATTACTATTGTTGTAATTATTATTGCAATTATTAGTATCATTATTTGTACCGTGCTTCGCTTTTCATTTGCACAAATTTATAAACAATTAATAATCCTCATTGAGGTTTTGAGAAGTATATCAATCAACTTACTTATTATGGCAAAATTGCCAAGCTTGAAAACTGAAAGTAGACACTTTTGGACCAAAATTTTATTTGCATTGGTGGAATTGAGACAAAAATTCGAGGATTCCAACAGATTCAATGATGAGCAACAGAAACAATGCAAAAGTCACAAATTTATTATTAATTTACGACATCACATAAACAGTTTGCAAAATATACAAATAACATACTTAGCAATAAATTAGCTGAATAATGAAATATTCTTTTGGGCAGTCCAATTAATGAAAAAACATTATCCATTTCATTTTTATAATTGTACCTGGAAAGCAAACCAGAATTGACCAGCTAGGGTTATTTAAATGCATTCAGCAGCAATGACAACAAGGGATTGCCCTGTAAAAGGAAATATTCCAAAAGGCAACCAAGGTAAGTTTTTCTGTTGGTGAAATACTTGCTAGACACCAAACCCTTTCACTGATGGGTTGTTTGCCCACGAAATTCGGGAATGTTTTGGCTTGCCAAGTTCAGCTCTCATGGCACTCTGCAACTGAATGGGTAGGGTCGATGGCATCTGATGTCTGTACAACAATGCGAGACATATGTAGCGGATTTGCTTTATATAGCATTCAACTAGAAATTCTCATCTGCAAGTTAGCAGCAATCTGAGAGATGTTTTTGAATCAAAGCCGCTTTCCGAATTCTACGGCAGATATGATCCGAAAAACACAATATCCCTAATTTCATTCTTGTGCTAAGCATATGCTGTCGCTTTTTGGTTCAATGCTAAGTGAAGTAATCAAAGTGTGGGAAACAGTAAAAAACTAGGCACATATGATAGATACTAAACCAACGTTTAGCTGTGTTTTTTGGCACCCTACCAACGTCAACATTGGAAGGGCGAGTTTTCAAGAAAATTGAGAAAAAAGTGACCGAGGGGAGTTAGAGGGGTTAACTGAGAGAAACGTACAAGAAGAGTTAGCAAGGCCTTGCATGGGCTTCCATGTCAACCTGCTCTGCAACTGGATCCTGATGAGGTGAGTAAAGATGCCAAAACAACCCCTAACTTCCCCATCAGATTTATCTGCAATGTTTATTATTTCATTTCCAATTAGTAACAGGAAACAGATATCGAATGGATATGGAACTTGGCATAACCCAGAGAGTTGGACCCAAACTATGTTTTATTTTTAGGGTGGGCACATTGCTCTTCACAAGAAAAGGTAAGAAAGTGTTCCCGCAGTTAATCTTTCTATAGATTTCTTTTTGCAAACACGGCAGATGAATTTGTGAGAAATTTTTTAAAAGATTCTCTGCCGGGACAAAAAGCCTTGTCTTCCATCTTGCAGCTGTTTGAAGGTAACTCACTTTTTATTTTTGTGCTTATGTTGCTTTAGTCCTGCTTCAGACAAACAAAGGGTATGACTGGAAGGCCAAGTGTACAAATCGACGTTAGTTTCTATGCAGAACTGTAATGACAACCTATTTAAGGACAGATTGACACATGTCCAGGCTAAGCTACTGATAACACCAGCACCCTTTGTCAAAGATATCATAGACGATGCTGAAGTGGGACTTTATTTAGATGTGATTGTGTTAAATTGAAACAAATATACAGTTGGCAGGGTTTAACTTATGTTTGTAACTGATCCTCATACAGTTGAATATGTCAACCCTATTAATCTACAGGACTCAAACAACTCTCTTAGAATATCTCTGAAACTTTATCTTCAGAATGAAGTGAATGAGCAGGTATTCAGCTACTCTGGTCCAGAAATACAGATATCATACAGAGCTCTTTGAAGTAGAATCCACTCGGATTATGATCTGTCGAAGTACCTGATATCAGAAGATACTGTGCAGGTTTTCAACTCTCTCAACTACTCCCACCAAAGAACTCGAAATTCTACTACATCTTCCTCAGTGCGTTCTCATTCAACTCGTGAGTTAGATACTGGTGACAATCGGGTGGCCACAACCGTTGAACCAAACCCTTCCTCCAGGTCTAAGCGGAGGAGAATGGCCATTACGTACCTCAATCAGTAGCTTATAGGTATTAGACTGTTGGCACAGGCACTTCATCTTTCAATTTCGCAAAAAATTCTGAGGATATGCAAAATAAACACTGGGTCCTATGCAGAAAAATATGGTCTTTCACACTCACATGCCCAGCTGCAAATATTTTTGCAACTTCTGCCAAAATCGAAAATAAAGAAAAATGGGAATTGTCATCCCCTTCATATAGCGATCGTTGTAAAGAGCTCAATTGCCTAAAAGTGTTAGAAAATCATCACACTCCCTGCAAATGCTTATGAAAACAAAAGGTGTGAACTGGACATTGTACTATTAGTTCTATTGTATGGTATACATTGTAATGATTTAATGGTTTTGAGCTGACTACGTTTTACATATGCACACAAGTTCATGTGGTCAATTGCCTTGTAGAAATACACGTCAGTAGTTCACTCAGCATTTCTCTCTTATTCACTAACAAGTAAAAGTTATAGTTAGCACAAGCTATTTCGGCATATAGCAATGGCAGTTAAAGTATCAGACTTGATCAAACCATACAAAGATGTTGAGAAGAGTGGTGATTTCTCAGAGTGGTGTGACAAGCTTGAATTGATTGCAGAGTTACAAAATGTGACTGAGCTGAAATCAGTTATGCTATTGTTCTTGAATGTCACAAATTCTAGCTAAAGTGCAATCTATGGACGCGTCAGTTGCAAAAGGCACAGATCACTACATAGGTTATATTTGGGTGAATAATGATATAGTGTTGGCTGGTGTTGTAAAAAGTCACTTGCAAAAGTATGGACTGATGTCCAAAGATCCAGTGCCACTAGATAACACTAGAGTTCTAGGATTACGCGTTACAGCTGATAGAGATGGGCACATTTGGACAAGAGATGGGACTTAACCAGAGGTAAACAATGATCTGACAAAAAGAGAGCTCTTCTCAGTGTGCGGCAAACTGATTGGACACCATAGTTGTAAAAAAAATCGGCAATTTTTGTGAATGACTATAAACCGGAGTTGAAGCTTTTTTCCTATTGCGACTGTCACCCCAACGGTTAGGACGAATCTCATAGCTAAAGAATATAAATAGAACATTGAGGTGGTCTGCCCGAAAGTCTGCTTATTTTCATGAGCTCACTTCAAAACCAAGGATAGACAACTCAAACTTTGAATTGGATTTAACTTCTGGATACGCTGCCGTTTCTTAAAAATCAGCATTGATTAAAAAAAATTCAATATTACCATCAGACTCGTCGTGCTTCATACCAGATGTCGATATTTCTAGTTCAAAGTTGCTACCCACACTTTAAAAGTCAAAACTACCTTTATTTCGTAACAATATTAAAAATATAGCTCAAAAACTTGCTTTCAAGTGTTGACTGTGCACGTAATTTGGATATTGACTGTAAGCTCAGCCAATCAAATTGACTAAGCGTTTCACTAGTCCAATAAAAATGAATGCTCAGGGAGCACGCACACTACCTAATTGGGATCCATATAGTAGGAAGCAACTTCACACACCATGCCAATCACTCATGTTCACGAGAAACAATGTTCGCAAACACAGCCTGACAACAGACTGCCACGTGCAAATCAATGCATCCATGAGGGACAATTGGTCAAATGTTCATCACTTTTTGACACCTGGCATATTGCCAAAGGTGAGTGTTATTTAGTTGGTATTGTGCAGCCATCATTTTCTTCAACGATTTTGCACTTTTAGTAGTTGCATTGGTAGTAGTATTACTAGTCGCTGTAGTAGCATTAGTAGTGATAGTAGGATTTATGCTCTTGGACTAAACAAATCACTATAACTGAGGCCAAACATCGGCCTTTGCCCAGATGAATCAAGAGCAACACCAAACACTTAACTGGTTGGTTGCTTCTACTGACCAGAAAAGGAGCCTGTAGTGTGGGATGGTTGGAAACCATTGCTGTGCCACATAGTGCATGTGAAGTTTTGGTGAGAATGGTGTGTGCACTGATTGTGATCACCCGTGTTTGGAAGAGGATGGCCAATCTCAGCAAATGTGGATGGCGTGAGGTAGCTATTTGGTAGCCAATATAGTTTTGTGCATTAATGTTGCTGCTTTTACTTTTATTGTACACAACTATGAGTTTATTTATAATAATATGAGTACAATGAATGAAATATATCCAAGTTATAAGCATAAATTGCAGATGAAGTGACCGAACCAACAGTACAGCCAACTACCAACAAGCTGAGGGAGATATGACTAAGTGGAGACACCATGAGAGCTATCAAGGATGTCACAGAAAGAATAAAAGACAGTGAACAGTGGCGATGCAAGAGGTGTAATTTTCAACAGTCAAGAAAAAGGGTGGCATACCATGTGAGACAGCATTTCACTTATTTTTTCTGCAAATGTGGAAAGAAAAGTTTGTCGCGCAATGCCACCCTCAAACACATCAGAACCCAGGGCGGCACCTCAAAGCATGGAGGAAGGAGCAAACCTCTCTAAGAAGTAGACGCAGCCCTGTACCCTGAATTTTGTCGATTCATGGGATGGGCGCCTACTATACCCTTCAGAACGCCGATACCCAGCCTAGACAAACAAGAGAGGATCTCGGTGAAAAGACGACTAGGAGAAAAGACTGAGTCACCTCCCCCTAGCAAAAACAGGACAACTCCTCCACCCAGGTCGGTCACACCCATGAGAGAGGAGACAAGTCGAGAGAGGAGGGACACATGAGAGAGGAAAACAACCAACTGGCGGTGGAAGAGGAGAGAGCTAGAAGGAGGAAGGATAGGCTGCGGAGAATGGAAGAATATGAGTGGGAGCTACACCTGGTAATGCACGAAGCATTCAAACTATTAAGACGAGCAGAAGAGATAAAAGACCAGATGCGAAAAGAGTATCGGGACATGTAAAAGGACAATCAGTACCCCGACGCCGCTATCATCAATTAATTGGCCTCCATCGCCAATGGGGCGGAGTGTGTGGCGGACGGCGCCGGAAACTCTACTAAACGATCTATGTAAATCCAATTCTATGTGGACAGTTCTATGCCTCATCGTTTATCATTATTGTGCTGCCATGTGCCAACTACTGTGTTCATCCAACCATTTAACTACTGCCAGCCCACTATTATATTCTAAACATTTCATTGGCCATGCTCTGCCAATTAACTTGTGCCAGGAGTGACCTGCAGTCAATCTTTTGTATTTTTGCTAACTTTTTGTATTCTACTTGTAAAAATATCGTTGGATTCAGTCAATAAAGTCAGAGTAAGCCTTGCACACACTCTCAAGAAGTTCTTTGCATGCAATAACTTCACTGCGCGCAGTACACACAAGTATACTGCGCACAATTGCACTACAGTTTGTAACAACGTGTAGGCGCCGAAACTTTGTCAGTCAGAATAGCTGTCGGCTAGTTCGACCCATCACTGTTCGACCGATACCGTTGCCCAGAACAGTTAGCACAACCAGGCAGTTCAACCTCAACCGGCAATGATTAAATATCACTGCTAGGAAGGATATCGATCTGTGGACGGGTTGCTGCTGCTGTTAGAGCACAGCTAGGCCATCGCAAGCTTAGGGAGGTTGTGCAAGTGGACCAGGCTACCACTCCCAGTGAAATCCTGCACACTATTGCTAAGTTTTATCCTTAGCATTTACAATGAAGGTTGATGAACAGGACTTGGGCTGCATTCTAATTGAGTTGGCTACAAAAATTATATTAACAAAAGCAACAACAAAAAAGAGCCAAGTCGTGTGAGCATATTTTACATTTTGTGTTATAAAAAAACACTGCATAACCAAGAACTGTCAATGGTAACTTTGGCAAACTTGTGGAGATGTTGCTGTCAAAAATGTCAGGTTGTTTCATTATCAACGAAAGCAAGATAGTTCCTGTATTGCATTTTGAACAGAAAAAAAAACCTAACAGAGCTCACAGCATAAAAATCAAATTTATACAGGATATTAGAAGCTAGAATTGGTCTTAAAACTATACTACTAGACTTTGAAGCTATGGCTGGTACTATTCAATCTCACATAAGGACTAGGGGAATCAAAAACTAGTCAAGAACAAAACTGCTCCAAAGCATAGTATAAAGTAGCACGGAAACTCGTTACGTACAACTTTTTTCAATGGGACCCAACAAGAAAATCATGTACATCTGGGAAAAAAATTTGAAAAAAAAGAAAAAATTTGGGAAATTAGCAAGGGCTTAGACAGTGAAAAAAATCGTCTCTGGCTGTTTTATACAAAAACAAATGGGTGAGAAGGTCAATAACAAATCTACCATCCATCTGAAAAAACTTTTCTGACTAAAAGGGAGTGAATCAATCAGCAGGGAAGATAATTCACTTGGCACAGACAATAGTTTAAAATGGGAAAACATTCCAACCATTGCTAGCCACCACTGTGATGTAATTATAAAAACTCCCTTGCTGAAGAAGCAGATAACGATATTAAAAAAAAAAACACTGTACCACTATTTAATGAAGCAAACATACTCGAGAAGTAAAATCTATATCAACTTGAAGTTGTAAAAAAAGCTCGCAAAATCTATGCTTCTGATGATCTGCAAAACTAATTGATCTCACATAGCACAGCCTTGTTTTTTTTAGTCTATTCATCCTCTTCCACTTTTCAATGTCACCGTAGGTCAACAAAATGGTTTGGGCCATGGATTAAAAAAAAAACAGAGCAACCTATTCACACTTTTTTTCAGGAAGAAAATACCAAAGCAAAATATGCATTAAATAAATACTGATCTGAGGTGAAAGAGGAAGCTCATAATTTACATTTATTGCAATAATAAAAACTAAATCAGTAAACATGTGATTATAAAAAAACATTACTTTCAAGTCCTTTTTACATGTGTATAACTGCATTTGGAAATTGCTCATCATCAAAAAAACTCATGACAATAATAAACTAAGTACAATTGTGAAAGCGCAAAATTAAATTTACAGGATCCGACAACACCTTATTGTTGAGAGAGAAAATGATAAGCAAGATGATTCATTTTTCAAAAATAGACGAACTACCAATGTCACAATAAAGTAGAGAAAACCATTACACAGTTTACGTAAAGCTGCAACGATATGACCCCATAAAAATGTCTGACAAAAACAGTATTTGAAAAAGCTGATTGTCACAAAACAGCTGAAATGTATTTGGCTTTCACTTCCTATTGACACCTTATCCCTTTATAGCTGGCCATATTTTTATCAGTTTCCCATACTTTCACTTTGTACAACAATTTATTCCCTCCAAGCATATCGGTTTTCATCAGCTGGTCCCAAATGTAAACAGCTATATTTTCTGCAGTGCTGTAACAAATGGCTTTTTTGATAAAATTTCAGAAATGTCTTGAGCGTTTCATAGCTAAAATGTAGAGTATACCTACCTGACTTGATCTGCAAAGTAAGGGATATCTAGATCAAGATTTTTATGGTCCATTTCACCTAAAACACCCTAAAAATCAAATAAAAAAATAGTCTTTGATAATGAAAAAAGAGTGGAAAACTGATTTTAAAAACTCCTTGGACAACCAAGAACAACAAAATTGAGGATTAAGATAATTTAGAGATGAAGAAAACTTAAAATTGAAATTTCCACAGTAACAAAATGTGAAATTTTTTTCACCTGCATCACAATCTTCAAATCAGAGAGGTTAGCAACCATACCAGTGGTTGGATCAACAGGTCCTTGCAAGGTCACTTCCACTAAATGATTGGTCAAAAGTTAATTACCAAAAGATCAACCTCGCACTAAAATATTATTGCAAAACTGAGTGCTTAAAATCACAGTGTAATATAATGTGTAGGATAGCCGACCTTTATAGTTGTGCCCATGTCCATTGACATTGTTACATTTACCATATAGCTCAATATTTTCTTGGTCAGAGAGTTTTTTGCTAAAAGCAGCAATTACAATGGTACAATGTTGCATTTCATTCATCCACGAGATGTTTACATGATCAACTAACTTTTGTTGCATGCATATTGCGACAAGGGTGTGTGCTGTATCTATTGTTTACCTGTGAAGTCGGTGTGCAGCATTAAATGTTTCCATTCTCTTGACTTGCACAATGCAAGTTTTTCCATTTTGCTCCATCATGACTGCTATTTCAGAGAATGGTTCTGAAGAGATGCTGTCATACAGAAAAATTCAAAAAACAGCTAAGCTATAGAGTGGAAGTATTGACTCAAATAAAAATGCATTGCTTTTGTTCTGGATCATTTTCAATGACAATCCTGCATGAATCATAATTGAGACAGCAGGCACACTTGGCTTAATTTTTAAAAATATATATTAAAAACTGAAAATGATTTTCAGTGCCCAGAAAATTGCGTAAATATAATCGAAATGATTAAGCAATGGTGTCAGAAGTGAAACAAATAATTTGTCAGAAATTACCATATTTTATATAAATATTTTGATTTTACAGTAGCTTTAATCTGATTTAATATTAGAGATGCTCCGATTCCATGCCTGTGGTGGACCGGCAAAAAACTGAATCGGCTGGTTTTTATTGGTGCTAACCGATTCACAATGACGAAACAACATATATGTATGATGATGCTGCACGTGCAAAGCGATATATTATCGCCTTGACATCGCGTTATAGCTGTGGTAATGAGCAAATTGCGCGGTGGAGTCGCGGCAACCAACTACTTGTGACAATAAGGTACTCAGTTGTATATAAAGAAAACCTAGCTTGATATCCTAACAAAAACAATTCACGTATCATTTCACACAGTGATCAACAAACTAGTCACACGACTGATGGATCTCAGGGTACATATTGCCGCTCAATTTTTCGCTAGCTAACCAAAAAGTTTGTCCACCATGCTTGTGCAAACAAATTAGCAAAGCAGCACGGTCCCTCTGCACTGCCAGATAAATAATGGTGGTCAGCTGTGTAGAGAGGCATTCCTTTAATTATTTCTTTGTTAGCTTGTGACATTGATTGGCAAGAAAATAGTGATTATAATTGTTTATAATATAATTATTTGTAGTAGTATAAGTATTACTTAGAAGAATTAACAATAAATGAACACAAGAAAAAACATTTTTCATAATATAAAATAAAGTAATAAGCTGTTGTTGTAACTTGTCATTCAGTAGCACCAGCCTGTGATAGTAGTAATGTTTGATTAATATCGATGATAACGACTGTAATAAATAATCATTGAATCAATGATGATGATAAGGCCAAGCCAACCTACTTCATTCCTTGGTTCAGATTAATTACACAATGTTTTTTTTGCAATGAGGGAGAGGAATTTGATTTAATTTTTTGCAGTCCATAGTTAGCAATTCAGCCACTTTTTTGATGACTTGCATTTGCTTGCTCACCTAATTATTATTATTATTATCTTTGCTAATCACATTGTGTTTTTTGCTAATCAAACAGATGCAGGCAGTAGTATAAGTAAACTTAGTTTAACCTACTGAATAGCCATGTGGCATGTTGGTGTTTATTTATTTTATTACCAAGTAGAAAACCCATGCATGCAGTAATCTGAACCAAGGAATCAAGTTGGTTTGGCCTAATAATAATAAATTCTCACCAACCAATGATGATATGAATCAAGTATATTATTGTTAATCTGAACAGATGTAGTTAGGATAAATGTCATACCACTGCTGAATCAGAATGACTCTGTGACCAGAGATTGAAGTCTGAAACTCTGGATTCCAAGCCCAACATCCAGACCGCGAAGCCATTCTGACTCTCATTATCAAAACAGTATTAGTAAAACGAATAACTATTGATAATTGTTTGGTAGATAGCCATGGCATCTCATGGTTCTGGACCACCATTCAGGAGCAGCAAAGTTTGGAACTTCTTCAAAACTGCTGAGGATGATGACAATTCTACTGCTACCTGCAATTCTTGCAAGAAGGCTGTGTGCAGAGGTGGTAAAGATGCTGGCGATTATACGACTACAAACTTGTTGAATCACCTCAAACGTCACCATCTCCTTGAAGAATATGCAGAGCTTCAACGGATGCAACAAGAGCCAGTGACAAGCGAGCAGTCAAAAGCCCCTAAGAACTCCAGGTCTAAAACACAGCCTACTCTTCTAGATACCATCAACAAAGCTATACCTTGGCCGAAAAACCATAAAGAAGCCATAAAATACAACAGACTTATAGCTCAGATGGTAGCCAATGCTTCAGCATGGTTGAAGATGTCGGTTTCAACAGGCTGATGAAGGCTGCTCTTCCAAAGTACCACGTGCCTGGTTAGCCAAACATCCATATTGTTTGTCTTTATTTATAGGTGTGTGCTTGTAACAGATAAGTGTACATATTGTGATGTGTAATCATCATTTATGAATAATAACAATTTATCTGTTATAACTTACAGGTAATTGAAATGTTTTTTCATTGGGAATTTATTTTTCTTAGGTCGTAAATACTTCACTGACAAAGAAGTTCCGGCACTTTACAAGGAGATCAAAAGCAAACTACAGCAGGAAATCAACACATGCATTGCTTCAGGTGGTTCTCTCAGTTTTATGACAGACATATGGTCACGTGATGGAGGGCAAGGTTCCATGATTTCACTTACTGGTCACGTTGAAGCAGTGGACTGCAAGCCACGTGTCCTTCAGATTTCACCATTTGAAGGGTCTCACACTGGTAAAGCTATAAGTGGGAAATTAACAAGACTGCTCACTGACTGGAACATACCAGCCGACAAAGTACATGCCATAGCCAGTGATAATGGAGCTAATGTTAAACTGGGCCTTTGACTAGCAGAGCTTCCTGGTGTTGGTTGCGCTACCCATACACTACAGTTGGTAGTCGAAAATGGGCTTAAAAGTCAAAGAGCTGTTATCGATCTCATCAGCAGGGGCAGACGGATAGCTGGGCATTTTAAACATTCAACTGTGAGCAATGATAGGCTTAGAGCAATACAGACGACATACAACGTGGTTTCACATATGCTAGAACAAGATGTTCCCACCCGATGGGACTCGACCTATGCGATGTTGGAGAGACTCCTTGAACAGAAGAAAGCCGTCATTGCCTAAGATTCCAGTTATGGTCTGCCGGACCATATGAGTGCTAACGAATGGTCACTGATGAAGAAACTTGTGGCAATGCTGGAACCCTTTCAAAGGACAACGAAGGACCTAAGCAGACATGCTAGCTCCATCTCTCAAGTGATACTATTTATCAAGATCTTGAAGTCTCATTTGGAACAAAAAACTGGTTCAGAGGGTATATTGACTGCCCAGGAGTATATGAGGCAAAATCTTACAGAACGTTCTGCACATGCCCTGGCATCACAGCTTCATTATGAAGCCATTTTCCTGCATCCTCGGTTTAAAGACCGATTCTTGGACCGAGTGACCATAGCATTAACCAAGGACTATATTGAGGAATTATGTGCTGTCGTTCGATGTGAGGATGCAATTGCCACCGCTTCGACAAGTCAAATTCCAAATCCACAAGTAGAGGCCCTAAATGAAGCTGAAGCAGATGATTTATTTGGACCAGATCAACCTTCTCCAAAGAGACAGAAGTTTAACATCTGGGAAAAGATAATGCTAAGGTGGGCGATGAAGAGAAAGGCTTACAAACACCAACCAGAGAGCAACCTGTGAAAGCAGAAATCGCCAAGTATGTATCTGAGCCAGCCATCCAACTTGGACCAAGACACTAGTCTAATCACCTGGAGGAAGTCTGAGGTAAATGCCAAACAGTTTCCACTGCTGCATCTGATTGCAATAAGGTTTCTGAGTTGCCCACCTTCTTCAGTTGCTAGTGAGTCTGTGTTCAGCATCACTGGGAACATCGATTCAGACAGACGGAAAAGATTGCTAACAGAGAACGTAGAGATCCTCGGGTTTATTAAATGCAACCATGATTTGTTGTGACACAAAGAGCAAACAATTACGAATTAGACATTCGTATTTAGGCCTATAACTGAAGGAAGGTATCCTACATATAAATGGAGGAAGGTATCCGCACGAATCCAACTTTTATTTTATAGAGATTTATTTTTATTAGCAGAGGAAGAAGTCCGTCCATAGAAAGTAACTATTTTATCATCAAACATTTCTTTGATAGACATTAATTTTTATTAATCATGGAAGGTGTCCGTCCATAGAAAGTGTATATTGTATCATTTATCGTATCGTCAGTACTGTAATGTTTTGATAGCCTATTGCAAGCAAACAAGGTTACACACCTGTTGTGGTGATGTCGTCATAATGACCTTTTTATGTTTCACATAGTGTACAATAAAGCAGTCTAGTGTAGAACAGCAAATTGTGTGGTCGTTCTCTCATTGACACTAATATATATATATATTTTAAAATGGCGACGAGGAGAAACTAAAAGGGGACCAAATGGCTGCTGGTAATAGTAATAGTGTGCCGGTCTTTGGTGGCAAGGTGGAAACGTATATTGAGCGCTTGGAAAGCTACTTTGAGTTTCACGGCACAGCCGCAGGCAAGAAAAAGCATGTGCTTATAATGGGACTGTCCGAAGCGCAATACGAGACACTATCTAGTCTTACGTCACCACAAAAGCCAAAAGAGAAGGATTTTGATGACTTGGCGACATTGCTACTAGGGCACTTCGGGAAGGCTACCAACAAGATGGTCGAGAGAGCAAAGTTTCGGGAAGTTAGAAGAAGTGCGGGGGAGAGCATGTCGGATTATGTAGTTTGACTGAGAACTCAAGCCAGGACCTGTGAGTTTGCTACGGCTTTGGATGAGAACTTGTTAGAACAGTTTCGTATTGGTGCTAACAGCAAGGCTGTGAGAGATCGTATTGGATCTATGCCTAGCGAGAAGCAGAATGACTTAAAACAAGTGATCAAAGTGGCTCTCCAAGTCGAAGTTAATGAAAAGATTGACAAGATGTCGGTAAATGACCATCCTGAAACTGTGAGCACTGTTTCGCAGTCGAAGTCACGATCCAGGAGAGAGTGTGCCAGACGGACCAGGATAAGGAAGTCGGATTTTTTTTCGGTGTAACAGGGAAGGACATGTCAGTTCCAGCAAGGAGTGTCCTGCAGTTGGTAGAACCTGCAACACATGCCACAGAAAAGGGCATTACACTGGCTCTAGATTCTGCAGAGGAAAACCGTCGAGATCGAACATTAGTACGGTAGTAAACCAACATGACAATGGCTTGGCAGATGAAGAAGAAGAGATCAACAGCTTGTTCACGGTACAACAGATCAGTTCAACGATGCCTAAATTCAATTAAGCTTACTGGGTGAGATAGTACTATTTATAATTGACACAGGTGCGTGTAACAATATCATAGACATTAGCGTGTACAACAGATTGATGCGGCACAGTCAAATCACTCTTGAAAAAACAGATCAGCATGGCCTGTTTGCCTATGGCAGCACTAATCAGCTTGATATCTTAGGCAAGTTTAATATTGATGCCTATTGTGGTGATAAATGTGCTAATGCAGTTTTCTATGTGTACAATGGTGTGGCTAAGTGCTTGCTCAGTTTTAAAACAGCCACAGATCTTCCTTTGGTTGCATCGCATGTAGTGGTAATGTTGTATGTAGTGTTTTGCCTGAGACTTCAACCGATATTATGAATAGTTTTCCTGAGGTTTTTCATGGGCTAGGAAAACTTAAAGGGTATAAGGTGAAGTTTCACATTGACGACAGCGTTAAGCCAGTAGCACAACCAGTTCGTAGACTACCTTTGCGTCTTAGAAACAAGGTAAAGTCCAAGCTTGACAGCTTGGTGGCGTGCGGTGTCATTGAACGCTCAGTGGGGGTTTGTTCGGAGTGGGTTAGTCCGCTTGTGTGTGTGTGTTAAAAGAATGGAGAGATTAGACAAACGGTTGACATGCGGCAGGCGAATAGGGCAATAACACGTGAACGCCATCCTCCACCAACCACCAAAGAAATGCTAGCCAACCTAGAAGGGGCCAAATTATTCTCAAAACTGGACATGAATCAGGGGTTTTACCAGGTAGAACTAGATGAAGATTCAAGGGCTATTACCACATTTTCAACGCCATGAGGGGCTATATAGATATAAGCGTTTGACAATGGGAGTGAATGCTAGTCCAGAATACTTTCAGTACATAATTCAAAAGGCATTAGCTGATCTTGAAGGGGTTCAAAATATGGCAGACGACATCATATTGCATGCGGGTTCAGTTGAGGAACATGACAAGCGACTAAGGGCCCTGCTAAACAGATTGAAAGGGCTGGGGATCACATTGAATTCACAAAAATGCAGCTTTAGGGTAAACTCAGTAAAATTTCTGGGGTTTATCGTTTCAGACAAGGGTGTCTCTCCAGACCCAGAAAAAGTGAGATAAATTACATGTTTCAAAGCACCTCAGAGTGCGACTGAATGCCGAAGCTTCCTAGGGTTGGTAAATTTTGTGGGTCGATTCATACCAGACATGGCAACGGTTTCCGAGCTAATTAGGAGGCTCATGCACAAAGAGGCCAAGTTTCAATGGGGCAAGTCACAACAAATGGCTTTTGACAAGATTAAAACACTGATGAGTAAAGCAGAGACTCTTGCTCACTTCGACATCAGTGCAAAGACTATACTGATAGCCGATGCTAGTCCTTTTGGTTTAGGCGCGGTTCTGATACAAGAACAGCATGGTATAGAGTGTATCATTGCTTATGGCCATAGGGCGCTGTCTGATATTGAACGCCGTTATAGTCAAACAGAACGCGAAGCCCTAGCTCTGGTGTGGGCGTGCGAGCACTTTATGATCTATTTGCTGGGGAAGGAGTTTGACTTGATAACCGATTACAAACCATTGCAGTTTGTATTCAATAACGCTAGTTCGAAACCTGTGCCAAGGATAGAGATGGTCCTTGCGATTGCAATCATTTTAAATATCGCGTTGTGTATCAAAGTGGAGCTAGAAATATTGCAGACCCGTTATCTAGAATGATAACTCACACAGATTATACACCAATTATGGCTACAGTTGTAGGCGATAGCTATGCTGAGCGTGTTGCTCGAGATTCAGTACCTATAGCGCTCAAGTGGGATGATATTGTTGATAAATCCGAGATGTGCGGGGAAATGCAGCAGTTGGTAAAAGCTATACGGGACAATGATTTTAGTAGCTGCAGTTTTGGATATAGAGTGGTGTCATGTGAGCTTAGCGAGGTACAAGGTGTAGTCTTGAGAGGTAATCGGATTGTTATGCCAGTCTGTTTACGTGATCATGTCATATAGTTAGCACATGAAGGTCACCAGGGTGTTGTGAAAAAAAAGCAGCATTTGAGGTCCAAGGTATGGTGGCCAGGTGTTGACAGGCAAGCTGAAGCTTACTGCCAGCGATGCATTGACTGTTTGTCTGTAGCTAGACCTGACCCGCCACATCCTGATAGTATGACAAAGTTTCCGAACAAACCTTGGTCGTTTCTAAGTACAGATTTATTAGGGCCACTGCCCAATGGCCAATCCATTATTGTACTGGTAGACTACTACAGCAGGTTCTTTGAATGCGCATTCCTAAATTCCACCAAATCTGCTAAAGTAATTGAGTTTCTAGATACCATGTTTGCTAAGTATGACTACTGTGAGGCACTCAGAACTGACAATGGTCCTCAGTTTGTGTCTGAAGTGTTTCAAAACTATTTAAAAGATCGAGACATCAAGTGGGTGTCAACCACACCTCTTTGGCCTCGAGCCAACGGGGAGGTGGAAAGATGCAATAGGACTATTTCGAAGTCTTTGAGAATAGCACACGAGAAGGGGCAAAATTTGGGTAGTGAGCTGAGAAAATTATTAATGGCTTACAGGTCGACTGCTCACAGTAGTACAGGGGTTGCACCATTCACATTGCTTTTTGGTAGAGACATGAAAATGAAATTACCTACCATGAGCCAGGAATTTGACGTGACAGTTTTTGAAAAAGCAGCAGAAAATGATGCCGTGGCTAAGGCCAAAAACAAAGAGAGGGCTGATAGGAAAGGTGGCTCACGCGAGCTAGAGGTCCAGATTGGTGACCAGGTTTTAGTACAGAAGGAAAAAAATGGGAAACTAGACGCAAACTTCTCTAAAGAGAAACAAACAGTTGTAACAAAGCAAGGTTCAGAAATGGTTATAAGGGATGAAAATGGGAAGGCAAGTAGGAGGAATTCAACTTTTGTTAAAGTTGTTCCGGTAGGGCCGGACGAAGGTCAACCAGAAAGTACTGTCGACGACAATGCACTGGTTGAGTATCCCCTTACGGAGGTGCCGCCACAGAGATGTTCGTCTAGGGACCGTAGGCCACCCGAAAGATACAGTGACTCACGAGTCCACGCGCGGGGTGAGGAAACTGACCCGAATAATTGATAGTTACTTAGTACAAACACACCTTATACCCATAAGTTTGCCAGGTGGCGTATACAATTACATATTTTATACCATACTAAAGTTTTGAGTTTTATTTAGCTAACATCAGAAAAGAAAAAGTTTCATGCCAATATATTGGATATGTTTTACATATTTCATATCACCTGTAGCCTTGGCTTAATGTTGCTAGATATTAGTTTGCATGCTGATCATTGTGTCTTTGTTTTATATATTTTTATTTAGCTAACAGAAAAAAAAGATGTTTGCATACCAATATGTAGTTGATGTTTTTTTACATATTTTATATCACTTTTTATTGGAAACAAATAAGGGATGTAATGTTTTGATAGCCTATTGCAAGCAAACAAGGTTACACAATTGTGGTGGTGATGTCGTCATAATGACCTTTTATGTTTCACATAGTGCACAGTAAAGCAGTCTAGTGTAGAACAGCAAATTGTGTGGACGGTCTCTCACTGTCACTAATATATATATATCTTAAAAGTACTGTATGTAAAGACATTGGTATTTATAAAGGAAGGTATCCTTGCGTTTTGTTACTTTTGTTGCCCGTAACTTTTGTGTTTCAATATAAATTGAAAAGTAACTGACACCAGTTATTGTTATCCATTTATTCACGTTTCAGTATAATTAGATACAACAAACAATAGAAAATATTGATCTCCAACCATCTTCACTGCATCTACAAAACAGATGAATATAATGTTATGGAACAATAGAATTAATTACATGGATTAAAGTTCCACATAAAAAACTGCAATACCAAAATAGTCAAGCAAAATTGACCCAAAGCAATAATTAAATCGAAATCGGTTTAGATCGGAATCGAATCGGTTGAAGGCCAGAATCGGCAGAACCGGTATCGGAATTGGATCGAGGTCAATTTACTGAATCGGGGCATCTCTATTTAATATTTACTAAAAGAAACATCAACCAGTATACATGTATAAGGCTAAAAATCAACTAAAAATGCATACCAGATGTTTGCATTACAAAGCTGGAGTTCACAGGTGCACATGTAAAAAATAATGGGGAAATGACTTTCGACACAGGCAAACCGCCAGTGGTTGATTGCAACAACAAAATGCTATTGACAGCTACATCAAATGCTCATCGTGATGAGTAGTTGGTGAAAGGTAAAAGTGGCATATGACAACCAAAGCTATAAAATCTGTAAAGGGCCACTCTGGTATCCTAATACACAACAATGACAGTCTTAAGCAGGTCAGGCACAGTTATCCGGAATCATTTTTCTGATGAACATACAGACTGTGGAAAGTGGTGCACATGGCACATAGGAGACATGATGGCAGCAGATAAAAAAAACTGCCCAATTGTAGTTGAAAACTGATAAATCCAATGTTCATCGAATTTTCGCCAGATGATCTGCTATCATGTGGCACTCATGTTGGTATGCAGAATACTAATCAGTTCCATCACCATGTGATGTGGAATCGCCGTCCCAAAGAGAAGTTTGCGAGCTTGCAAAGACTGCAACTAGCTATGGGTGATAGTCTGATAGTTTTCAATGGCGAGGAAGTTGGCAGATTAAAAGTATTTAGAAGTTGTGTTGGTACGTGTCAGCAGAGGCTCGAGAAGAGTGTCGCCAAAGCAACCCAGATTCAGTGGCGGATCTGGAGGGTGAGCCCTAGGAGCCCAGGCTTCCCCCCCCCATCCATGAATATGAGGCAAAAAAGTTCTGAGAAATTAGCTAAAAAATTTCATCGATATCAGCTTCTAGATAACTTTTGTAATGAGAAGCCCCTTATTAATCAATAAAGATGATCGTGAAGAAGAGCTACATAACCCAAGGTCCAATTATTTTGACTCTAGTTCGGGGTAGTTTAATTAAATGGTCAAACATTTTGTCTGCTTTTCGGTGCAAACATGCTCAGCCAAAAGGTCAAGGTCTTTCAGTTTACGTCTAGGTCGTCAAAATTGCAGAAACTACTACCATTATTATTATTAATAAAGAAGTCCCATTATTTTTTTTTCATTGCAAAAGTGGTTGACCTCTGCAAAAGTTTCAGCTCCCAAGTAAGCATTGTTACTTACTGTTTATTCAATGCAACCAACAACCCAATTTTTACTATTAGTTGTTAATTATAAATAACGATTATTATTATTAATTATTATTTAATTATTATTAATTAATTATAATTTATTAACTATTACCATTTTTTTATAACAATAATACTAATAATAACAATAATTATTAGTGAGTATTTAATTATTATCCTTGAAGTAATTCTTCATTGTTATCGTGTGTATTATTATTGCTTATTATTATGATGATCTATGAATGATGTAGTAGTTTAATTATATAATAATAATAAATGATGGTAGTTCATTATTATTACTATATAATAATAATAATAATAATTTATTATTGATAAATAATATAATAATTAAACTGTCATATCATCATAATGAAGAATTTATTGTTATTATTATTATAACTGTTATATATTAATTTAAAGTAAGCATCATCATAAATAAATGAACTTTCTTATGTATCGTTATTTTTTAAATTATTATTATTGTTTCCTAGGTTTAATTCAAATGCATTTTAGGTGCTATGCACTGGCAGTTATATTATAATATATCTGAAACTTGCAAAATACTGGTGCTAGAATCCAGTGTCATAGCAGTTTCTTCAACACTGTACACGACGGAGCCAATTTTGAGTCAGCGGGAGAGCGAATTATTTAAAAAAAAGAGCAAAAAAAATTTTCGGCGTATTGCGCCGAAAATGTTTTTGGAAGTGGGCTCCCCCTCTGTGACTTTCCAGATCCGCCACTGCCCAGATTGCTTGACAAAGTGACACTAAAGTTGCTAGGAAGGTTAGAAGTCTGGCAGGACACTCCTCTGACATAGTCACACTACTGGTGCATTTGAGTTACCAAGTCTGTAAACACCAACTTCAGAACTTGTTTCATTGATATGTAAAATATAAGTTTTGGCACTGTTCCAGTCATTGTCAAAAATCAGATTTTAATTAGAGGTTTGAAATTTTCGGAATTATAGTATTTTTCATAACCCTTGTAGTGAGACTTATATTTTCGAAAATGGATATACTGATGAATTTATTTTCTGAAGCATGGCTCTAGAAATTCAAGATGTGACAATTTTTAATGTATGTCAACAACAGTTGATAATAGTAAACGTACTCCAATGTCAAATCATAGAGTATTCATTTGTGAATAGAAAACACTCAATTTGCTCAGCTTGAAGCTAATGGGGATGCGGTGTGCTGGGATGCATTGTAAATGTTGGTATCGGATGAACGTTTTTACTTTCTGTTATAAGTTATGGAAATAACTGAGACAATAATTTGACAGCATTGATAACAGCATAGAAAAAAGCGTGGATGCAAATTAAAGTTTTTTTTCAACCAATCTACCAAACAAGAATGACTCCTAACCTAAATAAAACTCTCTTGCTACAAAAGTAGATAACAATAAATGTTCTTAAAAACTATCGCATCACACTGTATCTCTATTCAAGGAAACTAGCATGCTTCAAAAATAAAATTTGTATAAACTAAAAATTTTACAAAAAGCTTGTAACCCCTATTCTTCTGATAATATTTCAAAACTGAGCGAATAAACTAACACAAGCTTTTCTTAATCTTACAGCTCATTTCCAAACTAGAGAGCTTCACGCTAGAGTAGTAATCAGCAGTAAATTCAAGTCCATGTGTGCTGCTCTAGAACCTAAAATGACAAATCTGCTGTCAGGCAAAAACATCAGACATCTGCTTAGACTTGTTGCATTAAAGTACAACTTTGGTATTTCTTAGCTGAGATGCAGTTTTGAGCTCTTGCATACATTAATGATTACATTATCAGTGTATTTGCATTATGTATGTTTTAAACAAATGGGTGACCAAATAGTGACCATCAATGGAGTACTACCTACTTTGGCTGTCATAAACTCTAGACCATCTAAAGAGGCACACGACACTGATTTGACGAAAAGTATAAAAAAATTGAATAATGCAATATTTTGGCGAGCAGTACAACCAAGCAAATGCACAAATCTTTCGGCAAAAATGTAGTTACCTGCACCCTGCTTATAAATCAAGGTTTTCACCTTTAGCGGAGGAGGTTATCCATCATGATGCTCATGAGCTTATTGGTGAAACGGGTGGTTTTTATTTATTTTATTTTTCAGTTGACCTGTCAATTCTAGAAATAATTAAGTTGGTGGACATGTTAGTGACCAGCTATCAACGCTTTGCCTTTACATACACTTACAATTTTTCCGGTTTGATCTTCCACATTATTGCATCTAAGAAATATCCTCCGTTTACTGGCTGGTAGACACAATTGATTATTCAGTTGTTGTAGTTGTTTGTGTTTACTACCACCCAGAAACTTGACGGTAAATGCTGTGGCATAGATGCCTTATTATCTGAGTTGGATGAGGAATCATGTCATGAACCTGCGCTGGAGGCTTCAACAGATAAAAAGATGTCTCTACTTGAGCCTTTCTTGAGCAGATGCAGTCAACCACCAAGTTGGTGAAAAGCCTACAAGTCTACCTTCCCTCATCTTGCTAAATTAAGCAAGAAATGTTTGTCTCAGCAACATCATGGGCGTTAGAAAGGAATTTTAATGTTGCTGGTAACACAGTCACCAACAAACGGAATTGCCTACAACCAACAACAAGGTCAACATCCTTATATTTTTAAATTTGAGCCTTAGGCGAATGAATTGGTGGACTGAGCAGCCTAGGTGACAACAAAACATCTCCTTTTATGATTTTTTCTCAAGACACAACTGACAAAAAGTCTAAAAGTACTAGTCTTGTACCAATAAGGTGAATCATGATCCATCTTGCTTACAAATTGCTTAATATTAATAAAATGTCAAATTATTAATATAAATTTTTAGCAGCAGTCATAATTATTATTAATTATTATAATTTATTGCATATGACTGTTGTTATTATTTACTATATATATATATATATATATATATATATATATATATATATATATATATATATATATATATATCATTATGTTGTTGTTTGTAGTCTAAGTTTTAGCTTTGGACTTGGTTAGGCAATCACAAGTCACACTGGACTTTACGCTTGTGTCACACCAACGCTCACATTATTATGATAATTATAATGAGAGAGGGAGGCATTTTATTGTTATTACAACATATATAAAACTGATGAGGGAGTACAGGCCTACTGCTGAAAATTTTGTGGGTTTCGGACCACAAACACTGTAACACTTTTCAGAAATTTCTGTTTGTTTTTTTTGTTGTTGTTGCACAGACAGTTGTTAGTTGTTCTACAGCAGTTTCATTCGCATGTTGTTGTTTAATAACATCATCAGGCGAATGATGAAACTGCTATACAACAACAACAATTAACAACTGACTGCCTGTGTTTTGTTGTTTGGAAGGCAAGTCATGACTTGACACATCTGTCTTATCGTGCCGACCTGCTTGCTCCAAAATAATTTGGGCAGCACCCCTCCAAGAAATTACCAAAAAGTAAACCCACTGGGCTGTCGATACTCAGCTTTTTTATTGTAATCAGATGACTACCTGAAAAGCAGCAACATCATCATGTTTCCAAAAATTGTGCTGCTTCTTGCAAATGCAATGGCGCGTCACACAAAATTTCTTGTGATCACCTGAGTTTCCTAACTAGCAAGTCCTAGTTTATGGCGGCCACAAAGGGTGCTAATCTCAGCTTTAACAATTATTGTGGGTAACTAAATCGTAACAGCCTATTTGAAGAAATCATTGATTTCTTCACTCGTGTAACAACCCGCGGTAAATGTTGTGAAAAGACTGAAGAGGGGTTTCGAGAGTTTGCCGAAAAAAAATAAAGACAATGCAGCCTTTACCTACTGATTGTACTAACCGAGCACTCTCGTCGAACAGTTATCAGAGCGGTAAAATTATTACTCAACTGGGCGCATCGTCTTTATTTTCTTTGGCAGTGATGTGGATCCTCAAAACACTAATACGGGTTAATACGAGTGCCCGCAGTTTCAAAGCCGAGATGGGGAACCTTCATCGCCCCCGTGGGTTAGAATTTGCTAGTTTAGGAGACTCAGGTGATCACAAGAAATTTTGCGTGATAGACCATTATTTGCAAGCAAACATTTTGAAAACACAATCATCATGCTGTTGCTGCTTCTCAGGTAGCCATCTGATTGGAATAAAAAAGGTCAGTATCAACAGCCCAGAGGGTTTAATTTTTGGTAGTTTCTTGGTTGAGTGCTGCTTAAATTACCTTTGATTTGAGCAAGAAGGCCAGCACGTGAAGACAGATGATGAATGATCATGATGATGATGATGATGATGTGTGTCAAATCATGATGATGATGATGACTTACTTACCGAAAAAAAAAACACAACAACGAACGCAAATTTCCAAAAAAGTGGTCCAAAACCCACCAAATTTTCTGCAGTAGGCCTGTGTGAGGGAGGGAGGCTACTAACTACTCTACATCATTTTTCTTTTAATTTTTTTACAATAATTAAATAATAATAATTATTATTATTTATAACAATTATTATTATAATAATTATTATTATTAATATTTATTCGTTTTTTATTACAACAATTAATATTATTATTTATTGTAATAAATGATTACTTATTATTATAACAAACATAATAATATTATTATTAATATCATTAAATTAATTAAAATTATTATTATTATAATCATAATAATAATAACAAAAATTATTATTTTATTATTATTTATTTATAATTAATTATCCTTCATCATCGCAGAGGAATGTCTCCACAGTTTTTCTCTCATTGATTTTGTGAGTATCATGTAAATTATGCAAGAAACATAAATTGGCTACATGCTCAATACCTGTCCTAAAATATTGTGCAGGATTTTTGTAGTGACAATTCACTTGGTAGCAGGCACCTGCACCTCCCTCAGTACCAGACTAGATCGCAGCATACTTGCCAAGTAACCCTGAAACTTTTCAGGTACCAAAGGGTGTGGGAGGGGTGCGAGCGGAAAATTTTTAAAATCCATGCCTGAAAAGGCCCTGAGAGAGCTTTTGAGGGTGATAATTGGCCGTTAAAAGAATAGAAAAATAAAAATGTTTCTGCTTAAAATCACTATGACTGGCTAGGCTACTTTCGGCTAGCCGATAAACCACGCCAAGGCCTGATTGTGATATGCTGAGAAATTACAGTATGGTGAATTGGCTATCAATTTGATAGGACTCCTTGAGAGATGCAACGAAACTACTTACCTCAAGTGGGGAATACAGAAACAAGCATACTATACCAGATATCCAATCTTTACCATCAATGCGAACAAGATAGTCATCTCCCTTTATAGCATACTAGTGGTTCAGTCACACAAGTTTACTGTTAGTTGACACTAGCTGACAAGAAATTAGAAAATGCACACAAGAACACGAGCATTAGCGCATAAGATTAGAGATAACACTAGAATTTTAGATGTGAGATCAGAAGAAGATTAGTTTGGTAAGCAATAAGCCAACAGAAGTAGTGTTATAACCCACAGTATATAATGTGTTAAATTAAGGTTACAAACGATGTGTTAGATAGATTCCCATATAAATGTTAACCAGTACTGCCTGCAGGTGTAACTTTCTAATCTACAAAATTACAAAATTCAGACAATACACTTATTTATACAATGCTCAAGTTATGACAATACACAACTGAGGACTGAAATTATTGAGTCAATTTTTGCTACACTAGCAAGTCTTCGCTAGTGCCAGTTGCCTGATCTGGTACACCGATACAGTTAGATTTTGATGTACCAGCACCACCAGAGCTAATATGCTTCTGATTATAGGCTATTGTAGCCTGCTTCATCTTTTTGAGCAATGGTGCATCAAAAGAAGTGGAAACGCAGCACCCCGGAGCATTGATTTTTATTCGCATAATTGTGTTAACGGTCTCCGGCAACAACAAACTTCGTTGTTCAGTCAAAAATTTTTTTAGCATGGAGAAAACTCTCTCGCAGCTAGCATTGCTATGTGGAATGCTCATAAGCGTTGTCATCAAAACACTCAGGGACGGATAACACTCTAGAGTTGCTGGGCTGCACCAAAACTTCACTGGATCCATCTCTGGTTGGTCGTCATCTTCCAGCTGGGAGTCAACCCATTCATATACAATTTTATCAACTGCCTCACTGTTAAAGCTAAAAGATTCGGCCTGCTCAGAGTTGTATTTCTCTTTCTCACTGGGCTTGGCTGCAGGAGCCATCTTGAGAGCTTTGGATGCCAAAGGAAATATCTTAAGCATCTTAGTAACACTCGAGTCATAGAAAAAGCAAATGGAACTGAAAAAAATATGCATTATACAATAAAGGTGGCAGGCTTATATGCTCAGAACCATAATTATATGTTACAAAAATATACACTCCAACCAGCATTTCAAAACTAGCCCACCTGAAGAACTCCTGAATTTGATGAGATGGTAAGTCCTCTTCAAGTCCAGTGATCAAAGCTCTAGCCTGAGTGCCACAGTTCACCTGGAGGTTGCTCTGCTGTTGACTTCGATCAGCAGTGGCGAAACTGCCTTTAACGGATGTTATTGGGAGGTACAGGGCCATGATGTGCTTAATCAGCTTCTCCATGCTATCATGCAAATCCACCACCAGAACTTCTTCAGACTGTAGCAAAATATATCCATGAAAATAATACTTGCAGCAATCTTTTTGTTGTTGAATTATCAAATACATATACATAAAAAATGGAGCTAACGTTCTCTGCTTACTTTTGATCGTTATTATACCTGAAATTTAGTGTTCAAGTTGTAAAAAGGTTCCAGAGCAAAGACTAAAAATTGAAGTTATGGGAGAGTTAGGGGATCAGTTAGCTGTTCATTGATCATTCTAACTTGGGATCTTTTATTCTCAACATCACCGTGAGACTTAAAATACAAAACTAAGGTAGGATATTGGCTGATCAGTCGTATTATACAACGTCTAAGGCTGAGCCACGTTGTCGGACAATGTTTCAGAATTTTCTCCTGCTCAGTTCCAGCAAATTCTTGAAACTCTTTTAACTCAACTCGTTTGGTACTATACAAAAGAAAACATAATATTATGTTTCTCTAACTAGAAGTAACATTGTTTTTTGTGTGGTTGAGTTACAATTTTGGTTGGCATATTTAAAACCACTAACCTGATACTAAAGTGACAAAATATATCCCTAAGCAGGGAGTCTATACAGAGTGGTAACTTGTCTATCGCTACTCCAACGGCTAGATTTGCTAAATGGCAGACACAACCAATGTTTACTATGCTAGCATTTTTTTCACGGAGCTTTGCAATAAGCCCGTTTCGTTCTCCTTTCATGACCGAGCAATTGTCAGAATTAAATGCAAAGCAATTTGCCAGCTAATCTGTCTAGTCCTAAAAGTAAAAAAAAAAAACAAACGTAGTCACAGACATTACAAATAAATCCGAAACAAACAATCAATCACATCTCACAAAGAGTCAAATGAAGCAAAACAACCGCATTCAAAAACTCACTGAAACATTTGTCTATAGCTGTGAACAAATTTTCAGCTGTAGAGAGGTTGCATGTTGGCATGACGAGAAATTTTGTTTTGATACCTCCTTCCATGTACACCCGCACTAAAATCACCAACTGTATTTCAGTGTTCCTGTCCGTTGTCTCATCAACCGTCAGAGCAAACTTTCTTGATTTTAAAACCCGGGTCAGGTTTTGATCTTCTTTTGGTCCCAGAGCCTCTGCAATGCACAAAATGCGAGTTGAAGCTAATTGGTCACATGAAAAACATCTTTTACCAATAGTGATTGGCGATTACAAACCTTTCACTATTGATGTTGCTTTAGTTCAACTGCAGCTAAACTTCTGAGCAATAGGAGAATCTGGAAACATTTTTGGGAATAGCTTGAAAAAGTGCTCCGCAACATTAAACGAAAGGTTATGTTTAGCAATAGCAGTAGCTAGCAGTCCTTCAGCATCAGTGACCTGTAAAAAATTCTGCATGTTACGCAAAGAAGATCAAAGATCTTAATGCATAAATACATAGATGTGCAGATGCACTTTTACAAATAATAATAATGGTTATATCACAGAAGACGTTCTATAATTCTGCAGGAAAAATAGCAAGTACTCAGGTTGATGCAAACAAACACTTTCAACTCAATTTGTTGCCTAAATATTTTTTGTATAAGTATAATAATATCGAATATCATCAAAAACATGTATTACATGGTAATGATAATAATTACCAATTAAATGGTATTAACTCAACTGGATTTTAATAATTTTAAATAATAATAGTGATGAATGCTATTATTAATGGTATTATTAACAGTCTCTATTTAATATAACCAGCGAATCATAAATAATTAGCTATTAATTAATAGTGATAAATGAAAAATTATAATAATTATTAATATAATGATGATAGAAAAACTTATATTAAATATAATTAAATTATTAATTATAACAACTGCAAACACTCATTAATTGTTCATTAGTAATAATTATTAATATAATTATGTATTATTAATAATAATAATCATTACTGTTATTATTTATTTAATTATCAATTATTAGTAGTATTAGCAGTTAGTAGTAGTATAACTATTATTATTAGTAATAATCACAGGGCAACTGAAGCTTCATCACTTACCTGATCTATTGCTTTGCTACCAACAGTAACAAACTGAGTCATTCGTGATGACACCTTCAAGGCTTGTTCTTGGTCTCTGTGACGTTTGGCCTATTTGTGCCTTTTAATGTCATTGACACCCCCACCAGTTATAGTTATATCTTTCTTGCAGAAAGTACAATAAATATAATCGTTCCCCAACTTGCTTGCCTCAACAAAATCAAACGTCTTTGTCCATTCATTATTAAATCTACAAGGTCTCTTAGCTCTCTTTGGTTTAGTTGCGTTTGACATAGTGAGAAGAGTGAATAAAAAAATTAGTTGGCTTTTTTTTTACAAAATGTGGCTTTTGTGACAAACGTGAATACTGGAATCGTCACTTTAGTAATTTGTGTTGGGTGTTATGTAAATAATGTCGCACAGGTCGGAAATGTCCGAAGAAATGAAGTAGACTGGCAGTACGACTACAAATTGTTTCCGTTTTTGCGGTGCCGCTCCTAGAAACGCGAGAACAAAGCTGTTTTGACAAAAAATCTCATACAAATTTTTTAATATTTATGTTAATAAAATCACGGTGCTTTTAAGGTGCAAATTTTCTCTCAGGTATCATGAATAGAATCCCGGTACTGTCCCTGAAAACCCAGGACACTTGGCAAGTATGGATCGCAGGCAGAAGTTCAGCAGCTTGGGCAGGCACTACTGGTCAGTAGTGCAGGCCGGCATAGCTGGGCTGTGTGCTGGTTTGAGTGCTGGCTAGGTCGGCTGCCTGACTGCAGGGCCCTACAAAGTGTAGACCGACTACTGGTAGGCGCTTGCCAGCTGTATTTTGCAGGCTTGTGATTTTATTATAATACTTCAATTGTTACAATGCTTATTGCTTTCTTCATGTAAGCAATGGAGAGAGAGTGTTTGTGTGAGAGTAATGTAGTCTGTATTTCTTTGTACTTCTGGCTGTGCTTCTCCAACTACTTTGAGTTGTGGGGCAGCAGCAGTCAGTATTTATATAAAAGGTTACATAATATTTCTTTGTGTACAGGTAGCCCAATGGTACATACAAAAGATAGGTGGGCTAGCATAGAGTATCGTAACTGAATAGGATAATAGATTTAGTGGCATAACAGGTGGCTAGTGAAAGAAAGGGTATAATACAAATGTCATGTACACAAGTTCTGTATGGTTAGTTACAAAGAGCAGTGTTTGTTAGTTTTGCTATTCCTCCTGTAGGCCCGTAGCTGGGAGTTGTCTACTTAGGATAGAGTTACGCAGCATATCGGTTGGATAAGAGCCATTTCCTGTACAATATCAAGGGATCAAAGTTCAATATAGAAGGTACCAGTGTCTTCGGTGGCTTGATTTTCAAAATCACGACTAATCTTTTTCTTATGATGATGGTGGTGGGGTTTTTCGAGAACAACATCAGTCAGCTCTGCTGATTGGCCAGTAAAACTGCATTGGATAGCTTAGTGACCATGTAGTGACCCTATGGGTCACTAGGATAGTTTTCCCGGCAGTTGATCCCATTGAAATATAAACCCATATATTTTAATGGTTGATCCATGCTGCGATATTGCCTTCAGAAAGTCGGCGAATTTTTTTGACTGATACGACAACTTTCATTTGGTTTTGTCGTGGGTGAAGGAAGCGTGTCATGTGCTATCCCCATGGCAAAAGCCAGTGACGTTCATGAGTATAGTTAGTGCGTTGCTGTCTACTACTGTGGTCGCGGTACTGTCGTATTAGTGTGTGTAGTCATGCGCCATGCCCTAACATGCTGCAAATGCTTTCCGATATCACCAACTATGCCGGAGTAGTGGCATCAACGATTATTTATAATCGTTGGTTGCATAGTAGACTGATTGTCGAAAACGGGGTGTCTAGTCCAGTTACACCGGTTACACATAAAAAATAAGACTAGTAACTGCAGCCGAGTTTTGTCTCAATTGCTTAGTAAGTACAGTGAGCGTTTCCCAGCTAATTATTCGTTTATGCAGTCAATTGAAATAATATATGCAGTGCATTTTAATTAAAGCTTAAGAATTTAAATAGTAATAAAATTGAATCGGATACTACTACTACTAGATAATCATAATTAATGGATAGTAGTAGTTACAGTAGTTATTGTTATTAATATCATTGTTGTAATAATATTTTGGTAATAATAATTATTATTTTAAGTTATTTATTATTAATTTTAAATGTGTATTATTAATGAATTATTATACTAAATGTACTATTCATAAAAATTTATAATAATTCATAAAAAAAAGTAATTTTTTTTAAAATAAAGAAGAGTAATGAATCATCATTACCTTCATTATTCATTCATCGCTACCCAATGCTTATGCTGACAGAATTATGATTATTCCTGTTAGTTGATCATAATAATATAATGCTAATTGGCTTTTTAACAATAATATTCTTATTATTTATTTCTTCAACATAATGAATTATTTCATTATTATTATTATTGAAGACAACTACTAAGCTACTGTATCTTTAAGTATTATTTATAAGTATCTTGGAGAAACCTTACTATCAGACCTCAAGTTTGAAAAACGCATAAATGAAAAATGCACTGCTACTGAGACCAAGAAAACACTTGGAGGCGAAACTCCAATGGCATTCACAAATATTCTATGCAGGACTATCATCTTGGAGTATGCAGACATAGTCTGGGACCCGGCAAAAATAAATAAAAATGAGAAAGTGGAGTAAATACAAAATAGAGCGTTCGTTGTACAAGAAACATAAAAAGTCATAGGGGAAGGTGGGGTAAGTAGTTCAATGGGGCAGGTAGTTCGGCTCCAATTTTTATGAATTTTTAATCAATTTATAAGGTTGTTTTCTCTTGTGCCAGGTTCGAGAACACCATTTTAGGGGATGTCTATGAAAAGCAGTTGCATTCTAAGTGAAAAAAATTCAACTTTTGTGATTTTAGTAAGTAAAAGTAAAAACTGGTAGACTTGCATATCAACTTTTATTTACCTCCATTATAATGCCAGTCTAACGGTACTCAACTTTTATAAAAACCACCAGGTTTGAACATATCTGTGATTTACCATAGTTCAAGAAATAGTAGATTTTATAAAGTGAAGCATTTTTTTTCACATAGGGGCTATGGAGCAGGTTGTGCATTGCTGTTTTTAGTAGGATGAGCAATTGCACAACCGATCCCATTTAGTTTAAAAGTCATTTAGGTAATCTAATTTGATCGAAAGAAAGATTTCATGTTCAACTTTGTATGATAATATCGGATTGAATATTGTACGCAACTACAAAAGAAAGACTAAGAGGGTTGTTGCACCTTCAGAGACTAAAATCTGTTGCCCAACTGATGAAAAATGGCATGCCTGTCTTTTGGGAACAGCCAAAACAAAAAGCATCTGGTCGAAATAATGACCCTGGGAGATATATAAAATCTGCAACAAAAGAAGGTCCGCATACTTTGAATGCGGTCAGCTATAGGAAATGTGCTACAGCGAAACAAGTGTTCGCCTCGGAGCAGGAATCACTGCTAGCAAACCTCATCAAACTGCCGAACTCAAAGCTCTACGGTCTTCCCACTTCCGAATTCCACAGCAAGGAAATCATCAAATCAAAAGAAGGTTAGGTGCGCTATACTTACAGACACCCCGGAAAAAGGGATCTTGAGCATGCTAGGAAAGCAAAGCGGAAGAAAAAGCGGACGAGAAAGAAAACAACCGAGTCTGATGAGGAAGAGCTCTATGCGACTCAGCTAGAGAGTGAGATAGTATTAGACATAGACTCCGACAGTGCGGATGATAACCAATATGAAGATCTATGGCCAGATGCAGTTGGTGCAGAGTCTGCTTAAAAATACTGCCATGTTTTAGTAAAATACAAAAAACAAAGAGAAAAACTGAGATCTACTGTGTGGGTGTGGTGGTTTCTTCTGTGAAAGACCGGACATACGAGGTGAACTTTCTGCACAAAATCATAAGGACAACAGCATCCTTCGTGTACCCAGAAAAAGAAGATTGAGACTATGTTGCTTTAGACTCTAGTGTAATCCTTCTTGGTGACCCAGCCAGTGTTGGTGGAACAGCACAATCAGTAGCGAGAATATGTTTCAGGTGGATTTGTCTGGACACAATATTCAGTGACGATCACAGGTTGAGTAAATACCCAGTGACAAAAGTATGTGGAAATGGATTTCACTGGCTAAATTATATGGATTTCCATTAACATCAAACTAGTATTTGTAGAGATAAATGTCAACTTACAAAAAAGTTCGCTGCATTACCACCATAGACAAATATAAAAGTGAATGCCATTGACCTAATAATAATTTAAACTAGCTACTGCTTTAGCATTATTATATAATGATAGTATTAATAATAAAGGAGTTCTGTTGTGTTGTTTTAGAATTTATTATGTTTTCTGATGATAAATTAATATATAATTAGCTAGCAAGTTGAATCGCTCAACCTGCCCCATCGGTGTGGCAGGTGGATCGATTTGATTTGAAGTCATTTCTTGACAATTGTTTCAAATGCCTTTTAATCTACAGCAGTTCTGTTTGCACCATGATCAACACAACATATAATTAACAACACACCTTCGCAAGTTTTGGTCTATGTTTACCAAAAACTGTGGGTCTGGGATCAAAAGCAAAAAAAGTGTGAACTACCCACCCCACCTTTCCCTGCCGACAGTGTGACGGAAGTAATGAACCAGCTTCTCTTGTTAATAGTTAAATTGAGGAAAAGTCAGTAATTCAATAAATATAAAGATAGTTACCAATATTGACCAGCGTTTTTCATTGCTTTGCTATATCTTCACCCCTTCTGCTTCATCCCTATTTCTCACTCTCCTCCGAGCTGTTATCTCCCTGTGTTATATTGCACCTTCTAGCTATTACTAATACACTCTAAACTGAAAAAGAAGTCGTCATACTGCACTGACAGATTATGCTATGATTATGCTGTTATGCTATACTATCATTTTTAATCGAGATTACAACAGTTTAACATTATGTATATCTCAACCGCCACAGCCAGCTTGGTCTATAAATTTGGCAGACCATTGCAAATAGCGCAATGATTTTCAGAGCTTTCTAGAACTTCTAAATAACCAATTGTGTAATTACCAAAACTACCAACTGGAATTCTTTGGTACATTACCAGAGAATCATTATGAATTTATTTGAGTTGCTTTTAAAAGTGATTATTGGGCAATTAGAAAACAATTGTCCAGACAGGTCATATAGCTTATTTCCTTGTGTTTCTGTTGGTCATTTTCAGTCGTAGTTTTTTACACACTGAAAATGTTTTCTATTGCTTAGATTATGTTAAATAAGATTACTCCGTGTTAATACTTTAGCATCTATTAAACTTTCACTCGTCTTGTTTCTTTTCACAGTATGCCTCAGACATATATTCTTTTTATTTAACATATTGTAGTTTCCAAAAGTTTTTAGTAAAATGAAGCCTAGAACGGCTGTGCATGGTAACTTTTTCCATTGAAAATGAAATGGCTCCATTCTCTTCCCTAGCCCGTGGAGTGATCGCAATAATTATTTTCCGAGAGTTTTTTGGGTTCTGTTGTGATCCTATTTTTGAAGAAGTTTACCGACTATTCTGAAAAAACCCTCTCTTCTTCACATTTGATTGATCCCCATAAACCTCTTTTTAGCCATGTTGTCCAGGCAATTGCTTTTACCAAACCTTTTACTTGATACATGGGTATGGTTCATTATGCGAGTAACGGCACATCTCTGCGTTAACCGGCTTTGGTGACTCAGAATGGATCAAAATGAATGGCATGACTGTGAATTGTTGCGGCAAGGTCTTAATATTTATATTGGTCGTAACTGAGAGCCAATTTTTTACTATTCTCAGTTTGATCTAGTTTGACAAATTATCATATAATAAGAATTTATTTCACAACGCTACGGGCTTGTTTCAGGCTGCTAACAACAATCCAAAAAATGGCAGAAGATAAGATCAGGAAGTTTGAAGAATTTTTGAATGAACGTTTACGTGGAGACCTTGCGTAAGTGATTTCTGCACTTTACTTTACGTTTTATATTAGAAATAGCTATTGCTATGTAATCTCCTTATTCATTGGTGGATAAGGCACAGTCAATAGTTCAAACCGATTGGATTGGCAAAACGTTGTTCTTGATAATGACTATATTTTCCTTTTGTTGAAATAATTATTGATAAAACATATATTTATGGTAGTTGTATGTAATATTTTTGTTTATATATTTTCGTTTTATTCCTTTTACTTTATATAAGCATTAACGGATGCCTAGATTCCTCTTTGTCGGACTTCATATAAGCATTAAAGGATGCCTAGATTCCTCTTTGTCGGAAAGATTTTAAGTGGATGAAATTACATCTTGTGTTCGATTTCATCATTATACTGTCAGAGAACATGACTATTTTCTCAGTAAACCATACATATAAACATGAATAATGTCTGTCTGTCTGCATGTTTTCTATTTGAATGGACGCCTGTACTGCTGTCAGAACATTCTATTGGATTGATCTGACGTATGGTGGTGGGGGGTTAGATTACCAATTGTTCTCAAATCAAAGATCTTTTTGTAGGTTTGATATTTTTTCATAAATAATAATGTAGGTTGAAGCGATCACAGGTTCATAACCAAAAGCATCTGTAGAAAGACACTCTTGTACCAATTTCATGTCTGGCGGGTGTTTAATTTGTCATCTGCTCTTGAAGTTGAGATATTTGTCGGTTTTTATTTTTTTGTATTTTCAATGATGGTTTGAATCAATCAAGCGATTCTACGCTGGTTTATGGCTCACACTACTTACTTCCAGTATGCATAAATTGCAACAATCTGCTGTACCACGGTTTTTACAAGTTTGTTGGCTCAGCACACTTGTGTCATGATTCAAATTGAGCGAAGAGAGATGCGAGAGATGGAGAGGGTAAAGTGGGAAAGGGGTGAAACAAGGCCGGGATAGAGCAAGGTAGAGGGTGAGACGTAAAGTGGGGTGAACAAGGTGGGCAAGAAGCGATGCGAGAATAGAGCCGGTAGTCATTGATATTTTAATACTGAGGATGAAACAGCTAGTTATTGTTATTATTGTTTCATTTTTTTATAATAATTATTATTATTTTAACCAAAACAGTTATTATTTACATATAATTTATGATTAAGTTAGTAAATTAAATAAAATATATTAATAGCTAAATAGATGAACATTATTCTCGTTTAGGAAAGTGATGGAGTCCAGAGACAAAGTAGCGGAGCAGCAGGCACATTACCTGCAATTGAAGAATCTTATAGAACAGTTACAGGCTAACAACATGACTGGAGAAGCTCTGCGTACACAAGTGGATCTTGGCTGTAACTTTTACATGCAAGCTAAAGTGTATGTACTATACAGTGTCCGTGATATGTTAGTGTGTGTGCGTAATTGCATATTTTTTGTGATATCACCATGTACCACTACTGTGTCACTATTGTGATTAACATACAATTTTTTATTATAACCCGGCTCGGTATGATGAGATGTCATTGCCATTTCTTTTTAAATTCATTACGAGATAAAGACATCACTGTAAGGGTCATCAATGATGTTATTTTAGACCAGATCCATCTAAGATTTGTGTGTGCATCGGCATGGGATATTACGTTGAGTTTACCCTACCTGAAGCGCTCGTGCATATAGATAAAAGAATGGCATCACTCACTCAAGTCGCTGACAAGCTCGCTGCCGATGCAGCTAAAATAAAAGCTCACATCAAAACAGTTTTAGAGGTAAGCGTTTATTTATTTATTTATGAAATTGTGCTCGGGAAGGAATATTATAATCGTTAAACTCTGCTGTGAATAAGTGGGACAGAAAGCATGCTTTGATTTGGGGAGTAATGTTTGGTGGTTTTATCTAATTATTGAAATAAACTTGTGAGAGAAGGAATTGTATAAATACATGGAATAATCTACAAATTGCAAGAACGTAATTCTCTCAATATTAAATTTGAAGCTTCAATTGTGAAGTTGTCTTCTCCTACTACTTATTATTTATGGAGCAGATAACTCTAATGTTTTTAACATGAGCCCAAAAAAGGAAGATTAGTCTTTTTTGTTTTTTATTTGTTAACATTGGTTGGTTTGATAGGCTTTAGTCGGTGTATGACACAATATTTGGTGAAGTTAAAGATATGTTAATGGCCATCACCTGTAGAAATGAAGTCTGTGAAATTGAAAGCATTATTTATGTGACACACGTACTACCGCAGAGACACGACAACAACGATGCACCTGTAAATAATATATACATCAATGTCCTTTCAAGTGGTTTTCCTATACGTCAACTTATTCAACTGTAGACAAGATAACAGATAACCAGTTTACTAAACCTTACATAATTCCATATTTCATTTATAAATCATAATTCTGATTAATTTATCATTTCATTCACCAAACATTCACTCACTTATGATTAATGCCATTGTAGTTATTGCTACATTTTATGGCTATTTGTTACACTTCAAAGTTATTCTCCAGATAATTATTAGAAAGTGTTGGTAGTACAAGGAACTGTCTGGGTTGTCGTCGTTTAAAAAAAAAAATAATGAAGTGATTTCATTGAGCTTGATCCTGATCTCCCTCGGTATTTATTATTTTTGTAAAAGGCAATTTAAAAAAGACTGAAAGTTGCATTACAATAATGACTTGAGCAGTTTTGCTATGATAATTCAAATGATACCATTCATCTGTTCGCTGTTATCTAACGCTGATTGTATTGTGTTTCAGGGTTTGAGAGAAATGCAGAATATAGAGTCAGAAGAAACCAAACCTCACAGATCTGTTTGGTGAGATGGACTCTAGCTACAGCTACTCACATCCAGGTATTCTGTTGTCGTACATGTCACTCAGCATTAGTTGGAGTTTGAAATTTTTAAGATATCGACCAAAATGTGAAAGACTAAAAACATGGTGGCAACTCTATAGTTGGTTTGAGCGTCGTTATTCGAATATATTCTTAAATTTTCAGTTAAGTAGGTCATATGCAGTCAGATTGCCCTCTTTTACTTTTGGTTTTAAATGATTGGAACGACGACTCCATGTATAAGCAATATACAAACTGCAGCCTGATATTTTGAAACTTGCATTGACACAAATTTTCTGCGCAGAGTAAAATTTGTATGATTATTGTCGACGGCAGTGGCATTTTTAATTGTAGTCACGCCCCACCCTATTATTTCATTGTTGGAGTTAGACTTCGTAATACCCGAGTCATCTCAGTTTTTTTTTTATTGTTTCATTTGTCAAAGATCTCTCCAGGTAAAACACTGATACGTAGATAGATGATTGACGCACTCCTTGGTTGATCAAAGTGCCACAAGAAGTCAATCTAACAAATAATAATACATTACAATAAGGATCTGGTGGAAGTTATCTCCCCAAACTCATATGACTGGAAACATTTCCTTTGGGAAGCGCAATCTCCACACCATATTTCAACACAATTTCATCGCTTATCTGAAAAAAATCATGTTGTTGAGAAAATTTAATTCCTCTGGTGGCTCAGAACGTTTTGTAGTTTGCGTTTTTGGCCTCTTTTGAAAAAGTCCTAATTTTTGCCAGCCATCTGAATGCCTTGTCAAACGTGGCTATTGCGTCTAGGAAGTCCAAGTCAATTTGCTGATTCACTATATTGATTTTTGTCCTGGCTCCACTGACGGCTAGTAATTATTTCTATTAAACAGAAATTTTAATGAAATAATAATTTTGTTTTCATTATTTAATTTCTTAATTGATTCTTCATAATATTAAAAGTTAGTTTTTGAGGCTCAAACACTTCATTGATGTCTATTCATCATTATGTCTGTGTAACAATTTTATATAGATGTTATAAAGAAAATGAAAGCGAGTGGTTTTGGTTCAAAACCATTGTGTTCACAACCTTTAATACTCTATCAAAATAGTTCCAGATAATTTTAAATCAGTTCAAACTATTTTGAACATTAGGCGTTTTTGGTGTGCTCAACGTTTACATTTAATCCTCAACGGCAGTTTTTTGTCGAGGGATTATCATCCCCTTTGTAGCCGTTTTATTCAACGTGCATCAACGCTCATTTTTGCGTTTGTCAACGAGTTTATAGTGCACGTTGGCCAGCGAACGCCTATAAAAGTCAACGCGTTGGTTTTTCAGAGGAGTCGTCTTCTCACTATTTACGGCACTACTCTTTTGCAGCGTTATAATAATAACAGCGTACTACCAAAAAGTTTTGATTCTTTCTTGTTTTTAATGGATGTATTACTACTTATCATTAATGTCATAGATTATTATTTTTAATATTGTCATTATTATTAATGTTATCATTATTACCAATAATAATATTATTATTGTTTTCATTTATTCTATTATATTATTTTCTTCATCTGATAGAATATATTGTTCTATAACAATGAATCAGCACGCATAATTATAAATCAATAATTTATGTTATTGTTTGTGGCTGTCATTATTATTTGTCGTTGTCATTTTTCTTCTTATCACCATTATTATCAAAAAATATACAATTTCTACTTGGTGATTTGCTGAGTTTTAATAACATTCTTTATAAATAACAGATGGTGTAGGTGTCTGGGTGACAAATCACGTAATGAATAGCTTCTTTTTAACCCGAGATTTTAGGCTAACACACTTATGATTGCTGAGCTACAATTATAACTAACGACATAGAAAAAAGAAGACAACTCTTGCAAAATTTTATAAAATGTACTTGCCTATTCCTACGTTATCATTCAAACGATGAATGCGTTGATCAAACTTTCTCAAATCAACGCGTTGAGACACCAAAACGGCTATAGTTCAGACTATTTCTAAAATGTCCTTACAAAGCCGCTAAATCATTTCAAAACTGTCTGTACTATTTACAAAGCCACGAGACAGTTTGAAAGTATTCGGGGTTGTCAGGAAGTACAATTTTATTACAGTAAGTTCCGCAGCTACCTAGTTCAACATTTATTTATTATGAGTACTGAGCTTGTTTGGAGAGGCGGTTAATCAGGCTGTTTTCTGTATCCTCGCTGTTGTTTGTAATGTGAAAAGATGCTTTGTAAAGCTATTTCAAAAGTGGTTAGTTGCTATGGTTGTGCTTGATAATTTTGTTTGTTTGTCATTTTGACCGAAAGGCGGTCTGATTTACAAAAAATCATAAGTTACAAAGCAATTATTTATCAACACCATTCAACAAATATCAATAATTAATTATTATATTTAAAACATAATCATTAGCTACTGTGGTTGTTTTGTTGAATTTAGTTTTTTTAAAGTTTTTGATGTGTCGAAGCATGGATTTGTGAATAATAATGATAATAATAATAATAATATCAACGGTAATGCAATACAGAGTAGTTGTTGGTTAGAAAGATATGGAAAATATTATTTATCTATTTATAATAGGAAATGCAAATGATGACTCTAGGTGGAAGATTATTTATTTAAATATTTGTGTTTATGTTTTTGAACTACAAACAATTATTTTATATAATGACAGTTGTTTGGAGAGTGCACACTTTTTAAAAGTTCCTCTTCAAATTGGCATTTTTCGAAATGCCGCAGATTTCCATTTGAAAGCTATACAAGCAAATAATTTACAAACTTGGTCCATTATATGCTGATGTCTGTATCTGATAAGGATGAAAAATTTGACCACCATTTGAATGATGTAATATGCTAATAGATTATTGAGCTAGCCTGTCACAGTGTTGTAGTACATTCGTAGTTGCTTTTCCAAAGCCAAGAGTGGACAACTCCAATTTGCAGTTGAAGTTATTTTTAAATTCAGAACCGTTGCAGCTCTTTAGGAAATGGAGACAACTACGACTGATTGAGTATTTCACTGCGTTGACAGACTTTCAAACCCGGTGTTGATATTTTGAACGACAAGCAATTCTTTCAGTAAAATTTTATTTTGCTCATATGCATTTTTGAGCTTTTTTTGCTATGAAAATGTTTTTGCTATCAGTCATCTTATGGATAATGTAAAATTCCACATTACTGTAATGTTGCTATCCGTAATGCTCTTTCACTTCTCCATATTATCAATACTAGTCAATACATTCAACCATGATTTTACTGCGTTCAGCATTTTATTAGCGATGAATTATGAGAGACTGTGGTCCACCACTGGCCCCTCTCTCGTTATAGTCAATCTCGGTCTAGCCTCTCATGAGTGTATTCTGTAATACATACACTTAAGTGGGTGTTAGATAGCTTAGCTCTTAATTCTGTGCTTTTATTTCCTCTTCTACCTGAAGTACAAGTTAGGATGGCAGATCATTCAATAACACTCAACTCAAGGTGTATGTACATCTACCGATTGCTCACCGATTTTCATCGGCCGATCAGAAATGACCTTTGGGTGTTTCCCTGTTTTCTTCAATACTTTTAATTCTCATTGTAAGTGATGTCATTGTTAGCCGTAAAATGCTTTCAAACAACTACGTATGGCATCCACAAACAACCCTTTTTGTAGGAATTGAGAATATTTTTGTAGGAAACAGTGATACTATGAGAAGTGATATGTTTGATTTAATGGCATGTTGTCTACTGATGTCTTGTTCCCCATCAAAACTTACCGATAACCTCAAATAAAATGCTACCAATTGTTTTATCAAATTTTACCAAAAACATAGAAAGGGAAATCCTTATTCACTAGTGCATATTGGTAGATGTACACACGACCTTTAACCTAGTCAAAACAACTGAAAGTTGAGCTCTATAGAACACATGGAAAGGTTCCAGCGTTATTTTGGTCCATTTCATGGTCTTATTTGAAGATCAAGTGCAGCTAATCACAAAACCCATTTAATAATTATTTTATATATTTCACAGGTCTGGGCAGGAAGAGAAGACAGGAAAGCGCACGGACATAAACTAGTACATGGTATTGTACTAACTAATTATTTGTATGGCATCGGTTGGTTGGTTGAGCCATCTGCCAAGCTACTCCATTCATAAATCTGGACCCATTGTTGATTAGTTCTCAGGGCTTATCTCTGCTGTAGACAGTCTCGTTCTGGGATTAATTAATTATTTGTAAATACCTTGCAATTGTGTCGCAAACCCTTTCTATGTCAACGAAACCCATCCAAGTCGTATTTCAGGGTTTTGTAATATTTCAGTTATTGTTGTTCTTAGCTTTTCATGTTGTATTTTTGTTATGTTCCCTTTTCAGTTTTATGTCCATTTGCTCATTGGTCTGCCAAGTATAATTTTCATCATAACAGCAGTTAAAAGGCCACGCTGCGTCCATGATGTTGAAATCAATAAATGTGTTTTTCAACTGTAACCCTGCAAGTTCATGCAAATACCTTGTGTCATTACCACTTTCTCGTGGTGTTTCTACACTGTAATCAGCTATTTTTTGCTGTCACAATGAGTCATCTACAGATGCCTGTGTGCATGCAAACACATATTGGTGAGGGTAAGGTACATTAGTGGTTAGACATTAATGGTAGCATCAGCAAGAAATGAGTCAAGACGTCTTGTAGCTAATGACATTAGAGATTAGAAGGCTCACTAAACAGATTGTGGTTACATTATTCTTTATTTCACTTCATTTTTCAGACATCTAGATTAAGCTTCCAAAATTATAAGAATTTCTAGGTTTTAATGGAGCTGTAGGATTATGATGGTTGGTTTCTTAGCCTTTGGGTCTCTTCCAACGATTTACACTCATTATGTTGAATTACGAGAAATACAATCTCACGGATCTAATTCTAAACCAGATTTTGTGCAGTTATCTTGAATAGATTTTTATTTATTAGCGGATAAAGCCGGCCACCAACATGTTTGTCCCTTTGCTAGCATGTAGACCATTTTTACAACATAGTTTTTGGTAGGAGATTATTAATAAACTTCTAAATTGAGCTGGAGACGTTACAATGACATTGTTACCTAACTCATACACAGGCCAAAGAAATATGCTCAATCATAAAGTGATAAATAATCGTTTTGAAACTGGAGTTTTCTCAAATATAAATTGTGCAGCAATGTAATCTGAGCAGTAAGTAGTTGCATAAGCACTGCGTAGGGCTTCTACAAATACTCCAATTAAAATGATACCACTACTATGTACTACTTGTAACACAAGCATTTGACAAGCTCAAGTAGGTACTCCCTGGATTAGAAACCATGTCGAAACTTGAACTGAATGGCAGTCTGTAAATTCTATAGTAAACTTTGTTCTTGGGTACTTTGCACTCAAAAGGTAGCTTGTATTACGTAAATGGGGTTAAATTTGTCCATAACGTCCCTGCCAGCAGTATTGCACTGCATTGTGGGACTGCTGTTAGGTTTTATGATTCATTTATGAGGTGCGACAGCTTTTTGTTGCTGCGGTAAAACTGATCAGCTCCTACAATTTTTTGTAGATAAAAAGATATTTGCACAAAGGATTTTTTTAAATCCCATTTTAATTGATGAAATGGAGGATGTCTTGAGGACATTTAAGAGGCTCGAGGAAGCCATTACACAATCTAACGTATGACATGATGACCAAACGTTTTCACCCACGATGTTGCGTAAGTAGGATATAGTTTACCAGAAATGAGTCAGTTATAGCTTAAGTTCTCAATATTTTCTTACGGTTTGAGTAAATAGAATGTGAATACCTCCCAGCTCGTTTGTCAGGTATATGTGGCTTAGTAGAAAAGAGTTAATGTTTGATGAAATGGCGGTGTTCCATAAAAGCTGTAAATCTCACCACATATGTCAGTATTTGATGGACGTTCAGAAGGCACCAAAACTACAACAGCATCAATACCATTCTGCTTGATGGGCATGAAATAATCATTAATGATTGCGATAGGTAGTTTGGCAACAGCTGTAAGGATTATTGCTTCAACGTACGTCAATCAGCGATGGTCTTATTGCTTTCTTTGCAAGGACATGCGGATTAAGTTTGAAAATTGGCAACCTTCCTGCTATCTAATGCGATCCGCTTCATTTATGGCCTAAAAACTTTTTTGTCAAGGGTTTGCAGTCGTGTCACCAACTCAGTAGGTTTTAAAGTGATCTATAGATGATAAATTGATTTTGAATTAGGCTACGTCCCTTCCTTGTCTCATTTTGCTATTTCCATTGAGAAATTGGTTTTTCATCAATTTATTTGGAGTTGTCCGATCATTTGTTTTTGTCATCAGTAGATTGAGCAACCTCGAGTTTTTGGCTATAGTTGATGTATAAAACAGTAAGCTGTTTGTTTTTTGCAAGGTAATTTTAACTTCTATGTTAAGAGATGCCTCAAAAGTCACAGCCTAGTTACAATATGGTGTAACTATTGCAGTGTTGCAGACAATAACAATCCATTCAACAACAATGATTTGGATTGTTTGCATTGACAAAGTAAATTACAAAAACTTTTCTATTAATGGTGTGAAATTGCATACTTGAATGAGGTATACGGAAAGAGAAAAACTTACCTGATCAATACCTGCTAAATTTGTGACTTACGAAGGTGCTGCTTGCTGCCAATACTCCCCCAATTTCATCAAGAAACCAAAAAAAAAACTTTTCCATTCACATTACTAGAAAACGACAAAACTCATAGTCAAAAGAAAGGACAACTTCTAAATAAATCACTTTTAACCAAAACACAATCGATCATTCCAACAATTTCAATCAATTTTTACAAAGAATAATGTTTTGAGACAGTACTAGACAAAGATTGCCTCAAACCAAGAGCAAAATTTATTGCGAGTATTATTTATTACAAAATTTCTGATAGACTTTGAATTCCATCGATTTTTTATACCCATATCGTACGCATTATACACACCATTTTTTGTCTGCAAGACTAATTGATGTTAATTTCTGTCAGTCATTACCCAGGCTAAGCCAGACCCATGGAGATATTATTATGAGATCATTCAGTCTTAGACGGCCATATTTCAACTTCAGTATGACAGGTAATTCTTGGTCGGGGAAAATTGAAAAAAATATAACAATCTTGTTAATATATCATCGTTAGCTTTTATGAAATGCGTTGATTGGTGGTGATAGATGAGTCATACCTGATGCACCAGGATTTCATGAGCTGGATTTGTCATATTAAGAGTTTTTTTTTAACATCTTGGCATGCATCTAATTCTTGTATAAGACAATATTAAGTAGCCAAGTTGTCTGGAGTCATCTTGCTCGGTTAATATCAATAGAATAAGATGCTTTAAACAATTACATGAAAATTAGAGTTATATTTTTTTGTTCAAAATAGCCAACATTATGAGACATTCTTTAGTACTATTAATTTATAGTTACGAAGATAGCAAAAACTACTAGTAAGTCGTTTAACTACTACCCGATGAGATATACTTGACTTTCCTCAATCAATGACAAATAATTTCAAAACAACATTGTTTGTTCTTACAGGCATCTTCATGCAATTTGATTTGAAATAAAACGCTTTTAATTTAATAATATCATTCAGTATGATGGTTGAAAATAGTGTACGCGTGACTAAGAAAAGTTTTTACTTGATGTTTGATGGTTTTTAGTTATATGGCTTGTCTGAATATATTAAGTTGTTGAGACTCAGTCTATGAAAGCATTCAAAAATGTATTGATGCGTTAGTCACTGCAGTTACTCATTGCAAAATAATTCTAACGGACTTTACCACAAATTGGGGAAATCTGTTAGATAGACTTGCCAAATAATAAATATCAAAATGAAAAAGCAATCCTTGGAGTTGGCAGTCGTTACCACGAAATAAAAGTACGTTGATGCAATATATTTTTAACTTTGTTCTTGAACTTTCAAAAAATCCTTATTGCCATGAAAAACTGAAATTGCAGACATTCGTTTAAACAAAATGATGTAATAGAGCTCCCACGAGTAGATGATTGAGTTGTATAGACAAAAAAGTAATAAACCAAGCAGACAAGATGCGCTTAGATCAAAAATACGTGTTTTACGAGAGAAAATAATGCTCCTGATCTAATAGGATTTGCTGCAACTTTATTTCTACCGGAGGGTCAATCGCACAGAGAGGAGGAAGTAAGAAAAATCTCTAATAACTTTAATCTACAGGTTTTATGATCAGATTTTAGCTGAATTTGAGTAAATCTCTACTTCAAGGAATCTTAACGTAATCTTAAAAGCCCAGATCTTATTTTTCAAAGTTCGTTTGTAAATAGCTTATAAGAATTTTATTGAAAATAAGTCAGAATTTGTCTTCACCATGTACAAGATCTCGTACGTTGCCTTTGCTACAAGATCAAAACATGCAAGGCTGTAGATTTTACGATTCAAAACGATTAAAACATGGATAATTATCATGCAAAACATGTTGTTTGTGTGAATTGCCGGCTAAAAAAAATAGGATTCCTATCACATACTTGCAGGAAGTTCTTTTGATTTACATTAAAGCTGGATTGCGGCTATCAAGTGTAAGTGTCGGTTATTTAATTATCTTTCAATCATTTCTGCAGAATCATATCCTGTTATAAAAAATATAAAAAATTGGATGATACCTCTTTTAATGTGCCATAAGATTATGACAGTTAACTTATTTTTATTTGAACACTGAAAAAGATTTGGTCAAATCCTGTTTTCGTCTTTTAATTTTAATAATTGGTAATCGTTCCTTCCTGCGCCATTTATTCCGCTTGTTCCCAATTCATCACATAGTGTTGGCAATACAGGATTCCCATGTCAAATAATTAATTGCTTCAAGTTGTCAAGTATTCTATTTGGTGGACTGCAAGCCTACGTGAGGTTGAGTGTTATGATATACACAACGTAACAGGCCGGTTTTGAAATAAAAATTAAGAGGCCTAAGTACATTTTGATCACTTCCTGCCAGCTTTGCAACCGCCAACAGTTTGGACTAAAAAGATTGTTGGGCCGATTATTTCTTTTAATAGCGCACCTGGAAAGTGGGTGTATCCAATAAATTTGAACAACCAAACGCAGTGTTCGGCGAATTTAATGTCTAAGTTGCTAAATGGATGAACTATTTATAGTATGTTATGTGAAATCCAGTGTTCACCAAAATCGCAGCAGGAAAAGCGACAATTCTTGGTGCTAATGGAACTGTACAACCAATGCTGGACTTTTAAACTGATAAGATAAACATGAAATTAATTCAATGCATCTTGATTAAATACTTGTTTTTCACAAAATTCAGCTGGTTATGAAAAAATTGTTGTTCATTTACAATACAACGTTACCATAAAAATGAAAAGATGCGGCAATTATAACCTTGACTATGTTATGGACGATGAGGTTGGATGGAACGTAACTGGTCGGTCAAATTTTGCTCTTGATGCACGGAAGTGATGCTACGATTTAAAGTAATGCATGACTTTTCATTTTTGAACAGATCTGTATAACATAATATTATAAAAGTTAATTGTCAACATTATTATAGATTATCTGCGGGGACATTGTTACGATTATATAGTAAAGAAAATCATATATTACATAAGATAGGCATTAAGCAGGTCCAGCTTAAACCATTATGTAATGTGAATGAAAGTGCTGAAAAGCTGTTTGAACTGGTACTCAGCATAAATAGCAGCTTTGGTCTTGTCTTGGGATACCACTTGAGAGAAACCTGGTGGATTCTGTGAAGCACTTGTTATTTTCAACATTGCTCAAGATTACCTTTTTAATTACTGCTGGTTTTTTATTGTAAAATATCTGCAAAAGAAAAATGTGTTACCTTCAAGTAATTTCCTATCAAGTACAACAAGCTTTGATATAAAAGCGTACCTAGGAAATATTATTCTGCAACTTCTGGCCCCAACTATACAAATTAATCTGGCATAGGCTCAAATATTTTGGGTGGAGAGCTATTGAACAGATGACAGTTCTTATGGCTAACTAACTATAGATTTAATTTTCATTTCACAGCGTTTAATTTGCCAAAATTTTAATCTTTTATGTGAATGCATCAGTTGGCTTAAGGTAGAAATGAAAGAAGAGATCACGCGTGCGAGCGTCAGGCACAAAACATAAATTTGATGAGTTTTTATAGACATATCTTATATTGACTGGTTGATATTTGGCAAACTGTCAAGTAATGCTCCATTTAGCAAGTTCTGTTTTATTTATCAGAGAACTAAACTTGTCAATTATTTGCTTTTTTGGAGACAATTCAAAATTGTCTAATCTTTGAACTAATGCAGTTCAATCGTTATGCGCAAACACAGAGAGTCTTGATGTTTTTTTGGTATTGTCTGCATGTATGAGGAAGTCAAACTAAGAAGGCTCAGTCTTTCGCAGGACCTTCTCTACTTAATCACCTCCCAAAGTGGTACCAATTACTGAGTTTTGTTGGAAGGCTTTGAATTACTCATAGTTCACCATAGATCAGCACCCACATCACACAATAACATGGCAACACCGCCAAACTGCGGCTTGCTTCTGCGATATCACTGACTATATTTAATAATATCTTCATTAATCCTTAGGATGAGTATGACAAGTGGCTAAGTATTTCACCTGCACTGACTCAGTCAAATAATCCGCGAAGAGAGCATTCTCTGTTCTAATAGATATTAGTCATTATTTAAAACAGCGTTGTTCTCCGCATCAGGTATGCCATGCTCCTCACTCCTACTGATAATCGTCTCTCTATGCACTGGATTATTTCTGACACTAGATTATCACCTGCTACGTTCGACTAAGACAGTATTTCAGTTCTAATACAGGTTCACTTTAATAAATAAACAATTATATGGATCAGTCTGACAGCAAGCAAGCTGAAGGAATGTGAGGTCTGGATATTGCGGTAAACGTTATTTGGGAGTCGCCGTCGTCTGCTGCTTCAACACAAAAGATCAAGCATGCTTTGCCATTTTAACAATATATGACTTGGGTTTAAATCAAAAAAATGTTCCCATTTGTATAAAAATTGCTATCTCACTATCAAATGTAAAAAAACATCTATAAGCATATGTAATTTTCATTTTATGTTACGATATATGAGGAAAAAGTGAGTCCAACATTACATGAAGTATCAAATGTTACACGTTTCGAAATAATTGTTCTTGTGTTCAGGTTAATATTTTATAGTATCATAGAACTAGGAAGAGTTAAATGCACATAAATATAGAAGTCGACAAGCTGACAGGAAACATTTAGCCTCACGACACAGATAACATCGATAAACCAATAATCAATAAAGGTAATAAATCACGTGTACTGCAGTCTTTAACTTTTGGAGAAAGTGATTCTCATGCTAACATCCTGTTGCATCATCTAAATGTGTTTTTGTTCCTTTATTTTGGGTGGGCTTTACTTTCTCAGAAGTTTGCATTGAGCTTATATTGTAGCCTCAGGGGTATTGGGTATTATTAAACCTGCATAAGATCGTATTGGAAGCTGAGCGGGTTTGATGGTACCAAGCCTAAAACTTAGTACAAATAGGTTTTCTTACAAGAGAACTGAACAAAGTTGAGACAATGATCGTATAAGGCAAGATGGATAACGGTTAGATATTATAATGGTGATCAATGATAGCGTATATAAACTGAAGGCCAATGAGTGGAGACAACTTAATGTTATATAAGTTATAAACGAGCAAAATTCTACCAGCGTATAATTTTGATTGTTTATAACTTATATAACATTGAGTTGTCTCCACGCATTGGCCTTCGGTTTATATACGCTATCATTGATCACCATTATAATATCTAAACGTTATCCATCTTGTCTTATATGATCGTTGGTTGAGATCTCTGAAATTACCATTTGAAGTATAGTCAATCAAATAATTGAGAAGTTATTCAAAAGAACAGTTTACAAAATACAATATTTTTATTTTCTAACAGTAATTGTTTGCTTGACAAGATTCCATATTCTTAACATCATAAAACTATGGTTTAGTTCCCAAACCAATTGAGTGATTTGCTGATCTAGAATGCAATATGTGTATTAGGTAATAATGGCTTAAAATGGCTAATGATTATTAATGAGCTTGAATTCCCATACTGATGAGCCCGATGTCCAATATTGCTGATTGTTTTGTTCAAAATTGATATTGGAGATGGGATTACCAAAACCTCAGCATTAAACATTTATAATTAATTTATCATATTCGAATACGCAGTATTAAATACTGATATTGAATATTAACTACGTCTAAGGTGTATCGTAGAAAACAAGAATTAGACGCCCCCAAGCCTACTTTCCAACAGCTACCAAGATCTATCCAGAGTTTCTAAGAAAAGCTCTCAAGAAAATAATTATAACTATATTGTTCCCAGTTAGTTCAAAAATGCAAATTTAATTTAAATTTTCCATATTCTGTGGACAGTAATGGCGGAGTAGCAAGTAATGCTAATCCGGGTTTTATTTTCATGTGGGAATTATGAAAGGGAATGTAGGGTCTTGACAAGTACGTTCATGTATCAGTAAATTTTATTTAAATATTATATATAGTTACACTTGTCAGTTTTATGATAGAAGTGCACAATTCCCATGCCACCACCCCGTTTTACAGATATCTAACATCTAACATGTGTTGAAATAAATAACTTACATTTCTAAAAGTGTCTCCAAATTGGTTAATAAATAATTTGAACACGACAGTTGACATTGTAAAAGAAACTCAAACGACAAATGTGAAAAAGCCGCAATAATTTCTCGCATACCTCAAGTGGAATGTGAGTACACCGGCTTTCAGTTGATGCTACACAGTCGGAGACAAACAACATTCGTTAATCTCCGGTTTACCAATAAAATAGTGTGACTTTTCACGCAACGAGACTTTTAGCTAGTTAAACCAAAAGCCCAACTCACAAATTTGTATATTTTGGCCTCATATGAAAGAATAAATTTATTTACAATGATTTACTTCATTGAAAGTTGGTTGAACAAAATTAGGTATATTGCATGATAAACTAAAATAGCTTAATTTTTATTATGACACACATTTATTATGAGTGAGCTCTCTGACCCTCAAACTTTATTTTGATGTGAAGAAACTAGGGTTAAGAGGAAAAGCTAAGATCATTACAGATGTCATCTAATTGTTATAAAGCGCCATTAACGTTGGAGTTTAAAAATATTGTGTAATATAGATCTGTTTTGTAGATTATAGTGAAAAACTTTCATGAACTACTCATAACAGAACCAGCCAGGTTGCCAATAAATGTTTTATAACTCTAAACAAAACACCTGTTTGAATGTTGATATAAAAAAAATACTTATTCTGTGAGTTGTAACTACAGTTTTTTGCCCTTTTATTAGTGAATCCACTTAACAAAAACAGATTTACGCAATAATATTATAAAAATATTGAACATTTTTATGTTTATGTGATGCATTTGCCAATTCAAATCCTGCATGATCTTACAACGCTTCATTTATTTTCTAATCCACTCCTAGTTTTGAGCTAGCAAAAATATAACTTGGCGACACTTTGCTCAGGATCATGTCTCAGGACGATTTAGCAACGATGAATCATGCATTATAATCCCTGTCAATGCTTTTGATGTAACTAAAGCGCGTCTCTGCAAGTCCATGCAGTGAACACACTTTCTCTTTTTGTATCCATGGTAACCATGGTGTGCTGAATGCTTTTCTATTGACCAGCTATTCAGGATTTCACCCTGGAGTTTGATAGAGATCTAAGCAATGCCATAGCTTACTGACTTCATCAATTTTTGGCACATAAAAGGTGTCGATTCGTGGGTGTGCGGGTATAAGTTAGTTTTTATGTTTTCGCTTGCTCTCAATCAGGATCTTGTCAGTGTTATATCATATGACTATGGTAGACAAGTTCACAGACAACGAATAGCTTTGAAAAACTTGTTGGTATCACTCCAAAATGAGGGAGAAAAAACCCTTCTTATGCATTGCTCACTTTTAAGTATTAAAGTAGATGCAAACAGCAACGCGATCTTCAACGCTCAGGCGATTCAGTTGCTAAGAAACTGTGTTTTTGTTATTAGAAGGGTTTAAAAGTATTTATTGAGAGCCTCAGGACACATTCTCATGTAAAATTGTATTAAAAAAACATTGCGTTACATAATATATCGACTTGAGTTTGTGCGGCAACAAAAATATCATCACTTGCTAATTTCTACCATGGCAAGCTATAAAGCTACCGTATGCTTTCTTAATAAAAACATTGGCCACAGAAAGCTACTGAAAAAGCTATAAAAAGTTCTAGATGTAGCTTGAGTTTGTCGTTTGAAAAATTAATAGGAGCACAATGTTACAGTTTTCTACTTGGCAATGACATGCACAAATTGAATTCCCATAAAATGCAGCTATTGCGGCCCATTTCAAGTCCATAAATCACCCCCACTCAAAATTGAGTAAAACATAAATGTCATACTTTGGGCACGCTTAATGCATGTAACGTTGAAAAGTATTTTTGACAAATTTACGCCAATTCACATAGTTAAAATTAAACATAACGAAGGAGCTTTGGTGAGAAACTTGAGTACTTTTTCTAGTTACATAACACAGTAAGTGCTATACAAAGTAGTTATTGGTTTACAATTCGGATTTCTTTCTGATAAAACCCATCAATTGGCAATCAGACAGTATTGATTGAGTGTGTCAAGTTATAGCCAAGTGGATTAGCTCTATCTCAAGCACTGAACTGGGCTAATATTATTACATAACTTGTTTTACTGCTTAAGATGAAATGGTGTAAACAAGCTCAAGTTAATCCGTATTATTGGCAAAAACTGTAATTATGGTTTTGGACAATTGATTGACTGCCTGACGCTGATGAAACCGCTTCAACTTGGAGATTTAGATTTCATATTCCGCTTTTAGAAAGTTGTTACATTGCAGATTTTATATTTGTGTATTTTCATCTGAATGATGGAGAGATCAATGAGTGTGAATAACAAGTTTTCTGCTAAATAAGTAAGCACATATTACAAAATAAAAAATTTGTAAACGTAGCTCGGCTGATTTTTTTTTAATTTGTGTCAAGAACTAGCTCAACACAAAAAACTTTTGGCCGAACCAAAAAGCAAACCAATTGATGAACGCATAAAATAATGGGTCAATTGCATTGCATCAAGGTAAACCACAAGAGCTGTAGTCTGAGAATTATTCTATATCAAGTAACTTTAGCGGTTGAACTTGGATTAATTTATGTATCACCCAATGATTACGTATTTTAGTCAGCAAATCCTTCTTTTCATATTCATAAACTAAATAAATAATTAGATTCCCACACAATAGTCGATGACCAGTTTGTCATTTCAATATCTCTGACGTCTGCATGAGAAATAATTAAGTCGTATCATTCGTCAAAAATAATTACTTTTGTTTTAACTTACTGTGTGTAATCTCATTTCAGTTAGAGCCATAAAGAATGAGAAAAACATCAGTCAAAATTTTGGCCCACTCTTGACCTTGTGTGACATAAGAATTAACATAATTTAAAATGATTTCATCCATTTTGGCACTTTCTAACACGCGTATAATGACTTGACAATAATGATCAAATCATTTGCATAATAGTGTGTACAGATGATATAATAGTTTTGAATGGCAGATCCAAGTATTTCTCAAGCCATGTTGCCAATTATTTTATGACTTTCTACGTCAAACAGTTGCTCACACAGGATGCATCGTGCTTTTTCATTTACATAAAAATTTGTACGACAGATTTTAGAATGAGTTGGTTAATGACTAATCAAAGATTTTATCATCAGGAAAAGAATAATTTACGTTAAGTTAATGGTGGTAGCTGCTGGTACTATCTGTAAGCGTTGTGCTTTGGCATCCTGCTGACCTACACACTACTAACAAGACATTTTTGGGAAATCATCTGCTCCTGCATTTTTTGTAGGTGCGAATGATTGGTAGTTGTGCTCTCCTGCTTAAAGGGGTGTGGCTACTTCTCTACATGGGCAACATTCCATTGCTGCAGCTAGGGATTCATAACATGAAGTCATCTCAACAGTTCCAACATACTTTGTGATTTCGACCCACCAGTGGTTTTATGTCACTATGTAGTGTCACTGCATGTTTTGTGTAATATTTGTTACTTTTTTCTTTGTTATGCCTACGTGCCAACTTCAGCTTGTTTTCATGTTTTTTTTTTGACACAAAATGTTTTCACTGCTTTTTGTTCTCACAAATACATACATGTAATGACTCTTATATAACCCATCAGTTGTCTTTGCTATAAAGTTGTTACATGACCAACAGTTTGCCGGCATGAATTACTAACATTAGATATGTAACAGAAAGGCTAAGCAGTAATTATGCAATAGCCAACATTTCATTTCCACTCACTCCCTTATACAAACGCATATTTATTAAACATTGCTGTCAATGTCAGTGGCACTGTGATATGAAATATATGAAGCAACTCAAACATTGGATGGCATTACTTTCAACTGGTATAAGTATTCTTAGGAAACAAAATATACTATACAAATCGCAAAGAAAAATGTTTCTGCATAGCATTCCAGATAGTCTAAAGACAACATCTGTAGTGGCTTCTGCATTTTGTATTGTTGCTGGGATGTTAATGTCTGAGGCAGCTACTTCTAGCCTCTCCAGAAGTCTTGAATAATACTCTCGTGAAATATAGTCTCTTCTTATGGAAAGACAATCCGCCTTGAAGTTCACAGTGTAAATCGGAGAAAGCATATCTCTGTTTCTAAAACAGTAAAACGATCATTTTAACAGTTGAATAAAACAATAGCATGATCAGCTGTGCTGCCGTCAACATCAGCTGTGCTGCCGTCAACATTGGTAGTCATACACATTGAGTGGCATTATACCACCAGGTATTTCATTAAATTTAGGTTTGATTTTGCTGCTGATGCAGCAGTTTGAATGCTGTAGGCGCAATGAAATTCATATCAGTTTCTACTCAGGTTGAAAATTTTCACCGATTCTTGAAAGAAACTTTCATTATCAGTAAACACTTGCAATATATTGATTGTCAAATTGGACTTTGTGCATGAGCAGGTCTAAATAAATTCAATCAGGGTTCTTATACTTACTGGACTCAATGAAATATTATATTATGGAACAAATAAGATCAATAATGTTCCTAAGATATGGATGGAGCCAAGTACATTCTTACATGTGCTACAACACTAGCGTAGGCAAATGCTACTTCAAAAACTGCCGCCACATATTTGAGTGGCCTAGTGCTGCCAATAATGATAAATTAATTACCTGACAAGCCGCGCGCGCGGGTTTACACTTGTTTGAATCTATAAATAATTTCAGTTGCTTATAATGGTTGGAAAAGGTGCTCTAGCATACAAATAAACTGAGAATGTGTGCCTTGCAATACATGTGACCACTGCACAGAGCTATTATCTCATGCATCTTAATCTTCAACTTGTTGTATGGATACTTAACAAGCCTATCATGGTCAACGAACATGAGACGTTGTTCAAAAATTCAGTTGCTAATATTGATGACGAAATATTTGAGTTTTAGAGCTTATGTAATGGTTTTGTTTATAAAACTGCACATTCAGTTCTAAAACGACCTATTAGAATACAATAATGGCTAATGCTTCCAATATCTGCTGGCAGCATGGGCATTCGAAAACTGTTTCAATTCACCAGTGACTTTTTACAACACTATCCAATTTAAAAAAATATGAAGTGTTTTTTATTCAAAGGAAAACTTTCAGCATTTGTCAACGGTTTTTGGAGACATTTCAACTGAGCTGACAAGAGTGTAAAAATCCAATGCAAAAAATACCAGTTCTTTTTATCTAAGGCAGCATTCGACCTAACAAAAAATGAATAATATTCTGATTTGAAAGAACCTGAAATGCTAAAAGTACAGATGATGCCCAAAAGAGCTGTTTCAAAAGTCATATGCCTATTCTGTGAGCATATAATAGCTGCTATTCCGATCAAACAAATATTATGAGGAGCAGCATCATTATAGAAGCAAATGGCAGTTGACTGACAGACAGAGAAGCAGACTGTTTCAGGTAATGGCACACAAGGACCAATCAGAAGCCAATTTTGATCACTATGGCAAAAAGTATAAAAAATTATCTCTTACTTTCTTTAGATTAGTTTCTAGCAAAATGACAGTCGAACAAACAATTTGTGGTTTTTCAGATTTTCTACTATACAATGACACTTTGGATTTAAATGACTTTTATACATATAATCATAAAATGAGAGAATATCCACGCATGTTGATAGATGTTGACGTATGGTACGGACGAAGGGAACCATTCAAAGAATCACTCAATAACACGTGAGTATTAATAATATTTATAATTTTTTTTATCTAAATGTTGGAGTGATTCACCTGTTTATATGTTATATGCAACTGGAAAAAAATATTGAAAAAAGCATTATGAGTAATTACCAAAACGATATCACTTTCACTCAACATTTCTAGAGCGTAAAACTTACAACCAGTATCAAATTATATGATAATGAAAGCAAACAAAAATGCTGATTTAATTTCAAAGTTTAACGGGCACGTAACAACGCCAAAAAAAACTGAAAAATGAGAAAATTAAATTTACCATACCATTTCCTGTTTACAGCAAGATTCGATGACAGAACTGGCTGACCAAAACTTCAATTCACGATAGAGTCTTAAAACACAACTGAAAAAGATTTAAATGAAGAGTAGAAAAAAGTGCAAAACCAAAAAACAGCTAGATAGATCGCTCAATGATTTAACACTTTTACTCTACTGGGAACAATTATAAAGAAACTTATGAAACCAAAAACCTACAAAAGCATGTTATATACATCGAACAATGTAAAAATATTATTGATAGGGACACATAGCATGCAACCATAACGATGATTGCCATCAATAATTTGTCATCAACTCCAGAAATGTTGTAGTGCTCTGCCAGTTATATAGAATTAAACAGTGTACCTTGATAATACACGCTAAGAAGTTAATTTATAGCGCAGTATCACTTGATTGTAACTTTGAACTCACCTAAGACTTGTGTCTTCCAGAAGGATCAGTTGCACCAATAAAAGTAAAACCTAAAATTTAAAAACAAAAACGGTCAAAAATAAATTAGAAAAGTTACAGCAAGAATGAATTGCACAAGTTAATGATGCTCAGTATATCCTAATAAGCTAATGGGAACCTTAGGCTGCTGATTGACAAAAATTATAAAAAAAATTAAATGAAGAATAAATGTGTGTTTGGTATGGTTCAACATTGAACACGATCAAAACAAATTCAAACAGTAAGTTAAAAGTCTGGTTTTTGAAAGAGGAAGTTGAGGCATGCTTAGAAGAGAGATTATTTTAAGTGTATAAAGTTTCTGTCTATGGTATGACCAACTGGCTTATCTCTCTATACTCAACAACCACCACTCATCAAATCATTACCATATAGGTTTTGAGCCTGATCATCAACAATTATGTACATATACAAGTTTTTGCCTGTATTAAAAATCAATAATAGTTACACCAAAATGAGTTGACCTGAATAGGTTTCATATGTAAACTTGTTGCCAAACGCAAACACCTGTAGAGTAATAATACAGTTACAGCTTTCATAGACTGATCAGGACAATTAACAGTGTCATCTTCAGCTCGGCTGCTGCTATTTCAAATCTGCCGCCAAGCACTTTGGCTGTAAACTGCTATTAAACAGCTGATTCCAAAACAATGGCTATCTGACAGGCTTATTAATTGTTGAATAATGACCTAGACTAAATGATTCACACCAGACAACAAGAGTGTCCCGCGCAGTTTGAAACAGCAATGGAAATACCTAACAAATAAAATACATTGCTGTCATGGCATTCCTCACATTTGGTGATCACAAAAATGTTATAAATATACCTTTATTGTACATAGGCCTGGAGTTTGCATGGACATATGTGTACTGTACATAACATATATTATACATATATGTATACAGACATATAATATACACAACCATAACCACAGAATTTACATATATATATATATACAACATATCCAAAAAATAGATGGAAATATATAATATAATATGAATATTTTATACATTGATATACACTATATGTGGTGTATAGAGTAGATAGACAGTATACATTGACATCTAACACACAACTGTTTAGTATACATAGACATGGAATATACAATACATGACATTTAGTACACACGCACATATATATATATATATATATATATATATATATACATAATAGTGTATATATATATAATAATAAACATAAAACTATAACACGCATAAGACGTATACTACACACAGACATACAGTTTTCACAAATAGACTTAGATATAGATACGGTATAAATAGCCCTTTAATACACACGGACATACATATAGTATATATAATCAGACAGTGTAACACGTACATGTACATATCTTCTATAAAACTAACCATAACACTTGCAGGGACAGCTATCACAATGGTGGAAGAGTGGAGTATTTGCGAGTATTCAGCTCATGGGAGAGACTCTCTGTGAAGGAAAAGAAATCCCATACCGCCATAAGTTGCCTCAAGTGTCCCTCAATTCCTGAATATAGCCTAAAAAAAAGTAACGAAACATTTGTTAGAGCTGTCCAACCAGTTCGCAGAGGAGCAGCCAACAGAGCAAGCAGCCCAGCTGCAGTTGGAGCACCGTTACTAGCATCAACTCCGCTGGCAGTAAAACGTGCCATTGTCAAAGAGACTCAAACAAAGCAGAGACAGGCGAGCATTTCGTCTGATCTCGCTGCTCTCTTTGGGAGCACAACAAGTATCAATCGCTATAAGGAGCAGCGTATGGTGCAGTATGGGGAGCACAGGACTAACAAACCCCGTCGTCATACTGGCAGTGCCCATAACACTGTGGACTATGACAAAGGGACAATTTTGATGGAGCTGGAGAGGCTATCAGGCGGAGATAAAGATTTAAGCAACTTACTGACCGGCCAGTGGACAGCACTCGGCAGAAAAGCAGGTTTACGTAGCCTAACCGGGGCAGCTAATATCAATATGACACAGGTATGTGTTAGAAGTGTGAAGTAATCATATAAATCATTCAGCTCCACAACATGAGACTGATAAAAAAGTAGCATTAGAAGGTTCATCAGTTAAAGGTGTGATTCATTTTGTTTGTATAATATCTAAAATTAATTTAACACGACTGTGACTTAGAGTTGTCATCTGTAGGCCACATGGTAAAAATGACTTCAAAAACATACTTTTTGTTTCCAATTTTTGTCACGATATCATTAAAAAACTACAAACTAATTTACAGATAGTTCAAGATGTAGCCACGGAAGCTGGCTATACTTTCCACAAAAATGCAATTAAAAGAAGAAGTTGGAGGAGGCATGATGAAAATGGTCTTGCGGTATACAGACCGAATACTGCCACAGATATTTGTAAGAAACTAGCTAATGATGATCAATTTTGTTTAAATAATTTTCTTTTCACAATATTGATGCAACCCACAAAGTCAGCAATTCATGTCACCTTTTTGTTTACAGTAGCAGAACGGAAGCGCATGATTGCACAGGGTGAAGTTAATATTGGGAGATCAGTATGCCCCATCGAGAAAGTAACAGAACGCCATGGTGAGATGGTAGTGAAAGAGTTGGCTGGGCGAATCATTAGCTTGAAATCCATTATAAAAACACACTTGCAGTCGATGGAGCAAAAAAAGCTGCTCCGACATACTGACACCATGCAGCTGAGTAAAGAAGAACTGACAGAGATGTTACATGAGCGTGGTGGTAAGTGAAGCACATAAATCATATCCATATACTACGCATGGATCGTTCAAATAATTTGTTTGAAAAAAAATGTCACATTACTTCAGTACATAGAGCGATCATCATAGGTTTATATACATTTACGTCCCAATTATAGCATTGTATCACTATGTAAATAACAGTTTTGGGTATACTTTATGTCTAGGTATACTGTACATCTATGTATACTGTATATCTATGTATGCTGTATATCTATGTATACTGTATATCTATGTATACTGTATATCTATGTATACTGTATATCTATGTATACTGTACATCTATGTATACTGTACATCTATGTATACTGTACATCTATGTATACTGTACATCTATGTATACTGTACATCTATGTATACTGTACATCTATGTATACTGTATATCTATGTATACTGTACATCTATGTATACTGTATATCTATGTATACTGTATATCTATGTATACTGTATATCTATGTATACTGTATATCTATGTATACTGTATATCTATGTATACTGTATATCTATGTATACTGTATATCTATGTATACTGTATATCTATGTATACTGTATATCTATGTATACTGTATATCTATGTATACTGTATATCTATGTATACTGTATATCTATGTATACTGTATATCTATGTATACTGTATATCTATGTATACTGTATATCTATGTATACTGCATATCTATGTATACTGCATATCTATGTATACTGCATATCTATGTATACTGTATATCTATGTATACTGTATATCTATGTATACTGTATATCTATGTATACTGTATATCTATGTATACTGTATATCTATGTATACTGTATATCTATGTATACTGTATATCTATTTAGGCTATATATATATTTATATATTATGTCAATGTACACTTTATGTCTATGTAAAGTATTGACTATGAACAATATGACGCAGGTGAAAATATAGAAAACATGGACATCGAAGGCATGAGACAGCTGGTGACTAAGCAGGAGAAAATGATCAACTTTGCATGCTGGCATGATCACTCCGATATCTCTGGCCACTCCTACTACATAGTGACAGTGTGGATCCTCTATGACCCAGCAGTTTTTCTCACAAACATGGAAACTGGTGACAGGTAAGTTATCCAAAATCCATTTTTATGGATTTTCTGCAGTACACATTGGTAAAATAACTTTCAAATTAAAATTTGTCCACCAAAAATAAAGTGTGGCGGTCAGAAACCCATATTGCAGTAATCTTAGACTCATGAAAACAAAGATGCATGCATGAGTAGACATTTATGGAATTTTCATCGATTCTTCATGACTTGTAGAATAAGTGTACAAAGTATTGTGGAGAAGCCTCACCTGCACCTTATTGCGCAATCCGGGTCGTCAGTAAAAAGCCAACTGGTGTATGCGGAGGAACGAGGGATGGAAATACAGTCAGCATCCCTGCCTATTGAAATAAATGGAACATTTTACACTCCAAGACTAAGATACTTCTCAGGTCAGCATACCATAATGATTGTGGTTGAGATAACTTTCGAAACTATTAGCAATTGGTAGCATTCGGAAACTTTAGCAAACATAAAAAGTCTCTACCGGAGTTGGGATACTATTCTTTTAGAGTTGTGTGCACCTAAAGAAAAGTCACACTTGAAAAAATCTTGTAGTAAAGAAAACCTGTGTGGTCAAACATGATTTTCCGAGGAACAAAATGTATTCATATAAAAAGAGTGGGCAAAAAAATCTGTTTCCTAAAACAAATGAAATACATTTCCAGGTGACTTGCCAGCTCGCAATTTTGAAGCAGGAAACATGGGGCCAAGCGGTCGGTTTCCATGCATTTGTGGTTTGCCCGCAAATAGCTTTTGCAAAGAGCAAGTTCTCCAACCTCCACGCTTTAGAAGCATTGCAGACCGAAGAGCTCACTTTGGAGATGGCAAGCCCTGCAATTTTATGTATCTGACTTCTAGTATGAAGGTAGGATTAGTGTTACAAAATAATGAGATATTTGAAGCCTCACATTATAACATTGAAAGCCCCTTATCAACTACAGACTAATTTTTTTCTGCAATTGACCAATTATACGATTTACTTGCATGTTGTGGTTTTTTAATTCAGAAAAATGAATTAATAGAAGAAGTAAGAGCACGAGGCCTAACTGGTTCCATAGGAGCAGACAAAACTAGAGCAGATTTGGAGCATATACTTAGCAGAGAGCTTCGAGGTATCGTAACTTAATCGATAAGTTTTCACTTACTGATTATCAACTCCTAGCTTTGTTTGACGTCATTTCAACTTCTTTGCACCAAGTTACTAGTGTTACAGCTCTCTTTCACAGAGTGGGGCCTTTTAGCTTTCTCTAGAAACATGCCGCATTATTACTTTACAACTTTTAACAAACACACAACTACCTGAAATTTATAAAACTTTGGTCACATTTTAGGTGTGCTAAGACTACCTGCACTGTTAAGTGGGGGAAACAGCCTGGAACAAATAGGATGTCCTGACTATGAAATTGTTCTATGTGAGCCACTACATGACATCAAAAATTTGATCCAACATCTTCTACATGAAATTCCAGCACATGTGACAGAACCAGGCCTAAAACGAAGATTGAAGGAGTTCTGCGCAAGCACCCTTGGTTAGTTTATCCAGAATTTTGCGAAATGGTCTGTTTGAATTTTTATAATATATGAAGCGGTTATATGGCTGCTACAGATCGTCACACAGCGGTCTAGGCTTTTATTCGATTGCTACACAATTATAAGGATTTATGGAAAGCTGGCTGTTAAATACTGGTGGGCCCCTTTAAAGTCAGGCTGCCATAAATGTTGATTACCTTACAAAATAATATTAGCAATGACAGTCATTTATGTGAGAGTTGTCTGTTCACACAATGGAATAGTTGTGTACCTTGTTACAAAATATTAATATTTTTCAATATTTGAATCCATTTTATCACTTTAACAACCGAGGTTATATGTCAATATTTCCAACCAAAGTGACTAGAAATTGGAGTGAGTTGCTCAACAAACCATGATTAAACAACAAAAAAAACTACCAATAGTTCTTTGTATATTAAGAGTATTCGCGACCGCTGTTTGCCGAACACATTGCAATAAAAATAATCAGACAGGCAATAAATTTAATTAATAAATAATTATTTTGTTCGGAATTCGTGGCTCAACAAAAAGTAGCTCACTGAATAAAAAAATAATCAGCAAGTATTTATTTATATTGTTCGTATATCGCGAATGATACTGAACACTAAATAAACAATGACGAGTCAGTTGATTTTTTTCATTTTCGTAGACCGGTTTTATATCCTTGAAAAATAATTCAAAATAGTTGTAAGCAATCAAAATTTACTAAATTGAAGGGTAGCTTGACAAACTATTTTAGTTTGTAGCAGTTGAAATTTTATTATTTTCTTGATTATGTTAAAAGTTAGGAGTTGTCTTCTTTATGATTTGTTCGGTAAACTATAACATTTCATTGAATATTTATGTTGTTCTAACCTAATGTTTCGTTGCATACCCGATGTATTGAATTATGAACAACTATTATTTTTGGTTTTTCTTCGACGAACAGGTCGCAAATACTCTTATTATTTCTATTCTTTCAACGTTTCGGCAGGAGAAAAAAGGCAGCTGAAGGGTTCAGATGCGAGACTGCATGCCATCAACTTGACAATACTGCTGCAAAAAGATGATTTCCAAATGGACAGGTTAGCGCACACATCACCAATTAGATATCGTATGGATTGAAGGCTGTTGAGTGTGTTTGATGGAGAGATGTCAATCATAACATCCAATGCATTCCATTCTATGTCATCTCATTATCAGCTATTTGTTCAGAAGCAATTTTGATGTCTTTGAAAAAAATTATATCTGTAGGCAATGCAGGGAGATTTACAAGCTTATGTACTCCTTCACAGAATTACAACGCATAGCCTACCAAGTGGAGGACAAGAGGTCATCCCGGGACCTCTTGCGGTTTTACTTAGTTAGTTTGAAATTTACAGCTTCAGCATTAAATTTTTTTAAAGAAACGAAACATGTGACGAAACGTGCATTGTTTGGAACGCCTTTCCACTGCATAGTTTCACACATGGCAGACACCTACAGATGCACTTCACTGAGGTCGATTGTGGCAGAGGCATCTGAGCGCATGTTCCATGAGTTGAGGTTTGTACCAGCATATTTAACATGGCTATTGTAAACTTGTTGCTATGCATTGGGAGTTGTTCACTAGTGCAACTAACCTTTCTTCCAGTAGAATCTTTGAAGCTGTCACTGGTGCAGGCAAACTGGTTAAGTTTTTAGTATCAAGTGCCAAGTGTCTGATCTGTTTTTAGGGAACTCAGTAAATCTACCAACCAGAGAAATGAAAACATCATGATGAATGCCATCTTCAGATTAAGCATAAGAAACAAAAACGATATGGCAGACAAGCTGACTGTGTCTTTTCTAAAATCACAGAAGATCATAGAGAAAAGTTCTGTATCAATGGCCGCTACAAAACTAAATGACCACACACCAGGATGCAGAACAATTTTAACGAAGAAATTTATTAATCAACATAAGGTAACAGCTGATACTTCTGTTGCTACCTACGATCAAAATTGCCAAGCATTTTTTTTTGCAAATAATCCAGTACTCAAAACGAAAAATTAGCATTTAGAACTATAACAAACTTGTTTCATTATCCAGATGCTCACATTGTGGACGTTAAATCGTATTCCGGATTTTCTGATGAGAGGGCCAGGTGTCTGGTATCATGTAGATGAGAGTGGCAACTTGCTGTTTTGTGATGGAGAAGATGATCCCCTTGAGCATGAAATGAGCCATCTATCCCATTTCCGGTCAGTTTCACCACAAATCTAAAAGCAGAGAGGTATTGATAAAAAGAACACTATGAACTTAGGAGGAAGAGTGATATGTATGAATTACTATATTTGCAGAAACTCCAGCACTGCAACTTCAGTGGACCGCAGAAAAGAGGAATGGCAAAAATGCATAAGCAATGCAAGGACACTAAAACTGGATATTCTCCAGGAGCTCAACACTGGTAAGGGCATATCACAAACATATGTTATGTTCAATGTTTGAAAAGAGATTTCTATGTGAAGCAGAGTCAGTAACACTATAACACGCTTTACATGCAGATGTTCAATCAGACTCCAATACTGATGATGATGATCAAGATCAAGAGGAGCAAGAAGTAGTTGATGCACATATGGAGAAAGATGCACAGATGGAAGAGGATGCACAGATGGAAGAGGATGCACAGATGGAAGACAATGCACATATGGAAGACGATGCACAGATGGAAGACGATGCACAGATGGAAGACGATGCGCAGATGGAAGACGATGCACAGATGGAAGAGGATGCACAGATGGAACACAATGCACAGATGGAAGACAATGCACAGATGGAAGACAATGCACAGATGGAAGACAATGCGCAGATGGAAGACAATGCACAGATGGAAGACGATACACAATTGAAAGGAAAAAAGCAGAATGAAGACAGTGGAGATGGCAAACAAGCTCAGACCAAACAGGGAAAAATCCAAAAAGTGCAGAACACAGCTGGCTGCTCAGATAATTATTTTAAAGACAAAGTACCAAGGAACTGCTCATCACAAAATGGCAAGTGTTTGCTGAAACAAAGTTGATCAAAATTTGTGATTTAGACAAGCCCGCAGAGCATTCGATCAATAATGTACATGAAACAGCTGTAGCTTCACGTTTTTGTTCAATAAATGGCAATGGTATTATAGGTGCTTCAATGAAAGAGACAATGATGGCAACTCAGCACAAAAGGAAGCGAGTAGTGAGAGACTTAGAGACAGATTTTGCATCAGCTCAGAGCTCATCCAGCGATAAAGGTATGGAGTTCAGTGGTTTGATTATGTCGCAACAGGCAAAAAAAATCATGAGTAAAAGCCCTGACAACAAGAGTACTTGTAATAGATTGGTCGTGAACTGCCTGGCTAATATGGAAGTACCAGCCAAAAGACTATTGATAATCATAATGGACCATTGCAAGCAGTGATTTGTTTGTTTGTGTACAGGAACCAATTCAGGACAAAAAAATTAAAAAGTGACTTTGGAATAAAGCCTTAGTACTTCAACCATGTGTATACATTACAGAGAGAGTAATATTGGAACTGTTTAAAGATAAATCAACTATGATGAAGCATCAACTACAGGAGTTCTTCAACGCAAGAACATCATACAAAATGAAAAACAATATGGCAAACCGAGAAAAATATACAAAAGCGTATAAAGACATACAACCTATTCTTTCACGAATGCTAAAAATTCAGGAGAATACTCTGAATGATCTGGAAACGAAATACTATCTGGAAAACAATAAGCTGTCAACCGCGACCATAGATAGAAAAGTAGAAGAAAGACGACGAGCTTGTGAATACTTCCTCAAAACTCTGAAATACTAATCGTATATAACTTTCAAGCTACTGGTTTTTATTTTGGACATTGATTTTTATCATACTTGGTTTCTAGCTCGACAGCAATAAGTATATGTTATATAAATGATGGTAATCAATAATTAACAGGAACATAATTTTAGAGGCTGCATAAAAAATGTAAACAAACCAAAGTACATAAGTACAGTTGTTTTAGATAGTAGTTGTTCATCTGCAATGCAGTTTTAAATAATGACAAAGGCAATAAAAACAGCATTAAAAATGTGTTGATACTTATTTGTGTAATAAAATTTTTTAAGGTTTTAGAATTAAAAATTCAGGTTTTTTTGCACACTGTTTCCTAAACAATATTGTTTACTTGCGTTAACATGGTACCCTCCAACAACTAAATATAGCAGTGCAACGAAACAACTTTAAAAGATGGCGATGATAATAATAATAATAATTTCAGCGGTAGCAGACAAAACAAAAAATTTGCAGCATTAGTAGTAGCAACAGCGTTAGCAGTAAAAATAGTAGCAGTAGGTCCTACAGGAGCAGCATAAGTTAGTAGCAATAGCAAAAGTAACTGCAGCTACTCCAGCAATAATAATAGCAGCAATGGTGGTACAAGTGGTAGCAATAGTAGTATAGCAGCCGTATCAATTACTAATCATCATGACCAGCCGTAGTTGTATGATAATAATAATATTAGCCAAAGGATTGGGGATAGTTCGAGGGGATTGGGAAGCTAAGGAAATTTTGGAGTAACCATGCTTGGTGGTGGCTGAGTTGTGCTGGAATTTCTACATTACACCTACCTAGTGACTTGAGTGATGAAAAATAATAATAATAAATATTATTATAATAACTAACTACTACAACAACAGTAGTAGTATGCATATATTAATTAAATATATAACATATTTATTATTATTCAGTTATTATTATTGTTCAATAAATAATAATAATAATAATAATCATAATGAAAATAATAATTATTATTATTATAATTATTATTAATAATTATCAATGATTGTTTCAAGTACATATGAATGATGATGACGACATGATGATGTTGATGTTATAATAATTTAGTAATAGTATAACATTATACTATTACTAAATTATTATAACATCAACATCATCATGTCGTCATCATCATTCATATGTACTTGAAACAATCATTGATAATTATTAATAATAATTATAATAATAATAATTATTATTTTCATTATGATTATTATTATTATTATTTATTGAACAATAATAATAACTGAATAATAATAAATATGTTATATATTTAATTAATATATGCATACTACTACTGTTGTTGTAGTAGTTAGTTATTATAATAATATTTATTATTATTATTTTTCATCACTCAAGTCACTAGGTAGGTGTAATAAATTTTATTATAATAATGAATTATCATAAATGTTCTTGGTATGAATAATTATTAAAAAAATGTAATAAGAAAAATGATAATAAATTATTATTGTAATTATTATTATTTATTATTATAATTTATTATTATTATAAATTATTATTATTATTATTATTATTATTAATATTATTATTATTATTATTATTATTATTATTATTATTATTATTATTATTATTATTATTATTATTATTATTATTATTATTATTATTATTATTATTATTATTATTATTATTATTATAATTATTATTATTATTCATTAAAGTTTCATTACTACTTATTATTATTACTTGAAGAAGAAGAGGGCCTTTCTTCGCAAAAATCACTTGAAGGATAATATCAACAACGATACCATGAATGTATGTAGCACATATTAATATTTAGTACTATTATATATGTATTATATACATACATATTATTTTTTTTTATATTTAATTAACACACATACTTGACCTTTGATTGATGCGCGCCGTAAATTAAATAGCCTTTGATTACACTTTTCTAGTGTTGAAGCCCTATTTGCTGACCTAATCAATGTAATGTCCATAATAAACGACGATCTCAAACTACATAAGGCTATCTAGACTTGCGAATCCAATAGACCTATTATTCAATGTGCATAGAGATCAATGCAGTTCATCAAAGGTCAAATTCGAATTTTCCTCGCTAGTTAGAAATTTCCCAAGGCGGGAAATATCAACAAAGCAGTTTAACTTTTTGCAAGGAAATCGTTGCTCAATTGAGATCCAGATTGGCGTGAGCAGACTCTTATGACAACAGCAACAACAGTATGTATCTGTTTTCGGTCCTACATACTTGCAATCATCATGATTTGGTAAGCTACTCTTTTTTATAGTTAGTTACATTGTTATTAATTATTATAATAATTATTATAATAATTATTATTTATTTATTTACCACTTATTATTATTTTTTATTAATTAATTATTATTGTTTATTATTATTATCTTCTTTCTTATTATTATATAGTTAGATAGATAGTATGTATAGTAGTAATAATTATAATAGTATATATATAATAATTAATAAATAATTGTTTCAACAACATAGGGTTGCCAGACGTGAACTGTCTCAAAGAAGAACACTTTCACATGCGGGGTGGGGAGTGGCCCTGGGATATTATTATCATCATAGAAGATATTGATTGATTGATAACTGCTTACTTTCTTTCACCTGTCGTTCTTTTTTTCATGTGTAGCACTTACACACAACAATGCAACCAACCAAGTTTTGTAGTAATACAACAATGACTTAGACTATTATAAATTTTTCTTTTTAGTAACTACTACGAATAGTTTCAAGATTAATGATAATAAAATTATTAAATAGCAGTAAAAAAAACGATTTATTATTATTATCACTAACTAATGATACCAATAATAATAAAACAACAATAAATTATAATAATAATAATAATAATAATATCACAGCAGCAACAATAGTAGCAGCTAGACTTATTGATAAAAATATTAAGTGAGAATAATAATAATAATAAATATTATCATAAATGATCGATGATAATTCATAATAAGTAATAATAATAGTTATTAATTAATCGATTATAATATAAAATTTATAATAATAATTGAAAAATGGGTGAATACACAGACAGACACACTCACTTGAATTACATAATTATTTTTATTCTAACTGACAGATGATGAATGGATGACATAACTTGATAAATAATAAAACTAATTCAAACCAACAATAGCTCAACAATGGAATTCTACAACTCGGTTTTGATTGACTCTCTCTTAAAATGTAACAGAAGGAAGTATTGAAAAAAATGTATTTGTCATCAATTTATTATTACAGATCAGTGTTTGCTTCTGCTGTTCTTGCTAGGTTGATCGTTTTAATTTAGCCTATGATTCTTTGTATCTTATTATTGTGTGGCTATAACACTCCCCCTCACAACACATCTATGAAAGTAGTCGAATTACAGCTATTGTAATTATCTCGTTTTTTCTAGTCTAAAAGTAAAACGCTGCACACAAACAACTTTAGATTCACTTACTTTTGTATTAGTCTCATAACGTAGTTAGTAATTTGTATCCATCTCAACATTTATTATGCTTAGTTGTTTTGAACAAAAACAAAAATATTACAACTGCTATGCAAAGCTCAAGTGGGAATTATTATTAATAAAAAACTTCATTTTAGTCAATTTGCAAAATCCGGAACACTCGTTAGCAGCCAGTATTTTGGGCTTTAAGACCGGGAAAAATCCAGACAACCCGGGACGTCTAGCAACCCTAATTCAACATCAACACACACTTACTCAGTTAGTTCTTAGTAGTGCAGTACGTGGTAGTTCGTTGTTGTCAATGTATGTATGTTTTGTTACTAGTAGTAGCACAGACAGTTGTTGGATTTTTAGTAGTTCTATACTTTTTTTAGCTCAATCGATGAATGATGATAATAAAAATATTTTCAAGGTTTTTTTTAAGTATGTTAATTATTATTTAGCTAGTAGAGTTGCAATTTTTAGTTTGAAAAATTTTCCTCAAATAGAGCATCAGCTTTTAGAAAAAACTTATTGTCCATTCGATGGTGCAAAAGTTATTTGTGTCACGCCAGTGGTTGTTACAGAGAAGCAATTGAGAAAAATTGCCTTTGCTTTAAAAAACCATGTCTCATTATGATCACCCTGTGTTTCATTTCATTATCGATTCCACTGGTAGTATTACAGCCACTTTATACAGTTTTTTTTCATCAGATTTAAATCTTTGATATGGGCAACGTGTGGATTCCAGCTGATACTCGTGGTCTGGTGTACCATGTATGTGACAAGAAAATGCTTCTTTCACAGCAAATTCCGGGTGTTTTTAACTTTTTAGTATGTCTCAGATGCTCAGCCACGTCCTCCTATCTAATCACTCAGGGATACTATACCTCATGTGAAAAAGATGTGTACAGACCATGAAGAACTGTTTCACCTTGTTATTGCAACCATTGGTGATTCAGCAGTGACAATTGTGTGGTGTTGTTCAAAGCAGCTGAATCAAAGAGAGTGCAACAACCTGTTACAGAATAGAGTTTAATTCCTAGTGCTCCAAAAAGGTTTGAGCAATGTCGCATCAGTGTGCTACACCATTCACTTTCATGGTGCTATTGTTTTACCCTCCCCCTGACTGCTTGCCCCTCCCAGATGATTTTGTTTTTTTTTTCATTTTAGATGATCTGTTATGGCCAGAATAAATAGAGGTGGTAGAAAGTAATGAAGAAGAGCTGAGGGGCTAATAACAGAACTAGACATATTACCTTGGACATGTTGTGTAGATATAAATATATGGTACACACTGACATGTAGTACACACCGACATGTAGTACACACTCACATGTAGTATACACTCACATGTAGTGTACACTGGCATGTAGTATACACTGGCATGTAGTATACACTGGCATGTAGTATACACTGGCATGTAGTACACACTCACATGTAGTACACACTCACATGTAGTATACACTCACATGTAATACACACTCACATGTAGTATACACTCACATGTAGTACACACTCACATGTGGTATACACTCACATGTAGTACACACTCACATATAGTATACACTCACATGTAGTATACACTCACATGTAGTATACACTCACATGTAGTGTACACTCACATGTAGTATACACTCACATGTAGTACACACTCACATGTAATACACACTCACATGTAGTATACACTCACATGTAGTATACACTCACATGTAGTACACACTGACATGTAGTACACACTCACATGTAGTACACACTCACATGTAGTACACACTCACATGTAATACACACTCACATGTAGTATACACTCACATGTAGTATACACTCACATGTAGTATACACTCACATGTAGTACACACTGACATGTAGTACACACTCACATGTAGTACACACTCACATGTAATACACACTCACATGTGGTATACACTCACATGTAGTACACACTCACATGTAATACACACTCACATGTAGTATACACTCACATGTAGTACACACTGACATGTAGTACACACTCACATGTGGTATACACTCACATGTAATACACACTCACATGTAGTATACACTCACATGTAATACACACTCACATGTAGTATACACTCACATGTAATACACACTCACATGTAGTATACACTCACATGTAGTACACACTGACATGTAGTATACACTCACATGTAGTACACACTCACATGTAGTACACACTCACATGTAGTACACACTCACATGTAGTATACACTCACATGTAGTACACACTGGCATGTAGTATACACTGACATGTAGTATACACTGACATGTAGTATACACTGACATGTAGTACACACTCACATGTAGTGTACACTGGCATGTAGTATACACTGACATGTAGTACACACTCACATGTAGTATGCACTCACATGTAGTACACACTCACATGTAGTACACACTCACATGTAGTACACACTGACATGTAGTATACACTCACATGTAGTACACACTCACATGTAGTACACACTCACATGTAGTACACACTCACATGTAGTATACACTCACATGTAGTACACACTGGCATGTAGTATACACTGACATGTAGTATACACTGACATGTAGTATACACTGACATGTAGTACACACTCACATGTAGTGTACACTGGCATGTAGTATACACTGACATGTAGTACACACTCACATGTAGTATGCACTCACATGTAGTACACACTGGCATGTAGTATACACTCACATGTAGTACACACTCACATGTAGTATACACTGGCATGTAGTATACACTCACATGTAGTATACACTGACATGTAGTATACACTGACATGTAGTACACACTCACATGTAGTGTACACTGGCATGTAGTATACACTGACATGTAGTACACACTCACATGTAGTGTACACTGGCATGTAGTATACACTGACATGTAGTACACACTCACATGTAGTATGCACTCACATGTAGTACACACTCACATGTAGTACACACTCACATGTAGTATACACTCACATGTAGTACACACTGGCATGTAGTATACACTGACATGTAGTATACACTGACATGTAGTATACACTGACATGTAGTACACACTCACATGTAGTGTACACTGGCATGTAGTATACACTGACATGTAGTACACACTCACATGTAGTATGCACTCACATGTAGTACACACTGGCATGTAGTATACACTCACATGTAGTACACACTCACATGTAGTATACACTGGCATGTAGTATACACTCACATGTAGTATACACTCACATGTAGTATACACTCACATGTAGTACACACTGACATGTAGTATACACTCACAAATAGTACACATTCACATGTAGTATACACTCACATGTAGTATACTCTAAAATGTAGTACACACTTGCATGTCGTATACACTCACATGTAGTATACACTCACATGTAATACACACTTACATGTAGTATACACTCACATGTAATACACACTCACATGTCGTATACACTGATAAATAGTACACAAATAGTTTGCGAGTTATATTATGTTATACCCAGTCAGGTAGTAAGATCGACATGGTATAATAGAATGCTCACGTTTTATTTTTGTTTGGCTGTTTTTTACATTTCTGTTTGTGGACTAGTTTTACAATAAAGTTGTCAATAAATGATAATGGATTGCCATATATTACATTACATCTCACTGAATTATTATCTCTGACACAAGTTTGTATGACACAACAACTGCAAGTAATTACTTGCCGTTCGTTTGAATTGATTTTGGCAAAAGAATGCTTGCAGCGGACACTCTTAGCAGATGAACAAAAAGATCAACTCATCTGAAATCATTTCGCTATGTCAAAATCTGAATAGCATGGATAAACACGCAATTAGTGAAATCAAACAGCCAGGTTATAATACAGAAACTGAAGAACTAACTGCATTATGTTTTGCTGCAAGTTCATGATTAGGTAATTTGACAAATGTGAGGTAGTAATGCTGTGATGCAGCTTGTATATTATCTAAGCATGTAATAATGAATGCTAACCATCTACCGCCTAATGTTTGAATTCTAAGACCAATGACAAGCACCGCCCACTAATTCACTTTCAAGGTAGGACAACTCCCCAAAAACTGAATTTTTTACATGGGGAGCTCACTCCCAATTGATGGTCTTGATGGTGCTGTGTAGTGTATCTTGGTGCTAACTAATTGCTCGTAACTGCCTAAACTCTATTTCACTGGCCTAACACACCTTAGAGCAAGACGTCGCGTGAAATAATGTTCACAAATAATGTTATGTTTTGTCACTAGATTGATGTGATATAAATGAGGTGATTATTGCCAGTCGATATATTTCGGTAGAATACATGTTGTCATTGTAGTTATGTAAAATAATTTGGTAGACTAGTCATTATATTAACAGTTATGACTGAATTTGTGACTGCTAGTAACCTAAAAAAACAGTTGTTTTTTTTTTTACTTTTGACTAATAAAAGTATTTTTTATGTTGACTAAATGTATCTTTGTGAACGTACAAGTAGTAGAAAAATAAATACTAATCTGATACAAAAAAATCTACAGTTTACATGTGAGCCAGTGGATTTTACTTCTTTTTTAAAAACTAAATAAGGATCAATTTGGAACATGCCATAACCTGATTATACTCATTTTTGTTTTAAATATAAAAAATGCCACTATCTAGTAATGAGCAAACTGCTAAAAAGACAAAAATAAACCAACAAAACGCCCAATGACTTCAGCATTTGCTTTTTGTAATATTGTCATTAGTTTAAAAATGGATGAAAAAAAGTGATATTACTCATGCTTTCACATTTTTCTTACGACAAAGTCTGCTAATCTGTTCAAAGGTACGTATGTCTATTTAATTATAGACATGTATGTCTGTTATGTGGGATTGTTACAATAGGGACGATGTAAAGCTGTAAACAAACTAGCACGTGTTATGAAAACCAGCTAAATTTTACTCCGTAAAAGAAAATGTAGGGAATTATGGATCAGAAATGTTTTGCAACTGTTTGTCGGGCCTTCTGCACTCATAATATCTTAATTCTTTTGATAATTTAAATGATTTTTGCTTTCAACTTTGATCCGCTGAGCTATTTAAACTCGCTGATAATCCTGACCACTACAGACAGACATGAAGTCCGATAAATATTTATTCTTAGGTTTGGCTCATTTTTTAGCTACTGTTGCACAATACTTGACTGCCAGGAAAATTAGTGTCAAAACAAGGCTAGAACGAGAGTGATTTGCCGACACAAGTGATTAGGCTGCCAGGTGGTTTGCACTCGCTGTCGACTACAAATTAGACAATTCGCGGCTTATCAATGCAGTCGACGCCCTCTCTCCCAGAATCGTTATATATTTTTAGCAACTTGATGACTTGTTTGGAGAACTTGGTGAAAATATGGAATTTCCAAGAGCTAATGCTGTAAGTGGTGCTTGGTAACAATAGGTACCAAATGCAAAACCTTCATCATGAAAGTTGGAGCAGTTATTTGTGTGGAACGCACTTTTTCATAACCAGCAGAACTTGGCAGAGAGGCCAAAAATTTAATACTTTACTGCACCAGAGGAAGAATTAGTCAAACTATGTTGCCAACAGATGAAAATTCATTTTTGAACCTTCCTGCATTTTACAGTCATATGGACTCATATGGAGTCTTTAGAAATGGTTAAACAAAAACACTTGGGTGGGAGAGATAGGGGCTCAATTTGGTATCTGTAGAGTAGTTTATGTTTCACTCACACTATTGTTTCGACAGACAACCAATTTTTTGTTATTACCCAACAAGTAAAATAGCTTTCTGCTAACCAACCAGTAATGCTCAATTATTCTTCTGCAGATAACCATTGCAATGAGGTGAAATAAATACTCTGTCCAGAAAAAATTTATGGTTATCAAACGATCCACCAATTACCAAATAACATTATTGATGACCATTTCAAAAGTTCAACAGACAGAGGATGCATTATTGTAGATTTCTAATACTGGAAGAGTTTCGTAAATACAATATTCCCAGACAAAAACTTCATCATATCCTTCAGCAAATGTTACCGCTAATTAGACAATAAGCCGTGGCTTGAGCGTTCGAAAAGAAACAGGAAAACACAGAAATCTTTTGGTTGTGCAACGTGTTGAGGAGACGGATAAAGCGAGAGATAAGTGGATTAATTAACGCAAGGCACATCCTCAAGATATTCAATAACTAGCAGATCAGCATGACCACAAATTATTCTAATCCACTTTTTTTCCAATATTTAGATAGATAAGGAGTTAAATACATGGCAATTAGTTTTTGTCCTTCCTTCTTAAACTTTGTGTTGTGATGAAATAAATGAACATTACATATAGCTGCCAACTTTGTTGTCTCAACCTGCCGGATATTATTATAGGCATCAGCAAAGATTAACTGGGTAAGTGCGAGTTGATGTCGCCGCAATAACAAGCACTGCGAGGAGTGAAAGAGATGTTTTTAATCTTGAAAATACAGAATTGAAATAAAAAAACGTCGTAGTGATTTCATCTCCTCCGCATTTATAATCAAAAAATAAACACTATTTTTCAAAATCCAGGCATCGTCTTTATCAACTTTCCTTTTTTAACTTTGTGCAAAGATTGACGCATTTTCATTTATCAGTAATTGTGTTTATCATCTGAAAAAAGCAGGACAAGCAGTTATATTTCTATCAAACCAAATTTCAAAACTGCTGCAGACAATATTTGGTGTAATTATGCTAAATAACTGCTATAATTACGCAACAATGAAATAAACCAGCACTAAAAATTGCAATAGTTTTCTACAAATTTTTCAGGCATTGCATTGTGATTGTTCAGTATCTAACTTTGGCTTTATAAAAAGTTGTTAGTAGAAATAAAAAATGCGTACATTAACACATTACCTCTCTGTAAATAGAAATTCGTTTTTGGAAAATTAAATTGTATGCGAATATTACTTGAAATCAAATTATAATATAATCTATTTTAATAGTGACAATGATTGAACAAAGTATTTATTTGATAATAAATTATGTTATTAATAATTCGATGACACGTGATGCAAGATCCAACAGATAACAAGTGGGTGGTTAAATTTTTTGATTGAGTACTGTTGTGAGAAATTTAACTGTGTATCGACAGCAATTCAACAGCTGAAACTGTTTGAGATAAATATTTAGAACTGTTTAGTTATCATTAATCTATTGAAACCCCCACCAAACTAAACTTATACAACCTAATAATGAACATTGATGTTTAACTACTATTAAATGAAAATGAATAAAATCTGTTCAACAGTAGTATAGTAGCAAGAGTGTCGAGTGAACAAGCCTCATTATTATTTCAGGTTAAAAGTTAAATCTTCAAACAATGTATAAGTAGTTTTTATTTGGTGTTTTAAAAGTCTTGAGATTGAATGTGTGAAATGTGTTGACAGATCAAGAGTTTTGTCTCCAGGTTTTCATCATAGAAAGTTGTGATAAAAAATGAGATCTGCCTTTTCATCATTTTTTCTTTGGACGACGTCCTAGTATTGACCCTCTTCAATACTGGATCAATGAAAATTGTACTTAGCCAACACGACTTGGACTGTTTGCAATAAAATCAGCAAATGCCAATTATCACAGCTGAATGAAATAAGTTACAGTTGAAAACTTTGCAATCTTGTCCCGCTCTCTTGCATTTTGCAAAACCAATCGACAAAAATCTGAATGAGATTGGGATGCTGTGCAAAAGTATCCGTGTCAACAAAAAACATGAGATTATGCAGACTTTTACGTTTTTTTATTGTTGCTGAATTAGCAACGTATACTTTACATGATCCTCTGTCAACTGCACGTTACCAATTTCCGTTTATTGATATTTAAAATAGAAAGAAGTCTGTTCTTGTCTGCTTTAAAAAAGACCTCAATACGCAAAACTATACATATAACAAACCATAGTTATTCTTTTCCTTAGAGTGCTCAGCTGTTACCTTTTGATAAATCAACTGATGTTTAATTCCAGGAGATTTAGTGACAACAACCACAACTAATTAGGAAATATCTGAAAAAAGTATTCCAAAAACTAGCTGACACAAGAAATAATCCTGGTCTTTAAAAAGCACTTTGTAACAATTTTCAACCCAAAAAAGACCACCCCTCGAGGATAAATGCAATCACCAACTTTCAACCAAAAACACAATGCAACTAAAGTAATCTCCTTGTTTTCTTAAGACAACACAACGTAATGTATAATAAAAACCAGCCACTAAAAGCTGCTTTGCAGTTATCGTAATATCTTGCTTTAATAACAATCATTTTCTGGCACAAGCTTGGTCACAAAGCACCAAGTTAATTGATGAACTAATCACTGAATTCCTTGTTACAAACTATGGATCATTGAGCAGCTGGATGCATCACCACTTTCTCTTCTTTTGGGGACAATAGCTCGGGAGTTGCATAAGAATTGCTAGCAACGATGGTTTGTTACTGATACGTCACATGCTAGCGAACACAATAGACGCGGTTCGATGAATCACTACGCACTAGCGTATATAAGGATTAGCCATGCTAACTTAAAGTTCAGAACAAGGTATTCGGTTGAAACGACTGCAGACCTGTTCAGCTATATACTCAGAAATCGAAGACTGGATATACTAAAAGATTCTCTTTAAGGATTTTATGATACTCTACATCAGCATCTGCACAATACTCTCAAACTGCTAGAAAATTTCATTGAAAGAGGTTGGGTTTTATTACAAAATACTCTAGATAGCTCTTCGCTCTCAGCTTTCCTAAGAGAAATTTATGTAAATTATTTGACTAGATATAACAACTTTGTCAAAAATCTTGAGTTTCAAAAGTGGAAGTTACTGACAGAAATATTTGAGAAGGGAAATCAAAAATTGGTTTTCATCACTGCGATTCAGTTGCTCCACAATTCGTTAATCTGTTGGAAGCACTCTCAGCTAATCCCATCCGTCTTAACAACGGTTGCTTAGTTTCTAGAACCTCAAATTACATCCAAGGATTAAAGATATAACTTAGGACAACGCTTACACCGGAGCTCAGTTCTGAACTCAACGCCGTGGAGTTAACGTGTACATGGTATTGGCTCAAAGTCACCTAGACTTTCCTAGACCATTTGCACGCCAACTCTTTTTTAATACCGAATTCATTTGACAAAAAAAAACTCAAGGTAGATTGCAACTAACATATAGGACGAATTGTTTTGTTTCACATGTTTAATAATTTGAAAAAATATTGAAGTATTTTTAAATTTAATTATTTTGTTTTAGAATGAACTCAACTATGTTCATATACGCAACAGCCGCTGTCATCTTGCTAATGGTTTGGCAAGCATCCGCTGCCTCCCTCATTAACGGAGCAAACCAACAACAAGATACAGATGAAATGGATATTACAACTGGTGCTCCAGGAACCATTGAAGAAGATATACGTTTGCATCAAGATGCCATAAAATGGCTCAGAGTCTACAAATATATGCCACAGGTAAATAAAAATAAACAATTTAAAACTGATTCTGTTTTAGAAGATTTGGCGATAAAAAAAATTCAATGACTCAAATTTGAAGCACAACAAAATATTTTCAAATAATTATACTTACGTAAATTTAAAACTAAGAAAATTATAATAACAATTCAAAAAGAGGTTTGTTATCATTACACACAATTTTAATATTTTATCAAATTTTATTTTGCAAAGCTGCCACATTTTTCACAACCGATAAGAATATTTAATGTTCTCCTTATTCAGGATAATTCCATTGACTGCGAAATTTGCCTCCCGGAGAAGTGCCCGACCGAATGCCTGCAGATCCTGAAAGATCTCGCCGTAGAACCACTGACAGAATTCCAGAAATTCTATAAATTTGATACGACTGGTAAGAAACATAAGCTATGAAATATTTGACCACACTCACAATAGTAAGATTTTACGTCAATGGCAAGGGTTGATTAATCTTGCCCATTATTTGCTAATCCACTCATTTGACTCTGGGCGTGTACATGTGACGTGAAAAGCTATTAGAAAGGATATAAGTAATAATCCATCATTCATGATATGATCTGTAAATTATTACTTCCTTCGGCTAACGAAATCCTTATAATTTAGGAATCCTTACTCAAGAGGAGATAAATCAAATGAAAGAACCTCGTTGTGGGGATACAGATGAGAAGCCAGGCAGTGACCTAGGGAAGGGAGGAAGAACGAAACGATGGGCAAAGTTGGGAAGTACAGTTTGGCCAGCTGACATGATGCCTCTTAAAATTAGTGTAAATGGAGGTGTGAGAGGATTTGATGTAAGAGCGGTAGAAGACATTGCGCTCAAGTGCGCAAGGGTAAGCATCGCATAAAATCGTACCATGCCTTTGTTGGACAGATGTTTGTGATACCAGGCCAATTTATTGACAACTGTGATAACGATCAACGAATATTGTTCTTTTAGTTGTGGGCCGAACCTTCCAGCTTGTACTTTCAACTGGCAGCACGAGGATCTAAGGGGAACATTGATGTCAGATTTGAGCACATTGACGGCCCCTGGAACACGGTAGGACTAGGATTGTCACCTGTGATATGGGGAGATAAATCTTCATATTTGAAACTGGACAGTTCTGAGACTTGGAAAAAAAATGCTAAAACTAATGGATATGGTAGGTTTGATCAACTTAATTTTAAAAGCGTGCTAAAACTTTTTAAATGTTTTCTATCGTTGACCACATCTTGAGTATATCAAATTTGTTATCTTGCAGGAGTATCTCTGACATGGGCTATATGCCATGAGATGGGCCATAATTTGGGATTGAGCCATTCATCAGACAGAAAAGCTCTGATGTATCCATCTGGTGTTGGCCAAGATGAGGACACACTACCAAGAGATGACTATAACGGCATCACAAGCCTTTACCGTGGCAGGAATGGAAAGGTACACTCCTAGCAAATTTTAAACAAAAATCTACTGCATTATTTGCAGCTTATATTGCAACCATTCGACCAGGTTTTTCATCGAATAAATCATTGAAGTTATATTTATTATTATTCGTTTTTAGACAACATTTGGAAGAGCACCAGCTCCTGGTCCACCACCAAGACCAACGCCCCCAGCAAGACGAGTAACCACAAGGCGACCACCTACAACCAGAAGACCAACTCAACAAAGAACAAGAGCCCCCACAAGACCACGAACCAGACCACCACCCACCAGGGCACCAACCCGTAATAGGACCACACCATATAGGCGCTACAAGCCAACTGGACGCAACTTTGCACCACCTGGTCATCAACCACGATACAGACCTGCATCACCAACCGCATCTACCAGGGCACCAAGTCCACCAACAAATTACTGGTACTTTGATGCCGATGAGAACCGATGGGTTTACGGTTGATTTCAGTCCTAAATGGACAGAAAATGCTAGCTAGCTATTCTCAGGACAATGCAGAAGACTGATTTTCCTTCTGCCTACTAATAAAAGGATTTCTTTAATTAGTCAATTTTGTTCGTTTATATGACTCTTTACACAATGCCTAAGGGCAAAATTCATTTGGTGCTAAAAAATATTGGTCTAATCATTGGCAGCGACAGTCAAAGACAAGTATTGGTCGATATTTCCAATATGGCTACAACCTGTCTCTAGTTCTTCTTTGTACATCATTTTTGATATTAATCATTATCCTCTCTTTGTTTGTCTGTCCCAGCAAGATAATTTATTTTCTGTATGTGTTTTTAATTGAAACTGAATTAATTTATGTCTTATTAAAAGATTGAGATACGCATATATATTTTTATAAATCAATCAATAGTTCCTTAAGATTTAGATGTGCTGTTTGTATAAATACAAGACTTATGTAGAAGCCAGAAAAAATACAGTTGCATCAAGTTTTGTAAAGCTTTAAAGCAAATAGAAAATATCATGACAAATGAAACAATACTTGATACTTGAGCATACTGCAATGAACCACACAATGGTGCCAGAGGCTGCCAGGATGTCATGCGAAAAATCTTTGTGCAAAAAGGCAACTTTGATCTACAAGAGCATATGTATAGATTTTCATCTTATTTGATTTCAGCTTTCAGGGATGCATTTCTAAAAGCATTTCTCGTAGAAATATATCAAAAACTAAGATCTTGGACATGGAACCCAGTTTTATTAGAGGATTATTGAGGTTGAAAAAAACAAATTCAGACCAATACGCAGGAGCTACTGCTAAAGAAAAGAATGACTCATTTATGCATTAAGCTTTATCCAAGCAATTAGCAGAATGAGGTGATGAAACAGAGATTATGCCTCGCATGGGTAATTATCCAACGTTAATCTTGAAGCTTTGTGTAGACTACAGAGTCTGTAGGCTGAGTTTGATAAATTATGTACAATAGACTTAAGCACCAGAGATTTTCTTTTAAAGACGACTCCACCTACTTGAAAACCACAAAGCAGCAGTAAATCTCTTGAGAAAATTTTTTCTGGTTTCTTAGATATTGTTTTCATTGTCTAGCAGTATAGCAATTATTTTGGAAAGTTAACTAAAACTCAGAAACATTTTCTGAGATAACATAATTCGTTGTAGTCCAATTTATTAGCATCACATCATTGCAAGGCACTACATAAAGCAATTCATTAGGACTCTGTCCTTTTTCTCATATATACAACATTTGATCGTCTTTTTTCTTACATTTTCAAATTTTTTTTATCATTTTCAAGCATACAAGTTTTTATACCGGCAAACATAGCACACCACGGCTATTATGGCTATGTCGTATAGCCATTATCATTGCGACCAAAGGCATCTTATGATTGATAATGTCTGTGACATATTAAAGTAAAAAAAATACATGGCTACAGGATGAGTCACGCAAATTTATAATTTTCTCAGAAAATTTGATTTCAAATCTTTCATTAGATAATTTATGTCTTCTTAGGGGATCATCTGCATTGCTTAGAACCTATAATGAGCAAATCCATGATTTATAATCTTAAATTGTCAAAATGAGGTCAATAACAATTGACAAGTCAATGTGCGCATGCATCACTTCTGGATGGCTAATAACATCTGTCATATTGATGCGAGATACTCGCCAATAAAATTTTTCATGACTAAAATGGTGATGAAATGATGTATGTTTGTTTTTCTCCAAACAGCTGGACTTTAATGGTACTTCATGTTCTTTTACATACTATTACATACCAAAAATGTATGTCGTATGCACAAGTGACATAAAACGCTTTTCAATTTAAAAGTAAATCTATGAAATCGTGAATTCAAAGTAGTTTCCAACAGAAGATTTAAAACAAGAAAGCTCTCGTGGGCAAAAAAGTATAGAGCTACATGATAATAATAAGAAAACGAATAAAAACTTGGTTGATCATAAACTTTCGAAAAAACTGCACAAAGAATGTTAACGAAATCCATAAATTTAGTAACCACAAATTTTTTTTTTGAAGATTGAATGACCTCAGTCATTTCAGCGATTTTAAACACTGTGCAAAGAGCCTACACTCGTAATGGCTCAAGCTGCACACATCATAGACCAGTTCTACAAACAAGATGAATACAGTATGAAATTTCTTCCATAAAAAAATTATATTCAATATATTCATAATCATTAGAGAAGTGATAAGTAAGTGGCTAGGCTGTTACAGAAAAAAACATGTCGGTTGATACATACGACGATAACATTCTATTACTATTTCGCAGAGCTGTGACAAATCATGATTTTCATGACTCATATCAAATCATTTAAATTTTTCTTCAAATCAAATTTTTACAAGTGAGTAAAAATGTCAAATCAAATCATGCGTTGTTCCAAATCAAATCAAGTATTTGGAGCGTCATTTGCAGCAATTTTTTCAAATCATCACTAAAACTATTAGAAATGAAATAAAAAGGCTGCCTGAACCAATTAACCCAAGTTTAGATCACAATATGTGGTTAGCTGGCCTCTAGAAAACAATATTCCAACTTGACTACTTTCGCAAACTTGCATTCTCCTTCTTACACTTTCAAGTGGAACTTATTTATTGGCAGCCGACCGATATAGATTATCATTTAAATTTCAAACTAATGTTTTGACTAGCCAAATGAATTAGCCAGTTCCATGCAATAGATAAAATGTACACCCAGTAAACAAAACAATCAACCACTATAGTTCATACTTTTCTGAAATTCTTTCACTGCCAAAAAACTGTCGTTGTAGTAGCCTATGGCTAATAGTACCAGCGATACTAGATAATTGATAAATAATAGCAAACACTGAGCATTAGTTTGTATCAAAGCGGTTATCATTATAGTACATCATCAACTAATGCGTTACTCACTACAGATAAATAAATAACCTCGTCGACATTCATAAAAACTCTCAGCTCACCACATTTAAGTCAGAAAAGAAAGAAGTCAATTGATAATTGAACTTTTGCTGATGAAAACTTAGACATAAAAGAGAAGGCAGCATAGTTTTTCATGATCCTTGATTACTATAGGCTAATAATTAGGTAGTTTCTTTTCACTGCTTTTATTTATTTGCTACAATTGAATACTATGAATTATGGCAATCTCAGGTCAACTGCAAGCATTAAGAAAAGCTGCAAACATTATCACGTTTTTTTCATGATTTGCTATATTTTTGCAAATATTTGATCAAATCTTGTGGAAAGAGGCAAATCAATCAAATACTGATGAAAGTAACAAAGTCAAATCAAATCACCCGTTGTATCAAATATTTGAAACAAATCATTTGGTGATTTGGTCACAGCTCTGCTATTTCGAAGAGATTACCATTCTAAATTTTTGTGCATAGATGTGTAGGGGGCAATTGTGCTTGCAATATATATTGATGGCAATTTGGAGGCAGCTTTAACACAATAATTGGAAGGTAAACAACTGAAACAGTTACAACATCGCAGCAGATAATCTATCGTTGAGAAAAAAACGTGGAAGATCTTGACAACATTTCTTTGTTTCATCGCAGTACAACTCAAATATTGTGAGAGATTTGTATGATACAGTCAACCCCACCCCCTCTCGCCAACCCCTAGACCCCCCTTCACCCACTGTCCTGTCCACTAACCAGCTAGACTAAACCCCCGACCCCTCCCCTTCCGCCTCAATGACAATTCCCCACGAAAATGGAAACCGAGGACCCAGACCCTGTATAGACCCTATACATCATATAGAACCTACCCCGGGTCAGCTACCCCGGGCCTGAAGTTGGAATAGTTAGCCTGGGGCCTATAGGGCTGGATGCCCACCCCAGAAAGTAGCTGAGCAGAGTACGATAGCTTGGACTACAGACTAAAAGCTGCATGCCCTAATACAGAGTGGAAAAACCCCAAGATGCCCTAATAAGGAGTGAAAGAAAGCTAAGCCAGGAAAAAGAGCGGGAAAAGATGCCCAGCACATTTTGACATGTGCTCACTGAAATCATTGGCTGACTTTGCATACCAATTTGTATTGCATATTTTGATTGATGTATGTTACTGTTTCATTGTATGATTGGTTCACCCTAAAGGCTTGGCTACACTGCACCGATGGCTTGATACCGATGTGCCTATACGATGGTTCGTGGCTGCGTGGAGGTGGCTACACAGGCCGAAGTAGTGTGACGATATACTCGAGTGCATCGGTGAGCTGCAACTGAACTAGCCAATCATATGGCACAAAGTGCGGGTTTTTGCCTGTTTCATTTCCGATAACAAATTATTTTTTCCCTCGTATAATAATCATCACAATAAAAACACTAATAATTGAAGAACAATTTCATTGTGATGTATGGCTGGTCTTGTTCACCATGAAAACATCGCTTTAAATATTTCTTTGTGGTTCTGTTTATTATTAAATCTTCCCGCTATTATTGTGATTATTCATTAGTTATAATAATAAAAATAATAAATAAATAAATGATGATGTAATAATGAATTTTATTTCATTGTTGTACTTATTTTAATTATTATTATATTTATGCTCAGTAATGTTGAAATTGTCAATTAACACTGTTGTTCTATGAGCCTTGTAAAATTAATTCACTATTCAAACTTTATTATTATAACATGATGTAAGTGATAGTTCCTTCGAAGTTTGCAGTGGATGCTTGTTGTTGACAAAAATTCTAGCGGAAATGCGTTGCAAATGGTTAAACTTGATGAGCTTGACAAAATATTTGGTTTCAACCAATCAGAGAACGCCGATGTTTGCTCGGCATCGGGCATAGACCAACATGTTGGTTATGCTCGCGAACAGGCCACACGATGTGCCGAAGTGGACACGCCCGTCGGGAACTCCCATCGCAAGGCCTTACAATGCAAAACATCGGCCTGTGTAGCCACTTCTTAATAAGGGGGTGAACTTTTCTCTGTTTCTCCTATAAAAGGAGCTTTGTTTGTGTTTTAGAGGCAGAAGTTTTGAGGAGTTTACTAAATACACTTGTACCTTGCTAAATAGATTATGAAATAAATATTATTAAAGCAAAACTCTGTCATTGTGTGTCTGGGTCTATGACCCCATGAAGGTGATTAAAGTCAATTCGGAGTGACTCCGAAGCATATTGGAGAAGTTGGTTGGAGTGACCCCGTTGTGTCTGAATAGATAGTGCAAAGCTACTACAATATCTTCAACTCCTATGAAAACAGGAAACGCAAACCGGCTTAAAACCAAATGAAACCACAATTTCCTATAAACTCTTCAATAAATTAAACTTTTGTCGGTATCACACATCAAGTTTGAGCAATTATAATGACAAGTTTTCTGCCATTATAAGACCAGTGCACGTAAATGCACTGACATCGAAATGTGCCATTCTCACTGATGAATGACTGTCATTCGGTCAAAATGGTGTGAAAATATTTTGGATAATGAAAAGATTCGAAGGTTTCACAGAGCTATTATTGCGGCGATGTGCTAGAGATAACACGAGGAAAAAACTGTAAAATCTTGAGCTTAGTACCCTCACAATTTGATTACTTAAAAAAATTAATTAACAATAAAGATCAATAAAAAAAATGGTTTTGAAAATCATGATACTGGACACAATATAGTTCAACTCTAGTTCAGAATGCTACACCAAAATATTTCATCATGCTGCTAAAAACATCGAAACTGTCAAGAAATGTACCATCCTGGACAGTTTTTAAAATTTTTCATCGCATATTGCTAGAAATTCTTTCAGCATATCATTGAGTTTCAAAATTATGGCAGCCTTAAGAAACAGATGAAAGGTTCGTCACAATGTGTTATCCAAACACCTCACTGTCAATGTTGTAACTAAAAGCATTTTGCCCTACAACAAAACCTGTTTCTCCATAAAGATTTTCTTGAACATTCCGCCCTTATTCAAACCACGTCTTTAACAAACTTTTGTTCTGTATATCATTTGTTGTTGAAAACGAATCGAATACAGATAAGCAAAATATACAAACAATTTGCACAAGAACTTAGTAGCAAACATTAAGAGCCCAATAATATAGATAACAGGCGACGAAAGACCATTTCCAGCTGTATCTCATTTTTTGATGAACGGTGCAAATCCCCACAGCTTTGCTATATTTTGTTTACGAACTACTAGTTTGTCAAAAGCTGTTCATTGATGTTAATATACAAAGTGAAGTGCATAATGGTAATTTCTACCACAACTAGGCACCATTTATCATATGAATAGTAATACACTACATCACAATGTTATGAAAAGACTTGAAAAAAATTACAAAACTTTTGACCATGCGATATTTTTGCTCAACTTGGTAAAAATGGTTTCGAAAACCAAATAGAAACTGCATATAGAATTTTGAAAACCCGAGTAGAAGAGCACCAGATTCCATCAAATGTTCCAAGAAAACCAACTGAGACAAACAAGTCTGGTTGAGGATTTAAACATTAGGTGCCTGACTTGCACAGAAAATCTTTCAAGTAACACAGAACTTTCTATTAACCCAGCAGAAAAGACAAGTTTCGCAACCTGTAACATGAGTCTTCAATGACAGAAAAATTGACAAGCAAAAAGGCAAATGAACTGATCCTCTATTATATGACATTACCTCGTAAACGCATGGCATGATAATCCACCGGATACATATGTCAAGATTTAACAGCGAAATGAGGATAATTCATTTAAGATGTTAGACAAACGTTTGATTTAATGGACCACTTGCGGAAAAGTATAACAACCAGTAAGAATTAGCTAATGATGAGCTGGCTGTGGCACCTAACTCGACATTGAATAACAAGGTTTTGGTCTGTGGCTAGTATGTGGATAGGGCTAGGGGCAAGACTGAACTGCATAATCCAGACTTTGAAGAGTATAGAGTTCTGCCTTGCCCCATATCGGAATGTGAAGAAAATTGACATCTGTTCAATTTATTTCAACTCGCTAGGACTATTAGCGAATAGTTTGTAACAAAATCCATATATACCTTGCTCCCATATTAAACACAAAGTTTTTCCCTTTCTATGATGTAATGTAGATGTTGAGAAACTAAAAACACCTTCAACAAGTGAGAAGGTTCGATGAAATCTCCATGATTTCAGGGAACATTTTATTATCATGGAGTGGTAATTTAATTACTACATGAAAGGGAACTTTCTGGTTATGTAATATTGCTTTCACGTGGATTAACTTCAGCGTTATAAAAAAACTATCTACTGTTGCAATAGATTAGATAAGAGATTAGTGGATAAGTCATTATCAAACTTTATTAGCAAACTTTTTTAGCAAACTTGCACTGCCAAATGGACTGAATGTAAGACGAAGGGATATGTATTAAAAAAATAATTAAAACAATAGTCAAACGGAAAACTTCGCTTTATTTCATGATTCTGGGTTTCAATCCAATAAAGTTTTTCGACAAAGTCTGGCGAGCAATCCTGAGAGCTGCAGGAGAGTGCCTAGTCCATCCAGTATCCTCATTTGTGTGTAGCCTATCTCCTAAAATTGACAAGCAATGGCATGTGGCAACAGAAGCTCCGGTTGATGAAAAGTTTATGTCGAACACAAGCCAATATTGGTATACAAAGGAATTTGCCATAGCATAATAATAAAGATGGCACTAATCAATAATGATCAATAGGGAATTAATCTAGATCAACACGAGATTAGTGACGCTTTAGAATCCTATAGGCTAGTAACCATTAACGTAATCCTTACCTGAGACTTGCCATATGCTAACAACAAAAATCTTACAATAAACTAACAAAATACCGGCATTTTGCGACCTAGCGTTATGCAAATTATGTGGCAAGTCCACAAAAAGCCATAACACTTGAAAAACATCACAAGACAAATTTATAGTCGGATTATTGATTAAAATTACCAACAATTTGTAACAAACTCTCATTTATTGGCAGCTTTGTCCGTCTTAAGGGTGCATTTTCTTGTCGTGGAAAACAAAGATGGGAGTAATACATGTATATTTGACTAAAGATGGAAACTCGGTGCATTTGGAATTGATGTTCTATCTCACACTGTGATTTATATCAGTGTATTACAGAGTTGAGCTCACTAATTAGTGATTAGCTGTTTTGCTTTGTTCTCATTAATCCCAAAATCCAGTATCACCAACCGAGAGTGAACATTGCAGTGAAATGTTTATCCACTTTGTATAAGATGAACAAGTATACTTTTGTAAGAGTCTACTTCTATAACTGGTGGCCAGGTGGCCATGCCAAGAAACTTGGACAATGAAATTACATCTTTGTCATAACAATGGCCATAAATAAAGCCATTGTTACCTAATAATAATTAAAAGGATTAATTTGATAGAGCATTTCAACTAGAAAATTATCACAGCTATTTTTAATAACGAAACTAGCGGTCGATTTAATTATCTTGAATGAAATAATTGAAACGTTTGATTGAAATTAAAATCCTTAAGACGCTAATAAATTAAAAAAAAATTAGGAAGTTGATAATCAATGCTTCTAATGATGCACTTTTGGGCTATTACATTGGCTGAACTTTTACAATTCACTCACTCCAAACCAACCACAATTTTAATTTCATCTACTTGAATGAAATGAAGTTACCTTATAAAAAGTAACTTGATTGAATGACATGATGTAAAACACGAAAAAAATGTAATATATAGCTCTAAATAGGAAATAGCGCGGCAAATAGACAATCTCCTATGCTTGGATAAAGATCAATTTCAAACCATGAAACAAAACCAATAAATTAATACCCGATACACACCGATCGATCACCCACTGCAGTACAAATAAACCAATCCCAAACCAAGACATAAACTAAGAACCAACCTTAATGAATTCCAACTTCAAATATTCAGGCATTTTATGAATCTTTGCTATTCTGAATATGATGCCGATTATGTCTTCGGCAGCATAGCCCAGCTGCCATAGACGACTGATAATGTCGTAGGCTTTGTCAAAGTCTTTCGCTATGCAATGGTTGAGCATATCTTTGATGAGCAGTGGGTGGGGTTCATCACATACCTTGAATACATTCTCAGTAGTTACTTTACCAAAGCCTTGGTATGTAGACTGCAGGTTGTTGAGGCCCTATGGGGTATTAACACAGAATTATACATGACAAAATTAATATTAATCAAACACTAGCTTTCATGACACACAAATACTGATAAATGGGTAAAAAGAATGCAGCTGGCTGTATACATAACACACAATAGAACACAAAGGATTGGATCCAAAACAACTGGTAATCTGATGGTTTTGCAAATGAGGACAAAAGAAGTCGGTTTTGAAGAAAAAAAGATGACCAATTAAACGTCAAAGAAACAAAAGACCCCCCTTTTGAACAATTTCAACATCACCAATTTTAAGCCAAAAGCTGTAATCCAATAATATATTTTGTAGAACAAGCAAGCATTCGCGCAGATGTTGGTTTCCTGTTATGTTTCTGATCTTTACGTCATGAGATAGGCGAGGAATAACAAAATCTCTTTTGTTACAAATCAACAAAACTTGCATCTCCACTAAAGTGAAAGTTGCTCCAACATTAGTGCTGGCGGTTGTTGATAAGAACAAATGGATTTGATTATAAATCATTAAACTGTAAACAATTGAGCGAAAACCAGCTGCAGGAAGTGATTTATCTTTGGTTGGTCAGCAGAGAGTTGACGTCGTTCACTAGATATTGTGCTCACACGGTCAAAAGAAAACATAAGGAGTGGCTACACTGCACCAATGTTTTGGTGCCGATGTGCCTATACGATGGTTCGTGGCTATGTACAGGTGGCTACACAGGCCGAAGTGGCATGACGATGTACTCGAGCACATCGGTGAGCTGCGACTGAACTAGCCAATCATACGGCACAAAGTGCGGGCTTTTGCTTGTTTCATTTCTGACAGCGAATATTTGTTTCCCTGATATAATAATAAATAATCATCACAATAAAAACAATAATAACTGAAGAACAATTTCACTGTGATGTATGACTGGTTTTGTTCACCATGAAAACATTGCTTTCTATCTTTTCTGTTTACTATCAAATCTACCAGATATTATTGTGATTATTCATTAGTTAGTTATGATAATAATAATAAATAAATAAATAATGATGTAATAATGAATTTTATTGTACTTGTTATTAATTTTAATTATTATTATATCTACACCCAGTAATGTTGAAATTATCAATTACCACTGTTCTATGAGCCATGTAAAACTAATTCACTATTCAAACTTCATTATAACATAATAATTCCTTCAGAGTTTGCAGTGGATGCTCGTTGTTGACAAAAATTCTAACGGAAATGCGTTGTAAATGGTTAAACTTGATGAGCTTGGGAAAATATTTTGTTTCAACCAATCAGAGAACGCCGATGTTTCTTCGGCATCGGGCATAGACCAACATGTTGGTTATACTCACGAACAGGTTCGCACGATGTCTCAAAGTGAACACGCCCATCGGTCACGCCCAGCGCAAGGCCTTCTGATGCAAAACATCGGCCTGTGTAGCCACTCCTTTATAGCTAACACTGGGGTGAAGAGAAATGCTTTAAACCTGATGTTGATAAACTTTAAAGAAAATACAAGTATTTCACAAAAAACGAAACCATCAAAAAACTTTATAAACACAAACAAAACAAGTAATTCTGTATTCATAAAATACTGTTGTTCATCTAATAGACAATATTTGAGATTTGAATTATTTTAACTTCATATTCCTACAAATTCAAAATAATAAAGTCAATGGTTAGTAAATTATTTAGATATTATGCAACATGGAATAGCTAGATCCTGAGGCGTTTTTCTATCAACCAACCTGCCTCATATCACCTTCAGCTGTGAATATAACTGCCTCTAATCCGCTGTCATCATAATCTACTTTCTCAGATTCACAGACTGACAGCAACCTGTCTAGTACCTGCGCATCCGTAAGCCTGGAGTAGCGCAACATGGCACACCTGGACTGGATCGGTTCTGTAATGTATAATATATTTGTGAGAGATCATTTGATGCAAAGAGAGATGACCTTGAGCTTGGGGCAGGCTATACTTTTAAAATGGAATTGGTGACATCAAAAACACTGAAACAAACTGATCAAAAACAATTTAACAACAAACCTCCGTAATAAAAACTTGATTTGGTGACTGAATTGTGCAATTACAACGCTCCGCTTTTAACAGAAATTCCAACTATTAATTCACACTAAAAATTTTCACAAAAGGGGTTAATTACAAAGCTTTCAGGATTATTATAAATATAATTTATATACTTTGCCAACTTTTGTGACCTATTGGCTATTGCTAGTGACCCCATCTGACCTCGCACAGAGCTGTAATATTACATCAGCTATGTCTACGACATACACTACGTACATCCAGGGCAGTTTGTATTGAAGATAAACTGCTAAATCCATCCAGGCAACACATGTAGAAACAGAATGGAAAACAGTAATCTCCGATAAACACAAATAATAAAGATTATCCCATCAGTAGGACATGAAATATCCAAGCGAAGCATTGCATCAGATGTGTACAGACGGCATTCACACACAAAGAAAATAATGTCCCTCTTCGTTTAGACATGTGACCTTAACTATTGGAGACAACTCCAATGTTTATTGAAATCTCTAATTCTAAAGATTATCTCACAATAATCCAACAAAATCTCTTAATCTCAAACTGTCAGGCGATATAAAAATTTACCAAAATATAAAATAGTTAAACTTTCACAGCAAAAAGTTGTTACATCAACAGTGTTGGATGAAAAACATCGGACCATATCTTAAGGAGATAATATATAATCCCGGTAAATGGGTGGTTGTAGACCTAACCATCCGCTTACATAGGGCTAACCATGGCCGTTAGATAAACCACAACATAGAGTTGGCATGTATAACATAACATACAAGTACCCTAACAGCACACATTATATAATATACACATAAAAAATGTGTACTTGACAAGGCTAATCACAGCAACATGAAAACAAAGACTCTTGAAGTTGACATATTTTTCAGGAAATAAAAGAAATTGCTTGCAGGGGCGGTATTTGAGTGCGGTGGGTGGACGCCTGCGACTGGAAATATATATAACTCCTTAAAATTTATGTTAGTGTTTTCACATGGGTGATGCAAGGACGAACTAGATGGAGGTGCATAAACTTTTTAATTACGATTCTATAAATGTTGGTTGCGTAGATGGTACAATGCCGCAAGGACACATTTGCATCGCATTTAAGCTAAACTACATGTCACTTGAAAATATGAAAAAAAATGGACACGAGTCTTACGTTTTACCCAAAAGAGTAACTCCATAAAAAATATGAGAAAAAATTCGTACAAAAAATAAGTTGTTTTTGATATTAATTTTTGCTATTGATAATCAACTTTCCACACACGTCACACATCAAAGCTGAAATTCAAAATTTTCATGATGTTCCATGACCAGCTACCATTTCCTGCGGTCATTCAATCGTCTATTTGTTGCAAATTTCTCTTGTACAATTTCCACGGTTCCTATGACACGTATGAGACAGATTCAAAAACTCAATTTAATAGGAACATTCTAGAAGGCTGATGCCTCGTACCAAAGATACCATCACGTACCAATAATCTTCTCTGAGGTGTTGCAGGCTAGAGCAAACCTGGTGGTCTTTGAGTAGATCTCCATGATACGCCGGAGAGCTTGCTGTGCTGACTCAGTCATGCTGTCGGCCTCGTCTAGTATGACAATCTTATGTCTGCCTGGTGGCAGCGTCACTTTCTTCTGCGCAAAAGATTTAATTCTGTGTCTCACAGCATCGATGCCTCTGTAAAAAGAGAAGACTGCTAATTGCTGGACGAGCAACCAAAATTACGCACTGACAAGCCCTTGAAGGGAAATCCTGACCGAAATGAGCATATTTTTTTACTCAGTGTAGGAGTTGTCTAATCTGCAAGATCTTATAGCCTGCTAATGCATGAGTCAAAGCTTTAGCGAAAATGAAAATTACTCAGAGTTGTCTACCCTTAGCTTGTAATACAAAAAATAGAAGAAAACTCCTTGTGTAACAAATAGCACTGGAAAATTTTATGTAACATCAGATAGGCTAATAACAAAAGATTCACATTAATCTTGGACTTTTTGCCAGTAATCCAAAATGCGCACTTAATTTTAACTTACATTTTGAAAATACAAATAATCGTTACATAACATTAACTTACATAATATATAAATAATTGTGAATAATTAAAAAACAAGTGACAAGTGAACACGACTTCAGCACAAATATCAGCAGGAAACGTCAAACAAAAAGCTCTCAGCCTCTCATCTTGAGTAACACAAAAAGTCATAATAACTATTTTTTATTTTACATACGCTCTAGTTACATAGTCTAAAATATGTGAAGTTTCTATTACATATTACATTTAATGTTAAATTTACTTTTTTGAATGTAATATTGTTGAATAATTATGAGATTTTCGGCAAAATCAAAACTCTAAAGTCCAAACTTTCAAGGTATTCATATTATGATTGAGGGCGTAACTCACTGTCACGTGATTGGTCGAAAGACAAAACAACCAACTTGAAATGTCAAGGGCAATACACATTATAATGAAATATATCATAAATAATTAAAAATATTGATGGCTGTATCCCCATTTACTTGCATAGAGGAATAAATTTTAAAACACTTCACCCACAAATTAAAAAATCTCCTGAAAAACGAGAATGCTGTATGTATGCATCATATAGCGGACATCATCATATGAACAATAAATACAAATATGGGAGTTGTTCCCTCAATAATATTGTGGAAGTAACTCCAAAGTATTAGACACTGACCGCTCGTTAGATGCATTGAGCTCTAACACTGCTTCAGTCATAGATTTACCTAGAAGACTTCGAGCTAAACAGAGTATGCTAGTTGTCTTTCCTGTACCGGGAGGACCCTGTAAAACATTAATTTATCTTAGACCAGACAATCAAACCAAGGGTGTACTGGTATACCACATCATTACAGCATTATATACACAATTCTATGACGTCATTCATAAATAGCTATGACGTCATCCATAGATAGCTATGACATCAGACAAACAGAGCCATGATATCACGCACAATATGCTATGAAATCACATGCAAGCGGACTGGGAACATTTTGTTCATACCGCAATAACAATGTTAGGAACGTTTCCACTTTTAGCAAACACTGCTAGCCTTTGTACAGTGCTTTGGTTGCCAACGATTTCTTCCATCTTTTGTGGTCTGTATTTTTCAACCCTACAAACCACAGTACTGTTATGATTGCCTGGTATCACCTACATTAACATAACTGTAATATGGTACCTATGGACATTTCATAGTGAGACAGTACCCAGAATTGGTGGCGCTACCTGGCTTCGGTAAATAATAATATCAGCAAAAAGAACTTTCAAGTTACCTGAAAAGCTGACCGCAGATTCCTTTACACAACTAGCTGAATAGCTACTTCTTATTATTAAATGCATACGGGAATAAACATAAAAGCAATTGCCGAAAAAATTAAAATGAACGTATAAACTTTCCCAAATAAATTTTAGTGGGCCGGGAATAAATGTCGACTATGCGATAATATGTAATTTCAGCGACGACGCTTTTTGCTAGAATGTCAGTGTTTCCTATTTTCCTATAAGTAAACTACTTTTGGAATGTATGTTGACATAATAACCTATGTCGCCGTAAATAATATTGACTCTTTCCAGAAATAAAGTTGAAATATTTTTTTTTCTTGAAAAGTATCCATTTGTTGCAGTGTTGTCAACATTTATCCTAAGAGGTGTTATAACTCATTGAAGGTGTAATGTTACACATGGCTGTTGGAGAATGTGAGGCTGATAGAGAGGACAGAAGCTGTAATATTTGATGAGGCTAAACAACAGCGAAAAAGTATAGTGTAAGAGGGAGTGCTGTAGTCTGGAACTATGAGATCAGGCGAGAAAGAATTATGGAAAACAAGAGAGCATCAATGAAGGCGCAACAAAAGTAGATAGGGTGCATACCATAACACTTACGAGTAAGAAACCGGTTACACGCACAGCATCGGTGACATATAAATTATACAAAAAAGAGCCATTCGTTTCATAGAGACCTTGGAAGATTTGAATCCCAGCGTAAAGAAAGTACATATCTAACTAAAAAAAACCCAAAATTCTGAAAAAAGCAATCCTACAAAATGTAAAACAACACCCAGCGTTTCCCGAAAGCAAATGACAAAAATGCCGAGGCTTAAAACACCACCGATAACAGATGCGACATCTTTTTTGGGAGAGCCAAAAGTAATATTTATTACAGAGAGCGCTTATCACAATAGCTAACGGTCATGAACAACATGTTACATAATTCGGGGGGCAAGTGATTGTAATCATTGTTGCTGTAATGTAACCGTTTAGAAGCATTGTCACAACGTTTTTAATAAATGAATACTAAATGGTGCCAGATGTTTTGAGACTGAACTTCTAGAAGGCTATTGTAACCATTAATTTTTCCCTTTAAAAATATGCAGATAGTAGCTTTGCTAAAGATTTTCAAAACTTCTATGAAATGTTATTTCAATTGAGAAATCTTTAGACTACCTACATACTTCAAACTGAGGTAATAAATTACTATCATCAATTATGATTAACAATGATAAGCTTAGACCAAACTCATCCAATCAATAAATAACAACAATAATAATGATCATCAACAACAATAGTAGTAGCTGAGCTGAATGATGATATAATAAATGATAGATCCCAGGCTCCTGTGACAACCAAGGCAGCCTCCAGAGGTGAACCAACATCCATCTATGCTTCAACACAGCTATACCCCAACAGCTTCTTGTCTCGCACAAATTCGTCATAATGCTGGACTCACGTACAACCACTGGTCCCAATAATAGGACAAACCAAATTATAATAATAAGTGCTCAATTTTATGCCCCACCCTAGGGCAACTACCAGAGCATCTATTATCATTGTTGAGGTAAACCTTGAGGTAAATTTAAAATAATTATAATTATTATACAAAATAATAATAATGCATACTACTATAATAATAATAATAATAATATATTGTAAAGGTTTTACGTGAACTTATTTGTTCAGGGCCTTCACCGGACCACTGTCTACTAAAGCCTTCCTATACTATTGAGTGCTAGGGCAAATGGTAGCGAACCGACTAGCCTCAGGCACTAAACTCCGTATTGTGGCTTCCGCTAACCGGTAGCATAACCCAGCTCACAATAGGCAATTAATTAATTACTTGACAATTAATTAATTACTTGGTACGTCTCAATACGGGAGACTTTCTCTAACAATACGGGGATCAGTTACACAATATAACCAGATCCGGTTTCACTATCAATGGCGCTAAGTCAGCACGTGTACAAGTTTCGATAATTGATAGTCTTTAACTAGCGTTAACTTCAGCAATCTATTTCACCAATCAAGTTAGGCAGACTTGGACAATATCTTAGAGTGTAGTTACTTCTGAGAATATTGCGAACCAACAAGCTTTATACTGCTTCACAAATTGTACAGCAAAGGAGAGAGTTTCAGTTGGTAATAATAAATATATATTCTTCGACAAGATACAAAACTTACAACAGTGAAAGATGTTTCGAAGCGTGTATAACAATCCTGGCACGTTGAACAACGACTTGAAACTTCCAGTTACTGATTGCTAGGAACACCAACGTTACATTCGTCGACACAGTTCTACTCTTAACACAACTACTCCAGAGCTCTGGAGGCTTGGGCGATCTGCCCCAGTATTTATAAGAAAACCATACAGTTGAAAATGCATACATACAATCGGCTAATAATAATAAAATACGATTGGCTATTTCAAAACGAGGTTAATATATATATAATATAAGTACATACAAACAGATCCAATGCGCCTGCCTAAACATTCATGCAGATAGAATAACCGGTCGCGTTAACAACTATAATAAATAATCAGGTCACAGGTTCACCGGAACAGTTCCTAGCTTGCGGTTCTCTCCTAGACTTGGCTAGCGCGTCTCCATCAACTGTAAGATCACAGGCCGGTCCTCTGTTGCTAAGTGATCAGATACATCTATCCTCATCAGGTAAGGCAAGACAACTCCTGGCGCATCGGTCCTCACACACTTGCTCACGCAATTCCATCGCAATATTGTATCATTACAGCAGCAGTAGACTACTGTGTGATTATTCATTACTGTAACAAACTACTGAGCAGCTTATTTGTTACAGTAATAAATAAATAATCACTTAGAAAAAATTAATATCCATAATAAATAATAACTTGATATTATTATAATTGTTTGCATCCAAATTTTTCATAATAATAATTATATCATTCTCATAATAATATCAATAAATAAATCAATAATAATAATAACTTAATTAATACATAATAATAATAATGATGATGATAATAATAATCATAATAATAATAATATTCAAGTTCTTTTAATAATAACAATAATAAATAAAAAAATTACAACAATAATAAATAATTATAATAATAACAGCAACAAAAAACAACACAATAGAGTTTATTATTATAAATAAATAATAATTATTCATGTACTAAAACTAATAATTATTAATATATAAATAAATAATAATAATTAAATTATTAATTGGTATTAAAAATATTATTACAATAATAAATAAATATATATATAATAATTAATATCAATTATTATTAATAATATTAGTACTAATAACTACTAATAATAAGTAACTACTAAGAAGATTATTGAGACGTAGTAGCAGTAGTAGTAGCCTAGTAGGTAGTAGAAGTACTACTTACTAGTAATAATAATAATTTAATAATAATAATAGTAGTAGTTACTAAGTAAGTTAGTTAGTTAGTAGTAGTAGTAGATAGATAGATAGTTAGTAGTAGTAGTAGTACTGCTGTTACAGTAACTGTTGTTGTACTACTATCAACTGATAACTATCGCTTGTTTTGAGGAAATAATAACAACTGACCAGGGTTGCTCACGATGAGAACTCATTTTCTTTTCACTTTGAGATGGAGCTGCTTCAGTCATAGCATCAATACTAGGTAAAATTGTGCTTTATCGGGCAATAATAATAATTACAACGTAAAAAGAATTGGTAAAAAACCCCAAATATTGAAACGTGATAATTTTCCCGCGATGTTGACTAACTCCCTGATTTTTACACCGTAATCCAGTAAAATATACGATAACATTTAAAGCGGCTTTTATGCTTAAAAACATGATTTGCAAAAAGAGAGCATAACTCCTTTAACAATTGCAAAGAGAATAGTGACTACCTAAGTGCACTTAGGAGACTACCACCTGTCACTATTATCAGGCTGTCAAGAGGCGGTATTTACGATGATGGACGGAGTTTGGGAGCCACCCTGGCTTGGCTGCCATAAATGGAAAAATAGAGCTGCTTGTTTCAATATCAATAATTTTTGATGATGAAGTTGAACTGCCACACTTACTACAAATGCTCTGTAAACGCCCAAAACCATTGAATATTTGGACATTATTATTTATTATAGCTGTGATAAATCTGTAACAAAGTTACAGGCTTGCCAAGGTGAGAGGCTGATTTTCTATGAGAGTGAAAACTCCGACTCAATTAAAACATGCCGTAGGAGTGTAACTATAAAAATCAAAACAGTAATGGGAAAACGAAGGTACTGCTTATGGCATGATGTAGCCAAGGTTTCAATGACAGAATTTCACATACGAAACTCATCATAACCATATGTTTAAAATTACAGCAAAATATGTCTCAAAATAGTAACATTTAGCACAAAAAATTACAAAGAGCACGTGACAAAATTTGCATTTTCTACAAATCAATAAATACAATATATTAAAAGTACATCTAACGTACATGACAATGCATAGATAGTTATGAATAAATGAAAGCAGCATTACTGAACAAGCCTAACGTAGAGGTAGCCATATTGGCTGAGTCAACACCACCTCGGCACTTGCACTTTTATTGACAGCAATTGTTGGGAAGGAAGGCGCTGCTTTGGGTGTGTGGTAGTCAGAGCCAAAGCGAAGGAACAGGTCTCGATCGGGTCCGCTAGGGGTGATAGAGAGTTGGCAGCGGAGATTGGCTGACATACGAGAGGTCATTTGAAGATCAATTCTGAGCATTGTCGGCTTGAGAGAAGTTAGTTACTCACTAGCTATCAACTACATGATACTCTGCCCACTGACATGTCGCTCTTTGGTAAGTAAAGTGAGGACAACTCCTTAGACACATCTGGATGACTAGACATTCGGTTTTCGAATAAAATGAAATCATGTATCCGTCGTGTTGAAGACTAAATATTTTGAAGTTGTCTCTTGACTCAACTCTGAGCAGGCACGCACTCGGACCGCAGCTGATACAGGCACAGTAACATCCGGTTCGGTGGACAAGTTCTTGGAGGAAGCGCTGAGAGATCTTTCTAGAGACGCTGAGTCGGTGGGCCGCCTATCTACAACATGTGTATGAATCTACTAGACTGGCTAAAGACAAATGCTATAATTGAACCCTTAACCTTTGACACCTCCAAGGTCGATGTAGTCATTTAGGCATACATACTCCTTTCAAAAGATGCAGTAAGGCTGCCAGGTTCAGATATGAGTGAGCCAACGAGAGGTTTCAGACTGGAGTTGTCATCCTTGAATGTGAGATCATCCATGGATAGGTTGTCAGAATACATGCTAGTACTATCTGCCCTAGAAACTACAGCCCTGTAACGATGATTGCAAAAGACTCACCAAATGGAATACTTAGAATCATGGGATAGATAACTCATAATTGCTAAAACAAGAGACCTCACAGCGCGTTTCTAATAAATAAGTATAATAGCGAACACGAATGAAATGACGGAAAATAAATCGAACACTAAAAATACCTGTCATTAGCTTCTGTACCATTGAATCTTTTATACAACAGAGTTATCACATTCTGCATTTCTTTATTTTCAGTTTTAGCTTTAGCTCTACAAATTAAACAATCATAATAATATATTAATGGATTTTTATTTACCTCGATTTTTTTTAAAAACAGCCGGAAACTTAGCTATAAGGATACTAGAAAATAGAAAAAAAATTACAAAAATGAACAATGCCTAAGCATATATCAGCAGCAAAAACTGAAAGAATTTATTTGTGTACAATTTGGTTTCTATCAAAATAAATTAAGAGTTGTGTCCTCAACAAAAGCAGATTTTCATGGGAGCACAACTCTTGTAAATCGAAGTAGAATGTTATGAATACAAAATAATAAAAAGGATGCAAGTCAAAAAATGAATAAATTAAGAGTTGTGTCCTCAACAAAAGCAGATTTTCATGGGAGCACAACTCTTGTAAATCGAAGTAGAATGTTATGAATACAAAATAATAAAAAGGACGCAAGTCAAAAAAATGTACACCGTAGCATTATAGCAACCAACCGTAGCCTGTAAGTTAGGCAACCCTTAGCTTGAGGTCACAACATACGCTATGCGGGTGCATAATAACGAAAAACTCACAGATCATTTTGAAGCTCCAGGACCACACGCTCCAACTGCCTCACGTCAGTTTCTTGTTTAGAGATCAGTAAATCTTTTTCTTCGAGTATTTTCTCATTTTCAGAATGTTTGGCTGTCATTTCTAATTGGGATTTTTTGAGCATTTGTTCTAGATAACCCTGAAAAATAATGAATTACTTTATTCCAACAACGGATACTGTTAACAAATAGAACTACGAAGGCTTTGTCTGAAATCATTAAAAAAAAACAAAAGGTGAATATTGAATTATGCAAACATCTATCAACAGTGATTCACGAAATTTTTTGTCCAGCATATACAGCGAAAGTACTTGTAACTTACATAAAAATTGCAGAAAAATCTGTCAAAGTGATAACAAAATATCGTTTTTCAATACTTTGTGTTGGGAAAATTATGTGCTACATGAAACACATGGAATCGCTGAAATAGAAAATTATGAGAAAATATTGTCCTGTCCATGATTATTACATGTGTTTTTATTGTTTCTATAAATAAAAATTTCATCAAATTTTATTTAAAAAAGCAACTTTTTATAATGGGGGTGAAATCAACTTGTACCTGGGAATTGTAGTAGGACCGCACAAACCATCATTGATTACACGATTGGAAAAAATCTGACCAAAAACCTTCACAAAACAATAAAAAATCACAACTTCCTAGAAGAGCGACCATATTGTTTCTAATACCTAACAAGCAAGACATGGTATTTTTTAGGTGTCAAATTCAAGGAGAAAATTGTCGATACAATTGTGAAGCTGTGAATAGATAATCATATGACAGTTGGCCAAATACAAAAGCCCAAATAAATAATGGAGACATATGCACACCTTCTGTTCACTGGTGGTACGAAACGCTCTTTGCAGTGACGCTAATCGCTCTTTTACATCACTGTTGGCTATTGCTGCAATGCTAGCCTTAGTCTGCGTGGGTGGCAGGGGCTCCATGGAATGTGTAGGTGTGCTTGAGTGGGTGTGGTTTGAGTGGGTGTGGGCTGTGTGGCTAGAGTGGGTGAGGCTTGAGTGGGTGTGGCTTGAGTGGGTGTGGCTAGAGTGGGTGTGGCTAGAGTGGTGAATGCCTTGGGCCTCCTTGATCTCTTGAAGGTCATTCTCAATACCCTCTTTACTACAGGTGTAAGACGAATCATAAACAAATGAACAGCAAACTACTGGATGAAGTAGTAATTGTTACATAATACGAAAGTCAAAAAAATTGGCTGCAACACATAAAATGTGTAACAGATTTGCCAAAACAGACTTTTGTGATTAATACTTTACAACTAAAACATAGTACTGAGAAATACAACTTTGGGAACCAATAAAACTAATGGACCAATCACGGCTCAGCTAACAAAACATTATATGAATTTTGAGAGAGCTGTTGTAAATAAAAACATAGCAGAATACGTGCCAAGCTATTTCTGTTGGTAATAGATATCAAATTTTGTGTGACAAATAACTTTCATATAATTTTTGGAGGCCGTTTAAAAAATTACTGTATGAAATACCCGAAACGGCAATCACTAGATTTCCATGCGTCGAAGTTTTGACGGATTTTTGTACTACAAATTGTTGAAACCTTCAAAGTCCTGATTTGGCGTACTTCCGTTACACAAATTTTTGGAAGAATCTTGCAGAGTTGTCTATACCAAAGGGAAGATAACTATGCAAAGATTTGCCTTAAATATCAGTGATTTGGCGGCCTATTACGTCATGGTACTGTTGAGGGAGTGAAAAGCAGTTTCCATCAAAACAAAACCAATACGAAAAAAACACGATTTTCATAAGTATGTGTTGTCACCAGATTATTTACATTCCAAATAAATCATACGGTCTAAAATTGAATACTAACGAAAGAGATGGTGTTTTACAACCCATCAACCAGTGTATGCATGGCTTTTCGTAGCCAATCCAACTTTGTAGTAGTAGTTAGTAGTCAACTCTGATACCAATTAATAAATAATTATTTAGAGCCATTAATTATTTTTTATAAATCATTTTCATGATGACGGGACCTTATATTTTTTCAAGATAATATTGATGAAGGAAGAACATCAAGGTTAACAAAACTAATAATTTATTTCTGATGATTCTTATTCATCACGAAAACTACTGAGTTCAACATCAATTATCCTACCGACAAAAGCTCGTATATTTAAATCATTGAAGAATTGAAAAATTTCACCCTGAGCATCGGCGTATTGAATAGTTCGAAGTATTCAAAACTTCAACCTTTTTATTGACTTTCATGCTTCGTATAGTTGAATAATTCAAAACTTTGGCACATGGAAATCTAGTGAATTACAGAACTTATGGGTAACTCAGCAAGCCGTAATATATTCAATATTGCAGTAATTAATTGTTAGAAATAGGTCAACTAGCTAGCTGCAATGAGCTATTTTATATTCAAGTGAGATTCCACTACTATTAGTAATAGCATTGTTATTACTAGTTAACACACTGATTAGATATGCTATTATCTATCTACTCTCATTTCATGAGTCAAAACCTCATGATAGCTACAAGTTTGTAAGCTAACGCGTTAGACCAACACATACAAGGGTTATTAGTCTATATAATACAGCCAGTGCTGGTAGAAAATTACCATTCAAACCAAATGATTCATATACATAAGGTATACAGGCCTCTACGCAGTTTGATAGTGAATGTCTTATTGACCCATTAAGTAACAAGTTTTCTAGGTGAAGACTTGAAAGTACTCAAACTAATCAATTCTCTAACCTTCACACAATACAATCCTACATATTACAGAGTAATCAATAAAATTTCAGCAATTATAGCTCACAATTTGTACAATTTGAAATGGTTGCATTATCTGACCAGGTGGGACACATATTGGGCTAAATCTTAACGACAGCTGCTGGCTGGAAGCAAGACAAGATGACAATACGCTATTAGTATAACGTCTACATATCAATTCTATTCGTCTGTACAAGCCAAACTATTGTGAACTATTTGACTCAAAAGCAACTACTTGGTGCTGTTTCCATAGAGTTGTCAAATGCAGAGAGGACACTCTCAAATGTATATATATATCTATGCAAGTAAACAAGATAACAAGCAATAAACAGGCGTCGTGGTAACGAATATATACATGTAGCTGGATGTAATATTGACCTATACAGGACACTTGCTGATGTATCAATACATATATATTAATATCACATAAAGAACACACTCACCAATGTACTGATACATCAATAGAGATATTACATAGACATAAATAAAACACTCACCCAAGTACAAATATACTGATACAGATATCACATAGACATAGACAACGCACTCACCAATGTACAAATTTAAGATACGGTGAATAATCAACTAAAATTCTTCCTTCCAAGTTTGAGTTTTTGTTCCTCAAGCAGAAGCTAGAAATGAAAATCAAAACAGCTGATTCGATGGCGAACAGTCAGCTTCATAAGATTACATAAATGTCGGTGACCCTGTTATTACATAACCAGTATTACATAACACACCTAGTGCATGCAATTAAATTGGTTTAATCTCTGCTAGCAATGCCACTATTTATGTGAAAATAAATAGAAGGAAAACTTACTTAAAATCGATGGATTCAAGCCCAATGAGATCTGCAATAAGGAGCTGCATCTCTTCACTGGATATTATAGCACCTTCTGTGTAATACTTCCTGTGAGAGACCACAATATGGTGAAAGAGAAAGATAGCTTGTTCAACAAGTACAAAGAAATAATAATAATACTGACCACAGATACCAAAGCTTCTTTTGCAATTAACTATTCAACAAATTCAATTAACTATAAATAAAATAATAAAAAAACTGTAAATAATGGCAATTTCTATGTGTAGTGTCGCCTTTTCACGTGTCTTAGGCCCCGTCTACACTGATGCGATATGCGCACTCCGTAAAAATGTGAACACTGAAGTTTGCAGCGAAAACGCCAGCTGTTCAGATAAACTCGCACCAATACCGGTTCCGTATCTTCTCAAAACTGAAACAGGGCCTTCCATTGTTTTTTTTAGTAAATGTAACCCATTGAAAGTAAAAGCTAGAAGGCACATCTAGATGACAAACTCTCAAAAAGTGATAGAAGAAAAACACAAAACGTACAACACTTGTGTGCTTAGATAACGATGAGACAACTGAATATGATAAAAATTATTTCTGGAATATGTGCTCATTGTTGAATGAACATTCTATAAAGCAAACTCTTTTGTATTATTAAGCGAATCTATCTATATAAAGCTGCTGCAAAGGGGGACAAGTTTATTTGACCAAGAAACAACCTAAGTAACTACAACAATAATAGATAAATATATACATAACATTGTTCCTACTTGAGAAGATCTGGTTGAGCAGTACCATGCTTCAAGTACTCTGCCAACTTCTTTTCCATCAACGCCAACCTTAACCAACACCTTCCCTACATAATAATTATTAAATTATTTAGACTAATCACAGCACTGACTGACACAGAGTAGTAATAGGTCAGAATGATAAGAGCCAACTTACTCTTGTAACATCGTTTTTTAAAGTATTAATTCCCATCACTTTGGCAACACAACTGTCTGCCATCTTGGAAGTTGTGTCTTTGATGAAATTCCAAAAGTTTCCGTAACCAGAGTTGAAAAGAGTAGCTGTAATTAGATTTTTTTTTTATAAAGTTGATTGTAAAAGTCAAAAATTGGTTAAAGGTGGTGGAAAAAAGATTTGTAAAAAACTGCAGTAAACATACCTCGAACTCGTGCATGGTGATTTAAAATATGCTCAACGGTTGCCAATAAGTTGATTATTTCTGGACAATCTTCTTCAATATCCCCAATACTCGCTTTGTCTATCACAGATTTGATAACAAACCTGAAAAATATGTCCATATTTGTCACTGTGGATAATAAAAATTGTTAACCCAAGCTTACGCATCATTAAGAAGCTGATTTTGTGTTTCATCAGTAATAATAATTGATGAATAATATAATATGCTAGAAAAAAATTAGTCATACGAGATAAATAACAATCAATGTCTTCGAATTATAATTATTGCCATCATTAACTATTAACATTCATTTTTTGCACCATTATCGCACCACAATCTTTACCTCTGATTATCTCCACTTTTTTAGAACTCACTAGATCACCGATATGACGGCAGAGATGCGTTTCAGCTCGATTATATTATATGCTAATTTTTTGGTTGTGTTCAGGCATTAAGTGAGCTCAAATGCAGGTATTGGATAGTACAAGATAGGAAGCTTTTGTAAAAGGTTTGCTTTCATGCATACATGGATTTAAGTTCTCCTTGTCTTGAAGCTCTGAGCCCCAGAGTAGTTTGACCATAAACATTGCTTAGCTTGCTGCATGCTGGTGAGAAAATATCAGTTTCTAGTTTGCTAGCAAACAAACTCTGGGCTGTTTCGAGTTTTTATTCGTTAGCGTTTAGAGTCAAAGACTTCCATCTATAATGCAATCACACCCATTGATGTTGCAGCTGATCTGATAGCATCATTATGTATCATTTTAAAGTCTTGCTTTTGCTGTTAGTTACTAGAATACCATACTGCGGCAGCATTTTCAACAATTGGACAGCACAGGCTAGTGTAGGCCGCTAGTCTAGCGGGTGAATCCTACAGTGTGCTGCATGTATAATACAGCCCAGAAACTTTTTACCTTGCTTGAATCTTGATCACTGAATTTTGGATCTGTCTGGTTTATTGCTCCAGGGTACATTGTCGCAGCAGCTAAGATGAGTTTAGTAGTTGTTGACGGTGTATTAAAACTTGAGCTTAGATACACTGTTAAAAGCAGTTATCTCACATTTTGTGACCTGAAGTGCTTTTTCCATTCAGCAGACCACTCACAAATTACAAATTTCATGTAATTTTGAAACCTTACATCTTGGCAAGGAAAAACAGTATTGTAGATCATGGTGTTGCCTGTAAAAAAGCTGACATTGCAATTAACAGAGGGAAGATCGTTAAAGTACATTAGGGATAGTGATAGATCCAGTACCGAACTCTGAGCTACTCGAGAACTTGCAGCCAGTTTAGTAGAGTGTACCTGCCAGAGGACTACTTGTTGTATTTATTTTGCATCCAGTAGACTATTTTTTGTTTTATGCCTAAGATATTTCACAGTTTCTTCATTAGGAAGTCATAACAAACATAGTAAGAAAGTTATCTAGGGATCTGGAAAGAGCACAGAGTTGTGTTTCGCACGACCCGCTCTAACAAAAACTATGTTGTGGATAACACAGGAAAGTGTCAAGTGTAGGACTCAAATAATGTAAGACTATGTGTTCTAGCATTATCCAAGGGATATTTGTAAAGGAAGGGCCTGTGGATACCAAGGTTGCTAGTTTGACCTTTTTGTGTACCCGGATAATATCCACTGTGTTGCAATGGACAAGGGGCTAGCCAGATGAAATTGAAGCTGCAACAATGGGTTGAAGGTATACATGTCGCAATACCTAAGTAATGACTCAGCATATCTGGTTTCGGTATTTGGTTTTCTGTAATCAGTGGTAGACATTAGCAAGTGCAGCTTTCTTTGCTGAACTAAGCCGGGAAGAATGCATTCAGAAGATCTACATAAACCTGGTAATTTTTGGTTTTGTCGCCATTTAGTTGATGGAGTTCAATCAATCGTGGGAGGTGCTATTCAGGCTGCAGAGACATTTGAAAAATGGCTTACTGTAAATTTTTTATGGCTTCTTGCAGATGTTCTCTGTGACATTTTTTTTATCCTTTGATGTATGCATTTGGTATTTCTGCATCCGGTATTATATTTGCCACAGTAAAAAGGGTCTTTGGTAGCTTTACATTTTTTTTGCACATATTTTTTTTTCACACCAGTTTCTTCGCATATTTATTAAACCATATACTGTTGATGCATTATTGTTAACTACAGAGACACATACGCACACACATAACACACAGATAGACAGAGTTACTAGCACTAGTAGCTGGATGAATAGTAAAATGGTAGTAGAGCGTGATGATGATCATCATGGGAACAATAATACCAATTAATGTTACTAGCAGTACAATACTTACTACTACTACTAACAACTTCTGCTACAACAACAACACACAACCAAGGGCTCCCGCAGCACGCGGAAAAAAAAACAGACGATGAGCCCGGTGATAAAATTATTTGTACTCGCCGAAAATGTTCCATCAATTCCCTCCATCCTCCACCTTCTTCTACCTTTTGCGTGGAGGGAATTGATTGAAAACGCTAGGTTAGCACAAAATATTTTACCACAGGGTGAATAGCCTGTTGTTCTTTTGGCACAGCGGCCCGTGCATGCACACCACACCAGTAATTACTACTTACTCTATCATAAATGACATCGTAATTTTAGTACTATATTTCATCTATCTAACCCTAATTTTCTTTTATTTTTAGTTTACATTGTCACATGCTATTATTATTATTATTATCAAATACTATTTTCATATCTAATATGAAATTATAACTGTATGTATATATTTTCATCAATGAATATTATTAACTAATATTATCAGCTAATAATAAACGCCGATGTTTACATGATAACAATAATAATCAATTATCAAACTCGACTAAAATTATGTATATATATTATTATTATATTAATTCATGCAACAATAGATTTAGTTGAAAATTATTATATTATTATTAATCATTATAATTTACTTGTTATAATATATATATTATATTACTACTATCATTATATAATAGTAGTAGTAATAATAGTTTTTTTTTCATTAATCATTATTACTTACAATAATTAATTAATCGATAAAAATAATATACAATAATAATAAATAATTACAATTACTGTAATAATAAATACCCATTTATTATTTATTTATTATATAATAATTATTATTAATTAATTAAATAATTACGATAATAACCAAAAAATAATATAATAACAACAATCATTCTTATTTATATTTTATTTTTATTGTTGTAAACAACGAAAAATAATTATTATTATTTTATCATTTATTTATTATTTTATCATCATCATTGATTGATTTTCTATGTATTAAAATTATTATTATAATTATAATAATAATGATATCGTTATTAATGATTAATTAATTATTGATTATCATCATTCATTGCTACTGTAACAATAGTATAATTATTATTTATTACTTACTACTACCTACTGCTGCTTACTACTACTCTACCTCACCTGCAAACCAACACCAAGTTGTGTTTCTCCACATAAAAGTTTCGACTTCGAAGTGATTCAGGTTCCATTTCAGCTAAGGCTGAAACAATAAGTGATATCAGCTCTAGCTCGAGTGGTTATAGTGAAAATAATCATCATACAGGGAGCTTTGCAGTGAGCAACAAAATAATTAATATTCTGACCACAAAAACTTGTGACTTTCTTTAAAATTAGCCTGTAATTCTTGAACAGATGTTTTTGACTTTTCAATACACTGAACGAGGAATAGGGACACGGCACTGCCCCGCAAGAACTTTTTCAGAATAGATACACGGCAAAGCAAACTCAACCTCTTCAACGTTGTGTGACCGCCATTATGAAATAAGTCGCCCGATAAACAATAGTGATCATGGTTTTTAAGTGATTCCATTATATGCAGCTCTTTCAGCATTTTCGTGCTCTAATCTCTCGTTGTCGGTTTATTGTAGTATATATTATTCCATTTTATATACATAGTTAGCCACTTGAGAGTATGTATGAAAAAAACATCTGGATTAATCTTCCTTTAAATCAATGGAAAGAAAAACAAAGTTTTTCAAATTATTGTAATTACTATTATTTAAATTATTATTATTAATAATTGATTAAATTATTAATAATTATTTATTTATTATTATTATTATTATATATTATTATTATTATTATTATTATTATAATTAATAATTAATTTATTACAGTCAGGTATAAGAAGCGTTTTACTAAAGTGCTCTAATATTGTGAAATATGAGCTATTGGGTAGATAAAATCACTTGGAAAAGTGTAGTGCTGACTAAAAAGTGACTTGTATTTTATACCTGAAGATTGGTACACACATTTTAGTTTAGTACCATGAAACAATTTTGTAGTATAATACAAGTCACTTTTTAGTCAGCACTACACTTTTCCAAGTGATTTTATCTAATTAATTTATTATAATTATTATTTATTTAGTAAATTATTATTAATTTTAATATAATATTATTGATAATAATAATTATTGTTATAAATAAATAATAATAATGATAATATTGATATATATTTATTATTAATAATATTGATTATTTTATAATAATAATAATAATAAATTATTATAATAATAAATATTAATTAATAGTCACAGTGACTACTACTACTAGTGAAGTGATAACAGAAACCTTCTTTTTTAACATCCTCAAAAAACAACAAGTGGTTTAGCAACAACAACAATGTTAGATGAAGGGTTTGAAGAGAAGAAACAAAACCCGTCTTCTCACTCACCATCAACTAGCAACTCACTCAAGAAGACCGCTATTCCGCTCTTCTCCAATTAGCCCAAGTTCCTGTAACCGTGTGTGTACCCGTATTCCTTGTTAAGCCAATGCCGATAGAACCTATGTTATAACCTTGAACTTCCTATAACACACAAACTCGTTATCCAACATGCCCCCCCCCCCTTTGATAAACCCAGTGAGCGATCAAGCTGATATCATACCATAACCATGGAACCAATTACCGTTGCGTGCAATCAAGCCTAACTAATCACGGTTAGCTGAAGCACTAGCCTTAAATCATCAGTCAAGCCTAAATACTGGGGGTGAAATTCAGTCTCACATCATAACATACCTTATTAATACTTTTACCTCAATACCTGTCCCTCGTTACCTCATCAACCCCACAGCTCTCAGTCTACCTTCTCTAAACCATTAGCAACTTCCATCAGATAGTCCTCCGAACTCTCTGCACCTCCAACACCCTGGCGAACCACTTCCCTCGACTCCAACTCAACCCCAAGGGGTTCACCATTAATTCCTCTATCCCTTGGAGCAGTCGACCCCAACTGCTCCTGTACTACACTTCCTGTCGGGTCAACCAGAACAATTCTCTGCCCAGTATCTTCCCTTTGAAGTCTCGTACCAGGGTCAACCTCCTCGGTATCTTATCTAACCGCATCCTTTTCTACCTTGACACTGGTGTTGCCACCGGTCACCCTCTCTGCCTCTTCTACCTCGTGCACCCAAATTTCACTGCTCTGAGAGCCCGAGGGGGTCTGGGACTTCTCCCTCTGGGCGCTAGAGCCTTCCGCGCTAGGTGCGGGTACTGCTTTCACAGTGGAACTTGACGGGGTGTTACACACCACCTTCGATGGGGCTTTGCTACCAGCCCCAGATCTCAACTGCCTCATTTTGGCCATAGCCTGCCTGATTACCAAGGTACACTCCCGCTCTTCCTCAAGTTCCCTCACACCCTGCTCATACCTCTGCATCGACATACGATACACCCTTTCAGCCTCTCAGCGTCAAGATGCGCACGTCTACCGGCATAATCCTCATCACCCAGAACACCTTCACTCACCAAGAACTCAGACAATCTGCTACCAATCGCCTCGCTCTCACCCTGTACCTGTCTACCTTTCACCACACTGCTGTACCCCCTAGCACCAGCTGTAAGGCACCCTGAAGTGGCTCTATCTTTCGCAGTTGTACCAGCAGAAGCTTTTTGCGCCATCTGCATTGATGAGACATTGCCATCACCACTAGATATGGGCGTTCCCATTTGCTCCACTTTGTCCTTTATAACAGCAGTACCTTTGCATTTCCATACACATTGCATCCACTCGCCTTCAACTCGTAACTCATTACCGTTTGTTAACAGTTTGAGTTTTCTGATATCCTCAATACCTAACAGGTTCACAGCGGGCCCTTTTACAACATAAACTGTCGTCACTATAGATCTGGGAAAGCCATTAATGCAAACATTTGACTTCCCGCTAACATTCAGCCTGGAACCATCAACCCCAATGAGATCATTAACAGGGTTACTTAATCTCAAATTCAGAAACCTGCCAGTATCCTCAGTTACCACAGACACTTCAGCTCCAGTGTCTAGTACAAACTCTACCTCTTTACCATTTACTCTGACCAAGCGTTTGATGCTACATTTCCTGCTACATTTCCTGCTACCAGTATCACCACCAACATTGTTCACAAATCTCACTTTACGTGGAGAACCTTCATTACCACTACGATCCGTGCTGTGACCTGTTATTGTCACCTTCCCACCTATTATTACAATCCCTAGAGGTATGGCCTCTCAGATTATACTGGAAGCACCTTACATTTGGGCAATGACAAACTTGATGCCTCCTCTTGCCACATTGGAAACAGTTGTCCCCCCCCTAGTTGGAAAGCTAAACCTTCCAGGACTTCTACCTGATGTAGGTAAACCTCGAGGTGACCGAGGAAAGTACCTATTATCTGGGCTACGATGTCCATGGGGCGTCGCCTCATACCTAGGAGAATGCCAACTATCTGGGCTACGGCGTCCATAGGACGTCGTCTCGTACCTAGGAGAATACCTGCCCTCTGGGCTGCGGTGTCTATAAGACTCCGCACCATACCTACTCTTATAATGCCAATCTCCCTTATGGTCATGATACCCTCTATACTCGCTACTCCTCTCCCCTGGGCTGCAGCTTCTATGGCCACGGGTATAGGAGCCCTTTTCCGCACTACCATCTCCAAACTTACTGCTGTCCCTTGAACGGTATGTAACCTTGTTATCCACCTCCTCCCATGGACTTCCCTGTCTATACTTAGCTACCTCATATACCGAATGGCCAGTCCTAGAGGCATTCAGAATTTCTTCTGAAGCATTAGCCAACTGCCTGGCTGCCAACTTGGTACCTAAATCTCTCCAACTAAGCGTAGTCTCCTGCATAAGCAGTTTACGCACAGATGAATCCCTTAAACCATTAACAGCTAGAGAAACGGAAAAGCGTTGCCTTAACTCGTCATTGTTATGCCCAAATTCCATTTCCCTGCTTAATTTCTCAACTCTGAGTAAATATTCCCTTTCATCTTCCCCACAAGCCTGTGACACGGTCACGAACCTCATTGTCTTAACATAGACACTTTCACTACGGTCGTAGTGACCTTTTAATAAATCTACTGCCCTATCAAGCCCATCATCAGTTTGGTCATTTAAATCAAATCCCAGTAATATCCTGCAATATCCCTATACCATCACTACCTATAGCACTTAATAAGGCTAGTAGTTTAGTTCGACCTCTAAAAACATCTACAACAACCTCATTCCCCTCAATTTCCACCTTCTCGGTACCCAAAGTTAAAGCTGCTACCTCAGCAGACACCTTATACTGAGTCAACCAATTGTTGAATTCCTCAGAAACATTGCTACCCGTTAACCTAAGTTTCGGAAATGACGACAAGTCAAGTCTCGTATTCATCCCTATTATAGCTATTTAACACAATACTAATCAGCCAACAATATCTGTACAATATCAGTACAGCAGCGCCTCTCCACCACAGCAATAGCCAATGTACAACACAACAATAGCAACAATAATTCACAATATCCCAAAAGATATCCACTGTTCCCTTATCCACCAATGCACAATTAAACACAACACAATAATATCCACAATATCACGTAGTAACTCCACTGTACCCTTATCCAATGTACAAGTAAACACAGCACAATAATATTCCACAATGTCACGTAATAACTCCACTGTACCCTTATCCCGGTAAATAAACAACAACAACGCCACAAATAAATACTTAACACCTCGTATAAACACTGTACCTTTATCCCGGTAAATAATCAACAACAACACCAAATCACCACTTCACCAAAAATAATAAGCACTGCACCAATATCCCTATAAACACCTAAACACTGAACACGGAGAGCTCACACAGCTCTAAAACACCCAACACCTCTACGCACACCTCTATCACCACACACACCACAGAGGACCTACGCTGCCCTATCACTTCTACACCACCTCTCTTTTAATGCCCATACGACACCAAAAGCCTCACACACAACCCCCTTGTACCAGTAAATAATTCCAATAATACACAACAATATCACCAGGTCCTATGCCGACTGCGCCATGTTAGATGAAGGGTTTGAAGAGAAGAAACAAAACACGTCTACTCACCATCAACTAGCAACTCAACAAAACCGCTATTCCGCTTTTCTCCAATTAGCCCAAGTTCTTGTAACAGTGTGTGTACCCGTATTCCTTGTTAAGCCAATGCCGATAGAACCTATGTTATAACTTTGAACTTCCTATAACACACAAACTCGTTATCCAACAAACAACATCCATGATGATCATCATTTTTTTTGAGTATTTGTAATAATAATAATCATCATAATTAATGATGTCTACAAAAATTTGATAATTTTTATTTATAACTTATTAATTATTATAAATAAATAATAATAGATAATATTTATATTATTATTAATTTATAGTATTATTTATTATTACGCTGCCCAGTAGTAATAGTAGTAGTTCAAGTTGTGGTAGGTAGTAGTAGCCTAGTGTGTTGTTGTATCAATTATTATTATTAATAATTATTCAATTTTATTATATAATAATTACAATAGTTACAGTAGTAGCTAGTAGTACTGCAGTACCACCGCCACCACAACCACCAGTAACTACTACTAGCAGTATTAGTACTAGTTAGAGTATACACTACTGTTGATCCAGTATTATTAATTATTAATTATAAGATCCTGCACTTAGTAAAAAAATTGATTCCCTTGGGATGTTCCAGCACCTTGCAGTCAGGTTCATTACCCACATCAAAGTAATGGTGAGTATTGCTGAAGCCTGCTGTGAGCTTGGCCTCCAAACATTAAAGCATGGAAAAAAATTACTAACAAGCTTTGCTTATTATTATGAAAATTTTCCAGTACGAAAAGTGACACAACAACAATGCTCTGGTTTATGATCAATTATCCCAGAACCGCCAAAGTGTGTATGAAAAATAGATCCGCTGCCATTAGTGGACTGATCTCTGTGTATGCAGCATAACAAGTCGACCATAATAGTGGTAGTTTTTTTTATTGAAGACGATCTGAGATATCAGAGGAATCCTGAAGTAAATGCACAAAACACAGCACTCATATGGTGGCTCAGAACGTTTTGCGTTTAAGAATGTCTAAATGCTTTCCAAATCACCTGAACAATTTTGTGAACGTTCCAATTTTGCAATCATTATAAACGGCTAAGGCTGTGAGCCACCATACAAAATCGACTGAAATATTTGCAAATTGGCTATACGCTTCGTAAAGATTAATGGTTGTTTGACAGAAAATACAGTTTGATTGCATTGAAATCCCGCAACTGCTAAGACCAACAATTTATTTATTATAATCATGAAGCCCATTTTCAGATACAGTTTCTTAGCCTATTTTACTACATTTTCCCAATTATTTTCAATGTACGAGATGCTTTGCCAACCCTCTAGATTATTTCAAAATGGTTCATACGCTTTTGAAAGTGAAAGCGTCTATTGTTATGAGTCACCATAGAGCCACCATAGCACTCAACTAAAAGCAAAAGGGTAGCAGTTATAACTCCCTTATTAATGGAGGACTACTGATAAACCAATTGATAAAAGTTCTACAGCGGTTGCTGTAACCCCTGGGACCATACACATTATCACATTGTTAGCTAACTGAGGCACTCATTTTGCTTTAAGTTCCTGAATGATCTATATCTTCAAAGGTGTTCAAAAGTACTGTTGTCCACATCGATTGATTTGCGACAATGAACATAATAATACATTGTAATTATTGCCTTTTGGCCATGACTGTCAATTGATCGGACAAAATGGAAGAAATATTAATACATATCTTATAACCCTGCCCCTAATGTAATAAACACTGATCCAATTCCCCATTCTTTTTAGCTTCGGACAACCACCTGACAGCTTAAATCAGACTAAATGATGAGTCTTAACATAATAATAATAATATTAGTTAAATCAATATTTTTATTGATTAATAGTACTACCATTTTTATTAACTGATAATAGAATAATCAATAAATGATACTCAACTGGCTAAAAAGTTGAACGAAGTGAAAAAAAACTCATAAATATTTGAAAAATTCACTCATTTTTATTATCTTCATTATATCACCATATTTTCAAGGAAAAATATTTAATAGTATTTGCCGCTATTTAACTAAGTAATATAAAACGTGATAAATAAATAATAATTAAGGTATATTAGGATACGATATTAAAGAATTTTCTCACTAAACTGTACAAGGATTACTGCTGACATTTTTTGTGTGCGATCTTCAATGTTTATCTTATTGTGGGTTGTGGTACAATATAAAAAAGTAGTAGTGACCCTGAAATGGACAAAAATCGATGTTGACAAAGCTGAAAAAAGCTTTTACCACTATATTTTGGCATTCAGTCTAGGTCGGAAAGAGATGGCATTTGTTCCTGGTGACACGCGAAATATCGTTTTTGGGCTCTTGAAATTTGTGACTCACGTGATTGCAAGAAATCTCGACGCTCTTTTAAACAAAAGTTTAAATGATGTTTTACATGTTGCCTAAAGCAAATGCTAAGAGCGATGATAAATACTAGATTGGTAGTCAAATTCGTTTCATTACTGATCAGAAGAGATTTTTTACAGGGTGTTGATGTTCACTATAGAAAGCGTTTACACTCGTTCCCAGTTTCTTTTCCTTTTTTTCCGTTTACATCAGTTAAAATCTTTTTATTGGAAGCCTAGGATTTTATTCTCACTATAACTGTTCATCTTGTTTTGCCTGGCGTCAACTTAAAAAGAGCAAACTGATTCGCATAACAATGAGCTCACCTAATTCAAATAAAATTCTTTGGTTAACCAACTAACCGCAAAGCTTTAGCATCTTGTGTACGTCATAAATCAGTAGTACCGAGTTTTTCAAGCGTTTCTTTTTATGAGACTTAACTTTCCTCCACCATTTAATCTACTTCTGATGGATAAATTGACAATTTTGAGGTAAAAAAGATGCAGATTTTAAATGTGTGAAGAAAATTGTTTTTAAAAATCATGCTTTGCAACCTTTATTGAATCTTGTTGCAGTTATATTAAAAATGATTTCGGTGCTCTAGATGTAGCGGATTTTTAATCATATGTTTGTCTGTTTCGATTACTTGGTTTATTCATTATACAATAGGGTCTACACTGGTGAGAGTGCAAACGCAAGGAGTTGTTAATGTTAATCAATTAACCTTAGCAACATGATTATTTTCCCAAAAGAAGACAATTCTGCTAAAAAGTTGTTTCTGTATGAGCGTTTCTGTTAAAAAATTTGCAAATTATTGGAAACTTTTAGGGTTTTAAAGATAGTCTCTTTTTCTTGAAAAAAAAAAGATTTTCTACCGGCATCTTGAGATGAGTGTTTCAACTTTACTTTTAACAGTTTTTTCAAATTTTCCAATCACAACCATTGCTATATATTATAATAAAACCTAACCTCCATTATATATATTCGATAGCGTTACCAAATTTTTCGATCTTTTTCCGGGACCATTATTTTTCATATTTCCAGTTATTATTATCACTGCTATATTATTTTAGCTATATTGCACATGAAATAGTATATTAATATGAATAGTCAAATACTGGTATATGAAGTTTTGATTTTAAGAAAAAGAATCATGGTCTCGCATGAAATAAATTATTAGAGAAAAATGCGCAGCCTGTGCAAAAGTTTTATTACTGGGGAAACCCAAAAAATAATTTTTGTGGGCTTATATAAAACAATGGACAAAATCTGAAAATCCTCGTGATTAATTGGGGTTTCCCCACTGTTTGGAAACTTTCCCAGGCTGCGCGTTTTTCTCTATTATTATTATTAAATCTGTCATTCAACTATGATAAATTATATTTTTCTTGTATGATCTTCAATCGCCGATTGGTATAAACAATGAGTGGGCTAAACTAATGTAATGACAAAAGTTAAAATTAACTTATTACTGTTTTACTAGGTACAGCTATCGTTTACCTGACTAGCTCTCTTTTATGGTTGACAGAGAATGAGCAATGAGGAGCAACAGGAGGTATGTCTATGTCTATGAGTTAGTTTGGTATATCAATGTCTATGAATCATCTCATATCATACATATAAGTAAATTACAAAAAATATATGAACAATAATCACGCAATGAATATTTATATATGCGAACTTATCATGTTTATATTTTGGCATTTTCAGGAGGAACGAGAGGTGCTGCTTTCTATATATGAGGGTGATGCCAAATTTTTTGAGATAACTTCAAAACAGTATCAGTATAAGGTACCTTGTACTGTGTATATCTAAGATGCTACCTATCACATGTATTATATATACACTCTGTCTACAATTAATCTACGGTTGCAGATCGGTGAAGATGGAGATAATAAGTCGGCCATTATTGAAGTCTCATGGGGAGACAACTACCCTGAGGAGTTACCCACAATTCATTTAGATGTATTTTATAATAAACATCTGTAAGTTGTTCATATGTTGTGTCAAAAGCTGTGTGTTTTTAGAATGTACCTAGTGAGGTGTTGCGACTGCTATTGATTGAAAGTTTTTTAACACACTTACTACTCGTCCTTGCAATGATTCCACCCCATCCATGTTTATGTACAGCTGGAGAAATGTCGTTTATGAGTATGTTTTGTCTCTAGATTACCGGAAGTAAAAGATTCAATAAAGGAAACACTCACAAGTGAGGTACGTTATATTACTGTTGCTTCTGTTGCATTTTAAGCCTCCAGCTTGAAGTTGTCTGCTCATGTCCGGACAGACAACTTCTCATTTAAATAGTAATAGTTTTTCCATTTGTTGAGCCTGTTGATTTTTTGTTGCAGGCAGAAGCTTTGTTGGGCTGTGGCAGCACCTATACATTGTTTGAATATGCAAAGGAAAATATAGATGAGCTACTTTCAGCCCAGACAGAAAAGGTTTGTTCTACCCTGGCACTTATTACTTCTGTTACTAAATTTATTCTTTTATATTTCGCTAAAAACTGATTTTACACATTTTGCCTATTGATTTGGATAATGAAGATCGTTTTTTTTTTATTGACTACTTTGGCTGGTGTAATTGACAGTAATTGTCTGGGATGTTTGGGATTCACACTAATCGCTGGACAATTCTAGGTGCTCTCTATAGTTTATTAAGCTCATATTTGTAAAATCTCTGATACATCAACGCTAGTGTTTGTATGGTTGCTTAGTCAACATTAGTATCTAATTTTATCATATACGCGAGAGTTGTCTGCTCATTGGGCCTGCAAATCTTGTTTGTATTTGAGATCAGTTTCATAGGAATGTATAAATTTTCTTGTAGTTATTACTTTCAACATTTTTTTGTTTAACTTTCTAATCTTTTGAAACAGCGTTTTTTTTCCGAAAGTTTTGACAACTTTTCCAAGTTGTGTTTGCGTAAGTTGAAATTTGCAGGCTGAATGTTAAGTATATTATTTTCAACGTTTTATTTCAGGTGGTGTTAGAAGAGACAAAATCACAGTCTGTTACAACAGTTCAACCAGACGCTAAAAAAGATATGAAACCAAAAAGAGAACAATTGAGTAAAAACCAGAAGAGGAGGTTGTATGATAAATTTGGAACTCAGGGAATGATGGAAGGCAAACAGCGGGGTTGGGACTGGGTCGATCTTATTAGGCATCTCAGTCAGACAGGAAGCAAGCTAGACGGACAGTGATAGGATTCATCTCCCTATGATTTCATATCAAACGTTCTAGTCAATTCATACTAAATATGCTAATTGTTTGTTTGGAAAGTTGGCTGCAATTTTTTTTCTGAAGATAGCATAGACTATGAACTATGCTCATTAGCTGTCCACAAAAGAAACAATGGTCTTTTTTATAAAAATTGCGTTGTTATGACAACACACGCATCGAGATTTTTGCAGATCAGTATTTTATTAATAAATATTGATAATAATGACAAAACATAATTATATCCCTTCCTCTCATTCCTCATTGTATATATAACTACTGTACAGCGCAAACCATTCTGTGATTGTATAAGGTAAAAACTAATTGTTGGCCCATCAATTCGCTATATATACGGTGCTGTGTTTCTCCATCATTTGAATGTCTCTTTCTAGCTGTTTCATTTCGTTTTCTAGTCGTTCTTTGCGGTGTTTTTTGGGTAGGGTGTCAGTGACTACAGACAAGCCTTGATACTGATGGTATAAATCCTCCCAATTGGTTTTCAATCCTGTAATTATTGAGTTTCTCTCCGACTCGGATAGCTGCTTCATCGCGCCTGAAACGATAATTGGTAATTTAATTATTTTTGTTTGCGAATTTTGTGGTATTAGTCAAAGAAGCACATGTGGAGAATAGCGATCAATGATGCAATAATTTCAGAAGCTTTTATTTATTGTCCTAATCGTATTAATATTTTGTTTTTTAACTACTCTGGTTTTCATTCAATTACAAGTTACCTTTCTTGAAGTTCTCTGCTATGTATGCATTATATTCTTCTTGTGCTCTTGCCATTTCATCTTGTCGTTTTTTCAGGTATGTTGGAACATCTCCATAATCCTGAAACATACTAACTGTTATTTTCTTCAATTTTGGCTTCACCAAGACTTGAACCTTTTGATAGCATCTGATCAGATTTTTAATAATGATATTAAATTATTCTTACCCTTTTGTGAACATATTTAGGTTCTAGCCCTGATGGAATCAAGTTATGTGTGTCGCCTATCCTCGTATCTGCGAACTTCTTGTCTGGTACTCCCGGGACTGACATGATAGTCTCAACGGCATTCTTTGTGACAAAATTTTTGGTTGTCTTCAATCCAAGCAGTGGAGGCTGGTCCTTGGTAGTTGGCACTACAGGTTTCTTCTTGTCAGCATCACTGTACTCAAATTTTCTACCTGTAACAATAATAATCTCCTGCTGAGCACTAAAAATAATAAATAATGCTGCTCGGATACATATAATAAAAGATTGAAGTTGTTTAGTAAATTCTTTTTTCGATGATGTAACAGATATCACTCAAGTGTTCAAGGCTCAAGCTAACAATTGGAACTGCATAAAAGTTTTATGCTTGAATACTTACGCTCAGGCAGAATAGGTTCCTTCTCATGTTTTTTTAAAAACCTATCTGGCTGAGGCTTGGGTACCTCTGCCAGTCCCATAGTCTTGGCTGGCTTCTTATTGACTTTCTCTTCAACCTTGACAGTTTCTTTGAACTTTGATGTGTGTCTAATAAAATGTAAGAGGTGATACAAAAAAAAACTTTTATGTAATCGTCAAACACGTCTTGCCAATAATAGTAGTAGGCATTCTTTTTAAAAATAAATTCGGTTATGCTGAACATTTACATACAGAGCCAATCACACTAATTTTGGATCCTTTTTTTCTTTCATGAATGACTTAATTAGCCACTCTGAGAATATTGACGATGATGTGATGTTGTTACTATTATTCTTTTTTATCATACCAGTGTGTGTTGCTTATACTGAAAATATGAGAATTACAGTAGAGCCTGCTTGTAGGTAATAGCAATGCATAATAAAGAGCTCACAATTATAATAATATGGCGAAGTAATAGGGCTCATAACACTCATGACAAAAATGTTTAATAATACAAAAATTTGGGAAAAAAAATTTAAAAGACTGACTCAGAGGTAAAGTAAAGTGTAATATTTTTTTTTCTATCTGCTTTCATACTTACTTTTTCTGTTTTGGTGGCTTGAGCTCCTCCCTAGGAATAAGGTTGTAAATACTCTCATTCATAATCATGGAATCCATATTTGCAGACAAGCTTCAATTATCACTGAGATCCGCCAAGTGTTTTGCTTAGCCACTGAGTTTTGTTAGGTTGCTAAGCGTATCCAGGATATAAGGTTTTGCGCAAACAAGGTTTCATTCGACAATGAATATCGAGAGAACTTTTTTGCTCATTTAAAACTACAAAAACTTGATAACAACTACACAAAAATCTGACGCAGCCGATTAATTTTTATTTGAAGAAAGTATGTGCTCTGATTTTATTGTGGCGTACATTGTCCGGAAATTAGTTCGTAAAATCTGTGTTCCGCCATGGTGTATAACGTGAAAATTCTTAAAACTCATCTACCTGCAACTACTGTTGTGCTGTTTGCCCAAGTATTTACTTTGCAGGCAAAAAAATTACACCATTAGTTAGTTAAGTGTAACCATTTTTACTTTTTGCAATTGATTAAATTTGTTTGCTCCAAAACCACAAAAAAGCCTTGTTTTGTTTTTTTCAAAAAAAACCTAATATCTAATAATAATAATAATTATAATAATTACATAATAATAATAATTATAATAATGTAATAATTATAATAATATAATCTAATTCTAATGAAGTCTAATGCTAATGTAAATAAATGTAATCATATTCATAGTCATTGTTATTATTATACTTGTTTATTATTCTTTTTCTTTGGATCTTTTTTATTAATTCTTTTTGTAAACATATAATAAAGAATAATTATTAACAACAGTACAGTAGTAGTAGAATAATAGTTTTAGTAATGGTAGTTTACTGTTTTTATCACAATCACTATTCATGTCATTTATTAGCTAGTGCAGTAGAACCCCCATAAAGGTGTGGAACCTTCGAAGACAATTTCAAATTAAGGACTGGTTTTAGCTTATTCTAATGGTGATGCCAAGCTGCTTTTCTCCACCAGTAATCTTTTCGGATTTTAAAAATTTTTCTTGCAAGCTGCACTCTGTGATGAGTTTAGAAAATTACATTCCAGTTCCAGCCTTACTGCAAGCCGCAAAAGATGTTCAGCCATATATGTGAAGGCCCATTACTGCATGGCTCAGTCTATTGTATCACATAGACTATGATGCAACAACAGCTTAGTGCATGCACAGATAATAGCATGCACAAGCTGTCAACTATTACTACCACTACCGTTATTTGCAACTGCTTCTCCTAAGACGTAAGTTTTGTCCCAGATATATTTTGCAGGAGAATAACTAGAAAAAACTGTCAACTACTATTTGCACATGCTTCTCCTTTTATCTTAGTTTGTTTGATTTATATTTTGCAGAGAAAGGCAAGGAGATGTTATGTTAATCAGTGACTGAATTGTTTGATTAATAAATGCAATTGTTAGTTATTATTATCACAAATATAAAGATAGTTAAAATATTGATGATTTACAGTAAGCCTTGTTTTATTACTCTCAATATTAAAATATAACAAATCAAGTATAGCTAGTACAGCTCAATCAGACAAAAAGCCAAAGAGAAATCTTACAATATTGAAAGTTTTATCAAGTTAGAGAGATTTTTTTGCTTATTCTGCTGATACACCGTTTGTTTCCCGAGCTAATATTTCTGAATTTCAAAACATTTTTTAAAATTGTACTCTTAGCTAAAAAGATATGATACTTCCTGTCCTGCCGCAAGCCAAAAAAGTGTTCAACCACGCGTAAAATAATTGTCAAAAATAAACGGTTGTTTTTTTAATGCATCTACCACAAATGATAGCCTCAAAAACCTAAAACCCTCAATTTTATTTGGCCGAAACATTGGGTAGTAGGTGATTGCACCCGCAATACTGCATCAAGCTTTTTAGCTACGTTGTCACGTATTTATAAATAGCTCACAAATTATTAGTAAGCTTTGGAAATAAATTGTAATTAATTAGAAATACTAAACTGAATCAGCAAAACAGTACGTCGGTGAGTAGATAAGACATTGGTTTTGCATTTATGATTATCAAAAATTATTAAAATGTTGGGAGAATTTGTACAGGTTCGTCAAAGTTGTGTAACCTTTATGACTGGTTATTAGTGAGAAGAGCACATTTCAGAAGTCTATTGGCAGACAATCAGAGGCAAAATTGTATTGGCTGTTTGGAGAACAAATTTCTTTCTGATTGGTGGATTAGTTGCAAAGTTGTTAACAAAACTGTAATTTGACACTTAAAAATCTGGGTTAGCGACAAATTTATGTATGAATCTTTTTACAGCATCACGTGATAATTATCGGTTGAGCTGTGCTAGCTATTAAGTAAATGCTCAGTATTAAAAAAACGGGTGAGTCAACAGTAAGTACTCCTTTGAAACATTTACTTGTAAAAGCCTCAGGCAAATACATCATTTCTGTTAAAGCTCTTCAGGTGTGTTATGCAACCCGCAACTATTTCATTGTTGTGTGATGCGGAATAGCATACTACAACTTATTAATGTTAAAAAAAAATAATTAAAAACTGCTTTGATGTCAACATCTGAGGACCAATTGCCTAAAATTTTACACCATAAGTAGGGAGCATTTTTTTAAATGACTCATTTATATTTTGTGCGGCATTCTAGGAAGTGACAGATTTTCAATAAAGTAGCAAACTTTGAGTAGTTTCAAAGCCCTGCCACACTAGCGTTTTTGTGAACGAAACGTTATTCACAGTCGATCCTCGTCAAACATTCAACCTGCCACACTATCGTGGTCATAAATAACTAGTAACCAATAAATGGCCACTAGTAATTTTGTGCAAGCCTACTGCTGCATTGATAAATACAAAGATATTAATGTTTGATTAGCTGGTTTATTTTTTGTTCAATCATGGAGCAGAGATTTTTTAACGAATTGGTCATTGTTGACAGTTAACAGTTCCACCTTCAACAAAACATGTTGAACAGTGAACGTTTGTGAACTCACGCATGCGCACTTTCAATTTGTTAGTCAAATCGTTGAAAAAACACGCTAGTGTGGTTGGGCCTTTACTGTAATTGGTAGTAAACTTTGGATAACAGCTAATAATTAAATTTCATCAAAATTTTATTGGCTTCAAGGTTGTGGTGAAATTTTTGTCATAGTGCCCTTTGTTCCCAAAAAGGTCGCTTTCAAACTGACCCGTTTTAATGAAAAACCTGATGTTGCAAACAGGTATTCCGTGGCAGCAGGCGTTTAATCCTGAAAAAAATTCATATATATTTTATAAGACATTATAGTTTAAGCTGTTGCAATGAATGTAGATAGCGGCGAACATTGACGGAAAGGAATACCCGTAAATTGAAGTGAAAAGTAAACGTAGATACCTTTTAGAGTAACACTGACTAGCCTGAATGAATGCCTGTTATGGGGTAAATAACCGTATTTTAGGGTTCATTCAAGAAACAGTCAAGGTTCATTCCCGACAACAAAATATTATTTTAATGTTTGTTTGCTGTCGATGCCTTTTTCCTCTTGACCATGCAAGTCTGTGACTCAACTAAACTTTTTCAAAAAATGTAGGTATTGTCTGACCAGACCTAATAACAGCATTTAGTATGATGCAAGCAACAAAACCCCTTGGCCTCGCAAGCAATGAAGTGGTGCTTCTCTCTAGGCTATTTAGCAAGAGTTTTAGTCAATAGCTTTCAAAACATCACATTACACTTGTCCAGATCAGAAATTTTGCAAATAAGTTCCAAAGTTAATAAGAGTATTCGCGACCTATGTTCGCCGAACAAAATACAAAAAAAATTCACATCGGCAATTGATTTAATCAATAAATATTCATTATGTTCGGAACTCGTAGGTCAACAAAAAGTAGCTCACGGAATAAAAAAGATAATCAATGAGCATTTATTAATATTGTATGTAGGTCGCAAGTGAAACGGAACAATAAATAAATCATAATAAGTGAGTCTAATAGGTTCAGTTTCATAAACCTGTCCTGTTGGCCTAAAAATATTTCCAAATAATTAACATCGCTGAAAATTTAATAAATATAAAAGGCGATTTTACAGACTATTGTTATTTATAACAATGCCATTCTTGTTTTTTCTTGATTATTTAAAAATTTGGATTCATCTTCTTTATGATTTGATCGGTAATCTACAAGAATTTACTGAAGAATTATGATGTTCTAAAATAATGTTTCGTTTCATACGCGATTTATTGAATTACAGACACATATTTTTTTGTCATTTTTTTGATGTACACGTCGTGAGTACTCGTAATGCCTCCAAGCGTCATCTATGTGTGTAGCCACCACAGCGACACTACGAAACGTATTCCTCGCCACATTTCTTCAAAGTGTAGATATGTGTAGCCAAGGCTTTACCGTGACCAAACTACCATCTTTGTCATCTTTAAAATAAACGTCACCAATAGATTCGGAACCAATGACCCTTGCATAATAGTTGAGACTGGTTTTAGGCTTCATACATGACTATAAATGAAAGTGTACATTTTCAGCCAAGAAAATCTGCTACCTGAAACACAGCGACTTTTGTACCCTTATTGGAATAATTAAAATGTGTTACTTTATTCTCTGATGAATGGGCTAGTTATTGTGAGATGATCTGAGAAACTGTTATTCAAATGTCTTTTCATATCACAGGTTGCCCGTTATTATGATTTACAAGTGCTTTGTTATAGGTTTTAGACTGAATTTTATCGTTATGAAACTTTGTTTTTTTAGTCCATTACCAAAAAAATGCAGAGTTGTTATCTGGTTTATATATATATGTATATAAGCACAAAAGATGCAATATTTGACGTTTTCTTTGTGGTTAGCTACTTTGCATTCACCAACTTTTTTAAATGAATACTGTGAAAAAATATTGATGACCATATTTATAAAAACAAACGTTATGTAAAATTGTTTCTCAGACTAGTGCGATGGAGCACATGGATGTTGACACGTTCATGAAAGAAAGTTTGATTGCCTTGGAATCTGGTGATGGCTCAGTTCCAAAATCTCATCCCAAAAAGGCTCTGAAAACTAAAAAGAAAAGTCAAGGACAAAAGCAGCGGGAAAAACTTCAGCATAAGAAAGCCACTGCTGCCAAAAAAACACCTGTTTCAACTGCAAAAGAAGCTTCATCTGGCAGCGTAGATAAGATTATCCCAGAAAAAACTGGGTGGGTTTTTTTTGGTTTAAAACACCTGAAATGATTTTCTTGTTTCAAGTTTTCTTTTTACATATTTCTTTTGTAAAATAAGTTTGAGGAATTGTAATAGAATGTTTAATTTTAAAAAAGATTGCGAAGACATATTTTTTTAATTATTTGTTGGATAAACTTCATTAATAGAGTACATCAACACAAAGCAGTCATTGGGTCTTTGGCAGCCAGCGATCCAGAATTCTACAAGTTTCTACAGGAAGAAGACAAGGCTTTGCTCAACTTTGATGAGTCTTCAGATGACGAAGGAGACGTACATCAACTTCCAGATACTCTTATTGAACAGACGGTACTTTTACAGCCATGTTTGGAAATTCAATTTCTGAACTACACTCTCCAACTTGAAGCCTTGCTTTATTGATACCTTATTTATCTAGCTATCACCTTGACCTTTGTGATAAGGTCAAAATTTAATTTTGTTGTCTCTGAAACAGAAAACATTGAATTAAAATCAGCGCTAATCTTACTTCTTGTCCACTGACTGAGCAGTTTTGTTTCACAATTTTTTTATTTTAAAGATAGACCATATTTTTCTGCAGGAAGAAACAAAAAAGAGACGTACTGGCAGCGACAGTGAAGAAGACAGCGAGGAGGACAGTGAGGAAGAATCTGATTCAGATTCGGAGGAGACAACTAAAACATCCAAGAAGAGTTTAACAAAAGGCCAATACGTTACAGCTGGTACGGTGGATAAATGGAGTAGACAACTACAAAAGAACCCAAGAATGGAGGTACATTGATGATCATCGCCAGCTGTTACAAAACTAATAAATAGCGTCTAATTTTTAAAATATGCCTTGTGTACATATAGCAATTGCGCTAGCGATTTTTGCTTCGCGATATGGGATATCCTTCCTCGAAATTGCCCAACTTACCGCTACTTCCCATTTTTCAACGAAACTCGCTGATACAAAGCGGAGTGTGCAACTTACTGTATCATTGTTGAGAGATCGGGGGTGGGGTGGGGTGGGGTGGGGCGGTGCAGATAACGAGACTACTGGAAACAAGGATAAAGCTTTTTCGCGTTGTGATTGGTTGATCAAGGAATCGGTTAGCGATTTTTTGATCTCAATCAAAACCTGGCGATAACCTCAAATAAAATGCTACTGATTGCTTAGCGATTTTGCTGGAAACAAAAGTTGCAAAATCACGCAATCGCTAAGCAAATCGCTCAGTGGTTATTATATGTACTTATGGTTTTAAGCATCGATTTTATAGTGTAAAGGTAAATGATACAAGCATTTGAGTCTTCATCATCAACTATGCAAACAGTTTTCTTAGCCCGTGTTCCAGTCTGGACATTGGCGAATCTAAGAATTATGATATTTTGTAGACGGTAGAGAGTTTGGTAAAGGCACTGCAGAGTGTTGTAGCTGAGGCTACTGGTGACACTCAAGATGTAGTTACACAGATGAGAGTGGAGGGAATCAGCTGTAAGTTGACAATCTCCCTAGTAGAAAGTTTTATTGCTCGGATGTAATCAAGTTACTAATATGTAAGCCTGCTGTAAACATAAAATAAAATGATGGATTGCTTGCACTCTGCATATAAAATATGGAGCCATGGCCTCTTTATTAGAGAAGCTGATGTAACAGCTGGTGCTGGTGTAGAGTGCTGCCTCGCACAAATAGCTATTTGATTTAGCAGTTGTCTTATTTTTGAATTAAAGAGAAGACAACTGCTATTTACCATTCATGAACGCATGTATTTTTTTGCTGGCATTTGGTCTCTCAACTTTTAGCGAGGTATTCACTTCCTTGATTTGTTGTAGTGTTTAATGCTGTTGTCCAATCTTGCCTGAGAAACTTTCCAAATGCATTTGCCACGATTCTCAACTACAATCCAAAGAAAGTCTCATCTCCTGCCAAGTGTAAACGTTGGGGTGAACTAAAGATGTACATAAGAGTTTATCTAACTGCTTTGTTATTGGTTAGTTACTATATAGCCTGTGTACCCAGTAGAAGTGTACTATGTAGTTTACTCTATACACTGTGTACTCATTAGTACTGCATTACATATATAGCTTGTGTACCCATCAGTAGATTACTATGTAGCCTGTGTACCCATCAGTAGTTTACTATATAGCCTGTGTACCCATCAGTAGTTTACTATATAGCCTGTGCACCCATCAGTAGTTTACTATGTAGCCTGTGTACCCATCAGTAGTTTACTATATAGCCTGTGTACCCATCAGTAGTTCACTATATAGACTGTGTACCTACTAGGAGTTTACTATATAGACTGTGTACCTACTAGTAGTTTACTATATAGACTGTGTACCCGTTCTGTATTGTTTTAGCTACTAAAAAACCTGGCAGGTACAGACGTTATCAATGCTGTACTAAAGCATATAACACAACTCACTAGTTACATAGCCTGTATGCCTAAACAGACCAGGATCTATGTCAAGGTCAGTTCCCATACACAAGTTTTATGGTACTGTGATTTGGCCTTGACCTCTTTCTGGTTTTTAATGTCTTCTGTCAAAACTTATCACTGTCTGCCATGGAGTAAATATTTTGGGATTGCTAGTAGCCCAAACCAAATATAGTCAAATCAGGCCATCTTGCATTGCAAATCAGATGGCGGAAATTAGGTGACTCTTACAAACGACTGCATTTTAATCAAGATAAACGTTAGAATACGGAGCCGTCATGGATGAAACGTACAAATTCTTATAAGAACTCGATATACAGTTACAGATTTTGCCTTGTGACCAATGATTGCGTATATCTATAATCATTGACATGGCGGTTTGGTAATTGTGGAACAAAAATTGGGTAAAATTTTAGCATTTTGTTGACTCCTACAGACAACTACATTTGAATCGTGATTAAAGCTAGATAAAGTGGACGCAGCAGACAACCCACGCCGTTGGTCTCGTTTACTAACAGACAATAAGAGTGTTTGCGGCCTGTACGTCGAACAAAGTACAACAAATAATAGGTGTTCGTAATTCAATACGCCGCGTATGCAACAGAACATTTGTTTAGAACAACATAATTATTCATTGGACTGTTATAGATTACCAAACAATCCATAAAGAAGATAACTTCCAATTTTTAAAATAATTCAGAAAAGATATACATTAAATCACTATAAACTGAAATGGTAACATCAAAACGGTAAATTTTGATCTGCTTTATTATGCTCCTGGTGAAGTGATTTCATCTTTTTTTGTGTTTTTGAGCTTTCTCATTTGTTTCTCCGTAAGTGCTTGATTAATAGCTTCTCAGCGGTTGCTGACACAATATTGATGGTATAAACTTGTCCACGCTATGGTTGGATTTTACAATTTTGTGTCTTCAATTTTTGTTATTTATTTGTTTGTTGTCCATTGATGTCTGCATCTGGCACATCGTTCTTCTAGCTCACCACTAATGTTTTTTGTTTTTGTCAAAACTGATGATTTTACTAAAAAATAATTTAGTTCTTCTTACTGCATAAATTCTTACTGATCATCAGTTTGTGTAGAAAACAATCCGAAAATGTGTAACGGTAAACGGTACGCCTGCGGATTGATATGATAGCCCAGGTTCATATCGATCTATAACACACAGCTTTATTCTCACTTCTTTGTATCGCAGGCTATGATTGGAGTGTGGTGTACCGGTGAGGAGACCTCTAGAGTCTTGGCTTTCCTTTCTCTTCTCAGATTGGTCAGGCTTAAACAAGAAGATTTGCTGGAGAAAACACTCAAGGTATTCATTGGTTGATTAATGATGGTGTGATTGGTTGTGACATGGTTGATTGATTAGCTGTCACATGATTGGTTAGTTGGCTGTTGCATGATTGGTTAATTAGTTGTCACATTATTGGTTAGTTGGCTGTTGCATGATTAGTCAAAAAGTTGTCACATCAGTGACCAACAAGTAGTTTATGCCTAACAGGTGTTGCCATTTTTATTTTTTGGCATAAAATCATTTGGCAGATGATGTAAAAGAGCAGTTATACGCTGCATCATTTTTTGAGCCATCGACCACCTTCAACTCACTTTCACTGGTTTTGTCACAGTTTTGTTACAGTGTGTGCTCATCACGATTTAGTTTCTTCGATGGCCTCTGAGATTTTTGTTTCTTTAAAAAAACATGGAAAAAGGTGGCTCGTAATGTTGGATGCTTCTGCTTTCAAAATCGTATCAACCCTTTAAAAATAGACTTTTGTGCTATGATAAGTTTAGAGTTCTGTGAACTTGTACAATTAGCTGCATGCACTCAGTGTTTTACATTTGATGGATACGTAATAAGCATTAGATCCTGTCTATTTGTTTGATGAGTGATCACATGTGGTTGTAATCAGCGATAAGTGTTTGAGGAACTTGTGAGGTCAGCCCACCGTATGATTTAGTCTCCATTGTATTCATTAACATTGTGATACGAAATGTCTGCCGTCAATAAACAAGATCCACTGCCTAAATAAGATCCCTGTATGCCATGAGAAAACGCTGTTATGTGCGAAGAATTGTTGTTTATCTATTGTCATTTCACAAAGCGCTCAGAAGATTTGCAAAACTTCAGACTATTTCGAAAGCGTTTTGATGTTTTAAAACTCAAATCACTAAATGTTCTGAGCCACCATCTAACTGATGTATTTGTTTGTCTGTGGATCATACAAACTTATTATATACCTTGTGAGATACTGGTACACTGCTAGTACACTACTAGTACACTGCTAGTACACTGCTAGTACACTGCCAGTACACTGCTAGTACACTGCTAGTACACTGCTAGTACACTGCTAGTACACTACTAGTACACTACTAGTACACTGCTAGTACACTGCTAGTACACTGCCAGTACACTGCTAGTACACTGCCAGTACACTGCTAGTACACTGCTAGTACACTACTAGCACACTACTAGTACACTGCTAGTACACTGCTAGTACACTGCTAGTACACTGCTAGTACACTGCCAGTACACTGCTAGTACACTGCTAGTACACTACTAGCACACTACTAGTACACTGCTAGTACACTACTAGCACGCTACTAGTACACTGCTACATATGCATACACTGCTTGCCACTAGCAAATCCCAAATACCATTTGTTCATTTGTGCGTATAGAACTGATAACTAAGACTTGTCCAAATTTTTAAAGCGAGTCAAGTCAGTACTTTTGGTGAAAAAAACAAGCCTAATAACTGTGATTTTAACAATAAGTTTCGACTGTGCATGAATTGCTGTAATTTTTGTGACCTATTACAACACTCATAATGGACGAAAATTGATAAGACTTTCGCTCAGCCTGCACCAGGCTGGCTGTCTTGTATGATGTATAAAAGAATGCTGGATATGGATGATATCTCGGTTCGTTTGCTGAGTTTTTTCTATAATCGCTATTCTCTTCTGTACGTCAAAATGGTCTGATGAAAAGCCACATGAATGACCAGAAATAAGAGAAGACAATATAAAATACTACAGCAAAAAGCGAGCGTCGCTGGCTAATAACCATGTATATACATCTATAAGTTATACATATAGTAATTTACATGTACTTACTTATACAGGCGATGTACATGGCTTATGTGAGAAACTGCAAGTTTACCTCACCATCTCTGTTGCCCATGATTAACTTCATGCAGCATTCTCTGGTAGAAATATTCAGTTTAGACAGAATGCTGGGTTACCAGTACACATTTGTGTACATCAGACAGCTTGCTATTCACCTCAGGAATGCCATGGCTAGCAAGAAAAAGGTTTGTTGGTTGTTTTATTTGTTGTCATTGGAAACGTTAGACTGATTGTTAGTGCATTTTGTTACAATGTTGTCATGAGATGCATTTGAATATGTTGTGTGTGTCCAGGTGATTCATCACACTTTACCTGTCGTCACCAAATAAATGCTTATAATTTTACTAAATTAGATTTATCTTAATGTGAATACATTTGTTCTGATGAATTTGAATTATTTCATGAGGAAACAGTTTCAGCATATTAGGAAAACAGGAAATCAAATCACGACTAAAAGCCAGCATTTAGTTGTGCCTTAGGGTGTTATTAGTCGCTTTCGGCTAAGTTGACGGGAGAAACTCTGCTAATTTTCAGGCATTCACAAAACTCGGAACAGTCTATGTTAACATGAATGTAGCAAAACAAGTAGCCACGTAAAGAAATGAATTTATTGAGTCGCCTTCTCTTTCAGCGATTAAATGTCATTCAGGCTTGAAATATAATTAACTATTTCTATCAAAACAATACAAACAACAACAACTGAACAATTACTTTCTTCAACGCTACTACATACTACATCATAACTTATAATAATTACTATTAATTTAAATTTCTGCTAATGGCCTCGCATCAAGTATCGTTGCTTGCAAATTAACGATTTGTTGTTGTTTGTTGCTGCATCCGAAACAGAAATATTTATCACCATAAAATGGCTGTTTTTATTTGCGATGCATAAATCCCGGAAAGATAACTTGTAATTTTTAAAAAAGTGCTCTTTCTCGCGATCACATTTACACACAACTTTTCATAATGCCATGCGTGTAAAAGTCCTAATTTTTACTGGCTGACACAAGAAAGATTTGCCCATTTATCATGATTGTGGCTTTTAGTTATCTTAGCCGTGAGCGCCATTTTGTCAAAGAACAATTAATATAATTATATTTTTGGTTTTGAAAAATCAATTAAAAGAAGATCCAGAAAAAAAACTCTTGTAATTTTTGACATTTCTGAGTTGATTAAATGCTAGGCTGAAAGCTAGTATATACTTAATGTGTTACTGTCACCCGCAGGAATCATACCAAGCTGTGTACAACTGGCAGTTCATACACAGCTGTGCCCTCTTCTCTCGACTGGTGAGCACTCTACACACAGATGAGAATATCTCTCAGCTTGTTTTTCCTCTAATACAGATAATCATCGGAGTCATCAGGTGATGTACTTCATGGTCTTTACTGTAGTTTATGGTCTTTACTGTAGTTTTTGATCTTTACTGTAGTTTTTGATCTTTACTGTAGTTTTTGGTCTTCACTCTAGTTTATAGTCTACTACAGCTGACACCCAGTTATAGTCTACTACAGCTGACACCCATTTATATTCTACTACAGCTGACACCCATTTATATTCTACTACAGCTGACACCCATTTATATTCTACTACAGCTGACACCCATTTATATTCTACTACAGCTGGCACCCATTTATACTCTACTACAGCTGACACCCATTTATATTCTACTACAGCTGACATCCATTTATATTCTACTACAGCTGACACCCATTTATATTCTACTACAGCTGACACCCATTTATAGTCTACTACAGCTGACACCCATTTATATTCTACTACAGCTGACACCCATTTATATTCTACTACAGCTGACACCCATTTATATTCTACTACAGCTGACACCCATTTATATTCTACTACAGCTGACACCCATTTATATTCTACTACAGCTGACACCCATTTATATTCTACTACAGCTGACACCCATTTATATTCTACTACAGCTGGCACCCATTTATACTCTACTACAGCTGACACCCATTTATACTCTACTACAGCTGACATCCATTTATATTCTACTACAGCTGACACCCATTTATATTCTACTACAGCTGACACCCATTTATAGTCTACTACAGCTGACACCCATTTATATTCTACTACAGCTGACACCTATTTATATTCTACTACAGCTGACACCCATTTATATTCTACTACAGCTGACACCCATTTATATTCTACTACAGCTGACACCCATTTATATTCTACTACAGCTGACACCCATTTATATTCTACTACAGCTGACACCCATTTATAGTCTACTACAGCTGACACCCATTTATACTCTACTACAGCTGACACCCATTTATACTCTACTACAGCTGGCACCCATTTATATTCTACTACAGCTGACACCCATTTATGTTCTACTACAGCTGACACCCATTTATATTCTACTACAGCTGACACCCATTTATATTCTACTGCAGCTGACACCCATTTATATTCTACTATAGCTGACACCCATTTATATTCTACTACAGCTGACATCCATTTATATTCTACTCCAGCTGACACCCATTTATATTCTACTACAGCTGACACCCATTTATATTCTACTACAGCTGACACCCATTTATATTCTACTACAGCTGACACCCATTTATGTTCTACTACAGCTGACTCCCATTTATATTCTACTACAGCTGACACCCATTTATATTCTACTACAGCTGACACCCATTTATATTCTACTACAGCTGGCACCCATTTATACTCTACTACAGCTGACACCCATTTATATTCTACTACAGCTGACATCCATTTATATTCTACTACAGCTGACACCCATTTATATTCTACTACAGCTGACACCCATTTATAGTCTACTACAGCTGACACCCATTTATATTCTACTACAGCTGACACCCATTTATATTCTACTACAGCTGACACCCATTTATATTCTACTACAGCTGACACCCATTTATATTCTACTACAGCTGACACCCATTTATATTCTACTACAGCTGACACCCATTTATATTCTACTACAGCTGACACCCATTTATATTCTACTACAGCTGGCACCCATTTATACTCTACTACAGCTGACACCCATTTATATTCTACTACAGCTGACATCCATTTATATTCTACTACAGCTGACACCCATTTATATTCTACTACAGCTGACACCCATTTATAGTCTACTACAGCTGACACCCATTTATATTCTACTACAGCTGACACCCATTTATATTCTACTACAGCTGACACCCATTTATATTCTACTACAGCTGACACCCATTTATATTCTACTACAGCTGACACCCATTTATATTCTACTACAGCTGACACCCATTTATATTCTACTACAGCTGACACCCATTTATAGTCTACTACAGCTGACACCCATTTATACTCTACTACAGCTGACACCCATTTATACTCTACTACAGCTGGCACCCATTTATATTCTACTACAGCTGACACCCATTTATATTCTACTACAGCTGGCACCCATTTATACTCTACTACAGCTGACACCCATTTATATTCTACTACAGCTGACATCCATTTATATTCTACTACAGCTGACACCCATTTATATTCTACTACAGCTGACACCCATTTATAGTCTACTACAGCTGACACCCATTTATATTCTACTACAGCTGACACCCATTTATATTCTACTACAGCTGACACCCATTTATATTCTACTACAGCTGACACCCATTTATATTCTACTACAGCTGACACCCATTTATATTCTACTACAGCTGACACCCATTTATATTCTACTACAGCTGACACCCATTTATAGTCTACTACAGCTGACACCCATTTATACTCTACTACAGCTGACACCCATTTATACTCTACTACAGCTGGCACCCATTTATATTCTACTACAGCTGACACCCATTTATGTTCTACTACAGCTGACACCCATTTATATTCTACTTCAGCTGACACCCATTTATATTCTACTATAGCTGACACCCATTTATATTCTACTACAGCTGACATCCATTTATATTCTACTCCAGCTGACACCCATTTATATTCTACTACAGCTGACACCCATTTATATTCTACTACAGCTGACACCCATTTATATTCTACTACAGCTGACACCCATTTATATTCTACTACAGCTGACACCCATTTATGTTCTACTACAGCTGACTCCCATTTATAGTCTACTACAGCTGACACCCCAGAAATGGCGATGCTCTCTCTCTACTGACTTGGGCACTTGGAAAAATTTTGAGTAAATTAGAAGTTCAATTAAATGCTGCGTTACATGACTCACGCATTGACTTTGAATATTATGGTGTGAGAACAACGACCAATTTCCTGCTGATTCAGTCTACCAATCGATGATTTACTTAAAATCTAGCAATTCCATCCGTATTTTATGAAGTTGAGTTATGAAGCGTTTGATGTTTTATTATTTCTATCACTGATTATTTAGGTAACGACAACTAGCAGTGAGTTTAAGTGAATAGGTGTTTCAGAATAATTGCGCTTGCCCGAGATCCTATAAGTGCAAGGCTCAATAAGTGTGCAATCAGATAATGTACGCATAGAGTTATGGGTAATTTATTGACAGCATGTAACTGACCCATCTATACACCGTGGCTGGCTCTCTTGGTTGATGAAGTTTCACTTGATTGTAAATAAAGTGTCATCGGTATGTTTTAGGTTAATACCAACCGCAAAATTCTATCCTCTGAGGTTTCAGTGTGTACGCATGTTGAACTTAATATCGCTAAAGTCTGGTACTTACATACCTACATTGACCTATATACTGGAGGTAAGTTTGGTATGCATGTACCTGCATTGATCTGTATACGAGAAGTGAGTCTGGTACATACATAGTTACGTTGACCTATATACTGGAGATAAGTCTGGTAGTTATATAATACAGAGTTCAACTTATATATGCTTGATGCAAAACCGGTACAGATACGTTTGTTTTCCAAGAAAAGGTCATTTTTGTGTAGATACATTTACGTCGGCATACGTTACATCCACAATATAGGTCAATAACATCAGGTTATGTAGGTCGATCACACGACTTGTATAATGTTAGCCAATAAAGCTACAGTAAATTATTCAGGTTATAGAAGTCACAGACTTCCAAAAGAAGATGTCTAGAGTAAACACAAGACCCATAGACTTCTCTTGTGTCCTCAAGCTCTCCAAGAGTCAAACACAAGACCGCGCTTTCAAGGTATGAGACCAGCTATACTGTATTTGTTTGTTTGTTTGCAGTCTTTGAATGTATCTCATATACACAATACCTTAGTGTTCCTGTATTTATAATTTTTACTCAAGTTTCACATTAGAGAACTCTGGCCACTGTTAAGTGATTTTGTGTAGCCTCTGTATATCTTAGATTTTATGTTAGATTAGCGAGTGCCAAACCGGAAAGACCACAAAACACGTGGCCTAGTAGTTCTTGCAAATTCTTCTCAGCATGTTTTAGTACGACATTTTGATATCTGGTTAGATAATCAATACATTTATTGCTAGTCATGGAATTCTACTGATTTGATGGTTTAGAATACCGACTTGCTTATGAAGTTTTTGTTTGTCACATGATCTGATCTAGTTGATGTGTATTAAAGGATGGATTAATGGATCAACTGTATGAGCTCGTCATGGATTATATGTCTTGTTTCTCTCACACCGTCAGCTACCCAGAACTGGTTATTCCTGCTGTCCATCAGGTGCGTCTTCTTTACCTGATTGTTTACTTGTATAGAATGTTATATAGCTGTTGTTTACTTGAGTAGAATGTTATATAGCTATTGTTTACTTGTGTAGAATGTTATATAGCTATTGTTTACTTGTGTAGAATGTTTTATAGCTGTTGTTTACTTGTATAGAATGTTATATAGCTATTGTTTACTTGTGTAGAATGTGATATAGCTGTTGTTTACTTGTGTAGAATGTTATATAGCTATTGTTTACTTGAATAGAATGTTATATAGCTGTTGTTTATTTGTGTAGAATGTTATATAGCTGTTGTTTACTTGTGTAGAATGTTATATAGCTGTTGTTTACTTGTATAGAATGTTATATAGCTGTTGTTTACTTGTGTAGAATGTTATATAGCTGTTGTTTACTTGGGTAGAATGTTATATAGCTATTGTTTACTTGTATAGAATGTTATATAGCTGTTGTTTACTTGTGTAGAATGTTATATAGCTATTGTTTACTTGTGTAGAATGTTATATAGCTGTTGTTTACTTGTGTAGAATGTTATATAGCTATTGTTTACTTGAATAGAATGTTATATAGCTATTGTTTACTTGAATAGAATGTTATATAGCTATTGTTTACTTGAATAGAATGTTATATAGCTGTTGTTTACTTGTGTAGAATGTTATATAGCTGTTGTTTACTTGTGTAGAATGTTATATAGCTGTTGTTTACTTGTATAGAATGTTATATAGCTGTTGTTTACTTGTGTAGAATGTTATATAGCTGTTGTTTACTTGGGTAGAATGTTATATAGCTATTGTTTACTTGTGTAGAATGTTATATAGCTGTTGTTTACTTGTGTAGAATGTTATATAGCTATTGTTTACTTGTGTAGAATGTTATATAGCTATTGTTTACTTGTGTAGAATGTTATATAGCTGTTGTTTACTTGTGTAGAATGTTATATAGCTATTGTTTACTTGTGTAGAATGTTATATAGCTCTTGTTTACTTGTATAGAATGTTATATAGTTGTTGTTTACTTGTATAGGATGTTATATAGCTATTGTTTACTTGTATAGAATGTTATATAGCTATTGTTTACTTGTATAGAATGTTATATAGCTATTGTTTACTTGGGTAGAATGTTATATAGCTAGTGTTTACTTGTGTAGAATGTTATATAGCTATTGTTTACTTGTGTAGAATGTTATATAGCTATTGTTTACTTGTATAGAATGTTATATAGCTATTGTTTACTTGTATAGAATGTTATATAGCTATTGTTTACTTGTATAGAATGTTATATAGCTATTGTTTACTTGGGTAGAATGTTATATAGCTAGTGTTTACTTGTGTAGAATGTTATATAGCTGTTGTTTACTTGTGTAGAATGTTATATAGCTATTGTTTACTTGTATAGAATGTTATATAGCTATTGTTTACTTGTATAGGATGTTATACAGCTGTTGTTTACTTGTGTATAATGTTATATAGCTATTGTTTCCTTGGGTACTTGTGTAGGATGTTATATAGCTATTGTTTACTTGTGTAGAATGTTATATAGCTGTTGTTTACTTGTATAGAATGTTATATAGCTATTGTTTACTTGTGTAGAATGTTATATAGTTGTTGTTTACTTGTGTAGAATGTTATATAGCTGTTGTTTACTTGTGTAGAATGTTATATAGCTATTGTTTACTTGTGTAGAATGTTATATAGCTCTTGTTTACTTGTATAGAATGTTATATAGTTGTTGTTTACTTGTATAGGATGTTATATAGTTGTTGTTTACTTGTGTAGAATGTTATATAGCTGTTGTTTACTTGTGTAGAATGTTATATAGCTATTGTTTACTTGTATAGAATGTTATATAGTTGTTGTTTACTTGTATAGGATGTTATATAGCTCTTGTTTACTTGTATAGAATGTTATATAGTTGTTGTTTACTTGTATAGGATGTTATATAGCTATTGTTTACTTGTATAGGATGTTATACAGCTATTGTTTACTTGTGTAGAATGTTATATAGCTGTTGTTTACTTGAATAGAATGTTATATAGCTATTGTTTACTTGTATAGAATGTTATATAGCTATTGTTTACTTGTGTAGAATGTTATATAGCTATTGTTTACTTGTATAGGATGTTATATAGCTGTTGTTTACTTCTCTAGAATGTTATATAGCTATTGTTTACTTCTCTAGAATGTTATATAGCTATTGTTTACTTGTGTAGAATGTTATATAGCTATTGTTTACTTGTGTAGAATGTTATATAGCTGTTGTTTACTTGTATAGAATGTTATATAGCTATTGTTTACTTGTGTAGAATGTTATATAGCTGTTGTTTACTTGTGTAGAATGTTATATAGCTGTTGTTTACTTGAATAGAATGTTATATAGCTATTGTTTACTTGTATAGAATGTTATATAGCTATTGTTTACTTGTGTAGAATGTTATATAGCTATTGTTTACTTGTATAGGATGTTATATAGCTGTTGTTTACTTCTCTAGAATGTTATATAGCTATTGTTTACTTCTCTAGAATGTTATATAGCTATTGTTTACTTCTCTAGAATGTTATATAGCTATTGTTTACTTGTGTAGAATGTTATATAGCTATTGTTTACTTCTCTAGAATGTTATATAGCTATTGTTTACTTGTGTAGAATGTTATATAGCTATTGTTTACTTGTGTAGAATGTTATATAGCTATTGTTTACTTGTGTAGAATGTTATATAGCTATTGTTTACTTGTGTAGAGTGTTATATAGCTATTGTTTACTTGTGTAGAATGTTATATAGCTATTGTTTACTTCTCTAGAATGTTATATAGCTATTGTTTACTTGTGTAGAATGTTATATAGCTATTGTTTACTTGTGTAGAATGTTATATAGCTATTGTTTACTCGTGTAGGATGTTATATAGCTATTGTTTACTTGTGTAGAATGTTATATAGCTATTGTTTACTTATGTAGAATGTTATATAGCTATTGTTTACTTGTGTAGAGTGTTATATAGCTATTGTCTACTTGTATAGAGTGTTATATAGCTATTGTTTACTTGTATAGAGTGTTATATAGCTATTGTCTACTTGTATAGAGTGTTATATAGCTATTGTTTACTTGTGTAGAATGTTATATAGCTATTGTTTACTTGTGTAGAATGTTATATAGCTATTGTTTACTTGTGTAGAATGTTATATAGCTATTGTTTACTTGTGTAGAGTGTTATATAGCTATTGTTTACTTGTATAGAATGTTATATAGCTATTGTTTACTTGTGTAGAATGTTATATAGCTATTGTTTACTTGTGTAGAATGTTATATAGCTATTGTTTACTTGTGTAGAGTGTTATATAGCTATTGTCTACTTGTATAGAGTGTTATATAGCTATTGTTTACTTGTGTAGAATGTTATATAGCTATTGTTTACTTGTATAGAATGTTATATAGCTATTGTTTACTTGTGTAGAGTGTTATATAGCTATTGTTTACTTGTATAGAGTGTTATATAGCTATTGTTTACTTGTGTAGAATGTTATATAGCTATTGTTTACTTGTATAGGATGTTATATAGCTATTGTTTACTTGTGTAGAATGTTATATAGCTATTGTTTACTTGTATAGAATGTTATATAGCTATTGTTTACTTGTGTAGAGTGTTATATAGCTATTGTTTACTTGAATAGAATGTTATATAGCTATTGTTTACTTGTGTAGAGTGTTATATAGCTATTGTTTACTTGAATAGAATGTTATATAGCTGTTGTTTACTTGTATAGGATGTTATATAGCTATTGTTTACTTGTGTAGAATGTTATATAGCTATTGTTTACTTGTGTAGAATGTTATATAGCTATTGTTTACTTGTGTAGAATGTTATATAGCTATTGTTTACTTGTGTAGAGTGTTATATAGCTATTGTTTACTTGTTTAGAATGTTATATAGCTATTGTTTACTTGAATAGAATGTTATATAGCTATTGTTTACTTGTGTAGAATGTTATATAGCTATTGTTTACTTGTATAGAGTGTTATATAGCTATTGTTTACTTGTGTAGAATGTTATATAGCTATTGTTTACTTGTATAGAATGTTATATAGCTATTGTTTACTTGTGTAGAATGTTATATAGCTGTTGTTTACTTGTGTAGAATGTTATACAGCTATTGTTTACTTGTGTAGAATGTTATATAGCTGTTGTTTCCTTGTGTAGAATGTTATATAGCTATTGTTTACTTGAGTAGAATGTTATATGGCTGTTGTTTACTTGTATAGGATGTTATATAGCTGTTGTTTACTTGTGTAGAATGTTATATAGCTGTTGTTTACTTGGGTACTTGTGTAGAATGTTATATAGCTATTGTTTACTTCTCTAGAATGTTATATAGCTATTGTTTACTTGTGTAGAATGTTATATAGCTGTTGTTTACTTGTATAGGATGTTATATAGCTGTTGTTTACTTGTATAGAATGTTATATAGCTGTTGTTTACTTGTATAGAATGTTATATAGCTATTGTTTACTTGTGTAGAATGTTATATAGCTATTGTTTACTTGTGTAGAATGTTATATAGCTGTTGTTTACTTGTGTAGAGTGTTATATAGCTGTTGTTTACTTCTCTAGAATGTTATATAGCTGTTGTTTACTTGTATATAATGTTATATAGCTATTGTTTACTTGTATAGAATGTTATATAGCTATTGTTTACTTGTGTAGGATGTTATATAGCTGTTGTTTACTTGTGTAGAATGTTATATAGCTCTTGTTTACTTGTGTAGAATGTTATATAGCTATTGTTTACTTGTATAGAATGTTATATAGCTATTGTTTACTTGTGTAGAATGTTATATAGCTATTGTTTACTTGTGTAGAATGTTATATAGCTATTGTTTACTTGTGTAGAATGTTATATAGCTATTGTTTACTTCTCTAGAATGTTATATAGCTGTTGTTTACTTGTGTAGAATGTTATATAGCTGTTGTTTACTTGTGTAGAATGTTATATAGCTCTTGTTTACTTGTGTAGAATGTTATATAGCTATTGTTTACTTGTATAGAATGTTATATAGCTATTGTTTACTTGTGTAGAATGTTATATAGCTGTTGTTTACTTGTGTAGAATGTTATATAGCTGTTGTTTACTTGTGTAGAATGTTATATAGCTGTTGTTTACTTGTGTAGAGTGTTATATAGCTGTTGTTTACTCGTGTAGAATGTTATATAGCTGTTGTTTACTTGTGTAGAATGTTATATAGCTGTTGTTTACTTGTGTAGAATGTTATATAGCTATTGTTTACTTGTGTAGAGTGTTATATAGCTATTGTTTACTTGTATAGAATGTTATATAGCTATTGTTTACTTGTGTAGGATGTTATATAGCTATTGTTTACTTGTGTAGAATGTTATATAGCTATTGTTTACTTGTATAGAGTGTTATATAGCTATTGTTTACTTGTGTAGAATGTTATATAGCTATTGTTTACTTGTATAGAATGTTATATAGCTATTGTTTACTTGTGTAGAATGTTATATAGCTATTGTTTACTTGTGTAGAATGTTATATAGCTATTGTTTACTTGTATAGAATGTTATATAGCTATTGTTTACTTGTATAGAGTGTTATATAGCTATTGTTTACTTGTGTAGAATGTTATATAGCTATTGTTTACTTGTATAGAATGTTATATAGCTATTGTTTACTTGTGTAGAATGTTATATAGCTGTTGTTTACTTGTGTAGAATGTTATATAGCTATTGTTTACTTGTGTAGAATGTTATATAGCTATTGTTTACTTGTGTAGAATGTTATATAGCTGTTGTTTACTTGTGTAGAATGTTATACAGCTATTGTTTACTTGTGTAGAATGTTATATAGCTATTGTTTACTTGTATAGAATGTTATATAGCTATTGTTTACTTGAGTAGAATGTTATATGGCTGTTGTTTACTTGTATAGAATGTTATAAAGCTATTGTTTACTTGTGTAGAATGTTATATAGCTGTTGTTTACTTGGGTACTTGTGTAGAATGTTATATAGCTATTGTTTACTTCTCTAGAATGTTATATAGCTATTGTTTACTTGTGTAGAATGTTATATAGCTGTTGTTTACTTGTATAGGATGTTATATAGCTGTTGTTTACTTGTGTAGAATGTTATATAGCTGTTGTTTACTTGTATAGAATGTTATATAGCTATTGTTTACTTGTGTAGAATGTTATATAGCTATTGTTTACTTGTATAGAATGTTATATAGCTATTGTTTACTTGAGTAGAATGTTATATGGCTGTTGTTTACTTGTGTAGAATGTTATATAGCTATTGTTTACTTGTATAGAATGTTATATAGCTATTGTTTACTTGTGTAGAGTGTTATATAGCTGTTGTTTACTTCTCTAGAATGTTATATAGCTGTTGTTTACTTGTATATAATGTTATATAGCTATTGTTTACTTGTATAGAATGTTATATAGCTATTGTTTACTTGTGTAGGATGTTATATAGCTGTTGTTTACTTGTGTAGAATGTTATATAGCTCTTGTTTACTTGTGTAGAATGTTATATAGCTATTGTTTACTTGTATAGAATGTTATATAGCTATTGTTTACTTGTGTAGAATGTTATATAGCTATTGTTTACTTGTGTAGAATGTTATATAGCTATTGTTTACTTGTGTAGAATGTTATATAGCTATTGTTTACTTCTCTAGAATGTTATATAGCTGTTGTTTACTTGTATAGAATGTTATATAGCTATTGTTTACTTGTGTAGAATGTTATATAGCTGTTGTTTACTTGTGTAGGATGTTATATAGCTATTGTTTACTTGTGTAGAGTGTTATATAGCTGTTGTTTACTTCTCTAGAATGTTATATAGCTGTTGTTTACTTGTATAGAATGTTATATAGCTATTGTTTACTTGTGTAGAATGTTATATAGCTGTTGTTTACTTGTGTAGGATGTTATATAGCTATTGTTTACTTGTGTAGAGTGTTATATAGCTGTTGTTTACTTCTCTAGAATGTTATATAGCTATTGTTTACTTGTGTAGAATGTTATATAGCTATTGTTTACTTGTGTGGAATGTTATATAGTTATTGTTTACCTGTGTAGAATGTTATATAGCTGTTGTTTACTTGTGTAGAATGTTATATAGCTGTTGTTTACTTGTATAGAATGTTATATAGCTCTTGTTTACTTGTGTAGAATGTTATATAGCTATTGTTTACTTGTGTAGAATGTTATATAGCTATTGTTTACTTGTGTAGAATGTTATATAGCTATTGTTTACTTGTGTAGAATGTTATATAGCTCTTGTTTACTTGTATAGGATGTTATATAGCTATTGTTTACTTCTCTAGAATGTTATATAGCTATTGTTTACTTGTGTAGAATGTTATATAGCTGTTGTTTACTTGTATAGGATGTTATATAGCTATTGTTTACTTCTCTAGAATGTTATATAGCTATTGTTTACTTGTGTAGAATGTTATATAGCTATTGTTTACTTGGGTAGAATGTTATATAGCTATTGTTTACTTGTGTAGAATGTTATATAGCTATTGTTTACTTGTGTAGAATGTTATATAGCTGTTGTTTACTTATGTAGAATGTTATATAGCTATTGTTTACTTGGGTAGAATGTTATATAGCTGTTGTTTACTTGTGTAGAATGTTATATAGCTGTTGTTTACTTGTGTAGAATGTTATATAGCTATTGTTTACTTGGGTAGAATGTTATATAGCTGTTGTTTACTTGTGTAGAATGTTATATAGCTGTTGTTTACTTGTGTAGAATGTTATATAGCTATTGTTTACTTGTGTAGAATGTTATATAGCTGTTGTTTACTTGTGTAGAATGTTATATAGCTATTGTTTACTTGTGTGGGATGTTATATAGCTATTGTTTACTTGTGTAGAATGTTATATAGCTATTGTTTACTTGAATAGAATGTTATATAGCTCTTGTTTACTTGAATAGATTGTTATATAGCTGTTGTTTACTTGGGTAGAATGTTATATAGCTGTTGTTTACTTGTGTAGAATGTTATATAGCTATTGTTTACTTGAATAGAATGTTATATAGCTCTTGTTTACTTGAATAGAATGTTATATAGCTGTTGTTTACTTGGGTAGAATGTTATATAGCTGTTGTTTACTTGGGTAGAATGTTATATAGCTGTTGTTTACTTGAATAGAATGTTATATAGCTGTTGTTTACTTGAATAGAATGTTATATAGCTATTGTTTACTTGTGTAGAATGTTATATAGCTGTTGTTTACTTGAATAGAATGTTATATAGCTGTTGTTTACTTGGGTAGAATGTTATATAGCTGTTGTTTACTTGAATAGAATGTTATATAGCTATTGTTTACTTGTGTAGAATGTTATATAGCTCTTGTTTACTTGTGTAGAATGTTATATAGCTGTTGTTTACCTGTGTAGAATGTTATATAGCTATTGTTTACTTGAATAGAATGTTATATAGCTATTGTTTACTTGGGTAGAATGTTATATAGCTATTGTTTACTTGAATAGAATGTTATATAGCTATTGTTTACCTGTGTAGAATGTTATATAGCTCTTGTTTACTTGTGTAGAATGTTATATAGCTCTTGTTTACTTGTGTAGAATGTTATATAGCTGTTGTTTACCTGTGTAGAATGTTATATAGCTATTGTTTACTTGAATAGAATGTTATATAGCTGTTGTTTACTTCTCTAGAATGTTATATAGCTATTGTTTACTTGTGTAGAATGTTATATAGCTGTTGTTTACTTGTGTAGGATGTTATATAGCTGTTGTTTACTTGTGTAGGATGTTATATAGCTGTTGTTTACTTGTGTAGGATGTTATATAGCTATTGTTTACTTGTGTAGAATGTTATATAGCTATTGTTTACTTGTGTAGAATGTTATATAGCTATTGTTTACTTGTGTGGAATGTTATATAGCTATTGTTTACCTGTATAGGATGTTATATAGCTATTGTTTACTTCTCTAGAATGTTATATAGCTGTTGTTTACTTGTATAGAATGTTATATAGCTGTTGTTTACTCGTGTAGGATGTTATATAGCTCTTGTTTACTTGTGTAGGATGTTATATAGCTCTTGTTTACTTGTGTAGAATGTTATATAGCTATTGTTTACTTGTGTAGAATGTTATATAGCTATTGTTTACTTGTATAGAATGTTATATAGCTATTGTTTACTTGTGTAGAATGTTATATAGCTATTGTTTACTTGTGTAGAATGTTATATAGCTATTGTTTACTTGTGTAGAATGTTATATAGCTATTGTTTACTTGTGTGGAATGTTATATAGCTATTGTTTACCTGTATAGGATGTTATATAGCTATTGTTTACTTCTCTAGAATGTTATATAGCTGTTGTTTACTTGTATAGAATGTTATATAGCTGTTGTTTACTCGTGTAGGATGTTATATAGCTCTTGTTTACTTGTGTAGAATGTTATATAGCTATTGTTTACTTGTGTAGAATGTTATATAGCTATTGTTTACTTGTGTAGAATGTTATATAGCTGTTGTTTACTTGTATAGGATGTTATATAGCTATTGTTTACTTCTCTAGAATGTTATATAGCTATTGTTTACTTGTGTAGAATGTTATATAGCTATTGTTTACTTGGGTAGAATGTTATATAGCTATTGTTTACTTGTGTAGAATGTTATATAGCTATTGTTTACTTGTGTAGGATGTTATATAGCTGTTGTTTACTTGGGTAGAATGTTATATAGCTATTGTTTACTTGTGTAGAATGTTATATAGCTATTGTTTACTTGTGTAGAATGTTATATAGCTATTGTTTACTTGGGTAGAATGTTATATAGCTATTGTTTACTTGTGTAGAATGTTATATAGCTATTGTTTACTTGTGTAGAATGTTATATAGCTATTGTTTACTTGTGTAGAATGTTATATAGCTATTGTTTACTTGTGTAGAATGTTATATAGCTATTGTTTACTTGGGTAGAATGTTATATAGCTATTGTTTACTTGTGTGGGATGTTATATAGCTATTGTTTACTTGTGTAGAATGTTATATAGCTGTTGTTTACTTGTGTAGAATGTTATATAGCTATTGTTTACTTGTGTGGGATGTTATATAGCTATTGTTTACTTGTGTAGAATGTTATATAGCTGTTGTTTACTTGTGTAGAATGTTATATAGCTATTGTTTACTTGTGTAGAATGTTATATAGCTATTGTTTACTTGTGTAGAATGTTATATAGCTATTGTTTACTTGTGTAGAATGTTATATAGCTGTTGTTTACTTGTATAGAATGTTATATAGCTATTGTTTACTTGTGTAGAATGTTATATAGCTGTTGTTTACTTGTGTGGGATGTTATATAGCTATTGTTTACTTGTGTAGAATGTTATATAGCTATTGTTTACTTGAATAGAATGTTATATAGCTCTTGTTTACTTGAATAGAATGTTATATAGCTGTTGTTTACTTGGGTAGAATGTTATATAGCTGTTGTTTACTTGTGTAGAATGTTATATAGCTATTGTTTACTTGAATAGAATGTTATATAGCTCTTGTTTACTTGAATAGAATGTTATATAGCTGTTGTTTACTTGGGTAGAATGTTATATAGCTGTTGTTTACTTGGGTAGAATGTTATATAGCTGTTGTTTACTTGAATAGAATGTTATATAGCTGTTGTTTACTTGAATAGAATGTTATATAGCTATTGTTTACTTGTGTAGAATGTTATATAGCTGTTGTTTACTTGAATAGAATGTTATATAGCTGTTGTTTACTTGGGTAGAATGTTATATAGCTGTTGTTTACTTGAATAGAATGTTATATAGCTATTGTTTACTTGTGTAGAATGTTATATAGCTCTTGTTTACTTGTGTAGAATGTTATATAGCTGTTGTTTACCTGTGTAGAATGTTATATAGCTATTGTTTACTTGAATAGAATGTTATATAGCTATTGTTTACTTGGGTAGAATGTTATATAGCTATTGTTTACTTGAATAGAATGTTATATAGCTATTGTTTACCTGTGTAGAATGTTATATAGCTCTTGTTTACTTGTGTAGAATGTTATATAGCTCTTGTTTACTTGTGTAGAATGTTATATAGCTGTTGTTTACCTGTGTAGAATGTTATATAGCTATTGTTTACTTGAATAGAATGTTATATAGCTATTGTTTACTTGGGTAGAATGTTATATAGCTGTTGTTTACTTGTGTAGAATGTTATATAGCTATTGTTTACTTGAATAGAATGTTATATAGCTGTTGTTTACTTGAATAGAATGTTATATAGCTATTGTTTACTTGAATAGAATGTTATATAGCTATTGTTTACTTGTGTAGAATGTTATATAGCTATTGTTTACTTGAATAGAATGTTATATAGCTCTTGTTTACTTGAATAGAATGTTATATAGCTGTTGTTTACTTGTGTAGAATGTTATATAGCTATTGTTTACTTGTGTAGAATGTTATATAGCTATTGTTTACTTGTGTAGAATGTTATATAGCTGTTGTTTACTTGAATAGAATGTTATATAGCTATTGTTTACTTGAATAGAATGTTATATAGCTATTGTTTATTTGTGTAGAATGTTATATAGCTATTGTTTACTTGAATAGAATGTTATATAGCTCTTGTTTACTTGAATAGAATGTTATATAGCTGTTGTTTACTTGGGTAGAATGTTATATAGCTATTGTTTACTTGTGTAGAATGTTATATAGCTATTGTTTACTTGTGTAGAATGTTATATAGCTATTGTTTACTTGAATAGAATGTTATATAGCTCTTGTTTACTTGAATAGAATGTTATATAGCTGTTGTTTACTTGGGTAGAATGTTATATAGCTATTGTTTACTTGTGTAGAATGTTATATAGCTCTTGTTTACTTGAATAGAATGTTATATAGCTGTTGTTTACTTGGGTAGAATGTTATATAGCTATTGTTTACTTGTGTAGAATGTTATATAGCTGTTGTTTACTTGTGTAGAATGTTATATAGCTATTGTTTACTTATGTAGAATGTTATATAGCTATTGTTTACTTGTGTAGAATGTTATATAGCTGTTGTTTACTTGTGTAGAATGTTATATAGCTATTGTTTACTTGTGTAGAATGTTATATAGCTATTGTTTACTTGTGTAGAATGTTATATAGCTGTTGTTTACTTGTGTAGAATGTTATATAGCTATTGTTTACTTATGTAGAATGTTATATAGCTATTGTTTACTTGTGTAGAATGTTATATAGCTGTTGTTTACTTGTGTAGAATGTTATATAGCTATTGTTTACTTGTGTAGAATGTTATATAGCTATTGTTTACTTGTGTAGAATGTTATATAGCTATTGTTTACTTGTGTAGAATGTTATATAGCTATTGTTTACTTGTATAGAATGTTATATAGCTATTGTTTACTTATGTAGAATGTTATATAGCTATTGTTTACTTGTGTAGAATGTTATATAGCTATTGTTTACTTGTGTAGAATGTTATATAGCTGTTGTTTACTTGTGTAGAATGTTATATAGCTATTGTTTACTTGAATAGAATGTTATATAGCTATTGTTTACCTGTGTAGAATGTTATATAGCTATTGTTTACTTGTGTAGAATGTTATATAGCTATTGTTTACTTATGTAGAATGTTATATAGCTATTGTTTACTTGTGTAGAATGTTATATAGCTGTTGTTTACTTGTGTAGAATGTTATATAGCTATTGTTTACTTGTGTAGAATGTTATATAGCTATTGTTTACTTCTCTAGAATGTTATATAGCTATTGTTTACTTATGTAGAATGTTATATAGCTGTTGTTTACTTGTGTAGGATGTTATATAGCTATTGTTTACTTGTGTAGAATGTTATATAGCTATTGTTTACTTGTGTAGAGTGTTATATAGCTATTGTTTACTTGTGTAGAATGTTATATAGCTATTGTTTACTTGTGTAGAATGTTATATAGCTATTGTTTACTTGTGTAGAATGTTATATAGCTATTGTTTACTTGGGTAGAATGTTATATAGCTATTGTTTACTTGTGTAGAATGTTATATAGCTATTGTTTACTTGTGTAGAATGTTATATAGCTATTGTTTACTTGTGTAGAATGTTATATAGCTATTGTTTACTTGTGTAGAATGTTATATAGCTATTGTTTACTTGTGTAGAATGTTATATAGCTATTGTTTACTTGTGTAGAATGTTATATAGCTATTGTTTACTTGAATAGAATGTTATATAGCTATTGTTTACTTGAATAGAATGTTATATAGCTATTGTTTACTTGAATAGAATGTTATATAGCTGTTGTTTACTTGTGTAGAATGTTATATAGCTATTGCTTACTTGTGTAGAATGTTATATAGCTATTGTTTACTTGTGTAGGATGTTATATAGCTATTGTTTACTTGAATAGAATGTTATATAGCTATTGTTTACTTGTGTAGAATGTTATATAGCTATTGTTTACCTGTGTAGAATGTTATATAGCTCTTGTTTACTTGAATAGAATGTTATATAGCTATTGTTTACTTGTGTAGAATGTTATATAGCTATTGTTTACTTGAATAGAATGTTATATAGCTATTGTTTACTTGAATAGAATGTTATATAGCTATTGTTTACTTGTGTAGAATGTTATATAGCTGTTGTTTACTTGTTTAGAATGTTATATAGCTATTGTTTACTTCTGTACAATGTTATATAGCTATTGTTTACTTGTGTAGGATGTTATATAGCTATTGTTTACTTGAATAGAATGTTATATAGCTATTGTTTACTTGTGTAGAATGTTATATAGCTATTGTTTACCTGTGTAGAATGTTATATAGCTCTTGTTTACTTGAATAGAATGTTATATAGCTATTGTTTACTTGTGTAGAATGTTATATAGCTATTGTTTACTTGAATAGAATGTTATATAGCTATTGTTTACTTGAATAGAATGTTATATAGCTATTGTTTACTTGTGTAGAATGTTATATAGCTATTGTTTACCTGTGTAGAATGTTATATAGCTCTTGTTTACTTGAATAGAATGTTATATAGCTATTGTTTACTTGTGTAGAATGTTATATAGCTATTGTTTACTTGAATAGAATGTTATATAGCTATTGTTTACTTGAATAGAATGTTATATAGCTATTGTTTACTTGTGTAGAATGTTATATAGCTATTGTTTACTTGTGTAGAATGTTATATAGCTATTGTTTACTTGTGTAGAATGTTATATAGCTATTGTTTACTTGTATAGAATGTTATATAGCTATTGTTTACTTGTATAGAGTGTTATATAGCTATTGTTTACTTGTGTAGAATGTTATATAGCTATTGTTTACTTGTATAGAATGTTATATAGCTATTGTTTACTTGTGTAGAATGTTATATAGCTGTTGTTTACTTGTGTAGAATGTTATATAGCTATTGTTTACTTGTGTAGAATGTTATATAGCTGTTGTTTACTTGTGTAGAATGTTATATAGCTATTGTTTACTTGTGTAGAATGTTATATAGCTGTTGTTTACTTGTGTAGAATGTTATACAGCTATTGTTTACTTGTGTAGAATGTTATATAGCTATTGTTTACTTGTATAGAATGTTATATAGCTATTGTTTACTTGAGTAGAATGTTATATGGCTGTTGTTTACTTGTGTAGAATGTTATATAGCTATTGTTTACTTGTATAGAATGTTATATAGCTGTTGTTTACTTGTGTATAATGTTATATAGCTATTGTTTACTTGAATAGAATGTTATATAGCTATTGTTTACTTGAATAGAATGTTATATAGCTATTGTTTACTTGTGTAGAATGTTATATAGCTGTTGTTTACTTGTGTAGAATGTTATATAGCTATTGTTTACTTGTGTAGAATGTTATATAGCTATTGTTTACTTGTGTAGAATGTTATATAGCTGTTGTTTACTTGTGTAGAATGTTATATAGCTGTTGTTTACTTGTGTAGAATGTTATATAGCTGTTGTTTACTTGTGTAGAATGTTATATAGCTGTTGTTTACTTGTGTAGAATGTTATATAGCTGTTGTTTACTTATGTAGAATGTTATATAGCTATTGTTTACTTGAATAGAATGTTATATAGCTATTGTTTACTTGTGTAGAATGTTATATAGCTATTGTTTACTTGTGTAGAATGTTATATAGCTGTTGTTTACTTGTGTAGAATGTTATATAGCTATTGTTTACTTGTGTAGAATGTTATATAGCTATTGTTTACTTGTGTAGAATGTTATATAGCTGTTGTTTACTTGTGTAGAATGTTATATAGCTATTGTTTACTTGTATAGGATGTTATACAGCTATTGTTTACCTGTGTAGAATGTTATACAGCTATTGTTTACTTGTGTAGAATGTTATATAGCTATTGTTTACTTGTGTAGAATGTTATATAGCTATTGTTTACTTGTGTAGAATGTTATATAGCTATTGTTTACTTGTGTAGAATGTTATATAGCTATTGTTTACTTGTGTAGAATGTTATATAGCTGTTGTTTACTTGTGTAGAATGTTATATAGCTATTGTTTACTTGTGTAGAATGTTATATAGCTATTGTTTACTTGTGTAGAATGTTATATAGCTGTTGTTTACTTGTATAGAATGTTATATAGCTATTGTTTACTTGTGTAGGATGTTATATAGCTGTTGTTTACTTGTGTAGAATGTTATATAGCTCTTGTTTACTTGTGTAGAATGTTATACAGTGAAACCAGCTTATATCGACTCCGTAGAAATCAACAAACCGATTTACTCAATGTGACAGCGAAGGTCGCAAACATCAGCCCTTAGAAATGGCTTCACTTGTTTCAGTAATATCATCACTAATTTGACAGAGAAGTTTTCAGCTTTTTTAGTTTTTGAAACCAAATGTCACAGTTTCATGAAAAGTCTTAGATAAAGCATGGTGTTTGCATGCAGAGTTTCTCTATTGCGTTGAGTGTCAGAAATTTTGACAATCGAAGATCATAGGCTATGTAACTGATGATGGTTTTAATGCGTACTCGATAGCTTCACAGGAAACTTTACCACATGAGTTGCTGGTGACTCGACGGTAGTCAATCTCGGAATGTAACAAAGTTCTAAGGCTATCTATCAACAATGGAAAAAACACAGGTTCTGTTAATGCGATCTAAACATGTTATTATTTGTACAAGATGACAAAAAGATGCATTCGGTAAAATAGTAACTATTGTTGGTATTGCCAATAATAATAACACATTATCCCAATTGATCATATTTGTGAAAAAAATAGTCGAAGCAAATTTATTAATTATTTTTTGCCATTATTACTATCGTTTATTTTTATGATTAGCTTCAAATTAATAATTATTGTCAACAAATAACAATAATTCAAGTTGTCATTATTAATGCAATTTATTCAAGTGAAAGAAATGTCTGGAAGTATCCATATTATTTATATTATTATATTATTAGTTAAAATTTCATTACTATTATATATATATTTATAGTCTCCTAAGGTATGTTTGTGGAATTCAATACTATCCATAATTAGATGTATTTTTCTTGGCCCTTCATCATTGAATTGTCTGGATTTCATTGTATAATTATTTCTTTACTTGCGTAGAATGTTATATAATTATTGAGTTATTCTATGTCTACCTACATAATATATAATATAACATTGGTGGTAGCCACTGTAGGACGGAACCTATTCATGTCAACAGTAGAATTAGTGGTAGTGATCATAGTTGTAGTGGTTGTAGTAGTAATGGTAGCAGCTGTAGTAGTAGCAGCAGTGGTAGTGTCAGTAGCAGCGGTAGTAGCAGTAGGAGTGGTAGTAGCAGCGGTAGTAGCAGTAGGAGTGGTAGTAGCAGTAGTAGTAGTAGAGCAGTAGTAGTAGTAATAGCAGTAACAACTGCCACCGATCAACAACAAATAATGAAGTATTACACTTGTGTTATATAGATGAAGCGGTTTCTAAAGACCTGCAAGGTGGCCAACTTTACTAAACTGTTCAAACAGCTGATAGCCAAGACTGAGGAATCAAGTAACTTCATACAACGGAGGCGTAAGGCTACGATCTTGGATTTGTCTAAACCAGATGTCGTGGTAAGACGGCTTGCTCTTTAATTTGTCTTACATGTGTGTGTCTATGGTTTGTTGACTAGGTGACTGTAGCATTCTGTGATTAGCCAACTGTGGTCATGTAACTCTATGGTTTTGTGGTCAGGTAACTCTATTGTTTTGTGGTCAGGTAACTCTATTGTTTTGTGGTCAGGTAACTCTATTGTTTTGTTGTCGAATAACTCTATTGTTTTGTTGTCAGGTAACTCTATTGTTTTGTGGTCATGTAACTCTATTGTTTTGTGGTCAAGTAACTTTATTGTTTTGTGGTCGGGTAACTCTATTGCTTGGTAAAGTTTTAATCTTATGTTCAGAAAAAGTGGGAGAATGCGATAAGAAGTGAAGGCACTCCAATGATGTCTTACTACAAACAATACAGGCTTCTGAGAGACAGGGAAGTGCAGATGGAGATCGCTGGTAAAGATACTGTAAGTCTTACTTTGTTTTTATGTTATATTTTATCTATTCCGTTTACATTCTATGTTTGCTGACCAGTATGCTATATTAGTACTTTGTCTAGTATTTCATTTAATGATGGTGCAAATCTCTAACTGTGAAAAATAGTTATCATTTGTAGGTTTTAATGCGAGCAACCCCTACTATATGAAATGAGTGGTTCCTGTCACTGCATTTCAATACTTAAGAGGACACCTCACCATGTTAGATTTCTATGGCACCATCTCAATTTTTTTTTATGCTCACTTGGATGGCACAAAAATCTATTCAGTTGCCTGTTCAGTGAATCATAATATCTAATCTGATACCAACTGAAAGAGTTACAAAAACCTGTGTGTTACCATATTCCATTCACCTATTATCTATTTGTTTACTGTATTATGTTATATATTACTGTAAGTGAACTCCTATCACACAATATACATCTTACAAACTGTTATGTTATATATTACTGTAAGTGAACTCCTATCACACAATATACATCGTACAAACTGTTATGTTATATATTACTGTAAGTGAACTCCTATCACACAATATACATCGTACAAACTGTTATGTTATATATTACTGTAAGTGAACTCCTATCACACAATATACATCGTACAAACTGTTATGTTATATATTACTGTAAGTGAACTCCTATCCCACAATATACATCGTACAAACTGTTATGTTATATATTACTGTAAGTGAACTTCCATCGCACAATATACATCGTACAAACTGTTATGTTATATATTACTGTAAGTGAACTCCTATCACACAATATACATCGTACAAACTGTTATGTTATATATTACTGTAAGTGAACTCCTATCACACAATATACATAGTACAAACTGTTATATATTACTGTAAGTGAACTCCTATCACACAATATACATCGTACAAACTGTTATGTTATATATTACTGTAAGTGAACTCCTATCACACAATATACATCGTACAAGCTCATTTGTTGTGGTGCAGATGGAGTTCCAAGACAAGACACCAATAATGCCCACTGGACAAAGAAGGGCAACAGAGACTGAGAGACAAGAATTTACCGATCTGTTTGACAATGAGGGATTTGATAGTGACGACAGCGATGATGACGATGAAGAAAGGTTAGACATGTGCAGAATTAATTGTCTCACAAGACTAATATTTATATGGATGATAGTTGTGTGCTTGTTTGCCTGCCTGTTTGTACTCATGATGAAACATGCGTCTGCACACTGACGAATATTTTTTATATGAAGTTAAATGGGAGAAGTTTCTCTTGTTTTTGCGACTACAAAATAGCATTTGTTCACATTGTGGTTTCGCTGAAAATTTAGGGCCAAGTTGTTTCCGAGAACAGCGGTTGTTCGCAGAGTTTTCTTTCGTTTATTTCTGCGATTAAAAACTGCCATTTTATGGCAATCAGTATTTCCATTTTGGATACAGCAACAAAAGCAACGAGTCGTCATCATGCAAGCAATAATCGTTGATGCAAGGCCATAATAATTATAACAATTTATTATTTCAAGTATCTGTGTGTCAGAGTATCAATAAATTAGCAATGTCAAAGGTACAGTGTACTCCTGATATATCAAACCCGAAGGGACCATAAAATTTTGTTTGATATATGAGATGTTTGATATATAAAATCATGACCGTCGGACTTTTTTATGTATACATAATAAGTTACTATTACATATATTTAAGCTAGGATATTAAGCATTTTGTCTTTAGTGATTGCGGTTATTAGTTAATTATTAATTAAATTAATGGTGTTGAAGCTGAGAATTACAACAAATATTCAATGATGATGTAGGTAGTAGTAGCAGCACATGTTGTTGTATATTATTGTCTTAGTTAAGTTACTGTTAGACTGAGTTGGTTTTATAACTTCTAACCACCTATAACAACAAACATAACAGCTACCACCTGTTACTTATTATTTAATTTATTTGTGACATTATTTATTGTTGTTGATGTTGTTGTCATTGTTATTATTATTATTATTAATAATTATTAACAAATCATCATGTTGTTATAACAATAATAAATAATGCGTCTCTAAAAATAACAGCATTATTAATAGGATAATAAATAGTAAATTTTTAAGAAGTAATAATAATAAGCAGTGTATTAATTAATTATTTGTTTTAGTACTCAAGTTAAAATTAGTAGCAGTAGTAAGCTGAAGGTGAGCTTGAAGTTTTCCTGACTCCTTTCTTGATTATTGCTTTCAATTCGCACAGTGACATTAGTAATGCTACATGCAGATAGATATGTCTCTCCCCACATTTTGAAAGAAGTCAACAACAACATGTGCAAACTGAATAAGGATAGCCTGGGCATGCTCTGTAGCTACAATAAGGACCAGTTATTGTCAGTATCACAACAACAATAATAATATGGGGTTGACCTACTAGGGAGTTTGCGAAAAACCCTGACTAACGAGTACGTTAACGTAGGGTGCGCGCCAATTGGCCAAATTATTAAGTTCTGGGATAAGCTCACCAAGTACGTTGCGACAATCTCGCCGAGTGAGCCAATTCCCTGACTGAAAATAATTTCCGTTTTCACAGCGATAGCATTTACACCTTTGTATTTTTATTTTACTAATAATGGCCTCCCAAACAAAGTTGTAAGTTACTATTAACACACAGCTGTATTTATTTATTATGAATGGTGGTGGCTTCCTGCACATGGATTACTGGCCTAACTGATGTTTAATCAAAATGTGTATACGCCAGTGAGTGATTGTAATTTTCATGTTTTTTATGGCGTTTAATCAACAATGATAAAAATAATAAAATTTGCGATGGCGGTAACAAAATTCCCTCCAGTGTAAAAGAGGCGCCTCACGTAGCAAATATTCCCCTCCGTCAAAACAGTAAACTGACGTAAAAAATCTCACGTTTACGAGAGGTGCTACGTGGGATGAGACAGCTAATCACCGATAATCCGCTCTAGTGGTACCACGTGACCTCTCTCACGTACTCGTTAACGGCCTCGTTGGGCTTTCGCAAACTCCCTACTGGTACTATACCACCGAGACAGAGTGTTTAATTGGAATATAGACCTTGACATTCATATTCCAAGATGGCAGCCCCCATGGAAACCATTCTGACAGTGTTTAGTAGTGCAATTTTATTTTCTACTATCGCATGCTTTGGTCGAACTAGGGCACTTTTTACTTTGGCACATGCCAGATTAGGATTTTATTGCTTGGTATGTAAGAAATCATTCGATATAGGAGTAGGTAATTACAATGCATTCAGCCGGGACTGATGCAGTTAGTTTGATATACCCGGATTTTCGATATAACAGGATTCGATATATCAGGAGTACACTGTAATTGTTTGTTTGCATTGTTTTGGTTGAAATAGTTTTTTATTAGTATAATATATTTTATTAGTTTATCCAACGTATAAATGTTGTGAGAGAAGATGACTCAATAAATTAGTTTTTCTTCACCGTTACTTGTTTTGCCAGATTCACGAACATTTATCTTTGAGAATGCTTAAAAATTAGCCGAGTTATTTGCATTCACTTAGCCGAAAATGCCTATCATTTTATTTGTCAATGAAAAATTTTTAATAATAATAATTAATACACTTTTTACGTTGTTAGGTTCAAACCAAAGAATGAGCGTAAGAAAAAGGTTAAGAAACCCGCCGATGAGGATGATGATGCCAGGTATGTCAGCATTTTTACTTGTCAAGTTTTTTTGTTTAATAAAATCTTATACATGCGCCATTTTATCTTACCCAAAACTTTTGTCTAATTCTTGGTTAGTAAGATTATCGCTGACTTGTAGTTCTCTGAACAGTGAAGAGTACGCTATGCTAGATAAGGATGCGTCTGATGATGAGGAGATGAGTGAGCAGTCTGAAGGAGACAAGGAATCTAGTGTTGATGAAGAAGGAAATGACCTTGACCTGCTGGAGGGTGACGATTTAGTAGAAGACTTACAGCTATCAGATATGGATGATTGAGAGGGTTAACTGTTAGAGTTAGACTAAGTTTGCTGTGAAGTTGTATATTGAATGTGTAATACACAAACTCACTCAAAGTATATCAGATGAATGCTTACACAGTTTTGAAATTGATTTTTTATGGATTGTTATTTTCACCTGATCGACGACTGCAGCAAATTTCAAACTAAAATCTGAGTAAAATTATTTTATTTCATCTTATAGTACCAGGAAATGAAAGGGTAAAGAACCGTGTTTACACCTTTTACCATATATTTATGTGTTTGTTGTGAAAATAAACTCTTTGCTACAGTTACATAAGGTTAGACCAAGTGATATAAAAGTAAAATGGCTGCTATATGTCACAGGACACAACCACACCCTGTAGCACAGGTAGGTTCACAGCTAACATATATGTAAGGTTACAAAGGTATAAGTGTTATTAGAGCTCAGGCTACTATTAGTAAACATAAAATTAGTACGACTAAAAATATCTGAGCTACTAATATACCTCCTGTTGATCTCAGCAACTGTTCATTGGTTGTTGCTTTCATGACCTTGACCTCTTCTTTGTGTTCTGTGACCTTCACGGTTGTTAGTCTCTGATACTAAAATTTACAAATTTTCTTGTAGCACAATCGATAGGTTCAGAGAAATGGATTTAGCTGTTTTCCCTCTTCTGGCTTCTCAATTGATATGAGAAGTCATCGGCATTGATGACACATTGAAGTTGTCAGATGTGATGATTTTTTTCTTTTTGTTGCTCCGATAGTTTTCATAATCAGGCATGAGTGTTTTCTGCGACTGCAGAACTATTTATCACACCTATATATAGTTATTTAAGTATGTACTCATCCGCTCCTTATATTCTACTTGTTATGTACTCAATCAATACAGGTCTGTCTGTCATGTACCTTTCATTAATTGAATTGAATGCCGGTGTAAAGGCCTCTCCACACCCAATGATTTTGTCACGGAAATGGGCAAACAGTTGTGTACTTAACCATCAATGAACCAATTTTCCTCCGTTTTCTGCAGTTGTTCAGTATCAAGCATGTATGATTTTTGCCAGCCGGTCTCACGACTAGTAATTATTTTCTGAAGTTGATTGATCAGATCGCTCGTATCCACTTTTTCTATTTTGATGTTCCCAGTGGTGACCATAGAATTATCTCCCCTCCTAGAACGCTAACTATAGGTAAAAAATAACATGAGCCGCTCATGAATGAAATATAACAGGATTGCCAGAAACCCGAACGGGGTGTAGCCAATTTTGGCCAATGGGAAGTCATCCATGGCGCCCATATTGAACTGGTTGTTCGGAGCGGAAACATAAACTACTATAGCAGCTCGGAAAAATAATCGTTAATATTGGTGTTAACGCGATGTTCCGATTTTCTAGTTTCGGAGCGGAAGCTGCATAAAGTTTGCCACATACCAAAGATTACATATATGTTATCGTTGGCATATACAATTTTGTTCTCAGAGCGGATATGGTATTGTAAGTAAAAATAGTTGAATCGTCAAAACTAGCGCAGTATGCCCAAGGCGTGAACTTAGCGTTTAAAAATTGATAAGAAAATGATATTTATTACGAGATCCAAGTGGTCTTGAAAATTTCGGAGCAGTATGGCGGTTCCCACAATTGGCTACATTTGGCTCGTTACAAAATTTCTATTACGCGGCCGCAGCTGGCAATCCTGTTATATTTCATCCATGGAGCCGCTGGTGGCAGAGCGGAGTTTTTGTATATATGATTTATATAGTACACAATACAATACAAAATGGCACCGTAGAACAAATCAAATCCTCTATTACAATCGCTTTTACGATACAAGGAAAATGCCGGTCTGTGCTAGTGACCCTAGTGCAGACTGGTGACCTCTGCATAAGTCGTGCGCACTAGTGATAAGTGATAATTTATTTTATAACCTAATAATCGGATATCCTCCTCGGCGAGTGTTATTTATTGTCATTGGAATATAATTCAAATAAATTTTGATACTCTGTATTATGTATGCTCTAATCGAACATTACAATTTAATATAATAATATTTTTTATTATTACTCTTCTTCAGTTGCTACTACTACCATATAGTAAACACCGGTAATTTTATAGTGAGAAGCGATAATGAATTGGTGAGACATAGCCTGGCGCACATTTTTGTGACCAAGAAAAATATATCGTAAAGCCGATAAATACTCGGGGGATAAATAGTGAAGTACGCCATTTTCGATTGTTCCAAATGTCACCAGCCGCTAGCAGCTGGCTAGCGTTCCAGGAGGGGAGATAATTCTATGGCGGTGACTGCCATGCCATGCGTACAATATGAACTGTTGATGAGCTCCGCCATGTGGATAATCGTTGTGTGTGGAGTGCAGCAACTGACTAGGGGGGGAAAAATTCTCTCAAAGTCCCAAATTCTTGGCCGTAAAACGCTAGAGGAGAGGCCTTAATCAGTCTTATTCACCTGAAAGTCTGTGTGCCACCCTCAGACGATCTGTGGTGACAGTTTCAGAGAAATTTTTTTTTATAGATGACTTCAAAAACTTTTATGATGTTACTTTTCTGCTTCAATTTGACCGTTGATATAAAAGTTCTGTTTTACAACTTAAAATCGTTTCATCAAACGTCTGCAGCATCTATGAGAAGATTTGCCATAAAAGAGGATGTAGATCGATTGTATTAGCCTTGACTACACCACTACCACACTATTGTTTACTCCACAAGTCCTTTGTTGTATATACCTGAAGGTAGGACTAGGGTAGTTTGAGTTCCCATGCAAAATAGACCGAGTACTAGTTCTGATATGTTGGCTTGTTAGCAAAGGACTTCAGCTATATCACAATTAGACATGTTGCAGAAAGTTCAACGATATCACCATTCGCTCTACATATAACTCTATGATTTATAAAATAGAAATAAGTAACAAACCTCAAGGAGTCTGACATCACTGCTATCAAGTCCCATAGTAAGAGAGATGAGTTCTGTCATTATCTCTTGTACCTGATCTGTTAGCAAACTCTCAGCATTCAGTACTAGAGCGTAACATCCAGCTCTACCTAATATGTTCCTATATATAAATACATATCCCATGCGTTACGTCTGCTAGTCAATCTAAAGTTACATCATCTACTAAACTTTGTATCTACTTCCATCTACTTGAATGTCTGTTTGTCTTTCATGATTTTAGCTTCATTTTATATTACATACGCACCTCTCTATATCAGCAATGACTGCTGGAAGGGAGTTGTCCTCTCGTGCTATCTGTAGTAAGCTTTCAGTCAGAGAGTTCAATGTACCACATTCCATTTCCAGCAAAGACGAAAGAGTTGTCTCCTCTTCTTCTGGCCAGATGACATCATAGAGGTTACCAATAGATATATACATATCAACCAAAGCTGTAAACAGACAAAGATGTTTCATTACAATCTTAGGCTCATTTTCTGCTGGTTTGGCTGGGTAACTGTCCATAATCTGTCTGTATGTCTGTCTAACAATATGTATGTCTGCCAGTGTTTTTGTTTATCTTTATGTATGTCTGTCTGTGAGTCTGTGCGTCTGTCTGTATGTCTGTCTCCTACCAGTTCATTTATCAACACGTTTGCTGATCTTGACACCCTGAGAATTCGGTTTAAACCCTTTGGAACTTGGAATAAATCAAATTACATAGCACTTTGTGAAATGGAAGCTTACCTGAAACAACATCAGGTCTTGGAGTTGTCCCATCACAGTACCTTCGACTGAGTCCGTTGACTAGACCTATTACTATTTCCTTATCTGGAATCTCAGCTCTGTTTATGGTTTCTATCAGACAGGAAGTGAGCTGTGATGTCACTGACCTACAAAATAACGATACACATTTTGTTGAGTTTTCTTCTTCTACACAGCTTTACAATGGTATCAAGTGAGTGAAACTGCTAGCAGTGTGATAACTCACCCACAATGGGCAGCCATCTTACATCGTACGCTAGAATTAAAACTGATGTCATCAAAGGCTGCCTCAACACTAGACATATCATCAGTTGCTCTCTGCTGCAAAGAGTGTTCAAGTAACCACTGATTGTATGACCCTTTTAGAAATGCTAGCATTGGTTCTATCAACTCCATTAGTTCAACACTTTGGTACTGAGGATAGGTTTGAGAGAGGTTGAGATGACATTTCTGTATTATGTCATAGAAAGAAGGATTACTTGCAGCTGCTGACTGAGAGATGACAGCGTAGTTGGTTGTTGCTACAAGAAATAAATTACATTTCCTGTATAAAGTTTTTTGTGTTAAATGCTACAGCTTGTTGGGATAATCAGTGATGTGTGCTTGGCTGGTAGATTTACCAACCAATTGTACGATGGTTCAATTTTGGATTCAATACAAATAGTTGGTGCTGCTTGCAATGGAATACTTCCAACCACACAAACACATACACAAAACTAGATCATTGTACATGTATAATAGCAATGGAAATATACAATGGGTACTACACATATATAGCATCGACTCACCTAGCAAAATAAACCAAATATTTTTGCTGAAAGCGTCCATGATTGAACAGAAGTATAAAGCTATTATGTCTAGTATATTGCAGGTAAAGTGTGTACAACACAATGCCATATACAGTTGTACCTACGATTGAATTGTTTACAGGCTATTTTACATAACTAATATGTCATGTTATCAATTACATACAAGTTAATTGGTTCATATACTTGGTATAATAGACATTGGAAGTTAGTGTGTTGTACTAATTAGTACTATATACTTAATGTATAACATTCCTCAGCTCAGACATGCATTATCTGTATAACAATGAATATTGTGATGTTTGTATACAATTTGTTCATCACACGGAGTTGTCTGCTCACAATCTGTCTCACTAACTTTGCGTTTTCTAACATTAGACAAGTCTGCGATTCCCAAGTGATTACCTCAAGTCCTAAGAATTCAACTGAGCGTACAGAAATCTCCTTAGATACAATGCTGCACACTGTTGTGTTGTGTGACAGAATATCACAATTTTGTGTAAATACTGAGCAAACTATTGTTTACAACAAGTAAGTGTGAGGGCGTGTCAAACTACCTCTCTACCTGCAACAGTACCACCTGGCTACTGAGAAACCCAGCTACTCATTGAATGGGGGTAGGAGGAGATGACTCTCTCTGACTCCTAGTTACTGAAGTTTGTTGATTGAGAAAGTAGTACCAATGGAGTGGCACTTCAGTATTTCTGGAGTTGTCTACTCTGGTACTGTGTAAGGTAAGATAAGTTGGAAAATAACCCAGCAATCTACAACATACAAGTAGTAATATATGAGCAGATCTCCCTACCAAGTGTTTTTTTGTGGTTCTGGCCTTGGGGTTGAGGCAATGGGTTACGACGTTGGATGAATTCGCCGAGTTTATATTGTATTTCATTTGAGGGGTACTTGAGTGGCATTTGAGTGGCATTTAAGTGGCATTTGAGTTTTGATTATTTTTTTACTTGATTTGAACTCATATGGCAGCTAGATTTTGAATGTATGGCATTTAAGTTTTGATACTTTTTTCACATAATTTGAACTCATATGGCATCTTGAGAGAGAGGAGAGAGAAGACAGAGAGGAGAGAGGAGAGAGAAAGGAGAGAGGAGTTTTATCTACATTGAATAACTATATTGATCAAAAATGAAACATTTTATGATTATATACATTGATTACATAATAAGTAGGGAAAATCTTCCTATATAATATAGCTAGAGTCAGTAAATACTAAGTAATACAAAGCACTACAACTTGTAATGACAATCAATGTATACATACATATGGTATCTTGAGATAAAGAAAGAGAGAGAGGAGAGAGGGAGAGAGAGAGGAGAGAGGAAGAAAGAGAGGAGAGAGGAGAGAAGAGATATATCTACATTGAATAAATATATTGATCAAAAATGAATCATTATATGATTATATACATTTATTACATACTAAGTATGGAAAATCTTCCTATATAATATACCTTTACAATAATGTTTTTGATGTACTGATGTTTGGTAAAAAAACTACATTAGTTAAGTTTTAAATTCATATGAACAAAATTTGTGTCAATTTAGTATCTACTCCCAGGACTGATACTCCCCCTAAAATAACCCATAAGGCTCAGCCTAAAAACAAGTTTTAGGGGGTGTTTTTGTGCAAGGTACAATAAAAATAACTGTGTTTGTATATATCTAGAGAGAGTGTTTAGAGGAGAGAGAGGAGACTTGAGCATAAATATTCCTGGTAAATTATTTATTTACAATATTATTTGTAATTATTAGTGAAAGAAATTATGAAATACTGGTGAGTAATTAAGTAATTCAGTAAGGAAATTGGTTGGAAACGTAGTAATATTATTTAAATACAGCATTGCTTTGCAACAATGATTAATAAAAACAATTATGGATGTTGGTGAGTAATTAAGTAATCTAGTAAGGAAAACTGATTGAAAATCACGGTAATATTTGGTAAAAGATACTTGCAACATGTTTTATCAGCGAAAAGATCAAACAATTTTCAAATGTTTACGAGTAACTAAGCGATTTAGTAGGAAAAACCAACTGAAACACGCATTTCAAATATTTACGCGTAACTAAGTGATTCAGTAGGAAAAACCAACTAAAACGCGCAATATCCGTTTTTGAAATATTTACGATAAACACAATTGGGATATTACTGTTATCAAAGAAATCAAGCGAGTATCAAATGTTTACGAGTAACTAAGCGTTTAAGTTGAAAAAAATCGATTGAGATCGTGTGACATCCGTTACAAAATATTTTACGTCAAGTTACCAACGAGAAAATAAATATTTCTTAGAATATCCGCTATAGCGAGTTACGATAATTTTTACGCACCTTGAAGGTTTTCAGTCCATTTTCAGTCAGATCAAAATTTATGCGAGACGTTTTAGGTATTATTTCAGTCGACGTAATGTTACCAGTTCATTTTTAAAAAAGTAATTAATTATAATATAACGCAAGTGCCCCGCAAGTGTCATTTTACTAATAAACTCATTCCAGAAAAGACATTAATCATCATCTCGCTTAATCCTATATGTTTTGATCTTTTTAATATCAAGTGTGTCGCTCGAGAAAAGTCATTAGTTACACCTAAGCACTATTTATTATCATGCTATTTCTATTTAAAACAAAAACAACAAACATCCATAGATGATGGAATTATAGGTCGAATTCAACCTAAAAAGGAAGAGAACTTGATTGCATCTATCTCCTGTTTTTTATTGTTTCATTACATATTAGTTAATATAGATACAGCCTTCCACCAAAACGGATTTGTGGTTTTACTTTTAATCCTAGTTATCTCCGCTATCATCTAAAAAACATGAGCAAAGCATGACTTTATCCACTTGTTTTATTAGTTAGACTGTTACTTTTTTTAAAATATCTCATTGTTTTTTGTGTGAAATACAAATAATGTATCAACATACATAGTATATTTTCTATTTTTAGGAAGCTGTTTTGTCTAATAAATTAAGAGTCATATGTTACATATACATATTTAAATGCTATCAGATATCTTTAAAGTGTTTATTACATTCCTAACTCATACTTAATGTTGTAAACTATAATTGGAGCTCTCACATTTTAATTTACTGTCTGATGATATAAAGATGGAGCTACACTACATCATTGTTTTGCTGATGATGTGTCTATATGATTGTTTGTGGTAGTGTGTGTTATAGTAGAGTATATCAATAAACTGCAATTGAACTAGTTATTAAATGCTATCAGTACCTGTAAAGTATTTTATTACATTCCGAACTCATACTTAATGGTGTAAACTATAATTGAAGCTCTCACATATTAATTTACTGTCTGATGATATAAAGATGGAACTACACCGCATCATTGTTTTGCTGTTGATGTGTCTATATGAAAATTGTTGCTATAAAAATATGTTTGAAGGATGTGAGTTGTCATTCAAATGAAATGTAAGTTTCATCCTAGCTAGTTATATTTAAAAGAGGTTGTAAAATTTGTTTATCCAACGCTCTACATTCAAAAATTTTAGCTAGATGGAAAGACAGTTTACAGGGGTGTTTGTGGTGGTTAAGCTTATTAAACTATTTAATCTCTATCTTCCTATTTTTTTAACCAACTTCCTAATCGTCTTCCACTTTTTTAAAAAACAATATCATTTATCATAGTAATAATCAGAAAATCAGTCTACAAATTAATCTTGATAAATGACTTCAATGTTTTGTATATAAGAGAAACTATTTTTTTAAACAGTATCAGTTTTCATTTATACTTCATTCTAAGTATTACTCTGCAAAACAACAATGGCTAGCAATATCCCTACAACAAATGAGTAAGTTATTTATACTATCTTTTACAATTTTGTTGCAGTTACATTTATAAATTTATACAAATGTATATATATATATATATTACTTGTAGGTCTACATCCTCAAATGATGCATTAGAACTAAATATAGACGAAATAGATTTCAGTGCCATGTAAGTATATTATTGAAACTTTATTATTCAATATTCAACTGTATTATATAGAGTTTTTAAATAATTACAATCTTGATTTATTGTTTTATTAAGTTCTACCGATGATGAAACACTAAGGTGGTTGGAGGAGTGTTTTAAAGATGATGAAGAGAAGACGGAAAAGAGCAAAGCTAGCACGCATATTGCTATGAGTAAGTTTTTCTGTTTTATGAAAAATGTAAATTTGTCTGTAGGTACAATAATAATGACTTTACATTTACTATGTTATTTTTTTGTAGAAAAAACATCTTCACGATTCATAGGAAGTAAACAATGTGTTGGGAAGAACGAAAACTTCCTGTACTATAAACACAACACATTTGAATGTAAGTATGACGAAAATATTACTTACTACATACTCATTCAATTTATAAAAAATTTTTCGAATTTTTTCAAAAAAATAGCATAACTACATTCGTATTTTCTATTTTAGTTCAAGCAGAGAATCCTCAATTAAGGGAATATAAGGAAGAAAGTCTTCTAGACGGAAATATAAAAGAAGATAGAGAGTGTTTTAAGTGTAAGTGACATGCATTATCTTTATATATATACATATACCATGCTTAAGAAAGTTATCTATATATGATGAGAATTTGTTTATTTTGTTTGTAGATATTGATAACAAAAGCCCTAGGTATTTCCTTTCAGTGCTCTCATTGTTGTTGATAGCATATGCCACAAAGATGTTGAGTGAAGCACTGAAAGGAAACAAAAACAACGTCTCTTGTATATTTTGTGGTAAGAAGTTTAAATTAGGGGGATTGCATGAGCCTGGCCGAGTTCTTTCAAGACATTTTTGTGCTCACTTGTTTATTTATTATTGTTTATGTGGAAAATCGCATACAACTTTGAGAGATCTTCAGCAACATAGTTGTATTTTAAAAACTAAAATGTTTTTTATTGTTGATATTGCTAGTTACAATAATTTTGTTTTATTTATTAATAGAAAATATTCTGAATTACTTATGGATATTACTTTTCCGAAAAAATTTGCGTTAGTGTATCTCTATCCAATAGAAGGTTATTTTTCTGAAAACATTGTTCTAGATTTTGAATTAGGGAGTAAATGGTTGGCGATAGCTAAAAAACCTGCTGCTGAAGATCGAAAACTTTTGATTAAAAACCAGTGTAAAAAAATGAGAGCACTTATATCTTCAGATTCTGATCTTTCAGAAACTGAAGAAAGTAATAATGACTTAATTTCTGTTGCTAGTTCACAGTGCAGTCCAAAAACCAGTGTTTTAGAATCTAATACTATAACAGTTAAACCTCAAACTCAAGTAGATTTAAAAGAAAGCCAAAAGATTGATGATAAGAAAATTGATTTAACTTCACTTAAATTAATTTTGAATATAAAAGATGGACTGAAAAAAAAGGGTTTTAATGATTGTGTTAAATTGAAATTAGCGTCTATTAGACAAAAAATGCAGAAAAACTCAGACTTTTCTCAAGAAGAAGTTCTTGTACTAACTGCACTTTTAGGTGAGTTTTAAAATTTTTATTTCACTATATTTTTTAATATTATCATGGCTCTGGAATAGGTCTTATGCAACTACCCTATTTTATAATTTCTTACCACAAAATATATAGTGAATAGGATGTTTTTTTATAAATACTCTCTCTATATATATATATATATTATATATACAGACAATCTCTATATATATTATATATACAGACAATAGTCTGTGTTTTCATGAATACTTTATTCATATGTATACACTTCATGTAAAATTGTTCTGTCATTAGTTTACCTAATGCATTATTTTTATTTGTTTTGTGGTTGAGAACTCCATACGCTTCATTCTTACTGTATTACTTTGCATAATATTACAAAATAAATATTGCATCAACTACCTTCATACTGCATTCAAGTGATGAAACAGTAAATTTCACATCTGTATTACTGAATCTATAGCATTGTTATGAAAAAGACTATAATTACTTAATTATTATGTCATATCGTGACAAACTATCAACACCCAATTCACAAAACTGTAAAACCTAAAGTATAATGCTTGTGGTTGTAAAAAGTCTTCTACTGTTTTGGTTTCTCAAACAAATTATAAAACATTTTTCACAATTTTTTTTGTGCAAAAGCGGAGTTGTCTTACCATTTTGACACAATGTGCCGACAACTTTTACATATTTTTTCAAAAACGAAGTTTAGAAATTATAAATGGGAGTTGTCTTAACATTTTTGAAAAATGAGACGATAACTTGAAATATTTATTTTTGTGTCGGAACATTGAAATTTTGTAACATTTTAGAGTTGTAACCCCGAAAGTTTTACAAATTGGCTAAATTACTAATGTTAAATATGAATAAAATACTTTATTACACTAAATATATACAAATTATTGCACAATACAAATAATATGTAATTTACTGTTCATGAGTTGTTGCTGATAGATTTTGGCGAGTCAACGGTCATTCACTTGTACACGTATTCTATCTAAAAGCATACATAGATGTCGTTATAACAACTACATTATACTATGGTGAAAAATACGGCTATTAGTAGTTACTTATTACTAGTGAAGATTAACATACCTTAATTAAATTTCCGATATTGAAATCCTGCTAGCTTCGCTTGAAATGTGATTGTCATCTTCATTACTTTTCTCACTATCATTGTCGACAACTTCATCTTTTTCCTCAAATTTTTTGTTCTCAGAGTCATCATCCGTCATATTATCATCTTCTTCATCAGTATAAGCATCAATGTTATCATCGTCATCATCATCATCATCATCATCATCATCATCATCATCATCATCATCATCATCATCATCATCATCAGCAGCATCATCAGCAGCATCATCAGCAGCAACATCATCATCATAACTTTTCATCAGCTCAGCATCATCAAATAGAGAAAGTCTGAAAGCTATTCCTTCTTTTTCACTTGAAGTAGATAGAAGCATCAAAGCTTCTTCAACACTCAGAATCGTGAGAATGTGTTTCTTTGTGCCGCTTTCAGTTGTCATCGTACTTTTATAGTGGATCATACCGCATTCATGATTTTTGATCTTCAAAACGTTCTCAGGAGGGACAACAATCTTCCCAGTCATCAAAGATCCGTCATTCATCATGTATCTGTAAGTGACAGTGTGAGTGATACGTAAAGGCGATGTATCTTGTTTTCGTTTTCGCTGCTTCGACTTCAAATTTTTCCAAACTGAAAGTCTAGTGAATGTCAGAAGAGTGTTGACAGGGATATTATCGAAAGTGATGATATCAAAGTATGCTTGCAACTGTTTCAATGATTTTTTTCTCAAGATTTTGGCTATAACTCGTTGTTTTAGCCCTTGATGATGATGATCATCTCCTACAATACGTAGATCGGGTTGATTTTCTTCTAGCTTTCCCATGTACACTAGGATTTGTGAAGAGCCGGGATCAAGTTCCTGTAGCTCCATCGTAAGTTCTTTGTCAATCAGTGACTTGACTCGAATTCGATGATTGTTTTTTAAAACATATTCATAGTCCAATATACCATAATCTTCAACGTAATTAACATCGAAAACCTCCAATATCGTAGGAATTGGTAAATCCAACAAACTCACAAAATTTCCGATTTCCAACATTCCTTTCTGCATAGCTCCTGTCATTATTCCACCCATCTCGAGCAATTCAAACTCTCTAAGTTTGTTTACGGTATTATTCTTGCTGTTGCTGAATAAAAAGGAAATTGAAGCTTGAGATAATGTCACTGCCGGTTTTTTGATATCCTCCGTTCGTTTGACTTCACTGTTCTCATGCAGATATGTGTAGTCCGGTGTGGGACTCAAAGGAGAGGCAGCTGAAACTACATGATGGTTCATTGCTATATCAGCATGAGCATTGGTGTTTGAGCGAGAAGATGTATCATTAAAGGTGTTGGGATTGGATCTTCTATCATCAATGTGAATGCCGTTGGTGGTGGAAATGATGGTTGTAGTGGAAATAGCGTTAGTGTTGTTGGTAGCTGTGATTGGTTCAATATGGAGCTTAGGAAGTGCTTTGGAGTGTGATGTCATCATACCTGCAAAAAGTAAAAGAACTTAGTTTAATGATGTAAATATACTGAAATTATTGTTTTATTAAAAGATTGTTTTTAAAAACTAAGATTCAAAAACCTAGATGTTTCAATTAATTAAAAACAAATAATTATTTTAGTGCTTCTTACCTTGTTGCTCTCCTAATAGCTGTAGTAGATGTTGCTCCTCTGTTACTCGCTGTAGAACTGGATGCTTTCTGTGTGAAAACGATGGCTCTTATATAGCTAAAGTTGTACTGATTAAACCCTATGAACACCATCTCGTGTCAATCTCTATGAATCAACATTTGTTCACGCGAAGGAAAGTCAATGGTTTCGCGGGAATAAATGAATTATTTTCACGCGAATACAAACCAATGCTTTCGCGGGAATAAATAAGCTATTTTCACGCGAATGGAAACCGTTGCTTTCGCGGGACTAAATAATTTATTTTCACGCGAATAGAAACCAATGCTTTCGCGGGAATAAATAATTTATTTTCACGCGAATAGAAACCAATTCTTTCGCGGGAATAAGTACTTTATTTTCACACGAATGCAAACTGTTGCCTTCGCGGGAATAAATGATTTAATTTCCCGCGAATGGAAACCGTTGCTTTCGCGGGAATAAATATTTTATTTTCACGCGAATAGAAACCAATGCTTTCGCGGGAATAAATGATTTTATTTCCCGCGGATGAAAGTCAATGTTGTCGCGGGAATAAATACTTTATTTTCATGCGAATACAAACCATTGCTTTCGCGGGAATAAATAATTTATTTTCACGCGAATAGAAACCAATGCTTTCGCGGGAATAAATATTTTATTTTCACGCGAATAGAAACCAATTACTCCCGCGAAAGCAACGGTTTCCATTCGCGTGAAAATAAAGTATTTATTCCCGCGACAACATTGACTTTCATCCGCGGGAAATAAAATCATTTATTCCCGCGAAAGCAACGGTTTTTATTCGCGTGAAAATAAAGTATTTATTCCCGCGACAACATTGACTTTCATCCGCGGGAAATAAAATCATTTATTCCCGCGAAAGCATTGGTTTCTATTCGCGTGAAAATAAATTATTTATTCCCGCGAAAGCAACGGTTTTTATTCGCGTGAAAATAAAGTATTTATTCCCGCGACAACATTGACTTTCATCCGCGGGAAATAAAATCATTTATTCCCGCGAAAGCATTGGTTTCTATTCGTGTGAAAATAAATTATTTATTCCCGCGAAAGAATTGGTTTCTATTCGCGTGAAAATAAATTATTTATTCCCGCGAAAGCAACGGTTTCCATTCGCGTGAAAATAGCTTATTTATTCCCGCGAAAGCATTGGTTTGTATTCGCGTGAAAATTATTTATTTATTCCCGCGAAAGCATTGACTTTCCTTCGCGTGAACAAATGTTGATTCATAGAGATTGACACGAGATGGTGTTCATAGGGTTTAATCAGTACAACTTTAGCTATATAAGAGCCATAGTTTTCACACAGAAAGCATCCAGTTCTACAACGGCTATCAGAGAAGCAACATCTACTACAGCTATTAGAAGAGCATCAAGGTAAAAACTTAATAAATTACAGTTTTTACTCATATATTATTTATTATACTAAAACAACTGAACAAAATTAATCATCTGTTTTTTTTGTTTTTTTTCAGATTCAATGACAAAAAATGGAAATAGTTAACAACACAGAATCAGAAACTCAGCCTAAATCTTTGACTCAAGAGGACTTGATACTTCTACAAAACATATGCAATAAGAAAATTGAAGAGAGAGTGCGAATTATCTCAAACAATTGTAAATTCATACAGAAAGACTTGATAGAGCAGCTAAATAGTTTTCGAACTGAATCTTTTCTAACATTAAAGCTCTTAGGGAATGATGTTACATCAGACATTCAGAGATTACATTATGTATTACAACAACGACGATATCAACTACAACAGGTAAACACACCAATTTCTATCGAGTGTGCTCGTAAAGAACTTGCTCTAAAAAGAAGAAACATGCAGCGACAGTCCGCTCAAAGACAAGCTAGAAGGGTAAGGACTCAACAACGTAAGACACGACAAGCTACAAAAACATCCGATTAACAGTCAATTTTTGATGATAAGGTAATAATTAATAAAAAAGTACTATTTAGTAAGAGTTTGTAGTTGTTTTAAATTTCTGTTTAACCATTCTATACTAATTCATAACTTTTTATTTTAGTTCATTATGGAATCAAAAGTACATAGAACAGAAGTCTTCCTTCCTAAGTTTGTATTATTTAATATTTACTGACTCTAGCTATATTGTATGAGATTTTCCCTACTTATTACACAATAAATGTATATATTCACATATTGATTCATTTTTAATCACTGTATTTATTCAATGTAGATATATCTCCTCTCTCCTCTCTCCTCTTTTTATCTCTCCTCTCTCTCAACATACTCTCTCCTCTACCAAATACTCCTCTCTCCTCTCTTGCAGTTATTTCCCAAATACTGTAGATTTTAACCATCTAGAGGTCTAATTTGGTGATTTTCCAACATATTTTATAGCATTTAATATACTTATTATGTAATAAATGTATATTATTCAATGTAAATGTAAATATATCCATAAATATGTACATAATTATCCATATATACATAAATGTATAAAAAACTAAAAAAAATCTCTCTCCTCTCTCTCCTCTCTCTTCTCTCCTCTCTCATCTCTCCTCTCCCCTCTCTCCAAAGACTATGCATTGATTGTCATTACAAGTTGTAGTGCTCTGTATGACTACATTGTAAAGAAAAATACTATATATTGATTGTCATTACAAGTTGTAGTGCTCTGTACTACTTAGTATTTACTAACTCTAGCTATATTATACAAGAATATTTTCCTACTTATTATGTAATAAATGTATATAATCACATATTGATTCATGATTGTCATTACAAGTTGTAGTGCTCTGTACTACTTAGTATTTACTAACTCTAGCTATATTATACAAGAATATTTTCCTACTTATTATGTAATAAATGTGTATAATCATATATTGATTCAATGTAGTTATATCTCCTCATTCTTCTCTCCTCTCTCTCAAAATATCATATGAGTTTGAGTTATGTAAAATAATTATCAAAACTTGAATGCCATACATTCAAAATCTAGCTGCCATATGAGTTCAAATTAAGTAAAAAAATAATCAAAACTCAAATGCCACTTAAATGCCATTCAAACGCCACTCAAGTACCCCTCAAGTAAAATACAATATAAACTCGGCGAATTCATCCAACGTCATAACCCATTGCCTCAACCCCAAGGTCTAATCCACAAAAAAACACTTGGTAGGGAGATCTGCTCATATATTACTACTCATACATAATATTTACCTCATTCTTTTAGTTAATGTCACACTTACAATACATAGTTGCATTAACGTATGTATCAGTTGGTTCAACTGTACCATCTGGTTTTTTCTTATTACATGAGTATGTAACATCGCGTTAAAACTTAGTTATTTTGGTAAATATATATTTTGGTTACCTACATTGTAAGTCCAAGGCCTACGTATAACTAGTCAAACCTGTATTCACAAGTGAACAGAAGAGTATTTTAGAGAAAAACAAACCAATTTACTCATTAGGGAGATTTGAAGCGCAGTACTAAGTTGGGGACACCACACACTCCACCAAGTACACAACCAGATTTCTGTAACTATGAACCATTGATAACAACCTGAGTGGTGCTAATCCGTAAAGTTTATCGAAAAATACATTTGTGCTGATACCTGTTCTGTGAAAAAAGGTTTTCACCATTTGGAATCGAATCCCAAACCTCTTAACAACAGTTTACAACATTAACCATTTTACCACCAAACAATGCTGATATCTACATATGAACAGCAGTTAATGAAAAGCAGTATGCTTGGCTTACATAAAAAAGAATATGTTAGTGCGCTCACATTGCTAAATCCTGCTGGGGTCTCTTTCAATGTCTGTCAGAATTGTTGCCTCGCTACTTGACCACCATTTCCTGAAAAAATAAGTTTGACACAAACTTCTTCCATTCAAAAACCTGGTTAACGAGCAAAGTTTGCTGAAGCGGTTCTTAAATGTTAGTTTTGCCCCAACTTTAGCAATTGCAAAAAGAAACTGACTTCAAATGACATTTATTTGAAAGAACATGTCAGGGAGTTTATTTTGGTGCAAAATTCAAGTCTATCGGAATAGCCGTTGCAGAGTAACAGCCAAAATTTGACTTTGAAGCTCGTTTTTAAAAATGGAATAGCTGTGTTGGCGGTTTTGCAAGAAACTTGGAGTATGAAATTTTTGAAAGAAGATGCACAGGGCTACATAGTTCAACTTTTATTTTGCCTCTGATTGGTTAAATTCTTGGCCGGGAAGCATTGAAAAGTGGTGTTTTTGGTGTGTTTTCAATGATGGAAAATAGAAAAACTTGAAATGGTTTTGCGGGATCACTACGAAGTTCAAAATGGTGCATTGATACACTATTTCACAACTTTACAACGAATTTCAGCTGAATCAGCGGGTTGGTTCTCTAACGGGAAACTGTTTTATGCTGAAAAATGACATTTTCATCAAAGTCCAATTCGGCCGCTTCTGCATTGTTTTTTAACCTCGATTTATCAATGGAAATCAGAAAAAGAGCAAAATGCATCATCTGCCAAAACTTTGTAGTTTTTCGTCAATCGGGTCCAAGTTTCTTAGGCAGTATAAAGGTTTAAAGAAAGTATTTTTTACCTCCTTTGGCACCTGAGTTGCGGTGTTTTGAAAAGCTTTAGAATTTTGTAGCTAATTTACTTTAATGCCCAATGCCTGTCAATCGCGTCGCAAAACGTTTCGTAGCTTTAACTATAACGGGTTTTTGAGAAAAAGAAGCACAAGCAAAAGTATTTTAGACTCTCTAAAGTACTATTAATAGACTGGACAAAGTAGCTACAGAGTACCAAATGAATGCTGTCGATATTCAATCCTTAGCATACACATCCATGATAGCAGACACATCCATGATAGCAGACACATCCATGATAGCATACACATTCATGATAGCAGACACATCAATGATAGCAGACACATCAATGATAGCATACACATTCATAATAGCATACACATCCATGATAGCAGACACATCTATGATAACATACACATCCTTGATAGCACACACATCCATGATAGCACGCACATCCGTGATAGCAGACACATCCATGATAGCAGACACATCTATGATAACACACACATCCATGATAGCAGACACATCCATGATAGCATACACATCCATGATAGCATACACATCCATGATAGCAGACACATCCATGATAGCATACACATCCATGATAGCAGACACATCCATGATAGCAGACACATCCATGATAGCAGACACATCCATGATAGCATACACATCCATGATAGCAGACACATCCATGATAACATACACATCCATCATAGCATACACATCCATGATAGCAGACACATCCATGATAGCACACACATCCATGATAGCAAACACATCCATGATAGCATACACATCCATGATAGAACACACATCCGTGATAGCAGACACATCCATGATAGCAGACACATCTATGATAACACACACATCCATGATAGCATACACCTCCATGATAGCAGACACATCCATGATAGCATACACATCCATCATAGCATACACATCCATGATAGCATACACATCCATGATAGCACACACATCCATGATATCACACACATCCATGATAGCATACACATCCATGATAGCAGACACATCCATGATAGCAAACACATCCATGATAGCATACACATTCATGACAGCAGACACATCCATGATAGCACACACATCCATGATAAAAGACACATCCATGATAGCAGACACATCAATGATAGCATACACATCCTTGATAGCATACACATCCATGATAGCAGACACATCCATGATAGCGGACACATTCATGATAGCAGACACATCCATGATAGCAGACACATCCATGATAGCATACACATTCATGATAGCAGACACATCCATGATAGCAGACACATCCATGATATCAGACACATCCATGATAGCAGACACATCCATGATAGCATACGCATCCATGATAGCAGACACATCCATGATAGCGTACACATCCATGATAGCATACACATCCATGATAGCACACACATCCATGATAGCATACACATCCATGATAGCAGACACATCCATGATAGCAGACACATCTATGATAACAAACACATCCATGATAGCAGACACATCCATGATAGCACACACATCCATGATAGCAGACACATCCATGATAGCAGACACATCCATGATAGCATACACATTCATGATAGCAGACACATCCATGATAGCAGACACATCCATGATATCAGACACATCCATGATAGCAGACACATCCATGATAGCATACGCATCCATGATAGCAGACACATCCATGATAGCGTACACATCCATGATAGCATACACATCCATGATAGCACACACATCCATGATAGCATACACATCCATGATAGCACACACATCCATGATAGCACACACATCCATGATAGCACACACATCCATGATAGCGTACACACCCATGATAGCGTACACATCCATGATAGCAGACACATCCATGATAGCACACACATCCATGATAGCAGACACATCCATGATAGCGGACACATTCATGATAGCAGACACATCCATGATAGCATACAAATCCATGAAAGCAGACACATCCATGATAGCAGACACATCCATGATAGCACACACATCCATGATAGAAGACACATCCATGATAGCAGACACATCCATGATAGCATTCACATCCATGATAGCAGACACATCAATGATAGCATACACATCCATGATAGCATACAAATCCATGAAAGCAGACACATCCATGATAGCAGACACATCCATGATAGCACACACATCCATGATAGAAGACACATCCATGATAGCAGACACATCAATGATAGCAGACACATCAATGATAGCATACGCATTCATAATAGCATACACATCCATGATAGCATACACATCCATGATAGCATACACATCCATGATAGCACACACATCCATGATAGCATACACATCCATGATAGCATACGCATCCATGATAGCAGACACATCAATGACAGCAGACACATCCTTGATAGCAGACACATCCATGATAGCACACACATCCATGATAACATACACATCCATGATAGCATACACATCCATGATAGCAGACACATCAATGATAGCATACACATCAATGATATCACACACATCCATGATAACATACACATCCATGATAGCAGACACATTCATGATAGCATACACATCCATGATAGCATACACATCCATCATAGCATACACATCCATGATAGCATACACATCCATGATAGCACACACATCCGTGATAGCAGACACATCAATGATAGCATACACATCCATGATAGCATACACATCCATCATAGCATACACATCCATGATAGCATACACATCCATGATAGCACACACATCCATGATATCACACACATCCATGATAGCATACACATTCATGACAGCAGACACATCCATGATAGCACACACATCCATGATAAAAGACACATCCATGATAGCAGACACATCAATGATAGCAGACACATCCATGATAGCATACACATCCTTGATAGCATACACATCCATGATAGCAGACACATCCATGATAGCGGACACATTCATGATAGCAGACACATCCATGATAGCAGACACATCCATGATAGCATACACATTCATGATAGCAGACACATCCATGATAGCAGACACATCCATGATATCAGACACATCCATGATAGCAGACACATCCATGATAGCATACGCATCCATGATAGCAGACACATCCATGATAGCGTACACATCCATGATAGCATACACATCCATGATAGCACACACATCCATGATAGCATACACATCCATGATAGCAGACACATCCATGATAGCAGACACATCTATGATAACAAACACATCCATGATAGCACACACATCCATGATAGCACACACATCCATGATAGCGTACACACCCATGATAGCGTACACATCCATGATAGCAGACACATCCATGATAGCACACACATCCATGATAGCAGACACATCCATGATAGCGGACACATTCATGATAGCAGACACATCCATGATAGCATACAAATCCATGAAAGCAGACACATCCATGATAGCAGACACATCCATGATAGCACACACATCCATGATAGAAGACACATCCATGATAGCAGACACATCCATGATAGCATTCACATCCATGATAGCAGACACATCAATGATAGCATACACATCCATGATAGCATACAAATCCATGAAAGCAGACACATCCATGATAGCAGACACATCCATGATAGCACACACATCCATGATAGAAGACACATCCATGATAGCAGACACATCAATGATAGCAGACACATCAATGATAGCATACGCATTCATAATAGCATACACATCCATGATAGCATACACATCCATGATAGCATACACATCCATGATAGCATACACATCCATGATAGCACACACATCCATGATAGCATACACATCCATGATAGCATACGCATCCATGATAGCAGACACATCAATGACAGCAGACACATCCTTGATAGCAGACACATCCATGATAGCACACACATCCATGATAACATACACATCCATGATAGCATACACATCCATGATAGCAGACACATCAATGATAGCATACACATCAATGATATCACACACATCCATGATAACATACACATCCATGATAGCAGACACATTCATGATAGCATACACATCCATGATAGCATACACATCCATCATAGCATACACATCCATGATAGCATACACATCCATGATAGCACACACATCCGTGATAGCAGACACATCAATGATAGCATACACATCCATGATAGCATACACATCCATCATAGCATACACATCCATGATAGCATACACATCCATGATAGCACACACATCCATGATATCACACACATCCATGATAGCATACACATCCATGATAGCAGACACATCCATGATAGCACACAAATCCATGATAGCATACACATCCATGATAGCATACACATCCATGATAGCATACACATCCATGACAGCAGACACATCCTTGATAGCATACACATCTATGATAGCATACACATCAATGATAGCACACACATCCATGATAGCACACACATCCATGATAGCAGACACATCCATGATAGCATACACATCCATGATAGCAGACACATCCATGATAGCAGACACATACATGATAGCGCACACATCCATGATAGCATACACATCCATGATAGCATACACATCCATGATAGCGTACACATCCATGATAACAGACACATCAATGATAGCATACACATCAATGATATCACACACATCCATGATAACATACACATCCATGATAGCAGACACATCCATGATAGCAGACACATCCATGATAGCAGACACATCTATGATAACACACACATCCATGATAGCACACACATCCATGATAGCACACACATCCATGATAGCACACACATCCATGATAGCGTACACATCCATGATAGCGTACACATCCATGATAGCAGACACATCCATGATAGCACACACATCCATGATAGCAGACACATCCATGATAGCGGACACATTCATGATAGCAGACATATATATGATAGCAAACACATATATGATAACACACACATCCATGATAGCAGACACATCCATGATAGCACACACATCCATGATAGCATACACATCCATGATAGCACACACATCCGTGATAGCACACACATCCATGATAGCAGACACATCAATGATAGCATACGCATTCATAATAGCATACACATCCATGATAGCATACACATCAATGATAGCATACACATCCATGATAGCAGACACATCCATGATAGCACACACATCCATGATAGCATACACATCCATGATAGCACACACATCCATGATAGCATACGCATCCATGATAGCAGACACATCCTTGATAGCAGACACATCCATGATAGCAGACACATCCATGATAGCACACACACACTGTTCACTTGTTTGTTATATATAGCACATTGTTACATAACCTCACCTTTCTGGAACTCCATCAATACTAGTATTGTAGCGGATTTTTATGTCGACTACCTTCCGCTAGGGGGTTGTGCTGGCAGATGCGGAGTCTCTGCAGCCACAACAATGCAGTTATCCATTTCAGGCCTGACAATCAACAATCTACCTCAACTCAGAGTTGACCCCGTGCCGAATTGGCACAAACAAGGTGTTGCAAAGTAGGCAACCGACTTTGACAACTGTAACGAGCCCTCGGCTCAGACATACACAGCTTCCAAGTAGTGTATGAGGGTGCTTTCGGATACCCTACGCATAGGGCTTAACGATGGGATTAAACGAGACCATTCGGAAACCCCGTCCTTGAGGGCAGAAAAAACATGGCGGCAATGGGCAATTTGTGCTTGACGATGGAAGTGCCAAGTGAGGTAGGTTGCGTCGTTGACTGACCTTGACTCCACCCAACCAACAGTTTTAACGAGTCAACTTTTATTAATCTTTGTTTCTCCCCGTTTCAAGTCGTGACAATGCATTATAATGTATATAGAAAATACATCAGACAATAAAATCATCGTAATTAATTTCTGTCTGTAAAGAAACTAAAGTGGGCTCGCTTTAGCCATACAATTTTCACAGACTTTGATGAAAACAACGATGTCTATGGTTTATGCTCAAACAACTTCAGTTAAACGACAGTCATCGTTGAGCCCTCAACGAGTGTTCAACGACTGCCCTACGCATAGGGTATTCGAAAGTATGCTAAATATATCCTTTATTCATATCAGAACATATAAGGTGGCAAAACAAGACAAGAGAATGCACTCTTGCCATATCAGGTAATGCAATGCACTGCTGAGAGGTAATGCAATGAGTATCACAAAACCTCTGCCTTTTATAGGTAGAGTTACAGGAAGTATCAACGGAAAGTTTCCAACATGCGCAGGAAGCATGGCAGGAAGTAATATTGTAATGGATTCCGGTCTGGTTACCACGAACATCCACTATGCTCAAGTATTGTACCTCACTCCAGAAGGGAAACTGTTCTGCTCGACAGTGACAACTGTGCAGAGTAACCGAATTACCCGGTATAGCGAGAACCCATGGCTCAGACAAACAATACATCCTAGTGCTTGTGTAAGTGGCTATATTCTCAAGACAAAGTCCTAGAGGGTAATTATTTCTCTAGGGTGTTTGCGGCAAGACATGCGAATGAATGCAATGATTATGGCAAAAGTCTCCCCTTTTATAGGAGAGCTCACAGGAACTAATTAGCATATTCTATATAACAGTTAGAGCACAGAAAGTAATCAGACCAATACAAGCGCACATATAAATAACTAACCAATCATACAGTCAATAAGGGTTAAATAAATAAGGCGCCAAGCAGCTAAGGGCGGAGTCCTGTCTCCTACTGTCATATCAGACTGTCCTACAGGGTCCCAAGGCTCTGGATAGTTTGTGGTCCTGGTTACTGCAGATGTAAAGGTAGGTAGCTTCGGTTCCTGGCTTGGTGGAAAGTCCTAGCTGGTTTCGGAAGTCCTCAACTATGGCAGCCACCTTATACCGGCCCTTAGTCAGCATACCGGGCCTGTAGAGGTCACTACCGACCCTGTAGAGGTCACTACTGGCCCTGTACCGGCTCTGTATACTGTACCCTGTGCCAACCCTGTGTCGGTGGCACAGTATGGCTTTGCTACCGGCGCAGTATCTCAGCGATGGCTGTAGGTGCAGTGCCAGCGCACTGAGTGGAGAAATGGTGGAGCAAGCTCCCAGTTTACTGTGAACATTCACCAAAATCTACCACAATATGGTATATAGCAAACAGTATTGTCCAATAAGATAATGATAACTGTGTTAAAGTGCACTGGAGCCCAGAAGTAAGGGGCGGAGTCCATGGTTAGCTTGGCCAGTGATAGGTTAATATATTCCCTGAAAGTTATTTGGTCTTTATCGGCCTTTAGTCCACGTTTCTCTACATCTAAGGGTAGTTAGCTTCGGGAGGTGGTATCTGGAGGCACTTGAGCTAGGTTTTGTCTCTCAGGCTATGACCACCATCTTGTTACTGACCCGGAATAGCTACCCAGAGTCGGGGTAGTAACTACCCAGTGCCGGTATGATTAATTATTATTAATAATCACTTGACAGAGCAATATAATCACTACAATAGATTCCGGTCTTTGTCTATTACATTCAATGGAGGGATGCCTGTCGTAGCCACCATCTGGGGGACTTCTGCGCAGTTGTGGTCACTGTTTATGTCCAGTAAAATCCACTACAGTATACTACTCTAAATTTTATAAGCATTGAATGGAGCTGAAAAATGTCGTCAAGGCACTTTTGAAAACCGGAGAAACCCCAAAGTTTGAGTTTGTTAATTAAAAAAAACTGTATTTTAGGAACTGAAGCTATTTAGTGCACCCAATGCATCACCTATATTGTTGGCACTCACTAAAACAAACAAAATACTTTCTATGATGTACCTGCCTACCTACAACAAACTAACCACTCTATTGTCTCCCCCTGCATATGAACACATCGTGTAGTGTTAAATACTGCTGTTATACAGATATTTTTGTGTAGAAGTTAAATCCATACTGCCAGCCTGCTATTGTTGTTTACATATGGACACTAAGAACTCTGTACATGTATTTATACCCATGAAAAACGCCTGTCTGTCTGTATGTACATCTGTCAATTAATCTGCCATTGCAGGCTAATGGGCTCCTAAACCACTACACTGAGAGAAATAACAACTGTTGTACAAACATTCCATTGGTTTAATCTAAAATAAGCCAGAAATTTAATTTCTTATTAGCTTTCAAACTGAAGACATGTATAGATTTAGTTTTTTTTTTCAATAATGATAATGTAGGTGGAGATAATCGCAGTTTGATAATTCAGTTGTCAAATGCATCAATTATCTATATAAGCCTAAACCGGTATACAGAAAGAATTGAAACCTGCAGTAGAACTATTCTATGGAACCTGTTCTGATGACTGACCGGGTTTGAATTTACCATCTTTTCCCAAAATTGAATTATTTGAAGATTTAATGTTAGAATTTTTTTCAATAATGCAGATGGAGACAATTCATAAGCATTTACATTTTGCTAATATGCGGTGGTTGGAGTGTCAACTAAGCAATTACACACTGACTTACGATACACATAGCTTCCTTTCAGCCAATGTGCTTAGATTGCAACATTCTTTTGTAACTTTGTTTCTGCAAGAGTTTTACCTCGTCACACCTGTGTCATTTTTTAAGTTTTTAAGCGGAGAGATATAGAGAGAAAGAGTAAAGTGAGGAAAAACTGGAATTGGTCAGGGGTAGAGCAAGGTAGAAGTGGAGAGGTAGAAAGGTAGAGCAAGGTAGAGAGGTAGAGCAAGGTAGAGGTAGAGCGAGGTAGAGAGGTAGAGCAAGGTAAAAGTAAAAGGGTAGAGCAAGGTAGAGGTAGAGCAAGGTAGAGGTGGAGAGGTAGAGAGGTAGAGCAAGGTAGAGGTAGAGCAAGGTAGAGCAAGGTAGAGGTATAGCGAGGTAGAGAGGTAGAGCGAGGTAAAAGTAAAAGGGTAGAGCAAGGTAGAGGTAGAGCAAGGTAGAGGTGGAGAGGTAGAGAGGTAGAGCAAGGTAGAGGTAGAGCAAGGTAGAGGTATAGCGAGGTAGAGGTAGAGAGGTAGAGCAAGATGGAAGTAGAGCAAGGTAGTGGTAGGTAGAGGTATGGCAAGGTAGAGGTAGTCAGGTAGAGCAAGGTAGAAGTAGAGAGGTAGAGCAAGGTAGAGAGGTAGAGAGGTAGAGCAAGGTAGAGATAGAGCAAGGTAGAGCAAGGTAGAGGTATAGCGAGGTAGAGGTAGAGAGGTAGAGCAAGGTAGAGGTAGAGAGGTAGAGCAAAGTAGAGAGGTAGAGCAAGGTAGAGGTAGAGAGGTAGAGCAAGGTAGAGGTAGAGAGGTAGAGCAAGGTAGAGGTAGAGCAATAATATACAAAAGATGCAACCATTAAATATCATCTCAAACATTTTATATGGAGTTAAAAATCATCTTATCAAACCAATAACTAATCTTTGATAGATAAAATTAACTGATAGTCCATAAACTAAAGATTAATCTAATATCGATTTATTATGTTACGGGAATACCCGCTGTAACTACAACAACTTCACTTTACATAACTCTTTGATTTTAGGTTTGATTTCACAGAATTGATTGGTAAAACACATCCAGCTGATTTTAGCAATAAAAATATCTAAAAAGTTTTTGATCGATAAAGAGCTCTGCAATTAACAAAAAATGGTACTCAGACCTCAAATATATAATTAGTAAAAACCAATACAATTAGCCAACTGTAGTGAAGTCTGTGGAGTTGGCTTCTCATTCATTATTCAGTTGATAGAAGAGAGCTTTATCACTGTTACGTATGGGTACAACTAAGGTGGTACCGGATACCCCCAATCCAAACACTAAACCATCACCTAAAGCATCATCTGCCAGCTGAGATACCACATTACCTGTAATATACAGGTAAGTAAATAGTACAACAACAACATCACACAACACCAGTAAACAATAACACAGCATATATAGTAAACTGACCAATCAGTGACTGACAACTACGTCCACACAAACCATACAGTGGACTGTATAAAAAAATTACCCAAAATTCCATGCTTTGTCGGACCCTCAATTCTGTCTATTATATTCTTTTCCACAAACTAAGCAGTGAATCAGCTTTCATAGCACTAAATTACAACTATTTGTGTTTCAACAGTTTCGGTTGGTTCATAAATCTTGTCTTAATTTATTCAAAAGCGTGTCAGATACGATAATACGTCAAAATAGGGGAGCTGGGTTTTATGGCACACGCAGCCTTATAAGTAACACCAATACTCTTTAATGTTGTTGATAAGATTATCTTTTTCACAAAAAATTTATAAAACGCTCATTTTATAAGCTTTGATGCTGCATCAAAGTATCCCCTGTAAGTAAATATACCAGTTAGAGAGAACAAATGACTGACCTGATGTGATATCTAGTATGTAGATTGTATTGTTGTTGTCTGCAGCTAGTAGGATATATCTTCCATAGCAAACCAGACCTTGTGGACTCTTCACATCAGAGAAAGTCCACATCACCTCCCCAGTTGTCATGTTCACTCTAAATACTTTAGATGTACTATAGTTAGATATAACAACAGAAGCATTGTCTACAGCACACAAAGTGGTACGGCTGTCACTGAGCAGAGGACAGGGGATGTGACACGGGGACTTGCCGGTGAGAGAATATACGGTTATTCTCTGGTTTGGTGGATTTGCGATAACTACCTGATCAGCTACTACAGTCAGCATGTTAGAGCTATGCCCATGGTTGGGGTGATTCCAGCTTGTAATATGTTTACCTGACATATCATAGACACTCACTACACGAGGTTTGGCATGTGATAATGTATACAACTTATCCTTATACACAGTGATACTTTCTACATAACCAGAGGTGGAAATAAAAGAGTTATGTAGTTGGTTGTTGTTGTCTATTCTAGTAACTGTTTTGTTGAACAACCCTACATAAGTCATCCCTTTGTACTGGCAGACTGAGTAAGGCTCAGATGGTAGTTGGACAGACTTCAGCAGTGTCACTGATTGAGGGAGAGGTGGGAGGGTGGTCAGTCCATGCTTGCTGTCAATAACAATGTCATCAGAAGGGATCACCTCCAATTCCATCTCTCTATTCACATCTATATAATGCAGATATTATCTAATATGGTAACGTGAGATAAACAGATGAACTCTGATATAAACAACAAAACTTTGATGTTGGTAAGAATAAAACTTATGATTCAATAAACCAATTTTTTAAATTTATTCTAGAACAATCTCAACCGAGTCATGCAGACAAGGTTTTAACACACCACAAGATATAATATCCTAGAGCACTTAACAGCTGATACACTTTTACAACCAACACAAGGGAGACAAATCCTATTCTATAACAACATCAAACAGTTTTGTAGACCCAAGCGTTCCGCACAGATGTGGGTACATACGCAAGAAGTCACAGGTTTGAGTGAGAATGATGAAAGAATAGATTATAAAAAACAGCTTCGCTAAAGATGGCCCATAACAAAGGGATGTAAATTTTGATGTTCGTCCAATTTTACGCCACGAGTTAAAAGCTGATGTACTTTGGTGTAATCTGTCTGGGGTTTGACCTGAGACCTTACAACAACACTACCTGATCCAGCGACCAGACGGAGACAACATATACAACACACACAACATGTACAACATACACAACAAGTACAGCATACACAACATACACAACATGTACAACATACACAACATGTTCAACAGACACAACAGGTACAACATGCACAACATGTACAACATACACAATATGTACAACAGACACAACATGTACAACATACACAACGGGTACAACATACACAATGTGTACAACATACACAACATGTACAACATACACAACATGTACAACATACACAACAGGTACAACATACACAACGTGTACAACATACACAACATGTACAACATACGCAACTTGTACAACATACACAACAGGTACAACATACACAACATGTACAACATACACAACATGTACAACATACACAACATGTACAACATACACAACATGTACAACATACACAACATGTACAACATACACAATATGTACAACATATACAACATGTACAACATACCCAACAGGTACAACATACAAAACGTGTACAACATACACAACATGTACAACGTACATAACATGTACAGTATAAACAACAAGTACAACACTACAACATATAAAAACCACTAAAATTGGCCTTTCACAAAACCACACACCAAAGGTGGGTTTGTAATATATACGAATAAGTACATACAAACATACCAGACAAACCAAACCACGACTTGTGCTCATCAGGTCAGTTTCCTGTGCAGCAGTTGTGGGAGCAGTAGTGATAAAATCCACCATAGTGTCATTATTAAGTGACAACAACGAGCAAGTGGTCGATGTATTTCTTATATAATTGTTTTCAATTGCTAGTTTTTATGTATTTATTTATTATTAATCAAACACATGCTACATATTTTATAGCACAGTTTACAGAAATCTAGTTGTTTGTATTGTATTATGTTTGTACTTTTGTATTAAAACTTTCACACAGCAACTTGTCATGTTATTTTTACTAGCAGTAAAATTAAAACTCTTTTTTTGACAATATAAATTTAGTGATTTGATTAACACCTATTTAATGCATTCAGTGTTTTACTTGAAAACTATCTCATCTCAAATAAGTAGTAGTAACTCAAAAATATTGTTTATGCTGATGATCCTTGTAGTATTATTGGAAAAAAGAATCTGTAAATGTTAAATAAACTTGGCTATAACAAAGTGCAATTAAAATCGCACCAACGATAAAATGTATTAAATTGATTCGCATCAAGTACTTTATAATTCGAGAACCTTTATTTCTCACTGTAAGCTTTGCTTTAACACCTGTTTCACCCCTTCCCCTCTACCCTCTCCATTTCTCATGTCCTCTCTTTCCCAAATCTAGAAGATGACAAAGGTGTGCTGCTTGCTGGCACATTGCAGTCACAATGAGCTAACAGGCTAACAAAAACAGTTATGAAAGAATGCTGCAACAATAGAATTGTCTCTCCTCCTAGAACGCTCACCAATGGTAGCATTTGGTGACTTTAGAGCTATGTGTAAATGGCATACAGGACTAAGTTTTCCCAATTTATTTTGAATCTTAAAGTCAATTGTGATAGGAAGAGGAGCTAGTGGGTTATACAGTTTTATAGCATGAAATCCTGCAATTGCTAAGGTTTTCAATATATTGATCATAATCCACAAACCCATATTTAAATATAGTTTCTTAGGCTACTTTATTCCAGACATTTTAAATGTAGAAAACGCTTTGCAAACCGTCTGGTCTATTTTAGAACCGTTCGCATGCATTGAAATCAAAAGCATCTAAAGTTATGAGCCACCATAGAAAGTGACACATGACTAAATACGAGTATATTATTAAATAGAATAGTCTATAAATAACTCTGATTAGAGAACAAATAACAAGTATAAACCACTGCCATATATCAAATTGGTTCAATGCAGCGTTTGTACAGCAGTTTTAGGATTTCTCTGAGTAGCAATATAGGAGTCCATTTAGGTGGAATAAGAGACACACGCACGCATGCATGTACTCACACACACACACACACACACACACGCACACACGCATGCACGCATGTACTCACACACACACACGCACGCATGCGCACACACACACGCACGCACACACCAGCGCAAATGTTTTCCTTGTTTCTTTATATACAGATACCATCAAGTCTAACATATAATTCATGTCACTCACCCAATTTCTTCAGTTCCACCTCACCCTTGAGTTGCAGTTTAGGTATTTCTTCTTCAACAAACTTTTGCATTTCATCCTTCAACTCTTTCAGGCCTTTCACAACGTCTACCTAATCATAGAGTTAATACTGAGTGTAATAAATAGAGTTATACATAGCTAGAGTAACCATGGTCGTAGTATTTCTGGACTAAAAAGTTTTTCGGCTGATTGCAGCACCTATGTCATGTATACACAAAACTTTCTCGACATAAAATGGTTGCTAGGAAGTTTTTCTGGAATAGCAACCCTTTTAATGGGGTGATACATGTCCTTTGAAGGACTTATTGCCAAAGGGGGTGTGTCAACTTCCATTTATTTCGATAAATTATGGTTGGCGATTTACCAAATCTGTTCTACTTATTGCGTATCATGATTTCACATAGAGCCAATTTTGTCCAGAAATACTCTAGTAGACTGTAGCATTCCATTCCTTTAGTTGCTCCCTAAGTACCCTTCCCCTGCCTTGCACCCCAGCTAAATTACCCCGTGCTAGCCCGGCCAGTTAAACCCCCAAAGAAATAGCCAAAACAAACCCCACTTTTCCCTTTCCTACTCTCAATACCAGCAGATGTACCCTTACAATGATATGGAGTTACACCCTTCCTCCATGGCTCCCCCACCTCTTAGTAAGCCCCACAGTTTAAGGCTTCATACCTCCTCTCTACACCCTCAAGTTGTTACCTCCCCATGGAGGTACAACTCCCCATATACAAACCAGCAATGGAGCAGGAACTAAGAGAAGATAAGGACATGTGTACTAAAGAAGATACAGAGGAGCAGACGAACAAGCTGGCCCATTTGGAAAGGATAAAAGAGACTACTACACTGGGCCTGCTACCCAAGGACCAATCAGACACTTGTATTTCAACTGCACTCTGACTCTATAAATAGAGGAACAAGTGTCAATAAGAGTATTCGCTACTCGTTTGTCAAACAAAGTACAAAAAATAAAACGTGTTCGTAATTCAATACGTCGGAAATGGAACGGAACATTTGTTTAGAATATTGTAATTATTCAAGGAGCTGTTAGAGATTACCGAACAAATCATAAACTCCCAAGACTCAAAATAATCAAAAGAAATAAAAATTGAATCGCTAAAAAGTTGAATAGTCTGTAAAGCTGCCCTTTCAATTTAGTAGATTTTGAACGATTTTAATGATTTTAAATTAATTTTTAAGGAAATAAAACCGATCTATGAAAAGAAAAAAATCAACTCACTTATTATAAATTATTTAGTGTTCAGTTTCATTCGCGACCATCGAGCAACGTAAATAAATTCGTGTTAATTAGTTTTTTAATCAGTAAGCTACTTTTGTTTACCCATGAATTCCGAACAAACTGATTGTTTATCGATAATATTTAGTGTCGCTCTGATTATTTTTATTGCAATTTGTTCGGTAGGTCAAGAATACTCTTATTGTATGTCAGCAGGTTGTTAGCTGTGATACAAGCATGTAATACATTGTACTTTTGTAGGTCGAGTCAAGGTCGAGCCTCAGTCTAGTGACTATTTTGGCCGATAATTGTGTACATTAGGAACTTTGTTTTATTAGTTAGGTTTCCGTTAGACAGTGCAACATTTCCATCTGCATACAGTACAAAATATTAATAGGAGAAGCACAAATTCTCCACAATACTGCATCCATCGATGTAACCGATACCAAAACATATACTATATATTACATCATATCAAAAGTGATGCAACGACTCCAATTAAAATCTTTGGTGCACAGTCACATTAGATAATAAAGCTACCAACAATTTACCTTGTGACTACGTTTTACTCTAGACTCTATCAGCTGTCTTTGATTTCTTAGTCTAGTCCATTTCTTAAGTACAATGTCTTCCATAAACTCAGCCATGTCTACCCTCGACTTTCGTCTTTTCTTCATCACTTCATCTTCTAGTTTCTCGTACTTGAGCTTCAGTGCATTTATCTACAACAGAATATGTAACATAGAGTCAGCGCTGCTCATTTACTCATTGGTGCATGTATTATCCAATCAAACACAATGACACAATGAGATGATATAAAAGTAAACCTGTGCATCCCTAGTTTGATGAATAAGTTGTATCATCTCTGATGTTTTGTTGTCGTATTCGGCCCTAACTTTAGATGTCTCCTTACAAAGTTTCTCATACACATCCTCTCTAGCCAACAAGTCAGCAGTGATATCTTCTCTCATTAAAGTAGCTACCAGATCATCTAGTGACAGCAGGCTATGTGATGCTCCTGTGTGAAGTTGAAGTTGCAGTACCAGAGATTTTTGGCTGCATTTCGCTTAGTTATCTGTTCAAAATAGTCTGTTTCCAAACAAACTGTTGGGGAGTTATGCTTTATTAGAAAAGACGACTCCTCAGACTGAGCTGTGCATTGACTCAACAATGCTCCACAATGAAGGACTTAAGATACGATTTGTGAGACACAATTTGGGTGTAAAGTTGCTCTCATTGAGCGTTGTGAAACATTAAAACATTGTTTTACAGCAACAAAAATGTACCAAGTTATTGAGGTCTATGGAGGTCTATTGAGGTCTATGGAGGTCTATGGAGGTCTATGGAGGTCTATGGCTCCATTGCCAACAGAAAGGGCTATCTGAGGGCAGTAGCTCCAATATAATAGTATATAATACATTTGAGGGAGTGATTGTAACGGTTTTGTTTTTAGTTGCCATTTATTCTTTATTATGGTTGTGTTTGTCAAGTTCTGTTTCAGTAAGATAACCATAGTTGTAGATTTAATTATTATCGTTTTTTACAACGAATATAATTAAATCTGAAATACATATTATTTTAAGGCCTCTCCAAACACAGCAATTTTGTAACGGAAAGCAAAAAAGCGGCTGTTTATTCCACCCACAACAAATCAGTTTTCCTCCATTTGACGCGATCGTCTAGAATCAAGCATGTTTGATACAATTAGTGATATTCGCTGATTCTGGTGGGTCAATGCAGATCGTTTGTATCCACTTTTTTTTACTTCGATGTTTCCAGCCGTGACTGCCCATGCGTTCACCATAAACTGTTGATAAGCTCAGCCATGTGCATAACCGTTGTGTGGGGAGTGCAGCAACAGACTACGGAAGTTAAACTTCTCTCATATTGCCAAAATCTTGGCCGTAAATCTTCGTGTGTGGAGAGGCTTTTACTGAGAAAAACCAACAACAGAAATCTAATTGTTGCCATGTTTGTTTCATCTCAGATTCCAATCAAACCAGACGATGATCTCCTCATTTAGCTAATTTTAAAAATAAAAACTATATTTTTAATAAATCTTATTCATCAGTTTCATATTATTTTAATCACAAAACACTGTCACATAATATACTGTGTATATACAATAGCGGCTCTATCAAAGACTAGAAAAGTGACTGACTCGAGAAAAAGATCTCCAAAAAAAAAAAAAAATTTGGTGCAAATTTTGCGATGACTAAAGTCTCTGCACCTTGCCGATATTTGAGAGACTCTATTTATATGTACAGAAGCCAAACTTTTGAAAAATCATTTCATAGCTCTATATAACTTATTGCATCTTCGAGGAAAAAGTGTGTCAAGGTCAGAGCTGATTGCATCTATAGGAATCACCTCACTAGCGAGAGGGCAAGTCCATATAAAAAACACACTTCAGGTTGAAAAATTTAAATTAAATCCGATCAAAATTACACTCCTCAAGCTCTTCAAGGGTTTGTATACAACCTCACTATGGACAGACATTCTAACAGCTATATATTAATGGAGCACAATAGCTACAAAATACATTTAAATACAACATACCATTGTCACACTTGTCTGGATCAGCGAGGCATTTCAAGCAAGCAACATTCAGACAGAGTTTACAGCCCATAATGTAAGGTTGGCCCGCATGCTTTTTACAGTTCCTTGTCTGCTTCTTCATAGCCTCAGCTCTGTGTTCTTGCATGGTTAGTAGAGGGTGCTCATTCAGCAACTCATCATGGGACTAAAAGAACAACAATGTAATGGTAACCAAACACACACATGGTCAATATAAATGAAACAATTGTAGCAGCTCTATGTTTTATTGTGGTCAAATTCAGTAGCAGTATCAACTGTAGTACAGGGATGCAGCTCAACCAATCGTGTAGTTTGATATAACGCCCCACTCTTTGGTTCATTTAAGGTGGGATCTAATGTAAACAATGATTGTTATAAGATAACAATATTATTAGTATATAACTAACAAGTAGTTTTACCAATCGTATTCCCACCCACTCTTTTCCTATTCTGCTTATTCTCTCTTCTCTCTACCTCTATTCTACCTCTACCTTGCCTTCCCCCTGCGACCCTCTTTCCTGGCCACAATCTACTTATTTCCCTACGCCTTGCACTGGCCTGCTCTACCCTATCCATCTCCCATTATCTCTCTATCATAACTCAACTAGATAAAAGACACATGAATGCTGGCACATCGCAGTCAGCGCTGAGACAATCAACTTACAAAGATAATGTAATGAACAAATGTTGAAATCCATGTATAGCGGAGGGAAACAATGTGAGTTGTGAGCCACCATGGAATCACTTATTTGACTCTCCAATCACCCGGTACTAGCAAAATACGACTTCATGGGGTTTGTCTCCATCTACATTATTTTGTTTTGTAGAGAATAAAGACTCAATAATAAACTTGTAAAATAAAGGGCTTAGAAAGCATTGTGTACCACAGCCTGAGAGTAAGCCATCAGCAATTGAGACACGTTTAACCAATCCAACTGTAAAGATACACTCTGTAAGTACATTAGCTATGATGATTGGCCAACTCCAAAGTCTGCAAACTCAAAACTTGTATGTTGTAACCATAGACCCAGTATAATGGACTGAGTGCTGGGCAGAGCAAATGATTTAGGCCTAACTACACTTCCTCATCTTTCTAATTGTGGCGGCCATCTTCCATAACACTTTGAAAATTTACAGTGAAAGGCGATAGCGTAGTATCATTTCGTTACATATGTTATAATTGCTAGTTATCGCCGAGAGGTAGAGAAAAAGTTTAACGCACTCATAATTCCGATTATACTAAAACTATTCACAACGAGTAGACACAAGGAATAAACACAAACGTAATGGAAGCTTTATCAGTTGAGTGGTTTGCAAGTGGCTCAGCCCTGCACAGGTTAGATAAACTAGTGAGATATAAGAGCAGGTATAGACCAGTTCTGTGTACATGGCCTACTGATATGAACTGAGGAACTGCCTTTGTAGTTTGTGTAGTGTGCAGACAGTAATATCTACATAGTCTAGTGGGTCCCTTTGTAGTTTGTGTAGTGTGCAGACAGTAATATCTACATAGTCTAGTGGGTCCCTTTGTAGTTTGTGTAGTGTGCAGACAGTAATATCTACATAGTCTAGTGGGTCCCTTTGTAGTTTGTGTAGTGTGCAGACAGTAATATCTACATAGTCTAGTGGGTCCCTTTGTAGTTTGTGTAGTGTGCAGACAGTAATATCTACAGTCTAGTGGGTCCCTTTATAGTTTGTGTAGTGTGCAGACAGTAATATCTACATAGTCTAGTGGGTCCCTTTATAGTTTGTGTAGTGTGCAGACAGTAATATCTACATAGTCTAGTGGGTCCCTTTGTAGTTTGTGTAGTGTGCAGACTGTAATATCTACAGTCTAGTGGGTCCCTTTGTAGTTTGTGTAGTGTGCAGACAGTAATATCTATATAGTCTAGTGGGTCCCTTTGTAGTTTGTGTAGTGTGCAGACAGTAATATCTATATAGTCTAGTGGGTCCCTTTGTAGTTTGTGTAGTGTGCAGACAGTAATATCTACAGTCTAGTGGGTCCCTTTGCAGTTTGTGTAGTGTGCAGACAGTAATATCTACATAGTCTAGTGGGTCCCTTTGTAGTTTGTGTAGTGTGCAGACAGTAATATCTACATAGTCTAGTGGGTCCCTTTGTAGTTTGTGTAGTGTGCAGACAGTAATATCTACAGTCTAGTGGGTCCCTTTGTAGTTTGTGTAGTGTGCAGACAGTAATATCTACAGTCTAGTGGGTCCCTTTGTAGTTTGTGTAATGTGCAGACAGTAATCTCTACATAGCCTAGTGGGTCCCTTTGTAGTTTGTGTAGTGTGCAGACAGTAATATCTACATAGTCTAGTGGGTCCCTTTATAGTTTGTGTAGTGTGCAGACAGTAATCTCTACATAGTCTAGTGGGTCCTTTTGTAGTTTGTGTAGTGTGCAGACAGTAATATCTACATAGTCTAGTGGGTCCTTTTGTAGTTTGTGTAGTGTGCAGACAGTAATCTCTACATAGTCTAGTGGGTCCTTTTGTAGTTTGTGTAGTGTGCAGACAGTAATATCTACACAGTCTAGTGGGTCCCTTTGTAGTTTGTGTAGTGTGCAGACAGTAATCTCTACATAGTCTAGTGGGTCCTTTTGTAGTTTGTGTAGTGTGCAGACAGTAATCTCTACATAGTCTAGTGGGTCCTTTTGTAGTTTGTGTAGTGTGCAGACAGTAATATCTACAGTCTAGTGGGTCCCTTTGTAGTTTGTGTAGTGTGCAGACAGTAATATCTACAGTCTAGTGGGTCCCTTTGTAGTTTGTGTAGAGTGCAGACAGTAATATCTACAGTCTAGTGGGTCCCTTTGTAGTTTGTGTAGTGTGCAGACAGTAATATATACAGTCTAGTGGGTCCCTTTGTAGTTTGTGTAGTGTGCAGACAGTAATATCTACATAGTCTAGTGGGTCCCTTTGTAGTTTGTGTAGTGTGCAGACAGTAATATCTATATAGTCTAGTGAGTCCCTTTGTAGTTTGTGTAGGGTGCAGACAGTAATATCTACACAGTCTAGTGGGTCCCTTTGTAGTTTGTGTAGTGTGCAGACAGTAATCTCTACATAGTCTAGTGGGTCCTTTTGTAGTTTGTGTAGAGTGCAGACAGTAATATCTACACAGTCTAGTGGGTTCCTTTGTAGTTTGTGTGGAGTGCAGATAGTAATATCTACACAGTCTAGTGGGTCCCTTTATAGTTTGTGTAGTGTGCAGACAGTAATATCTACATAGTCTAGTGGGTCCCTTTATAGTTTGTGTAGTGTGCAGACAGTAATATCTACAGTCTAGTGGGTCCCTTTGTAGTTTGTGTAGTGTGCAGACAGTAATATCTACATAGTCTAGTGGGTCCCTTTGTAGTTTGTGTAGAGTGCAGACAGTAATATCTACATAGTCTAGTGGGTCCCTTTGTAGTTTGTGTGGAGTGCAGACAGTACTATCTACACAGTCTAGTGGGTCCCTTTATAGTTTGTGTAGTGTGCAGACAGTAATATCTACATAGCCTAGTGGGTCCCTTGGTAGGGGATAGGGGCGTTTGCAGAAATCGGAACACTTAGGCCTTAGAGTTTTCTGCTGCTGCTAAAATACTCCATATACCTGACTGGGATTTGAATCTGAGACCCTACAGTACCGCGTAGCCCAGTGGCCCCACACACTTACCAATTCACGAAGTAGAAATCCCTCAAAAAGAGCTTTGCCAGTGAATGGTACCCGTGTGCTAGACCACTGGACACTGGTCTCTCACCTATGGCCACTTATCGGGTATATATGTGCCTTTATTTTGTTTGGCTATTTTTTATTTCAGTGTTTTGTTACTAGACATAATTGACCTAGTGACATAAACGCTTACATAAAAATAATGGCCAAACAAAAACAGGACTTATATACTTGTTAGTTGCCCATAAGTGAGAGTTTAGTGGTCTGTCCAGTGGTCAAGCATACAGGTTACCATTCACTGGCAAAGTCCCATTTTTAGGGATGCCTAACTAGTAAAATGGTTAATATGTCTGGCCATATGTTTGCCACAGGGTCTCGGGTTCAAACCCCACTCAGGCATGCAGAGTTTTTCAGCAGTAGCAGAACACTCTCACGCCTGACAGGCCATGAAAATTGACCTTGTAACCAAAATACTCATGGATTGATTTGATGTGACAGAGCCATGTAGCTTTGAATGTAAAAAGTATCATAATACTTTTTTTAATTAGTTCTGTACAGTCATCGGTACCTCACCATTACATGGGGTAGCAGCTATCACTTCACACTATGCATCAACAAACAGCTGTTAGTGTCTCTGGGAGGTAGTATGAAGTTTATACAGGGCAGGAGTTATCCCCTGTAGAACTACTAACTAGGAAGGCTGGTTGGTGCTGTAGTACATTGCATAGACAGGAAACCTCTTCAGCATTCATAGAGGACTTTATGTGAGGGTTGGTTACATGGAGTTGGTGTGTATTGTGTAATGTACAAATAAGTTAGCAAGTAGCAGTGAAAGAGCACAGTCTACAATAGCAGCTAAAAATACTACAGTATACCCAAAGTATGTATTACATAATATACAGTTTACCACTATTTGATTACCTCTTGGTGTTGACTGCAGAATTTCTTACAACATACAGTACAGTAGATGACAGCTGGCTTTTTAGATAACTTCTTACTCTCACAGGCATCACACCATTTCTTGTCTTCTCCTACCATATCATGTGATGGGAGAGTATCTGGTGTTCCCTCAAACACCTGTCTGTGTAATATATGTAGTCCTATCATGTATGTAGCCATAGTATACATGTTACGTTAACATAATACATCAAAGAACAAAATAGTATATTTACCTACCCAGATGGCTTAAAAATGATTCAGATGGTTTAGAATGTTACCAAATTGTATGAGCCCTTTAGTAATAGTAAGAACCATTTACATACCGTATGAACTATTTACATACCGTATGAACCATTTGCATACCGTATGAACCATTTACATACCGTATGAACCATTTACATACCGTATGAACCATTTACATACCGTATGAACCATCTACATACCGTATGAACCATTTACATACCATATGAACCATTTACATACCATATGAACCATTTACATACCGTATGAACCATTTACATACCGTATGAACCATTTACATACTGTATGAACCATTTACATACCATATGAACCATTTACATACCGTATGAAATATTTACATACCGTATGAACCATTTACATACCGTATGAACCATTTACATACCGTATGAACCATTTACATACCATATGAACCATTTACATACCGTATGAACCATTTACATACCGTATGAACCATTTACATACCATATGAACCATTTACATACCGTTTGAACCATTTACATACCGTATGAACTATTTTAAAATAGTCCCTTGTCATCATCTAAAGCCTCCATGCAGCTTTACCAACACAGACGTAAATCAATAGATATAGAACAAAGTAATTAACTGCATAAACGATTGGTGAATTTATTCTCTGTAATTAAGTTTTCACAAATGTAAGTAGGTTGTAGTATATATTATTTGAAATTACATAAAACATTGATATTTGATAAATAAAAACAACTCTTCATATCTTCAAAGAAAATTCAACTGTTCGCTGTTTAGTAAAACATTATCAATCGTAAATAAACAAGGATGTCTGTGATCAATAGAGCAAACCAGCAAATCGGCTTGGAATTTTTGAAGTCTATGAACGATTTCACAAAGAGTTCAGAAAATTTGCAAAAGTGTTTAATTGGTTTGGAAGTCATTCAAACATATTAAAACACAAAACACAACATGTTCTGGGTCACCAGGTAGCAGCTTGCTCAGGTTATTTTTGCATGCGGCTCGGCTTGTTTCAAGGCCCGGCCACACTAGCATGTTTTTCTAACGAATTGATGAACAAATTGAATGCGCGCATGCGTGGGATGGCGACAGCTCATTGTTTAACGTGCTTTGTAGAAGGTGGAGCTATTGACTGTCAACAATGACTGATGGCAATCGTTAAGAATCTCTGCTCTGTGATTGGTCAATAAATTAAACAGAGAGTCCAACATTGATAAGTCCTTTTTATCAATGCAAAAACAGCTTTGCACAAAGGTACTAGTGGCCGTTTATTGGTTACTGGCTATTTACTGTTGCGATAGTCTGGCAGGTTGAATGTTTGATGAGGAATGACAGTGAATAACATTTCGGTCACAAACAGGCTAGTGTGGCCGAGCCTCAAAAATCGCTAAAAATATTTTTTTGATTTATTACACAGCACGCATTCACCCAGCAATAAAGGCCAATACACATGCTTATTTCCTCTATCACGTGGCCTCAACCAAATCTCAATCCCAATTTTTTTTTATTGAACTCAAGCAAGTATAAATTTGGTTAATTTTGATGTGTTTGTTTTAGATGAACCTGAATGAAAAACTTTCCATCTACTTTTAGCAAAATAACTTTTGAATTAATAATTATAATTGATCATAACATTATTTCTAATAGATGTTGACAAAAGGCCGGAATGAGCATCACGGCAGAAGCAGAAAAAGTACGCAAGGAAAAAAGTAGTCATGAAAAAACTTGAAAATATTATAAGCACTTTCATCAGCAAAAATGATGGTATCCCCTAGTTTGACATAACTTTGCATGGACACCAGCGGAAAGCCCTATTCCCTAGTTTGCAACAGCATTAGCGAAAGCAATTCAACCCCTAGTCTAGCAATCAGCCGCTCCCAACCTTGAGGTAATGCATAGCACACACAGCTGTTTGTATAATACAGTATATCACAAACAACAAAATATTATTATAGACACTACTAACCCACATTCATCTTCTGGACAAACCAATGCATTGTTCTCTTCATAAAACTCAGTTAGACATTTCAGACAATGTGTGTGGTTACACGGTAGAGTCCTTGGCTCTAGCAACTCCTCCTTCTTAAGCAAACAAAATCCACACTCAATGTTGTCTTGTTGTTTCTCAGCCATTGTTGTTCTACTGCTAAATAATAAATAAAACACTACAGATTGGTATAAATACAGACAAAATGACAGCATCAGACAAACACTGCTGTACTACAGAGTCTATACAATTACTTGAACTTACAAATATTCTGACTCACACTTACTTCTCTCTCTTCTTCCAATAGTGAAACTGCCACCTCTAGCATGCACAAAGCCGTTGAATGTCACGTGACTACTGTTGACTAAAAAATGATACGCTTCATCGATCATTAATAGCGCAGCAGCAAAATAATGTCATTGACTCTTTGAATTCATTCTCTTTTGATGCATTGTTTGACACTCAATAAAACTAATACAGTGATAAAGGAGCATGAAAGTAAGCTGCAAACTCTAACGAAAAAAAGGTTATACTTTAAAAAGTTTCTAATTCTCAAGTTTATAAGCAAAATTATAATGCATGAAATAAATTTAACTTTTTCAAAAGTTCTTCATCTGCTTTTAAAATAATTCATTGATTTATAGAGAAAAAATTAGGTATTAAATGTGCGCTTTTCATTTTATTATTAATTTTATTACATTTAAGTTGAGCTGTTTAAGTGAAGTTGTTCCCACCATGATACTTTCAGGGCTGTCAGATAAACACCACCACTGAGAGACCCAGCTATTTAGTAGTTGGCTCACTGGGTGTGGAAAAAAGAGGAGTCCCTTTGTCTCCTAGATACTCATTCCTGTCCATTGAGAAATTACTGTCTATGAGGCAGCAACTTTTCATTTTTTGAGTTATCTGCTCTGGTTGAGTGTAAGGTAAGATAAGTCTGACAATAACACTACGATTTACTACTTATGTACAATTTACATTAGGTTCCCTGTTGAAACAAATAGCAGGTGCAAAACATAAATATACTAATTGATGTATAAAGCGTTTGTATCATACCATCTAGGGCTAGTTAGTAATATAACTATATACACGGTTAGAACTTGGTGGCCTTGGTAGATCTATACTTTTGTTACTTTGGACCAAGAGCTAAGTAATAGAGTGGACAGATTGCCTACATAGGATTAATGGAATGCCTTTGAGATTCAACCTTGACATACTCATCAATGCCAACGTCTATCAGTAATCCCATACATACAAAACCTGCACACATATAGTTCACATAATTGTCATATTCAAACATGGTTTTTTAATTTAGTAATTTAGTCTCTATTTGTTATGTATTGTATAGAGCTGTGGTAAAATTTGAGGATGTTCTTGAAAACCCAACATACCCAACATTTGAGTCTGCTTTTTTGTAAGAAAAGCTATATTTAAGGAACTGAAGCTATTTTGTGCACCCCATCCATCACCCATATTGTTGGCGCTCACCAAAACAAACAAAATACTTTCTATGATGTACCTACCTACAGCAAACTAACTACTCTATTGTCTCCCCCTGCATATGGACACATACTGTAGTGTTATATACTGCTGTTATACAGATATTTTTGTGTAGAACTTACCTACACACAGCCAGCCTGCTTCTTCTGTATGAACCCTTATAATATAGTATATAATATATATATAAATGTGCCTGTGCGTGCGTGTGTGTGCGTGTGTGTGTCTATGCGTGTGTCTGCGAGTGCGTTTGTGTGTGCAGCTTACAGTCAGCCCTCTCAATGACAACAAAAACTTGCATTATGGTGGATACAAATAATACAATGCTGGTATCTAAGTATCTTTGTAACATGGTGATTGCAGGTGATATAGCGGATGATTGTATGTTGCTAATATTGTTTAGTTTTTGCTATGAAAAAGTGCTGTGTGATTTTTGGATATTTGTTTTGCTTTTACAGATTTTAAGGCCGGCTTCACTTCCTCCCTTCACTCGTCGGAGGGCTATTTAGCCTACTTCCTGCACCAACTTTGTGACAGCAACTCCCCCCCCCCCCCCCCCAAATACAGACGAAGTATCATCTTGGTCAAAAATGTTTGTATCACTAAACCACTGCATTTATGGCCATAAATCAAATAATGTAAATAGTAACCAAAAATACTGAAAGTGGTAGTTGTCTTTTTTCTACTAGTAAAAACAACTCCCAATGTTATTTACTATAACAACGATAATATTTAGTTTATTCATTGCTCGGCTCCAAAGTAATGGAAGAATGAGTAACATAAAATGATCAAAAAGTAGAGTATATCTTTAAGTAATTTTTTTCAAATAAATTATTTCCCTCTCTTTCCATAGAATATATTTCATTTTGCAAGAAAGCAAGCTAAAACATACTTGTAAAGCATATAGTGTAATCAACTATCGTTGGTGTAATGCTTTGTCAACATTCAATCTACGCTAGTCGATAATCTGGTCAAAGTTGTCGGTAAACAATCTAACTTTGTCGCCACTCAGGTTGTTGAAAGCCCGCCATTCGACAATCAGTCCAGTTACCCCGTAGCCTAACCAATGATTGACATGACAATCATTTCAAAGTAAAGCATATTAGCTGGCTGTAGTGACCATAGAAATATAAACCTACTGGAATGTCTATCCGCTCTATCAACCAACCAACTTCCGTCAGACAGTTTGAACACCATATTGGATGTTTATCTTTGCCCATTTTCTGGGTTTATATTTCGATGGTAGTGACTTAGTAAGGTCAGGGGTCACTTGCTGGCAGGTAGATCAACCAATGATCGGTTTACTTGATCAGGAGTTGTCACACCTTGAATGGCCAAAATCCTTTGGTGTTTCTACGCTTGACAACTCCTGGGCATGCAAAAGGGATATTGTTGATCTAACTGGCTGGTAATGTAAGTATAGCCCCAGTCATATCTAGTTTATAGCCAATTGAAATCTTTTAGGTTTATTTATAGTAGCGCAATGTTTGTGCAAATCACACGAATTTTCATCTATTCATGGAAAAATTTTGAATCACAAATCTGAGCCATCTTCTTCTGAGCAATTGAGCATACTTACAGATACGTAGATCTACCACAATGAGTTTTAAATCAAAATGAAATAATTCTATATACAACAGTCATAATCAATCTCACTTTCAAGTAAACAAAAAGCCAAAAGATTTCCACGCTGTTTCCATCCAAGTGAATCTCTGTTCGACACAACAATCTTTCGTTTTAGTGTGACTCCGAAGATTTTTGAGTTTAGTTTGTTTTTACATTTTCTTGTGATTCCAGCTATAGCCATGCTAATTATACATAAAAAAGAGTTATTTTACACAAAAATGGATTCCTATTATAATAATGGATAAGTTCCCACACAATATTACATGCTTTATTCTACTACTTCAAGCTTTACACGGTTATATCAGCTCATAGACATGGACATGAAGTAAATATATTTCCAAACAAGACAATAGGAGAGCTTGCATACAATACCACTTGTACAAAACATGTACTGTATAATGAATACATATATGTACATTATATACACCAAAAATATCGACATAAAGAAAAAGTCAACTAACAGAAAGATGCAAGTTTTTCCTATAACATTGTAAGCTGCATAAAGCAATGTTAGTCTTTGAACAATTGTACTTCCTCAGATTCTTGCATCCACCCACAGCACATCGCACTGGCTTAGGAGCTGGCCTACAAATGATTCAGCAATTAGCTTACTACAATTTGAGACTTGCCCACATAGGAGTTGTCTACTCTATGTTATTCATCTATAGCTGGTCTCGTTTATTTTATACTATTTATATCTACAGTTTGATTTGCTTACCACTACTTGCTTACTGCTTACGACAAATGACAATAACAAGGGTTGTCTACTCTATACTATGAATGCTAGAGTTGGAGTTGTCTGCTACATATATTTAAGATATTAATCTGTATACATGTCAAACACAATAGCTTATGACTTGTTCACTTTTGATGATCATAGAATATCATAACAAAGTCAAAGACCATTTATATGTGACCATGAAGCCAGAGCTGATAACTAGGAGCATATTCCCATTTCCATATTTTGGTATTACCAATCGTGATTTATTTCTGTAATTTATCTCCCCTTGCATTGGTGAACAAAGAAATTAAAAAGCACAAAATTGTTTAGTTTGAGAACAAATGGAAAAGCAAACCCTGACCTTACAACTCTCTCAGCTCAGAGGAAAAGCACACATGTCGGTGCACAAACACACAGACCCATCCATAGAATCACAAATGTTTTGAAGTTCATACATATAGATGATACAAAACTCAGAAACATGGCGGTTACAGACTTTGTGGGATATGTTACTCTCATTTTTTGTTACTAATATTCATTGCTGGGCATAATGATTTCTTATTCAATCATGTTACAGAATAGACAGTAAAATATTGGAAGGTAAAAATATGTCATTGCTTTGGAATGAATATTCTTGCCAGTAGACAACACAAATATGACTTTGGGAGTGGCTACACTGCACCAATGTTTGTGTGGTGATGTGTGGGTGGCTACTCAGGCCGATGTAAAGAGCGAATGTACTAGACTAGAGCACATCGGTGAGCTGCTATTGAACTAGCCAATCATATGGCACAAAGCGTGGGTTTATGCTTGTTTCATTTCCGATAACGAATTATTTGTTTTCCTGATATAAAAATAAAATTAATTGCAAAACGCATTCACTGTGATGTATGTGTGCTTTTTCCACGATAAAAAACATGATTTTGAATAATTGTTTTGGTTTTATTTGTTATCAAATTATCAAAATGTTGTTATTATTCATCAATTATTTTATTGTTGTAGTTGATAATAATTATTAATTATTATACTTGACAGTGCTAAAATTTTCAATGATTTATGATCATTATTTTATGAGAAATATAAAATAAATTCACCTGACTGAATTGTTTTTGGCAACAACTCATTACATCGCAATTTTGGTGCAAAGAGAGGGATGTATAAATTCTATAACATCAAAATTCCTTCAGAAGTTGAAGTGGATAACAACGACAATATAATGTATACTAGTTGATAAACAAACTTGCTGCAAATGTTGCAAGTGGTTAAACTTGATGAGCTTGTGATAATGCTTTGGATTTAACCAATCAGAGAGCGCTGATGTACATTCGGCATCAGGCGTAGACCAGCCTGTTGGTTATGTTCACAAGCACGCCTGACAATGTGCAGATGTGTCGACCACACCAATGGTAAGGCCTTTCGATGCCAAACATCGTCCTGTGTAGCCACCCCTTAATAAAACACCGGCATACTTATTAAAAAGAGATTTTTTGTGAGTTATGTTTATAATCGTTTCTCCCAGAAAGCAAATTGTCCATCGTTTTTGATTATGTTGAAACAAAAAATGAGCGTGAATTTTCTTTTTTAAGAAGATGTAGCTTGATTCTAATATTGAAGTATTACTTTTCTTATAAACTATACTGAAATAAAATGTTTTATTGCTTCTATTATAAAAATGAGCCCAGGAGAGGACAACTCATCACCGATATCAACCAAAGATTCTTGGCCGATAGGGTTTTGTCAACAGGCCATCACTATCACCAACTAATGACAGGCTAGCAGGCTCGCTATGGCTATAGCGGCTATAGCTGAACACTGACATCTGCGCACCTGGTGACACGGCTACAGTTCGCAGCTACCCGGATCAAAGCTCAAGGCACTTGGCAAATCCCACTATAGGGTTGAACACAGGTGACCTGTACTCTGAGCATGGATGAAGTACAACAAGATTGCCAGCTACGGCCGCTCAATATAGCTTTGACCACGATTCAAGTGAGGCCGTTTATGGGAGTTGCCATGACTAATGACCTTTATGCAGTACCCGGTGGGTATAATGTGTCTTGTGAAAGCAGTGCTGAGTTGTCTTCTCATTAAAAAGGACTGCTACACCACTCCATGGGAAAAAGGTGATGTATTTGCGATACGTGCATTGCGGTGGCTGCCATAAAAAGATTTTAATATAACCTGCAGTCCCTTACTATAGCGTGTGTCATGACTTCCTTGTAAAAGTCGATAATACGGTCTACATCCGGTACTGACTTTGCCATTCAAATTGCCTGATTGGGAGCAGCTGGGGATCCTGTTATACTTCATTCATGAGTCCGAGTCATATGTCTACACTTGGCCAGCTGCCATAAGAACTCGGTCTCTGAATCTCAGGCTAGCAGACCTATGCAGTAAGGCTGGGCACTGAGACTCCTGCAAGGGTCGGTGGCTATACCTTTCGGCCACCACATAACCCCAATCTATGTCACTGAAATAGCAGACTCCCGCTCTGGAGAGCGGAACATCAAGTGACGGCGCACCTCAGATACTGGCTACACTTGACACTACCAAGTATACTATAAACAACTGGCTAGCAAACTATTTATCTAGTCAAACACAGTTGCCACTCGCAATACAGACACTGCTGTACTTATTTAGCTACCAGTGTCCTAGTAGTAAACTACTTGTGGCTATACTTATACAGCTACCGACTAGACACCGTCAAATCCAACTTTTTAAACTAGTAGTGAAGTGACAGTAGAGCTGCTCTTCATATACTACTGAGCGCACCCTCTCAACTTTATATCAGTGCTAGATATAGACTGAGTACCACCGCAAACATTGGTCCCACTACAGTCTAGTGGATAGTACAGCGCATTTACAAAGAAGTACAGTCAGGGTGCCAAACTGGCAATAACTCAAGGCAGTTAAACTATTTTAGTTATAATAAATAATTAATGGCTAACACCGAGTAAATAATTATTTAGCGAAGAAGAAGTTCCTCTCCAGTTGCATGCCATAGTACCATAAATAATATGGCTACTATCAACCAGATTACCACAGGCTAGCCTTCTAGTGATGTTACTAACGCTAGTTTCTAGGTTCTTTGTTTTGCCAGCTTTGTGTGCATCTATCTTCTAGAATGCTTAAAACCTAACAGAGTTCATCTGGTCTACCATTAATTTGTTATAATAATGATTAAGACAGTTTTTACATTTTTAGGTTCAAACCAAAGAATGAGCGAAAGAAAAAGGTTAAGAAACCGGCTGGTTAGGATGATGATGCCAGGTGTGTCAGCATTTTTACTTGTCAAGTTTTATTGCTTATTAAAAAATTATAAATGCGCCATTTTATCTGACCAAAACCTTTAGTCTAATCCTTGGTTAATGAGATTATTGCTGACTTGTAGTTCTCTGAACAGTGAAGAGTAAGTCATGCTAGATAAGGATGCGTCTGATGATGAGGAGATGAGTGAGCAGTCTGAAGGAGACAATGAATCTAGTGTTGATGAAGAAGGAAATGACCTTGACCTGCTGGAGGGTGAAGATTTAGTAGAAGACTTACAGCTATCAGATATGGATGGTTGAGAGGGTTAACTGTTAGAGTTAGACTAAGTTAGCTGTGAAATTGTATATTGAATGTGTAATACACAAACTCACTCAAAGTATATCAGACGATTGCTTAAACAGTTTTGAAATTAATTGTTTATGGATTGTTATTTTCACCTGATCTACGACAGCAGCAAGTTTCTGATTAAAATCTGTGTAAAATTATTTTATTTCGTCTTATAGTATCAGGAAATGAAAGGGTAAAGAACCGTGTTTACACCTCTTACCATATATTTATGTGTTTGTTGTGAAAATAAACTCTTTGCTGCAGTTACATAAAGTTAGACCAAGTAATATAAAAGTAAAATGGCTGCTATATGTCACAGAACACAACCACACCTGTAGCACAGGTAGGTTCTCAGCTAATATACATATATGTAAGGTTACAAAGGTATAAGTGTTATTGGAGCTCAGGCTACTACTAGTAAACATAAAACTAGTACGACTAGTAAAAGTATCTGAGCTACTAATATATTTCCTGTTGATCTCAGCAACTGTTCATTGGTTGTTGCTTTCGTGACCATGACTTCTTCGTTGTGTTCTGTGACCTTCACGGTTGTTAGTCTCTGATACTAAAATTTACAAATTTTCTTGTAACACAATCGATAGGTACAGAGAAATGGATTTAGCTGTTTTCCCTCTTCTGGCTTCTCAATTGACATGAGAAGTCATCGGCATTGATGACACATTGAAGTTGTCAGATGTGATGACTTTTTTCTTTTTGTTGCTCGGATAGTTTTCACAATCAGGCATGAGTGTTTTCTGCAACTGCAGAACTATTCATCACACCTATATATAGTTATTTAAGTATGTACTGATCTGCTCCTTATACTCTACTTGTCATGTACTCAATCAATACAGGTCTGTCTGTCATGTACCTTTCATTAATTGAATCGAATACCTGTGCAATTAGTCTTATTCAAATTCTGTGGCTGCCGTCAGTTTATCTGTGGTGACAGTTTCAGACAATTTTTTATAGATGATACCTTCAAAAACTCGTATGCTGTTATTTTTTCTGATTGAATTTGACCATTGATATAAAAGTTCTGTTTTATAACTTAAAATTGTTTCATCAAACGTCTGCAGCACCTTTGTGAGGCGTGCCATAAAAGAGGATGTAGATCGATTGTATTGGCCTTGGCTACACTACCACACTGTTGTTTACCCCACAAGTCCTTTGTTGTATATACCTGAAGGTAGGACTCGGGTAGTTTGAGTTCCCACGCAAAATAGACTGAGTACTAGTTTTGGTTGTTTGTTAGCAAAGCACTTCGGCCATCTCACCGTTAGGACATGTTGCAGAAAGTTCAACGATATTACCATTTGCTCTACACATAACTCTATGGTTTATAAAATAGAAATAAGTAACAAACCTCAAGGAGTCTTACATCACTGCTATCAAGTCCCATAGTAAGAGAGATGAGTTCTGTCATTATCTCTTGTACCTGGTCTGTTAGCAAACTCTCAGCATTCAGTACTAGAGCGTAACATCCAGCTCTACCTAATATGTTCCTATATATAAATACATATCCCATGCGTTTTGTCTGCTAGTCAATCTAAAGTTACATCATCTACTAAACTTTGTATCTACTTCCATCTACTTGAATGTCTGTTTGTCTTTCATGATTTCAGCTCCATTTTATATTACATAAGCACCTCTCTATATCAGCAATGACTGCTGGAAGGGAATTGTCCTCTCGTGTTATCTGCAGTAAGCTCTCAGTCAGCGAGTTCAATGTACCACATTCCATTTCCAGCAAAGACGAAAGAGTTGTCTCCTCTTCTTCTGGCCATATGGCATCATAGAGGTTCCCAATAGATATATACATATCAGCCAAAGCTGTAAACAGACAAAGATGTTTCATTACAATCTTAGGCTCATTTTCTACTGGTTTGGCTTGGTAACTGTCCAAAATCTGTCTGTATGTCTGTCTAACAATATGTATGTCTGCCCTTGTTTTTGTTTATCTTTATGTATGTCTGTCTGTGAGTCTGTGCGTCTGTCTGTGCGTCTGTCAGTTCATTTATCAACGCGTTTGCTGATCTTGACACCTTGAGCATTCGGTTTAAACTCTTTGGAACCTGGAATAAATCAAATTACATAACACTTTGTGAAATGGAATCTTACCTGAAACAACATCAGATCTTGGAATTGTCCCATCACAGTATCTTTGACCAAGTCCGTTGACTAGACCTATTACTATTTCCTTATCTGGAATCTCAGCTCTGTTTATGGTTTCTATCAGACAGGAAGTGAGCTGTGATGTCACTGACCTACAAAATAACGATAAAGATTTTGTTGAGTTTTCTTCTTCTACACAACTTTACAATGGTATCGAGTGAGTGAAACTGCTAGCAGTGTGATAACTCACCCACAATGGGCAGCCATCTTACATCGTACGCTAGAATTAAAACTGACGTCAGCAAAGGCTGCTTCCACACTAAACATATCATCAGTTGCTCTCTGCTGCAAAGAGTGTTCAAGTAACCACTGATTGTATGACCCATTTAGAAATGCTAGCATTGGTTCTATCAACTCCATTAGTTCAACACTTTGGTACTGAGGATAGGTTTGGGAGAGGTTGAGATGACATTTCTGTATTATGTCATAGAGAGAAGGATTGCCTGCTGCCGCTGACTGAGAGATGACAGCGTAGTTGGTTGTCACTACAAGAAATAAATTACATTTCCTGCTTAAAGTTTTTTGCGTTAAATGCTACAGCTTGTTGGGATAATCAGTGATGTGTGCTTGGCTGGTAGATTTACCAACGAACTTTATGATGGCTCAATTTTGGTTTCGATACAAATAATTGGTGCTGCTTGCAATGGAATAATTCCAACCACACTAACACACATACATAACTAGATCATTATACATGTATAATATCAATGGGAATATACAATGGATACCACACATATATAGCATCGACTCACCTAGCAAAATAAACGAAATATTTTTGCAGAAAGCGTCCATGATTGAACAGAAATATAAAGCTATTATGTCTAGTATATTGCAGGTAAAGTGTGTACAACACAATGCCATATACAGTTGTACCTACGACTGGATTGTTTACAGGCTATTTTACATAACTAATATGTGATGTTATCAATTACATACAAGTTAATTGGTTCATATACTTGGTATAATAGACATTGGAAGTTAGTGTGTTGTACTAATTAGTGCTAGATACTTAATGTATAACACTCCTCAGATACGCATTTTCTGTATAACAATGAATATTGTGCTGTTTGTATACAATTTGTTCATCACACGGAGTTGTCTGCTCACAATCTGTCTTATCAACTTTGTGTTTTCTAACATTAGACAAATCTGTATTTCCCGCGTGATTACCTCAAGTTCTAAAAATTCACCTGAGTGTACAGAAATCTCCCTAGACACAATGCTGCACACTGTTGTGTTGTGTGACAGAATATCACATTTTTGTGTAAATGCTGAGCAAACTATTGTTTACAACAGGTAAGTGTGAGGGCGTGTCAAACTACCTCTCTAACTGCAACAGTACCACCTGGCTACTGAGAAACCCAGCTACTCATTGGATAGGGGTAGGAGGAGATGACTCTCTCTCACTCCTAGTTACTGAAGTTTGTTGATTGAGAAAGTAGTACCTCTGCAGTGGCACTCAAATATTTCTGGAGTTGTCTACTCTGGCACTGTGTAAGGTAAGATAAGTCTGACAATAACCCAACCATGTACAACTTACATAATATTTACCTCAGATTTCTAGTTAATGTCACAACTACAATACATAGGCATATTAAGGTATGTACCAGTTGTTTCAACTGTACCATCACGCTTTTTCTTATTACATGAGCGTGTAATATCTTATGTAATATTGTAGCGGACGGCGCCATGACACTTACTAGTTCTGTGTTCACACTCTAAGACTATTCACTCTATGTTTATTTCTGTTTTCTATCGCATCAATTTTATTTACACACAAACATATATTAGTACCATGTGCGTGCATTCAGCCATAGCTGTAAAGCCAGCCCATATCTTTCTTATTTGTCTAGTCTTTATATCAGGCGTGGCTTACAGTCCTTTTCTTTGTCTTGTCTGTTTACACATTTTATATTACATAGCTGTCATGTGAATAATAAATCAGAGTCAGCTTGCACACTCTCAGAAGTTCTTTTGTCTTAACAAACAATAAACTTCACTTGCGCTAAGTACATGCACGTACAAACAAAGCAAATTACTACGACTAGTAATTACTAAAGCAGTATACTGAACCTCTGCTGGCCGAATCTAGCCAAGGCTGATTCGACCTTCAAAGTTTGGGCCACTGGCTTGCGCTCAGTAGCAGTTTACGCAACCGGCAGTTCGGCAGCAGCCTGCAATGGTCGATCACTATTGCTAAGGAAGTCTGTCGATCTGTGGGCGGGTTGTATAGCTGTTAGCTATCACACAGTTCGGGCAAAACTGTGCAGGTAGGCCGAAGCTACCAAAACCGACCTACAGTGAAATCCTGCACAATATTCATCTCGTTAAAACTTTGTTATTTTGGTAAATATATATTTTTGTTACTTACATTGTAAGTCTAAAGCCTAAGTATAACTAGATAAAATTGTATTAACAAGTGAAGAGAAGAGTATTTTAGAGAAAAACAAAACAATTTACTCATGAGGGAGATTTGAACTACAGTACTAAGTTGGGTACACCACACACTCATCAAATACAACCTGGTATCTCTAACTATGGACCATTGATAACAACCTGAGTGGTGCTAATCCGTAAGGTTTATCGAAAAATACATTTGTGCAAAGAAATTTTCTGTGAAAAGGCATTTCCACCATTTGGAATCGAACCCAGATCCTCTTAGCAATGGTTTACAACATGAACCATTTTACCACCAAACAATGTTAATACCTATACATAAACAGCAGTTAATGAAAGGCAGTATGCTTGGCTTACATACAAAAGAATATGTTAGTGTGCTCACACCGCTAAATCCTGCTCGAAGTTCTTCAAATGCTTTTCAGATTTGTTCCCGTAGCTACTTGAACATCATTTCCTGGAGAAATAACTTTGACACAAACGTCTTTCATTCAAAAACGTGGTTACCGAGCAATGTTTGCTGAAGCGGTTTTCAATTGTTTTTGTTGCCCCAACTTGAGCATTTGCAGAAAGAAACTGACTTCAAATGACGTTTGTCTGAAAGAACATGTCAAGGAGTTTATTTTGGTGTAAAACTCATGTCTATCAGAATAGCGGTTGCAGAGTAACGGCCAAAATTTGATTTTGAAGCCCGTTTCTAAAAAATGGAATAGCTGTGTTGGCGGTTTTGCAGAAAACTTGAAGTATCAAATTTTTTAAAGAAAACACAGGTAAAGAGGCAGAGCAAGGTAGAGGTAGAGAGGTTGAACAAGGTAAAGGGAGAGGAAGAGAGGTAGAGCAAGGTAAAGGTAGAGAGGTAGAGCAAGGCTGAGGTAGAGAGGTAGAGTGAGGTAGAGGTAGAGCAAGGTAGAGGTAGAGAGGTAGAGCAAGGTAAAGGTAGAACAAGGTAGAGGTAGAGCAAGGTAGAGAGGTAGAGCAAGGTAGAGAGGTAGAGTAAGTTAGTGGTAGAGCGAGGTAGAGGTAGAGAAGGGCGGTCGATGTGGGGAAGGGGTGGGCGAAAGGCGGGATGGGGAGGGGGAGGAGGGGAGAGCGAGGCGAAACTAGAGCAGGCTGACACAATTATATTTATACAGGATGGGTAATACAGCTTGTTTACATATATGATCTTCTTGTACTATGGTACACATGCAATATGTACATTCAGTACTAATGAATGTTTTAGGTAGAGTGAAGGTGTTTGCTCACATTACTGGGTTTGGTGAACAATTACAGGTGATGGTTGTTTGCTGTATGTAGTGTGTAGGAACCAAACATGTTGATATGGTGCCAAAGATTGTGAGTTGTCCTATATTGTGACCTTTAACCAATGTTATTGTGTAACAGGTCAATGATTGTTTACAAATGCTCAACCAACAGCCAGGTCAGCTTGTCAACCATCTGGTCAAAGTTGTCACCTACTGAACCTGTTATGTCACCTATTGAACCTGTTATGTCACCTACTGAACCTGTTATGTTACCTACTGAACCTGTTATGTCACATACTGAACCTGTTATGCCACCTACTGAACCTGTTATGTCACCTAGTAAACCTGTTATGTCACCTACTGAACATGTTATGTAACCCACTGAACCTGTTATGTCACCTACTCAACCTGTTATGTCACCTACTGAACCTGTTATGTCACCTACTGAACCTGTTATGTCACATACTGAACCTGTTATGTCACCTACTGAACCTGTTATGTCACCGAATGAACCTGCTATGTCGCCTACTGAACCTGTTATGTCACCTACTGAACCTGTTATATCACCTACTGAACCTGTTATATCACATACTGAACCTGTTATGTCACCTACTGAACCTGTTATGTCACCTACTGAACCTGTTATGTCACCTAGTGGACCTGTTATGTCAACTACTGAACCTGTTATGTCACCTACTGAACCTGTTATATCACCTACTGAACCTGTTATGTTACCTACTGAACCTGTTATGTCACCTACTGAACCTGTTATATCACCAGTCAATCCAACAGGTTTAACAATCAGTCTACTATTTGTGCCAAGCTCATACCTGCTAGTAGTAATATATGAGCAGATCTCCCTACCAAGTGTTTTTTTGTGGATTAGAGCTTGGGGTTGAGGCAATGGGTTACGACGTTGGATGGATTCGCCGAGTTTATATTGTATTTTACTTGAGGGGTACTTGAGTGGCATTTGAGTGGCATTTAAGTGGCATTTGAGTTTTGATTATTTTTTTACTTAATTTGAACTCATATGGCAGCTAGATTTTGAATGTATGGCATTTAAGTTTTGATAAGTTTTTTACATAATTCGAACTCATATGGCGTCTTGAGAGAGAGGAGAGAGAAGAGAGAGAGGAGAGAGGAGTTTTATCTACATTGAATAAATATATTGATCAAAAATGAAACATTATATGATTATATACATTGATTACATAATAAGTAGGGAAAATCTTCCTATATAATATAGCTAGAGTCAGTAAATACTAAGTAATACAAAGCACTACAACTTGTAATGACAATCAATGCATACATACATACATATGGTATCTTGAGAGAAAGAAAGAGAGAGAGGAGAGAGGGAGAGAGAGGAGAGAGGGAGAGAGAGAGGAGAGAGAGATTTTTTAGTTTTCTATACATTCATATATATATATATATATATGGTCAATTATGTACATATTTATGGATATATTTATATCTACATAGAGAGAGAGGAGATAAATCTACATTGAATAAATATATTGATCAAAAATGAAACATTATCTGATTATATACCTGATTACATAATAAGTAGGGAAAATCTTCCTATATAATATAGCTAGAGTCAGTAAATACTAAGTAATACAAAGCACCACAACTCGTAATGACAATCAATGCATACATACATACATATGGTATCATGAGAGAAAGAAAGAGAGAGAGGAGAGAGAGAGAGGAGAGAGATTTTTTAGTTTTCTATACGTTCATGTATATATGGTTAATTATGTACATATTTATGAGTATATTTATATCTACATAGAGAGATGAGAGAGGAGATATATCTAAATTGAATAAATATATTGATCAAAAATGAATCATTGTATGATTATATACATTTATTACATAATAAGTAGGGAAAATCTTCCTATATAATATAGCTAGAGTCAGTAAATACGCACATGTCCATATTCATGTACATGTGCATAAATGGACATGAATAGGTACATGTCCATATTCATGTCCATATTCATGTCCATATTCATGTCCATATTCATGTCCATATTCATGTCCATTTATGTACATGTCCATATTCATGTCCATTTATGTACATACCTATGTTCATATTTATGTACATGCGCATGTCCAAATTCATGTCCATATTAACATTTTATAGCTATGTACAGAGGAGAGAGAAGAGAGGAGAGAGAGAGAGATTTTTTAGTTTTTTATACAACCATGTATATATGGATAATTATGTACATATTTACGGATATATTTATATCTAGATTGAATAATATACATCTATGACATAATAACTATATTGAATGCTATAAAATATGTTGGAAAATCACCAAATTAGTCCTCTAGATGGTTAAAATTTACAGTATTTGGGAAATAACTGCAAGAGAGGAGAGAGGAGTATTTGGTAGAGGATAGAGGAGGCTTCAAAAAAGAGCTACAAAAAACTAATCAGTACACAACTCAGTTTATTAGGTAGTAGCGCTTCAAGGAGGTACAAACACTGATTGCTGACAAACAACAAATTTTAATGCAGATTGGGGAGAGGAAGCTTTTTTTAGACCCTATAATCATCCTGATTGCACAGGTTTTAATATCAATACAAAATGAATCTTCCACCTTTAAAATATGATGAACGTTATTTTGCTATACCAGAAGAGGAGTATCATAGTTTGATGGAAAAGATCAGTGGGGCTAAATCAACCGACCAAGACAAGTTTGCGTCATCATTGTATGACAACCCGACAAAAGACAAAATGGTGAGAGATATCGAGAAAATCCAGAATATTTTGGTTGAAACGAATGAAATAGTAATGGGAATCAAAAACGAGTTGCTTGAGCGCAAAAAGACAAATGAAAATGTTCAAAGCACAAAAACCTATCGGAGTGATGTTGGAAAGATTAGGGGAGAGTACAAGCAACCAAAGAGCTGGAGCTCTGCTAAAACACCAAAGCTCTCACCATCATCGTTTGATAGAAACACAATTGATGATGATAGCAATAGAGATTCGGAGAGAATGATGCAACAATTAGAAGAGTTTAAAAAGAAAGTATCCGACATGACAGCTAGTAAAGACAATCAAGCGTTAGGTGTAAAAATATTGTATCAATTGAGAGATTCTGGAAAATACGATCCGGATACTGACAGAATAAAACTCAAGGGAAGATGGCTTAGCGCTAAGCTATCAAAGAATTTGTTGCAAGATGTACTAACTGATAAAGACTCAATAAGATCAACAAAAGATAACTACAGTAGATTTAAAAGTCTGCTCACCACTCAAGGAATCACAACTGTCAGGAGATCCTCATGAAAAACTTATTTTAGCTACCTAGTTGTTAATTCAAACATCTTAGCAACAACTTATTAGCTCAAACATGACTTTGTTATACTCAATCCTTTATCCAACACCTACAATAATTCTTAGTAATAGTAGTGTAATGAGACTGAGTAATAATCTACACACACCTTGTTCACTCTGTATGCTGTAGCACATGTTTTTCCTTTAGTTATCTGCAGTTACTTCAATTGGATCTTATCCAGATGTTTTATAGTCTTTGCTGCTACTGCGTTTTGTCTCAAACAAGAGTCCAAAGTAGGCATTGTGTCTACAAAATACAAAAAAATTGATTGTTACAATTGTTTCATTTGTTTTCATTGGTTTTATCTTCATATACTCTAGTTGAGGTTCGATTATTTAAAACATAAATAATTAAAACCAAAATGATTGGAATCGTAGTAATATTTTTTAAATACAACATTGCTTTGCAACGACTATTAATGAAAGCGATTATGAAATGTTGATGAGTAACTAAGTAATCTAGTAAGAAAAACTGATTGAAATCACGGTAATATTTGTTAATAGATACTTGCGTCAAGTTTTATCAACGAAAAAATCAAGCGATTTTCAAATGTTTACGAGTAACTAAGCGATTCGGTAAAAAAACTAGGGACAATGCTGTTATCAACAAAAAAATCAAGCGAGTATCAAATGTTTACGAGTAACTAAGTGATTCAGTTGGCAAAAACCGATTGAGATCATGTGACATCCGTTACAAATATTTACGTTAAGTTAGCAACGGAAAAATAAAAAAATTTCTTATAATATCCTCTATAGCAAGTTACGATAATTTGTACTCGCTCTAAAGGTTTTCAGTCCATTTTTTGTCAGACCAAAATTTATGCGAGACGTTTTAGGCATTATTTCAGTCGGCGTAATGTTACCAGTTCATTTTCACAAGTTTTAATATTTATTTTAAAAATAAATAATTAGAGCTTTCTACTAGTGTTAAATGATTATTGATTATTTTTTACCTTATCACCACTTAGAGCCAGATGATTTAATTAACTAAAGACAAATAATTATTTTAGCATTTCTTACCTTGATGCTCTCCTAGTAGCTGTAGTAGATGATGCTTCTCCGCTTGCTGTTGAAGAACTGGATGCTTTCTATGTGAAAACAGTGGCTCTTAAATAGCTAAAGTTGCACTGATTAAACCCTATGAATCAGCATTTTTTCCAATGCTTTCGCGGGAATAAAAACTGTTTATTCCCGCGAAAGCAACGGTTTCCATTCGCGTGAAAATAAATTATTTATTCCCGCGAAAGCATTGGTTTGTATTCGCGTGAAAATAAAAGTTTTATTCCCGCGAAAGCAACGGTTTGTATTCGCGTGAAAATAAAGTATTTATTCCCGCGAAAGCATTGGTTTGTATTCGCGTGAAAATAATTTATTTATTCCCGCGAAAGCAACAGTTTCTATTCGCGTGAAAATAAATTATTTATTCCCGCGAAAGCAACAGTTTCTATTCGCCTGAAAATAAGTTATTTATTCCCGCGAAAGCAACAGTTTCTATTCGCCTGAAAATAAATTATTTATTCCCGCGAAAGCAACAGTTTCTATTCGCTTGAAAATAAATCATTTATTCCCGCGAAAGCAACAGTTTCTATTCACCTGAAAATAAATTATTTATTCCCGCGAAAGCAACAGTTTCTATTTGCCTGAAAATAAATTATTTATTCCCGCGAAAGCAACAGTTTCTATTCGTGTGAAAATAATTTATTTATTCCCGCGAAAGCAACAGTTTCTATTCGCGTGAAAATAAGTTATTTATTCCCGCGAAAGCAACAGTTTCTATTCGCCTGAAAATAAATCATTTATTCCCGCGAAAGCAACAGTTTCTATTCGCCTGAAAATAAATTATTTATTCCCGCGAAAGCAACGGTTTGTATTCACCTGAAAATAAAATGCTTATTCCCGCGAAAGCAACAGTTTCTATTCGTGTGAAAATAAATTATTTATTCCCGCGAAAGCAACAGTTTCTATTCACCTGAAAATAATTTATTTATTCCCGCGAAAGCAACAGTTTCTATTCGCCTGAAAATAAATTATTTATTCCCGCGAAAGCAACAGTTTCTATTCGCCTGAAAATAAATTATTTATTCCCGCGAAAGCAACGGTTTGTATTCACCTGAAAATAAAATGCTTATTCCCGCGAAAGCAACAGTTTCTATTCGCCTGAAAATAAATTATTTATTCCCGCGAAAGCAACAGTTTCTATTCGCCTGAAAATAAATTATTTATTCCCGCGAAAGCAACAGTTTCTATTCGCCTGAAAATAAATTATTTATTCCCGCGAAAGCAACAGTTTCTATTCGCTTGAAAATAAATTATTTATTCCCGCGAAAGCAACGGTTTGTATTCACCTGAAAATAAAATGCTTATTCCCGCGAAAGCAACAGTTTCTATTCGCCTGAAAATAAATTATTTATTCCCGCGAAAGCAACAGTTTCTATTCGCCTGAAAATAAATTATTTATTCCCGCGAAAGCATTGGAAAAAATGCTGATTCATAGGGTTTTATCAGTGCAACTTTAGCTATTTAAGAGCCACTGTTTTCACACAGAAAGCATCCAGTTCTTCAACAGCAAGCGGAGAAGCATCATCTACTACAGCTACTAGGAGACCATCAAGGTAAGAAATGCTAAAATAATTATTTGTCTTTAGTTAATTAAATCATCTGGCTCTAAGTGGTGATAAGGTAAATTATTATCAATAATTATTTAACACTAGTAGAAAGCTCTAATTATTCATTTTTAAAATAAGTGTTTGTCCAAGCTCTAGTAAAGTAGCCGACTCTACTTATTTATTATTAACAAAATAATAATAATTATTCAATGCTAGTTGAACCTAGATATAAATTTATCTCTACTAGTTAGTTTTATACTCACACAAACTTTTTCTTCGCTACTCTATGTAGATAAAGCCAATAAAAATAAATGAATATGAATCAATTGTAACAATCAATTTTTTGTATTTTGTAGTTATGATGTCTACTTCGGACTCTTGTTTGAGACAAAATGCAGCAGTAGCAAAGACTATAAACATGTGGTCAAGATCTACCAACACCAACGATAGATGTAAAACAACATGACTTTCTCTCCTACTTATGTGATAACAAACCAATGAAGACTCAAACTACAAGGATTTTGAAGACAGCATACTTCTCCAACACAGCGAGAATTCCTTTCAAGATCCACCTACTTAGATGATGTCAAACCAATGAAGACTCAAACTACATCAATTTTCAAGACAGCACACTTCTCCAACACAGCAAGAATTCCTTTCAAGATCTACCACCTACTTAGATGATACCAAACCAATGAAGACTCAAACTACATAGATTTTGAAGACAGCATACTTCCCCAACACAGCAAAAATTCATTTCAAGATCTACCACCTACTTAGATGATACCAAACCAATGAAGATGAAGACAGCACACTTCTCCAACACAGCAAGAATTTCTTTCAAGATCTACCACCTACTTAGATGATACCAAACCAATGAAGACTCAAACTACATCAATTTTGAAAACAGTGCACTTCTCCAACACAGCAAGAATTCATTTCAAGATCTACCACCTACTTAGATGATACCAAACCAATGAAGACTCAAACTACATGAATTTTGAAGACAGTCGACTTCTCCAACACAGCAAGAATTCCTTTCAAGATCTATGTCTTACTTAGATGATACCAAATCAATGAAGACTCAAACTACATGGTTTTTTGAAGACAGTATACTTCTCCAACACAGAAAGAAATCCTTTCAAGATCTACCACCTACTTAGATGATACCAAACCAATGAAGACTCAAACTACATGAATTTTGAAGACAGCATACTTCTCCAACACAGCAAGAATTCCTTTCAAGATCTATGACTTAATTAGATGATACCAAATCAATGAAGACTCAAACTACATCGATTTTGAAGACAGCGCACTTCTCCAACACAGCAAGAATTCATTTCAAGATCTACCACCTACTTAGATGATACCAAACCAATGAAGACTCAAACTACATGAATTTTGAAGACAGTCGACTTTTCCAACTCAGCAAGAATTCCTTTCAAGATCTACGACTTACTTAGATGATACCAAATCAATGAAGACTCAAACTACATGGATTCTGAAGACAGCATACTTCTCCAACACAGAAAGAATTCCTTTCAAGCTCTACCACCTACTTAGATGATACCAAACCAATGAAGACTCAAACTACATGAATTTTGAAGACAGCATACTTCTCCAACACAGCAAAAATTCATTTCAAGATCTACCACCTACTTAAATGATACCAAACCAATGAAGACTCAAACTACATGAATTTTGAAGACAGTCTACAACACAGCAAGAATTCCTTTCAAGATCTACCACCCACTTAGATGATACCAAACCAATGAAGACTCAAACTACATAGATTTTGAAGACAGCATACTTCCCCAACACAGCAAAAATTCATTTCAAGATCTACCACCTACTTAGATGATACCAAACCAATGAAGATCCAACACAGCAAGAACTCCTTTCAAGATCTACCACCTACTTAGATGATACCAAACCAATGAAGGCTCAAACTACATGAATTTTGAAGACAGCATACTTCTCCAACACAGCAAAAATTCATTTCAAGATCTACCACCTACTTAAATGATACCAAACCAATGAAGACTCAAACTACATGGATTTTGAAGACAGCATACTTCTCCAACACAGCAAGAATTCCTTTCAAGATCTACGACTTAATTAGATGATACCAAATCAATGAAGACTCAAACTACATCGATTTTGAACCAAACCAATGAAGACTCAAACTACATGGATTTTGAAGACAGCATACTTCTCCAACACAGCAAGAATTCATTTCAAAATCTACCACCTACTTAGATGATTCCAAACCAATGAAGAATCAAACTACATGGATTTTGAAGACAGCATACCTCTTCAACACAGCAAGAATTCCTTTCAAGATCTACCACCTACTTAGATCATACCAAATCAATGAAAACTCAAAGTACATGGATTTTGAAGACAGCACACTTCTCCAACACAGCAAGAATTCCTTTCAAGATCTACCACCTACTTAGATGATAACAAACCAATGAAGACTCAAACTACATGGATTTTTAAAGACAGCACACTTCTCCAACACAGCAAGAATTCATTTTAAGATCTACCACCTACTTAGATGATACCAAACCAATGAAGACTCAAACTACATGGATTATGAAGACAGCATACTTCTCCAACACAGCAAGAATTCCTTTCAAGATCTACCTCCTACTTAGATGATACCAAATCAATGAAGACTCAAACTACATGGATTTTGAAAACAGCGCACTTCTCCAGCACAGCAAGAATTCCTTTCAAGATCTACCACCTACTTAGATGATACCAAACCAATGAAGGCTCAAACTACATGGATTTTTGAAGACAGCACACTTCTCCAACACAGCAAGAATTCCTTTCAAGATCTACCACCTACTTATATGATGCCAAACCAATGAACACTTAAACTATATGGATTTTGAAGACAGCACACTTCTCCAACACAGCAAGAATTCCTTTCAAGATCTACCACCTACTTAGATGATACCAAACCAATGAAGACTCAAACTACATGGATTTTGAAGACAACATATTTCTCCAACACAGCAGGAATTCCTTTCAAGATCTACCACCTGCTTAGATGATGACAAAGCAATGAAGACTCAAACTACATCGATTTTGAAGACAAGATGATACCAAACCAATGAAGAGTCAATGTTACACAACATTACTTCCTCTCCTGCTTAGATGATACCAAACCAATGAAGACTCAACTACATGGATTATACTTCGATGATGCTGAAAAAAACTGTCCAGAACAAGAGCTCAAGAAGCTAATCTATAACTCATGGCAATCATATCACTATAGGTGAGTTTTACTAATTTTTACCATAAATTAAACAAAATGCTGAATATATACATTTTCCAAGTGAAAAAAAGACTTTTTTTTGAAATTAGTGTATTTTTACAACAAAATGCTGAATATCTACATTTTTCAGGCGAAAAAAGGACTGTTTTGGTGTAAATAATGTATTTTTTACAACAAAATGCTGAATATATACATTTTCCAGGTGAAAAAAGGACTGTTTTAGTGTAAATAATGTATTTTTTTACAACAAAATGCTGAATATATACATTTTCCAGGTGAAAAAAGGACTTTTTTTGGTGTAATTAGTGTATTTTTTACAACAAAATACTGAATATATACATGTTAAAGGTGAAAAAAAGGACTTTTTGGTGTAATTAATGTAGTTTTACAACAAAATGTTGTATATATACGTTTTTCCATGTTAAAAAAGCACTTTTTTGGTGTAATTAGTGTATTTATTACAGCATACTTATAAAGCAAGTATTTTTTGTTTGCTTTTAGATAGATAAAAGAGAATCAAAAGCACTTGGTGAAAATAATGCTGAAGAAAGAACAAGCTGAACAATGTAACTTGGTGAGTTATTTCCCTTTTCTAATAATGTAAGCTATCCAATGTAACTAGAACTATAATTCAAATTCATGTAATTATTTTACATTTTTGCTTAATCATTCTATACTAATACATAACTTTTTTTATTTTAGTTCATTACGAAATTAAAAGCACATAGAACAGAAGTCTTCCTTCCTAAGATATAACATCAGTACATCAAAGAAATCATTGTAAAGGAACAAACTATGCATTAACTGTTATTACTTTGTCTTTATTACAAGTTGTAGTGCTTTGTATTACTTAGTATTTACTGACTCTAGCTATATTATATGGGGAGATTTTCCTTACTTATTATGTAATAAATGTATATAATCATACAATGATTCATTTTTAATCAATGTTTTTATTCAATTTAGATATATCTCCTCTCTCCTCTCTCTCTATGTAAATATAAATATAGCCATAAATATGTACATAATTAACCATAAATACATGAATGTATAGAAAGCTAAAAAATCTCTCTCCTCTCTCTCTCCTCTCTCATCTCCCATCTCTCCTCTCTCCTCTCTCCTCTCCCCTCTCTCTCAAGATACCATATGAGTTCGAGTTATGTAAAAAAGTTATCAAAACTTGAATGCCATACATTCAAAATCTATATGCCATATAAGTTCAAATTAAGTAAAAACTGATCAAAACTCAAATGCCACTTAAATACCACTCGCGTGCCTCTCAAATACCCCTCAAATAAAATACAATATAAACTCGGCGAATTCATCCAACGCCGTAACCCATTGTCTCAACTACAAGGTCAGATCCACAAAAAAACACTTGGTAGGGAGATCTGCTCATATATTACTACTCCTGCTAATACTCTACAAGCAATGGTACAATATAATGCTTGTACTGTGACCATTTATATAAAATCCCTTACAATATCCTCGATATCTCCTCACTTTGTGTGATTATTGTGAGTTTTGTCTTCCATTATTTGTCCTTTTATATAACAACGGGATATTTTGGTTATTTGTGGCTCATTGATAATACTTTAACCAATAATTGATATCTGCACAGAGAGAGTATATTGCTGGATATACCCAAGTATGCTCTGTGTTGCTTGTTTATTATTATTACATCACTTTAGATACACAATAATACATATTATTTGTATTTATTGGTTTGTATTGAACTCAATTGTACATGAAAGATATGTAATATAATCAATCAGCAACCAGTAATATACAAAAGATGCAAACATTTTATACGGAATTATAAATAATCTTATCACACCAATAATTAATCTTTGATAGATCAAATTAACTGATAGTCGATAAACTGAAGATTAATCTAATATTGATTTATTATGTCACGGGAATACCCGCTGTAACAACAACTTCACTTTACTAACTCTTCGATTTTAGTTTAGATCATACAGAATTGATCGGTAAAACAAATCAAACTGATTTTAGCAATAAACAAATCTAAACTGTTTTTGATTGATAAAGAACTCAGCAATTAACAAAAAATGGTACTCAGAGCTCAAATATATAATTAGTAAAATCCAATACAATTAACCAACTGTGATGAAGTCTTTGGAGTTGGCTTCTCATTATTTATTTAGTCTGTAGAAGAGAGCTTGTTTGCTGTTCCATTTGGGTACAACTAGGGTGGTACCGGATACCCCCAAACCATACACTAAATCACCACCCAAAACATCATCTGCTAGCTGAGATACTACGTTACCTGTAATATACAGGTAAGTAAATAGTACAACAACACACAACACAAGTAAACAATAACACAGCACATATAGTAAACTGACCAATCAGTGACTGACAACTACGTCCACACAAAACCTATGGTGGACTGTATAAAAACTTACCCACAATTCCAAGCGCTGTCGAACTCTCAATTTTACCTATTATTTTCTTTCCCACAGACTAAACAGTAAATCAGCATTCTAAGCGCTAAATAACATGAACACTTGTGTTTCAACAGTTTCAGTTGGTTTTTGGTTCATAAATCTTGTCATAATTTATTCCACAAAATGTCAGGTATAAAGATTATTTCAAAATAAAGAGAGCTAGTTTTCTTGGACACGCTGCCTTGTAAGTAACACCAATACTCTTTAATGTTGTTGATAAGATTATCTTTTTCACAAAAAACCTTTATAAAATGCTCATTTTTATAATTTTTGATGCTGCACCAAAGTATCCCCTCTAGGTAAATGTACTAGTTAGAGAGAACAAATAACTAACCTGATGTGGTATCTAGTATGAAGATTGTATTGTTGCAGTGTGCAGCTAGTAAGATATAACTTCTATAGCATACCAGACCTTGTGGTTTCTTCACATCAGAGAGAGTCCACATCACCTCCCCAGTTAACATGTTCACTCTAAATACTTTAGATGTATCATAGTTAGATATAACAACAGAAGTATTGTCTACAGCACACAAAGTGGTATAGGTGTCACTTAGCAGAGGGCAGGGAATGTGACGTAGAGACTTGCCGGTGAGAGAATATACGGTTATTCTCCGGTTTGGTGGATCTGCTATAACTACCTGATCAGCTACTACAGTCAGCATGTTAGAGCCATACCTATGGCAGGGGTGTCTCTATCTTGTAATATGTCCGCCTGACATATCATAGACATTCACTACACGAGGATCGGATTTAGATAATGTATAAAACTTTTCCTTATATACAGTGATGGATTCTACTGGATCAAAGGTGGAGATAAAAGAGTGATGTAATTGGTAGCTGTTGTCTATTCTAGTAACTGAACTGTTGTACAACCCTACATAAGTACTCCCTTTGTACTGGCAGACTGAGTAAGGATTAGATGGTAGTTGGACAGACTTCAGCAGTGTCATTGATTGAGGGAGAGGTGGGAGGGTGGTCAGTCCACGCTCGCTGTCAATAACAATGTCATCAGAATGGATCATCTCCAATTCCATCTCTCTATTCACACCTACATAATACAGATATTATATAATATGGTAACATGAGATAAACAGATGAACTCTGATTTAAACAACAAAACTTTGATGTTGGTAAGAATAAAACTTATGATTCAGGAAACCAGTTTTTCAAATTTATTCTAAAACAATCTCAACCGAGTCATGCAGACAAGGCTTTAACACACCACAAGATATAATATCCTAGAGCACCTAACAGCTGATACACTTTTACAACCAACACAAGGGAGACAAATCCTATTATATAACAACATCAAACAGTTTTGTAGATCCAAGGGTTCCGCACATACGCAAGAAGTCACAAGTTCGAGTGAGAATGATAAAAGAATAGATTATAAAAAACAGCTTCTCTAAAGATGGCCGGTAACACAGCGATGTAAATTTTGATGTTCTTTCATCCATTTTTACGCCACGAGTTTCTTGCTGCGAAAAAGATTTCACGGCCACTCAGGCTGATGTACTTCGGTTTAATCTGTCTGGGGTTTGACCTGAGACCTTACAATAACACTACCTGATCCAGCGACCAGACGGAGACAACAATGTAACATACACAACATGTACAACACACACAACAAGTACAACATACACAACATGTACAACATACACAACAGGTACAACACCCACAACATGTACAACATACACAACAAGTACAACATACACAACATGTACAACATACACAACATGTACAACATACACAAAAAGTACAACATACACAACATGTACAAAATACACAACATGTACAACATACACAACACACACAACATGTACAACATACACAATATGTACAACATACACAACAGGTACAACACACACAACATGTACAACATACACAACAAGTACAACATGCACAACATGTACAACATACACAACATGTACAACATACACAACATACACAATATGTACAACATACACAATATGTACAACATACACAACAGGTACAACACACAACATGTACAACATACACAACATGTACAACATACACAACATGTACAACATAAAGAACATGTACAACATACACAACATGTACAACATACACAACATGTACAACATACACAACGTGTACAACATACACAACATGTACAACATACACAATATGAGTAGTAATATATGAGCAGATCTCCCTACCAAGTGCTTTTTTGTGGGGTCATAATCTGGGGTGATGCAATGGGTTACGGCGTTGAATGAATTCGCCGAGTTTATATTGTATTTTATTTGAGGGGTACTTGAGTGGCATTTGAGTGGCATTTAAGTGGCATTTGAGTTTTGATTATTTTTTTACTTAATTTGAACTTATATGGTATATACATTTTGAATGTATGGCATTTAAGTTTTGATAATTTCTTTTCATAACTCGAGCTCATATAGCATCTTGAGAGAGAGGAGAGAGGAGATGTATCTACCTTGAATAAATTCATTGATTAAAAGTGAATCAATGTATGACTATATACATTTATTACATAATAAGTAGGGGCAAAATCTCCTCATATAATATAGCTAGATACATAATTCGAACTCATATATACATTGAATGCTATAAAATATATTCGATGATAAAGTTAAATATTCATCTATTCGTTATCGATATTTATAAGGATGATGAAAGATTTTTTGTATTTTATATATATATATATATAGTTATAGTAACTGTGGTAAAAGAAGTCTATTATGAAGGTTTTTATTTAAGCCAAAGTAGGCTCGGTAGATACTCCATCAGAACACACTCGTCTTTTAGCATAAAAATATGTGAGTCCTTGTTTTATTTGGTTGTATGTCAACATTTTTTGATCCTTTACTACAAATCCTCGATTTTTACCCATAAACGACTTTTTTGTGTTCAATACATTTAGATAACTGTCTTTGTTCAATTGATTAATTCGTTTGTTCAAACCTTTTGAGCTGAACTTGTTTCCTTTTTCTCCCCAGCAGTAATAGGATTTAGAGTTAAGTGCAACAATTCCATCTCCGGTAAATTCCTCTTTAAACAGCCCGGGTGTTCTTTTTCCGTGTTTTAGTACTTTTTCACAACAGTCTTGCATGCTCCATTCTAAACCCATTGTTTTGGTTCTTAAAAACTCACCCCTATGTTTGTCACAGTATGGGCGTGGAAACCAATCACCATATTCATTGTAAAACTCTTTTTTCATACTTGGTTTTACCAGTGTTTCTAATGTTCCGCTCAACGCCATGTATGCGCTATCTGTATCCATTTCAACATATTGGAAATCACTTCTGTCAATATATCTATAAATAAAAAGATTGTTTCGATTTCAATTATTTGGAAGTTTTACTTACTTACACATAATAATGGTAGGGAATTAGGTTTTACTTACTTATCCATAAAGTCGTAGTAAAACTGTAGCATTCTCAGTTTAGCATACTGTAGCACGGAAAAACCCAAGTGTACTGGAACGTTCATAGTTAGCTGAAATGATGGTGATACTGATTAGCAAAGTAAACTTGGAGAATATAAATTTTGAATTGCAAAATAATTGTTTTTAAAACTTACTAGTCGTTTACAGGTTACGATTTCATAAAAATCATCTGCTATCTCTTCCATGGAGATGAATTTGTTCCCTCTGATACGAAATGAAGCTTTTCTCGCCCCTTCGATGAACTTGATGGTGGTGTGTTTTTCTTTATCAGTGATTGTTTTTCCATAAGCAGCATTTCCTACCAACTTGCTAGTAGTAGCGAGTAATTCTTGACTAGGATCTACATCTCCCATTCGCCTAGCGTCTGAAACTGATGTTCCAAAAGCTTCAAAAGCTTTTCTAGGAATATATTCTATTAGCTGATAAACTTTGGTGACTTTCAATCCTTGTTTCAAGTACCATTTTAACAAAGGACTCATTAGCAATATCTTATCTCCGAACATACTTCCAACTAATGAGCGTTGAGGAGTCTTAAAAACCCTTCGGTTTCAGCAAAGACGTTCATTTCTTCGCTCAAGTGTTCTCTGGTTAACATCGTATTTTTAAAAATCGGAGGCATTTCGAAGAACTTTTCTTCCTCTTCCTCAGGAACTTCGATGTCACATTCAACAAATCCGAAGAATTCCTCTGATTGAACTCTCGACAACACTTCTTCTTGATTTAGTTTTTTTTCAAGTATTTTAGGGTAGAAAGAATCGTAAAACGTGTTGACAAATTTTTGTAAATTTGTATGAGTTTTTACACGTTTCATCCACTCACACTCCCAAATCGAGATTACAGTGTAACCTAGCGCTCGAAGATATTCTTCATTTTCCATCGTAGTTTTAAACAGATTTGCTTTTGATTTTCTTCCACTAGCTTGAAGCTCTTGTTCTTTAGCATTATTATAAGAGCAGTCGTGTCCATGCCAAAAACACCCGTGGAATTGAAAGACATGACGATTTTCAACACAGAATCCGTCAACTGGTAATCCTCGCTGTCCAAGAGCAACTTCTCCTCCATTGAGCTGATGCTTGATATTGATTTTTTTTGAAAACATTTGGAACTGTAACCAACTATGAGCTACCTTGCTAAATTTTACTGGTTCAGCAACAAAGGAGTTTTCGATTTTTCTTCTTCGATGATAACCAGTAGGCATTGATTGCATCATACACCATAAATAGAGTGCATTTGCATCAACTCCATAGATTCTATCACAAACTTTTGCTTCTTTTCCCAACCAATGTTCTCTAATTTTAGTTATACCTTTTTCGTGATATCTATGCATCACTAGACTTGGTCCACCAACTATGTTTTTCTTTATTAGAGGATAAAGTTCTGCATTGCTGTTGTCAATCAGACAAATTGGGAGAGTCTGTCGAAACGAGTTACCAAGTTCATGGAAATCCAAGCGTGTAGAGAGGTATGGAGGAGGTGGTTGAGGAGCTTTGTTGAACATCCATCGAATTGCTAATCCTGGTAAAGATATACCATCTTTTAACATATCAATCCCATGCTCTCTGTAGATCGATCTTTGTCTTTCCAACGCTTGAACAAATGGTTTTACATCCAAGTTGTTGTACCATTTTAAAAAATCCCTCATTGTCCTCATGTTGTTATCTTTCCATGCTTCTTGACAAATTATGTACTCTTCTTCACTGATGTTCTTTTGTTTTAAAGAACTGTAAAAAGCTTCTCTTGGAGGTAGATGTTCTTGATTAAGTTGTTCCAAGTCTTTCATCCATTCATAAGGAAAAAATCCTTTTCCGGCTTCACATTTGTATGCTTTGAGATACATTTCATAGCTATATCCAGGAGCGATAAAGTTTGTACAATCTAAAAACAAAAAAGATCCTATTCCGATAACAGGCATTTTGTTTCCTTTTTTTTATAACAAAATCAAAATCTTTGCCGGAGACATCTTTCAATTTTTGAAGCAGTTTTCCTTTCATCACATTAACATCATAAGTCTGTGAATTGAATCCTAGAATAGGAAGTTTTTTCATTTAGCTGTACAAATCATCCAGAACTTTTTCAGCTCCTAATCTTCGTCTGAAACGATTTTGTTCATAATCAGTACGAAACTTTTCTTCAGCTTTTTCCAATCGTCGTAATTCACCTTCTATCTGTTTTATGATTTGTGAAAATTGTTCTTCCAATCGGCTATATGATTCTTCACTAATATCTTCCAAGTATTCGATGAACTTTCCAACACACTCATCATCATCCCCGTTATTGACAATACAACGTGGGTTGTTGAAGCCCGGTACATTTGAACAAATTGAAATACTTAAAAGTTGATGCTCGTTAGTGTAAATGGTTCTGTCTGTATCTCGATCTTTTTCGCAATTAGGTAACAAACACTCTATATCGAATGTTGCAAAAAACGGAAAGTATCTCAAGGAATCATCTGACCCGATATCTACCCCGAATTGAATCTTCAGTTTGTCGAATATTGTAGCGGTAGGTTTGTATTGCCCTGCAGAAAACTCCAGATTTGTTGCGTCTGAGATTGAACATCTGTGTCTTTTCAAATTCCCCAATCTGTCATAACAAGTAGAACACGTTGGACATCTGTAGGTTCTGACATATCCTTCCAAGTTTGTAATAAGACTGAAGTGATTGATATAAAGATCCAAATATAGATTCTCCTTATAACTGGAGTTTGAATTCCAAATAACTGTTGAAGTCATATCATCATTTAAAGAAAACACCGTTATCTTCAGTTGAAATGCTCGCTCCAAAAGCAATAAATCAGCTTCTGTTACTCCTTCCTCATCACAACTTTTAGCACTATCACCATAGATGAAACTATGATATTGTTGTTGGTACTCCTTCACCTCCTTCATTGTCGGATCTTTTGCAATTCCACCGTTTTTTTGTAGTTCTTTGTATAATGCTAGACATCTAAAAAAACAAAGATTGTCGGTAATTCGTATTCCTTTTGTGTTTTTTAACATGGTTCGTATGTGTCTGTTGTTAATGAGGTGAGAGGGTAAATGCTCTGGTGGTGATCCAACTTTTCCCATTCCAAGTAGTTTGTAGAAATAAAACGAAATGTTTGTGATTAACATCAATCTCCAAGTCGTATTTGGTCTCCGTCTCAAGCTATTTGTACGATGATCAGTCTCCATAACATCAACAAAAAAGTCATCAAGATCTCCTTCACTTTCAATCAGTTTAGCTTTTGGATATACGGTAGCATTGTTTGATGATGAGTGAAGGTATCGGAGCTCACCATCATTTTTATTTTCTAGTATACAACCTACGCTACAGTTGACTTTTGCTCTCGAGCTCAATTGTCTCCAAACTTTTTTTAGCAATTCTAACACTCTTGAATCATGATATTCATTTTGGTAGGTATCAGCTTGGTCTCTTGGAATCCCATCCCAAAGTCTTACATTTAAAAGTTCTATGACTTTTCCAGCTCTATGTTTCGTTTTCATAGCTCCCCAATATCTAGCTATCAAATCATCCCATTCTTCATCTTGGAAGGTTGGAGCTGTGCTATCATCAACAATACCTAGGGTTGATGCTTGGGTAGGTCTTTCAAAATTTAAATCTTCCATTTCTTCTTCTTCTTGTTCTTCCTCTTGTGCTTCTTCCTCCTCCTCTTCTTCTTCTTCTTCTTCTTCTTCTTCTTCTTCTTCTTCTTCATTTTCTATCATTGGATCATTCTCATTTTCTTCAACTATCTCCTCCACAACCGGCTCTATATCTTGAGCTATTATGCTTGTCTTTGGTGGTGAAGGCTCAGCACCAAATCCTATTTGATTGCTTGTTTCATCGGGTAAACGAAAACAAATGAGATTTTCTTCTAACCATTTCCAATTAGGAGAAATTTCAGGGTTTTTTTCTTCTACATTCTCCTCCTGATAATTTAAACTTTGTCTACAATAGAAATGTTAACACATAATAGTTGTTCTATAAAACATTCATATACATTTTGTATGAAATGTAACAGAAGAAAAAATGACTTAAACACCATTATCAATTAATTTTTAAAATGGAATTAGGAAAAAAGGCTCAAACATTATTATTAGTTAGGTTTTTAAAAACTTACTGTGTACTATGACATGAATTCTCAACTCCCTCTTTTACATTAATTCTCTGATATTCTGAGTCCTGTCTACAATAAAGAGAAAACGCATTATTTTTGTTGATTCATGAGATGACTATAAAAAAAACAGCAAAAAGAATTACTCTACTAACGTTATTAATTTATGATTTTAAAAACTTGCTGCTTATCAAAGGCTATTGTATTTTCAGTAGTTGCTGAAACTTGAAAAGTCGAAGGTTTGTCTTGAAAAGCATTTTCAAGTTCCATCTCCATTTCATTTTCATATTCAGCATCGCATTCATCATTCATGTATTCATTATCAGCGTTTGAAAAACTGATATCATTTTGATTTTTCATGAGCCATTCCCATTCCTTATGTATGTCTACATCAGTATCATCCTCTTCTGTTTCCATAGCACTATAATAACAATAAAATCATTACTTTTTAATAGAAGTGACAATAGCACATAAAAAGGTAAGTTAAATGTCTCAGCTAATAAATTTTACCTTGTGAATAAAACTCCTAGTAGTCAGTTGGTATATTATATAGTAGATGTTGAGGCTTCAGTTACTGTTGTTAGAACGAGTGATTTATTGTGTGAAAGCATTACTTTTTAAGTAGACAAAAATTTAAGTGAGATAATTAAGTCAGATAATTAAGTCTTAGGTTCAATGAAAATTTTCAAATTCACACAGAAAAACTTTTAATAGTCAGTGGATGTAGTAGTAGATGTTGCTCCTTCGATCACTGTTGTAGAACTGGATGCTTTCTGTGTGAAAACAGTGGCTCCTAAATAGGTAAAGTTGCACTGGCTGAACTCTATGAATACCAACCTTCTTTATAATATAACTATGAATCAGAATTTTGTCCACGCGAAAACCAATGCTTTCGTGGGAATAAATAATTTATTTTCACGCGAATGGAAACCGTTGCTTTTGCGGGAATAAATATTTTATTTTCGCGGGAATGGAAACCGTTGTTTTTGCGGGAATAAATAATTTATTTTCACGCGAATAGAAACTGTTGCTTTCGCGGGAATACAAATTTTATTTTCACGCGGATACAAACCAATGCTTTCGCGGGAATAAATACTTTATTTTCACGCGAATGGAAACCGTTGTTTTTGCGGGAATAAATAATTTATTTTCACGCGAATAGAAACTGTTGCTTTCGCGGGAATACAAATTTTATTTTCACGCGGATACAAACCAATGCTTTCGCGGGAATAAATACTTTATTTTCACGCGAATGGAAACCGTTGCTTTCGCGGGAATAAATATTTTCACGCGAAAGCATTGGTTTGTATTCGCATGAAAAAAAAATTTGTATTCCCGCGAAAGCAGCGGTTTCCATTCGCGTGAAAATAAAATATTTATTCCCGCGAAAGCAACGGTTTCCCTTCGCGTGAAAATAAAGTATTTATTCCCGCAAAAGCATTGGTTTGTATCCGCGTGAAAATAAAATTTGTATTCCCGCGAAAGCAACAGTTTCTATTCGCGTGAAAATAAATTATTTATTCCCGCGAAAACAACGGTTTCCATTCGCGTGAAAATAAATTATTTATTCCCGCGAAAACATTGGTTTGTATCCGCGTGAAAATAAAACTTGTATTCCCGCGAAAGCAACAGTTTCTATTCGCGTGAAAATAAATTATTTATTCCCGCGAAAGCAACAGTTTCCATTTGCGTGAAAATAAAGTATTTATTCCCGCGAAAGCACTGGTTTGTATCCGCGTGAAAATAAAATTTGTATTCCCGCGAAAGCAACAGTTTCTATTCGCGTGAAAATAAATTATTTATTCCCGCGAAAACATTGGTTTTCGCGTGGACAAAATTCTGATTCATAGTTATATTATAAAGAAGGTTGGTATTCATAGAGTTCAACCAGTGCAACTTTAGCTATTTAAGAGCCACTGTTTTCACACAGAAAGCATCCAGTTCTACAACAGTGATCGGAGGAGCAACATCTACTACACTTTCCATTGCAACTACTAGAAACTTTCTCTTTATAAAAGGTAAAATTTAAAAAACTTATTATTCCTACCTAGCAAAGATCAAAATTAGTTTAGCTATAATGTAAAGTATGAAATAAATAATCTTTTAGTTCCACATGAAAAGCTGAATTATATATTATTTCTTTCTTTTTTAGAACACTATGGAGGATTTTTCTGCTTCTTACACGGATTTAAAGCCAATCGAAAACAAACAAAAAACATTCAAAACACCCTCCAAAAGAAAAAACTCTAACTCTGTCACAAAAGAAGCAACAATAAAGAGACGAGCTCTTCCAAAACTGGTTTTACCCACAACATCAAACAATATGGAACAAAAAGAATTGCTCACTGATGCTGACAGAGCTCTCAAGATGGCCAAATCTCTCCAAAAATGAAAGGCATGTGATTTGAAAAAGATTGGAGGGTTTCTTACACTAGCATCACTTCCTGTTCCATCAGTTTTGCAAATCGTTTCTATTGAACAGAGTACTGGTGCATACGGAAACTACTACATTCTCACTTATCTTGATAATTCAACTGGAGCGAATTTTCAGAAAGTTGTTTGTCCAAGTAGAGTAGTTGAAAGCTTCAATGTTGATAACTACCCATTACCTTTCAACATTTTGTACTTGGGTGAGATGGAAAACTCAAAAAAACCAGAGACTACTTACTACAATGTCAAACGTATCAGTACAAAACGCTTAACCACAATGGAAGCTACTGCTGAAGCTGAAAAACTGAGAAAAATGAGTGAAGAAGAACTCAAACTCGCTTACGACATCGAGTATCTCAGTAATTTCAAAGGTTGTTCCATTTTTGCTTACATCGAAGTTGTAGAAAGATTCATTCCTTTCCGATTCAATGGAGAAGAATCCATTGTAAATTGCATTCGCTATGTCGCTGAAAAGAATGGAAAAAGAGAGACGAGAACGCTTTTACTACCAATCAGATATAACGAGGAAGCTAAAAGATGTGTACCTGGTGTGATGATTTACAAAGGAAAAAAACAGAGTAAGAATGGAAATCCTATTCCATACCACAATGTTGTCTTCATTTCTTCAACCAACACTAGTGATTGGGAGCAATATTGCACACAAACAAGTTCCAATGAGGTGCTAACAAAAACGAATAATGAGGATGAAGTTCTTAAGGAATTCCTAGAAAACGAATTACAAGATTTTGATGAACAGCTTGGTGTTGATGGTATGTAAACTCAATATCAAATGCTGACAACAGGTAGTCTCAAGCGGATAATGAATGAATAAAAAAAGCCTGTGTATTCATTGACATTACAAGTTGTACTGTTTTGTATTACTTACTATTTACCGACTCTAACTATATTATATGGAAAGATTTTCCCTACTTATTATACAATAAGTGTATATAATCATATAATAATTCATAGAAAAGTCTAAAGGTTCTCAGGTGATTAACTCACCAAAAGTTCCGGTTTGCAAAACATTTGAAGATCTTCCTATCCTAAGCATTATACGAGTGACTGTACTTTTTTATCCAGTTGAAATAGCTAAAAACTTCAGTTACTTAGTATTTACTGACTCTAGCTATATTATATGAGATTTTCCCTACTTATTACACAATAAATGTATATATTCACATATTGTTTCATTTTTAATCACTGTATTTATTCAATGTAGATATATTTCCTCTCTCTCCTCTCTCTCAAGATATCATATGACTCGGAATTACAAAAAATCATCAAACCTTAAATGCCTCACATTCAAAATCTAGACATCCTATGAGTTATAATCATGTATACAATTATGTAAAAAATTATCATAACTTAGATGCCATACATTCAAAATCTATATACCATATAAGTTCAAATTAAGTAAAAAATAATCAAAACTTAAATGCCACTTAAATGCCACTCAAATGCCACTCAAGTACCCCTCAAATAAAACACAGTATAAACTCGGCGAATTCATTCAACGCCGTAACCCATTGCATCACCCCAGATTATGACCCCACAAAAAAACACTTGGTAGGGAGATCTGCTCATATATTACTACTAATATGTACAACATACACATCAAGTACAACATACACAACATGTACAACATACACAACATGTACAACATACACAACAAGTACAACACTACAACATATAAAATCCACTAAAATTGGTCGTTCACAAAACCACGCACCAAAGGTAGGTTTGTAATATATACGAATAAGCGCATATAAACATACCAGACAAACCATTCCACGACTTGTGCTCATCAGGTCAGTTTCCTGTGTAGCAGCTGTGAAAGCAGTAGTGATAAATTCCACCATAGTGTCATTATTAAGTGACAACAACGAGCAAGTGGTCGATGTATTTCTTATGTAATTGTTTTCAATTGCTAGTTTTTATGTGTTTATTTATCATTAATTAAACACATGCTACATATTTTGTAGCACAGTTCACAGAAATCTAATTGTTTGTATTGTATTATGTTTGTACTTTTGTATTAAGAATTTCACACAGCAACTTGTCATGTTATTTTTACTAGCAGTAAAACTAAAACTCCTTTTTTGACAATATAAATTTAGTGATTTTACTAACACCTATTTAATGCATACAGTTCCTTACTTTGAAATTATCTCCTCTCAAATAAGTAGTAGCAACTCAAAAACATCGTTTATGCTGATGATCCTTGTAGTATTATTGGAAAAAAGAATCTATAAATTTTAAATAAACTTGGCTATAACAAAGTGCAATTAAAATCGCACCAACGAGAAAATGTATTAAATTGAATCGCATCGAATACTTTTTAATTCGAGAAACTTTATTGCTCACTATAAGCTTTGCTTGAACACCTGTTTCACCCTCGACCCCCCTCTACCCTCTCCATCTCTCATGTCCTCCCTCTCCCAAATATAGAAGATGACAAAGGTGTGCTGTGTGCTGGCACAATGCAGGCACAAATGAGCTAACAGGCTAACAAAAACAGTTATGGTAGCATTTGGTGACTTTAGAGCAGGGTTGGGAATCGCTGATTGTTAAACTAGGGATTAAATCGCTTTCGCTAATGCTGTTACAAACTAGGGGATAGGGCTTTCCGCTGGTGTCCATGCTAAGTTATTTCAAACTAGGGGATACCATCATTTCCGCTGATGAAACCGCTGATAACATTTTCAAGTTTTTGATAACTTCGCATATAATCTTATAACGATAAAGACTTATACAAACACGAACAAAATTTTATTACACAGCAAACAGAGTACAAAAAAATTGGCTAAAAATGTAAAAACTTTTAATTACAGGTTAATAATGACAGAGCAGATTGGGTCAACAGTAGTCTGTCTATTTTTTAAGGTGTCAGTGATGCAGCCAGCTGCGGTAATGCAGTGAAGTTATATGCATATACATATGCCTCTATTATGATATAATAAACTGGCAGGCAAATGCAACACTTCCAAGATGACTAACATTTTGGCATGCATGAGTGATTTGGGCATGGTTTGCTGACAAATCAGCGATTTGCTTCAGCGACTACTAGCACTTTAGCGATTAGGCTATTCGCTGAATGTCTAATCAAACTAGGGGATGTGCTGCAATCGCTGATGCATGACTAGCGATTAGCACCAGCGATTAGCGTTTACAAACCGCTATTCCCAACCCTGCTTTAGAGCTATGTGTAAATGGCATACAGGACTAAGTTTTCCCAATTTATTTTGAATCTTAAAGTCAATTGTGATAGGAAGAGGAGCTAGTGGGTTCTACAGTTTTATAGCATGAAAGCCTGCAATTGCTAAGGTTTTCAATATATTGATCATAATCAACAAACCCATATTCAAATATAGTTTCTTAGGCTACTTTATTCCAGACATTTTAAATGTAGAAAACGCTTTGCAAACCGTCTGGTCTATTTCAGAACCGTTCGCGTGCATTGAAATCAAAATCATCTAACGTTATGAGCCACCATAGAAAGTGACACATGATTAAATACGAGTATATTATTAAATAGAATAGTTCTCTAACTCTGGTTAGAGAACAGATAACAAGTATAAACCGCTGCCATATATCAAATTGGTTCAATGCAGTGTTTGTACAACAGTTTTATAGGTTCTCTGAGTAGGGGTATATGAGTTCATTTAGGTGGAATAAGAGACGCACGCACACACGTACTCACGCACGCACACGCATGCACGCACACACGCATACACACATACACACACACAAATGTTTTTTACGTTAATGTCTATACAGATAACATCAAGTCTAACATATAATTCACGTCACTCACCCAATTTCTTCAGTTCCACCTCACCCTTGAGTAGCAGTTTAGGCATTTCTTCTTCAACAAACTTTTGTATTTCATCCTTCAACTCTTTCAGTCCCTTCACAACATCTACCTAACCATAGAGTTAATACTGAGTGCAATAAATAGAGCTATACATAGCTAGAGTAACCATAGACGTAGTATTTCTGCACTAAAAGTTTTTCGGCCAACTGGAACACCTACGGATACACAAAACTTTCTCGATATAAGATGGTTGCTAGAAAGTATTTCTGGAATAGCAACCCTTTTAATGCATCCCAGCTACCTTACCCCGTGTCTGCCCAGCCAGTCAAACCCCCAAAGAAATAGCCAAACAAACCCCACTTTTCCCTTCCCTACTCTCAATACCAGTAGATACACCCTTAAAATGATATAGAGTTAGCCCCTTCCTCCATGGCTCCCCCACACTAAGTAAACACCACAGTCTAAGGCCCCATACCTCCTCTCTACACTCTCAAGTCGTTACCTCCCCATGGAGAAACAACTCCCCATATACAGACCAACAAGAGAGCCAGAACAAAGAGAAATAATAAGGACACAAGAAGAACAATACAGAGGAGCAGTTGAACAAGCTGGCCCATTTGGAAAGGATAAAGGAGCCTACTACAATGGGCCTGCTACCCAAAGACCAATCAGACACTTGTATTTCAACTGCACCCTGACTCGATGAATAGAGGAAAGTAGTAATATATGAGCAGATCTCCCTACCAAGTGTTTTTTTGTGGATCTGACCTTGGAGTTGAGGCAATGGGTTACGGCGTTGGATGGATTCGCCGAGTTTATATTGTATTTTATTTGAGAGGCATTTGAGTGGCATTTGAGTGGCATTTGAGTTTTGATTAGTTTTTTACTTAATTTGAACTTATATGGCATTTAGATTTTGAATGTATGGCATTCAAGTTTTGATAACATTTTTACATAACTTGAGCTCATATGGTATCTTGAGAGAGAGGGGAGAGGAGAGAGGAGAGATGGGAGATGAGAGAGGAGAGAGAGAGAGGAGAGAGATTTTTTAGTTTTCTATACATTCATGTATTTATGGTTAATTATGTACATATTTATGGCTATATTTATATTTACATAGAGAGAGAGAGGAGAGAGGAGATATATCTAAATTGAATAAATACATTGATTAAAAATGAATCATTGTATGATTATATACATTTATTACATAATAAGTAAGGAAAATCTCCCCATATAATATAGCTAGAGTCAGTAAAAACTAAGTAATACAAAGCACTACAACTTGTAATAAAGACAAAGTAATAACAGTTAATGCATAGTTTGTTCCTTTACAATGATGTCTTTGATGTACTGATGTTATATCTTAGGAAGGAAGACTTCTGTTCTATGTGCTTTTAATTTCGTAATGAACTAAAATAAAAAAAGTTATGTATTAGTATAGAATGATTAAGCAAAAATGTAAAATAATTACATGAATTTGAATTATAGTTCTAGTTACATTGGATAGCTTACATTATTAGAAAAGGGAAATAACTCACCAAGTTACATTGTTCAGCTTGTTCTTTCTTCAGCATTATTTTCACCAAGTGCTTTTGATTCTCTTTTATCTATCTAAAAGCAAACAAAAAATACTTGCTTTATAAGTATGCTGTAATAAATACACTAATTACACCAAAATAGTGCTTTTTTAACATGGAAAAACGTATATATACAACATTTTGTTGTAAAAACTACACTAATTACACCAAAAAGTCCTTTTTTTCACCTTTAACATGTATATATTCAGCATTTTGTTGTAAAAAATACACTAATTACACCAAAAAAGTCCTTTTTTCACCTGGAAAATGTATATATTCAGCATTTTGTTGTAAAAAAATACATTATTTACACTAAAACAGTCCTTTTTTTACCTGGAAAATGTATATATTCAGCATTTTGTTGTAAAAAATACATTATTTACACCAAAACAGTCCTTTTTTTCGCCTGAAAAATGTAGATATTCAGCATTTTGTTGTAAAAATACACTAATTTAAAAAAAAGTCTTTTTTTCACTTGGAAAATGTATATATTCAGCATTTTGTTTAATTTATGGTAAAAATTAGCAAAACTCACCTATAGTGATATGATTGCCTTGAGTTATAGATTAGCTTCTTGAGCTCTTGTTCTGGACAGTTTTTTTCAGCATCATCGAAGTATAATCCATGTAGTTGAGTCTTCATTGGTTTGGTATCATCTAAGCAGGAGAGGAAGTAATGTTGTGTAACATTGACTCTTCATTGGTTTGGTATCATCTTGTCTTCAAAATCGATGTAGTTTGAGTCTTCATTGGTTTGGTATCATCTAAGTAGGTGGTAGATCTTGAAAGGAATTCTTGCTGTGTTGGAGAAGTGTGCTGTCTTCAAAAATCCATGTAGTTTGAGCCTTCATTGGTTTGGTATCATCTATGTAGGTGGTAGATCTTGAAAGGAATTCTTGCTGTGCTGGAGAAGTGCGCTGTTTTCAAAATCCATGTAGTTTGAGTCTTCATTGATTTGGTATCATCTAAGTAGGAGGTAGATCTTGAAAGGAATTCTTGCTGTGTCGGAGAAGTATGCTGTCTTCATAATCCATGTAGTTTGAGTCTTCATTGGTTTGGTATCATCTAAGTAGGTGGTAGATCTTAAAAGGAATTCTTGCTGTGTTGGAGAAGTGTGCTGTCTTTAAAAATCCATGCAGTTTGAGTCTTCATTGGTTTGTTATCATCTAAGTAGGCGGTAGATCTTGAAAGGAATTCTTGCTGTGTTGGAGAAGTGTGCTGTCTTCAAAATCCATGTACTTTGAGTCTTCATTGATTTGGTATCATCTAAGTAGGTGGTAGATCTTGAAAGGAATTCTTGCTGTGTTGAAGAGGTATGCTGTCTTCAAAATCCATGTAGTTTGAGTCTTCATTGGTTTGGAATCATCTAAGTAGGTGGTAGATTTTGAAATGAATTCTTGCTGTGTTGGAGAAGTATGCTGTCTTCAAAATCCATGTAGTTTGAGTCTTCATTGGTTTGGTTCAAAATCGATGTAGTTTGAGTCTTCATTGATTTGGTATCATCTAATTAAGTCGTAGATCTTGAAAGGAATTCTTGCTGTGTTGGAGAAGTATGCTGTCTTCAAAATTGATGTAGTTTGAGCCTTCATTGGTTTGGTATCATCTAAGTAGGTGGTAGATCTTGAAAGGAGTTCTTGCTGTGTTGGAGAAGTCGACTGTCTTCAAAATTCATGTAGTTTGAGTCTTCATTGGTTTGGTATCATCTAAGTAGGTGGTAGATCTTGAAATGAATTCTTGCTGTGTTGGAGAAGTGTGCTGTCTTCAAAATTGATGTAGTTTGAGTCTTCATTGGTTTGGTATCATCTAAGTAGGTGGTAGATCTTGAAAGAAATTTTTGCTGTGTTGGAGAAGTGTGCTGTCTTCATCTTCATTAGCTTGGTATCATCTAAGTAGGTGGTAGATCTTGAAATGAATTCTTGCTGTGTTGGAGAAGTGTGCTGTCTTCAAAATTGATGTAGTTTGAGTCTTCATTGGTTTGGTATCATCTAAGTAGGTGGTAGATCTTGAAATGAATTCTTGCTGTGTTGGAGAAGTGCGCTGTCTTCAAAATCGATGTAGTTTGAGTCTTCATTGATTTGGTATCATCTAATTAAGTCGTAGATCTTGAAAGGAATTCTTGCTGTGTTGGAGAAGTATGCTGTCTTCAAAATTCATGTAGTTTGAGTCTTCATTGGTTTGGTATCATTTAAGTAGGTGGTAGATCTTGAAATGAATTTTTGCTGTGTTGGAGAAGTATGCTGTCTTCAAAATTCATGTAGTTTGAGTCTTCATTGGTTTGGTATCATCTAAGTAGGTGGTAGATCTTGAAAGGAGTTCTTGCTGTGTTGGAGAAGTCGACTGTCTTCAAAATTCATGTAGTTTGAGTCTTCATTGGTTTGGTATCATCTAAGTAGGTGGTAGATCTTGAAATGAATTCTTGCTGTGTTGGAGAAGTGTGCTGTCTTCAAAATTGATGTAGTTTGAGTCTTCATTGGTTTGGTATCATCTAAGTAGGTGGTAGATCTTGAAAGAAATTCTTGCTGTGTTGGAGAAGTGTGCTGTCTTCATCTTCATTAGCTTGGTATCATCTAAGTAGGTGGTAGATCTTGAAATGAATTTTTGCTGTGTTGGGGAAGTATGCTGTCTTCAAAATCTATGTAGTTTGAGTCTTCATTGGTTTGGTATCATCTAAGTAGGTGGTAGATCTTGAAAGGAATTCTTGCTGTGTTGGAGAAGTGTGCTGTCTTGAAAATTGATGTAGTTTGAGTCTTCATTGGTTTGGCATCATCTAAGTAGGTGGATCTTGAAAGGAATTCTTGCTGTGTCACATAAGTAGGAGAGAAAGTCATGTTGTTTTCCATCTATCGTTGGTGTTGGTAGATCTTGACCACATGTTTATAGTCTTTGCTACTGCTGCATTTCGTCTCAAACAAGAGTCCAAAGTAGACATCATAACTACAAAATACAAAAAATTGTTAGTTACAATTGATTCATTTATTTTCATTGGCTTTATCTACATAGAGTAGCGAAGAAAAAGTTTGTGTGAGTATAAAACTATCTAGTAGAGATAAATTTATATCTAGGTTCAACTAGCATTGAATAATTATTATTATTTTGTTAATAATAAATAAGTAGAGTCGGCTACTTTACTAGAACTTGGACAAACACTTATTTTAAAAATGAATAATTAGAGCTTTCTACTAGTGTTAAATAATTAATGATAATAATTTACCTTATCACCACTTAGAGCCAGATGATTTAATTAACTAAAGACAAATAATTATTTTAGCAATTCTTACCTTGATGCTGGATGTTCTCCTAGTAGCTGTAGTAGATGATGGTTCTCCGCTTGCTGTTGAAGAACTGGATGCTTTCTGTGTGAAAACAGTGGCTCTTAAATAGCTAAAGTTGCACTGATTAAACCCTATGAATCAGCATTTTTTTCCAATGCTTTCGCGGGAATAAATAGTTTATTTTCACGCGAATAGAAACCGTTGCTTTCGCGGGAATAAATAATTTATTTTCACGCGAATAGAAACAGTTGCTTTCGCGGGAATAAATAGTTTATTTTCACGCGAATAGAAACCGTTGCTTTCGCGGGAATAAATAATTTATTTTCACGCGAATAGAAACAGTTGCTTTCGCGGGAATAAATAGTTTATTTTCACGCGAATAGAAACCGTTGCTTTCGCGGGAATAAATAATTTATTTTCACGCGAATAGAAACAGTTGCTTTCGCGGGAACAAATAGTTTATTTTCACACGAATAGAAACTGTTGCTTTCGCGGGAATAAATAGTTTATTTTCACGCGAATAGAAACCGTTGCTTTCGCGGGAATAAATAATTTATTTTCACACAAATAGAAACAGTTGCTTTCGCGGGAATAAATAGTTTATTTTCACGCGAATAGAAACCGTTGCTTTCGCGGGAATAAATAATTTATTTTCACGCGAATAGAAACAGTTGCTTTCGCGGGAATAAATAGTTTATTTTCACGCGAATAGAAACCGTTGCTTTCGCGGGAATAAATAATTTATTTTCACGCGAATAGAAACAGTTGCTTTCGCGGGAACAAATAGTTTATTTTCACACGAATAGAAACTGTTGCTTTCGCGGAATAAATAGTTTATTTTCACGCGAATAGAAACCGTTGCTTTCGCGGGAATAAATAATTTATTTTCACACGAATAGAAACAGTTGCTTTCGCGGGAATAAATAGTTTATTTTCACGCGAATAGAAACTGTTGCTTTCGCGGGAATAAATAGTTTATTTTCACGCGAATAGAAACCGTTGCTTTCGCGGGAATAAAGAATTTATTTTCACGCGAATGGAAACCGTTGCTTTCGCGGGAATAAACAGTTTTTATTCCCGCGAAAGCATTGGAAAAAATGCTGATTCATAGGGTTTACTCAGTGCAACTTTAGCTATTTAAGAGCCACTGTTTTCACTTAGAAAGCATCCAGTTCTTCAACAGCAAGCGGAGAAGCATCATCTACTACAGCTACTAGGAGAGCATCAAGGTAAGAAACGCTAAAATAATTATTTGTCTTTATTTAATTAAATCATCTGGCTCTAAGTGGTGATAAGGTAAAGAATAATCAATAATCATTTAACACTAGTAGAAAGCTCTAATTATTTATTTTTAAAATAAATATTAAAAACTTGTGAAAATGAACTGGTAACATTACGTCGACTGAAATAATGCCTAAAACGTCTCGCATAAATTTTGGTCTGACCAAAAACGGACTGAAAACCTTTACCTTTAGAGCGAGTACAAAATTATCATAACTTGGTCAAGAGAACGACTCCATATCGTAATAGGAGGATAACTCCACAGTGCAACTAGTTGAGTTCTTCAACTAGTGTTAAATAATAATTTTAATCACTTACCTTAATACAGAAAGTCTCCTAGTAGTTGTAGTAGATGTTGATACTTCAGTCACTGTTGTTGGAGTGGATGCTTTCTGTGTAAAAGCGATGCTTCTTATATAGCTAGGTTGTACTAGGTACCGATTGACACGAGCTGATTCCAATGAAAAGCCTTTATAATATATAAGGTCTTTACGTAGAAAACTCACGCGAAAACTAAAAAAAAACATTCTTCGCGGGAGTTTTCCGTCTTATATGTTATAAAGGCTTTACGCAAAAAACTCACGCGAAAACCAAAACTGTATAAAAACTTCTTCGCGGGAGTTTTCCTTCTTATGCGTTATGACAGCTTTATGTAAAAAACTCACGCGAAAACGGAAAAATAAAAAAAACTTCTTCGCGGGAGTTTTCCTTCTATGTACTATAAAGGCCTTGCGCGGAAAACTAACGGTAAAAAAAAATTCCGTGAGTTTTCTGCATAAAGCCTTTATAACATAAAAGAAGGAAAACTCCCGCGAAAGAATTGTTTTGTATTTCCCGTTTTCGCGTGAGTTTTCCGTGTAAAGCCTTTATAGTATATAGAAGGAAAACTCCCGCGAAGAGAATTTTTTTACTGTTCAACTTTTCGCGTGAGTTTTCCGCGTAAAACCTTTATGACTTATAAGAAGGAAAACTCCCGCGAAGAATTTTTTTTTCAGTTTCGGTTTTCGCGTGAGTTTTCCGCGTAAAGACCTGCTTATATATTATAAAGGCTTTTCATTGGAATCAACTCGTGTCAATCGGTACCTAGTACAACCTAGCTATATAAGAAGCACCGCTTTTACACGGATAGCATCCACTTCAACAACAGTGACTGAAGGATCAACATCTACTACAACTACTAGGAGACTTTCTGTATTAAGGTAAGGAATAATAAATAACTATTTAACACTAGTTGAAGAACTCAACTAGTTGCACTATGGAGTTATCCTCATATTACGATATGGAGTCGTTCTCTTGACCATAGAAGTATCTCTCCTAGATAATTTTATGCTCATAGAACCTATCCTGTTTGCGCTCAAGATCGCAGTCTTTTGGCATTGATCGACAGAATTGTCGTAGGTTCGAGAGAAAAAATAGGTTAGCCTTAAATGACATCTTGAACGACAGGTTGATTTAGAACTTTACAGCCAAAAAATGATTACAACTTTCATTATTGTATTGTTTTACTTTATTATCAACATATAACAGTTATTATTTATTGTATTTAATATGAAAAATAATTTTTACTGATAATGATTATTATTCTTATTATTATTACTATTGTTAATATTATTGTGATTTAATTTGGTTTTCATTGTTACTTTATTGAATTTTGTTCAAGTCTTGTGATCTAAATAATAAAAGAATGATAAATATTTATTTACCACTAGTTGAAAAACTTACCTACTTGCACTATGGAGAAAATAGCCTCCTACAACCAAATCCGTTTGTGTTACAAACCCTGTCTTTGGATATTGATAAAAATGTTATCTTCTTTGTATTATGATTAAATAATAATAAATAGCTCACATTTTTTAAAATATTTCTTATTTTTTGTCTTTTTAGATTGGATAATTAAGATGGCAATTTTTGTATTTTGTAGACACGATGCCTACTTTGGACTCTTGTTTGAGACAAAACGCAGCAGCAGTAAAGACTATAAAACATCTGGATCAGATCCAATTGAAGTAATTGCAGATAACTAAAGGAATAACATGTACTACAGCATACAGAGTGAACAAGGTGTGTGTAGATTATTACTCAGTCTCATTACACTACTATTACTAAGAAATATTGTAGGTGTTGGATAAAGGATTAAGCAGTAATGTATTAGCAAGCATTAGCAATAAACATAGACTTTTCAACAATGACATTAACCAAAAAAAATAGTATAACAAAGTCATGTTTGAGCTAATAAGTTGTTGCTAAGATGTTTGAATTAACAACTAGGTAGCTAAAATAAGTTTTTCATGAGGATCTCCTGACAGTTGTGATTCCTTGAGTGGTGAGCAGACTTTTAAATCTACTGTAGTTATCTTTTGTTGATCTTATTGAGTCTTTATCAGTTAGTACATCATGCAACAAATTCTTTGATAGCTTAGCGCTAAGCCATCTTCCCTTGAGTTTTATCCTGTCAGTATCCAGATCGTATTTTCCAGAATCTCTCAATTGATACAATATTTTTACACCTAACGCTTGATTGTCTTTACTAGCTGTCATGTCGGATACTTTCTTTTTAAACTCTTCTAATTGTTGCATCATTCTCTCCGAATCTCTATTGCTATCATCGTCAATTGTGTTTCTATCAAACGATGATGGTGAGAGCTTTGGTGTTTTAGCAGAGCTCCAGCTCTTTGGTTGCTTGTACTCTCCCCTAATCTTTCCAACATCACTCCGATAGGTTTTTGTGCTTTGAACATTTTCATTTGTCTTTTTGCGCTCAAGCAACTCGTTTTTGATTCCCATTACTATTTCATTCGTTTCAACCAAAATATTTTGGATTTTCTCGATATCTCTCACCATTTTGTCTTTTGTCGGGTTGTCATACAATGATGACGCAAACTTGTCTTGGTCGGTTGATTTAGCCCCACTGATCTTTTCCATCAAACTATGATACTCCTCTTCTGGTATAGCAAAATAACGTTTATCATATTTTAAAGGCGGAAGATTCATTTTGTATTGATATTAAAACCTGTGCAATCAGGATGATTATAGGGTCTAAAAAAAACTACCTCTCCCAATCTGCATTAAAATTTGTTGTTTGTCAGCAATCAGTGTTTGTACCTCCTTGAAGCGCTACTACCTAATAAACTGAGTTGTGTACTGATTAGTTATTTGTAGCTCTTTTTGAAGCCTCCTCTCTCCTCTACCAAATACTCCTCTCTCCTCTCTTGCAGTTATTTCCCAAATACTGTAAATTTTAACCATCTAGAGGACTAATTTGGTGATTTTCCAACATATTTTATAGCATTCAATATAGTTATTATGTCATAAATGTATATTATTCAATCTAGATATAAATATATCCATAAATATGTACATAATTATCCTTATATACATGGTTGTATAAAAAACTAAAAAATCTCTCTCTCCTCTCTTCTCTCTCCTCTGTACATAGCTATAAAATGTTAATATGGACATGAATTTGGACATGCGCATGTACATAAATATGAACATAGGTATGTACATAAATGGACATGAATATGGACATGTACATAAATGGACATGAATATGGACATGAATATGGACATGAATATGGACATGAATATGGACATGAATATGGACATGAATATGGACATGAATATGGACATGAATATGGACATGAATATGGACATGTACCTATTCATGTCCATTTATGCACATGTACATGAACATGGACATATGCGTATTTACTGACTCTAGCTATATTATATAGGAAGATTTTCCCTACTTATTATGTAATAAATGTATATAATCATACAATGATTCTTTTTTGATCAATATATTTATTCAATGTAGATAGATCTCCTCTCTCCTCTCTCTATGTAGATATAAATATACCCACTCTCCTCTCTCCTCTCTCTATGTAGATATAAATATACCCATAAATATGTACATAATTAACCATATATACATGAATGTATAGAAAGCTAAAAAATCTCTCTCCTCTCTCTTTCTCTCAAGATACCATATGTATGTATGTATGCATTGATTGTCATTACAAGTTGTAGTGCTTTGTATTACTTAGTATTTACTGACTCTAGCTATATTATATAGGAAGATTTTCCCTACTTATTATGTAATCAATGTATATAATCTTATAATGTTTCATTTTTGATCAATATATTTATTCAATGTAGATAAAACTCCTCTCTCTCTCTCTTCTCTCTCCTCTCTCTCAAGATGCCATATGAGTTCGAATTATGTAAAAAAATTATCAAAACTTAAATGCCATACATTCAAAATCTATCTGCCATATGAGTTCAAATTAAGTAAAAAAATAATCAAAACTCAAATGCCACTTAAATGCCACTCGAATGCCACTCAAGTACCCCTCAAATGAAATACAATATAAACTCGGCGAATTCATCCAACGTCGTGACCCATTGCCTCAACCCCAAGGTCTAATCCACAAAAAAACACTTGGTAGGGAGATCTGCTCATATATTACTACTGAGGAACATGTATCAATAAGAGTATTCTCTACTCATTTGTCGAACAAAGTACAAAAAATAAAACGTGTTCGTAATTCAACACGTCGGAAATGGAACGGAACATTGGTTTAGAACAACATAATTATTCACGAAACTGCTACAGATTACCGAACCAATCGTAAAGAAAATAACTCCCAAGTCTCAAAATGATCAAAAGAAATAAAAAATAGAATCGCTAAAAACTTCAATAGTCTGTAAAGCTGCCCTTTCAATTTAGTAAACTTTCAACGATTGTAATAATTTTAAATTAATTTTTAAGGAAATAAAACCGATCAATGAAAATAGAAAAATGAACTCACTTTTTATAAATTATTTTGTGTTCAGTTTCATTCGCGACCATCGAGAAATATAAATAGATTCTTGTTAATTAGTTTTTCAATCAATAAGCTACTTTTGTTTACCCATGAATTCCGACTAAAATGATTGTACCGGTTATATTTAGTGCCAATCTGATTATTTTTATTGCAATTTGTTCAGTAAACGTAGGTAGCGAATACTTTTATTGTATGTCAGTACGTTGTTAGCTATGATACGAGCATGTAATACGTTGTAGCTTGTAGTTTTTAAGCATATTAAAGGTTATATTGTTGTCTAGTCTGTTTGGCCAGTTGCCATGGTTACATCTGGTAATGGTTGGTAGAAGTGCTGGTGGCTGGTTGAGGTCGAGTCAAGGTCGAGCCTCAGTCTAGGCACTAATTTGACCGATGATTATGTATATTAGGAACTTTGTTTTATTAGTTAGGTTTCCGTTAGACAGTGCAACGTTTCCATCTGCATACAGTCTGATATATTAATAGAAGAAGCACAAATTCTCTAAAATACTGCATCCATCGATGTAACCGATACCAAAACATATACTATATATTACATCATATCAAAAGTGATGCAAAGACTGCAATTAAAATCTTTGGCACACATTCACATTAGATAACAAAGCTACCAACAATTTACCTTGTGACTACGTTTTACTCTTGACTCTATCAGCTGTCTTTGATTTCTTAGTCTAGTCCATTTCTTAAGTACAATGTCTTCCATAAACTCAGCCATATCTACCCTCGACTTTTGTCTTTTCTTCATCACTTCATCTTCTAGTTTCTCATACTTGAGCTTCAGTGCACTTATCTACAACAGAATATGTGACATAGAGTCAGCGCTGCTCATTTACTCATTGGTGCATGTATTATCCAATCAAATACAATGACACAATGAGATGATCTAAAAGTAAACCTGCGCATCCCTAGTTTGATGAATAAGTTGAATCATCTCTTATGTCTTGTTGTCATATTCGGCTCTGCCTTTAGATGTCTCCTTACACAGTTTCTCATACTTATCCTCTCTAGCCAACAAGTCAGCAGTGATATCTTCTCTCATTAAAGTAGCTACCAGGTCATCTAGTGACAGCAGGCTGTGTGATGCTCCTGTGTGAAGTTAAAGTTCCAGTACCAAATAGTTTTGGCTGCATTTCACTAAGTTATCTCTTTGCTTCCAAAAAACTGTTGCGGAGTTATGCTGCATTAGAAAAGACAACTTCTCGGACTGAGCTGTGCACTGATTCAACAATGCTCCACAATGAAGGACTTAAGACACTGTTTGTGAGACACAATTTGGGTGTAAAGTTGCTCTCATTGAGCATTGTGAAACCTTATAAAAACACTGTTTTACAGCAACAAAGATACACCAAGTCTATGGAGGTATAAGGAGGTCTACGGCTCCATCGCCAACAAAAAGGGCTATCTGAGGGCGGCAGCTCCATTATTGTATTATATAGTACATTTGAGTGAGTGATTGTAACGGTTTTGTTTTTATTTGCCATCTATTATTTTTTATTATGGCTCTGTGTTTGTCAATTTCTGTCTCAGTAAGATAACAAGAGTTGCAGATTTAATTATTATCGTTTTTTACAACAATTGTAAGTAAATCTAAAATACTTATTACCTTAAGGCCTCTCCACACACAGCAATTTTGTCACAGAAAGCAAAAAACATCTCTTTATTTCACCCACAACGAATCAATTTTTCTCCATTTGACGCGATAGTCAAGAATCAAGAATGTATGACTTTAAAAGTTTGCGAATATCAAAATCAGCAACTATCACTAATCGTGAGACCTGGGCCGGTATCACAATTATCGATATTTACTGTTTTTGATTGGTCAATGCAGATCGTTTGTATCCACTTTGTCCTACTTGGAATTTCCCGGCCGTGATTGCCATGCGTTCACTATAAACTGTTGATGAGCTCCATCATATGCATAATCGTTGTGTGTGGAGTGCACCAACGGGGCTACGGGAGTTAAAGTGCCAAATTTGTGGCCAAAGTTCTCTGTGTGTGGAGAAGATTTTACCGAGAAATATCAGCAGCGGAAATATAATTTTATTATACCAATCTCCTTATTTAAGTAATTTTATAAATAAAAACTATATTTTTAATAAAGCTTATTCATCAGTTTTGTTTACTTTAATCACAAAACACTGTCACAGAGTATACTGTATGCGAAATAGCGGTTTTACCAAGGACGAGAAAATTTGCTGACTCGAGAAAAGAACTCAAAAAATAAAAACGAAATTTTGTGCAATTTTTGCGATGAAAAAAGTTTCTGCACTGTACCAATATTTGAAAGACACTACTTCTATGCACAAAAACCGAACTTTTAAAAACTCATTTCATAGCTCTATATAACTTTTTGCATCTTCGAGGAAAAACTGTGTCAAGGTCAGGGCTGATTGCATCTATAGAAATCACCTTACTAACGAGAGGACAAGTCCATATAAAATTTTTTAAGCAGGTTTTAAGTTGAAAAAAGTTAAATCAAATCCAATCAAAATTACACACACCAAGCCCTTCAAGGGTTTGTATACAACCTCATCAGGGGAGATAATCTAACAGCTATATATTAATGAAGCACATTAGCTACAAAATACATTTAAATACAACATACCATTGTCACACTTGTCTGGATCAGCGAGGCATTTCAAGCAAGCAACATTCAGACAGAGTTTACAGCCCATAGTGTATGGTTGGCCCACATGCTTTTTACAGTTCCTTGTCTGCTTCTTCATAGCCTCAGCTCTGTGTTCTTGCATGGTTATTAGAGGGTGCTCACTCATTACATCATCATGGGACTACAATACAACGATGTAATGGTAACCAAACACACACATGGTCAATATAAATATAAATGAAACAATTGTAGCGGCTGTATATTTTCTCCTGGTCAAAGTCAGTAGCAGTATCAACTGTAGTACAGGGATGCAGCTCAACCAATTGTGTAGTTTGATATAACGCCCCACTCTTTGGTTTATTAGCAGCTATCACTTTACACTAGTAGTTGACTTGTCCTACATTCATTGAGGACTTTATGTGAGGGCTGGTTACATGGAGTTGGTGTGTATTGTGTAATGTACAAATAAGTTAGCGAGTAGCAGTGAAAGAGCACAGTCTACAACAGCGGCTAAAAATACTACAGTATACCCAAAGTATATATTACATAATATACAATTTACGACTATTTGATTACCTTTTGGTGTTGACTGCAGAATTTCTTACAACATACAGTACAGTAGATGACAGCTGGTTGTTTAGATAACTTCTTACTCTCACAGACATCACACCATTTCTTGTCTTTTCCTACCATATCATGTGATGGGAGATTATCTGGTGATCCCTCAAACACCTGCCTGTATAATATATGTAGTCATATATGTGTAGTTAATGCAGGGTTGAGAATAACAGCTTGTAAGCGCTGATCGCTGGCGTTGGCCGCTGGCATTGATCGCTGATCACTGGCCCCGATTGCTAGTCATGCACCAGTTTGATATAGTTTAGTATCTCTAAATGAATTTATTTATACCCTTTCCGCACATATCGGGTTACTGCCCCAAACTTGCACCATGAGAGAAGTTTTCCTCTCATAGTCAGTTGCTGCACTCCACACAAAACAATTATGCACATGACGGAGCTCATCAACGGTTTATAGTGAACCTCCAAGTAGGACAGAGTGGATATGAGTGGTCTGCATTGACTAATTAGCTTCAGAGAATAATACTACTCGTGAGACCGACCGGCAAAAAACAAACATGCCTGATTGCAGACTATGGCATCAAACAGAGGAAACTGGGGGTAAAGTAAACAGCCATTTTTTGCTTTCCGTTACAACAACGCTGTGTGTAGAGAGGCCTTTACTATGTGTAGAGAGGCCTTTACTATGTGTGTAGAGGCCTTTACTATGTGTGTAGAGACCTTTACTATGTGTGTAGAGGCCTTTACTATGTGTGGAGAGGCCTTTACTATGTGTGGAGAGACCTTTACTATGTGTGGAGAGACCTTTACTATATGTGGAGAGACCTTTACTATGTGTGTAGAGGCCTTTACTATGTGTGTAGAGGCCTTTACTATGTGTAGAGACCTTTACTATGTGTGTAGAGACCTTTACTATGTGTGTAGAGACCTTTACTATGTGTGTAGAGGCCTTTACTATGTGTGTAGAGGCCTTTACTATGTGTGGAGAGGCCTTTACTATGTGTGTAGAGGCCTTTACTATGTGTAGAGGCCTTTACTATGTGTGGAGAGGCCTTTACTATGTGTGTAGATAGAGACCTTTACTATGTGTGTAGAGGCCTTTACTATGTGTGTAGAGGCCTTTACTATGTGTGGAGAGGCCTTTACTATGTGTGGAGAGGCCTTTACTACGTGTGTAGAGGCCTTTACTATGTGTGTAGAGGCCTTTACTACGTGTGGAGAGACCTTTACTATGTGTGGAGAAACCTTTACTACGTGTGTAGAGGCCTTTACTATGTGTGTAGAGGCCTTTACTATGTGTGTAGAGACCTTTACTATGTGTGTAGATAGAGGCCTTTACTATGTGTGGAGAGACCTATACTATGTGTGGAGAGGCCTTTACTATGTGTAGAGAGGCCTTTACTATGTGTGGAGAGACCTTTACTATGTGTGTAGAGGCCTTTACTATGTGTGTAGAGGCCTTTACTATGTGTGTAGAGACCTTTACTATGTGTGTAGAGACCTTTACTATGTGTGGAAAGGCCTTTACTATGTGTGTAGAGACCTTTACTATGTGTGGAGAGACCTATACTATGTGTGGAGAGGCCTTTACTATGTGTGGAGAGGCATTTACTATGTGTGGAGAGGCCTTTACTATGTGTGGAGAGGCCTTTACTATGTGTGGAGAGGCCTTTACTATGTGTGTAGAGGCCTTTACTATGTGTGTAGAGGCCTTTACTATGTGTGGAGAGGCATTTACTATGTGTGGAGAGGCCTTTACTATGTGTGGAGAGGCCTTTACTATGTGTGTAGAGGCCTTTACTATGTGTGTAGAGGCCTTTACTATGTGTGTAGAGGCCTTTACTATGTGTGTAGAGGCCTTTACTATGTGTGGAGAGGCCTTTACTATGTGTGGAGAGGCCTTTACTACGTGTGTAGAGGCCTTTACTATGTGTGTAGAGGCCTTTACTACGTGTGGAGAGACCTTTACTATGTGTGGAGAAACCTTTACTACGTGTGTAGAGGCCTTTACTATGTGTGTAGAGGCCTTTACTATGTGTGTAGAGACCTTTACTATGTGTGGAGAAGCCTTTACTATGTGTGGAGAGACCTATACTATGTGTGGAGAGGCCTTTACTATGTGTAGAGAGGCCTTTACTATGTGTGGAGAGACCTTTACTATGTGTGTAGAGGCCTTTACTATGTGTGTAGAGGCCTTTACTATTGTGATGCCTATGTACATAATGCTTTATGTGTGATTCATTGCTGCTAGCTGTAGTGACATGTACCACAGGAATTGATGACTTTTCCATAGTATGCTGTTTTTGAGTAACTGCTTTTGCTTGTGAGAGAGCTGCTTTGAACTATTTTACCACAAGCTATTTCGGCTTTTGCGGATATATACTATATAGCGGATATGGCAGTCAAACTATCGGACTTGATCAAGAGCTATGAGGGGGTACCTAGTGGAGACTTTAGTGTTTGGGTGGACAAACTAGAACTGGTAGCGAAGCTTCAAAAGGTAACCGACTTAACAACATTTCTGCCACTGTTTCTATCAGGAGCTGCATTCTCTGTGTACAAACAACTAAGCGAGGAAGTGCAGAAAGACTTTGACAAACTAAAAGGTGCACTACTAACAGCATTTAGTGAGAATAGCTTTAGTGCGTATGATCAACTACGCATGCGTATGCTAATGGAAGGAGAGAGTGTCGATGTGTTCTTAGCAGACCTGAGGAGGTTGGTGGCACTAGTAGGACAGACCACTCCAGAACCGTTACTAAGATGTGCCTTTCTAGCAGGCCTCCCACAAGACTTGGCAACACAGCTAAAGTCGCTCGTCGCAGTAGAGACATTAAGTCTGGAGGATTTAGTTGGTCGAGCGAGAATGATGCTTTCAAGTAGTAGCAGCGCATCAACTGTGTGTGGGGCCATGCAACGCAGAAAGGAGATCAAATGCTATCGCTGCTCTGGGCCACATTTGGCGCGTAATTGTCGCTACAGCATGAAGAATGGAGACAACAGGCCGATGTTTAGATGCTACAACTGCCATGCCGAGGGTCATAGGAGGGCTCAGTGCCCTCACTTGCAGGGAAACGAAAGTGGGGAAGCGTATGCACCGGATGCTTTCCCCGTAAAACACGCATAAACAAGTCGGTGTTGCCATTTACATCCTTACTGATTGGGAACATGCCGGTAAAAGCTTTGGTTGACAGTGGATGCGAACAATCTGTACTACACGAAGGACTGGTGAGACGTTTGCGACTAGCTATTCAGGGGCCAGAGAGACAGGTTTTGATGCTTAATGGGAATACGACAATGTGCAAGGGAGAAGTAACTGTGTCAGTAATGGTAGGGCAGCAAAAGATTGAGCTACGCTGCATGGTTGCACCCGAGTTGGTGTGCGATTGCACCATGATACTTGGCATGGACGGCATTACCAGACTTGGTGGAGTAACAATAGGGAATTCTAGTAAAGCGGTATTCAGAGCAACAAAGCCATCTACCATTGGGGCGGTAGTAAGAGAGAATGATGTAAGCCGACCGCCAGTGATAGACATCGATGATCAGGACTTTACGGCACAGTTTGACGGCCGGGTGTGGACTGTAACATGGAAATGGAAGGACGAGAAGCCAACGTTGCACAACCAATGCGGAGAATATAGTATACATGACAGCGTTCGAGAGGATTATGAACGAGAGGTAGAACAATGGATATCGAACGGTTGGCTGCAACCACATGTAGAGCATGTACATGGCAAAGTTGATGGATTTATCCCGTTGATGGCTGCTCCACAACCAAATAAGCCAGTGAAAGTGAGACCAGTAATGGACTATAGCAAGGAGCTGAATGGATATATAAACAGCAATCCTGGTGTGGATACGGCAGTATGTCAGGACAAACTGAGACATTGGCGTAAGTTAGGTGGCAATGCGTGTGTACTCGATTTAAAGAAGGCATATTTGCAGGTGCATATTAGTATTGAATTGCAAAGGTTTCAAGCTGTTAGGTTCAAGGGTACTGTGTATGTGATGACTCGTATGGGGTTTGGACTTAATGTAGCACCTAAGATTATGACCAAAATATTGTCAAAAGTTTTGTCACTTGATGATAGGGTAGCTGCCGCGACTGATCATTACATCGATGACATTCTCGTAAACAAGTCAATAGTGTCAGCGACTATGGTGCAAAACCACTTACTCAAATATGGGCTAGTAACGAAAGAGCCAGTAGCGTTATCGAATGCGCGAGTTCTTGGATTGAAAGTAAAGTGTGACAGTTCAGGTGTAGACAGGTGGCAGCGTGATTCCGATATTCCATCAGTGGATGGTGACATTACTAGAAGGGAGCTATTCTCCATCTGTGGCAAGTTAGTGGGTCACTATCCAGTAGCTGGGTGGCTTAGAGTGGCATGCAGCTATATAAAAAGGCAAGCAGCGGATGGGAAATGGGACGATGTGATACCAGACAATGTGACAGCGATGTTGAAGGAAGTCTTGGGTAGAGTAGAGAAGCAGGACCCAGTACAAGGAAAGTGGGCTGTGAGTAGCGATAGCCAGTGCAAAGTGTGGTGTGACGCTAGCAGTATAGCTATTGGGGCAGCAGTAGAGATCGACGGGCAAATTGTGGAAGACGCTGCATGGCTGAGAAAGATGGACGACAGCATGCACATAAACGTAGCAGAGTTGGACGCTGTGCTTAAAGGTGTAAATTTGGCTATCAAGTGGGAAATGACAAAAATAGCCATCATAACAGATTCAGCGACAGTCTATAATTGGGTTACTTCTGTTATTACAGACAGTCACAGGCCCAAAGTAAGTGGGCTGTCGGAAATGATAGTGAGATGGAGGCTAGGTGTTATTGCAGAGCTGATGACTGTTTACAACGTTAAGTTACAAGTGTCTCTAGTAAAGTCGGCGAACAATCGAGCAGATGTGTTGACGCGCGTAGATCAAAGGTGGCTGAAGAGAACTGTTCCATGTGTTAGTGTGGCAGTAAAGAAACCTCTAGATCCTATCGCAGAGGTACGCAATATTCATACCACTCACCATCTTGGTGTGGAAAGGACATGGTTTTTGGTGAAGCAGAAGTTTGGACAGAGCATATCAAAAGAAGTGGTTGAACAGGTGATCAGAGAGTGTTTGGTGTGCAGGCAAATCGACCCATCTCCTGCTAAATGGGAGAATGGTACAGTGGCAGTAGAAGACACATGGGATAGGTTAGCCGTAGACATCACACATGTAGGACGAGTCCCGTACTTAACCATCATAGACTGTGGCCCGAGTAGATATGCACTGTGGCAAAAACTGAGAGACGAGACAGCGAACTCGGTTATAGAACATTTGACGCGAGTTTTTAGGGAACGTGGACCACCAGTGGAGTTACTATCGGACAATGGGCCATGTTTTGCGAGTACACATTTCAATGCTATGTTGAAGAAGTGGAAAATCCGTCACATATACAGCTGCGCCTATAGACCAACTGGTAATGGCATAGTGGAACGTAACCACAGGACAGTTAAGAGAATGGCAGCACGATCTGGCAACAATATTCAGGACATGGTTTATTGGTATAATAATACGCCAAATAATGAGGGGGTGGTGCCAAGTCAAGCAGTGCATTCTTATCTGGTGAGAAACCCAAACATGGCTATAGAGAAGAGGGAGTGTGATCAGGAGTTCAGACACTCTTATGGCTTAGGCGATGTTGTGTTCGTAAAGCCAGTGAATGCCAAATGTGTGACAGTATGGCCTGAGGGCAAAGTAACAGCTGTAGTATCAGACACTGCGATAGAGGTTGACGGAGTAAACAGACATGTGGCCGACATACGTCTAGCGCGTCGAAGTAGCACACATAGCACGAGCAGTGAACCCAGGTCATCAAGTGACAATGCTTTCGAAATAGATTTTGATTTTCCTATTGCTGGCAATTCTGAGAACAACAGGGCTGACAGTGAAACTGGTTGTGATTTAGGTAGCAGTGACAGTGAATCAGCCATTGTCAATGACAATGGAAACCACAGGCCTGTGAGGGACAGGAGGCCACCAAAAAGATATGGAGAATTTTTTGAGCATTAGGCTGTTTGGTTTTGGTCGTGTTATTTGTCTTCCTAGCCCACTTACTGTGTGTACTGCTATTGTATCTGTTGCCTATTCATTTTATATCTTGTTTTTATTAGCATCTGTAATGATCTTGAGATCAAGGGGAGATGTGATGCCTATGTACATAATGCTTTATGTGTGATTCATTGCTGCTAGCTGTAGTGACATGTACCACAGGAATTGATGACTTTTCCATAGTATGCTGTTTTTGAGTAACTGCTTTTGCTTGTGAGAGAGTCAGTGCTGTCAGTGCGTTACTAGAGTAATGTTGTAATAAACTTTGAGCTGCTTTGAACTATTTTACCACAACGCTGTGTGGAAAGGCCTTTACTATGTGTGTAGAGGCCTTTACTATGTGTGGAGAGGCCTTTACTATGTGTGGAGAGGCCTTTACTATGTGTGGAGAGACCTTTACTATGTGTGTAGAGACCTTTACTATGTGTGGAGAGGCCTTTACTATGTGTGGAGAGGCATTTACTATGTGTGGAGAGACCTTTACTATGTGTGGAGAGACTTTTACTATGTGTGGAGAGACCTTTACTATGTGTGTAGAGACCTTTACTATGTGTGGAGAGGCATTTACTATATGTGGAGAGGCCTTTACTATGTGTGGAGAGACCTTTACTATGTGTGGAGAGGCCTTTACTATGTGTGGAGAGGCATTTACTATGTGTGGAGAGGCCTTTACTATGTGTGGAGAGGCCTTTACTATGTGTGGAGAGGCATTTACTATGTGTGGAGAGGCCTTTACTATGTGTGTAGAGGCCTTTACTATGTGTGGAGAGGCCTTTACTATGTGTGTAGAGGCATTTACTATGTGTGGAGAGGCCTTTACTATGTGTGTAAGTAGTAATATATGAGCAGATCTCCCTACCAAGTGTTTTTTTGTGGATTAAACCTTGGAGGTTATGCAATGGGTTACGACGTTGGATGAATTCGCCGAGTTTATATTGTATTTCATTTGAGGGGTACTTGAGTGGCATTTGAGTGGCATTTAAGTGGCATTTGAGTTTTTGATTATTTTTTTACTTAATTTGAACTTATATGGTATCTAAATTTTGAATGTATGGCATTTAGGTTATGATAATTATTACATAACTGTATACATAATTATATCTCATCGGGTATCTAGATTTTGAATGTAAGGCATTTAAGGTTTGATAATTTTCTGTAATTCCGACTCATATGATATCTTGAGAGAGAGGAGATATATCTACATTGAATAAATACAGTGATTAAAAATGAAACAATATGTGAATATATACATTTATTGTGTAATAAGTAGGGAAAATCTCTCCATATAATATAGCTAGAGTCAGTAAATACTAGAGAAGAGAAGAATGAGGAGACTACATTGAATCAATATATGATTATATACATTTATTACATAATAAGTAGCAAAATATTCTTGTATAATATAGCTAGAGTTAGTAAATACTAAGTAATTCAAAGCACTACAACTTGTAATGACAATCAATGGTTGATAGTCTTTTTCTTTACAATGTTGTCATTGTTGTACTGATGTTATAACTTAGGAAGGAAGACTTCTGTTCTATGTACTTTTGATTCCATAATGAACTAAAATCAAAAGTTATGTATTAGTATAGGATGATTAAACAAAAATGTAAAATAATTACATGAATTTGAATTATAGTTCTTTTTACATTGGTTAGTTAACATTATATAGTAAAGGGAAGTAACTCACCAAGTTATATTGTTCGGTTTGTTTTTTCTTGAGCATAATTTTCATCAAGTGTTTTTGATTCTCTCTCTTCTATCTAAAGTAAAACAAAAAATAATTGCTTTATAAATAAATATTATCTAATTGGAAGTATTACTTATATCAGTTAGTTTACATTAAATAAAAAATACTCACTATGTTGTCTTGTCTGACATGCTCTTTTTGAATATAGTTTTCACCAGGGGGCGCTGGTTCTCTCAAAGATGTAGAAGAAGTGTTTCCCACTTCCATTGAAAGCACTAAGATCTTGTTCTCAACAACCTCATCTGTAGTAAAGTACTTCATCTGGTTGGAATCATCAAGTTTGTTGGATAGGTTTTGAGCCGTTTCTATCGCTTGTAATGCTGTGAATGTGATTATATCATGTCGATGATAACCAAATCTACTAACTTCACGATTTCTTACAAGTATGACTCCTGTTCCAATTTGTTTGATGTTGCTAGCGTGTTTTTCAGGTATATATAGAACTCCCATCATCAAACCATCATATTGCAAACATCTGTAGTTTACCAGTAGCGCATTCATCACCACATCTCCATTAGGTAATGTTAACTGAGTTGATATTTGAGGAGATTCAAAACTGATTACACTTCCAACAGCAAATTGCGAGAGCGTTGCGATACGAACCATACTGATCAACTGAATAGGTGTTTTTTTTTTTATTAATCTACTTAGCTTTTTAGCTTCCTCAAGGGAAATATTGGATGGGAAGTTGATAGGGTGAAAGATTGGATGCTTGTCTGAATCGAATCCCATAAAAACCACCAGTTTTGGAACATCTGGTTGTGTTGGAGCTAATTTGTTGTAATCCTCATTTCTCACCATAGACCTCATTTGTCGTCTGTTGCCAAATGTTTCGACATTGTAGCGGATAATGCATAAGTTTTTATATACATCCTCAGTTGGTCGTTCGATGGAGACTATCTCGAGAAGTGATGGCGTTTGATTTAAGTGAAGTGGTTGAAACCTTCCAATCATTACTCTGTCATTGGTATCGCAAGAATTGAGCAAACTAGCAGCATTTTTTGACAAGCAGGAAAGATGAGAAGGAGATGGTGCTTTCAAAGTCCAAGTATAGTCAATCGTTTTATTTCTATCCGAATCCCATGGCTTTGGTCGAATTGTGTTCAGTTTCCTTCTTATTATATGTGAATCAGGAGGGATATTTTCTTTATCATCAGAGTATGGTTCGAATGTTGAGAGAAATGAGGTATTACGATCTTCATTCATATTCAGAGCGTTCAGTCGGAAGTTGGAACTGAAAAGAGAGTAAAAAACATGTAACAAATGGGTGGAATTTGAAAAATATTTTGAAAAGAATAAACTAACTAGATATTTATAAAATAAACACATAATCAAAACCATAATAATTTTTCTGATGTGTTATGGTGAAACTATTTGATCTTTTATTAATAAGAACAAAATATTAAAACATAAAATTAACTTTCTGAAGTATTATAGCAAATCTAGTTGAAGTTTTTTATCAGTATATGTTAAAGAATTATTTAGTGATTCTCACCTTATTGAGTTTCAAGTAAATGTAGTAGTTGGTGTGTAGATGTTGCTTCCTTGCTAGCTATTGTAGAACTGGATGCTTTCTGTGTGAAAACACTGGTTCTTAAATAGCTAAAGCTGTACTAATTAACCCTATGAAACCTTTATAATATATTTATGACTCAGCAGTTTTTTCACGCGATATTCCCGCGAAAGCTTTGGTTTTTATTCGCGTGAAAATTATTTTTTTTACTCCCGCGAAAGCAATGGTTTCTATTCGCGTGAAAATAAAACTATTTATTCCCGCGAAAGCAACGGTTTCCATTCACGTGAAAATGAAGTATTGTTTCCCGCGAAAGGTTTGGTTTGTATTCGCAGGAAAATAAAATTTCTATTCCCGCGAAAGCAACGGTTTCCATCCGTATGAAAATAAATTATTTATTCCCGCGAAAACATTGGTTTGTATTCGCGTGAAAATAAAATATTTATTCCCGCGAAAGCAACGGTTTCCATTCGCGTGAAAATGAAGTATTGATTCCCGCGAAAGCTTTGGTTTGTATTCGCGGGAAAATAAAGTTTCTATTCCCGCGAAAGCAACGGTTTCTATCCGTGCGAAAATAAATTATTTATTCCCGCGAAAACATTGGTTTGTATTCGCGTGAAAATAAAATATTTATTCCCGCGAAAGCAACGGTTTCCATTCGCGTGAAAATAAAGTATTGATTCCCGCGAAAGCTTTGGTTTGTATTCGCGGAAAAATAAAATTTCTATTCCCGCGAAAGCAAGGGTTTCCATCCGTGTGAAAATAAATTATTTATTCCCGCGAAAACATTGGTTTGTATTCGCGTGAAAATAAAACATTTATTCCCGCGAAAGCAACGGTTTCCATTCGCGTGAAAATAAAGTATTGATTCCCGCGAAAGCTTTGGTTTGTATTCGCGGGAAAATAAAATTTCTATTCCCGCGAAAGCAAGGGTTTCCATCCGTGTGAAAATAAATTATTTATTCCCGCGAAAACATTGGTTTGTATTTGCGTGAAAATAAAATATTTATTCCCGCGAAAGCAACGGTTTCCATTCGTGTGAAAATAAAATATTGATTCCCGCGAAAGCATTGCTTTGTATTCGCGTGAAAATAAAATTTTTATTCCCGCGAAAGCAACGCTTTCCATTCGCGTGAAAATAAATTATCTATTCCCGCGAAAACATTGGTTTGTATTCGCGTGAAAATAAAATATTTATTCCCGCGAAAGCAACGGTTTCAATTCGCGTGAAAATAAAATATTGATTCCCGCGAAAGCATTGGTTTGTATTCGCGTGAAAATAAATTTTTTATTCCCGCGAAAGCAACGGTTTCCATTCGCGTGAAAATAAATCATTTATTCCCGCGAAAGCATTGGTTTGTATTCGCGTGAAAATAATTTTGTTATTCCCGCGAAAGCAACGGTTTCCATTCATGTGAAAATAATGCTGATTCATAGCAGTGCAACTTAAGCTATATAAGAAGCACTGTTTTCATACAGAAAGCATTCACTTCATCGTTAGTAACTGAAGGAAGAAGATCTACTACATCATCATCTACTACAACCCTCCTTCTTCATCATTTGAGTTACATAGGAAACAGCTGAAGTTCAAACAACTATGTATATAATTCATCTAATTCAAAGAAAAACAAGTCTTCATTTGTGATGTAAGTATTTATATTTCGTTTTAATTGTAAACAATTTAAGCGTGAAGACATTTTTTGAACAAAAAACAAGATTATTTACTATTTAAGATATCAAAAAATGCTGTATGTAAGTTTTAATTATGTTTATTCTTATTATTTCAGGGCTTCAAAATGAAAAAAGTACTCCTTCTTCATCCGAATTTTATAGAAAGCAGCTCTCAAGTTCAAACTAACTGAAGGAAGAAGATCTACTACATCATCATCTACTACAACCCTCCTTCTTCATCATTTGAGTTACATAGGAAACAGCTGAAGTTCAAACAACTATGTATATAATTCATCTAATTTAAAGAAAAACAAGTCTTCATTTGTGATGTAAGTATTTATATTTTGTTTTAATTGTAATCGATTTAAGCGTGAAGACATTTTCTGAACAAAAAACAAGATTATTCACTATTTAAGATATCAAAAAAATGCTGTATGTAAGTTTTGATTATGTTTATTCTTATTATTTCAGGACTTTGTACATATTTATGGATATATTTATATCTAGATTGAATAATATACATTTATGACATAATAACTATATTGAATGCTATAAAATATGTTGGAAAATCACCAAATTAGCCCTCTAGATGGTTAAAATTTACAGTATTTGGGAAATAACTGCAAGAGAGGAGAGAGGAGTATTTGGTAGAGGAGAGAGGAGAGAGGAGAGAGAGGAGGCTTGAGCGTAAATATTTCTTTTAGTTATTTACATAATAGGTATATTGAATACTATAAAATATCTTGGAAAATCGTCAAATTAGACCTCTAGATGGTTAAAATTTACAGTATTTGGGAAATAACTACAATAGAAAACATTATGAATGTATGGTATTTAAGTATTGATAGTTTTTTACATAATTCGAACTCATATGGTATCTTGAGAGAAAGGAGAGAGGAAAAGAGGACAGAGGAGGGGAAATAATTGCACTCAAATGAAAAAAATAGATGAAGCTAGATATTCATCTATTTGTATATATCCAAAAGAAAACAGGGGTATTTGGTGAAATGTTCTTTTATTCCATTCAATTTTCATTAATTTTATTTGAGTTGAAGTATTATTTACAATAGTTAGAATTTATTAACATTACTGCTCAATCCTTTATCCAACACCTACAATAATTCTTAGTAATAGTAGTGTAATGAGACTGAGTAATAATCTACACACACCTTGTTCACTCTGTATGCTGTAACACATGTTTTTCCTTTAGTTATCTGCAGTTACTTCAATTGGATCTTATCCAGATGTTTTATAGTCTTTGCTGCTGCTGTGTTTTGTCTCAAACAGAAGTCCAAAGTAGGCATTGTGTCTACAAAATACAAAAAAATTGATTGTTACAATTGATTCATTTATTTTCATTGACTTTATCTACATATACATAAAGTAGCGCAGAAACAGTTTGTGTGAGTATGAAACTATCTAGAGCATAAATATTTCTTTTAGTTATATATATTTACACTTATTATGTTTACCATACATGTAATCAGCGTTAATTTTTGATTTTTGTTTAAAAACTATTATTATTTCTGGTAAAAAACTACATTAGTTAAGTTTTAGAATCATATAAATGAAATTTGTGTCAATTTAGCATCTACTGCATTATATATTTACAATATTACTTTGTAAATATTAGTGAAAGAAATTATGAAATACCTGCGAGTAATTAAGTAATTCAGTAAGGAAATTGATTGGAATCGTAGTAATATTTTTCAAATACAACATTGCTTTGCAACGACTATTAATGAAAGCGATTATGAAATGTTGATGAGTAACTAAGTAATCTAGTAAGGAAAACTGATCGAAATCACGGTTTTATTTGTTAATAGATACTTGCGACAGGTTTTATCAACGAAAAAGTCAAGCGATTTTCAAATGTTTACGAGTAACTAAGCAATTCAGTAGAAAAAACTAACAGAAATCACGCGATATCCGTTTTTGAAATATTTACGATAAACCAAATTGGGACATTGCTGTTATCAACCAAAAGATCAAGCGAGTATCAAATGTTTACGAGTAACTAAGTGATTCAGTTGGCAAAAACCGATTGAGATCATGTGACATCCGTTACAAATATTTACGTCAAGTTAGCAACGGAAAAAACAAAATATTTCTTACAATATTCGCTATAGCAAGTTACGATAATTTTGTACTCGCTCTAAAGGTAAAGGTTTTCAGTCCATTTTTGGTCAGACCAAAATTTATGCGAGACGTTTTAGGCATTATTTCAGTCAACGTAATGTTACCAGTTCATTTTCACAAGTTTTTATTATTTATTTTAAAAATAAATAATTAGAGCTTTCTACTGGTGTTAAATTATTATTGATTGTTTTTTACCTTATCACCACTTAGAGCCAGATGATTTAATTAACTAAAGACAAATAATTATTTTAGCGTTTCTTACCTTGATGCTCTCCTAGTAGCTGTAGTAGATGATGCTTCTCCGCTTGCTGTTGAAGAACTGGATGCTTTCTATGTGAAAACAGTGGCTCTTAAATAGCTAAAGTTGCACTGATTAAACCCTATGAATCAGCACTTTTTCCAATGCTTTCGCGGGAATAAAAACTGTTTATTCCCGCGAAAGCAACGGTTTCCATTCGCGTGAAAATAAATTATTTATTCCCGCGAAAGCAACGGTTTTCTATTCGTGTGAAAATAAATTATTTATTCCCGCGAAAGCAACGGTTTGTATTCGCCTGAAAATAAAATGTTTATTCCCGCGAAAGCAACGGTTTCCATTCGTGTGAAAACAAATTATTTATTCCCGCGAAAGCAACGGTTTGTATTCGCCTGAAAATAAATCATTTATTCCCGCGAAAGCAACGGTTTGTATTCGCCTGAAAATAAATTATTTATTCCCGCGAAAGCAACGGTTTGTATTTGCCTGAAAATAAAATGTTTATTCCCGCGAAAGCAACGGTTTGTATTCGTCTGAACATAAAATGTTTATTCCCGCGAAAGCAACGGTTTGTATTCGCCTGAAAATAAATTATTTATTCCCGCGAAAGCAACGATTTGTATTCGCCTGAAAATAAAATGTTTATTCCCGCGAAAGCAACGGTTTCCATTCGTGTGAAAATAAATTATTTATTCCCGCGAAAGCAACGGTTTGTATTCGCCTGAAAATAAATTATTTATTCCCGCGAAAGCAACGGTTTGTATTTGCCTGAAAATAAAATGTTTATTCCCGCGAAAGCAACGGTTTGTATTCGTCTGAACATAAAATGTTTATTCCCGCGAAAGCAACGGTTTGTATTCGCCTGAAAATAAATTATTTATTCCCGCGAAAGCAATGGTTTGTATTCGCCTGAAAATAAAATGTTTATTCCCGCGAAAGCAACGGTTTCCATTCGCGTGAAAATAAAGTATTTATTCCCGCGAAAGCAACAGTTTCCATTCGTGTGAAAATAAAATATTTATTCCCGCGAAAGCAACGGTTTGTATTCGCCTGAAAATAAATTATTTATTCCCGCGAAAACATTGGTTTGTATTTGTGTGAAAATAAAACTTGTATTCCCGCGAAAGCAACGGTTTCCATTCGCGTGAAAATAAATTATTTATTCCCGCGAAAACACTGTTTTTTATTCACGCGAAAAAACAGTTTATATTCCCGCGAAAGCATTGGAAAAAATGCTGATTCATAGGGTTTTATCAGTGCAACCTTAGCTATTTAAGAGCCACTGTTTTCACACAGAAAGCATCCAGTTCTTCAACAGCAAGCGGAGAAGCATCATCTACTACAGCTACTAGGAGACCATCAAGGTAAGAGATGCTAAAATAATTATTTGTCTTTAGTTAATTAAATCATCTGGCTCTAAGCGGTGATAAGGTAAAAACTAATCAATATCAATAATTATTTAACACTAGTAGAAAGCTCTAATTATTTATTTTTAAATTTTATGCTAGTTTGAGACAAAACGCTGTATATAAAGCCAATGAAAATAAATGAATCAATTGTAACAATCAATTTTTTGTATTTTGTAGACACAATGTGTACTTTGGACTTTTGTTTGAGACGAAATGCATCAGTAGCAAAGACTATAAAACATCTGGTTAAGATCTACCAACAGCACACTTCTCCAACACAGCAAGAATTTCTTTCAAGATCTACCACCTACTTAGATGATACCAAACCAATGAAGACACAAACTACATGAGTTTTGAAAACCAATGAAGACTCAAACTACATGAATTTTGAAGACAGCATATTTCTCCAACACAGCAAGAATTCCTTTCAAGATCTACCACCTACTTAGATGATACCAAACCAATGAAGACTCAAACTACATGAGTTTTGAAAACCAATGAAGACTCAAACTACATGAATTTTGAAGACAGCATACTTCTCCAACACAGCAAGAATTCCTTTCAAGATCTACCACCTATTTAGATGATACCAAACCAATGAAGACTCAAACTACATGAGTTTTGAAGACAGCATACTTCTCCAACACAGCAAGAATTCCTTTCAAGATCTACCACCTATTTAGATGATGCCAAACCAATGAAGACTCAAACTACATCAATTTTGAAGACAGCACACTTCTCCAACACAGCAAGAATTCCTTTCAAGATCTACCACCTACTTAGATGATATCAAACCAATGAAGACTCAAACTACATGAATTTTGAAGACAGCATACTTCTCCAACACAGCAAGAATTCCTTTCAAGATCTACCACCTACTTAGATGATACCAAACCAATGAAGACTCAAACTACATGAGTTTTGAAAACCAATGAAGACTCAAACTACATGAATTTTGAAGACAGCATACTTCTCCAACACAGCAAGAATTCCTTTCAAGATCTACCCCCTACTTAGATGATACCAAACCAATGAAGACTCAAACTACATGAGTTTTGAAGACAGCATACTTCTCCAACACAACAAGAATTCCTTTCAAGATCTACCACCTACTTAGATGATGCCAAACCAATGAAGACTCGAACTACATCAATTTTGCAGACAGCACACTTCTCCAACACAGCAAGAATTCCTTTCAAGATCTACCACCTACTTAGATCATATCAAACCAATGAAGACTCAAACTACATGAATTTTGAAGACAGCATACTTCTCCAACACAGCAAGAATTCCTTTCAAGATCTACCACCTACTTAGATGATACCAAACCAATGAAGACTCAAACTACATGAGTTTTGAAAACCAATGAAGACTCAAACTACATGAATTTTGAAGACAGCATACTTCTCCAACACAGCAAAAATTCCTTTCAAGATCTACCACCTACTTAGATGATACCAAACCAATGAAGACTCAAACTACATGAGTTTTGAAGACAGCATACTTCTCCAACACAGCAAGAATTCCTTTCAAGATCTACCACCTACTTAGATGATGCCAAACCAATGAAGACTCAAACTACATCAATTTTGAAGACAGCACACTTCTCCAACACAGCAAGAATTCCTTTCAAGATCTACCATCTACTTAGATCATATCAAACCAATGAAGACTCAAACTACAAATTTTGAAGACAGCATACTTCTCCAACACAGCAAGAATTCCTTTCAAGATCTACCACCTACTTAGATGATACCAAACCAATGAAGACTCAAACTACATGAGTTTTGAAAACCAATGAAGACTCAAACTACATGAATTTTGAAGACAGCATACTTCTCCAACACAGCAAGAATTCCTTTCAAGATCTACCACCTACTTAGATGATACCAAACCAATGAAGACTCAAACTACATGAGTTTTGAAGACAGCATACTTCTCCAACACAGCAAGAATTCCTTTCAAGATCTACCACCTACTTAGATGATACCAAACCAATGAAGACTCAAACTACATCAATTTTGAAGACAGCACACTTCTCCAACGCAGCAAGAATTCCTTTCAAGATCTACCACCTACTTAGATCATATCAAACCAATGAAGACTCAAACTACATGAATTTTGAAGACAGCATACTTCTCCAACACAGCAAGAATTCCTTTCAAGATCTACCACCTACTTAGATGATACCAAACCAATGAAGACTCAAACTACATGAGTTTTGAAGACAGCATACTTCTCCAACACAGCAAAAATTCCTTTCACAAGAATTCCTTTCAAGATCTACCACCTACTTAGATCATATCAAACCAATGAAGACTCAAACTACATGAATTTTGAAGACAGCATACTTCTCCAACACAGCAAGAATTCCTTTCACGATCTACCACCTACTTAGATGATACCAAACCAATGAAGACTCAAACTACATGAATTTTGAAGACAGCATACTTCTCCAACACAGCAAGAATTCCTTTCAAGATCTACCACCTACTTAGATGATACCAAACCAATGAAGACTCAAACTACATGAGTTTTGAAGACAGCATACTTCTCCAACACAGCAAAAATTCCTTTCACAAGAATTCCTTTCAAGATCTACCACCTACTTAGATCATATCAAACCAATGAAGACTCAAACTACATGAATTTTGAAGACAGCATACTTCTCCAACACAGCAAAAATTCCTTTCAAGATCTACCACCTACTTAGATGATGGCAAACCAATGAAGACTCAAATAACATGGATTTTGAAGATAAGATGATAGCAAACCAATGAAGACTCAATGTTACACAACATTACTTTCTCTCCTGCTTAGATGATACCAAACCAATGAAGACTCAAACTACATGGATTCTACTTCGATGATGCTGAAAAAGAAAACTGTCCAGAACAAGAGCTCAAGAAGCTAATCTATAACTCAAGGCTATCATATCACTATAGGTGAGTTTTACTAATTTTTACCATAAATTAAACAAAATGCTGAATATATACATTTTACAAGCGAAAAAAGGACTTTTTTGGTGAAATTAGTGTATTTTTCACAACAAAATGCTGAATATATACATTTTTCAGGGAAAAAAAGGACTTTTTTGGTGTAAATAGTGTATTTTTTTACAACAAAAATGCTGAACATATACATTTTCTAGGTGAAAAAAGGACTTTTTTGATGTAATTAGTGTATTTTTTACAACAAAATGCTGAATATATACATTTTCATGGTAATTGTTTTAGATAGATGAAAGAGAATCAAAAACACTTGGTGAAAATAATGCTCAAGAAAGAACAAGTTGAACAATGTAACTTGGTGAGTTATTTCCCTTTTCTAATAATGTAAACTATCCAATGTAACTAGAACTATAATTCAAATTCATGTAATTATTTTACATTTTCGCTTAATCATTCTATACTAATGCATAACTTTTTTATTTTAGTTCATTACGAAATTAAAAGCACATAGAACAGAAGTCTTCCTTCCTAAGATATAACATCACTACATCAAAGACATCATTGTAAAGGAACAAACTATGCATTAACTGTTACTACTTTGTATTTATTACAAGTTGTAGTGCTTTGTATTACTTAGTATTTACTGACTCTAGCTATATTATATGGGGAGATTTTCCTTACTTATTATGTAATAAATGTATATAATCATATAATGATTCATTTTTAATCAATGTATTAATTCAATTTAGATATATCTCCTCTCTTCTCTCTCTATGTAGATATAAATATATCCATAAATATGCACATAATTGACCATATATACATTAATTGCTAGAAAACTAAAAGATTTCTCTCTCCTCTCTCTCTTTCTCTCTCAAGATACCATATGTATGTATGTATGTATGAATGCATTGATTGTCATTACAAGTTGTATTGCTTTGTATAACTTAGTATTTACTGACTCTAGCTATATTATATAGGAAGATTTTCCCTACTTATTATGTAATCAGGTATATAATCATATAATGTTTCATTTTTGATCAAAATATTTATTCAATGTAGATATATCTCCTCTCTCTATGTAGATATAAATATACCCATAAATACGTACATAATTAACCATATATACATGAATGTATAGAAAACTAAAAAATCTCTCTCTCCTCTCTCTCTCCCTCTCTCCTCCCTCTCTCTCCTCTATCTCTTTCTTTCTCTCAAGTATGTCTATAGTTATGTAAAAAAATTATCAAAACTTGAATGCCATACATTCAAAATCTATATGTCATATAAGTTCAACTCAAGTAAAAAAATAATCAAAACTCAAATGCCACTTAAATGCCACTCAAATGCCATTCAAATGCCCCTCAAATAAAATACAATATAAACTCGGCGAATTCATTCAACGCCATAACCCATTGCCCCACTCCAAGATCAGATCCACAAAAAAACACTTGGTAGGGAGATCTGCTCATATATTACTACTGGCGTTCAAACTGTCTGACGGAAGTTGGTTGGTTGATAGAGCGGATAGACATTCCAGTAGGTTTATATTTCTATGGTCACTACAGCCAGCTAATATGCTTTACTTTGAAATGATTGTCATGTCAATCATTGGTTAGGCTACGCGGTAACTGGACTGATTGTCGAATGGCGGGATGTCAACAACCTGAGTGGCAACAAAGTTAGATTGTTTACCGACAACTTTGACCAGATTATCGACTAGCGTAGGTTGAATGTTGACAAAGCATTACACCAACGATAGTTGATTACACTATATGCTTTTCAAGTATGTTTTAGCTTGCTTTCTTGCAAAATGAAATATATTCTATGGAAAGAGAGGGAAATAATTTATTTGAAAAAATTACTTAAAGATGTATTCTAATTTTTGATCATTTTATGTTACTCATTCTTCCATTACTTTTGAGCCAAGCAATGAATAAACTAAATATTATCCCTGTTATAGTAAATAACATTGGGAGTTGTTTTTACTAGTAGAAAAAAGACAACTACCACTTTCAGTATTTTTGGTTACTATTTACATTATTTGATTTATGGCCATAAATGCAGTGGTTTAGTGAGACAAAAATTTTTAACCAAGATTAAACTTTGTCTGTATTTGGGGGGAGTAGCTGTCACAAGGTTGGGGTAGGAAGTAGGCTAAATAGCCCTCCGGCGAGTGGCGGGAGGAGTAAAGCAGGATTTAAAATCTATAAAAGCAAAACAAATGTCCAAAAATCACACAGCACTTTTTCATAGCAAAAACTAAACAATATTAGCAACATACAATCATCCGCTATATCACCTGCAATCACCATGTTACAAAGATACTTAGATACCAGCATTGTATTATTTGTATCCACCATAATGCAAGTTTTTGTTGTCATTGAGATGGCTGACTGTAAGCTGCACACACAAACGCACAAGCACACACGCACACACACGCACACACACGCACGCACAGACACATTTATATATATATTATATACTATATTATAAGGGTTCATACAGAAGAAGCAGGCTGGCAGTGTGGATGTAACCTTTACACAAAAATATCTGAATGGCAGCAGTATTTAACACTACAGTATGTGTCCATATGCAGGGGGAGACAATAGAGTAGTTAGTCCGTTGTAAGTATAGGTACAACGTAGAAAGTGTTTTGTTTGTTTTAGTGAGCGCCAACAATATAGGTGATGGATGGGGTGCACAAAATAGCTTCAGTTCCTTAAATATAGCTTTTCTTACAAAAAAACAGACTCAAATGTTGGGTATGTTGGGTTTTCAAGAACATCCTCAAATTTTACCACAGCTCTATACAATACATAACAAAGAGAGAGTAGTCAACCCAAATTGACTAAATTAAAAAACCATGTTTGAATATGACAATTATGTGAACTATATGTGTGCAGGTTTTGTATGTATGGGATTACTGATAGACGTTGGCATTGATGAGTATGTCAAGGTTGAATCTCAATGGCATTCCATTAATCCTATGTAGGCAATTTGTCCACTCTATTACTTAGCTCTTGGTCCAAGGTAACAAAAGTATGGATCTACCAAGACCACCAAGTTCTAACTTTGTATATAGTTATACTACTAACTAGCCCTAGATGGTATGATACAAACACTTTATACATCAATTAATATATTTATGTTTTGCACCTGCTATTTGTTTCAACAGGGAACCTAATGTAAATTGTACATAAGTAGTAAATCGTAGTGTTATTGTCAGACTTATCTTACCTTACACTCAACCAGAGCAGATAACTCCAAAAATAAAAAGTTGCTGCCTCATAGATAGTAATTTCTCAATGGACAGGAATGAGTATCTAGGAGACAAAGGGACTCCTCTTTTTTCCACACCCAGTAAGCCAACTACTAAATAGCTGGGTCTCTCAGTGGTGGTGTTTATCTGACAGCCCTGAAAGTATCATGGTGGAAACAACTTCACTTAAACAGCTCAACTTAGATGTAATAAAATTAATAATAAAATGAAAACACACATTTAATACTTAATTTTTTCGCTATTAATCAATGAATTATTTTAAAAACAGATGAAGCACTTCTGAAAAAATTAAAATTATTTCATGCATTATAATATTGCTTATAAACTTGAAAATTAGAAAAAAATTTTTCGTCAGAATTTTCAACTTACTTTCATGCTCCTTTATCGCTTTATTAGTTTTATTGAGTGTCAAACAATATATCGAAAGAGAATGAATTCAAAGAGTCAATGACATTCTTTTGCTGCTATGCTGTTATTGATCGATGAAGCGTATCATTTTTTAGTCCACAGTAGTCACGGGACATTCAACGGCTTTGTGCATGCTAGAGGTGGCAGTTTCACTGTTGGAAGAAGAGAGAGAAGTAGGTGAGTGAGAATATTTGTAAGTACAAGTAATTGTATAGACTCTGTAGTACATCAGTGTATGTCTGATGCTGTCAATTGGTCTGTATTTATACTAATCTGTAGTGTTTTATTTATTATTGAGCAGTAGAACAACAATGGCTGAGAAACAACAAGACAACATTGAGTGTGGATTTTGTTTGCTTAAGAAGGAGGAGTTGCTAGAGCCAAGGACTCTACCATGTAACCACACACATTGTCTGAAATGTCTAACAGAGTTTTATGAAGAAAACAATGCATTGGTTTGTCCAGAAGATGAATGTGGGTAAGTAGTGTCTATAATAATACTGTATTGTTTGTGATACACTGTATTATACAAACACCTGTGTGTACTATGCATTACCTCAAGGTTGGGATTCGCTGATGGATTAACTAGGGATTAAATTTATTTCGCTAATGCTGTTACAAACTAGGGAATAGGGCTTTCCGCTGGTGTCCATTCTAAGTTATGTCAAACTAGGGGATGCCATCATTTCCACTGATGAAAGTGCTGATAAGATTTTCAAGTTTTTTGAAGATTGCTTTTTTCCTTGCCTACTTTTTCTGCTTTTGCCGTGATGCTCATTACAGCCTCTTGTCAACATTTATTAGAAATAATGTTATGATCAATTAAAATTATTAATTCAAAAGTTAATCTGCTAAGAATAGCTGGAAAGTGTTTCATTTAGGTTTATCTAAAAAGACTTCAAAATTAGACAAATTTATACTTGCTTGAGTTCAATAAAAAAAGGAAAGGAAATAGGCATGTATATTAGCCTTTTTTTCGGGGTGAGAGACGTGCTGTGTAATAAATCAAAAAATAATTTTTAGGCGTTTCAAGGCGCGGCCACACTAGCGTGTTTGTGAACGAAACATTATTCACTGTCATTCCACATCAAACATTCAACCTGCCAGACTATCGCAACAGTAAATAGCCAGTAACCAATAAATGGCCACTAGTAACTTTGTGCAAAGCTGTTTTTGCATTGATAAAAAGGACTTATCAATGTTGGACTCTCTGTTTAATTTATTGACCAATAACAGAGCAGAGATTCTTAACGATTGCCATCAGTAATTATAAACAGTCAACAGCTCCACCTTCTACAAAGCATGTTAAACAATGAGCGGTCGCCACCCCACGCATGAGCACATTCAAATCGTTCATCAACTCGTTGGGAAAACGCGCTAGTGTGGCCAGGCCTTGAACCAAGCCGCCGAGCCGAATGCAAAAACAACCTGAGCAACCTGTTACCTATGATGGCAGGAAATACAGTTTTATTGCACGAATCCTGCCACTGCTGAGGCTGACAATTCATTTATTATAATCAACAAGCCCGTTCTTAAAAGTAGTTTTTTGGGCTATTTTATTACAATTACCGTCTAGACTTTCAAATCCGTTCATACATTTTGAAAACGAAACCGTCTAACGTTATGAGCCACCATAGCTACCTGCTTGAGTTTTATTTGAATGTCGTATAGTTAGCTGTGTGTATTCAAGCAAATGGTAATAATAGTGAATGCCTAAGTGAAGTAAACAAAGTGTGGCCTGTTTCTTTTGTCACATGACCCTCTGGAGCCAAATGCTTGAGTGACTACACTATAGCTTATAGAAAAAATCTAATTTGTAACAGCTCATAACGCAGCAAATTGACAAGCTAAAGCTTTAGGCAGCCAATCTTCTAATAGCTCAGAATGTCTCCTAGCTCTCTGGGAATTTTAAAGAAAGCCCTTTGAATTGAAGCAAAGTAATAAGGACCGAAATACAGTGCTTATATTACCACTTGTATTATGAAAAACATGAACTTAACTATTTTTCCCGGGCCATTCAGCTTCCATATGAAATTTTAAATAACAAATAGCTTATGAATATTAATAGTTGCCAAAAGTTATTCATAGAATTATAATCTCAAAATGGTTATTATAATATGGAAGTGGTTTAAATTAACATAAGTATTCCAAAAAATAATTATGTTTTATGGTACCAATGAAATGAATCATTTTTTTTTCAAAATGAGCATGTGACATTATTCATGCTTCACTTCAGAGTAGTCTATTACAGGTTTTTATTATTCAGTCAGCTGTTATGAGGAAACAAAAATAATAATAATAATAATAAATAGTATATAAAATAAATAACAAAGCAGATTAGTTTGTTCTTTGTTTTCAAATCATTCATTGCTGATTCACAGCGGCAGCACACTAACAACAAACATCGGCTTCAAAGAATAAATATCACACTTTTAATAATATTGGCTACCAGTATCTCAGTATTTGTCAAACTAGTCCACTTATTTTTTTATTATTTCGCTTTGGCTACAAAACCCGTATCAATACTTCGGGTAACTGCCGTATATGCGGTAACTAACGCGACTATGCACCCTGTATACAATTACATAAGGTCATGTTAGCTCACTGGCCTGAAAGTGAACATTTTTGAAGTAAATATAGTGTATTCTGTAGTAAACGTATTGGCAAACATCTCCATGTCCAGTACTGCTCAATATAGAGTTATTGTAGTGTTTTTGCGTTTACACCACCGACACAACTGCCTCCATGTACTCCTGTTTGCAATAGTTAATGTCCAGACAATGATAAAGCAGTTCCTTGTTAACAGTAATTTATTATGCACATTCTGTTTAGCAAGATATAAGTATGCTAACAAATCCACTAATACTATAAGCCATACACAACAACTTCTCAGCAATCCACAATAACTTCTGCTTCCCTGATCTCTAACAATTCTTTTTATAGGAAGAGATCAGGAAGGCACACTCCCTTAATAGGGTAAACCAATACAACAAGTCCTTACAACGTAATAACAAATCATCACAATCAATACAACAATGTACACAAGGGCAATCAATAGGAGTAGTGCACACGTGGCACATTGTTCATTAGATCCAGGGCTACTCCTCCTTTAGCTTGGGTTCCACTCCAATGCTTCCATCTCCTGTGTGGCTTCAGCAGGCTCCTATGTTTAGTGATCACTCAGGCTTGTCTATTGGTGGCCATTTATGACAGAGTATCTCAGTATAGCGGCCATTTATGACAGAGTATTTCGGTATAGCGGCCATTTATGACAGAGTATCTCGGTATAGCAGCTATTCATTATGCATGCTCAAGTATATGTGAGTTATTCAGCTGCTAGCATTTTAGAGATACTCTTAATCAAAGGGAAGGGGCTCTTCTAAATTCTTTCAGGGTGACAAGGGGCGTAGGGTAAGGGGTTGAAGGGGAAAGGAAGTGGCTATGGGTCACTGGTCTCACGCAAATCTCTCACATTATCCCTCTGAATGGAGATGACTCCTTGTTTATCTTTAGCTCCAATGACTTTCAAAAGATTTAAACATTCTGTTACTGCAAAATTCAGCTTAATAAAATAGAAATTTGTGCTAGATTAAAACAAAACATGTTCACATAGGTATTACTGCAAAGAAGCTTTATTTCGTGCAACAAATATTGAATACATGTATAAAAACTAATTCAGCCAATGATGACTTATATGAGCTTCTGTGAAGTTCGGCTCCAGTGGAGTTGTCCTTATATAAACAGTGTTGGAAACGGCTGACCACACTTTGATTACACCACTTAGGTGATGGCTAATTTGACCAGTAGGTGACAACCAAACATCAAAGAGGGTATTCATAGACACCCCCCTTTCATCGCATAGCTGTTCTTCATATAAATAAGTAACAAATGTGTTAAATGAGTTTGCTAAAACGAGCTATAACTCATTAGTTATTAGTGATGTGTGGACACGGTTAGTAGAGTAGTTGATCGTCTTGTCTTCACTTGATTCAATGTTTGCATATAGTAAAGGCCTCTCCACACATAGTAAAGGTCTCTCCACACATAGTAAAGGCCTCTACACATAGTAATGGTCTCTCCACACATAGTAAAGGCCTCTCCACACATAGTAAAGGCCTCTACACATAGTAATGGTCTCTACACACATAGTAAAGGCCTCTCCACACATAGTAAAGGTCTCTCCACACATAGTAAAGGTCTCTACACATAGTAAAGGTCTCTACACACATAGTAAAGGCCTCTACACACATAGTAAAGGCCTCTCCACACATAGTAAAGGCCTCTCCACACATAGTAAAGGTCTCTACACACATAGTAAAGGTCTCTCCACACATAAAAAAGGTCTCTACACATAGTAAAGGTCTCTACACACATAGTAAAGGCCTCTCCACACACAGTAAAGGTCTCTCCACACATAGTAAAGGCCTCTACACGCATAGTAAAGGCCTCTCCACACATAGTAAAGTTCTCTACACACATAGTAAAGGCCTCTACACACATAGTAAAGGTCTCTACACACATAGTAAAGGCCTCTACACACATAGTAAAGGTCTCTACACACATAGTAAAGGTCTCTCCACACATAGTAAAGGTCTCTACACATAGTAAAGGTCTCTACACACATAGTAAAGTTCTCTACACACATAGTAAAGGCCTCTACACACATAGTAAAGGCCTCTCCACACATAGTAAAGGCCTCTCCACACATAGTAAAGGTCTCTACACACATAGTAAAGGTCTCTCCACACATAGTAAAAGTCTCTACACACATAGTAAAGGTCTCTCCACACACAGTAAAGGCCTTTCCACATATAGTAAAGGCCTCTCCACACATAGTAAAGGTCTCTCCACACATAGTAAAGGCCTCTACACACATAGTAAAGGCCTCTCCACACATAGTAAAGGCCTCTCCACACATAGTAAAGGCCTCTCCACACATAGTAAAGGCCTCTACACATAGTAAAGGCTTCTCCACACATAGTAAATGCCTCTCCACACATAGTAAAGGTCTCTCCACACATAGTAAAGGCCTCTACACACATAGTAAATGCCTCTCCACACATAGTAAAGGCCTCTCCACACATAGTAAAGGTCTCTCCACACGTAGTAAAGGTCTCTCCACACATAGTAAAGGTCTCCACACACATAGTAAAGGTCTCTCCACACATAGTAAAGGTCTCTACACACATAGTAAAGGCCTCTCCACACATAGTAAAGGCCTCTCCACACACAGTAAAGGCCTCTCCACACATAGTAAAGGTCTCTCCACACGTAGTAAAGGTCTCTCCACACATAGTAAAGGTCTCCACACACATAGTAAAGGCCTCTACACATAGTAAAGGCTTCTCCACACATAGTAAATGCCTCTCCACACATAGTAAAGGCCTCTCCACACATAGTAAAGGCCTCTCCACACATAGTAAAGGCCTCTACACACATAGTAAAGGTCTCTCCACACATAGTAAAGGCCTCTCCACACATAGTAAAGGCCTCTCCACACATAGTAAAGGTCTCTCCACACATAGTAAAGGTCTCTCCACACATAGTAAAGGCCTCTACACACACATAGTAAAGGCCTCTCTACACATAGTAAAGGCCTCTCCATACATAATAAAGGTCTCTCCACACATAGTAAAGGCCTCTACACACATAGTAAAGGCCTCTCCACACATAGTAAAGGTCTCTCCACACATAGTAAAGGCCTCTCCACACATAGTAAAGGCCTCTCCACACATAGTAAAGGCCTCTACACACATAGTAAAGGCCTCTCCACACATAGTAAAGGTCTCTCCACACATAGTAAATGCCTCTCCACACATAGTAAAGGCCTCTCCACACATAGTAAAGGCCTCTCCACACATAGTAAAGGCCTCTCCACACATAGTAAAGGCCTCTACACACATAGTAAAGGCCTCTCCACACATAGTATAGGTCTCTCTACACATAGTAAAGGCCTCTACACACATAGTAAAGGCCTCTCCACACATAGTAAAGGCCTCTCCACACATAGTAAAGGCCTCTCCACACATAGTAAAGGCCTCTCCATACATAGTAAAGGCCTCTCCACACATAGTAAAGGTCTCTCCACACATAGTAAAGGTCTCTCCACACATAGTAAAGGCCTCTCCACACATAGTAAAGGCCTCTCCACACATAGTAAAGGCCTCTCCACACATAGTAAAGGCCTCTACACACATAGTAAAGGTCTCTCCACACATAGTAAAGGCCTCTCCACACATAGTAAAGGCCTCTCCACACATAGTAAAGGCCTCTACACACATAGTAAAGGTCTCTCCACACATAGTAAAGGTCTCTCCACACATAGTAAAGGTCTCTCCACACATAGTAAAGGTCTCTCCACACATAGTAAAGGCCTCTCCACACATAGTAAAGGCCTCTCCACACATAGTAAAGGCCTCTCCACACATAGTAAAGGCCTCTACACACATAGTAAAGGTCTCTCCACACATAGTAAAGGTCTCTCTACACATAGTAAAGGCCTCTCCACACATAGTAAAGGCCTCTCCACACATAGTAAAGGCCTCTACACACATAGTAAAGGTCTCTACACACATAGTAAAGGCCTCTCCACACATAGTAAAGGCCTCTACACACATAGTAAAGGCCTCTACACACATAGTAAAGGCCTCTCCACACATAGTAAAGGTCTCTCCACACATAGTAAAGGCCTCTCCACACATAGTAAAGGCTTCTACACACATAGTAAAGGCCTCTCCACACATAGTAAAGGCCTCTCTACACATAGTAAAGGCCTCTCCACACATAGTAAAGGTCTCTCCACACATAGTAAAGGTCTCTCCACACATAGTAAAGGCCTCTCCACACATAGTAAAGGCCTCTACACACATAGTAAAGGTCTCTCCACACATAGTAAATGCCTCTCCACACATAGTAAAGTTCTCTCCACACCTAGTAAAGGTCTCTCCACACATAGTAAAGGCCTCTACACACACAGTAAATGTCTCTACACACATAGTAAAGGTCTCTCCACACATAGTAAAGGTCTCTCCACACATAGTAAAGGCCTCTCCACACACAGTAAAGGCCTCTACACACATAGTAAAGGCCTCTCCATACATAGTAAAGGCCTCCCCACACATAGTAAAAGCCTCTCCACACATAGTAAAGGCCTCCCCACACATAGTAAAGGCCTCTCCACACATAGTAAATGCCTCTCCACACATAGTAAAGTTCTCTCCACACATAGTAAAGGCCTCTACACACACAGTAAAGGTCTCTACACACATAGTAAAGGCCTCTCCACACATAGTAAAGGCCTTTCCACACATAGTAAAGGCTTCTACACACATAGTAAAGGCCTCTACACACATAGTAAAGGTCTCTACACACATAGTAAAGGCCTCTCCACACATAGTAAAGGCCTTTCCACACATAGTAAAGGCCTCTACACACATAGTAAAGGTCTCTCCACACATAGTAAAGGCCTCTACACATAGTAAAGGCCTCTACACACATAGTAAAGGTCTCTCCACACATAGTAAAGGCCTCTCCACACATAGTAAAGGCCTCTACACATATAGTAAAGGCCTCTACACACATAGTAAAGGCCTCTCCACACATAGTAAATTCCTCTCCACACACAGTAAAGGCCTCTCCACACATAGTAAAGGCCTCTCCACACACAGTAAAGGCCTCTCCACACATAGTAAAGGCCTCTCCACACATAGTAAAGGCCTCTCCACACATAGTAAAGGCCTCTACACATAGTAAAGGCCTCTACACACATAGTAAAGGTCTCTCCACACATAGTAAAGGCCTCTCCACACATAGTAAAGGCCTCTACACATATAGTAAAGGCCTCTACACACATAGTAAAGGCCTCTCCACACATAGTAAATTCCTCTCCACACACAGTAAAGGCCTCTCCACACATAGTAAAGGCCTCTCCACACATAGTAAAGGCCTCTCCACACATAGTAAAGGCCTCTCCACACATAGTAAAGGCCTCTCCACACATAGTAAAGGTCTCTACACACATAGTAAAGGCCTCTACACACAAAGTAAAGGTCTCTCCACACATAGTAAAGGCCTCTACACACATAGTAAAGGCCTCTCCACACATAGTAAAAGTCTCTCCACACATAGTAAAGGCCTCTACACACATAGTAAATGCCTCTCCACACATAGTAAAGGCCTCTACACACATAGTAAAGGTCTCTCCACACATAGTAAAGGCCTCTACACACATAGTAAAGGTCTCTCCACACATAGTAAAGGCCAGTAGTAATATATGAGCAGATCTCCCTACCAAGTGTTTTTTTGTGGATTTGATCTTGGAGTTTAGGCAATGGGTTACGACGTTGGATGAATTCGCCGAGTTTATATTGTATTTTACTTGAGGGGTATTTGAGTGGCATTTGAATGGCATTTAAGTGGCATTTGAGTTTTGATTATTTTTTTACTTAATTTGAACTCATATGGTAGCTAGATTTTGAATGTATGGCATTTAAGTTTTGATAATTCTATACATAATTCGAACTCATATGATATCTTGAGAGAGAGGAGAGAGGAAAAGAGGAGAGAGAGGAGAGAGGAGATACATCTACATTGAATAAATACATTGATTAAAAAATGAAACAATATGTGAATATATACATTTATTGTATAATAAGTAGGGATACATAAAGAGAACATATTAAATATTGTAAGCTTGAAATAGTTCCAATATCATTTCAAATGAAAAAATGGATGATGAGAGATTTTCATCCGTTTGTATGTATCTACATATATCTGATTGAAAATGATATAATAATTCAGTAGTCCATTGTATTGAAATCAATTTTTGAGTGAGCTCTTTATTCCACACTTTTCTTTGAATTTTCTTTAAGTAATCATTAATACTGACAGTTTTTGACATTTTTACAACTGTTTGAAAATTGTGTTTAGTCATTTGCTTAAATATTTCTACTGAATTGTCAACGTATTTATGTGTAGTGTATGGCCGGTATTGTATCGGTGAAAGTTCTCCATGTAAAGAAGCTACAGTTAGCAAATGCTGTGTCATACATAATAATATAGCTTGTAATGTCAAGCGATATCCAATCTTTTCCTGTACTTCAACATTTTCTTTAATATAGCTATGATATATCTTTGGAAGGTAGTCTTTGATTGTGTATCTTTTTGAACTCATAATGAACTAAAATAAAAATGTTAAGTATTAGTATATGATGATTAAACAGTGTTGTAAAATAATTACATTTTAACTTTTATTAAATAATTTTTCTATTAATTCTTACCTTATCACCAAGAAATCAGCTGTAGTAGTTGATGAAATCAGTTGTAGCAGTTGATGAAATCAGTTGTAGTAGTTGATGAAATCAGCTGTAGTAGTCGATGTTTTATTGTTGGAGAGAATGATTTCTATGCAGAGAGAGCTGTTCTTATATAGTATAAGCCACTCCTACTCATTTAGCTTATAGCCATTAAAAACACTCACGCGAAAACTCTATCTGAATAGTGTTATTCGCGTGAAATATCCCTGTTTTATTCGCGTGAAAATAAAAAATTTCATTCCCGCGAAAGCAACGGTTCCCATTCGCGTGAAAATAAATGATATATTCCCGCGAAAGCATTGGTTTGTATTCGCGTGAAAATAAAATTTTTATTCCCGCGAAAGCAATGGTTTCCATTCGCGTGAAAATAAAATTAGTTATTCCCGCGAAAACATTGGTTTGTATTCGCGTGAAAATAAAAATGTTTATTCCCGCGAAAGCATTGGTTTGTATTCGCGTGAAAATAAATTAGTTATTCCCGCGAAAACATTGGTTTGTATTCGCGTGAAAATAAAATGTTTATTCCCGCGAAAGCATTGGTTTGTATTCGCGTGAAAATAAATTATTTATTCCCGCGAAAACATTGGTTTGTATTCGCGTGAAAATAAAACGTTTATTCCCGCGAAAGCAACGGTTTCCATTCGCGTGAAAACAAATTATTTATTCCCGCGAAAACATTGGTTTGTATTCGCGTGAAAATAAAATGTTTGTTCCCGCGAAAGCAACGGTTTCCATTCGCGTGAAAATAATTTATTTATTCCCGCGAAAACATTGGTTTGTATTCGCGTGAAAATAAAATGTTTATTCCCGCGAAAGCAACGGTTTCCATTCGCGTGAAAATAAATTATTTATTCCCGCGAAAACATTGGTTTCTATTCGCGTGAAAATAAAATGTTTATTCCCGCGAAAGCAACGGTTTCCATTCGTGTGAAAATAAATTATTTATTCCCGCGAAAACATTGGTTTGTATTCGCGTGAAAATAAAATATTTATTCCCGCGAAAGCAACGGTTTCTATTCGCGTGAAACAAAATTATTTATTCCCGCGAAAGCATTGGTTTGTATTCGTGTGCAAATGAAATTGTTATTCCCGCGAAAGCAACGGTTTCCATTCGCGTGAAAATAAATTATTTATTCCCGCGAAAGCATTGGGATGTATTCGCGTGAAAAAATGTTGATTCATAGGATTTAATCAGTGCAACTTTACCTATTTAAGAGCCACTGTTTTCACACAGAAAGCATCCAGTTCTACAACGGCTAGCGGAGAAGCAACATCTACTAAATCTTTCATTGCAACAACTAGGAGCTCATCTTCTTTATAAAGGTAAGAGTAAAAATATTTATTTTTTGTTAGCTAACACTACTAGCTGAAGGTTTATGATCTTTATGATCTTTTAAAATTAATTACGAAAAATTAAACAAAATGTTTTGTTTTTTTAGAATGAATACTCAAGACGAAGGAAGTCAACCGATGAATGAAGAAGCAGGATCCCAGCAAACCCTTTCCCCATCACCTTCTCCTATCTTTGATATGGCAGAAAGTCAATTGGTGGTTGATGAACCAGAATCCCAACAAGATTTTACTTCATTCACATCTCCTACTAACAAGCTGTCTTCAAAAAGAACATCGATGAGGAAACGATCTTTCATTGATTTGACAAAAGATGATATTGAAACTGACTTGAAGTGCAAAAAACCAGCTTTGTCGACCGTTGGAGACGAAACGCTTTTTCGTCACGCCAGAATACCCTTTCAAGATGCTGGAAGTAATGAACTAACTACTCTCACCTACAAGAGCGCCGGGTTAATAAACTCTCTCTCTCCAGATAATCTAGAAAAACTTGAAGAGTCCATGGAAATCTGCGAACTACCAGTACCAACGGTTATGGAGGTGTTGTCTGTTGAATTCCGTGATGAATCAAAGTGTGTCATCATTTACAACTACCGAAAGGATAAAAAGAGAACTCGGGTGAAGAGTGATGTTTCAACCGAAATAGGACTGCTTGTTAATAAAGCTAAGCAAACATGTCCAATTGTTTTAATTTATATGGGTGAAGGAAAGACAGGAGATGCGATTTTTCGTACTGCTGAATCTCAAGGGTGTAATCGAAAGATCAAAGATCCATTCAACTCACTGTACAACAAGAGTTTGAGACAAATACAGGCTTATTTCACTGTCGCTCACCTACACGATTTTCCTACAGGAAGTGTTATAGCTTATGAGAATCCTGGAATGCTAAGAAAATGTGATACTCGTTGGAACAAGACTGCCGATATTATAGTGGCTAATTACAGATGCATGGTGAATGGAGAGCTATTGATTGGAGATCTTAGCATCCCTGCTCAAATAGCTTCATCTGTGGTGGCTGAAAAAAGCGGTGTAATCGTATTCAAAGGACTAAGACAAAATACGAACAACATGATTTCCTATGATATCGTTCTACTCTCGGCTCTTCAAGCTTTCATTCAAACCTCAGAACTGTTTGATACTTCGCTGCAACACAGCTGTCTCTCCTACTTTGATGAAAATGAAAAAGAGAATTGTCCAGAACAGTACATCGAAGTCTTAATCGATAACATAAAGGATGTGACTCATCTTCGATGATGGTAAGTTTTATAGCTATTTTAAAAAAAAGCACCGTAGTATTTTTTTGTGAAATTAATTCATATAACTATGTATGATAGAGTCATTAGTTACTATGTCTTTTAGATATAGCTAAAGAGCGCTCCTGAGGAAGAAAATGAGAAGAACTTATTTATTTCTTGCTTGAAACATTACAAAATAATAGTTTTTATAGGTTCTGTAGTGTTTAGCGCAAAATAATGAGATAAGTTGTATTTTATTCATTTTATTTATTATAACAAATAAAAAATCAAGTATAATAATCTATTTTAACAATTTACTTAGTAAATTAGTTCCTTGTATATGTACTCCATCTATCCCTTCTACTGCATTATCTTGAATGAACTCGAAGTTAGGATATGTCTGTATGATGAATCTCCGTATTGAGTGATCTCTCATCTCACTATCTCCTATATCTCGTAAACTTCTAACAATTTCATCCATACTCCACCCTCTACTTCTCAGTAAACAAAAGTATACACAATAATCGCCACATACAGTTGACAAAAAACTTTGTAGTTGTGTTTCATTACTTTGTATTGTTTCATATCCTCCATGAATACTTAGTATTTCATTTACATCCGGATAAAAGGAAACAGAACGTCCAAACGAGTCAAAAAAATCCACCTCTGAATCATTAGCATACACAGCCAACCAATGCTCTCCGGGTTGATGAGAATAATGGGTGTTGAATACGAAACATCCTGTTGGAAAATTGCAAATTTGCTTCCAAAACTGTTCTCTAGCTCCAACATGAATCCCTACGCTTTGACATAAAACGTCTGAAGATAAGATCGAATGAATTTGTATGGTGTTCATCTGTAACTTTCTGTTTAAAGCACTGCGTCTCCTCCGATAGTTAATTGAAGAATGCTATCCATCTCCAACACACCGTCTTTTACAAAGTATGCTACCAGGGATAATCCATCCGACGTGTTAGCGCTAAAACGAATTTCCACACTTGTTGTGACATTTTTCATAGAGTAAAAACCTTCTTTAAGAAAATCACCAGTCAAATCAAATCCGTAAAGTGTAGTACCATCAAGGTATTGTTCTTTCGTAATACCAAGACTATCGCCTTCAAGCAAAGTTCCGGTAGCGTGTAGAAACTGATGATATTCTCTTCCAAAAATTCCTCTAGCATAATTTGGTTCAAATCTCCTTCCAATTGGACAATCACCAACTCTCAATACAATACTATCAACACTAGCATGCTGCATTCTATATGGATTCAAGGCGAAACGTCCGTTCATTGCGTTGTGATCAACTAAACCTAAATAAATTTGTTTAGGTTTTTGTTTGTTTTCTTCCAAAGTGATGTCGATCTGCGCAACACCAGCACGAATTCCATATAGTTTTATCCGTTTTCGATCAACAGGATAAATGTAGTTGTGACCTTCCAATGCCAAACTGAGTTGGGAGTTTTGAATTGTAGGATTCACCTTAACTTTACAAAGATGAAGTTCAAATTTATCAATTCTAATCTTTGCCCCTCCTGCAGGCGCCTCATTTGCAGCAAACAAAGCTAGTTTGGCAGAGGCACGCTCAAACTCCAGATGCATAGTAGGACCTGGTATTATTAGTTTTTTCTGCTGAAATAATGCGAGATGAGGTTTTCCAGTTAATTCTATTGTCTTTCCACCTATGATTAGAGCTCTCCTCTTTTTCTTATCAGCGGTTTTGTGATCAGTAGCGTCTTTGCTAGTTGAATCATCATACAACCATCCTTCCATCTTACCTTGATATTTCTTTCTTTCTGCACTGTTTTCGAGTAGTTGTGAAAAGTAGGAGCGTAAACCGTAGTTGTTAGCGTATTCAACGGTGGTTCCTTCCATCGACATTTTCAACTCGCTGAATAATGTATGCATTGAATCCCCCATCCACACAACTGCATCATCATCATTACCGACAATATCGGTTCCATCATCTTGAACAACCGTGGCTTCAACTTGCAGAAATGAGTTGTAGAGATCTGTGTAATGTTCAGTGCTCCCTGACAAGGTTAACTCAATACTACCATAAGGATCTAACCTATCAGGTCTGATGACAACATATTCCGATCTTTCTACCGATATGTTTGTTGATTCCGTAGCAAATACATCCAATGTTGGATTTATGTTGTAGGAAGAACCTTCCAACTTATTACCTGTTGTTCCATTTAGGCTAGCCATCTTTTGCGAGTGATGAATGCTTGAAGCGTTACCGCTTAATGACTATAGATATCAAGCTCAGCTGTCTTTATACCGGATTCTACTGCTATTAAAATATACCACGTTTACCAACACCTCTCCTCTTCTTTCCACCTCTTGTTTTTCTCCTTTTGATACTATCTGGACGGACTGCATTGAGCACATCTCCCCCCAGATCATTCAACTCTGCCAATCCCCTCTTCTTTGCTGACGCTGCAAAACTTTGTCCATCGATGACATCACGCGCTACATTTCCACCTACAGTCAGTGCTCTTTTCCCCAAACTAATTGCTCCTCTTTTCAGCATTGGTGCTGCAGATTTAAGTAAACTTGAAAAAATACTACCAAGTCCATTTCCTCTCATATTAGGCATCACTCGTCGTCCACTATACACTCCAATTCCATTTCCAGCTTGCATCTTGTAGTACTCATCAAAAAAATCTTTTGAATCCTCAGGGGTGTATCGTACCAAACTCATTATAATTTTTTCGCTCTATAGTGAACCGTCAACACAACCTTTCCACCATCAAATGGTATTCGTTGACCGTCGTCACTCGTTATAAGTACTTGAATCATATCACTATTTAGTGATGAAGCATCAACATAGTGAGGATTTTTAAATTCTTGATACACAACGCTATTCTTCTTTCCTTGAACTGGAACTACTCTCAATAAAGGTACATTCGTATCTCCTACCATTCTATTATCAACAATGTTGGAATAAACATACAGGGATGTTAAACCAGAATTTATATCAGGAGGTGTGATATTATCGTATCTACCGCGAGGGTATGTAGTTTTTGATTCAAATCCAAAAATATATGCTATATCTTTGGAAAAGCTTATGGCAGTATCAGGATCACTGTTAGTTAGTAAAGCGGTGTTGGTGATCTTGTTGTAGGAGATGGCGAATTTCTTGTCTAAATCCATTTCATTCATTCTCTTTCGTATAATCTCCTCCAACTCCTCTATACTATCATATCTTCCATTACCGATTAGGATGAAGGACTTTTCGCTTTTACCAGAGACATTAGTCTTTTCTAGATATATTTTCCCTTCGGTAACATTTTTCCAATTATTAGAATAAGTCATATCTAGCAGAGCTACCTCCCATTTACCACCATCGATAACCAAATATTTATACAGTCTCACTGTAAATTCGGAATTGTTATTATCAGGAAACTCTTCACCACTAGAGTTCGAGGGTAAAGTTATCAGCATCGACATTTTCCCAATGTATGATGATTATATCAAGCGTTGTTTCCTTATAAACTATTCATCTACCCACTCATTGAACTTTTCTCCATAACCTAACCACTTAACCAGAATCTGTCTTTTACCTCTTCTCATTCTTCTTCCCAGTATCTTTTCAATTCTGAAAATCGTGGGTTTTTTTACTTTTTGCAACTCTTTTTCGTAAAAGGTGCCATCAATCATCTCCTCAGCTAAATCTTTCACCCTATATACAACAGGTTTTTCATCAATAAGTACATCAGTGATTATAAAAATCTCAATCGTCCAATTCGGGGTGTATCCTCTTTCAAATACTCCTCTTGCCTTACTTATTCTCTCATAATCCCCAATCTTTAGTTTTGCTTCTTGAGTTAAACTATGTTCACCTCCTTCATACACACGATTCCATACAAGTTCTTGATTTTGAAAATTCACATCATTTGGTCTCATACCTATAGCACCATGAATTGTGTTGTTGTATGCATTAACCATTTCTGGTAAAACATCAATGTATCTATCATCATCTTTATATGTCAAATATCTATATATCTTCTCTTTTAAAGTTCTGTTAAAACGCTCCACCATTGATGCCTTTATCGTTTCATTTTCGGTTGTAAAGCGCTTGATTTTTTTTTCCGCCAGCAGAGTCTTGACATTGATGTTGTCAAACTCTTTACCTTTATCAGATTGTAAAGCTTTATAGTTTTCCCCTTCTAGTATTCTTCTCAATCCTCTTGCTACTACCGGTCCTGATTTGTTGATGAGCGGCACAGCCCAACCTTTTCTAGATAAAGAATCAATAGCGGTCAGTAAAAATGCTGTATTATTATTTTCATCTCTTCGAGATCGAACATCCATCAAATCTACCTGTAGCTGTTCTCCTATTCCAGCTACAATTGTAGGACGACGCTTAAACTTGGTTACAACTTTTTTATGTAACGTGTAGGCATCCTCACCACTCAACCATTCACGGATTCTTTTTTCTCCCTCTCGTTTTCTACGAGCTTTCAGTAAAGCTCTAGCTCCTCGTAGAGATGTATGTAATGCAGGATTGTAATACAACTCTTTTAGCGTGTCGATGTCCATGAATTAGTACCGGGAACGACCAACTTTTTCTTCTGAGTCTTACGTGTTCGATGCGGGGATTTTCTGACAGTTGTGATTCCTTCATCAGTTAGCAGGCTTTTAAATCTACTGTAATTGGTATTTCCCGATTGTATTTTACCTCCTTCGGTTAGAACGTCTCGTAGTAAAGTTTTGGAAGTCCTAGGATTCAACCAATGTTCTCCAATTTTCAGTCTGTTCTTCTCCGAGTCGAATCTACCAATTTTACTCAGATTATTCAACATTCTGACAGCGATCGTTTGATCACTCTTTTTTGTTGTTAAATCAGCTGCTTTTCTTTCAAAATCTTTTAAATTTTCGCTTTCACTATCGTGCTCATCTTCTCCATCAGTAAGAAATGTACTTCCTAGTAAGGTTGTGTCTTCAGTATCAAACAACCTTCCTTTTATTAATTCCATCCCAATATCATCATCATCATCAACCACTTTCACTGATTCTAACTCATTGTCTTTATCAACATTTGGTGAAAAGACATTAGGTTTATTATCAATAACTGTGCTATTGGCCAAAGGAAAAGTAGACTCTATCTTTTTTTTCTTAATGAGATTCCAACTATCCTTTTGTGTCTGGTTTTGGTTATTTTTAATCTTTTTGACATCAGACAAATACCTACGTAGGTTTTCAACATTTTCATCTAACTTTTCGTATGAGGATAAGTCAGAATCATAAGCCGTTTCCAGTAGATCATTTCGCTTTCGCTTCATATTTCTCACTGTTATAGCTTCCATAGGATTATAATACAATGGAGGTCTGGTTTTCTCTTCCTTTACCACTGTTTTATCATCCTTTCTTTCCGTTAATCTATAGTATTCATCTTCAGTGAGTATAAAATTACGTCTGGAGAATGTTAAAGGCTGACGATTCATCTTTTTATTGATGATAAAACAGATACAATAGGTGTTATAATAGCATCCAAAAGATTCCCTCTACCACTCTGAATCAAAATTTTACGCTTATCATCAACTGTCCCTCTACCACTAAGTTTATGTAGCTCCTTCTTGTAATGCTGCAACTCAATAAACTGCTCAGAATCAAGAGGAACATTACCTAATATAATATTTTTAACACTTTCTATCAATGATTGAAACAAATCTGAGTTGGCCTTTTCGACTATAGCGATTTTTCCTTTCTTACTCAGATCATCCAGAGCTAAAATCGCCATTCTATTTCGCATCATTCGTGTTGAGAGTTTCATCTTTATCTTCTCCCTCCGCCTAGCACACTTTTAAGTAACCCAGGAACTATATTGCTGATGATAGGTCCTAGTAGAGCGCCTAAAAATCCTCCTTTTTGCAATACAGCTTTCTTATCATCTAACGTTGATTTTCTTACTAAAGCGCTAATATCCTTCACGTTTCGCTGCAACTCATTATACTGAGATGATGTCAATGGTATCGTTCCATTTATAATAGCTTTAGCGCATTCCATTAGAGTCATAATAAACTCCTTTTTGGCTTTGGCTATAACAGACTTTTGAATAGCAAAGGTTGCATTGTTGAGCGATAACAAGACAGCTGCATTTCTTGTTAATTTTTTCTCCAAAGCTTTAGACATTATAACGCTTTCGTGTTGCGTCGTTGAATAACAAAATATGATTGAGGTGAAGCGAATAGTAATTGTATTTATACCCTTTTACTTGGGTACATATAATATCATAGGGAGAACTGATGTAAAATTTCCCAATAGTCTATGTTGATCATTCGTTTGTTGAGTCGTATCTATTCGTAAATAAGAGTATGGTTTCTTTGTCGCATCTTCAAAAGCCTCTTGTACATATTTTATTTTTGATGGAAAACATTGTCGAGCCAAATAGGAAATAGAAGAAGCATCTCTAGGGTTTTTAAAAAGAAAAAAATAATGACTATTCAAGGAAATTGTACGATTTCCTTTTAAAAACAGATTCTGAACAATAAAAAACACACTTATGTTCAAATGATGACTATGTTTTGTATACAAAGCATTAGCATCGGCTTTACCAGAAACTTCATCCATGAGATCATCAATTATCAGCCATCGATTTTTACCATCTCTGGGAAAACTCACTGTTATATCTATCATGCCTTCATGAAAAATCACTCCTGATACATCATCAAAGGCTTTTTGGTAGGCTCCATAACAGTAGTGAATCTCTGTTGGTGGAGGGTGTGCTATAGTCTGACTAGCTTCAATCATTCGAAAAATCGCTTGCGTCTTTCCCGATCCAGTTGGTCCTGCAATCATTGCTGTAAAAGGAGATCGCATCCTCGGGTCATAATCTTCAGGTTTCCCATTCATCATAAAAAGATGTTCATCAATCAACAGTAGTTTCATTTATGATTCCAACAGGAGAGTTTCTCGCTTTTTGTATTTTTTCCATAGCTTCTTCATACATACTAAACTCAGTAACACCTCCAAAAATGGAAAGCCCTACGACAAATACCAAAATTATCATAATTATCAACGCTTTACGCTTCATACTCGGTAAAACATCTATCATATCACGTTCAGTACCATCAATAGTATCAACTTCATTCATCGGTCTCATCTCAACATCATCCTCTGTCGACATCTTAACTTCCAATAACCATACAATCTTATCACGTTTTCATTTATATACAATGTTAAAACTATCAAAAAAATCAAATGCCATAGATGCAAAATCTATATGCCATATAAGTTCAAAATAAGTAAAAAAATAATCAAAAACTCAAATGCCACTTAAATGCCAATCAAATGCCACTCAAGTACCCCTCAAGTAAAATACAATATAAACTCGGCGAATTCATCCAACGTCGTAACCCATTGCATAACCTCCAAGGTCTAATCCACAAAAAAACACTTGGTAGGGAGATCTGCTCATATATTACTACTAAGGCCTCGCCACACATAGTAAAGGCCTCTCCACACATAGTAAAGGCCTCTCCATACATAGTAAAGGCCTCTACACACATAGTAAAGGTCTCTACACACATAGTAAAGGCCTCTCCACACATAGTAAAGGCCTCTCCACACATAGTAAAGGTCTCTCCACACATAGTATAGGTCTCTCCACACATAGTAAAGGTCTCTACACACATAGTAAAGGCCTCTCCACACATAGTAAAGGTCTCTCCACACATAGTAAAGGCCTCTACACACATAGTAAAGGTCTCTCCACACATAGTAAAGGTCTCTCTACACATAGTAAAGGCCTCTCCACACATAGTAAAGGCCTCTCCACACATAGTAAAGGCCTCTACACACATAGTAAAGGTCTCTACACACATAGTAAAGGTCTCTCCACACATAGTATAGGTCTCTCCACACATAGTAAAGGTCTCTACACACATAGTAAAGGCCTCTCCACACATAGTAAAGGTCGCTCCACACATAGTAAAGGCCTCTACACACATAGTAAAGGTCTCTCCACACATAGTAAAGGTCTCTCTACACATAGTAAAGGCCTCTCCACACATAGTAAAGGCCTCTCCACACATAGTAAAGGCCTCTACACACATAGTAAAGGTCTCTACACACATAGTAAAGGCCTCTCCACACTTAGTAAAGGCCTCTACACACATAGTAAAGGCCTCTACACACATAGTAAAGGCCTCTCCACACATAGTAAAGGTCTCTCCACACATAGTAAAGGCCTCTCCACACATAGTAAAGGCCTCTCCACACATAGTAAAGGCTTCTACACACATAGTAAAGGCCTCTCCACACATAGTAAAGGCCTCTCCATACATAGTAAAGGCCTCTACACACATAGTAAAGGTCTCTCCACACATAGTATAGGTCTCTCCACACATAGTAAAGGTCTCTACACACATAGTAAAGGCCTCTCCACACATAGTAAAGGTCTCTCCACACATAGTAAAGGCCTCTCCACACATAGTAAATGCCTCTACACACACATAGTAAAGGCCTCTCTACACATAGTAAAGGTCTCTCCACACATAGTAAAGGTCTCTACACACATAGTAAATGCCTTTCCACACATAGTAAAGGCCTCTCCACACATAGTAAAGGCCTCTCCACACATAGTAAAGGTCTCTACACACATAGTAAAGGTCTCTCCACACATAGTAAAGGTCTCTCCACACATAGTAAAGGCCTCTCCACACATAGTAAATGCCTCTACACATACATAGTAAAGGCCTCTCTACACATAGTAAAGGCCTCTCCACACATAGTAAAGGCCTCTCCACACATAGTAAAGGCCTCTCCACACATAGTAAAGGTCTCTCCACACATAGTAAAGGTCTGTCCACACATAGTAAAGGTCTCTACACACATAGTAAAGGCCTCTCCACACATAGTAAAGGCCTTTCCACACATAGTAAAGGCCTCTCCACACATAGTAAAGGCCTCTCCACACATAGTAAAGGTCTCTACACACATAGTAAAGGTCTCTCCACACATAGTAAAGGTCTCTCCACACATAGTAAAGGCCTCTCCACACATAGTAAATGCCTCTCCACACATAGTAAAGTTCTCTCCACACATAGTAAAGGCCTCTACACACATAGTAAAGGCCTCTCTACACTTAGTAAAGGCCTCTCCACACATAGTAAAGGCCTCTCCACACACATAGTAAAGGTCTCTCCACACATAGTAAAGGTCTCTCCACACATAGTAAAGGTCTCTACACACATAGTAAAGGCCTCTCCACACATAGTAAAGGCCTCTCCACACATAGTAAAGGCCTCTCCACACATAGTAAAGGCCTCTCCACACACATAGTAAAGGTCTCTCCACACATAGTAAAGGTCTCTCCACACATAGTAAAGGTCTCTACACACATAGTAAAGGTCTCTCCACACATAGTAAAGGTCTCTACACACATAGTAAAGGTCTCTCCACACATAGTAAAGGTCTCTCCACACATAGTAAAGGTTTCTACACACATAGTAAAGGCCTCTCTACACATAGTAAAGGCCTCTCCACACATAGTAAAGGCCTTTCCACACATAGTAAAGGCCTCTCCACACATAGTAAAGGCCTCTCCACACATAGTAAAGGTCTCTCCACACATAGTAAAGGTCTCTACACACACATAGTAAAGGCCTCTACACACATAGTAAAGGCCTCTCCACACATAGTAAATGCCTCTACACACATAGTAAAGGCTTCTCCACACATAGTAAAGGTCTCTACACACATAGTAAAGGTCTCTCCACACATAGTAAAGGTCTCTCCACACATAGTATTTTTCTCTACACACATAGTAAAGGCTTCTCCACACATAGTAAAGGTCTCTACACACATAGTAAAGGTCTCTCCACACATAGTAAAGGTCTCTCCACACATAGTATTTTTCTCTACACACATAGTAAAGGCCTCTACACACATAGTAAAGGTCTCTCCACACATAGTAAAGGCCTCTCCACAAATAGTAAAGGCCTCTACACACATAGTAAAGGCTTCTCCACACATAGTAAATGCCTCTCCACATATAGTAAAGTTCTCTCCACACATAGTATAGGTCTCTACACACATAGTAAAGGCCTCTCCACACATAGTAAAGGCCTTTCCACACATAGTAAAGGCCTCTCCACACATAGTAAAGGCCTCTCCATACATAGTAAAGGTCTCTCCACACATAGTAAAGGCCTCTCCACACATAGTAAAGGCCTCTACACACATAGTAAAGGCCTCTCCACACATAGTAAAGGTCTCTACACACATAGTAAAGGTCTCTCCACACATAGTAAAGGTCTCTTCACACATAGTATAGGTCTCTACACACATAGTAAAGGCCTCTACACACATAGTAAAGGTCTCTCCACACATAGTAAAGGCCTCTCCACACATAGTAAAGGCCTCTACACACATAGTAAAGGCCTCTACACACATAGTAAAGGCCTCTCCACACATAGTAAAGGCCTCTCCACACATAGTAAATGCTTCTCCACACATAGTAAAGGCCTCTACACATAGTAAAGGCTTCTCCACACATAGTAAATGCCTCTCCACACATAGTAAAGGCCTCTACACACATAGTAAAGGCCTCTCCACACATAGTAAAGGCCTTTCCACACATAGTAAAGGCCTCTCCACACATAGTAAAGGCCTCTCCACACATAGTAAAGGTCTCTACACACATAGTAAAGGTCTCTCCACACCTAGTAAAGGTCTCTCCACACATAGTAAATGCCTCTCCACACATAGTAAAGTTCTCTCCACACATAGTATAGGTCTCTACACACATAGTAAAGGCCTCTACACATAGTAAAGGCTTCTCCACACATAGTAATTGCCTCTCCACACATAGTAAAGGCCTCTACACACATAGTAAAGGCCTCTCCACACATAGTAAAGGCGTTTCCACACATAGTAAAGGCCTCTCCACACATAGTAAAGGCCTCTCCACACATAGTAAAGGTCTCTACACACATAGTAAAGGTCTCTCCACACCTAGTAAAGGTCTCTCCACACATAGTAAAGGTCTCTCCACACATAGTAAAGGCCTTTCCACACATAGTAAAGGCCTCTACACACATAGTAAAGGTCTCTCCACACGTAGTAAAGGCCTCTACACACGTAGTAAAGGTCTCTCCACACGTAGTAAAGTTCTCTCCACACATAGTAAAGGCCTCTACACACATAGTAAAGGTCTCCCCACACATAGTAAAGGCCTCTACACACACAGTAAAGGCCTCTCCACACATAGTAAAGGTCTCTCCATACATAGTAAAGGCCTCTCCACACATAGTAAAGGTCTCTCCACACATAGTAAAGGCCTCTACACACATAGTAAAGGCCTCTACACACATAGTATAGGCCTCTCCACACATAGTAAAGGCCTCTACACACATAGTAAAGGTCTCTCCACACATAGTAAAGGCCTCTCCACACACATAGTAAAGGCCTCTACACACATAGTAAAGGCCTCTCCACACATAGTAAAGGTCTCTACACACATAGTAAAGGTCTCTACACACATAGTAAAGGTCTCTCCACACACAGTAAAGGTCTCTCCACACATAGTAAAGGTCTCTCCACACATAGTAAAGGTCTCTCCACACATAGTAAAAGTCCCTACACGCATAGTAAAGGTCTCTCCACACATAGTAAAGGCCTCTCCACACATAGTAAAGGCTTCTCCACACATAGTAAAGGCCTCTACACACATAGTAAAGGCCTCTACACACATAGTAAAGGCCTCTCCACACATAGTAAAGGCCTCTACACACATAGTAAAGGCCTCTACACACATAGTAAAGGCCTCTCCACACATAGTAAAGGCCTCTCCACACATAGTAAAGGTCTCTCCACACATAGTAAAGGTCTCTCCACATAGTAAAGGCCTCTACACACATAGTAAAGGCCTCTCCACACATAGTAAAGGTCTCTACACACATAGTAAAGGCCTCTCCACACATAGTAAAGGCCTTTCCACACATAGTAAAGGCCTCTCCACACATAGTAAATGCCTCTCCACACATAGTAAAGTTCTCTCCACACATAGTAAAGGCCTCTCCACACATAGTAAAGGCCTCTACACACATAGTAAAGGCCTCTCCACACATAGTAAATGCCTCTACACACATAGTAAATGCCTCTACACACATAGTAAAGGCCTCTCCACACATAGTAAAGGCCTCTCCATACATAGTAAAGGCCTCTACACACATAGTAAAGGCCTCTACACACACAGTTAAGGCCTCTCCACACATAGTAAAGGCCTCTACACACATAGTAAAGGCCTCTACACACATAGTAAAGGCCTCTCCACACATAGTAAATGCCTCTACACACATAGTAAAGGCCTGTCCACACATAGTAAAGGCCTCTACACACATAGTAAAGGCCTCTCCACACATAGTAAATGCCTCTCCACACATAGTAAAGGCCTCTCCACACATAGTAAAGGCCTCTCCACACATAGTAAAGGCCTCTACACACATAGTAAAGGCCTCTCCACACATAGTAAATGCCTCTACACACATAGTAAAGGCCTCTCCACACATAGTAAAGGTCTCTCCACACATAGTAAAGGCCTCTCCACACATAGTAAAGGTCTCTCCACACATAGTAAAGGTCTCTCCACACATAGTAAAGGTCTCTACACACATAGTAAAGGTCTCTCCACACATAGTAAAGGCCTCTCCACACATAGTAAAGGCCTCTCCACACATAGTAAAGGTCTCTCCACACATAGTAAAGGTCTCTACACACATAGTAAAGGTCTCTCCACACATAGTAAAGGCCTCTCCACATATAGTAAAGGCCTCTCCACACATAGTATAGGCCTCTACACACATAGTAAAGGCCTCTCCACACATAGTAAAGGCCTCTCCACACATAGTAAAGGCTTCTACACACATAGTAAAGGCCTCTCCACACATAGTAAATGCCTCTACACACATAGTAAAGGCCTCTCCACACATAGTAAAGGTCTCTACACACATAGTAAAGGCCTCTACACAAGTAGTAATATATGAGCAGATCTCCCTACCAAGTGTTTTTTTTGTGGATCTGACCTTGGAGTTGAGACAATGGGTTACGGCGTTGGATGAATTCGCCGAGTTTATATTGTATTTTATTTGAGGGGTATTTGAGTGGCACTTGAGTGGCATTTAAGTGGCATTTGAGTTTTGATTAGTTTTTTACTTAATTTGAACTTATATGGCATATAGATTTTGAATGTATGGCATTCAAGTTTTGATAACTTTTTTACATAACTCGAACTCATATGGTATCTTGAGAGAGAGGGGAGAGGAGAGAGGAGAGAGATTTTTTAGTTTTTTATACATTCATGTATATATGGTTAGTTATGTACATATTTATGGCTATATTTATATCTACATAGAGAGAGGAGATATATCTACATTGAACAAATATATTGATCAAAAATGAAAATTATATGATTATATACCTGATTACATAATAAGTAGGGAAAATCTTCTTATATAATATAGCTAGAGTCAGTAAATACTAAGTTATACAAAGCAATACAACTTGTAATGACATTCAATGCATTCATACATACATATGGTATCTTGAGAGAGATCTTTTAGTTTTCTAGCAATTAATGTATATATGGTCAATTATGTACATATTTATGGGAATATTTATATCTACATAGAGAGAGAAGAGAGGAGATATATCTAAATTGTATAAATACATTGATTAAAAATGAATCATTATATGATTATACACATTTATTACATAATAAGTAAGGAAAATCTCCCCACATAATATAGCTAGAGTCAGTAACATAAATTTTTTGCAAAAAGAAATCATTCTCTAAATGGTTAAATTTCATCTAATTGTACAAATTTACAAAAAAGGAGAATGTGATAAAATAGATATCATAATAGAGTGTAATAAGTTGAATATATAGAGTTAAAGTCTATAAAAACTTTTTAATTTGTAAAGTATTTGATGACTTTACAAGAAATATCATCACATTCAGGTTCAATGATGATGAGAAGATTTTCTTCAAGCTTAAGTTTACTATTTTCCGATATAGACAGAGAAAGTTTTGAAAAACCCTCCAAATCATTATAAATAAAAACTCTATAAATCGACGGTGTTGAATTTGTAATTGATACTGAATTGTTTTCGCATATGATGTATCTATCACACACACAATCAGTAGTAGTTTCGATTTCTTCAGAATTGTATATAGTAGAGTTTGTAGGGCTTGGTTGTTCCAAAATTAAATCGACTAAACCCAGAGCTTGTGGAAGAGATGGAATTGATGGTGATAAAGCTGGAACTACTGGCTTGTTTGTAGTGGTTGTCGTCGGGGTTGTTGTCGTCGTTGTCTGTGGAGTTGTGGTGATTGTTGTCGTTGTATGTGGAGTTGCAGTGGTTGTTGTTGGAGTTGTTCTTCGAGTCGTAGTTAGTAATCCTTCATCGTATAAACGAATGTAATTTAAAGCTTCATCGGTTTTGCAAACAAAGTAGTGTTGAGGCCACATATCATGAGTATCACAGCTTCTACGTAGGTGAGCAGGTTCCATGAAACATGTGAGTCTAAGCATACGATATTTTAAGTTTTTTCTTAAAATACGAGTTACTGAATCAACCGCTTCCATATTAAGAATTCCCCGAAAACATCCAGACGCTCTATGAGATAAAGTGAATGGTTTAAACTCTGTTACAAGACAATAACCGCTTAGGATTGGGAATAATAGGAGATAGATGCAATATCTCATTTTTTTATTCAGAGAGAGAGACTTTTAACCTAGTTTATGCTTTCATCATCTAGAGTTAACTGTCTTGCATTTCGGTGGTCTTTGGTTAATATGCTTCAACTAAAGCTCTATATTTATAACCTTGGGATTGCATTTGTCTTTGGTATCTCCTTGACATGTGATACTGATGATAATCTTGTTTTGAACAGACTTCAAACTTTCAAAACTGGAAAATGACAAATTTACACCTTCAATACCATTGATGTTAGTGATGATAGTAGCTATTTTTGGCTCCTTGTTGGTCAAACGATTGCATTCCACACATGCAAAGTTGGTTGTCTCAAACTCTTCTGTTGGTGGACAAATCAAACGTGAGGTGTTGTATTCAAATACACATAATTCATCATTCCAAAATAGTTTTGTATTTTGAGTAAGTCCTTCCGTATTATTTTTAACCCCTATTGCGCATTCCTCCTGATTCAGAGTGTATTTTGTTGGTGTATCACAAGACACAGAATCTGTAGAAGTTATGTCATTGCAGATCCAAGAAGCGCTTTGAGGGATGAAAAAACCACAATATAATAAGTCGGGAGGGTAGAGTCGCACACAGTTTTTTCCATTTTCATCTTTATATCGTATAGTCCTTTCGAAAGGTGAAAAAAACAAGACATCATTTTTATCCATAGCTCCGGCTATACATTCATCAATTTTGTTGGTATAGAATACTCCACTAACATTGGGAAATGTTAGTGCTAGTAGCAAGATAAATACATGGCTCATTTTTTAAAATGTTTTCGCTTTCAGTGTTGAAAGTTGAATACTTTCTTTCTTGATGTTTTTTCTATTTATACGTGAGAGGCTAGCGGCTTGTTCAGCTCTCTCAACCGATTTTGAAGATGTGAAACAATCTCATCAAAGTGGTTACCAAAATGTAAGTATGGTTCCAATCGAGATTGAGACAAAAGAACATGTGTTTCTGTCCAGCGAAATGAAGTCAAACCTCTTAAAATCGAAATATCTATCAAATCACCCAGTTCAGCATCTTTCAAACATTGCTTTATATCAATCAGTTCGATCGCTCTTTTGAGATCTTCAAAATCTATCAACTTGGCTTGCGGACAGCATACTTTTGGATCGAAGCTCCTAGAACAGTTTAAGCATTCGAGAGGATTTGCTCTTGAAATACAATTACAGCTCAAAATCATGCTTTGTATTGATTTACGAACTAGATTGAATCCTAACACAAAATAAAATACTTCTTCGGTGATGAGTTGAACAAAAAGAGGATTCGAACGCTCTAAAGGAATGTGTTCAAAATGAGTCCTTATGAACTTAGGAACAAAATCAGCCAATGTACCAATTGACTTGAATCCTTGAGTTTTTCCACTCATGTTTCTGCTGTAGTTCAGAGATAAATGAAGCAACTTTTTTTGTAGCAGTTCTTTTATGAGTCTTCAGATATATTTGTCGAATCAATAGTTATTATCGGGTTGACTGAGTCTTCTTTTTCATCAAGAGTGTAAGCGTATGGATATCCTTCTGCTATCGCAAGTAATTTATCCTTTAGTCGTTGATAAGCCAGTTTGCTCTGACTAGTAGGTAATAGGTATGGATTTAATCGCGCTCTCAAATTTGTTAACAAAAAGGGAGACTTCAAATCATCAGTGGAAAGATCCAAAAAAGCATTAATCCATTCATCATGCACCAAAAAACCCATTTTAGCATTTTTCAAAACTTGTCTTCTATCAATCCAGTCGATAGCATCACCCAATTCTTTTTTGGTAGGTGTAGCACCTTCAACCATTTCAGCATATCTTTTACAAGTGATACATTTGTCATCAACGTGTGAACAGTAACAGTTTAGTAGCGATAGATTGGTTGCTTGCTTGTAAAAACTTCCTCCTAGTACACAGTATACACATTCCTCCGTAAAATAAATCCTCAAAATTTCATCAGAAACCTCAGCCAAAAAAGTCTTAGGTCCTATAGCATCGGAAGCTTCTTGGTGAGCAAAGTCTTCAACACGTAACATATTTGTTGTTATTCCGTTAAATTACAAAACGCGAATGATACGTTTTCAAATTGAAACACCTATTTAATAATTCATTACTTTTTCTTTTTTTTGAGGTTAATTGTTATGCTAGCTCATGTAGATCTTCATAAATGCTTTAATTTCAACCTGACAACCATCGATTGGGCAAGGTTTTACTTCTGATGAGCATTCAGTAAGTGCTTTTTCCTTACACTCACTACAGTAAATGAGATGACCACATGGAAGAGAGATATGATTTGCAATTACTTTTTTTTCATGCGTCTCAGACACACATTGAGCGAGTTTGCTTTGCTTAGTCTGATCTTTATCTTTTTTTAACGAATCAATTGATTTAGCATCATTTTTTAACAGTGTTGACGAATTCTCAACAGTTGTAAAATCATTTTCAAAAATATGTAAGGCATCAATCATAAAACCTATTCGCTCAAAAGGTTTTCCATTTAACGCTAAAACTTGTTCGATATCGTTTTGACTGTATCCTAGTTTTTTGCAAATAAGTTTCATTTCTTCGGTGTCATTGTTGAGTGTTATTTGTTTTACTTTTTCTCGATATTTTTCAACCCGTCGCTTACACCTTTTGCCTTTTTCCGTTCGCATGTAAACATCCTCAACATACTCTTCACCTTTACTCCCGAGTAAAAAATAACAGTCTGGGAACCATCGACAGTGTTCCTCCCACGGTAGATCACTCTCTTCCCATTTTTTAAGTTCACCTGAGCAAAAGAAGCATTTTACACTATCTCCGAACTTAGTATAGTAGAAACCTGCATTGGAAAGGAGTTTCATGGAGACTTTATCCTTCCATTGTTTGAAACTGTCTTCTCTAGATGTTTCAGTAGCAAAACGTGGTGTATCAGCACGATCAATTGATATACCTAGAGGTAATACTTCTGCAGTTAAATCCCCTCTTCTGGTCTTTTGTTCTTCCATCGTATAACTTTTGACAATTGAGATGTTTTTCATTTCATCTGCAAGTAGTTTGCTAGGTCTATACAGACGATTGTGAGTGTTAAATCCTCTAACAAATCGACAAAACGGAAAACTTTTAGCGTGTTCTTTCATCGGATGTTCATCTTCATCCTTCCAGTTTAGTAATACCCCTTGGCAAAAAACACATCGAACAGCGTTGTCTTTTTCAAGGTTATAGAAACCAGCTGCAGCCATGTTTTCACCACAATGTTTACCTACTCGTCTCCAATTTGTAAGAAATGATTTTCTTCGATTACTTTCATCAAGCATTAAAGCCTCTCTTTCATAAAAAGAGAGTTCATTGTAAATGAACTTGAAAAAGTCCGATGGGGAAAGTTGCGCAATAGTTTTTTGTAATTTTAATGACAAAAGACTACAGTGATTATCCGGATAAGTTGCAACGATATAAGTGATTGCAGTGGTATCAGGAAAATTTCGTTGTAAAAACAACGACGAAGTAACGAGTAAACTACCATCTATCCATTCAGTGCATTCTTTAGTATTTTCGAAGCAATCCCGAGTTTTTCGCATTTCTTTTTTTTCATTATAAATAGTGTTTGCTACATATCTGTTGTTTGTTACTCGACACATTATTTATATATAATACAAGTAGTAGCTTCAGTTATTACTCAAGTTGAAGTTTTGTTGGAAAGTTCTTTCCTTTTGATCTAGTTCGTTGTTATTCTAAAAAAAATGATAATGCTTTATAGCAAAAAAATAAAAAAAGACTAAGGTTTCAATTTTTTTTCAATATACTTGAATTGATTACTATTATAATAGAATGTAAATACTTACATCAGAAATGAAGACTTGTCTTTCTTTTGAATTAAAATGAATGATATTCCTAGTAGTTTGAACTTGAGAGCTGCTTTCTATAAAATTCGGATGATGATGAAGAAGGAGTACATTTTTCATTTTGATTATCCATATATACATGGTTGTACAAAAAACTAAAAAATACACTACTATTACTAAGAATTGTTGTAGGTGTTGGATAAAGGATTGAGCAGCAATTTTAATAAATTCTAACCATTGTAAATAATACTTCAATTCAAATAAAATTAATGAAAATTGAATGGAATAAAAGAATACTTCACCAAATACCCTAGTTTTCTTGTGGATATATACAAATTAAGCAGTAATGTATTAGCAAGCATTAGCAATAAACATAGACTTTTCAACAATGACATCAACCAAAAAAAATAGTATAACAAAGTCATGTTTGAGCTAATAAGTTGTTGCTAAGATGTTTGAATTAACAACTAGGTAGCTAAAATAAGTTTTTCATGAGGATCTCCTGACAGTTGTGATTCCTTGAGTGGTGAGCAGACTTTTAAATCTACTGTAGTTATCTTTTGTTGATCTTATTGAGTCTTTATCAGTTAGTACATCATGCAGCAAATTCTTTGATAGCTTAGCGCTAAGCCATCTTCCCTTGAGTTTTATCCTGTCAGTATCCAGATCGTATTTTCCAGAATCTCTCAATTGATACAATATTTTTACACCTAACGCTTGATTGTCTTTACTAGCTGTCATGTCGGATACTTTCTTTTTAAACTCTTCTAATTGTTGCATCATTCTCTCCGAATCTCTATTGCTATCATCGTCAATTGTGTTTCTATCAAACGATGATGGTGAGAGCTTTGGTGTTTTAGCAGAGCTCCAGCTCTTTGGTTGCTTGTACTCTCCCCTAATCTTTCCAACATCACTCCGATAGGTTTTTGTGCTTTGAACATTTTCATTTGTCTTTTTGCGCTCAAGCAACTCGTTTTTGATTCCCATTACTATTTCATTCGTTTCAACCAAAATATTTTGGATTTTCTCGATATCTCTCACCATTTTGTCTTTTGTCGGGTTGTCATACAATGATGACGCAAACTTGTCTTGGTCGGTTGATTTAGCCCCATTGATCTTTTCCATCAAACTATGATACTCCTCTTCTGGTATAGCAAAATAACGTTTATCATATTTTAAAGGCGGAAGATTCATTTTGTATTGATATTAAAACCTGTGCAATCAGGATGATTATAGGGTCTAAAAAAAGCTACCTCTCCCAATCTGCATTAAAATTTGTTGTTTATAAGCAATCAGTGTTTGTACCTCCTTGAAGCGCTACTACCTAATAAACTGAGTTGTGTACTGATTAGTTATTTGTAGCTCTTTTTGAAGCCTCCTCTCTCCTCTACCAAATACTCCTCTCTCCTCTCTTGCAGTTATTTCCCAAATACTGTAAATTTTAACCATCTAGAGGACTAATTTGGTGATTTTCCAACATATTTTATAGCATTCAATATAGTTATTATGTCATAAATGTATATTATTCAATCTAGATATAAATATATCCATAAATATGTACATAATTATCCTTATATACATGGTTGTATAAAAAACTAAAAAATCTCTCTCTCCTCTCTTCTCTCTCCTCTGTACATAGCTATAAAATGTTAATATGGACATGAATTTGGACATGCGCATGTACATAAATATGAACATAGGTATGTACATGAATATGGACATGTACATAAATGGACATGAATATGGACATGAATATGGACATGAATATGGACATGAATATGGACATGAATATGGACATGAATATGGACATGTACCTATTCATGTCCATTTATGCACATGTACATGAATATGGACATATGCGTATTTACTGACTCTAGCTATATTATATAGGAAGATTTTCCCTACTTATTATGTAATAAATGTATATAATCATACAATGATTCATTTTTGATCAATATATTTATTCAATGTAGATAGATCTCCTCTCTCCTCTCTCTATGTAGATATAAATATACCCACTCTCCTCTCTCCTCTCTCTATGTAGATATAAATATACCCATAAATATGTACATATTTAACCATATATACATGAATGTATAGAAAGCTAAAAAATCTCTCTCCTCTCTCTTTCTCTCAAGATACCATATGTATGTATGTATGCATTGATTGTCATTACAAGTTGTAGTGCTTTGTATTACTTAGTATTTACTGACTCTAGCTATATTATATAGGAAGATTTTCCCTACTTATTATGTAATCAATGTATATAATCTTATAATGTTTCATTTTTGATCAATATATTTATTCAATGTAGATAAAACTCCTCTCTCTTCTCTCTCCTCTCTCTCAAGATGCCATATGAGTTCGAATTATGTAAAAAAATTATCAAAACTTAAATGCCATACATTCAAAATCTATCTGCCATATGAGTTCAAATTAAGTAAAAAAATAATCAAAACTCAAATGCCACTTAAATGCCACTCGAATGCCACTCAAGTACCCCTCAAATAAAATACAATATAAACTCGGCGAATTCATCCAACGTCGTGACCCATTGCCTCAACCCCAAGGTCTAATCCACAAAAAAACACTTGGTAGGGAGATCTGCTCATATATTACTACTAACGCCATATTGGATGATTATCTTTGCCCATTTTATGGGTTTATATTTCGATGGTAGTGTCGTAGTAAGGTCAGGGGTCACTTGCTGGCAGGTAGATCAGCTAATGATCTGTTTGTTTGATCAGGAGTTGTCACACCTTGAATGGCCAAAGTCTTTTGGTGTTTCTAGGCTTGAAAACTCCTGGGCATGAAAAAGGGTCATTGGTTGATCTAGCTTGCAGGTAGTGTAAGTAGAGGCTCAGTCATATCTAGTTTATAGCTTGCACGTAGTGTAAGTATAGCCCCAGTCATATCTAGTTTATAGCTTGCAGGTAGTGTAAGTATAGCCCCAGTCATATCTAGTTTATAGCTTGCAGGTAGTGTAAATAGAGCCCCAGTCATATCTAGTTTATAGCCGATTGAAGTACTTTTAGGTCTATTTATAGTAGCACAACTTTTGTGCAAATCACACAAACTTTCGCCCAATCATGGAAAACTTTTGAATCACAAATCTAAGCCATCTGCTGCTGAGCAATTGATCATACTTACATGTATATACATCTTCCACAATGAGTTTTAAGTCAAAATGAAATAATTATATATCTATATACACCAATCATAATCAATCTCACTTTAACACAAACAAAAGAGCCAACAAACTTTCATGCTGCTTCCATCCGGGTGAATCTTGTTTTACACAACAATTCTTCGTTTTAGTGTGACTCCAAAGTTTTTGTGTTTTCAGCTTGTTTTTAAGTTTTCTTGGTTCATGTTATAGCCATTCCAATCACACATAAAAGGATTTATTTTACACAAAAAATGAATTCTTATTATAATAATGGATAGGTTCCCACACAATATTACACGCTTTATTCTAATACTTCAAACTTTACATGGTTATATCAGCTCATAGACATGGACATGAAGTAAATATATTTCTAAACAAGACAATAGGAGAGCTTGTATACTATACCACTCGTACAAAACATGTACAGTATAATGAATACGTATATGTACATTATATACACCAAAAATATAAACAAAAGGAAAAGTCAACTAACAGAAAGATGCAAGTTTTTCCTATAACATGGTAAGCTGCATAAAGCAATGTTAGTCTTTGAACAATTGTATTTCCTCAGATTCTTGCATCCACCCACAGCACATCGCACTGGCTTGCTTAGGAGCTGGCCTACAAATGATTCAGCCATTAGCTTACTACGATTTGGGACTTGCCCATATAGGAGTTGTCTACTCTATGTTATTCATCTATAGCTGGTCTCGTTTATTGTACACCATTTATATCTACAGTTTGATTTGCTTACTACAAATGGCAATAACAAGGGTTGTCTACTCTATACTATGAATGCTAGAGTTGGAGTTGTCTGCTACATATATTGCAGATGTTAATCTGTATACATGTCAAACACAATAGCTTATGACTTGTCCACTTTTGATGATCATAGAATATCATAACAAAGTCAAAGACCATTTATATTTGGCCATGAAGCCAGGAGCTGGTAACTTGGAGCATATTGCCATTCCCATATTTTGGTATTACCAACTGTGATTTCTTTCTGTAATTTATCTCCCCTTGAATTGGTAAACAAAGAAATTAAAAAGCACGAAATTGTTTAGTTTGGGAACCAAAGGCAAAATCAAACCCTGACCTTACAACTCTCTCAGCTCAGAGGAAAAGCACACGTGTCGGTGCACAAACACACAGACCCACCCATAGAATCACAAATGTTTTGAAGTTCATACATATAGATCATACAAAACTCAGAAACATGGCGGTTACAGACTTTGTGGGATATGTTACTCTCATTTTTTGCTACTAATATTCATTGCTGGGCATAATAACTTCTTATTCAATCATGTTACAGAATAGACAGTAAAATATTGAAAGGTAAAAGTATGTCATCGTTTTGGAATGAATATTCTTGCCAGTAGACAAAACAAATATGATTTTGGGAGTGGCTACCCTGCACCAATGTTTGTGTGGTGATGTGTGGGTGGCTATTCAGGCTGATGTAACGAGAGAATGTAGTAGAGCACATCGGTGAGCTGCTATTGAACTGGCCAATCATATGGCACAAAGCATGGGTTTATGCTTGTTTCATTTCCAATAACCACTTATTTGTTTTCCAGATATAAAAATAAAATTAATTGCATAACACATTCACTGTGATGTATGTGTGCTTTTTCCACGATAAAAAACATGATTTTGATTAATTGTTTTGGTTTTATTTGTTATCAAATTATCAGAATGTTGTTATTATTCATCAATTATTTTATTGTTGTAGTTGATAATAATTATTAATTATTATACTTGACAGTGTTAAAATTTTTAATGATTTATGATCATTATTTTATGGGCAATGTAAAATAAATTCACCTGACTGAATTGTTTTTGGCAACAACTCATTACATCACAATTTTGGTGCAAAGAAATGGATGTATAAACTCTATAACATCAACATTCCTTCAGAAGTTGAAGCTGATAACAACGACAATATAATGTATACTGGTTAATAAACAAACTTGCTGCAAACGTTGCAAGTGGTTAAACTTGATGAGCTTGTGAAAATGCTTTGGATTTGACCGATCAGAGAGCGCTGATGTGCATTTGGCATCAGGCGTAGACCAGCCGGTTGGTTGTGCTCACAAGCAAACCTCACAATGTGCAGATGTGTCGACCACACCGATGGTAAGGCCTTCCAATGCCAAACATTGTCCTGTGTAGCCACTCCTTAATAAAACACCGGCATACTTTTTAAAAAGAATTTTTTTGTGAGTTATGTTTATAATCGTTTCTCCCAGAAAGCAAATTGGTCCAGTGCTTTTGATTATGTTGAAACAAATAATGAGCGTGAATTTTCTTTTTTATGAATATGGAACTTGATTCTAATATTGAAGTATTACTTTTCTTACAAACTACACTGAAATAAAATCTTTTATTGCTTTTATTATAAAAATGAGCCAAGGAGAGGACAACTCATCGCCGATATCAACCAAAGCTTTTTGGCCGATAGGGTGTTGTCCACAGGCCATCACTTTCCTCAACTAATGACAGGCTAGCAGGCTCGCTATGGCTATAGCGGCTATAGCTGAACACTGACATCTGCGCACCTGGTGACACGGTTACAGTTCGCAGCTACCCGGATCAAAGCTCAAGGCACTTGGCTGGCAAATCCCACTATAGGGCTGAACAGAGGTGACCTGTACTCTGAGCATTGATGAAGTATAACAAGATTGCCAGCTACGGCCGCTCAATATAGATTTGACCACAATTCAAGTGAGGCCGTTTATGGGAGTCGCCATGACTAATGACCTTTATGCAGTACCCGGTGGGTATATTGTGTCTTGTGAAAACAGTGCTGAGTTGTCTTCTCGTTAAAAAGGACAGCTACACCACTCCAAGGGAAAAAGGTGATGTATTTCCGGTACGTACATTGCGGTGGCTGCCATAAAAAGATTTTAATATCACCTGCAGCCCCTTACTATAGCGTATGTCATGACTTCCTTGTAAAAGTCGATATTACAGGCTACATCCGGTACTGACTTTGCCATTCCAATTGCCTGATTGGGAGCAGCTGGAAATCCTGTTATACTTCATCCATGACTCTGAGTCATATGTCTACACTTGGCCAGCTGCCATAAGAACTCGGTCCTTGAATCTCAGTCTAGAAGACCTATGCAGTAAGGCTGGGCACTGAGACTCCTGCAAGGGTCGGTGGCTATACCTTTCGGCCACCACATAACCCCAATCTATGTCACTGAAATAGCAGACTACCACTCTGGAGAGCCGATCATTAAGTGACCGCGCACCTCAGATACTGGCTACACTTGACAGCTACCAAGTGTGTTGTAAACAACTGGCTAGCAAACTATTTATCTAGCCAAACACAGTTGCCACTCGCAATACAGACACGCTGTACGTATTTAGCTACCAGTGTCCTAGTAGTAAAATACTCGTGGCTATGCTTAAACAGCTACCGACTAGACACCGTTGAATCCAATTTTTCAAAGTAGCAGTAAAAGTGACAGTAGAACTGCTCTTCATATACTACTGAGCGTGCCCTCTCAAGTTCATATCAGTGCTAGATATAGACTGAGTACCGCAGCAAACATCGGTCCCACTACAGTCTAGCTAGTGGATAGTACAGCGCATTTACAAAGAAATACAGTCAAGGTGCCAAGCTGGCAATAATTCAAGGCAGTTAAACTATTTTAACTATAATAAATAATTAATGGGTAACACCGAGTAAATGATTATTTAGCAAAGAAAAAGTTCCCCTCCACTTGCATGCCCTAGTACCATAAATAATATGGCTACTATCAACCAGATTACCACAGGCTAGCCTTCTAGTTTCTAGGTTCTTTGTTTTGCCAGCTTCGTGTGCATCTATCTTTTAGAATGCTTAAAACCTAGCAGAGTTCATCGCGTTCACCATCGATTTATAATAATAATGATTAATACATTTTTTATATTTTTAAGTTCAATCCAAGGAATGAGCGTAAGAAAAAGATTAAAAAACGGGCTGGTGAGGATGATGATGCCAGATATGTCAGCATTTTTGCTTGTCAAGTTTTATTGTTTGTTATAAACTTATAAATGTGCCATTTTATCTTACCAAACCTTTAGTCTAATACTTGGTTAGTATGATTGTCGCTGACTTGTAGTTCTCTGAACAGTGAAGAGTACGCCATGTTAGATAAGGATGCGTCTGATGATGAGGAGATGAGTGAGCAGTCTGAAGGAGACAATGAATCTAGTGTTGATGAAGAAGGAAATGACCTTGACCTGCTGGAGGGTGAAGATTTAGTAGAAGACTTACAGCTATCAGATATGGATGGCTGATAGGGTTAACTGTTAGAGTTAGACTAAGTTTGCTGTGAAGTTGTATATTGAAGGTGTAATACACAAACTCACTCAAACTATATCAGATGAATGCTTACGCAGTTTTGAAATTAATTGTTTATGGATTGTTATTTTCACCTGATCTACGACAGCAGCAAATCTGTAATTGAAATCTGTGTGAAATTATTTTATTTTGTCTTATAGTACCAGAAAATGAAAGGGTAAAGAACCGTGTTTACACCTCTTACCATATATTTATGTGTTTGTTGTGAAAATAAACTCTTTGTTTCAGTTACATAAAGTTGGACCAAGTAATATAAAAGTAAAATGGCCTGCAGGTAATCGGATACAACCACTACCTGTAGCAGAGGTAGGTTCACAGCTAATATATATGTTCAGCCTACTATTAGTAAACATAAAACTAGTAGGACTAAAAATATCTGAGCTACTAATGTACATCCTGTTGATCTCGGCGACTGCTCATTGGGTGTTGTTTTTGTGACCTTGACCTCTCCTTTATGTTCTGTGACCTTCACGGTTGTTAGTCTCTGATACTAAAATTTGCAAAATTTCTTGTAACACAATTGATAGACACAAAGAAATGGAATCAGTTGTTTTCCCCTCTTCTGGCATCCCCATTGACATGAGAAGTCATCGGCATTGACGACTCATTGAAAGTGCCACGTGTGGTGACTTTTTTCTTTTTGTTGCTTGGATAGTTTTCAAAATCAAGCATGAGTGTTTTCTGCAACTGCAGAACTATTCATCACACCTGTATATAGTTATTTGAGCATGTACTGATCCGCTCCTTATACTCTACTTGTTATGTACTCAATCATTTCATCAATTGAATTGAATACCTGTGTAAAGGTCTCTTCACTAGTGCTTGTTGGTTAGTAAAGAACTTGAACTATCTCACAGTTAAAAACTTTTTGCAGAAAGTTCTAAAGAAATACCATTCGCTCTACACATAATGTAATGGATTCCGGTCTGTTACCACGGACATCCACTAGTCTCGAGTATTGTACCTCTCTTCAGAGGGGACACTGTGCTGAATGACAGTGACAACTGTGCAGGGTAACCGAATTACCCGGTAAGGCAAGAGCCCATGGCTCAAACAAACAGTACAGCGTAGTGTTTGTATAAGTGGCTATATTCTTTATGATAGTCCTGAGGGTAATTATTTCTCTAGGGTTGGCAACATGAGAATGAATGCAAGGAGTAAGACAGTGTGCTCTCCTTTTATAGGAGAGCTAACAAGTATAAAACATATAACAATCATAGCACAGGAAATAGATTAGTCAATACAATTAATTATATAAATAAGTAGCCAATCAACAATGCATTATGGTTAAATAAGGGAGGTGCCAAGTGGCTAAGGGCGGAGTCCTATCTCCTCATTGTCCAATCAGTAGTCCTGCAAGGCTCCCAGGCTGTATATAGAGTTGGGTCCATGAAGTTGGCAATCTAAGGGTAGGTACTTCCTGTTCTCGACCTTTACTGAGCTCCTACATACTTTTGAGGATCCTCATCTATATCGGCCATCTTGTGCCGGCCCGGTACAGCTATACCGGGTAGGTAGGGGTCACTACCGGCCCTGCAGGGGTCACTATGCCACCGGCACAGTAGGACTTTCCACCCAAACAGCTGTTAACTGAACGCTGTGGGTCAAAGTCTAGCGCATTGTCTCGCAAGATTCTAGAGTAAACGACCTGTTCACTACTAGTGTGCATCAAAATCTACCACAATAACTCTATGGTTTATAAAATAGAAATAAGTAACAAACCTCAAGGAGTCTGACATCACTGCTATCAAGTCCCATAGTAAGAGAGATGAGTTCTGTCATTATCTCTTGTACCTGGTCTGTTAGCAAACTCTCAGCATTCAGTACTAGCGCGTAACATCCAGCTCTACCTAATATGTTCCTATATATAAATACATATCCAATGCGTTACGTCTGCTAGTCAATCTAAAGTTACATCATCTACTAAACTTTGTATCTACTTCCATCTACTTGAATGTCTGTTTGTCTTTCATGATTTCAGCTCCATTTTATATTACACACGCACCTCTCTATATCAGCAATGACTGCTGGAAGGGAATTGTCCTCTCGTGCTATCTGTAGTAAGCTCTCAGTCAGTGAGTTCAATGTACCACATTCCATTTCCAGCAAAGACCAAAGAGTTGTCTCCTCTTCTTCTGGCCATATGACATCATAGAGGTTACCAATAGATATATACATATCAGCCAAAGCTGTAAACAGACTAAGTTGTTTCATTACAATCTTAGGCTCATTTTCTGCTGGTTTGGCTTGGCAACTGTCCATAATCTGTCTGTATGTCTGTCTAACAATATGTATGCCTGCCCGTGTTTTTGTTTGTCTTTGTGTCTGTCTGTGAGTCTGTGGGTCTGTCTGTTTGTCTGTCTCTCTGTCAGTTCATTTATCAACACGTTTGCTGATCTTGACGCATTGAGCACTCGGTTTAATCCGTTTGGAACCTGGACTAAATCAAATTATGTAAAACTTTGTAAAATTGAATCTTACCGGAAACAACATCAGATCTTGGAGTTGTCCCATCACAGTACCTTTGGCCGAGTCCGTTGACTAGACCTATTACTATTTCCTTATCTGAAATCTCAGCTCTGTTTATGGTTTCTATCAGACAGGAAGTGAGCTGTGATGTCACTGACCTACAAAATAACGACAAACATTTTGTTAAGTTGTTTCTTTCTATACAACTTTACAATGGTATCGAGTGAGTGAAACTGCTAGCAGTATGATAACTCACCCACAATGGGCAGCCATCTTACATCGTACGCTAGAATTAAAACTGATGTCATCAAAGGATGCTTCCACACTAAACATATCATCAGTTGCTCTCTGCTGCAAAGAGCGTTCAAATAACCACTGATTGTATGACCCTTTTAGAAATGCAAGCATTGGTTCTATCAACGCCATTAGTTCAACACTTTGGTACTGAGAATAGGTTTGGGAGAGGTTGAGATGACATTTCTGTATTATGTCATAGAGAGAAGGATTGCCTGCTGCTGTTGACTGAGAGATGACAGTGTAGTTGGTTGTCACTACAAGAAATAAATTACATTTCCTGTTTAAAGTTTTTTGTGTTAGATGCTGCAGCTTGTTGGGATAATCAGTGATGTGTGTTTGGCTGGTAGATTTACCAACCAACTGTACGATGGCTCAATTTTGGTTTCAATACAAATAGTTGGTGCTGCTTACAATGGAATAATTCCAACCAAAATAACACACATACATAACTAGATCATTATACATGTATAATAGCAATGGGAATATACAATGGATACTACACATATATAGCATCGACTCACCTAGCAAAATAAACAAAATATTTTTGCTGAAAGCTTCCATGATTGAACAGAAGTATAAAGCTATTATGTCTAGTATATTGCAGGTAAAGTGTGTACAACACAATGCCATATACAGTTGTACCTATGATTGAATTGTTTACAGGCTATTTTACATAACTAATATGTCATGTTATCAATTACATACAAGTTAATTGGTTCATATACTTGGTATAATAGACATTGGAAGTTAGTGTGTTGTACTAATTAGTACTATATACTTAATGTATAACATTCCTCAGACATGCATTATCTGTATAACAATGAATATTGTGCTGTTTGTATGGGATTGTTCATCACACGAAGTTGTCTGCTCACAATCTGTCTTATCAATTTTGTGTTTTCTAACATTAGACAAATCAGCATTTACCGCGTGATTACCTCAAGTCCTGAAAACTCAACTGAGGGTACAGAAATCTCCCTAGACACAATGCTGCACACTGTTGTGTTGTGTGACGGAATGTCACATTTTTGTGTAAATCCTGAGCAAACTATTGTCTACAACAGGTAAGTGTGAGGGCGTGTCAAACTACCTCTCTACCTGCAACATTACCACCTATCTACTGAGAAACCCAGCTACTCATTGGATGGGGGTAGGAGGAGATGACTCTCTCTCTCACTCCTAGTTACTGAAGTTTGCTGATTGAGAAAGTAGTACCAATGAAGTGGCACTTCAATATTTCTGGAGTTATCCACTCTGGCACTGTGTAAGGTAAGATAAGTCTGACAATAACCCAACCATGTACAACTTACATAATATTTACCTCAGATTTCTAGTTAATGTCACAACTACAATACATAGGCATATTAAGGTATGTACCAGTTGTTTCAACTGTACCATCACGCTTTTTCTTATTACATCAGCGTGTAATATCTTATGTAATATTCATCTCGTTAAAACTTAGTGATTTTGGTAAATTTATATTTTTGTTACCTACATTGTAAGTCCAAGGCCAAAGTATAACTAGGTGAAATAGTATTCACAGGTGAAAAGAAGAGTATTTTAGAGAACAACTAAAACAATTTACTCATTAGGGAGATGTGAACTGCAGTACTAAGTTGGAGACACCACGCACTCCACCAAGTACACAACCACGATCTTTCTAACTATGGACCATTGATAACAACCTGATTGGTGCTAATCCATAAAGTTTATCAAAAATATATTTATGCAGCAAGCATTTCTGTGAAGAAACATTCCCACCATTTGGAACCGAACCCCGACTCTTTTAGCAACGATTTACAACATGAACCATTTTACCACCAAACAATGTTGATACCCAGACATGAACAGCAGTTAATGACAGGCAGTATGCTTGGCTTACACACAAGAGAATATGTTAGTGTGCTCACATCGCTAAATCCTGCTCGATTTTGTTTAAATGTCTTTCAGATTTGTTTCCCCTCGCTACTTGAACATCATTTCCTGAAGAAATAACTTTGACACAAACTTCTTTTATTCACAAACCTGGTGACCGAGCAAAGTTTGCTGAAGCGGTTCTCAATTGTTGTTTTTGTCCTAACATGAGCATTTGCAAAAAGAAACTGACTTCAAATGATGTTTGTCTAAAAGAACGTGTCAGGGAGTTTAATTTGGTGAAAAAATTCAAGCCCATCGGAATAGCGGTTGCAGAGTAACAGCCAAAACCTGTTTCGAAGCCCGTTTTAAAAATGGATTAGCTGTGTTGGTCGTTTTGCGAGAAACTTGGAGTATCAAATTTCTGAAAGAAAACGCACAGGGCTACATAGTTCCATTCTTGGCCAGGAAATCATTGAAAAGTTCTGTTTTTGGTGTGTTTTGGTATTTGATACACTATTTCACACCTTTACATCGAGTTTCAGCTAAATCAGCGGGTTGGTTCTCTAACGGGAAACTGTTTTATGCTGAAAAATGACATTTTCATCAAAATCCAATTCGGCCGCTTCTGCATTGTTTTTTAACCTCGATTCGTCAATGGAAATCAGAAAATGAGCAAAATGCACCATCTGCCAAAAATTTGTTTTTTTTCATCAATCGGGTCCAAGTTTCTTAGGCAGTATAAAGGTTTAAAGAAACTTGTTTTACCTCCTTTGGCACCTGAGTTGGTGTGTTTGGAAAAGTTTTAGAATTTTGTAGCTAACTTGCTTTAATACCCAATGCCTGTCAATCGCGTCGCAAAAGGTTTCGTAGCTCTAACTATAACGGGTTTTTGAAAAAAAGAAGCAACAGCAAAAGTATTTTAGACTCTCCAAAGTACTATTAATAGACTGGACAAAGGAGCTACAGAGTACTAAATGAATGCAATCGATATTCAATCCTTAGCAGACACATCCATGATAGCAGACACATCCATGATAGCATACACATCCATGATAGCAGACACATCCATGATAGCACACACATCCATGATAGCACACACATCCATGATAGCATACACATCCATGATAGCATACACATCCATGATAGCACACACATCCATGATAGCGCACACATCCATGATATCACACACATCCATGATAGCATACACATCCATGATAGCATACACATCCATGATAGCACACACATCCATGATAGCATACACATCCATGATAGCATACACATCCATGATAGCAGACACATATATGATAGCATACACATCCATGATATCACACACATCCATGATAGCATACACATCCATGATAGCATACACATCCATGATAGCAGACACATATATGATAGCATACACATCCATGATATCACACACATCCATGATAGCATACACATCCATGATAGCACACACATCCATGATAGCACACACATCCATGATAGCATACACATCCATGATAGCAGACACATCCATGATAGCATATACATCCATGATAGCAGACACATTCATGATAGCAGACACATTCATGATAGCATACACATCCGTGATAGCATACACATCCATGATAGCAGACACATCCATGATATCACACACATCCATGATAGCATACACATCCATGATAGCATACACATCCATGATAGCAGACACATCAATGATAGCACACACATCCGTGATAGCACACAAATCCATGATAGCAGACACATCCATGATAGCACACAAATCCATGATAGCAGACACATCCTTGATAGCAGACACATCCATGATAGCAGACACATCCATGATAGCACACGCACACTGTTCACATGTTTGTCATATATAGCACATTGTTACATAACCTCACCTTTCTGTAACTCTATCAATACTAGTATTGTAGCAGATTTTTATGTCCACTACCTTCCGCTAGGGGGTTGTGCTGGCAGATGCGGAGTCTCTGCAGCCACAACAATGCAGTCATCCACTTCAAGCCTGACAATCAACAGTCTACCTCAACTCGGAAGTGACCCCGTGCCGAATTGGCACAAACAAGGTGCTGCAAAGTAGGCAACCGACTTTGACAACTGTAACGAGCCCTCAATTCAGACATACACAGCTTTCAAGTAGTGTATGAGGGTGCTTTCGGATACCCTACGCGTAGGGCTTAACGATGGGATTAAACGAGACCATTCGGAAACCCCATCGTTGAGGGCAGAAAAAACATGGCGGCAATGGGCAATTTGTGCTTGACGATGGAATTGCCAAGTGAGGTAGGTTGCGTCGTTGACTGACCTTGACTCCACCCAACCAACAGTTTTAACGAGTCAACTTTTATTAATCACTGTTTCTCCCCGTTTCAAGTCGTGACAATGCATTATAATGTATATAGAAAATACATCAGACAATAAAATCATCGTAATTAATTTCTGTCTGTAAAGAAACTAAAGTGGGCTCGCTTTAGCTATACAATTTTCACAGACCTTGATGAAAACAACGATATCTATGGTTTATGCTCAAACAACTTCCGTTAAACGACAGTCATCGTTGAGCCCTAAACGAGTGTTCAACGACTGCCCTACGCATAGGGTATCCGAAAGTATGCTTAATATATCCTTTATTCATATCAGAACATAAGGTGGCAAAACAAGACAAGAGAATGCACTCTTGCCATATCAAGTAATGCAATGCACTGCTGAGAGGTAATGCAATGAGTATCACAACACCTCTGCCTTTTATAGGTAGAGTTACAAGAAGTATCAATGGAAAGTTTCCAACATGCACAGGAAGCATGGCAGGAAGTAGGATTGTTATGGATTCCAGTCTGGTTACCACGGACATCTACTAGGCTCAAGTATTGTACCTCTCTCCAGAGAGGACACTGTGCTGCTTGACAGTGACAACTGTGCATCAGGCAACCGAATTACCCGGTATAGCAAGAGCCCATGGCTCAGACAAACAATGCAGTGTAGTGCTTGTGTAAGTGGCTATATTCTCAAGACAAAGTTCTAGAGGGTAATTATTCCTCTAGGGTGTTTGCGGCAAGACACGCGAATGAATGCAATGATTTTGGCAAAAGTCTCTCCTTTTATAGGAAAGCTCACAGGAACTAATTAGCATATTCTATATAACAGTAAGAGCACAGGAAGTAATCAGACCAATACAAGTGCACATATAAATAACTAACCAATCATACAGTCAATAAGGGTTAAATAAATAAGGCGCCAAGCAGCTAAGGGCAAAGTCCTGTCTCCTACTGTCCTATCAGACTGTCCTACAGGGTCCCAAGGCTCTGGATAGCTTGTGGTCCTGGTTACTGCAGATGTAAAGGTATAGGTAGCTTCCGTTCCTGGCTTGGTGGAAAGTCCTAGCTGGTTTCGGAAGTCCTCAACTATGGCAGCCACCTTATACCGGCCCTGAGTCAGCATACCGGGCCTGTAGAGGTCACTACCGACCCTGTAGAGGTCACTACTGGCCCTGTACCGGCCCTGGATACGGTACCCTGTGCCGGCCCTGTGCTGGTGGCACAGTATGGCTTTGCTACCGGCGTAGCATCTCATCGATGGTTGTAGGTGCAGTGCCAGCGCACTGAGTGGAGAAATGGTGGAGCAAGCTCCCAGTTTACTGCGAACATTCGCCAAAATTTACCACAATATGGTATATAGCAAACAGTATTGTCCAATAAGATAATGATAACTGTGTTAAAGTGCACTGGCGCCCAGAAGTAAGGGGCGGAGTCCATGGTTAGCTTGGCCAGTGATAGGTTAATATATTCCCTGAAAGTTATTTGGTCTTTATCGGCCTTTGGTCCACGTTTCTCTACATCTAAGGGTAGTTAGCTTCGGGAGGTGGTATCTGGAGGCACTTGAGCTAGGTTTCGTCTCTCAGGCTATAGCACCAATCTTGTTACTGACCCGGGATAGCTACCCAGAGTCGGGGTAGTAAATACCCAGTGCAGGTATGATTAATTATTATTAATAATCGCTTGACATAGCAATATAATCACCACAATAGAGTCTTTGTCTGTTACATTCATTGGAGGGATGCCTATGGTAGCCACCATCAGGGACCTCTGCGCAGTAGTGGTCACTGTTTATGTCCAGTAAAATCCACTACAGTATACTCCTCTATATTTTATATGCATTGAATGGAGCTGAAAAATGTCGTCAAGGCACTTTTGAAAACCGTAGAAACCCCAAAGTTTGAGTTTGTTAATTAAAAAAAACTATATTTTAGGAACTGAAGCTATTTCGTGCACCCAATGCATCACCTATATTGTTGGCGCTCACTAAAACAAATAAAATACTTTCTATGATGTACCTGCCTACCTACAACAAACTAACTACTCTGTTGTCTCCCCCTGCATATGGACACATCGTGTAGTGTTAAATACTGCTGTTATACAGATATTTTTGTGTAGAGGTTACATCCATACTGCCTGCCTGCTATTGTTGTTTACATATGGGTAATAAGAACTCTGTACATGTATATACACCCATGAAAAACGCCTGTCTGTCTGTATGTCTGTCTGCATGTCAATTAATCTGCCATTGCAGGCTAATGGCTCCTAAACCACTACACTGAGAGAAATAACAACTGTTGTACAAACATTCCATTGGTTTAATCTAAAATATACCGCAGATTTAATTTCTTATTAGCTTTCAAACTGGAGACATGTATAGATTTAGTTTTTTTTTCAATAATAATAATGTAGGTGGAGATAATCACAGTTTGATAAATCAGTTGTCAAATGCATCAATTATGTATATATAAGCCTAAACCGGTATACAGAAAGAAATAAAACCTGCAGTAGAACTATTCTATGGAACCTGTTCTGTTGAATGATGGGGTTTGAATTTACCATCTTTTCCCAAAATTGAATTATTTGAAGATTTAATGTTAAAATTTTTATCAACAATGTAGGTGGTGACGATTCACAAACATTTACATTTTGTTAATATGCGGTGGTTGGAGTGACAACTAAGCAATTACACACTGACTTATGATGCACATAGCTCCCTTTCAGCCAGTCTGCTTAGATTGCAACATTCTTTTGTAACTTTGTTTTTGCAAGAGTTTTAACTCGTCACACCTGTGTCATTTTTTAAATTTTTTAAGCGGAGAGATATAGAGGGAAAGAGTAAATTGAGGAAAGACTGGAATTGGTCAGGGGTAGAGCAAGGTAGAGGTAGAGGTAGAGCAAGGTAGAGGTAGAGCAAGGTAGAGGTAGAGAGGTAGAGCAAGGTAGAGCGAGGTAGAGGTAGAGCAAGGTAGAGGTAGAGAGGTAGAGAGGTAGCGAGGTAGAGAGGGGTGGTCGATCTGGGGAGGGGGAGAGGGGTGGGCGAAAGGCGAGATGGGGGAGAAGGGGTAGGGGAGAGCTAGGCGAAACTAGAGCAGGCTGACACAATTATATTTATACAGGAAGGATAATACAGCTAGTTTACATATAATGATCTTCTTGTACTATGGTACACATGCAATATGTACATTCAGTACTAATGAATGTTTTAGGTAGGGTGAAGGTATTTGCTTACATTACTGGGTTTGGTGAACAATTACAGGTGATGGCTGTTTGCTGTATGTAATGTGTAGGAACAAAACATGTTGATATGGTGCCAAAGGTTGTGAGTTGTCCTATATTGTGATCTTTAACCAATATTATTGCATAATAGGCCAATGATTGTTTGCAAATGCTCGATCAACATCAAGGTCAGTTAGTCAACCATCGGGTCAAGGTTGTCACACACTGAACCTGTTACGTCACCTACTGAACCTGTTATGTCACCTACTGAACCTGTCATGTCACCTACTGAACCTGTTATGTCACCTACCGAACCTGTTATGTCACCTACTGAACCTGTTATGTCACCTACTGAACCTGTTATGTCACCTACTGAACCTGTTATGTCACCTACTGGACCTGTTATGTCGTCTACTGAACCTGTTATGTCACCTACTGAACCTGTTATGTCACCTACTGAACCTGTTATGTCACATACTGAACCTGTTATGTCACCAGTCAATCCAACAGGTTTTAACAATCAGTCTACTATTTGAGCCAAGCTCATACCTGCTAATACTCTACAAGCAATGGTACAATATAATGCTTGCACTGTGACCATTTATATAAAATCCCTTACAATATCCTTGATATCTCCTTACTTTGAGTGATTATAGTGAGTTTTGTCTTCCATTATTTGTCCTTTTATTTAACAACGGGATAGTTTGGTTATTTCTGGCTCATCGATAATACTTTAACCAATAATTGATATCTGCATAGAGAGAATATATCACTGGATATACCCAAGTATACTCTATGTTGTCTATTAGTATTACAAGTAGTAATATATGAGCAGATCTCCCTACCAAGTGTTTTTTTGTGGATTAAATCTTGGGGGTTATGCAATGGGTTACGGCGTTGAATGAATTCGCCGAGTTTATATTGTGTTTTATTTGAGGGGTACTTGAGTGGCATTTGAGTGGCATTTAAGTGGCATTCGAGTTTTGATTATTATTTTACTTAATTTGAACTTATATGGTATATACATTTTGAATGTATGGCATTTAAGTTTTGATAATTTCTTTTCATAACTCGAGCTCATATAGCATCTTGAGAGAGAGGAGAGAGGAGATGTATCTACCTTGAATAAATTCATTGATTAAAAGCGAATCAATGTATGACTATATACATTTATTACATAATAAGTAGGGGCAAAATCTCCTCATATAATATAGCTAGATACATAATTCGAACTCATATATACATTGAATGCTATAAAATATATCGGATGATAAAGTTAAATATTCATCTATTCTTTATCGATATTTATAAGGATGATGAAAGATTTTTTGTATTTTATATACATATATAGATAGTTATAGTAACTGTGGTAAAAGAAGTCTATTATGAAGGTTTTTATTTAAGCCAAAGTAGGCTCGGTAGATACTCCATCAGAACACACTCGTCTTTTAGCATAAAAATATGTGAGACCTCGTTTTATTTGGTTGTATGTCAACATTTTTTGATCCTTTACTACAAATCCTCGATTTTTACCCATAAACGACTTTTTTGTGTTCAATACATTTAGATAACTGTCTTTGTTCAATTGATTAATTCGTTTTTTCAAACCTTTTGAGCTAAACTTGTTTCCTTTTTCTCCCCAGCAGTAATAGGATTTAGAGTTAAGTGCAACAATTCCATCTCCGGTAAATTCCTCTTTAAACAGCCCAGGTGTTCTTTTTCCGTGTTTTAGTACTTTTTCACAACAGTCTTGCATGCTCCATTCTAAACCCATTGTTTTGGTTCTTAAAAACTCATCCCTATGTTTGTCACAGTATGGGCGTGGAAACCAATCACCATATTCATTGTAAAACTCTTTTTTCATACTTGGTTTTACCAGTGTTTCTAATGTTCCGCTCAACGCCATGTATGCGCTATCTGTATCCATTTCAACATATTGGAAATCACTTCTGTCAATATATCTATAAATAAAAAGTTTGTTTCGATTTCAATTATTTGGAAGTTTTACTTACTTACACATAATAATGGTAGGGAATTAGGTTTTACTTACTTATCCATAAAGTCGTAGTAAAACTGTAGCATTCTCAGTTTAGCATACTGTAGCACGGAGAAACCCAAGTGTACTGGAACATTCATAGTTAGCTGAAATGATGGTGATACTGATTAGCAAAGTAAACTTGTGGAATATAAATTTTGAATTGCAAAATAATTGTTTTAAAACTTACTAGCTGTTTACAGGTTACGATTTCATAAAAATCATCTGCTATCTCTTCCATGGCGATAAATTTGTTTCCTCTGATACGAAATGAAGCTTTTCTGGCGCCTTCGATGAACTTGATGGCAGTATGTTTTTCTTTATCAGTGATTGTTTTTCCATAAGCAGCATTTCCTACCAACTTGCTAGTAGTAGCGAGTAATTCTTGACTAGGGTCTGCATCTCCCATTCTCCTAGCGTCTGAAACCGATGTTCCAAAAGCTTCAAAAGCTTTTCTAGGAATATATTCTATTAGCTGATAAACTTTGGTGACTTTCAATCCTTGTTTCAAGTACCATTTCAACAAAGGACTCATTAGCAATATCTTATCTCCGTACATACTTCCAACTAATGAGCGTTGAGGAGTCTTTAAAAACCCTTCGGCTTCAGCAAAGACTTTCATTTCATCGCTCAAGTGTTCTCTGGTTAACATCGTATTTTTAAAAATCGGAGGCATTTCGGAGAACTTTTCTTCCTCTTCCTCAGGAACTTCGATGTCACATTCAACAAATCCGAAGAATTCTTCTGATTGAACTCTCTCAAACACTTCTTCTTGATTCAGCTTTTTTTCAAGTATTTTAGGGTAGAAAGAATTGTAAAACGTGTTGACAAATTTTTGTAAATTTGTATGAGTTTTTACACGCTTCATCCAATCACACTCCCAAATCGAGATTACAGTGTAACCTAATGCTCGAAGATATTCTTCATTTTCCATCGTAGTTTTAAACAGATTTGCTTTTGATTTTCTTCCACTAGCTTGAAGCTCTTGCTCTTTAGCGTTGTTATAAGAGCAGTCGTGTCCATGCCAAAAACATCCGTGGAATTGAAAGACATGACGATTTTCAACACAGAAACCATCAACTGGTAATCCTCGCTGTCCGAGAGTAACTTCTCCTCCATTGAGCTGATGTCTGATATTGATTTTTTTTGAGAACATTTGGAACTGTAACCAGCTATGAGCTATCTTGCTAAATTTTACTGGTTCAGCGACAAAGGAGTTTTCGATTTTTCTTCTTCGAGGATAGCCAGTAGGCATTGATTGCATCATACACCATAAATAGAGCGCATTTGCATCAACTCCATAGATTCTATCACAAATCTTTGCTTCTTTTCCCAACCAATGTTCTCTAATTTTAGTTATACCTTTTTCGTGATATCTATGCATCACTAGACTTGGTCCGCCAACTATATTTTTCTTTATTAGAGGATAAAGTTCTGCATTGCAGTTGTCAAGCAGACAAATTGGGAGAGTCTGACGAAACGAGTTACCAAGTTCATCAAAATTCAAGTATGTAGAGAGGTATGGAGGGGGTGGTTGAGGTGCTTTGTTAAACATCCATCGAATCGCTAATCCTGGTAAAGATATACCATCTTTTAACATATCAATCCCATGCTCTCTGTAAATCGATCTTTGTCTTTCCAACGCTTGAACAAATGGTTTTACATCCAAGTTGTTGTACCATTTTAAAAAATCCCTCATTGTCTTCATGTCGTTATTTTTCCATGCTTCTTGACAAATTATGTACTCTTCTTCACTGATATTCTTTTGTTTTAAAGAACTGTAAAAAGCTTCTCTTGGAGGTAGATGTTCTTGATTAAGTTGTTCCAAGTCTTTCATCCATTCATAAGGAAAAAATCCTTTTCCGGCTTCACATTTGTATGCTTTGAGATACATTTCATAGCTATATCCAGGAGCGATGAAGTTTGTACAATCTAAAAACAAAAAAGATCCTATTCCGATAACAGGCATCTTGGTTCCTTTTTTTATAACAAAATCTGTGTCGGAGACATCTTTCAATTTTTGAAGCAGTTTTCCTTTCATCACATTGACATCATAAGTCTGTGAATTGAAACCTAGAATAGGGAGTTTTTTCATATAGCTGTACAAATCATCCAGAACTTTTTCAGCTCCTGTTCTACGTCTGAAACGATTTTTTTCGAAATCACTACGAAACTTTTCTTCAGCTTCTTCCAGTCGTTGTAATTCACCTTCTATCTGTTTTATGATTCGCGAAAATTGTTTTTCCAATCGGCTATATGATTCTTCACTAATATCATCCAAGTATTCAATGAACTTTCCAACGCATTCATCATCATCCCCATTATTGACAATACAACGCGGGTTGTTGAAGCCTGGTACATTTGAACAAATTGAAATACTTAAAAGTTTATGCTCATTCGTGTAAATGGTTGTGTCTGTATCTCGATCTTTTTCGCAATTAGGTAACAAACACTCTATGTCAAATGTTGCAAAAAATGGATAGTATCTCAAGGAATCATCTGACCCGATATCTATCCCGAATTGAACCTTCAGTTTGTCGAATATTGTAGCAGTAGGACTGTATTGCCCTCCAGAAAACTGCATAGTTGTTGCCTCTGAGATTGAACATCTGTGTCTTTTCAGATTCCCCAATCTATCATAACAAGTAGAACAGGTTGGACATCTGTAGGCTTTGACATATCCTTCCAAGTTTGTAATAAGACTGAAGTGATTGATATAAAGATCCAAATATAGATTCTCCTTATAACTGGAGTTTGAATTCCAAATAACTGTTGAAGTCATATCATCATTTAAAGAAAACACTGTTATCTTCAGTTGAAATGCTCGCTCCAAAAGCAATAAATCAGCTTCTGTCACTCCTTTCCCATCACACCTTTTACCACTATCACCATAGATGAAACTATGATATTGTTGTTGGTACTCCTTCACCTCCTTAATTATCGGATCTTTTGCAATTCCACCGTTTTTTTGTAGTTCTTTGTGTAATGCTAGACATCTAAAAAAACAAAGATTGTCGGTAATTCGTTTTCCTTTTGTGTTTTTTAACATGGTTCGTATGTGTCTGTTGTTAAGGAGGTGAGAGGGTAAATGCTCTGGTGGTGATCCAACTTTTCCCATTCCGAGTAGTTTGTAGAAATAAAACGAAATGTTTGTGATTAACATCAATCTCCAAGTCGTATTTGGTCTCCGTCTCAAGCTATTTGTACGATGATCAGTCTCCATAACATCAACAAAGAAGTCATCAAGATCTCCTTCAGTTTCAATCAGTTTAGCTTTTGGATATATGGTAGCATTGTTTGATGATGAGTGAAAGTATCGGAGTTCACCATCATTTTTATTTTCTAGTATACAACCTACGCTACAGTTGACTTTTGCTCTCGAGCACAATTGTCTCCAAACTTTTTTTAGCAATTCTAACACTCTTGAATCATGATAGTCATTTTGGTAGGTATCAGCTTGGTCTCTTGGAATCCCATCCCAAAGTCTTACATTTAAAAGTTCTATGACTTTTCCAGCTCTATGTTTCGTTTTCATAGCTCCCCAATATCTAGCTATCAAATCATCCCATTCTTCATCTTGAAAAGTTGGAGCTGTGCTATCATCAACAATACCTAAGGTTGATGCTCGGGTAGGTCTTTCAAAATTTAAATCTTCCATTTCTTCTTCTTCTTGTTCTTCCTCTTGTGCTTCTTCCTCTTCTTCTTCTTCTTCATTTTCTATCATTGGGTCATTCTCATTTTCTTCAACTATCTCCTCCACAACAGGCTCTATATCTTGAGCTATTATACTAGTCTTTGGTGGTGAAGGCTCAGCACCAAATCCTATTTGATTGAATGTTTCATCGGGTAAACGAAAACAAATGAGATTTTCTTCTAACCATTTCCAATTAGGGGAAATTTCAGGGTTTTTTTCTTCTACATTCTCCTCCCGATAATTTAAACTTTGTCTACAATAGAAATGTTAACACATAATAGTTGTTCTATAAAACATTCACATACATTTTATATAAAATGTAACAGAAGAAAAAAATGACTTAAACACCATTATCAATTAATTTTTAAAATGGAATTAGGAAAAAAGACTCAAACATTATTATTAGTTAAGTTTTTAAAAACTTACTGTGTACTATGACATGAATTCCCAACTCCCTCTTTTACATTAATTCTCTGATATTCTGAGTCCTGTCTACAATAAAGAGATAACGCATTATTTTTGCTGATTCATGAGATGAGTATAAAAAAAACAGCAAAAAAATTACTCTACTAATGTTATTAATTTATGATTTTAAAAACTTACTGCTTATCAAAGGCTATTGTATTTTCAGTAGTTGCTGAAACTTGAAAAGTCGAAGGTTTGTCTTGAAAAGCATTTTCAAGTTCCATCTCCATTTCATTTTCATATTCAGCATTGCATTCATCATTCATGTATTCATTATCAGCGTTTGAAAAACTGATATCATTTTGATTTTTCATGAGCCGTTCCCATTCCTTATGTATGTCTACATCAGTATCATCCTCTTCTGTTTCCATAGCACTATAATAACAATAAAATCATTACTTTTTAATAGAAGTGACAATAGCACATAAAAAGGTAAGTTAAATGTCTCAGCTAATAAATTTTACCTTGTGAATAAAACTCCTAGTAGTCAGTTGGTATATTATATAGTAGATGTTGACGCTTCAGCTACTGTTGTTAGAATGAGTGATTTATTATGTGAAAGCATTACTTTTTAAGTAGACAAAAACTTAAGTGAGATAATTAAGACAGATAATTAAGTCTTAGCTTCAATGAAAATTTTCAAATTCACACAGAAAAACTTTTAATAGTCAGTGGATGTAGTAGTAGATGTTGCTCCTCCGATCACTGTTGTAGAACTGGATGCTTTCTGTGTGAAAACAGTGGCTCTTAAATAGGTAAAGTTGCACTGGTTGAACTCTATGAATACCAACCTTCTTTATAACATAACTATGAATCAGAATTTTGTCCACGCGAAAACCAATGCTTTCGCGGGAATAAATAATTTATTTTCACGCGAATAGAAACTGTTGCTTTCGCGGGAATACAAATTTTATTTTCACGCGGATACAAACCAATGCTTTCGCGGGAATAAAGACTTTATTTTCACGCGAATGGAAACAGTTGTTTTCGCGGGAATAAATAATTTGTTTTCACGCGAATAGAAACTGTTGCTTTCGCGGGAATACAAATTTTATTTTCACGCGGATACAAACCAATGCTTTCGCGGGAATAAAGACTTTATTTTCACGCGAATGGAAACAGTTGTTTTCGCGGGAATAAATAATTTATTTTCACGCGAATAGAAACTGTTGCTTTCGCGGGAATACAAATTTTATTTTCACGCGGATACAAACCAATGCTTTCGCGGGAATAAATACTTTATTTTCACGCGAATGGAAACTGTTGCTTTCGCGGGAATACAAATTTTATTTTCACGCGGATACAAACCAATGCTTTCGCGGGAATAAATACTTTATTTTCATGCGAATGGAAACTGTTGCTTTCGCGGGAATAAATAATTTATTTTCACGCGAATAGAAACTGTTGCTTTACCGGGAATACAAATTTTATTTTCACGCGGATACAAACCAATGTTTTCCCGGGAATAAAGACTTTATTTTCACGCGAATGGAAACAGTTGTTTTCGGGGGAATAAATAATTTATTTTCACGCGAATAGAAACTGTTGCTTTCGCGGGAATACAAATTTTATTTTCACGCGGATACAAACCAATGCTTTCGCGGGAATAAATACTTTATTTTCACGCGAATGGAAACCGTTGTTTTCGCGGGAATAAATAATTTCTTTTCACGCGAATAGAAACTGTTGCTTTCGCGGGGATACAAATTTTATTTTCACGCGGATACAAACCAATGCTTTCGCGGGAATAAATACTTTATTTTCACGCGAATGGAAACCGTTGTTTTCGCGGGAATAAATAATTTATTTTCACGCGAATAGAAACTGTTGCTTTCGCGGGAATACAAATTTTATTTTCACGCGGATACAAACCAATGCTTTCGCGGGAATAAATACTTTATTTTCACGCGAATGGAAACCGTTGTTTTCGCGGGAATAAATATTTTCACGCAAAAGCATTGGTTTGTATCCGCGTGAAAATAAAATTTGTATTCCCGCGAAAGCAACAGTTTCTATTCGCGTGAAAATAAATTATTTATTCCCGCGAAAACAACTGTTTCCATTCGCGTGAAAATAAAGTCTTTATTCCCGCGAAAGCATTGGTTTGTATCCGCGTGAAAATAAAATTTGTATTCCCGCGAAAGCAACAGTTTCTATTCACGTGAAAATAAATTATTTATTCCCGCGAAAACATTGGTTTTCGCGTGGACAAAATTCTGATTCATAGTTATATTATAAAGAAGGTTGGTATTCATAGAGTTCAACCAGTGCAACTTTACCTATTTAAGAGCCACTGTTTTCACACAGAAAGCATCCAGTTCTACAACAGTGATCGGAGGAGCAACATCTACTACACTTTCCATTGCAACTACTAGAAACTTTCTCTTTATAAAAGGTAAAATTTAAAAAACTTATTATTCCCTACCTAAAAAAGATCAAAATTAGTTTAGCTATAATGTAAAGTATGAAATAAATAATCTTTTAGTTCCACATGAAAAGCTGAATTATATGTTATTTCTTTCTTTTTTAGAACACTATGGAGGATTTTTCTGCTTCTTACACGGATTTAAAGCCAATCGAAAACAAACAAAAAACGTTCAAAACACCCAAAAGAAAAAACTCTAACTCTGTCACAAAAGAAGCAGCGATAAAGAGACGAGCTCTTCCAAAACTGGTTTTACCCACAATATCAAACAATATGGAACAAAAAGAATTGCTCACTGATGCTGACAGAGCTCTCAAGATGGCCAAATCTCTCCAAAAATTGAAGGCATGTGATTTGAAAAAGATTGGAGGGTTTCTTACACTAGCATCACTTCCTGTTCCATCAGTTTTGCAAATCGTTTCTATTGAACAGAGTACTGGTGCATACGGAAACTACTACATTCTCACTTATCTTGATAATTCAACTGGAGCGAATTTTCAGAAAGTTGTTTGTCCAAGTAGAGTAGTTGAAAGCTTCAATGTTGATAACTACCCATTACCTTTCAACATTTTGTACTTGGGTGAGATGGAAAACTCAAAAAAACCAGAGACTACTTACTACAATGTCAAACGTATCAGTACAAAACAATTAACCACAATGGAAGCTACTGCTGAAGCTGAAAAACTGAGAAAAATGAGTGAAGAAGAACTCAAACTCGCTTACGACATCGAGTATCTCAGTAATTTCAAAGATTGTTCCATTTTTGCTTACATCGAAGTTGTAGAAAGATTCATTCCTTTCCGATTCAATGGAGAAGAATCCATTGTAAATTGCATTCGTTATGTCACTGAAAAGAATGGAAAAAGAGAGACGAGAACGCTTTTACTACCAATCAGATATAACGAGGAAGCTAAAAGATGTGCACCTGGTGTGATGATTTACAAAGGAAAAAAACAGAGTAAGAATGGAAATCCTATTCCATACCACAATGTTGTCTTCATTTCTTCAACCAACGCTAGTGATTGGGAGCAATATTGCACACAAACAAGTTCCAATGAGGTGCTAACAAAAACGAATAATGAGGATGAAGTTCTTAAGGAATTCCTAGAAAACGAATTACAAGATTTTGATGAACCACTTGGTGTTGATGGTATGTAAACTCAATATCAAATGCTGACAACTGGTAGTCTCAAGCGGATAATGAATGAATAAAAAAAGCCTGTGTATTCATTGACATTACAAGTTGTACTGTTTTGTATTACTTACTATTTACCGACTCTAACTATATTATATGGAAAGATTTTCCCTACTTATTATACAATAAGTCTATATAATCATATAATAATTCATAGAAAAGTCTAAAGGTTCTCAGGTGATTAACTCACCAAAAGTTCCGGTTTTGCAAAACATTTGAAGATCTTCCTATCCTAAGCATTATACGAGTGACTGTACTTTTTTATCCAGTTGAAATATCTAAAAACTTCAGTAACTTAGTATTTACTGACTCTAGCTATATTATATGAGATTTTCCCTACTTATTACACAATAAATGTATATATTCACATATTCTTTCATTTTTAATCACTGTATTTATTCAATGTAGATATATTTCCTCTCTCTCCTCTCTCTCAAGATATCGTATGACTCGGAATTACAAAAAATTATCAAACCTTAAATGCCTCACATTCAAAATCTAGACATCCTATGAGTTATAATTATGTATACAATTATGTAAAAAATTATCATAACTTAGATGCCATACATTCAAAATCTATATACCATATAAGTTCAAATTAAGTAAAAAATAATCAAAACTCGAATGCCACTTAAATGCCACTCAAATGCCACTCAAGTACCCCTCAAATAAAACACAATATAAACTCGGCGAATTCATTCAACGCTGTAACCCATTGCATCACCCCAGATTATGACCCCACAAAAAAACACTTGGTAGGGAGATCTGCTCATATATTACTACTATTACATCACTGTAGTTACACAATAATATATAATATTTGTATTTATTGATTTGTATTGATAATATATATATAATATAGTCAATCAGCGACCAATAATATACAAAATTTGCAAAAATTAAATATCATCTAAAGAATTTTATATGGGGTTATAAATAATCTTATCAGACCAATAATTAATCTTTGATAGATCAAAATTAATTTATAGAGTCCATAAACTGAAGATTAATCTAATGTCGACTTGTTCTCTCACGGAAATACTCGCTGTAACTGCGACAACTTCATGTTACAAAACTCTTTGATTTTAGTTTGGATCATAAAGAATTGATTGGTAAAACACATCTAGCTGATTTTAGCAATAAATGAATCTAAAAAGGTTTTTGATTGGCAAGAGCTCTGCGATTAACAAAAAATAGTAGTCAGACCTCAAATATATAATTAGTAAAAACCAATACAATAAACCAACTGTGGTGAAGTCTGTGGAGTTGGCTTCTCAATCATTACTCAGTTGGTAGAAGTGAGCATTTTTACTGTTATACTGGGGTACAACTAGGGTGGTACCGGATACTCTCAATCCAAACACTAAATCACCAACTAAAGCATCATCAGCTAGCTGAGATACTACATTACCTGTAATATACAGGTAAGTAAATAGTACAACAACAACATCACACAACACAAGCAAACAATAACACAGCACATAACGTAAACTGACCAATCAGTGACTGACAACTACATCCACACAAAACATATGGCGTACTGTATAAAAATTAGCCACAATTCCAAGTTTTGTTCAACTCTCAATTTTACCTATTATTTTCTTTCCCACAAATTAAACAGTGAATCAGCATTCATAGCACTAAATTACAACTACTTGTGTTTCAACAGTTTCGGTTGGTTCATAAATCTTGTCTTAATTTATTCAAAAACGTGTCAGACACTTCAAAATAGGAGAGCTGGGTTTTATGGGACACGGAGCCTTATAAGTAATACCGATACTCTTTAATGTTGTTGATAAGATTATCTTTTTCACAAAAAATTTATAAAATGCTCGTTTTATAAGCTTTGATGTTGCACCAGAGTATCCCCTCTAGGTAAATATACTAATTAGAGAGAACAAATAACTAACCTGATGTGGTATCTAGTATGTAGATTTTGTTGTTGTTGTCTGCAGCTAGTAAGATATAACTTCCATAGCATACCAGACCATGTGGGTTCTTCACATCAGAGAGAGTCCACATCACCTCCCCAGTTGTCATGTTCACTCTAAATACTTTAGATGTATCATAGTTAGATATAACAACAGAAGCATTGTCTACAGCACACAAAGTGGTAAAGTTGTTACTGAGCAGAGGGCAGGGGATGTGACATAGAGGTTCGCCGGTGAGAGAATATACGGTTATTCTCTGGTTTGGTGGATCTGCTATAACTACCTGATCAGCTACTACAGTCAACATGTCACAGACATACCCATGGTAGGGGTGGTTCCAGCTTGTAATATGTCCACCTGACATATCATAGACATTTACTACACGAGGGTTGACACATGATAATGTATACAACTTGTCCTTATATACAGTGATGGATTCTACTATATCAGAGGTGGAGATAAAAGAGTTATGTAATTGGTAGTTGTTGTCTATTCTAGTAACTGTATTGTTCTCTAACCCTACATAAGTACTCCCTTTGTACTGGCAGACTGAGAAAGGTTTAGATGGTAGTTGGGCAGACTTCAGCATTGTCACTGATTGAGGGAGATGTGGGAGGGGGGTCAGTCCATGCTCGCTGTCAATAACAATGTCATCAGAAGGGATTAGTGATGGAAACGGGTACTCGTTCGCCTCGAACCACGGGTTGTCCCCTCTCGAATCCGGGGCAAATCCGAATCGAATCCAACAGTTTTGAATCCTAACGAATCCATAATTGTTCGGCCTTTCATTGGTCAATTACGACTATAGTAAAAGCATATAGTTGTAACACGCTGATCTAGTTACTTATGCGGTGTTGTGTCTATCAACGTCAGTGGTCATTGCCTTAGTCATCCAATAGCCTGTAATCTGAGGAGGATCGGGATGCTGTGTATACTTCCAACAATTAGACTAGTAAACAAAATCACACAGGCACATCAATCACACGTGCTGATTAGTAGTTAGTAGTAGTGAGTAATAAAAATGTCAAAGAGAAGCTTTGTATGGAATTATTTCTCACTGCTCACTCAACAACATGCTCAATCTAATAACTACTATCTATGACATACGCAATCAATTCACTTGACTTGACCAGTTCACTCGACCAAGAACACTGAACTTTTATTATATTACTCCTGATCATTTCAACCATAATAATATAATAATTAATAAAAGTAAATGCTATTTATTATAGGTAAATATTTGTTGTTGTATTGATAATACATTAGTACAATAATTAATTTTTATTTATTGTAGACCCTAATTAGGATGGTTTAGTGTTAGCAAAATTTGAAAGAAAAATGCTGCTTGCTATTACTTGGTACTTGAACTTTGCTAAAATTGCATTGATCGTCAAGTAACCTAGAGACCTGTTTGACCTTCAGTATAAACTTGTACAAGCAAGGAGTTGTCAAACGTAAATAGGATTCGGATCGAACCGCCTCGGACTGGTTCGATTTGAGTGGAAAGATTCGGAATCGGACCGAACCTAAATTTCTTTGTCCTGTTCCATCACTAGAAGGGATCATCTCCAATTCCATCTCTCTATTCACATCTATATAATGCAGATATTATATAATATGGTAACATGAGATAAACAGATGAACTCTGATATAAACAACAAAACTTTGATGTTGGTAAGAATAAAACTTATGATTCAATAAACCAATCTTTCAAATTTATTCTAGAACAATCTCAACTGGGTCATGCAGACAAGGCTTTAACACACCACAAGATATAATATCCTAGAGCACTTAACAGCTGATACACTTTTACAACCAACACAAGGGAGACAAATCCTATTATATAACAACATCAAACAGTTTGTAGACCAAAGGTTCCGCACAGATAAAAGTACAAACACAAGGAGTCACATGTTCTAGTGAGAAAACAAAAGATTATAAAATACAACTTCACTAATGACAGCCCATAACACAGCGATGTAATACAACGGTTTTGATGTTCGTTCTTCCATTTTTACCCGATGAGTTTCCTATTGCTAAGAAAATTTCATGGTAACTCAGGCTGATGTACTTCTGTGTAATCTGTCTGGGGTTTGACCTGAGACCTTATAACAACACTACCTGATCCAGCAACCAGACGGAGACAACATGTACAACATACACAACATGTACAACATACACAACATGTACAACATACACGACATGTGCAACATACACAAAACAAAAACAAATGTTGTAGCTCTGAGGAGAGTCACTCGCTAACAGCTGTATGTGGTGTGTTGGGAACACTCAAATGGTCCAGCAGTAAAAAGATCTCCATATTGCAAGTACACCGATGTGATTTTGTTTTATGGTTAGAATGAAATATATGCTGATGAAAACTCATATAACTCTGGATAGTCATGTGATTGAGTGAAATTGTGTAGATTTTGCTCTGTTACACTTTGGTGATTGCAATGGCACTTTCTGGCACAATGCCAGACACTGCAGGTAAGAACTTATACAACATACAGTAATATAAGTATCTAAAGGAGTGGCTACACAAGCCGATGATTTGCATCAGAAGGCCTTGCGCTGGGCGTGACCGATGGGCATGTTCACTTCGGGACATCGTGTGAACCTGTTCGTGAGTATAACCAACATGTTGGTCTATGCCCGATGCCGAAGAAACATCGGTGTTCTTTGATTGGTTGGAACAAAATATTTCCCCAAGCTCATCAACTTTAACCATTTGCAGCGCATTTCCGTTAGAATTTTTGTCAAAAAACGAGCATCCACTGCAAACTCTGAAGGATTTATTATGTTAGAATGAAGTTTGAATAGTGAATTTATTTTACATGGCTCATAGAACAGTGGTAATTGATAATTTCAACATAACTGAGTATAAATATAATAATAACTAAAATTAATAACAAGTACAACAACAATAAAATAAAATTTATTATTATTTATTACATGATGATGATTTATTATTAATTATAAATAAATAATGAATAATCAATCACAATATCCGGAAGATTTAATAATAAACAGAACCAAAAAAAATATTGAAAGAAATGTTTTCATGATGAACAAAAACAGCCATACATCACATTGGAATTGTTCTTCAATTATTGTTGTTGTTATTGTGATGATTTCTGTATCAGGGAAACAAATAATTCATTGTCGGAAATGAAACAGGCAAAAAATCGAACTTTGTGCCGTATGATTGGCTAGTTCAGTCGCAGCTCACCGATGTGCTCGAGTATATCGCCACTCTACTTCAGCCTGTGTAGCCACCTGCACATAGCCACGAACCATCGCATAAGCACATCGGTATCAAAACATCTGTGCAGTGTAGCCACACCTTACCAATACAACCCGTCGTGTTCAAATATCATTAGTTTGGCCTGCACTATTCCCTCTTAGATCTTTCCTCTCCCACATCACGAGTCAGAAAAGGATACGAAATCCGTCCTAAGATCCTTGCATGGGCGGAGCTTATGCGCATAAATATTATCAGATAGGGACTAGTTTTTTTAGTGGTTAAACCATGGACGTAGAAATACTACGTCCATGGTTTAAACAGTTGTTTACTCCTAGCTATATACACTAGCCCTAGTATCGTAAATATAACGAGGGTGTCTCCCATTTTTGATAAAGTACAAAGCTATGCCAGTTTAGCGAGCATACTGGATACACTATTTTAAAAAAGTATGGCTGGGTGAATCTTGCGTTTTAGTTTAAAGTTCTCGTTTAATTTTTATTCTTTAGTTTTTCATGAGCTGTGAGTAGAACGATCGAAGTTTTATTGCAATGAAACAAAAACTATTTACGAATATGCAAATTCTCTGTGAATAATTATGCAGTCCATCCTTATAACTCGATTTATGTGTGTTTGTTGTTGTTCGTCGTCGTTTTCAGCACTTATTTTATTATTATTATTAATTAATAATAAATAACTATTATTAATCTTTGTTAATAAATTATAAGAAAATAATTATTGTTTTTTTTTTATAGTAGTTAATTATTATTAATTTTTTAATACGTTTGGTCTAGTAGTGGTTAGAGTGCTTGCACTTCAATCCAGGATCTGTCTGGGGTTTGATTCCCAGCACGGTTGTCATCTCATCTGTTCTGTGATCCAGATATTCGGCTTCCTGTATGCCCTGGTACCTGGCCCAGAACTTTAACCCATTATTGTTATGGGTTTGCCTCATCATCTGTCTTCAGACATTTAGGTGCAGGACTGGCAATTTATTGCGATAATACTCTTGGGGACAAAAGGTAGACGATTTTTGTTAGTTAGATAGGAAAATAACATGGGCTGCGCCGAAAAATAGGCAGTTCTGCACCTATCTCTCTTCAGAAGTAAACCTATTATAGTTATTGAAGTTGTTGATCAACGCGGCAAGATACAATATATCAAGAAGATAGATAATAATGATTAATAATAAACTACTACTATTATTATTTATTATTAATTAATAATTGCTTGATTACAATAAAAATAAAAAAAAACATAATAAGCCTCTGTTTGCATCGATGATAGTGCTTAGAAATATTTTAACTTTTGCTAACATGAAAAGTGCATATGTATGTATGTACAATGTATAATAATAATAATTATTGTTATTATTTATAACACTTATTATAATAATACTGTTTATTATTAATTTGATAATATAATAATAATTATTGTAATTATTACATTATTATCAAATTAGTAATTATAATCGTTATAATAATAATTTCAATAACGGTATTTTCATATTTCTCAGCCCCTTATTTTATTAAAATATGACAACTTCATCAATTGTTCTTCTTGGCTTATTAATTATTTAATAACTAACCATATTATCGGTACTCTTAATTCGCCGAACAGCCAAACGACCGAACAGCCGAATGACCGAACAGCCAAACGACCGAACAGCCGAATAGTGCATAATAGGACAACATTCCATGTTTTGTGTTTTCCGGTTCTATTCCTCCTTGACGATTTATTTTTTATCCTTGTCTCAATATAGTTTTCATCTTTACTACTGCACCAGCCTTAATATTGCTGGAAAGAAAAAATGTAAAAGAAGATTGTTATTTTTTCATGTGATACACTGTATCATACAGTGCACTAAGTCAATGAATAATATACAAAGTTGATAATTGATTATTAAATTTTAATGATTAGTAATTAATTAATAAAATCAACCACCAACAACACTCAGTAAATTATTATTATCTACCTACATCTACATCATTATCTAATAATAATGAAATTGATCAGTAAAAGATTGTTTAGATATTATATTTATTAGTATCGTTAAAAATCAATAAAAATAAAATTTGTTTATTATTACAATTTGTTATAATAATAATAATTATTATTATAATAATTATTATTTTTATTATATTATTACGATTAGTAATATAGTAATAATAATAATAATAATTATTATATAACTAAAATTTATTTATTATTGTAATTTATTATAATTATTGTTGTTATTATTATAGTAATTACCATTATTATTATCATATTTTAATAATAATTGTAATATAATTAAAATTTATTTAATATTATTATTATAATTTATCATAATAATTATTTTTATTATTATAATAATAATTATTATCATATATTTTAATTATATTGTTATTGTTACTATTAGTAATTAAGTAATAATAATAATTATAATATAATTAAAATTTCTTTATTATTATTACAATTTATTATAATAATTGTTGTTATTATTATAATAATTATTATTATCATATTTTAATTATATTATTATTATTGCTATTAGTAATATATAGTAATAATAATAATAATTATAATATAATCAAAATATAGTAATAACGACACAATTATAATAAATTAAAATAATAAAAAATAAATATTATTGTTGTTGATTTTTAATAATACTACTTTACTAAAAATAATCATAATAATATCTAAACAATTACAATCTTTTATTACTGATCATTTATATTATCATTAGATGATGATCATGATGGAAGAACCAACCCGAATTTTTTTGTTGCAGACTGTTTTCTGCTAGCTGTAGTAGTAGTGTAGTATTTTACTACAATACTGCTGCAGCTAGCAAAAACTATTTTACAACGGTATATCATCGATGGTGATAACAATGATGATAGCAAAATGAGTAGTAACAACATGCAATGCAGATGCAGCTCGTCAATAACATATAATAACACCTACTTTTACTAGGTATTTTTATTATTACTGCGATTATTATTTTTACCGACTAACGATTTAAATTTTTAACAACAAGCCACATAATATTGTAAAGGATTTCTGCGTGGTTTGCAACAGAGCCTTTACCGACACCTGTGAGAGGGCAGCTATTTTAAATGACTATTTTGTTACGGTAGTATTTAATACGGTTTACATCAGTTATAAGAAAACACTTTTACATGAAAACCAGACAACAATTTATATTATGCGTAGTGAATGTCTTACTTTTTTCTAGCTATGGTATTGTATACCCAAACCACACTTGTTTTAAAATTTATCTTAGCAATTAAGTTCCAGCAGTTTCATTCAAAAATATCTTGAATTGCGTTTTTTCTTTATAATGCTGTGCTGGAAATCAGTGACCATGTGCTGGTGCAATTCCAGCAGGAGGCCCTAATATTTAGGAGTAAACCTTCCTTTAGTGCTCGGTCACTTGTTCCAGCTCTCAAGTAGTGATTGATTAGTAATGATGGAAAACACCCTCAAATTTCTGTTTCAGTATCTTTTACACCAACTTTATGTGAGTATGTCACACCTCCAATGTCTGCGAGTTGGTAATATTTTTGTGACGAATATTAAATTAGCAAATACTTTTGATATGCATAAAATAGGCCTTCAGGTTGTGCTTTATATAATTTTCCAAATCGCATCGTGTGTGTTATAAAGCCTCCCTTCCAATCAGTAATGAGCAACCAAAAACTCTTGTCTCTGATTGTACAGAAAAAAATCATAAATCTTTGGGTATCGCACTGTTGGCTGTTCTGCTATTTCAACATTAGAATAATGAAATTGAAAAATACCGTGGAAAGAATAAAGTGTTTGTTCCTTGGTGAGCTTTATAATTATAATAAAACGACCTGCACAATGCATTTTACTACACTGATATATAATGCAAGAAAGCAGTTTTTTTGTGTGAAGCACTAGCCTGTAAACGGGTAGCCGCAAGAATGGTGAAAAAACTGCCTGAGATTAACCTGGCTTCTTCTGGTAATGTATAACGTTTGTGCATGGTGTACAGATCAGCATTATTGATACAACTTCAAACATACATATACACTTGAAATGGTGAAATGTGCGATTCAAAACGAGGTGAAGAGTTGTCAAATTTTATATGATATTTATTTGCTAACCTAATGAGATATCATTTATTTACCAAATCTACCCTACTCATTATAGTCATATATATCCGGTAAGCAAGGTGTTCTATGCTATTGTTAACATGATTGCGCCCTCTACTGTTTTCTGTATGCTTCGTTTCTTTTTTAGATTATTTCAAGAATTTCCAGAGCTGGAACAAGTAACCGAGCACTAATGGAAGGCTTGATCCTAAATAATAGGGCCTCCTGCTGGATTTGCACCAGCGCAAGGTCACTAAATTTCCAGCACAAGGAAACATGATACAAGTTGTTTGTGAAAAAAAACACTGCAAATCAATTGCTTGAAAAAATTATGATATACCAGATCAAATATAGATTAAATCTGTACGGATAATAAAACCTACTAAAACAATAGTCGCACAGATTACATCTGTATGACTAATTAAATAATTAAATATTATTGCTTTTATTTATTCATTGCTAGTAGTTTATATTATTATTTAGCGTACACAAAACTCATGCGAGCTTGGCATTTATCAGTACAAAGTATCGATATATAAATTTGTTTCACTAGAATTTTCAAATCCTGTTGAGTTATTAGTCTTTCAATAACTTGGGGCCACATGCTGCTAGAAACAAAATTCGAAAAAGGATGAAAAGGAATGTAATATATTGTAATATAATTGTGCGAGTGACAGTGTAAGGACAGACGAGCCAGAGTTGTCTTACCTATCAGAAGCAGATGAACCAACCAGAGGAGCCTCAGTTCTCAACAGCCGAGGACGGCCCAGCCGTAAAAGATCAAGCTACGAGAAGTCAAACTAACTGTTCCGGTAGCCATCTTGCTTTGTACAAATTAGTTAATTATTATCGTTTTTAACCTGGCGGAGAAACGCCCGCCTAATTTGATTGCATTGTAGTATATATGTTTGATTAACCTGGCGGATAAACGCCCGCATGTCTGTGTATTATATATGTTTATGTTTTGGTGCTATTATATATAGTTCGTAACGCGCCGTCTGTATCAACCGATCATACTATGTTTTACTAACCAATTATATCTTGTGATTTTCAACTGCTAGTAGATTGTATAAATAGAAGGGCAGGTCGCCGAGTGAGTTAGAGTTAGTAGTAGTCGTGTGGTGAATGCACCAGGGTACGTTTGGGTTAACGTCGTGACTTCTTATGTCGATAAAACGTTCTTAGAGATTACTATACTCTCTTGGACATTGTCACAAAGCTGCCTAACACGTTTTTGTGGACTTTACATGTGCTTGCAAGCTAGTTGTGAAACTAAAGTGAAACCGGATCTGTGCGTAGTTAAACAGATTTCAGTTGTAAGAGAACAGGAAGTCTCCGGATCAGTACATTGAAGTTACTACTACCGGGTTAGTAGACTTGTTTGATGGATTGTTGCCTTTTTACTGAGCAGCTACGCTACCATCAATTGCTCTAGCGCACCCCGTGTACTCTGTATGGTACACCAGCTGTCCTCTCACAGGTGTCAGTAAAGGCTCTGTTGCAAACAACGCAGAAATCCTTTACAATATTAGGTGGCTTGTTGTTAAAAATTTAAATTGTTAGTTGGTAAAAATAATAATCGCAGTAATAATAAATATACCTAGTAAAAGTAGGTGTTATTATATGTTATTGACGAGCTGCATCTGCAATGCATGTTGTTACTACTCATTTTCCTATCATCATTATTATCATCATCGATGATATACTGTTGTAAAATAGTTTTTGCTAGCTGCAGCAGTATTGTAGTAAAATACTACACTACTACTACAGCTAGCAGAAAATATTCTGCAAAAAAAAAAATTCGGGTTGGTTCTTCCATCATGATTATCATCTAATGATCATAAAAATGATCAGTAATAAAAAATTGTAATTGTTTAGATATTATTATGATTATTATTAGTAGTATTATTAAAAATCAACAATAATAATATTTATTTATTATTATTATTATAATTTATTATAATTGTGTCATTATTATTATAATTTAATTATATTATAATTATTATTAATAATTAAAATATGATAATAATAATTGTTATAAAAATAACAACAATTATTATAATAAATTACAATAATAATAAATGAATTTTAATTATATTATAATTATTATTCTTACTATATCACTAATAGTAACAATATAAATGAAATATGACAATAATTATTATTATAATAATAACAATAATTGTTATGATAAATTATAATAATAATAAATAAACTTTAATTATATTACAATTATTATTAAAATATGATAATGGTAATTATTATAATAATAACAACAATTATTATAATAAATTATAATAATAAATAAATTTTAATTATATTATAACTATTATTATTACTAATAGCAGTAATATAATTAAAATATGAAAATAATGATTATCATTATTATAATAATAATAATAACAATTAATTAATATAATAAATAATATTAATAAACAAATTTTATTTTTGTTGATTTTAATCGATACTAATAATTATAATATCTAAACAATCTTTTACTGATCAATTTCATTATTATTAGATAATGATGTAGATGTAGGTAGATAATAATAATTTACTGACTGTTGTTGGTGGTTGATTTTATTAATTAATTACTAATCATTAAAAAATAATAATCAATTATCAACTTTGTATATTATTCATTGACTTAGTGCACTGTATGATACAGTGTATCACATGAAAAAATAACAATCATCTTTTACACTTTTTCTTTCCAGCAATATTAAGGCTGGTGCAGTAGTAAAGATGAAAACTATATTGAGACAAGGACAAAAAATAAATCGTCAAGGAGGAATAGAACCGGAAAACACAAAACATGGAATGTTGTCCTATTATGCACTATTCGGCTGTTCGGTCGTTTGGCTGTTCGGTCATTCGGTCGTTTGGCTGTTCGGCGAATTAAGAGTACCGCCATATTATAATAGTTTTTATTTTTTTATTCACAAAAAAAAAGATAAAAGTGTTATGTTAAGTTACGGATAATAATGGATGCTTACAACAACAGTATCTACGTATCGTAGAGACGTAAGTAATAATAAAGAATAATAATAGTGACGCAGCTCCAAGCTGCCCTGCAACCTCCTACCACCCCTTAGTTGCAGCCAACACCACCTACGGTTTGCCCAACAAACCACACGTCTTATTGCAAACGCAAGACTGCAAGAAGGTACTTCACAAGCAAGGGTAATTATATTTTGCAAGCTAGCTCAACGACACGACTTTCACAGTGCAAAAGCCACAGCGGTAATGAATCAGCTTTCTACCCAGCGATCTCGACCTTGACCTGCCTGCGCACGCAGGCTCCGCTAGTAAGAGCATCGGGACAAGTACCCAAATAACCACATCTCCCCCAGCTTCTCACGAAGCTGCACACAAATTCCCTAGGTCATTCCACATACTCTGACAAGTAAGCAGGCCGATGCCGCTCCCGCTGCGACCGTCTAAGAAGTGCCGGCGGCTCATCCGCCACGGCCACATTTTCATCTACAGTGGCCCCGAGCTCCTCTACTGCGTCTGCAGCTCGCTCTGTTCCACCCATGGGCTGGCCAGCGTCGCCAGCAGGCAGGGCCTGATTCACCTCACCCATGTCCTGACCAGCGTCAGCAGCAGGACGCCCTGCCTCAAAGTGTTGCAGCCCCAAATATTCAGGCTGGTGTGCCTCGAGCGGCACACACGTCGGGCCTCCCAAAAAACCCCCGAGAGGAGCAGGCCCAATGTTGTCACCAGCTGTCATGGCTTCCCGGTGACCTCTGCTGACTTGTGGAGCGTGGTACCTGCTCCCACTATGTCGACGCTTCCTAACGTCCCTTACGTGCCGTGGCACACCGTTCACACACACTGTGTGACTAGACACGACCCCAGTAATTTTGCCGGGGGCCCACTGTTTGGTGCATGAGGGTATAGGTGGCTTTATCCATACCTCATCACCAACGGAGAACGCACTGTCGCCACAGACATCCGCCTCAGGGGCGTTGACATCAAAAGGTACCCGCCATGGGTACCGAAAGAGAACATTCGAGGGGACTGATCCCTCGTCGGCATCTTTCCTCGGCGTTACATTATACCAAAATGTAGCCTGCTCAGGGGATATTCCCCCTCTCTCCGCAATCCTCTTGATTGTCCTGTGGTTCCTTTCCACGATACCGTTGCCACTCGGGGCGTAAGCAGCTCGGAATCTGAGGGAAATTCCCCACTCGTCAGCGAACTCCTCCACAGATGCTGACCTAAACGCCATTGAGTTGTCCATAAGCAACTCGTCACATGGCCCTCGCTCAATCACCACACTGCGCAATTGAGCGACAATATTTTCCGCAGACTCCGTCTGCAGGCGTCGCCATATAGCGAATCGCGATGGACCACAGTCGACCATCGACAGAAACAGTCTGCCACCAAAATGTGTGACGTCGATTGCAACCCTGCGCCAGTTTCCCTCGACCGACAGACTTCCTGTTGGGACAAGGTTCTCTGACCTCAGAGCAGGGTCAACCCGCTGGCATGCCTCACATCCAGCCACCTCGCGCTTCACTTGGTCCCTCGACAGATCACTACGAATCTGCCGAGCAAGATACAACGTCCGGTCGACACCCAAATGGTGGGGCAAATGCGCTGCCCAAATGGCGTCCTCTACACTCTCCCCTGTGGAAAGTGCCGCACTCACTTGTGCTTCGGTGCTGTTAGCACCCCGGTAACCCAGCCATGCCTTGGTCACCCTGGTCATGCAATCGGCTTTGTTTTCGGCCGAGAGCACAAAACGAACTTTTATATCAAGTCCAAACTCGGTGATTGTGTCACGAATCACCCCCAGACGACGCTTCACAAGCATCTCCGCAGCACTCTTCGTCTTAACACGACTGCGCGCGTCTACCGTGTTGCCCATCCAGTTAACGACTGTAAGAGAGTCAATGGCTAGCGTGAAAGCTCTAAAGCCCCACGCGATCGCCAGATTCACACCTCTTGCCACAGCCTCCAGCTCCGCAACATTTATGTGCGAATGGTCTGACTCTTTTCGCAGCCATGATGCATCCTCGACAACCTTGCCACACACATCGAGGACCACACCAATCCCCATAGAGCTGGCGTCAGTCCAAACTGTTACCACCCCACTGGAATCCACATTCCAACATCCTTGTACGGGGTCCTCGAGTTGAGCTCTAGCGAGAAGCTCAACAGCCAGCCCGCCAACTGTCTCCCCGACAGGGGCATCCCAGCTGCCGCCACAACCCAGACGCTTCAAGAAACTACAGTGCAAACGCAACCACCCTGCCACAGGATAGTGACCGACCAATCGGCCACACAAGGAGAACAGATCTCGCTTTGTTAAAATTGATGGCTGCACACTGAGTTCCGATAGTGCAGTAGCCCTCATCATCTGGAGCTCCCCTTGACTGTCACGCCTTAGTGCAACTCCCAGTAGACGACCTCCATCAAGGTCTTCCGGCTCCTTAGTCTCGAGCCCGTATTTGGTAAGATGCTCACGCACTTCTTCAGCGCTGGCAACAGATTCTTGAACCACTATGTCGTCAACATAGTGATCTGTTGCCCGATGAATACGATCATCCAAAGACAGCACCTTACCCAGAATTGAGGTCATAATCCTGGGTGCACACGACAAACCAAAACCTAATCGAGTCAAGGCGTAATGCACACCCTTATACCTCACGACCTGATACTTCCACAGGTCTTCAGAAATGTGGATCTGCAAGTATGCTGACTTCAGGTCTACCACCCGAACACCACCACGCAGCTGTCTCCACTTCCTAATCTTCTCGCCACACACGGCGACCTTATCATCACCAGTGTGACACTCGACAAACGTGTTCAGCTCACGATAGTCCATGACTGGTCGCACCTTGTCCTTGGTTGGCTGAAACACTGCCAACAGTGGAATGATCCCTTCAACAGGGCCGTCCCACTGTCTCAGCCAGCCCTTAGAGATCCACTTCTCCAACTCCGCGCAATAGCGCTCGTGCATCAAAGGCACTTTCGTACATCGGTACTCGGAGATACGGGTCTGCAGTCCTGAAGGAGACTCTCCACACCAACGCCAACTGACAGTCCATCGACTACCGTTAAAGTTAGCCACAAAGTCAGGGTCCTCAACCTGCAGCAACTCTGATTTGCCACTCCCACTACCACCAGGCACAGCCACAGCCCCACAGGAAGGACCCGATACAGCGCCACAGCACCCAGTTGGAACAGGCTTTCCCCATTTAACTACATAGCGTAAGTTGGTGCTCCTCTGGACATTCACGCCTCCCATATGATCAATGGCATCGCCACCAAGGAGACAATCAACGCCAAGATTTTCCAGCTTACCCATCACTAAGGCAGAGACATGAAAGCAATGTCCCTGCAACCCAATGATGACACGACAAGTACCTTTCACATGAGAGGCATTGCCATCTGCCGTTAACAACGGCCGGCCTGTCTTTAGGCCTTGTCCCACCACCACCCGCGGACTTACCAGAGTCCGCTCGCTTCCCGTGTCTACAAGACAAAGGAAACATCGACCGTTCACAACGGCCTGGACGACTGGCATGCGGCCTGATGTTAACTTAATGCCAGCCGCCCCCGACAGGTCCAACCTGCCCTGTGGCACACATGCACCACTCAACAGCTCTCTCATGAGAGGCTGTCCGCCATGAGCCCTGCTCACTCCGTTTCCATGACAGAGGACGCGCCGCCCCGGTCTGCGCCCTCTGCCCGAAAACTCGGTTGCCCATCAGCTGATGCGGCAACTCTAGCCTGTGAAGAACAATCCCTCACAAAGTGGTCGGTGCCTCCAAACCTGAAACACCCGGCCTTTTTAGCCCTGGCCACCGGAGCCTTCCTCCGACTGGTACAGTCTTTTACTCTGTGGGCACCTCCACAGCGAAAGCACAAAAGCTCCCCGACAGGTTGCTTTTGCCTCCCAGACGCAGCCGCAACTTCATTGTCCGGATGCCTAGCCTTTTGGTGGCCAGCAACAGCTCTACGTGAGACCAGTCGATCTCGCACACGAGCCAACACCGTGCCAAAGTCGGCAGTATATGCACTCTCATGCGTAATAGCCCACTCGTACACAGAGCCCGGCAGTCCTTCATAGAACTGAGCCCTAAAGCTCAGCTCGCTGCAATTCATGCCGACTCTGCCTCCGAATCGTTCCAAACGATTCATATACACGTCGACGGTGTCACCAGCCTCCATCCTACAGGATATGAATTGGCGCCATGCCTCCTGACGTGGCATGGCATACTCGGCTGTTAAAGCAGCCTTCACAACCTCCCACTGTGATGCCTCTCCAACTCTCATCCTATTGTAAACTCGAGATGCATTACCACCCAGCATATACACCAGAATGTCAGTTGGGGTAATGCGCTCTAGAGCGCAGAGCCTCTCGTACTCTGCCAGCCACACGGTCACTTCAATAGACCCGTCACCACAGAAGGGACTCAGCAACTGACGAATCCGGCTCAGGATCGGGCCCCTCGCCTGATTGAGGATGCTGGCCAGGGTCGCGGCATCCACAATCACCGGTGCCCCACCAACAGAGGCTGGCACCTCTTTGACAGAGGTCGAAGCTCCCTCCTCGCCCTCTGGGCGATCTGGAGAAGCCATCCCTGACCTGAAATTAATTAACAATTAACACCATTTATAAACTGATCAATAAATTAATTAATTACATAATATTATTACAATACTAATCAATAAAAGCCGAAATAGCTTGTTATGTTAAGTTACGGATAATAATGGATGCTTACAACAACAGTATCTACGTATCGTAGAGACGTAAGTAATAATAAAGAATAATAATAGTGACGCAGCTCCAAGCTGCCCTGCAACCTCCTACCACCCCTTAGTTGCAGCCAACACCACCTACGGTTTGCCCAACAAACCACACGTCTTATTGCAAACGCAAGACTGCAAGAAGGTACTTCACAAGCAAGGGTAATTATATTTTGCAAGCTAGCTCAACGACACGACTTTCACAGTGCAAAAGCCACAGCGGTAATGAATCAGCTTTCTACCCAGCGATCTCGACCTTGACCTGCCTGCGCACGCAGGCTCCGCTAGTAAGAGCATCGGGACAAGTACCCAAATAACCACAAAAAGTTCTCCTCTCTCACAAGTTAGAATTAGTTAGGTGATATGTGAGCTTGAAATAGCGCTGCAAACTTGTAATGAATAACTTTATTATTAAAAAATTTTACTAATTTTCAAGTTTATAAACACAATTATTACAATAAAGATAAGCCATCAAGTTTTCAACTTCACTTCATCTATTTTAGAAGAATTAATTCATCTATCAATTAATAAGAAAAAATTGTGTTGAATGTCCAATGTTTTATTATTAATTTCATTACATTTAAATTAAATTTTTAAAATGAAGTTGCCTCCACCACGGTAATTTCAGGACTGTCAGATAAACACTACCTACACTATTATTATTTATCTAATTGCGTTGATGGTAAACTAGCCCAATAATTATAAGTTATTGAATAGTAGATAATAGTAACAGAAGCTAATTCGTTCAATAAACTAAGCTTTTTAATTCCCGGCTCCTGTTGCCAATACCCAACATTTTTTTGTATGTGGAATATTGAAGATGTTACCATTATTATGATTATATAAAAGTTTTTATTGTCATGCTATTTAGTATTGATTAACGACAAAAACCTTGAATACATCAACAATTTATTAATGTAATTGGTTGTTGAAGAGTTAAAATTAATTTTCTATATAAAATAATAAAAATAAGTTATTATATAACAATCAATGAATAAGACTACAGATTAATCATCAATATAGTCGATAATAATAATAGTAATAATAATAATCGTTTTTATTATTCATTATTATGGTTTTAAAGAATAGTGATGATAACTACAAACTATGGTAATTATAAATTGTGTTCATATCTACCCAATAAAAAGAATAATAAATACTATTTTGCTTATTGTTGTGTAGCAGTAATAGTATATAGATAGATAAATAGAATGAGAACTTTTTTTGTGATTTCAACTTTTATTAATATAACCAATTTAATTGGGTAATTATAGTGAAATAATGACAGTAGGCTATAATAAAAATATACAATAACATCGTTAATATTACTAACAATAAATAATAATTATTAGTAGTCATTTTACATTTATTAATGATACCATCAGAAATTGATTATCGTTTTTATTGTCGATTACTAATGACAAAAATTAATTTAATAATTATCAATATGAATGACAATGAAAATAATAACAATTTTCTTCTTGTTGTTGACGACATTTATACAATCACTATTGGAATGCATCTGTAATAATTTAAATTTACTGTCAAAGCATCCCAGCATTAAAAACTTTGTTGTTGAATTTTTGAATATTCAAGTCTTAAGCAGCAGATTGATGTATTGAATAACCCTCTTGGCCCACTCAGTGCTGATCTACGATGCTGCAAAATACCCCTCTTCCAGAAATGCTCGCCATTTTTCACACCGCTTAAAATTGACGTCATATTTGGATCGGAAGTAAATTTTTTTCTTTATCGTATATTATTTATTTGGTCAATCAGATCCTGCTATTTATTTTTGTTATTTAATTTATTATTATTCTACCTACATACTACTGTCCATTCTTGTATGAATACCATTTATTGTTCCCTAACTCACCAAAACAAGCAAAATTTTGTTGTATGCTATTGATGAAAAGAGTATTAGATTATCCTTGTGATTGCGATCACATTGGACCACCTGAAAAAATGAAATTTGCGTTATAAACAAGTGTTGATTTTGTTTACGATGTGTGTGCACTAATTGCGTCCATATTCAAAGAAACCACTAATTTCGATTTTATGCGTGTAGCGCGCAAATTCAAGATTCAAATCTTGGAATCAATTTTCAATCGGGTGTCTCCGTAAGGATTCTTTATTCCTGTTGCAATGGCCTTCGGTAGACCTAAGACTAAATTAATTGCCTAATCAGATTTTATTTTAAACGCCGACGATGTAACTTCATTTATAATAATTTTTTATTGTTATAATTGACCACTCCCACAATCCAAAGATGACGTACTCAGCATTGAATGGAAGTTATAGTAAGCTGAATTTCAACTGATTTGGGGCCAATGGCTTTTTGGCAAGCTTGTAAATCAAGACTGAGTAGGCCTAGAGGGATATTCAATACACCAATCTGCTGCTTGAGACTTGAATATTCAGAAACTCAACAAAAAAGTTATCAGTGCACACGCTTTAAGTAACTTACTACTCTTATCGTATGTATATTAAAATTATTACTTCCTGGTCACTTAGCTGTTATCGCCATCACTTTTTTAGCGCTCCTCTAATATAGCATTTATATTTTTAGTATGATGCTACTCACATAAGTGATTTTTTGATCATACTAGTTTGTTTTCTGCGCAATACTCATTATTTTTATTATTATTCCCAGTGGCAAAACTATCATTCCTGTTGATCACTATTATGTTCTCCTTCCTTTGTCTCTGTTTTATCTAATTATGCGCAAAGTGTTTATGGAATAGTTTTTGCAAATAGTAAAGTGTATCTTAACAGTTTTACAATTAGGGCAGGTGGAGACAAAAGCTTTTTAGTCATAGAAAATTGATTTAGTATGTTTCTCGCAAATTATCGATGGTCTCTTCTTCCGCTTTTAGTGTGGTCTAGATATGGTTTTAAAATGTTTGAACGTTTTCCAAATTATCCAAATGCTTTCCAAGCTGTGGAAATTTTTCCAAGGGTTTTGAACGGTTTGTCAAGTAATTCATACACTTCAAAATCCAAGTTGATTCACTGGATCGCTTTTACTGATAATTTATCTTCAGTCCTGTTACGATTGTTGTTTTTTATTTTTTACTAAACTTGAATAAGAGAAATTTTGAGAAAATAGTTAAAAAAAATGTTTTTATCATTTAGTTATAGTTACCACGAATGAAAATTAATCGTGTTCTCGAAAGGTAAATTTGGTCAAATATACAACGATCCGTTTAATGATTTTTTTCCGCTTTGCTGACTAATACATCCATATAAGGTATTTTGCATGAATTTTAAAAAAAATTGGGGGCAATAGGGGTAGCGACCGTCTTTCTCAATCAGCTACTATTCCCGGAAACAATTCATCGCCGAATTGTATTACAAGCATGCGTTTCAGATTTGCTGATTAATTTGTTCTCATGTTTTTGTTTGTCTGCTTTAAAATTCATTCGGAAGAAGGAAAATCACATTAATTTACAAATAAAAAAATTTAAAAAAACCTGCTCAATTGTTCACCATAGCAGTTTTGGCTGAAAGTCAAGTCACACGAGGGCAAATCTTTGACGAGTTTATCAAAGCAAATTCATTGTTAAGCCAATATAGCGATTAGTTCGGTTTCTTCATGATCAAGCAATGTAGATGTGGGAAACTTATCGACGACATTGTTTACATGTGACTAGACTAGTACAACATTATCTCATAGATAGGTTTTTGTTTTTTCTCTCCTCTTCATGGCTGCTCTCTAATGTCACTGTCATTCACAATGAGCGCATGATTTTTATAGTAGCACACTTGCTTTTTTTAGAAAGACAAGTTTACTTTATTATAGTGTCTTTGATCTCGTTTTTTGTCCATAAATTTTACTTTCACTCAAAAAGTTTGAAGTGATCTGGTTCATTAGCTGATCTGTACTTTTCTGTAAAAAAAATTATTTATACATTATTGAATCTACGATAACAATATTATATATCATATTATTAATTTTTTTCTATATTCAAATTGCATTGTAATATTTTCGCTCAAAATTCCTTCTTTTTGATTGCGGTGTTTTATGGAAACATGACATCTGTATGACATGATAATCTATTCAGATTAAATAAGGTGATAATGATAATGTTTGCATTCATTCTGATGATTATGGCGTCGTGTAGGAAGCAATAAGCTGGTCCAAACAACCAAAATACACTGCCATTGCTTGAAACTTTAGGGGTAATGACTCGGCATAATACCCCTGCTAATCATCACCTGCTCAGCGATCCTATTTTACCTGTTGTGAATTCTCTTGGACATTTTGTTATCAACTTGAGAAATAAAGCAACAATATAAATTTTACTTTGGCAAAAGTTCTGGAGAGACGAGGGAGGCTAAAGCCATATTTTTGTTGTTTTTTAATTAAGTAAGTGATAATTATTAGTAGTTGCTCATCATCAATGGTGGTTTGAAATTATATTGCTAAAAACGGAACTAACTACCACAAAGAATAATGGCAATACTTATTGTAAGACATCTGATATCTATAGGTCGTTCAATAAAATAGGAGATTGCAACAAAGTTTTATTAAATCAATTGAGTTTCTTTGAAAATAGCAAAAGGTTTTTTGTTCAGTGTTTTATATAATTATCTAACAATTTTGTTCATCATATTCAAATATCATTATACCAGCCCACTCTATTCTCAAACTGCTTTTCTTCACCTTGCTCTTTGCCCACCCCCCCCCCTCCCCTCTTTTGCATACTTATCACTTTTTACCTTTACTCTTTGGAGCTTGAGTGATTTTGTGATTGACCATATGCGATAATTCAGGCGCTTTTAACCAAAAGAAGTTTTTTTTCTTCCGAAATTTGTTTTAAAATAACAGTTTGCTTTATAGAGTTAAAATTAACTTCATCTGGTTCATTTAGATGTTTTCTGTAGACATTTGTCACGTTTCAACTTTGTAACCGTAAAATTTGTTTTTATTCGCCTTTCATTTTGGTCGCTTCACAATGTCTGACCCTGATATGTGGGCTTTTAGAACAAAAGCTGCTTCTTGGATGAGAAAAATAATCAACTAGATGGAGAGATAACAAAGTTTTGACTTTGATTAGGGGCCATTTTTCAACTAGTGTATGCAACATCAATGACAACCAAAACAACTAGGCATTTTCATAAAATAACAATAAAAAAAATCGATTATTTTGTTAATAACAGAGCTCTAGTAATAATTTTTACATTACTAAATAGCACACTTTAAAGGCTCTCTTTTTGGAATTAAGAACAGTACTTGAAATATTTTATAAAAAACATCCAAAAATAATTATTATCGTCGCCGTTGTCTAAATATTTATTTTTAGGTTAACAGCCATCATTCTCACTATCAGTAGTCTCCAACAGACCCAAATAATTCCAAAGCGCATCAAACTTGACAAATATTATTTATACCAGTTCTCTGATTAGCAAGCATTCTCACTCTGTCTCCAGAATTTCCTTGATTTTCCTGGAAAAAATACTTTTGAAGTCTAGACTGTTAAAGAATCTTCAATTGAGAGTAGAATAGGAAAATACAAAAAACACAGCTCTACACCATGCCATCGAGAATATAAAAATCTGTCTAAAACACATGACAATAAAGACATTCAAAATTGAGCCACACCAACGACGGCAGAACATAGTCTGTGGAACTGGGGAGAATGACTCCCAATGAGAAACTCTCATATGAGAACTCATCAGAGTTAATTTTTCCTCGCTTTGTACTACCCTTTCCTCGCCCAACTTTCTTTATTTTTTCTATCTCCTCGCTTCATTTGAAATATGACGCAAGTGTGCTGAGCCTACAAATTTGGGAAATGAATATTAATAATCTTTCTCTCACACCTCTCTTCAAATACTCCAACGCCTCGCTGTTCAATGCTTTTATTTTTTATTTGGAACTCGGTTCTCATCCACCCTTCCAAACTCTCATATTCCCTCACTTTTTTATGCTCTTATGCCCTACTCTCCCTCCTCTTTTTCTACTTATTCCCTTGCTGCGCTTTTTCTCTGCTCCCTGTATCCTATATATTTACTGGCTGGCTTTGTCTCATGGCTTTTTATCTAATCATCAGATCATATCATTATTTGTTACGCATAATTGTGTTTTTACTGTAGCAGTGCAGTACCTTGCTCATAGCCTCAACATTATTCTCAAAAACCAAATGTTCATCATTTATTTTATTTATAATTACTCAAGTTGTTCCAATATTTGGCAGCGCTTTTCTTCTCACCAGAGGGCTGTATTTCAAGATTATTCTCCACTGCCAGTGTATCTACACTTGCTTCTTTTAAGGGAATGTGTGAGATGTGTTCACAGACTGCATTAAGCTTGCCTACTGCTGTGGCATATTTGAAGCGAACATTTTCTTGTAGGAATTTGTTTTCAATTTGCTAACAACTTGAATAATTTAACCAAATCTAGATTTTTAATGTAACCGTTTTAGGTTTCCTCCAAGATGATTCCATCAAAGCAGCGATGTTTGAAATCTTATGAAACAGTGAGTTGTGATAAATCATCCATTCAGTTTTATGGTGCTGTTTATCATTCTTGTTCCACAGATATATAAATATTGTGATTTATTCAATATCACCACTTCTTCCTTCAACTTTGAGTTTCTTACAAGTAGATATCTTTCTGTTTTTAGATTACGTAATCCAAAGGCAAAGTCGACAGACGTCCAATTCAAAGCTTGTTTAATCAGGTATGTCAAAATTTGAAGGTCATCAGTTGTTTTGTAGTTATTTATCAATCAAACCAAAGAGAACACGCTGTGAGTTGATTTATTTAACAGTTGTTATACAGTTAAAAACAAAGGTTAGTACTGATACAGTTGTTATATAAATTGTAGATAATGCCAGTTTCATTCCATGGTGTTAAATAGTTTGTACTTTGCTGCATAAATTTGAAGTTGATTCTCTCCAAACTAATTTGTTTTGGTGGCTTTTTGGTGGCTGAAATAGACGTGTGCAGGACTTTTATTGAAACTAGTAAAGATTTAATAATGATTATCAGTTGTCACTCTGTCACTTACTACTTGGATAAAAAGATACCAGCTAACCTTTCAGTGGTTGAATGAGCGTCCATTTGGTGCTCCAAAAGCCACCTCAATCATCTTTTACAACGAATCCACACTAGATCATACACTGTTGTCCACTCGTTGGGTCCATGCATCAAGTCTTTAGTTATAATTCTTAAAATCACATTTTTCCAAATCTGCTTCATTGTTGACGTGTTGGCCTTGACACGGGGGGGGGGGGTGTGGTTTGGTGTGCCGAGGCAATTACTGGTGCATAAATGTTGTTCCTTCATTAGCTTTCTCCATGCAACTCAGTCAAGTCTTGGAATAGTAATTGCTGTTGCAACAATCATTATAGCCACGGGTTATCTCCAGATCAATGGTATAATTGTTTGCTTAAATTATTGTTAAATTCAATTCAATTTATCCTTCTGTTTGTTCCAGCATTCTATTAATTGCTTCTATGCCTTCATAAAGTACAATATTGTTTGCTGTTTACATTTGTGAATGCGATAATTGAGCATATTCTATGCACTCTCATTGTAAGTCCCACTAAGCTATGTATAAATGTTACAGATATAGATGCACATCCGTATATAACTTACTTGCTATATGTTTTATTATAGATCGCCAAAGTCTGAGATAGAGGATTTGATTGTCTCCTAGTCATAAGAAATGGAGGCTTTCTTAATCTTGAAGGTACATTATATGTTTGCTAGATTGTCCTTATATCAACAATGAATTTGGAGTCAAGTTTCTCGTAACCTGCAACCAGGTATAGGACCAACTCTAAATAAGAAATTGAATTATAATTCAAATAACCTCAAAACTAAAGCGCCAAATTCAAATAAAATTTTAAATACCTATAGTTGAAAAATTAACATTCAAATACAACTTTGAATGCTTTAATTTTTAACTTGAAAATTCAAATACAAATCCAAATACTTAAAATTTGAAAATATACCACATTTTAAAATTCAGATAAAAATTCCATTGCATTTGGTTCTATCCCTTCTGTCAATTGTAGAATCTTTTGTAGTCACCGGGCTCAGTTTCAAAAAGCTTTTTTAAAAGAAATGTTTTAATATGCAATTTATTTGTAAATTGATTGTTGATGCTGCAAAAAAATTTGCATACCCATTTAAAATAGACAGTTATTATTTAGATGTTCGACTGTGTGGTTTGACAGAAAATTGATTGCCGTGGATGGGGTAAGTGTATTTGGAGATAGATTTTACCAACACGTGAGGGCATGAAGTATGCTTACAAAATGTAATTAAAACTTACAATAAGAGCGTTAACAGCATATTTATTGTTTGGTCTGCTGCAGCTCCTAGCTCATGCACGGAGCTGTGATTGCTGTTGTTATACATTGACTGCACATACTTCAACCACATCCATTATAGGCGACTGCGTCTCCGTCTCTATTGATGGTCGCCGACACATATTGGCTTTTCACTGCTACAACACTCGAAATTTTTGAGTTTTGCAATTTCGTAGTTGCCCAACCATCTTAGCTTAAATAATTTATTGCGTTCCTGCACACGCAGTTGGATTGACGAGTTGTGGTTTAATTATTACAAGTTTTCTACTAGGCAGTAGTTCTCTACGCATCTAGTGGGTTTTTTATTCACCTATAAGATGAAATTTTAACTCATCTATAAATAATAATAACACTTATAAAAATTAAATGATAATTTGAAGAAAATCTGAAGTTCTTTTTGTGTTTGCATCCAAAATAATAATGATAATTACTCCGAATATGAATTATTTCTTGTTGTTAAACATACAGACTTTGATCCTTTTGATATGAAAAACTATAAACCCACATATCAATAATGCTAGTAATAATTATTTAATAATAAACTTACGATCTTATAACAATCATTGTTTACATTATATCCAGGCTAGAAAAAACAAAATATTGGAGCCGCTGTATAGAGCAACTCAATTGATTAAACCATGAGTGTAATTGTTTGTTTTTATAGCTGTTACAGGCTAATGAAAATGTCAGCTATCTAAATCTTACAAGTATAATTGTATTTTATGTGTAGAACAATGAGAAAATTATCCATATTTATTGGCAATATTTACTTTATTGAAAAACGGAGTTGCTCTACAGCGCCATTAAAATGCTAAAAATGTGACGTCATTGATAAAATAAGCTTTCGCGAATCTAAGTAGGAAACCTTACTTTCATAGAAAAGGTGCCTGTATTAATCTGAAGATATTTCAGTTTTTATTGGGTTCTGTGACATCCCACCCAACCCAGTCAAATAAAACATATTGATAATTCATTTCAACACCTGCTAAGAAACTTACTCCCATAGATTTTGTCAAATTTATCATCAAAAAGTGTATAAAATATAACACAATTCCATCGGACCTTTTTGTTAGCAAGATTCTGATTGGCTGAAATTGTTGTTGGTTTTAGCACCAGATATTCTAGTATTTCTAGTAAACCTACAATAAAAATTTTTATATCATCGTGTAGAGCAGAATCTCCTCTATTTTCTGGTCCTTATATGAGGTAAATCTGCCAGTCTAAACGGAAACCGCTCCATGAGAACCGCACCCCGTTCCTTGTCGGGCAAGAAATAATTTTTCTTGCTGAGATAGTTTGAAATAATATTTTTGCAGAGAACCTCCACGGATGAGATTTGTTCTGATAAATGGTTAGATTATATTTATTTAGGCATGCTGGAATTGTTTAGAAGTGGAAATGACAGGTAGTATGCTAGAAATTAATTATTTGGATGACGACGATATTGTTGACTAGTAATTTTTTATTATTTTTCATTTTTTTTTCAAAGTGTTTATTATTATGGTTCTTTATATCAGAAGATAGCGCTTGAAATTCTCTATTCAGTGGTGTAAAAAGTCAGGTGCTAGCTTGAATAGAAGAAAAAAATTAATATTGTTCTTTGAAAAAATGTCCTGGATTTTCGCAAAAACAGGGCCAACTTTGATTGACGTGTTATGGCTAATGTGGTGGCCCATTAATTCTTCAAAATTACCTACATGCATCAGAATTTAATTTTATTTCTATCTGTCGCCTCAGTTTTTTGTTTGAAGCTTTACTTTTGGTGTTTTTTCAAAGCAAAAATGTCAATTTTCAGAAATTTTTTCCTCTGATTAATGAAACGCGCAACCTAATTGGCTAACAATTTTATACTATCCGATAACTTCAGTGTGTAAGAAAAGGTCTATAAATCTTGGACTGTCACAGTCTTTTTATTAATGACATCACATATTTTGGAGTTGTCCCAGCAAGTGTGTTTTTGGGTGTCTCAAAATTTAGCTGAATTATTTTGTTTTTTTTAGCATGTTCATGGGATATTTATAATATATAAAGCTAATAAAGCTTAATTATAAGGTTACATCAGCCTATAACTGCTGTAAAAAGCAACCATTATACCCATGGTTTAAACTGTGGCATGTGGCTATGAAGACACTGCAACTTGTTGATCGAACCCGACACTGCTGGGTTGCTGCGTCTCAGCATGCGACAACCCTGCATGTTCACTGGAAGTTGCGCCAGTCTCGTCGCCAAGACGCAATCGGCAAACTTTAAAGGAGACGCAGTCGCCTAGTGTAAACGCGACTTTATTCTATTTAATAATGTTTAATAACTACCATTTTGTTTATTTATGTATAATCCAATCACAAAGTAAAATCATGGATTGCCATGTTCGCTTTTCTTGAAAGAATTGTCAGTCTTTGCTTTTGTTACAGCAATTTATTAGCCAATGTGTGGTATACCCATCGCATAGAGTTTTTTTATAAAACAAAATGGAAGGTCTTTGTGTATGCTGTTGATGAGTGCAAAAGACAATAGCAATACCAACCAACTGGCATTCGTCATTTGACAAATAAGCTACTTGTGGTATGCTTTGTAACATAGCTAATACTTTACCAGTAACCCTTATGTAGAAAGCTATAACATTTAGCGAAATGATACTTTGGCTAGCTATTACCGAGTCTCTAACAAATAAATTATGAACCATGTTAAATAGCTCGCTGCATAAGGCTTGTTATCAAGTTTTCATGCCTTTGTCGATGGTTTTGATGGAAAACAGTTGCTTTGTGAGCCGTATCGATGTAAGAAACTGTTCAATAACTCACTACAAGTTCACCCACATGTCTCATTTTGGTTCTTACAGCCATGGTTTTTATATTCTCTTCGAAACAGTTGATTTTCTCAATGAGGTTACTGAACATTTAATTAAAAATTATTTCTCATAGGCTTTATCTGAACTCAAGTTATGAAAATAATACTTTTTCACATTTAATTTTGTAATTCCAATTTGTTATATACAAGTGAAAATTGTGCATGTAAACAGGGCCATTTTTTACCCATTGCTATTGACAAAAATAGGTTATTTGCTTATTAATGCTCACTGTGTTTTTTATTGTTACAGAGAAAGCACTGCACTGACCAATGTGAAACAACCGTGTGAGTTTTTATTATTTCATTGAAAGCGTAATAGTAATCGTTTTTGTTGATCTCTTTGTTGTACTTGGCGTTAACTAATCAGTCAACTAATCGTTGTGATGCACTTTTGGGTTTTTGCATTGTAATTTTGTTTTGTATTATTATATTACTTGGTGAATGTTTGATTGCCGATGTATGCTATACAAGTCAAAACGTGAGTACTTCCTGTTAGGTGTCAGAGCCTGCTTTCAGCAAAATTTGATTTTTCACGTTTTATTTGCTTGTTTTGTGGCTTTTTGCTGTTTACACACTTTCTGCTTGCTGGTTATCTACCTTGTGTCAGTGCAATTCTGACAGGGGCCCTTGTATTAAGAGTTAGCCCTCGGTAGCTACTTGGTCTGATAATCAGCAAATGTAAGTTCTTAGCATGAAAAAAATGAAACTACAAATGCTGTGGGAAAGTCCATAACTTTTTTAGTTTTTTGCCAAGCTACAAATACATTGCCCCGCCCCGTTATTGATTTTTAGATGTAGAAGCAGTTTCACAAATGCTGGTTTTCATGCATCAACCACAAATGTTTTTTCCACGGATGCAAAACTAAGTCTTAGGACTGGCCTGATTGTCATCAAGCACACATTGTTATGTCCAAATCATTTCTTTTTCAGGTTAGGAAAGGTCAACAGTATTGCAATCTTCCCTAAAGATATTGAAGGCTTGGAGAAAGACAAATATATTTTCTCAAATGTAAAGGATGCCTGTGCTTTGTAAGTGTGCTCATTTACTACTATGGTACCTCAATGCAGGGCCGTTAAGACAATCAATTTCCAAACATCTCAGCATGTTGTGGCGAGCCTACGAGCCATGAAGTTGACAGAAAATAGCCTGATGCTTTGTTTGTCTTCACCTGTAGAACAGGTAATAAACCGCAATTTTCACATTTGGTTTAAATAAATTTGGTTGCAAGCGGACCAGCAAAGGTTTCCTAGGAGTCAACTTGGTGTCTTAACTTTTTCAGACTGTTGGTCAAAGCCTATGAGTTGTGTGGACTATGAGAAAAAATGGTCTCAACAGCATTCAAATTCTTTTAATATCAAAATGAAAATGTTCTTAGCCCCAATCATGTACCAGTCATTTGATTTGACCAAATATTCACCGTCGATTGATTGAAGATTACCAGATCAAGATCCTGGCATTATCTACCACCGAAGCCACTGGAGCCAAAACTGGAAAAAAGTTGTTGAGACAAAATGCGAAGGGATCCACATCTGTGTTTGTTGTTTACTGAAGTGGCAGAGGATTATTAAAATATTTTAAAACAGTTATCTATTAGATAAATGCTTCATGATATGCAGCATTACAAAGAAAGCATAAACACCAAAAAGTTGAGATTTTGAGCTTACTAATAATGGTAATAGCCTCATTTCTAGAAATTCTTTTCCGCGTCATTAGTATTGCGCATTTTATGCAAGAAACATCTCGTGCATCAAAGCCAATTATCATGTTGTAAGCAGCTTTTAAAAATGTCTAATGTGTAATTATGTTGACTCGGAGCTTTAGATCAAATGCCTGTTTAGTTGTCAGATGTCATGTTTGCTGGCCACATTTATTCTTGTCTCAATGATGCTTATTCAAACTCGCTCAATGTTCATCAGCAGCAAGAAATGTAACGGCTGGCTGCAGCAATACTTCAGTAGCCATGTATTCTTTACATTGTTAGCACTTGTAGAAGCACCTGCAGTTAAGTTATTGTTGATTTGTATAGACAGCTTTTTGCCATTGATAACATATGGCATCTGTGCAAGGTATGAACTTTGAATGTAGAATATGTCTAATCTATTACAATCATTAATGCTACTAGTTTTTTGAAATAGAAAGTCATGCTTTCCTATGTACTCCATGCTCTTTGCCTGTAGCTATCACATTCAACCTTCTTTTAATTTTTTTACAGTTTGTAATATGAGTGATAATATTGCAGGAGAAGAGAAAAGCTCTTTCTGGAGTGAGACTCACCGGGTGTTTGACAATCCGATCTGATTTGTTACATTATATATTCAGACACATTACAGAGAGATGAATTTATATTTTTATGATGTTGGTAGTATTTCGTAATTACATATAATATAATATACACACATATACACACACACACTAGTTATATCAACTTGTTGTTACATGTCCATGTCTGCTATTCTGGGCCCTTCAAGGGTACTTCAAGGAGAACTTCAATAACACTGATGACAAAACTATGTGCAAGTTTTTCCCATCTGGTATTTAGCTGGTCAGTAACTACTACACATATTCATTCTTACCTCTGCTGCCACAGCAGCTTCCCTGGTAACATTTCAATTCATCATCTCAAAATGCTTGCTTAGCAAAGTCTGTTATTACGGTATTCACGTGTTACGTGCAGTTAGATAGAGTTGATACCACACTATTTGGGATGGATGTGTAAGATCTGCAAAAAAGAATGTCAGATAATGCATGTGCAATACTAAATGTATAACTTGTGCACATTATTAAATACAATGAACAATTGCTACACTTATTGCAATGAAAGCCAGGTCCCAGTAAGACTACCGTATATAAAGTGTAATAGTAAATTAGAGGCCTCAGAACCAACAGTGGAAAAAGCTAGTGAAGATGCTTGGACAAAAAAGTTAGATGTAACTCACCATTACTGAGAGGCCAGTGAGTTGATATTTTAGTTGGAGTTGCCCACCTTTTGCCAAAAACTGAACAAATAACTCCCATTTGGGTGACAATACAGGATTTATAGGCAGTCAGTTTAACAACGCAATTTGGCAAGATAATTTGATATATGTAAAACAAAAACAGAATCGAGTAAAATTGTTAAATAATTTGATTACTAACCCATACTTCTTCAAGGAGCACTACAACGTTATTGTGCTCTCTAAACCTCAAGTAAATAGGTGATGACAAGTAATTGATCATATAGGTAAGCTAGTGAGTAACAACACTTAACTTTTTCTTCCAGACTTCAGTTCAAAGCCAAACTGCAATCTTCATCTCTTGTACTTATGCTTTTAATCAAAAATTAACGTCAATTGGTTATCTTGAGTCAAATAAAATAATTTTCAACTCACCAAAAAATTTGGGTTGATCTTGCAAGCCCAAATGAAAGACTTGTAAACATGCATCAGTAAACATCAGGTTGTTTATTAGTGAGATGGCTCATAACAGGACTGAACTTTCTAATTCATTGATGGCAATAAATGTGACTGGCTTTGAGATAAATGACATAACAGAGGCTTTGTTCCTTGGATGACACCGAACATACAAAAGTTAGTTTCACTATTCTACCAGCACCTGTATTTATATACAGAACATCAATAAATATTGTGTGAATAACTTGATTCTGCATTATGAGCGTTTTCTCCAGCAGATCTTATTTTTGATTATCACCTCAATCTTAGGACAGCATTGATTCGTGTTGCAAATAATGAAATTGTGGACAAAATAAAAACAATTCAATTGACATTAACATTGTTAGACATTGCTGATACTTTTTATGTAAAAAAACAACTTGCAATGACAGCGTTGTAGGTAAGAACATGAACAGAGTAAAAGTCAGCAAAATCAACAAATGGTTGTTCAACTTGCATTGCAGTTTTCACCATGCTTTGTTTACAGACAGTGGCTTTGATCAATATAATGTGTAACAACTCTCAAACAAATTAAACAATCAATAAATCTGATGATAACTAATCCAGTGCGCAGAGAAACTGATTTCATTAGAGCCTCACAAACATTGTTGTTGTTTGTGAGATTTATTTGTCAAACAGAGAATAAATGTTTTGATTATGCAAAAAACAAAAAACAGCAATTATTTGTATAACTGTAACAGTTTGTGCAGAAGGATTTCGCTTGCATTCCTGGGTTCTCTGAGTTTTAGAACTTTCAGTGTTTCTAAATGAGAGAAACAATTTCTTGGTGTTGGTTTTGGTAACTCAGAGAAGCTTTCAATCAATTGAGTGTGGCATTTCCTTGCTCAGCAACTTGAGTATTCAACAGAGGGAACTGTGGGTATAGATCAACGCTATATTTATCCTGGTGAACAGGCTACAAAAAAGGCAGTGGAGTTGTAAATGAAGCAATCACCTGGCACGTGGCACCTGCTGCTATAAAGTGAAGTTTTAAATGATCAAATGGAAATATCTGAGCATGAAATTAATTACTTACCTACCAACATGATTGTTCAACAAGAAATTTGGTGTTCTTGAAGAAGCCAGGGGTCCTGTCCAGTGAGTAACTGTGCAAGTTGCATGCATTGTCGTATAACACAAATTTTGGAGCTAAAAATGTCAATCGTAGAACATCGGGCATCATACCATACTAAGTGATTTAGCATAATCCATGCAATAAACCACATACTTGAAAAACACAATTTTTGTGCAAATAATTTGAAGATCAAAACTAGAGACAAAAATTGGTTCGATTTTTCTATGCTCATCAGTGCCATTCAGATATATGTATAACATGCAATCTGAAAAGTGTAGCAAATTTTAACATTCGCTGGGATAAATTATGAAACAAAGCAAGCTCAAACGGCAATTCATATATTGGTATAAAGTTACAGAGACATGTACACACTTAATTGCTATACAAAAACATGCAACAGCAGTCTAGCATCAGTATGATCATATGCAAGTAGCTCTTTTGACTTGAATTGTCTCACTTGGTCAAGCCATAAGCGATTGAATAAAACTGAATATAACAGGAATGTACTTGCAATGTTGATGGCAGCTTTGCAACACCTCAAGTTTTATCTATCAGCCTCATTGTTTTCAGTTTAGAATTAGGGCATTCAGGGCATATGACTTGCAAAGAATATTATCACAAGCATAACTTGTTCAAATCTGGTCAGCAAAACTGTGACAGGTACATCAAGAGACATAGAATAGTATAATGTAATAGTGACATAGACTAGTATTATGTAATAGTGACGTAGACTAGTATTATGCAATAGTGACATAGACTAGTATTATGCAATAGTGACATAGACTAGTATCATGTAATAGTGACATAGACTAGTATCATGTAATAGTGACATAGACTAGTATTATGTGATAGTGACATAGACTAGTATTATGTGATAGTGACATAGACTAGTATTATGTAATAGTGACATAGACTAGTATTATGTAACAGTGACATAGACAAGTATTATGAGTGACATAGACTAGTATTATGTAATAGTAACATAAAATAATTGGATTAGACAATAAAGAGCCAAACTGAAGGAAAAATGAGATTAACAATCAGAGATGTACAATTTATTTGTAATTTTACAGCAAGTAAGGATGGAAATCTTACAACAATAAGATTCACTAACAGACACTACTCCAAAACAATCTAATCTTTTGGTTTCGAACTTCTCTTGGCTAGATTGAGATTGAGACAGCTTTGTAAAAGATATTGCCCAATTTTTTGCGCATAAATATTTTACAAAGTTCTCACAATTGGCAATTAAACAGCGATTTATTTTTCAACAAAATGTGGCTCAAGTGAGCAATACTATAACAAACTTAGAACAAACACATCGAATTAATAGATATAATATCACTAATAAAAAAGGCCCCATTAAATTATTTCAAAATTAACAACAACTGTCCTATCTAACATATTATCAATCTTAGGCTTGAAAAGACTAAAGTCAGCATTATTATCTCAAGGCAGCTCAGTAAGCAAAGTATTGGGTAACATATTGATAGGTTTGCGTCTTACATGACTCCACTCATCACTGCCAAATGACCCAAATGACCCAAATACTTCACTAACCCATCTGAAACAAATTGCTTCAAATATTCCCTTAGAAGACGGTGGGATACTCCATAGTCGGCCATGTTTAGCAACCCCCCATCGCCGCCATCACAATTTTGCTCATCACCACAGTCTTTGCACACACCTGTAGCAACTGTAACGACAGAAATATAGCATTACATGAAAACTACAAAATGAAAAATAGAGTCAGAAAAATTGGCATAAGATTTCAATACAATTCTCATCAATTTCAAGTTTGGGCAGAGAAAGCTGATAACTAAAGTAAAAGACAGTTAACACAAGACATAAAGTTGTACTACGTGTTGACTTTCTTGTCTACCTAAATATACGGAATCCGCGTTTAAGGATTCAAACTTTTGCAAAAATGAAAATATTTTAAACTAAAGTGACGGACTCATCAACAGTGATTGTTCTTTGGTATGGTAATGTAACTCTATCTTTGCGGGTGTAACAAGTTTTAAAAAGTGAGCTACAACATGCCTTGTAGGTGTAAAAGCCATCCAACTGCGCTGCTTACCTTGACTCTCACACCATATAGTAGCTGTGATACAAAAGGTCTCATAGGGCAAGGATCGGTGAAGTAGTGGATAAACTGATCAGACTTGCATTGGTCACAGATCAGCTTCACAGTTGATCCACAAAGGGGGGTAGCAGTCGGCTATAATCAGACAAACCCCTTTCTACGGTGTAACCAACAAATACAGAGAACTCTAAAAAAACTGATTCAACTTTAGCCCATGATTCTGTTATAACTGGTACTTTAACATAAAACTGTGCGCAGGAAAATGCTCATAAACCAAAAATGTAAAACCAAAGAAGGTGATTTAAAAAAGCCATGTTTTTACAGTTGAAAACGCAAAATTATAAACCATTACGAAAGTTCTAACAAGCTGAAACAGGTAACCGAGCACTAAAGGAAGGCTTACTCCTAGATATTAGGGCCTCCTGCTGGATTTGCACCAGCGCAAGGTCACTCATCGCCAGCACAGCATTGTGAAAAGTAGGGCAATTACTGAAAGTTTTTGTGTAGATATATTCTCAAAAAAGATGTTGCTTCGGTGCATAGCAAAATTGTTTTAAATAAGAGAGTTCAGTTTGTGCTTACATTCGATTTTATCATGATAATACACATAATGAAGCTGGTATAAAATTTTTGTATCAGGTGTACTCGCGGGCTGGATCGATGAAAATCTGCTATTGTTCATATTGGGGATCCACATAGCCGGACAACAAACGCATCGATCCAGGCAATTAAATTTTATTATATAACAATAAGAAATAATATCCATCGATTCGATTTGGATGAAATGTGAAGACATAAAATTCCAAGGTGCATTTTAGCGAGCATAATTATTTTACATGTGTAAGCACTTCATCAGTGGCGGTTATCGTGTTGTTGATTCCTTACTGATACTATTAGCATGATGCATCGGTGAATAGCAGATAGTGGTAGCTAGTCAAAGAATAAACAGCTTTATGCTTGTCCGGTTGACTTTTATTTCAAAGCAATTCATTCTTGATTACCTATAACATTTATCTTTATTGTTTTAACAAACTAGCTCTGTTTTTCATTATTATGATCAATCTATTTCCAATATATCAATATTGTACATGACAATCATAATAATTAATGATAATAAACAACATATATAATAATTAATAATAAATAATGATAAAATAATAATAAATGATACCGAGAATGAAGCGGTTTGAAACAAACGTCACCCACGTGGGTATATATTATTTTTTTATGTTATGAATCGGTAGTGTTCGCGACCTATGAGTATGCCTCGCCAATTAACGTTTTTTGCCCATGGGGATAGTATTGTGCGGTCCACTAAAAATATTGCTACTGATCATTTGCATTAAATAAGTTGCGAAAAATATTATTTATTAAATTTATTGTACGGATCGATCCAGCCCGCGAATATACCTATCGCTTTTAGGAAAAAGTATGTTAAAATTTCGTAATACTCTAATAGTATGTTGATATTGCACAAAAAAATGCTGAAGATTTGCTCATTTACACAGACAAGCCACCTAATTCAACAACCACAGGAAGCGACAATCATCACAAGTGGAAACAGAAACACTATAAATGTTAAAGATTTCATTCCAGGCAGCAATGATTTTTGAGCAGGCAAAATCGCTCTCATCAGATAGCCAACGTTTGTATAGAATTTAGTCTTTCACATCATTTACTGGATTCAAAGCACAAACACATGGGCAGTGAAACATCTGCAAAACAGCAATTTGACCACCAATGAAGCTGTTTGACGCTGGGTTGTGAAAGCACACTGGTGGATGCGGTACAGCGGTATTCTGTTAATTATAGTAATAAACAACGATAATATATAAATTGTCGGTGTAATAAATAGATGATTATTTTTTTTGAAAAAATGAAAAGAATGCTCGCTACCCTATCTACTGATCGATCAACATGAAACAGTCAAAACTGTACCATGTTTGCTTGGATATCTGCATCAGCATAAGTATGTTCTGTAGCAAACCATTCATCTGAATTATACAAATAAAGTTAAAGAAACTTCGTTAACTAAATCTAATTACAAGCAACTTAACAAAAAACTCAAAATTTTTGAAAAAGGTTTGATAAATCAATTCTTTATAAACTTTTTTTCAAATGGAAATTCTTGCATAACCGGAAGAATGCCAGAGATTTTGTTGAGCAAGCAAATAAATATAAAAAAAACATGTGGGTCATGTTGTAATTGTCAACAATTTCTATTTGACATTTATTTTGATCATAAAACGACATCATTTGTTTTCAAATAGAAAAGTGGATTAGACAAATGCTTTACTCTCATACAGCTGCCAGCAAAACCAACGCAGAAATTAGTGCTTGAAAAAAAAACAAATGGCGGAGCTAGTTAACCATTGACAAAAAAACAAACATTCTATGACAACGTGATTTGTGAGACCTGTCCCCTAGCCATACTTTAATTAGATATCCGTTATTGATCATGATATCTCAAGTGTTCTCATATTCACTCTCACGTAGTTGGATGATGATAATATAATCTCAAAAGAAAGTAATGCTCTTTGGGTGAAAGGTAGACAATTTTTGACAGTTAAATAGGAAAATAGAATGGACTACGTCCCAAAACAGCCGGTTCTGAATCTACCACTATGTTGTTGTCAACCATTGTTAATTGAGGAAAAAAATTGACAAATCATAAATAATTAATCAAACTTTTTTCAAAATGATTTTTTTTGCTACAAAAAAATCAAAGCTACATATTTGGACAATTTATCCCAACATCAACCCAAAAATATTGCAGTTATTAACTACATTTCACAAAAAAAATACATAGAGGCCAATTTGTTGTCTGTGGGTAACAATAATAGATGCAAAGTGCAATAGAGCTATATACAAAATACTGTTTACAATGGTTGTATTCCCCTGACCAGGTGCCTATTAGCACAGTGTACTAGGTAACTCTGGCCCCACCTCATCATTAGTCCATTAGTCACATTAAATAGTGAGGGATTTGGCTGCCTCACATACATGTAAAAGTTGCTCAGCAGAAATAGACTTCAGTTTCATATGACAACTACTGTATACAATAATTTCACTCGTAAACTTTGATGTTGTGTTTGTTGCCAGTGATGAAAGAAACGGAGACAAGTATTATGATATTTTTAGCTGAAAACAGATTTATTTCACTTTTCCCCAATAGAGAAATGGGTGGGGGAGGGCTATTAATTGCATAGAGGAAAATCACCCTAAAAAGCTCTTGGAGAGAGTCATGCACATAGGCAAACATTTAAATATTGGTACCTAAAACAGGAATTGTGCCAGAAAGAATGGCATCAAGATGGCAGCACATTTCTACGGAATCCCATGTTGTTGAGACCTCACATTCACTCAACTGAAACCTCATTCTTCTCTGGCAAGAGCAGTAGAGCTATCCTTTTATCTTTACTATTTTATGGTGAGCTAAAAGATGTTGTCAAAACTATGAAGGTAGTGACAAATTGAAGGCGAAAGTATAAACTCATCTTTATACAAAAAATTCAGCAACTTTTGCCTCCCGTAAATACTATTCGTAAAAACTTGAACACAAGAAGTTTGGCCCAAGTTCATAAAACGCTCATAAAACTCTCATTGTATTAAAAGTAACTGCAGGATTTTAATAGTAAAGAAAGCAATTTAAAAACTATGAAGCTTTGCTGACCAACCTCTATTCTGCAGGTTTTATGGTTATAGTCAGCTATGGCGACTATCTGCCTATTGAGAACTATAACCCCATCTCGCTCACGTGCAAGGGACAAAGAGCAGTTCACATCTGATGCTAGATGGACTTCCTCGCAGCTGAAAAACCATCAACAAACAAAATATATGAAATTTATTACTTATTTTGTATGAAAATACAAGTCAAGTTTGTATGAAGTTGATGAAAAAGTACCCATGAGTGATGCAATCATTGTTGATTAAGAGTCAAAGGATACGAGTATTTTTAGCTGTGTGGTCCCTGCAAAACTTCAATATCTCATAATTCCCATCAAATTGTATGAAAAAGTCTTTAGAGAAAACTAGAGACAAATGAGTGCAAGCCAAACTTGGCTGAACTTGAGGTTTGTTTGAACTACTAGGAGTTGAACTAAACTCTTCAATATACAGAGTTTCATCCGCAGATTCAGGTCTTAATCTAGAAGAGCTTCCTATTAACAAACAACAACCAACTCATTTATCACACATTCTTGACCGCCTATTTTTTTTATTATTGAAGACTAGAACTAAGAAAAACCATAAAACGTTTAAAGTTCAGAAACTTGCCAGATTTTTGTGCATTGAAACAATAATTAGTTGCTTTCAAGTGTATAACCTTTTTATGTGACTTGCACCTGAGAGTGAACGTTTTTTCTCAACCGGCGCATCTATCAAAAATGTAAATCAGTAATGCTACGAAAGGGATGAGGGTGCAGAACTGAGCGGACACGAAGCAGGGGGCAAGGGACAAAGTAGGGAAGAGAGTGGTGGCAAAGGACAGGAAAGGGGGTGGGGTGGGGAGAGAGTGGGGGCGGGGGGGAGAGTGAGACAAGTCAGGAAAGAGAGTGGGACAAGTCAACAAAGAGGTAGGACGAAGGGGGCAGGGGGTAAGAGTTGAGTGAGAACAAATATATAAAATATCATTTTTGATAAAAAAAAAAACGATTACCCTGCTATTGCACTCTCTTTTGATTCCATTTCTTCTACACGTTAATATATAGGCATTGGTTGTTTGCTATAAAATATTTTTTTTATATAATGCCGAAACTTTAGTTTAGGAGTGTAGCCAGCATGTGGGATTTTAAGGCACTCCGCTATGGAATAACCCCACTGTCTAGAAAAAACTTAGTGCATTGGTAGTTGTTCTCTTCCTTTTCACAATGACAAGGTATGAAATCAAAGATTTATGAATAATGGTATTCTAGTTTTATCAAGTTAAGTCAGATGAATATGTCGCTGCAATGTTTCCGGCTGAAAAAAGGTACCTCTATAATATCTGCCGAAAAAAACGATCAAGATTTAAAAATTGGAGGTTAAAACTTGATGATGCTGCCAGTATACTGGTACCACAGTCACCTACCAAATATGACATCTATCCCAACTGTTGATAAATTTGATTTCGCTTTGTATTTTATAATTTAGAACACAATTCTGTTGGAGTACATATAGACAAAATTTTATTTTGTCTATGGTTTTACTGTAAAAAAGAGGAAAGATCTCAGTACACCAAGGTTTTTTCTAAATGGTGGGGGGTATTTAATAGTGGAGGGCCACAAAATCCCACAAGTCATCTAGGCCCCTAATCTACCAGAACTTGTTCTTAGTGTTATTCATGATGAAGAAAAATACATAGCAATACTTACGACACAATAAAGAAATTCTATTGGAACTTCAGTAAGTGTGGGTAAAAGATTTTGAAAACAGTTGTTACATTCTCCAAACCTAAAAGAGCATTATTGTTATTAAGATACAAAAGATACTGATTCCACCACGTTGAGTAGTTTGATGACAAAATACAAGCAATTTAAGTAAACCTCATGTGAGACAATTTTCTTTGGAGTTTTTTCTACTGCTTTGCACTACCACTGTTATCTAGACGCTAACCATTAACCTATACTCACTAAAGCAGCGAACGGTTCTTCCAGAGCAAAGTAAAACACTCAATCTTTGCAACAGAGTAACAATAAAAATTCCTACAGTAACATATTTTCATGTACCAGAAAACAAATATCTATAGAAACCAAGAAAAGCAAGTAAAATCTATGAATTCTGCACTCATTATATTTACCGCAAATAAAACAAAATAACCAACTGATAATAATCAAGTGTGAATACGAATCGCGTTATTATCATCAACTCATTGTCGTCGTCATCAAGGCTCAGAAAGTTTTGGATTTTTGTGGGCTTTCCAATTTGTCTGAACACTTTCACGCTTTGAACAAAGCCCTCACAAAGTAACTGAGGGCTTTGTCAAATAGTTCATTTGCTTTGAAATCCACTCATTTTGCGGGTCTCCAGTTTCTCGCATAAAATTCTGTTTTGTTTAAAATATTCATATAATTTTAAAATAATCACAAAATAATCACTTGTGCAAATCAGTTTAGATAACTTGTAAACAGTTTAAATTTATTTTGGAAATGCATACTTTACACTGCTTGAATCATTCGAATGTTTGTAGATGATTCTCAATACTCCAAAAAAAATCTTTGGCTGTTTGATGAGAAATGCAGTTATTTTGCAGGAGATTCCACAACTCACAAGACTGATAGTTTATTTATCAAAAACTCCTGCCTATTTTTAGATATGTTCATTGCGTTGTTCACTGCGTCTTCTCTTTCATTTTATATGTAGAAAGATGATTTAGAAAGTGTACAGACCTTTTAAAAGCGTTCAGTCCCTCTTATGAGCTACCACATACATATAAATGCAATAATCAATAAACAGCAGAATACAGTTTCACTTACAAGAATGACAATTACAAAAACAATTGATAACAGCGATAAAAAATAAACATAATAAAACAAATTAATATTAGCAGAAAAAATAATAGTAACAACAGCTTCTACAGGGTGGGAATATATTGATGTGGACTAAAAATTTAATAGTGAAAATAAACCAAAAAACACAATGCCACCAACTATTTATCACATTTTTTCCACAAAGTTATTATAAAAAAGAAAAATTCAAATTGTCAAAAATAATCCAAGTTGTGACTGCTGTTCATCAAATATGATCAACGATACCATCAAGTTGTTATAAAATTTTGGGGAAACTCTGCATAAGTAAACAGAAAAGGTTACCTGCAGTTTTTATTTCTAACAGTCTCATAACAATATATTACTACAACCACTAACTAAAGCCAGAGATGGGGGCAAATCAAAAATTTTTGACTCAAATCAAATCAAATCATTTTCAAAATGGACCAAATCAAATCAAATCAAATCAGGGACGCGAGAAATCGAGGCAAATCAAATCAAGTCAAATCAGTAAAAATTTCAAATCAAATCAAATATTTGCATTTGATTTTCAAATATTTGTTTCAAATCATTTTTCAAAACAAGCCCTGGGAGCGAAAACAAGCACACAAAAGCCATTATTTTCATCCTCTCTGCATTAATAGTGGGGAGAAAAGTGCCTAAAGTTCAAAATCCCATATAAAATTATGTTGACATAGATGGTCACTGTTGACATTTCTGCGGCTCATGTCCAATATTATTTCGCAATTACCTTATTGTACCATATAAAAATTGAGCTCTTACAACTTATTCATGCCTTCACTAGTCAGTCACCACAGAAGTGAGGGTTGCATGCGACAGCATTGTGAACAGGCCTTTACAGCTTTGTGCACTCCTACTTCATTTAGATGTTAATGAGTCACACGAAAATAAAGTATGGAAAAAAAAGAATCTGGGTTCAAAACTATGCTCAATGCACTGATTATCTATGGAATTGGAACGAACGTAGACAGGAATGAATGCAGACACATCTGGAATGAACGTAGACACATCCAGGAATGAATGTCGACATACCTGGAACGAATGTCGACAATGCAACAAACCAGAGAATTTCGACTCTCACGCCTGGATGTGTCTACGTTCGTTCTCAGCGATATATAAAATATCATTTCGATTTTCGTTCCAAAAGTTGTCTACTTTGGGAAAAAACGGTAATTTATTTTACTCCTGGAACTAACGTCGAAATGGAAGTTTCAATGTTGCCAGTAATGAATGTTGACACTTCCTAGAATGAACATCGAATTTTTCTCTCTAACATAGTTGACTTTTATTCCAGGTCTGTCGACGTTCATTCCAGGATGTGTCTACGTTCATTTAAGCTATGTCTGCATTAATTCCTGTCGACGTTCATTCCTGTCTACGTTCGTTCCAAATTCCATTATCTATAATCTGGTAGTGGAATGCGAATGTATATTGGTATATTTTCTAAGACATGTGCATCTTTTCATACGTTTCTTTTCTTGTTCCATCTGCAGGAGGCTGACTAATGGAAGACTTCAGATGGTTTAAAATTACATGCATATACACCATTTCATTTCTAATTGCTTAATTACTTTCTTTAGCTGTAGTAGCTTTCACACACACTAGAAAAAACTAAACACAGGTGATATGACTTAAAAATATAATGATTTGTTTTCATAATAAAAAGTATAGATAGTTCTTTTAGGTAATTTGCCACAATTTCCAATACGTTTCATATCAGAATTAATGCAACTATAGTAATCACTATACAAGTTTAGTATTCTGACGGATATAATGAACATATGCAATAGGATATTGAGAAGTTACGAGCTGCAAAACTACATGACGACAACCTTAGTTTAATTGGTGGTTTTTGCAGCTATCAGATATTACTTAGATGTGACACAAAATCATATAGTTTTCTTTTATATTTTTTATTGTAAAGCTAAAAAATAAAGAGGCTCTACAATAACGTCATGATGTCATGTCTGCAGATCAAATAAGAGTATGCGGTGAAAATGAAGCATGAAGCTTTGTGATGTAGTTGGTTGTTGCAGGACAGTGGGTTGTATCCAATAAAAATATTGCTGATCAGCTGAGAATTACAAAACATTCCTGCCAGTGAGGCATACCATGAGATAGACGAAATTCTTTCATATACAATAGCAATAGTTCCAATTATAAACACCAGTTATTTCTTGCGGTGGTAAAAAATCACTCATTGTTCACATCAGTACATAGAGTGAACTACTTTCTAACAAGAAGATTCAAAGATATTAGAACGCTGGTTAGAGCTATACTACGCTACACTAGAAAGAGCTATACTACGCTACACTAGAACATGGTCATCACGTTTAGTACATAGATGGTTCAGGGTTAAATTCATCACAACTGTCTCTTCTATGTGAAGTGTCTTCATTCATCTTTGTATGTTTCCTCAGTAGTACAAACTGCATGCTGGAGCACTGCATATTCAACTTCACGGAATGAGCAACTCATTTCACGGGAAGAATAACTCTTGGTGCATATGATTTGTTGAGTATTGAATCTTTTTTGACAAAAGAGATCCACAGGGTAGCCAGCACATATATTCACATCTATAACATAGCAAAGTTGAGCAATGTACAATGATGCGGGAGAATATGATTAGAGTAAATGAAATTAATTATGCTATTGCAATCTAAATCAAATAGCATAGCATATAACAACAATGCAATGGCAAATAACAATAACACTTACTAATGTTAACCTAACATGTAATAAGCACCTTTCATTGATTACCAATCAAACTACTATCAATTTATTGGGTCGAGCTGTGTGAACTGCCGTACTTATGCTCTGAATGGTAAATTTAATCAATCAATAATGCCAGAAAAATATTGTTGAAAATGATAGATCATAATACAATATTCTTGAAACAGTGCCATTTGCCCAATACTGCTACAATAAAGTCAATTTATTTAATTTTTATCCACTGCTTAATTAATTGATAATAAATCATTAAAATTATCAATAGTATCAATTTTTGTGGACTAATAGTAATAACTATTACTATAAAGAATCTATAATCAGCACAATAAGTGCAATAACAATTAAAAATAATATTCTTATTAATTATTATATAATTAATTGTCATTTGCTTTTGTGGTGGATTGTTTTGATCACTACTAAACTTCAATTTTTATTATTTTCATTCCACATACTTACATGGTAATTTTTTACTCTTTGCTACTAAAAACAGTAGTCTTATTTAATTATCAATATTAATTAATATAAATAATCATTATCATAATTAATAAGGATTTGATATCATTGATAATAATAATCAATAATTATTATTATCAACTTATTCAGCCATGAATAACAATAATTATTATTATTACCATAGTTATGTGGATGAATTAATGCCATGACGATTATTATTACTAATAATAATTAATTAACAATAATAATATTACAGCGATAAAATAACCACCAACGATAAATAACAATAATAATATAATAATTATTATTATCATTCCTCATCGATCATTATTATTATTTATTAATGTTGCTATTATTATTACTATCTGCTATGACTATTCTATGGCATTGATTTATTCATTCATTCATTGATTCATCCAAAATAATAATAATAATAATAATAATAATAATAATAATAAATCAAACAAATGATGATGATGATGATAAATAAATAATTATTATAAATCAATGAGTAATATATAATATTATTCCACCAAGTTGTTAGTAACCAAACAAACCACTCACCTAGTACACATAGTCAAACATCCATTTGTCATGTTCGTATCAATCCTTCATTTCAGGCCATTTTTGAGTAATTGTACAGAATTAATTAGTCATCTAATAATATTGGCAACAACATGATTAGCTCAGCCGCCATGCGGGGATATTGCGTAACTATAGCCTGTAGTTTTTGTCATGAGTTGTGGCCTCTGTTACCCCACCCAGTAATCTTTTGCTAATACTTCTAATAAAGATAAAAAGATAACAAAACTATGATAATTTTTGCATTATTTATTTATTTTTATTATGCATTACAAAAAAGTTAATTTTTGCCAAATGATTTGAATCTGAAAATCAAATATTTGACTCAAATCAAAAAAAAACCAAATCAAATCAAGTCAAATCACTGAGGTAGGCAAATCAAATCAAATCAAATCAGCAAATCATCAAATCAGCTAATTTTGATTTGTTTCAAATATTCGAATACTCAAATATTCGAGTCAGCCGTGATTTGCCCCCATCTCTGACTAAAGCAATAATTTATAGCAAATAATGTCACAACTTCAGGTCACTTATTACTGTTCATTTAGGATAATAACAGAAATTGGAATGTACATTGACAGATCAAATGTAGACATAGGTGCAAAGCACGTGGTCACCTTCTGAAATGAATGTCATCAGGCCTGAAACAAATGTCGACTATGCTATAGAGAAGAGAAGTTCGACATTCATTCCCGGAAGTGTCTACATTCGTACCCGGCGAGATATAAAAAATAATTATGATAATTGTCGCAGGAATAAAAAATTTCCTTCTTTTGTCAAACCAGACAACTCCAGAAATAAATTTCGAAGTGATATTTTATATATCGCTGGGAACAAATGTAGACACTTCAAGTGATAATTATGGTGGCTCAGAACGTTTTGTGTTTCAAAACATCTGAATGCTTTCTAAACCGTTTGAACGAATATGAAATAGTCTGAACTTTTGAAAAACCTCTGAACGCTTTGTAAAATCGTTCGTTGGTTTTGAAAATCTGAGCCGATTTGCTGGTTCGCTCTATTGATCATAGATCTACAGTCCATTTATGATTGATAATGTTTTTCCTAAACACCGAAAAGTTGAATTTTCTTTAAATAAATAATTAATTTTTTATTATTGGTAAAATATTATTTTTTTCAAATCATTTTACATAATAATAATTACAACCTAATTATAAATGTAAAAATTAATTTTAGGGATTATATTTAACAACAGTTTCATACAGCTAATTAATGCGCTCTATGTCCTTCGAGCTACGTCTATGTTGATAAAGTTGTAGAGAGGCTATAAATAAAATGATGACGATCGCTTTTGGTTCCAAACCCATGTGCCTTGCAAACTCTTCCAACTATTTCGAAATAGTTTAGACTATTTTAAAACAGTTCGGACTATTTCAAAATAATTCATACGGTTTGTAGATAGTTCAAACTCTTTTTAACTCGTCCTTACGGTTTGTAATTTTCTAAATCTTCTGGATAATTTCTAAACCGTCTGAATTATTTGCAAGACAACTATACGGATTGCAGATTTGACAATTGTTGGACAGGAAATACAGTTTTATAGCATTAATCCCGCAACTGCTGAGGCCGACAATCAATTTATTATAACCAACAAGCCCGTTTTTAAACATAGTTTCTTGGGCTATTTTACTACAATTAAACAATTATTTTCAATTTAAAAGCCGCTTTGCAAAACGGCTAGACTATTTCAAATCCGTTCATACGCTTTGAAAACAAAACCGTCTAACGTTCTGAGCCATCATAGATAATCACCAACATTTGTTTTCTTATTTATAACATAGTGGCCATAGTCAACATTCATTCCAGGTCTGTCGACGTTTATAACAAGAGGTGCCTATATTAATTCCAGTCATGGCTACATTCATTCCTGCTCATCTTTATTCCTATCTTTGTTAGTTCCAATCCTCTAATAACAATTATCTTGGTGATCAACACATGAAAGTAAGTAAACATTTATTTATTTAGTGATGATTCTACACGATTCCTCATGGTTGTTGTAGACATAAATGATAATAATTGTTGTATAATGAAATAATAATTAATACAGCTTGATTGTTGAAATCAATCAACCTATGATCACTATTATTGCAAAAGATCATTGATAAAATGTATAAATACCTAGTCACTACTAAATTAACTAACTATTATTATAAATGAATATTCATAACCAATAATATATATCATAGTAAATAACATATCATTATTGATCATATATTTAATAATAATATATATACTTATTATTGTGCTATTAATATATTTATTATCATCGTCATAAATTACCTATAATAATAATGCCTACAACTATCAATAATTATATTATAACAATTACTATGTAATATTACTTTAGGAGTAGTACTATACTTAGTAACTGCTAGTTATTCTGCCACTGTAACAACTAATAGAAATAAACAAATAATAACTGTTAAGAATAGTTAATAATAATCAACAAAACAACATTGTAAAATAATTACAATAAATAATATTAATAAATAACAACAACAATTTCATTAATATTTATTATTGTAGAATAATATTTACTGTATATATACTAGCAGCATATACTAGATGACATAAAATCATTATGCCAGCTCGTTTTATTATTGCCCTCTCTCAATTTTTTTCTTTGCCTGCCTCGCTATAATTCTCACCCTCCAATTCTAACTTGCTCTACCCCTGCCCTGTTTCACCTCGTTTTACCCTCTTCTTTCCTCACTTACTCTCTCTCTTTCTCTTGCTCAATTCGAAGGGTGTGCTGGAACAGATGCGCTGTGTGCTGTTAAACTGCGTTCACTACTGGTTACCACCCAGACGCAAATTCCTGTACAATATTAAGTAAGAAAATAAGTCAAAGTAAGTAATGTTAAGTAGTGTTGAAATGAGGTACACTTTTTCTTCATCATTATAAATTAACTTTCAATTAATGTGGTTGGATTTTCATCATCATTATTGTCACACAGTGAGCCATGTTAGAATGATTGGTAACAAACTGAAATTTAAGTGGAATTTTTTTTACAACAATCATAATATATACAATACTATAGTATGATGTATTACTATATATATGTTATTGTAAAAAAATAATTTTGAATTATTTTTTAAACAATTCCAGTTTGCTACCAATCTTACAACATGGGTCCCTGTGCAATGTCACACACACACACACACACATGCACGCACACACACACAGGAATCTTCAATCTACTGGCCTGGTGAACGTATTTGAGTGTATGTATAGTGATGATTCTATTCATCATTCAATCATGTGTATAATTAATATTATTATTATTTATTACAGTTTCCCTAGCTATCTTCCCCCACCGACAGGCCTGTAGATGAATATTGGAGCCACCCACCTGTGTCATGTATCATATCATACAGATCATGATGACATGATGTGGTTTTTTCTTCACAAAAAAAATAATAAAAATTATAATAATTTAATCAACAACAATTAATAATAATAATAATTAAATTATCAATAACACTACAGACAGTCAAAAAGAAGCAATTGTATTGTAACTCTTAATGTAAGTAAGTTAGGAAATAATAATAATAATAAATCATTATTATTATTATTTATATTATTATTATTTATTAGAATAATTAAATTATCATCATCACGATCATCACATCATCATCATGATCATCATCATCATCACCCACCACCACCATGACATTTGATTTATAAATATTATTATTATGGCATGATGATCATAATAAATAATAATTCAGTCATGTTGGTATGGAACACCTATTTTTTATCCATCCATTGAATTGTTGAATCAGTCCCTCTTCTAGTATTACTTACTAATGTAATGAACAATCATCATGATGTTCTTCTTGATAACATTTATAACCAATGTCGATTGAACCAATAAAGAGTTAAAAATATAGTTGGAGTCGCTATCCCAGTTTGAATATTTTTTTTACAATTATTAACCGTTACGAGTATGTGCTGGCGCAAAAATAAATAACTCATTTACAAAAAACACAATTTCTAGAGCAATTGTATTATAATATGCTCAATGATTGACCACAAAACACAATTTTTACATCAGTGTTTGCAATTTTTTTCTTCTGTATGTGTAGGTGCAACAACAGTAAAAGGATCTTAGGACGGATTTGGTACCTGTTACTTACTGACATCACCCCTCACCAGCCCCCACTTTACCCCTCACTAGAGCTTGCCGGATTTATCTCCACATTGTTGATGTTGTTCTCTGGCAATATGCCAATTGCCACCACTCACATAAATTGAAAAATCCTCATGGATAAAACAATATAGTAATAATCATAAACCATAAAAAACTGACAAAATATTTTCTAAGCAAATTTTACCCCCAACTTTTGGGAAAACAAAATTATAATGTAGTTATTGCATTACACGACTTTTTTTACTAAATTTGTGCTCATCAGGTCAGTTTCCTGTGTAGAAGCTGTGGTGGCAGTAGTGATAAAGTCCAACACAGTATTATTATTAAGGAAACTTTGTTTTACGGTTGCTGTGACTGAATATGAAGCAGCAAGCGCTTTCATAATTGAGCAAAAACAAAAAATAAAAGGATTAGCAGCTGATTGCAATATAAACAAATAAGTCAATTTCAAAGTGACAATAACGAGCAAGTGGTCGATGTATTTGTTATGTAATTGTTTTCAATTCCTAGCTTTTATTTGTTTACATACTATTAATTAAACACATAATACATATTTTAGAACGCAGTTTGCAGAAATATAACTGTTTGTATTAGTAGTAATATATGAGCAGATTTCCCTACCAAGTGTTTTTTTGTGGGGTCATAATCTGGGGTGATGCAATGGGTTACGGCGTTGAATGAATTCGCCGAGTTTATATTGTGTTTTATTTGAGGGGTACTTGAGTGGCATTTGAGTGGCATTTAAGTGGCATTCGAGTTTTGATTATTTTTTACTTAATTTGAACTTATATGGTATATAGATTTTGAATGTATGGCATCTAAGTTATGATAATTTTTTACATAATTGTATACATAATTATAACTCATAGGATGTCTAGATTTTGAATGTGAGGCATTTAAGGTTTGATAATTTTTTGTAATTCCGAGTCATACGATATCTTGAGAGAGAGGAGAGAGGGGAAATATATCTACATTGAATAAATACAGTGATTAAAAATGAAAGAATATGTGAATATATACATTTATTGTGTAATAAGTAGGGAAAATCTCATATAATATAGCTAGAGTCAGTAAATACTAAGTTACTGAAGTTTTTAGATATTTCAACTGGATAAAAAAGTACAGTCACTCGTATAATGCTTAGGATAGGAAGATCTTCAAATGTTTTGCAAAACCGGAACTTTTGGTAAGTTAATCACCTGAGAACCTTTAGACTTTTCTATGAATTATTATATGATTATATAGACTTATTGTATAATAAGTAGGGAAAATCTTTCCATATAATATAGTTAGAGTCGGTAAATAGTAAGTAATACAAAACAGTACAACTTGTAATGTCAATGAATACACAGGTTTGTTTTTTATTCATTCATTATCCGCTTGAGACTACCTGTTGTCAGCATTTGATATTGAGTTTACATAACATCAACACCAAGTGGTTCATCAAAATCTTGTAATTCGTTTTCTAGGAATTCCTTGAGAACTTCATCCTCATTATTCGTTTTTGTTAGCACCTCATTGGAACTTGTTTGTGTGCAATATTGCTCCCAATCACTAGCGTTGGTTGAAGAAATGAAGACAACATTGTGGTATGGAATAGGATTTCCATTCTTTCTCTGTTTTTTTCCTTTGTAAATCATCACACCAGGTGCACATCTTTTAGCTTCCTCGTTATATCTGATTGGTAGTAAAAGCGTTCTCGTCTCTCTTTTTCCATTCTTTTCAGTGACATAACGAATGCAATTTACAATGGATTCTTCTCCATTGAATCGGAAAGGAATGAATCTTTCTACAACTTCGATGTAAGCAAAAATGGAACAATCTTTGAAATTACTGAGATACTCGATGTCGTAAGCGAGTTTGAGTTCTTCTTCACTCATTTTTCTCAGTTTTTCAGCTTCAGCAGTAGCTTCCATTGTGGTTAATCGTTTTGTACTGATACGTTTGACATTGTAGTGAGTAGTCTCTGGTTTTTTTGAGTTTTCCATCTCACCCAAGTACAAAATGTTGAAAGGTAATGGGTAGTTATCAACATTGAAGCTTTCAACTACTCTACTTGGACAAACAACTTTCTGAAAATTCGCTCCAGTTGAATTATCAAGATAAGTGAGAATGTAGTAGTTTCCGTATGCACCAGTACTCTGTTCAATAGAAACGATTTGCAAAACTGATGGAACAGGAAGTGATGCTAGTGTAAGAAACCCTCCAATCTTTTTCAAATCACATGCCTTCCATTTTTGGAGAGATTTGGCCATCTTGAGAGCTCTGTCAGCATCAGTGAGCAATTCTTTTTGTTCCATATTGTTTGATGTTGTGGGTAAAACCAGTTTTGGAAGAGCTCGTCTCTTTATCGCTGCTTCTTTTGTGACAGAGTTAGAGTTTTTTCTTTTGGGTGTTTTGAACGTTTTTTGTTTGTTTTCGATTGGCTTTAAATCCGTGTAAGAAGCAGAAAAATCCTCCATAGTGTTCTAAAAAAGAAAGAAATAACATATAATTCAGCTTTTCATGTGGAACTAAAAGATTATTTATTTCATACTTTACATTATAGCTAAACTAATTTTGATCTTTGTTAGGTAGGGAATAATAAGTTTTTTAAATTTTACCTTTTATAAAGAGAAAGTTTCTAGTAGTTGCAATGGAAAGTGTAGTAGATGTTGCTCCTCTGATCACTGTTGTAGAACTGGATGCTTTCTGTGTGAAAACAGTGGCTCTTAAATAGCTAAAGTTGCACTGGTTGAACTCTATGAATACCAACCTTCTTTATAATATAACTATGAATCAGAATTTTGTCCACGCGAAAACCAATGTTTTCGCGGGAATAAATAATTTATTTTCACGCGAATAGAAACTGTTGCTTTCGCGGGAATGCAAATTTTATTTTCACGCGGATACAAACCAATGCTTTCGCGGGAATAAAGACTTTATTTTCACGCGAATGGAAACAGTTGTTTTCGCGGGAATAAATAACTTATTTTCACGCGAATAGAAACTGTTGCTTTCGCGGGAATACAAATTTTATTTTCACGCGGATACAAACCAATGCTTTCGCGGGAATAAATACTTTATTTTCACGCGAATGGAAACCGTTGTTTTCGCGGGAATAAATAATTTATTTTCACTCGAATAGAAACTATTGCTTTCGCGGGAATACAAATTTTATTTTCACGCGGATACAAACCAATGCTTTTGCGTGAAAATATTTATTCCCGCAAAAACAACGGTTTCCATTCGCTTGAAAATAAAGTATTTATTCCCGCGAAAGCATTGGTTTGTATCCGCGTGAAAATAAAATTTGTATTCCCGCGAAAGCAACAGTTTCTATTCGCGTGAAAATAAATTATTTATTCCCGCGAAAACAACTGTTTCCATTCGCGTGAAAATAAAGTCTTTATTCCCGCGAAAACATTGGTTTGTATCCGCGTGAAAATAAAATTTGTATTCCCGCGAAAGCAACAGTTTCTATTCGCGTGAAAATAAATTATTTATTCCCGCGAAAACAACGGTTTCCATTCGCGTGAAAATAAAGTATTTATTCCCGCGAAAGCATTGGTTTGTATCCGCGTGAAAACAAAATTTGTATTCCCGCGAAAGCAACAGTTTCTATTCGCGTGAAAATAAATTATTTATTCCCGCGAAAACAACTGTTTCCATTCGCGTGAAAATAAAGTCTTTATTCCCGCGAAAACATTGGTTTGTATCCGCGTGAAAATAAAATTTGTATTCCCGCGAAAGCAACAGTTTCTATTCGCGTGAAAATAAATAATTTATTCCCGCGAAAACAACTGTTTCCATTCGCGTGAAAATAAAGTCTTTATTCCCGCGAAAACATTGGTTTGTATCCGCGTGAAAATAAAATTTGTATTCCCGCGAAAGCAACAGTTTCTATTCGCGTGAAAATAAAGTATTTATTCCCGCGAAAGCAACGGTTTCCATTCGCGTGAAAATAAATTGTTTATTCCCGTGAAAGCATTGGTTTTCGCGTGGACAAAATTTTGATTCATAGTTATATTATAAAGAAGGTTGGTATTCATAGAGTTAAACCAGTGCAACTTTACCTATTTAAGAGCCACTGTTTTCACACAGAAAGCATCCAGTTCTACAACAGTGATCAGAGGAGCAACATCTACTACTACATCCACTGACTATTAAAAGTTTTTCTGTGTGAATTTGAAAATTTTCATTGAAGCTAAGACTTAATTATCTGTCTTAATTATCTCACTTAAGTTTTTGTCTACTTAAAAAGTAATGCTTTCACATAATAAATCACTCATTCTAACAACAGTAGCTGAAGCGTCAACATCTACTATATAATATACCAACTGACTACTAGGAGTTTTATTCACAAGGTAAAATTTATTAGCTGAGACATTTAACTTACCTTTTTATGTGCTATTGTCACTTCTATTAAAAAGTAATGATTTTATTGTTATTATAGTGCTATGGAAACAGAAGAGGATGATACTGATGTAGACATACATAAGGAATGGGAACGGCTCATGAAAAATCAAAATGATATCAGTTTTTCAAACGCTGATAATGAATACATGAATGATGAATGCAATGCTGAATATGAAAATGAAATGGAGATGGAACTTGAAAATGCTTTTCAAGACAAACCTTCGACTTTTCAAGTTTCAGCAACTACTGAAAATACAATAGCCTTTGATAAGCAGTAAGTTTTTAAAATCATAAATTAATAACATTAGTAGAGTAATTTTTTTGCTGTTTTTTTATACTCATCTCATGAATCAGCAAAAATAATGCGTTATCTCTTTATTGTAGACAGGGCTCAGAATATCAGAGAATTAATGTAAAAGAGGGAGTTGGGAATTCATGTCATAGTACACAGTAAGTTTTTAAAAACTTAACTAATAATAATGTTTGAGTCTTTTTTCCTAATTCCATTTTTAAAAATTAATTGATAATGGTGTTTAAGTCATTTTTTTCTTCTGTTACATTTTATATAAAATGTATGTGAATGTTTTATAGAACAACTATTATGTGTTAACATTTCTATTGTAGACAAAGTTTAAATTATCGGGAGGAGAATGTAGAAGAAAAAAACCCTGAAATTTCCCCTAATTGGAAATGGTTGGAAGAAAATCTCATTTGTTTTCGTTTACCCGATGAAACAATCAATCAAATAGGATTTGGTGCTGAGCCTTCACCACCGAAGACTAGCATAATAGCTCAAGATATAGAGCCTGTTGTGGAGGAGATAATTGAAGAAAATGAGAATGATCCAATGATAGAAAATGAAGAAGAAGAAGAAGAAGAAGAAGAAGAAGAAGAAGAAGAAGAAGAGGAAGAAGCACAAGAGGAAGAACAAGAAGAAGAAGAAATGGAAGATTTAAATTTTGAAAGACCTACCCGAGCATCAACCCTAGGTATTGTTGATGATAGCACAGCTCCAACTTTTCAAGATGAAGAATGGGATGATTTGATAGCTAGATATTGGGGAGCTATGAAAACGAAACATAGAGCTGGAAAAGTCATAGAACTTTTAAATGTAAGACTTTGGGATGGGATTCCAAGAGACCAAGCTGATACCTACCAAAATGACTATCATGATTCAAGAGTGTTAGAATTGCTAAAAAAAGTTTGGAGACAATTGAGCTCGAGAGCAAAAGTCAACTGTAGCGTAGGTTGTATACTAGAAAATAAAAATGATGGTGAACTCCGATACTTTCACTCATCATCAAACAATGCTACTGTATATCCAAAAGCTAAACTGATTGAAACTGAAGGAGATCTTGATGATTTCTTTGTTGATGTTATGGAGACTGATCATCGTACAAATAGCTTGAGACGGAGACCAAATACGACTTGGAGATTGATGTTAATCACAAACATTTCGTTTTATTTCTACAAACTACTCGGAATGGGAAAAGTTGGATCACCACCAGAGCATTTACCCTCTCACCTCCTTAACAACAGACACATACGAACCATGTTAAAAAACACAAAAGGAAAACGAATTACCGACAATCTTTGTTTTTTTAGATGTCTAGCATTACACAAAGAACTACAAAAAAACGGTGGAATTGCAAGAGATCCGATAATTAAGGAGGTGAAGGAGTACCAACAACAATATCATAGTTTCATCTATGGTGATAGTGGTAAAAGGTGTGATGGGAAAGGAGTGACAGAAGCTGATTTATTGCTTTTGGAGCGAGCATTTCAACTGAAGATAACAGTGTTTTCTTTAAATGATGATATGACTTCAACAGTTATTTGGAATTCAAACTCCAGTTATAAGGAGAATCTATATTTGGATCTTTATATCAATCACTTCAGTCTTATTACAAACTTGGAAGGATATGTCAAAGCCTACAGATGTCCAACCTGTTCTACTTGTTATGATAGATTGGGGAATCTGAAAAGACACAGATGTTCAATCTCAGAGGCAACAACTATGCAGTTTTCTGGAGGGCAATACAGTCCTACTGCTACAATATTCGACAAACTGAAGGTTCAATTCGGGATAGATATCGGGTCAGATGATTCCTTGAGATACTATCCATTTTTTGCAACATTTGACATAGAGTGTTTGTTACCTAATTGCGAAAAAGATCGAGATACAGACACAACCATTTACACGAATGAGCATAAACTTTTAAGTATTTCAATTTGTTCAAATGTACCAGGCTTCAACAACCCGCGTTGTATTGTCAATAATGGGGATGATGATGAATGTGTTGGAAAGTTCATTGAATGCTTGGATGATATTAGTGAAGAATCATATAGCCGATTGGAAAAACAATTTTTGCGAATCATAAAACAGATAGAAGGTGAATTACAACGACTGGAAGAAGCTGAAGAAAAGTTTCGTAGTGATTTTGAAAAAAATCGTTTCAGACGTAGAACAGGAGCTGAAAAAGTTCTGGATGAATTGTACAGCTATATGAAAAAACTCCCTATTCTAGGTTTCAATTCACAGACTTATGATGTCAATGTGATGAAAGGAAAACTGCTTCAAAAATTGAAAGATGTCTCCGACACAGATTTTGATTTTGTTATAAAAAAAAGGAACCAAGATGCCTGTTATCGGAATAGGATCTTTTTTGTTTTTAGATTGTACAAACTTCATCGCTCCTGGATATAGCTATGAAATGTATGTCAAAGCATACAAATGTGAAGCCGGAAAAGGATTTTTTCCTTATGAATGGATGAAAGACTTGGAACAACTTAATCAAGAACATCTACCTCCAAGAGAAGCTTTTTACAGTTCTTTAAAACAAAAGAATATCAGTGAAGAAGAGTACATAATTTGTCAAGAAGCATGGAAAAATAACGACATGAAGACAATGAGGGATTTTTTAAAATGGTACAACAACTTGGATGTAAAACCATTTTTTCAAGCGTTGGAAAGACAAAGATCGATCTACAGAGAGCATGGGATTGATATGTTAAAAGATGGTATATCTTTACCAGGATTAGCGATTCGATGGATGTTTAACAAAGCACCTCAACCACCCCCTCCATACCTCTCTACATACTTGAATTTTGATGAACTTGGTAATTCGTTTCGTCAGACTCTCCCAATTTGTCTGCTTGACAACTGCAATGCAGAACTTTATCCTCTAATAAAGAAAAATATAGTTGGCGGGCCAAGTCTAGTGATGCATAGATATCACGAAAAAGGTATAACTAAAATTAGAGAACATTGGTTCGGAAAAGAAGCAAAGAATTGTGATAGAATCTATGGAGTTGATGCAAATGCGCTCTATTTATGGTGTATGATGCAATCAATGCCTACTGGCTATCCTCGAAGAAGAAAAATCGAAAACTCTTTTGTCGCTGAACCAGTAAAATTTAGCAAGATAGCTCATAGCTGGTTACAGTTCCAAATGTTCTCAAAAAAAATCAATATCAGACATCAGCTCAATGGAGGAGAAGTTACTCTCGGACAGCGAGGATTACCAGTTGATGGTTTCTGTGTTGAAAATCGCCATGTCTTTCAATTCCACGGATGTTTTTGGCATGGACACGACTGCTCTTATAACAACGCTAAAGAGCAAGAGCTTCAAGCTAGTGGAAGAAAATCAAAAGCAAATCTGTTTAAAACTACGATGGAAAATGAAGAATATCTTCGAGCATTAGGTTACACTGTAATCTCGATTTGTGAGTGTGACTGGATGAAGCGTGTAAAAACTCATACAAATTTACAAAAATTTGTCAACACGTTTTACAATTCTTTCTACCCTAAAATACTTGAAAAAAAGCTGAATCAAGAAGAAGTGTTGGAGAGAGTTCAATCAGAAGAATTCTTCGGATTTGTTGAATGTGACATCGAAGTTCCTGAGGAAGAGGAAGAAACGTTCTCCGAAATGCCTCCGATTTTTAAAAATACGATGTTAACCAGAGAACACTTGAGCGATGAAATGAAAGTCTTTGCTGAAGCCGAAGGGTTTTTAAAGACTCCTCAACGCTCATTAGTTGGAAGTATGTACGGAGATAAGATATTGCTAATGAGTCCTTTGTTGAAATGGTACTTGAAACAAGGATTGAAAGTCACCAAAGTTTATCAGCTAATAGAATATATTCCTAGAAAAGCTTTTGAAGCTTTTGGAACATCGGTTTCAGACGCTAGGAGAATGGGAGATGCAGACCCTAGTCAAGAATTACTCGCTACTACTAGCAAGTTGGTAGGAAATGCTGCTTATGGAAAAACAATCACTGATAAAGAAAAACATACCACCATCAAGTTCATCGAAGGCGCCAGAAAAGCTTCATTTCGTATCAGAGGAAACAAATTTATCGCCATGGAAAAGATAGCAGATGATTTTTATGAAATCGTAACCTGTAAACAGCTAGTAAGTTTTAAAACAATTATTTTGCAATTCAAAATTTATATTCCACAAGTTTACTTTGCTAATCAGTATCACCATCATTTCAGCTAACTATGAATGTTCCAGTACACTTGGGTTTCTCCGTGCTACAGTATGCTAAACTGAGAATGCTACAGTTTTACCACGACTTTATGGATAAGTAAGTAAAACCTAATTCCCTACCATTATTATGTGTAAGTAAGTAAAACTTCCAAATAATTGAAATCGAAACAAACTTTTTATTTATAGATATATTGACAGAAGTGATTTCCAATATGTTGAAATGGATACAGATAGCGCATACATGGCGTTGAGCGGAACATTAGAAACACTGGTAAAACCAAGTATGAAAAAAGAGTTTTACAATGAATATGGTGATTGGTTTCCACGCCCATACTGTGACAAACATAGGGATGAGTTTTTAAGAACCAAAACAATGGGTTTAGAATGGAGCATGCAAGACTGTTGTGAAAAAGTACTAAAACACGGAAAAAGAACACCTGGGCTGTTTAAAGAGGAATTTACCGGAGATGGAATTGTTGCACTTAACTCTAAATCCTATTACTGCTGGGGAGAAAAAGGAAACAAGTTTAGCTCAAAAGGTTTGAAAAAACGAATTAATCAATTGAACAAAGACAGTTATCTAAATGTATTGAACACAAAAAAGTCGTTTATGGGTAAAAATCGAGGATTTGTAGTAAAGGATCAAAAAATGTTGACATACAACCAAATAAAACGAGGTCTCACATATTTTTATGCTAAAAGACGAGTGTGTTCTGATGGAGTATCTACCGAGCCTACTTTGGCTTAAATAAAAACCTTCATAATAGACTTCTTTTACCACAGTTACTATAACTATATATATATATATATGTATATAAAATACAAAAAATCTTTCATCATCCTTATAAATATCGATAAAGAATAGATGAATATTTAACTTTATCATCCGATATATTTTATAGCATTCAATGTATATATGAGTTCGAATTATGTATCTAGCTATATTATATGAGGAGATTTTGCCCCTACTTATTATGTAATAAATGTATATAGTCATACATTGATTCGCTTTTAATCAATGAATTTATTCAAGGTAGATACATCTCCTCTCTCCTCTCTCTCAAGATGCTATATGAGCTCGAGTTATGAAAAGAAATTATCAAAACTTAAATGCCATACATTCAAAATGTATATACCATATAAGTTCAAATTAAGTAAAATAATAATCAAAACTCGAATGCCACTTAAATGCCACTCAAGTGCCACTCAAGTACCCCTCAAATAAAACACAATATAAACTCGGCGAATTCATTCAACGCCGTAACCCATTGCATCACCCCAGATTATGACCCCACAAAAAAACACTTGGTAGGGAGATCTGCTCATATATTACTACTTGTATTGTAATATGTTTGTGATTTTGTATTAAAACTTTCATACACAGCAACTTCTCAGTTTTCTTTTAATCTTATTATCGTGAAGTAAAGCAGTAAAAATAAAAAAACTTTTTTGACTATATAAATTTATTGACTTTATTAACTCCTATTTAATGCATTCAGTTTTTTACTTTGGATTTATCTCCTCTCTAATAAGTAGTAGCATCTCGAAAACTTCGTTTATGCTGATGATCCTTGTAGTATTATTGAGCAGAAAGAGGTTGTAAATGTTAAAGTAATTTGGCTGTAGCAAATTGGAACTAAAATCGCACCAAAGAGGAAATGTATTAAATTGAATCTCATCGAGTATTTTTCAATTCGGGAAACTTTATTTCTCACCGTAAGCTTTGCTTTACTACCACCCTGTTTCATCCCCGACACCCCTCTACCCTCTCCATCTCCCATGTCCTCTCTCTCACAAATTGAGAAGATGACAAAGGTGTGCTGTGTGCTGGCACATTGCAGTCACAAATGAGCTAACGGACAAACAAAAACAGTTATGAAAGAATGCTGCAACCATAGAATTATCTCTCTTCCTAGAACAATCACCAATGGTAACATTTGGTGAGTTTAGAGCTATGTGTAAATGGAGTACAGGTCAAAGTATTCCCAATTTGTTTTGAATCTTGAAGTCAATTGTGGTAAAAAGAGGAGTGAGTGGGTTCTACAGTTTTATAGCATGAAATCCTGCAACTGCTAAGGGGGTCAATATTGTGGTAGATTTTGATGCACACTAGTGGTGAACAGGTCGTTTACTCTAGAACCTTGCGAGGCAATGCGCTAGACTTTTACCCACAGCGTTCGATTAACAGCTGTTTGGGTGGAAAGTCCTACTGTGCCAGTGGCATAGTGAGCAGGGCCGGTAGTGACCCCCTGCAGGGCCGGTAGTGACCCCTACCGACCCGGTATAGCTGTACTGGGCCGGCACAAGATGGCCGACATAGATGAGGATCCTCAAAAGTGTATAGGAGCTTAGTCAAGGTCGAGAACAGGAAGTATTTACCCTTAAACTACCAACTCCATGGACCCAACTCTACATACAGCCTGGGAGCCTTGCAGGACTACTCATTGGACAATCAGGAGAAAGGACTTCGCCCTTAGCCACTTGGCACCTCCCTTAATTAATCACACTGCATTGTTGATTGGCTTGTTATTTATATAATCGTTTGTATTGGTTAATCTGCTTCCTGTGCATTGATTGTTATATGTTTTGTGCTTATCAGCTCTCCTATAAAAGGAGAGCACACACTGTTACTCTTTGCATTCATTACAATGTTGCCATGGCATATACTCTTATATTGCTAAACCCTAGAGGAATAATTACCCTCAGGACAGCTTAAAGAATAAAGCCATTATTACAGACACTACACGGTACTGTTTGTTTGAGCGATGGGCTCGTGCCTTACCGGGTAATTCGGTTGCCCAACACAGTTGTCACTGTCGTTCAGTACAGCGTCCCCTCTGGAGAGAGATAGAATACTCGAGATTAGTGGATGTCCGTGGTAACAAACCGGAATCCATTACATTGGTGGCAGCGGTGGGATAAACGGTACCTTCCCACGCTGTGTTCTTTCACGCTACCCTCTGGCCTGCGAATGCACTGCAGGCCAGCTACCACTGAAGGAGAAGTGATCTACCGGGTGTAGATCTGGAGAGAGGAGAAGAAAATTGATCTACCGAAGTAGTAGATCTGAAGAAGCAATTGACACAAGATACTACCGGATTTCTCTGCAGGCTCGTTGAGGCCCTCCGCCCTGCAGCAGCTATCCCGGCACAGTATCCACTACTAAAGGCTGTCTGCATCAACCGTAGAGCTTGCTCCGTTTGCAGCAGTCCAGTACAGACGCTACCGTATCTTCTACAGGCTCGTAGAGTTAGCTCCGCCCTGGACATAGAGATACCGGCACTGTGCAGAAAGAAGAGAGAGTCGTGTATCAGCTATACAGACTCAGCTACCAAAGGTTATTCAGCTTGGAGTGTTACTCAGCTGGTAACAGTGACCCCGGCACTGTATCCATTTACAGTGTCCCTACACTACTGCCTGTAGGCTCGTAGAGCTCGCTCCGCCCTGCAGCAGTACATGAAGTTTCGTAACGGTTGTTACAAGCAACGGAGTGCCAGATACTGCCACAGTATCCATTGGACCAACCCCTAGATCTGCTGGAGCCACTGGAAACACTGCTACCGGCCCGGATCTCACCTATACCGGCCCGGGATCCAGTTGTACTGACCATTTCTTAGATCTGAGTTGAGATCACTCCTCTATCTGCAAAGAATGGCCACCCAGAGAGCACGCAGCGCCGGTCGAGCACCCGCTGGCAACCCAGAAGCTACAGCAATTGACAGATTGACCAAAGCATTGACGGCTATGATGAGGCCCAACCAAGACAATGCACCAGCTAGACTAAAGGCTCCAAAGTTTGACGGCGAAGGAGACGTCAAGTACTTTATCAGTAGATTTGTGGAGGTAGCCGAGATGAACGATTGGCCAGAGAACACGGCCATGTTGTACCTGAGAGATGCATTACGAGGTAAAGCATTGGACTGTGGAAAGCCTCCACATCTGCAGGGTATCTTTACTGCACTACGAGCACGTTTTGGGCTAACACCAAGGGAAGCTATGTCCCGGCTGACCAGCCTACGCCGCCAACACAAGACGTCGCTCCAAGAGCATGCAAGTGAAGTAGAGCGCCTAGTGCGCATTGCGCATGCTTATCTACCTCACCGACCCATGCAGAGGATGATGCTGGATATCTTCAGCACCACAGTCGGAAACGCTTACCTGCAAAGACACTTGTTGGCCATGCAGCCCGTTGACGTAGCTGAAGCAGTCAGGGTCGGCAACGAGTACATGCAGATAAAGACGCCGTTTGAAGAACGCCAGGCTCATGTACGGATGTTGGAAGAGGATGCCGATGAGGAGGAAGAGGAATGGATAAGGACGGTTGCCAAGAGCCCGTCCCAACGTGTCTCCACGGCTACTGCAGTACAACAGACACACCACACCCCTACACCTGCCATACCGGATCCCATGATAACAATCATGGACAGCCTAGAGCTCTTGACGGAAGAGATACGGTCGCTGAGAGCGGCAAGACAAGCGGCTCCCTCTCCACAGTTGGAGACAGCACCTGCAACACGCTGCTGGGGCTGCGGGCAACCAGGCCACATGATGGGCACCTGCCCCCGAACTCAGCGCGCAGTTCGATTTACAGACACCCCCAGACAGACGGGAAACGGCCGGCGCCCGCAGTAGCGCCACCGGCAGCTGACTGCAGCTGGGCAAGCCGGACCACACCCACAACCCCTAATAGTCCTGGAACTCTAGGAGAGAGTGGACAACCCCCCAAGACACTACAGACAGCAACCAACCACCGCTGGACAAGCCAAACGATTCCTGATGCCCCGTACAGTCCTGGAACTCTAGGAGAGAGTGGACAACCCCTCAAGAAAGCATCAACACCCGCTGACTGCAGCTGGACAACTCCTGACACCCCATACAGTCCTGGAACTCTAGGAGAGAGTGGACAACCCCCCAAGAGAGCACAGACGCCCGCTGAGGACAGCCGGACAGCTCGACAACCCCCTTTTAGTCCTGTAACTCTAGGAAAGAGTGGACAACCCCCCAGGAGAACACAGACTGACAGTAGCCGGATTGCTCACCAACCCCCTTTTAGTCCTGTAACTCCAGGAAAGAGTGGACAACCCCCAGGAGAATACAGACTGACAGTAGCCGGAAAGCCCGCCAACCCCCTTATAGTCCTGTAACTCTAGGAGAGAGTGGACAAACCCCCAAGAGAACACAAATGGCAGCGCCACCGCTGGAGCGACCTTACAGGACCAGCTACTTCCTGGCTGGAAGGTTAGCCGGTAGACCAGCCTCCCTGTTGGTTGACACAGGCTGCACAACCAACTTGTTGTCTAAACATCTGTATCAGCAATTGCCACAGTCAGTGAAGGACACGCTGCAGAGCAGCGAGGCGCATGGACTCATGGCTGACGGATCTAGGATTCCCTTTTACGGTACCCTGCAAGTAAACTTGGAGCTTCGTAGACTGAGAACGAGCGTTTACTTCGTCATTAGTGACATTAATGAAGATGCTATAAGTGGCATGCCGTTCCTCACCTTACACGAGTGTGCCCTATGGTTTCCAGACTCCCATGTCATCATTGACGGACATGTGTTACCTTGCACGGACAAGCACGGGCGGCCACTTAATGATAGTGTCCGTCTAGCACACGCAGAGCTGACGGAGAACCCCCCTTACACCCCTGAAGAAGGGACGTCCCCATACAACCACCCGCTGTAGAGAGAACTACAGGTGGAATGTACCAGGCTGTGAAGAGCCCCCCACCACAGGTAGATGGCAGAAGATTTGAGCCGGATCGGACAACAACTGTATGAGCTGGAGGAAAAACAGTAGTAGTAATATATGAGCAGATCTCCCTACCAAGTGTTTTTTTGTGGATTAGATCTCGGGGTTGAGGCAATGGGTTACGGCGTTGAATGAATTCGCCGAGTTTATATTGTATTTTATTTGAGAGGCATTTGAGTGGCATTTGAGTGGCATTTAAGTGGCATTTGAGTTTTGATTATTTTTTTACTTAACTTGAACTCATATGGTAGCTAGATTTTGAATGTATGGCATTTAAGTTTTGATAATTTTTGTAACTCGAACTCATATGATATTTTGAGAGAGAGGAGAGAAGAACAAGGAGATATAACTACATTAAATCAATATATGATTATATACATTTATTACATAATAAGTAGGAAAATATCCTTGTATAATATAGCTAGAGTTAGTAAATACTAAGTAATACAAAGCACTACAACTTGTAATGACAATCAATGCATAGTCTTTTTCTTTACAATGACGCCATTGATGTACTGATGTTATATCTTAGGAAGGAAGACTTCTGTTCTATGTACTTTTGATTCCATAATGAACTAAAATAAAAAGTTATGTATTAGTATAGAATGGTTAAACAGAAATGTAAAACAACTACAAACTCGTACTAAATAGTATTTTTTTTTATTAATTATTACCTTATCATCAAAAATTGACTGTTAATTGGATGTTTTTGTAGCTCATCGTGCCTTACGTTGTTGAGTCCTTACCCTTCTAGCTTGTCTTTGAGCGGACTGTTGCTGTATGTTTCTTCTTTTTAGAGCAAGCTCTTTACGAGCACGCTCGATAGAAATTGGTGTGTTTACCTGTTCTAGTTGATATTGTCGTTGTTGTAATACATAATGTAACCTCTGAATGTCTGATGTAACATCATTCCCTAAGAGCTTTAATGTTAGAAAAGATTCAGTTCGAAAACTATTTAGCTGTTCTATCAAGTCTTTCTGTATGAATTTACAATTGTTTGAGATAATTCGCACTCTCTCTTCAATTTTTTTATTGCATATGTTTTGTAGGGGTAAGCAGAAAACCCGTACCTCGTACCGTTCCGTACCCGTACTCTCGAAAACCCCTACTCCATTTCGAAAACCCCTACTTATTTTCGAAAACCCGTAGTCATAAAAAGGTGTTGGCAACGGAATTTTACTAAGTTGATTTATTTGAGGCTAGCTCATTCAATGATCTCTTTTGTCATTGCGCAGTAGAATTAAAACTGCGGTAAACAGTAACCAACAGAATATTATGGTTACAGATAATTTGATGATGTGCATTGTCATCTGAATGTAAGTAGGTACCTTTGCTCCAGCTTCAAACTACCCCTAAGTGCTGTGGGGGAGGTTTCAGATTTTTTGCTGGTGAAATTGTTATGACGAATGATGATGAATTGAATAATAATAATCTAATGATAATAATAATTAATGACATCGGTTTTATAATTATTAATAATAATATAACGTTAATTATTATTTTTAATGAAACAACAACTTACTTATTATTATTTTATTGGTATTAATTATTCCTATTATTAATAATACTTAATTATTATATATTATAATACTAAATAATTTATATATTTGTAATTATAATAATAAGTGGACAATAACATAATACATATAATAATAAGCTCTTTATTATTAATTAGTATCAACAAATTGATTAAATAATAACACCAAACCAGTAGTATAGTAGGAATTGGTATTTATTATTATTATTTACTTATTATCAGTTTTACAAAGCAAGTTGTTGATTTCCATTTTTTGTTTTTTTATTTCTCAACTTATTATATGGTACACTAAAAGCTGCTGTATGTAAAATTATCAGATTAAATTCAAGTTGTTATTATTGGATGAAGTAACGTTCATAAAATGCAAAAATGTGGAAAATCGAAAAGCTGATAAATAGTATAATAATCGTAATAATGTATATATAGATCAACGATCATCACTGTCAACTAATAATAATATTAATTGTTTATCATCTGCTCAAACACTCTGATCTATAATAATTATAGTAACATTGTATCGGATTTTTGCCTGTGAGGAAGTAAACGCAAATCCCACATTCTACTTCCACTATTTGATTAAAACTACATTTTGACTATCCGTTAATATTTATGGCTATATACTGTGTGGCTTATGCACTCACCAGCATAGTTAGCTCAAGCAAGCAATACAAAGTAGGTACCTACAAGCTAGTAGAACCACCCAATGATGTTATTTACTGAATTTAAAAATAGATATAAGATAGATAGTCAGACAGATAAAATGACAAGCAATGAAATTGGTAATTTTCATATTGAAATGTCAAGAATAAAATTGTCTATTGTTAGTTGACCACCATGGCACAAGTGAGCAGATGCCACATTCCTGACAGCGGTGGCAGCAGTGATGATACAGCTCCTCATATTGGTGATTTGTTCGTGAGGAGAAAACTGGTATAAGGGAGACCTATTGTTGAAGGTAGTGGTGCTTATAGTGCTGGCTACACAGATGAGGAGAGAGGGGAGAAACAGGTAGGAATGCTGTTCAGACTTGAAAGCGTGTTGTTAGGTGGCTGTGTGAAAGAATTTGAGTCAGAATGTAGCTCTTTAAAATAATTACTCTTTAGTTTCGATCGAAGTTGTGAATTTCTTGGATGAAGCTGGTTCTTATTTTTGACAGACAGTGGCACACTTTACATGATGTATGGTGAACATTAGTTTGTTATTGTGCGTAGATATGATCAGAATATGGAAAGACAGACAACCTAAAGAGTGATACGATAGCGGCAAATGATGCATTTGTGGTTTGTGTATTCCCTTCAATCCCATGAATACCTCACTTGTTGCAAAAGAAGTGCACAGTATATCCTGAACCAACCTTGCATCACAAGTCTGCCGATCATAAAGATATGGCTTAGAGCAGTCTGAATACCTCTGGGGAGTTGCTGGTTACCAACTGAGTGCCAGAATTCTCAACCGTACAAAGCTATAGTTACATGATGTTGCTTTTTGGAGTTGAAAATGAGCGAGAGACTGCATTTGATTTTAGCTTACCACATGCTCATGAAGTTCGTGTTTTTTGCATGCCTATGCTGTATTATTTTCTTTTGATAAGTTGCGTTTTACATGTTTTTCTGACATCAAACCCAATTGATTTGTAAAATAGTGATTGTTATTATATTGCAAATTGTTCATTGTTACAGTAAACTGGTCATTTATAAATAATTTTACATTACTCTTTTGTCACAAATAATATAGAAAAGCAATCAATGAAGTTGCTGGAAACATACAACATCATTAAATTCTTGATCGGCAGGATGAAATAGTCTCTGCTTTAGACTGACAGTCGAACTGAAATGTCTTTGTTGATGGGGCCACTGAAAAGTCAGGGAGCATTTCCTCATTCTCCTTGATTTAGACAGCTCTCATCCATCGCTCCATCTTTCTTACATCATCTGAAAGGGACAGTTTTAGTAGTTTTATGAATGTGATATTTAGCCGTATTTCACATCTGTTAGTTGGCTGTAAATCTTCTGAAGCGTTTTCACTAAATTACAAAATTTCAATTTACTATGGCCATGGCATATGAAATGTATGAAAAATTCATAAATCAACTGCGCATTTTCACTCAGTATTTGTTACATTAGACTGACCTTGATTGCAATGTTTGGTAACCATGGGATACATTTATGGATCAAACATCAGAATAACATTATGGTGTGCCTTCTTTGATGTGGCCCTCTCTTACCTCGACCAAACTTTTATAGTGGTGAGCTTGCTTCTCTCTGTGGCGGAGATTGAAAGGCGACCTCATCACCACCATGTACTAGTCTTTCAAGTCAAGATTAACTACAACATACACACATTGTCAGTGTTCTAAAACTAAGTAGCATTACAACAAAGTGACAGCAACAGTAGTACCAATAACAACGTTGATATAGCTACCAATAACTTACTAATAAATAATAACATTGAACACGCTTACACATGTTGATTGGTCAATAAAAGTGAACCATAAATGAGAGCTACACATGTAGTAAACATAAATAACAATGTAAAACCAGTTGAGACATGGTTTTATAATTATTATATTCTATTATAATTAATAAATCTGCGAAAAATAATATTATTATATTTTTCATCATGCAAAGCAAAGAACTTTCATATAATTAATTATTATGATAATAATACAAGCTAACCATATTAATAAAATTAAACTATTGCTACTGCTGTGTAAGTAAAAAATAACAAGCTATTATTATAATTATTATCATTTTTCATAATAATAATAAATAATAATAATGATTGATCAATTGAATTTTATAGTAATATTATTATTATATAAATGACAGTAGTAGTACTAGCCTAGTAGTAGTTATGTACGTATGTATAACATTAGTCAATCAATAATACATAATAATTTATTAATTAATAATTTAATGGTTATCAGATTAATTATAATTATTAATCAATTCAATTTCAAATTTATTGTCCTCACTTACCGTGAGAATTAATGCGTTGAACAACTTCTACTGTGCAATGACAAAAGTGATCATTGAATGAGCTAGCCTCAAATAAATGAACTTTGTAAACTTCCGTGGCCAACACCTTTTTATGACTACGGGTTTTCGAAAATAAGTAGGGGTTTTCGAATTGGAGTAGGGGTTTTCGAGAGTACGGGTACGGTACGAGGTACGGGTTTTCTGCTTACCCGTTTTGTAGAAGTATCAAGTCCTCTTGAGTCAAAGGTTTAGACTGAGTTTCTGATTCTGTGTTGTTAACTATTTCCAATTTTTGTGGTTGAATCTAAAAAAAATACAGATGATTAATTTTTTTCAGTTGTTTTAGTATAATAAATAATGTATGAGTAAAAACTGTAATTTATTAAGTTTTTACCTTGATGCTCTCCTAATAGCTGTAGTAGATGTTGCTTCTCCGTTAGCCGTTGTAGAACTGGATGCTTTTTGTGTGAAAACGATGGCTCTTATATAGCTAAAGTTGCACTGATTAAACCCTATGAACACCATCTCGTGTCAATCTCTATGAATCAGAATTTTTTCACGCGAAAGAAATTCAATGCTTTCGCGGGAATAAATAAATTATTTTCACGCAAATACAAACCAATGCTTTCGCGGGAATAAATACTTTATTTTCACGCGAATACAAACCGTTGCTTTCGCGGGAATAAAACTGTTATTTTCACGCGAATACAAACCAATGCTTTTGCGGGAATAAATAATTTATTTTCACGCGAATGGAAACCGTTGCTTTCACGGGAATAAATAATTCATTTTCACGCGAATAGAAACCGTTGCCTTTGCGGGAATAAATAATTTATTTTCAGGCGAATAGAAACCAATGCTTTTGCGGGAATAAATGATTTAATTTCCCGCGAATGAAAGTCAATGTTTTCACGGGAATAAATACTTTATTTTCACGCGAATACAAACCGTTGCTTTCACGTGAAAATTAAATTTTCATTCCCGCGAAAGCAACGGTCTCTATTCGCGTGAAAATAAATTATTTATTCCCGCGAAAGCAACGGTCTCTATTCGCGTGAAAAAATTTTTTTTATTCCCGCGAAAGCAACGGTTTGTATTCGCGTGAAAATAAAGTATTTATTCCCGCGAAAACATTGCTTTCTATTCGCGTGAAAATAAAGTAGTTATTCCCGCGAAAACATTAACTTTCATTCGCGGGAAATTAAATCATTCATTCCCGCGAAAGCATTGGTTTCTATTCGCGTGAAAATGAATTATTTATTCCCGCGAAAGCAACGGTTTCCATTCGCGTGAAAATAAATTATTTATTCCCGCGAAAGCAACGGTTTCCATTCGCGTGAAAATAATTTATTTATTCCCGCAAAAGCATTGGTTTGTATTCGCATGAAAATAACAGTTTTATTTCCGCGAAAGCAACGGTTTGTATTCGCGTGAAAATAAAGTATTTATTCCCGCGAAAGCATTGGTTTGTATTTGCGTGAAAATAATTTATTTATTCCCGCGAAAGCATTGAATTTCCTTCGCGTGAAAAAATGCTGATTCATAGAGATTGACACGAGATGGTGTTCATAGGGTTTAATCAGTACAACTTTAGCTATATAAGAGCCATCGTTTTCACACAGAAAGCATCCAGTTCTACAACGGCTAAAGGAGAAGCAACATCTACTACAGCTATTAGGAGAGCATCAAGGTAAGAAGTGCTAAAATAATTATTTGTCTTTAGTTAATTGAATCATCTAGGTTTTTGAATCTTAGTTTTTAAAAAACAATCTTTTAATAAAACAATAATTTCAGTATATTTACATCATTAAACTAAGTTCTTTTACTTTTTGCAGGTATGATGACATCACACTCCAAAGCACTTCCTAAGCTCCATATTGAACCAACTACAGCTACCAACAACACTGACACTATCTCCACTACAACCATCAATTCCACCACCAACGGCATTCACATTGACTATAGAAGACCCAATCCTAACACCTTTAATGATACATCTTCCCGCTCAAACATCAACACTCCTGCCGATATAGCAATGAAACATCATGTAGTTTCAGCTGACTCTTCTTTGAGTCCCACACCGGACTACACATATCTGCATGAGAACAGTGAAGTCAAACGAACAGAGGATAACAAAAAACCGACAGTGACATTATCTCGAGCTTCAATTTCCTTTCTATTCAGCAACACCAAGAATAATACCATAAACAAACTTAGAGAGTTCGAATTGCTCGAGATGGCTGGAATAATGACAGGGGCTATGCAGAAAGGGATGTTGGAAATCGGAAATTTTGTGAGTTTGTCGGATTTACCAATTCCTACGATATTGGAGGTTTTCGATGTCAATTACATTGAAGATTATGGTATATTGGATTATGAATATGTTTTAACAAACGATCATCGAATTCGAGTCAAGTCACTGATTGACAAAGAACTTACGGTGGAGCTACAGGAACTCGATCCCCGCTCTTCACATATCCTAGTGTACATGGGAAAGCTAGAAGAAAATCAACCCGATCTTCGTATTGTAGGGGGTAATCATCATCAAGGGCTAGAACAACGAGTTATAGCCAAAATCTTGAGAAAGAAATCATTGAAACAGTTGCATGCATACTTTGATATCATCACTTTCGATAATATTCCTGTCAACACTCTTCTGACATTCACTAGACTCTCAGTTTGGAAAAATTTGAAGTTGAAGCAGCAAAAACGAAAACAAGACACATCGCCTCTACGTATCACTCACGCTGTCACTTACAGATACATGACGAGTAGTAATATATGAGCAGATCTCCCTACCAAGTGTTTTTTTGTGGGGTCATAATCTGGGGTGATGCAATGGGTTACGGCGTTGAATGAATTCGCCGAGTTTATATTGTGTTTTATTTGAGGGGTACTTGAGTGGCATTTGAGTGGCATTTAAGTGGCATTCGAGTTTCGATTATTTTTTACTTAATTTGAACTTATATGGTATATAGATTTTGAATGTATGGCATCTAAGTTATGATAATTTTTTACATAATTATATACATAATTATAACTCATAGGGTGTCTAGATTTTGAATGTAAGGTATTTAAGGTTTGATAATTTTTTGTAATTCCGAGTCATACGATATCTTGAGAGAGAGGAGAGAGAGGAAATATATCTACATTGAATAAATACAGTGATTAAAAATGAAAGAATATGTGAATATATACATTTATTGTGTAATAAGTAGGGAAAATCTCATATAATATAGCTAGAGTCAGTAAATACTAAGTTACTGAAGTTTTTAGATATTTCAACTGGATAAAAAAGTACAGTCACTCGTATAATGCTTAGGATAGGAAGATCTTCAAATGTTTTGCAAAACCGGAACTTTTGGTAAGTTAATCACCTGAGAACCTTTAGACTTTTCTATGAATTATTATATGATTATATAGACTTATTGTATAATAAGTAGGGAAAATCTTTCCATATAATATAGTTAGAGTCGGTAAATAGTAAGTAATACAAAACAGTACAACTTGTAATGTCAATGAATACACAGGTTTGTTTTTTATTCATTCATTATCCGCTTGAGACTACCTGTTGTCAGCATTTGATATTGAGTTTACATACCATCAACACCAAGTGGTTCATCAAAATCTTGTAATTCGTTTTCTAGGAATTCCTTAAGAACTTCATCCTCATTATTCGTTTTTGTTAGCACCTCATTGGAACTTGTTTGTGTGCAATATTGCTCCCAATCACTAGCGTTGGTTGAAGAAATGAAGACAACATTGTGGTATGGAATAGGATTTCCATTCTTACTCTGTTTTTTTCCTTTGTAAATCATCACACCAGGTGCACATCTTTTAGCTTCCTCGTTATATCTGATTGGTAGTAAAAGCGTTCTCGTCTCTCTTTTTCCATTCTTTTCAGTGACATAGCGAATGCAATTTACAATGGATTCTTCTCCATTGAATCGGAAAGGAATGAATCTTTCTACAACTTCGATGTAAGCAAAAATGGAACAATCTTTGAAATTACTGAGATACTCGATGTCGTAAGCGAGTTTGAGTTCTTCTTCACTCATTTTTCTCAGTTTTTCAGCTTCAGCAGTAGCTTCCATTGTGGTTAATCGTTTTGTACTGATACGTTTGACATTGTAGTAAGTAGTCTCTGGTTTTTTTGAGTTTTCCATCTCACCCAAGTACAAAATGTTGAAAGGTAATGGGTAGTTATCAACATTGAAGCTTTCAACTACTCTACTTGGACAAACAACTTTCTGAAAATTCGCTCCAGTTGAATTATCAAGATAAGTGAGAATGTAGTAGTTTCCGTATGCACCAGTACTCTGTTCAATAGAAACGATTTGCAAAACTGATGGAACAGGAAGTGATGCTAGTGTAAGAAACCCTCCAATCTTTTTCAAATCACATGTCTTCCGTTTTTGGAGAGATTTGGCCATCTTGAGAGCTCTGTCAGCATCAGTGAGCATTTCTTTTTGTTCCATATTGTTTGATGTTGTGGGTAAAACCAGTTTTGGAAGAGCTCGTCTCTTTATCGCTGCTTCTTTTGTGACAGAGTTAGAGTTTTTTCTTTTGGGTGTTTTGAACGTTTTTTGTTTGTTTTCGATTGGCTTTAAATCCGTGTAAGAAGCAGAAAAATCCTCCATAGTGTTCTAAAAAAGAAAGAAATAACATATAATTCAGCTTTTCATGTGGAACTAAAAGATTATTTATTTCATACTTTACATTATAGCTAAACTAATTTTGATCTTTGTTAGGTAGGGAATAATAGGTTTTTTAAATTTTACCTTTTATAAAGAGAAAGTTTCTAGTAGTTGCAATGGAAAGTGTAGTAGATGTTGCTCCTCTGATCACTGTTGTAGAACTGGATGCTTTCTGTGTGAAAACAGTGGCTCTTAAATAGCTAAAGTTGCACTGGTTGAACTCTATGAATACCAACCTTCTTTATAATATAACTATGAATCAAAATTTTGTCCACGCGAAAACCAATGTTTTCGCGGGAATAAATAATTTATTTTCACGCGAATAGAAACTGTTGCTTTCGCGGGAATACAAATTTTATTTTCACGCGGATACAAACCAATGCTTTCGCGGGAATAAATACTTTATTTTCACGCGGATACAAACCAATGCTTTCGCGGGAATAAAGACTTTATTTTCACGCGAATGGAAACAGTTGTTTTCGCGGGAATAAATAATTTATTTTCACGCGAATAGAAACTGTTGCTTTCGCGGGAATACAAATTTTATTTTCACGCGGATACAATCCAATGCTTTCGCGGGAATAAAGACTTTATTTTCACGCGAATGGAAACAGTTGTTTTTGCGGGAATAAATAATTTATTTTCACGCGAATAGAAACTGTTGCTTTCGCGGGAATACAAATTTTATTTTCACGCGGATACAATCCAATGCTTTCGCGGGAATAAAGACTTTATTTTCACGCGAATGGAAACAGTTGTTTTCGCGGGAATAAATAATTTATTTTCACACGAATAGAAAACTGTTGCTTTCGCGGGAATACAAATTTTATTTTCACGCGGATACAAACCAATGCTTTTGCGTGCAAATATTTATACCCGCGAAAACAACGGTTTCCATTCGCGTGAAAATAAAGTATTTATTCCCGCGAAAGCATTGGTTTGTATCCGCGTGAAAATAAAATTTGTATTCCCGCGAAAGCAACAGTTTCTATTCGTGTGAAAATAAATTATTTATTCCCGCGAAAACAACTGTTTCCATTCGCGTGAAAATAAAGTATTTATTCCCGCGAAAACAACGGTTTCCATTCGCGTGAAAATAAAGTATTTATTCCCGCGAAAGCATTGGTTTGTATCCGCGTGAAAATAAAATTTGTATTCCCGCGAAAGCAACAGTTTCTATTCGTGTGAAAATAAATAATTTATTCCCGCGAAAACAACTGTTTCCATTCGCGTGAAAATAAAGTCTTTATTCCCGCGAAAACATTGGTTTGTATCCGCGTGAAAATAAAATTTGTATTCCCGCGAAAGCAACAGTTTCTATTCGTGTGAAAATAAATTATTTATTCCCGCGAAAACAACTGTTTCCATTCACGTGAAAATAAAGTATTTATTCCCGCGAAAACAACGGTTTCCATTCGCGTGAAAATAAAGTATTTATTCCCGCGAAAGCATTGGTTTGTATCCGCGTGAAAATAAAATTTGTATTCCCGCGAAAGCAACAGTTTCTATTCGCGTGAAAATAAATTATTTATTCCCGCGAAAACAACTGTTTCCATTCGCGTGAAAATAAAGTCTTTATTCCCGCGAAAGCATTGGTTTGTATCCGCGTGAAAATAAAATTTGTATTCCCGCGAAAGCAACAGTTTCTATTCGCGTGGAAATAAATTATTTATTCCCGCGAAAACAACTGTTTCCATTCGCGTGAAAATAAAGTCTTTATTCCCGCGAAAGCATTGGTTTGTATCCGCGTGAAAATAAAATTTGTATTCCCGCGAAAGCAACAGTTTCTATCCGCGTGAAAATAATTTATTTATTCCCGCGAAAGCAACGGTTTCCATTCGCGTGAAAATAAATTGTTTATTCCCGCGAAAGCATTGGTTTTCGCGTGGACAAAATTTTGATTCATAGTTATATTATAAAGAAGGTTGGTATTCATAGAGTTCAACCAGTGCAGCTTTACCTATTTAAGAGCCACTGTTTTCACACAGAAAGCATCCAGTTCTACAACAGTGATCGGAGGAGCAACATCTACTACTACATCCACTGACTATTAAAAGTTTTTCTGTGTGAATTTGAAAATTTTCATTGAAGCTAAGACTTAATTATCTGTCTTAATTATCTCACTTAAGTTTTTGTCTACTTAAAAAGTAATGCTTTCACATAATAAATCACTCGTTCTAACAACAGTAACTGAAGCCTCAACATCTACTATATAATATACCAACTGACTACTAGGAGTTTTATTCACAAGGTAAAATTTATTAGCTGAGACATTTAACTTACCTTTTTATGTGCTATTGTCACTTCTATTAAAAAGTAATGATTTTATTGGTATTATAGTGCTATGGAAACAGAAGAGGATGATACTGATGTAGACATACATAAGGAATGGGAATGGCTCATGAAAAATCAAAATGATATCAGTTTTTCAAACGCTGATAATGAATACATGAATGATGAATGCGATGCTGAATATGAAAATGAAATGGAGATGGAACTTGAAAATGCTTTTCAAGACAAACCTTCGGCTTTTCAAGTTTCAGCAACTACTGAAAATACAATAGCCTTTGATAAGCAGTAAGTTTTTAAAATCATAAATTAATAACATTAGTAGAGTAATTTTTTTGCTGTTTTTTTTTATACTCATCTCATGAATCAGCAAAAATAATGCGTTATCTCTTTATTGTAGGCAGGACTCAGAATATCAGAGAATTAATGTAAAAGAGGGAGTTGGGAATTCATGTCATAGTACACAGTAAGTTTTTAAAAACTTAACTAATAATAATGTTTGAGTCTTTTTTCCTAATTCCATTTTTAAAAATTAATTGATAATGGTGTTTAAGTCATTTTTTTCTTCTGTTACATTTTATATAAAATGTATGTGAATGTTTTATAGAACAACTATTATGTCTTAACATTTCTATTGTAGACAAAGTTTAAATTATCGGGAGGAGAATGTAGAAGAAAAAAACCCTGAAATTTCCCCTAATTGGAAATGGTTAGAAGAAAATCTCATTTGTTTTCGTTTACCCGACGAAACAATCAATCAAATAGGATTTGGTGCTGAGCCTTCATCACCAAAGACTAGCATAATAGCTCAAGATATAGAGCCGGTTGTGGAGGAGATAGTTGAAGAAAATGAGAATGATCCAATGATAGAAAATGAAGAAGAAGAAGAAGAAGAAGAAGAGGAAGAAGCACAAGAGGAAGAACAAGAAGAAGAAGAAATGGAAGATTTAAATTTTGAAAGACCTACCCGAGCATCAACCCTAGGTATTGTTGATGATAGCACAGCTCCAACTTTTCAAGATGAAGAATGGGATGATTTGATAGCTAGATATTGGGGAGCTATGAAAACGAAACATAGAGCTGGAAAAGTCATAGAACTTTTAAATGTAAGACTTTGGGATGGGATTCCAAGAGATCAAGCTGATACCTACCAAAATGACTATCATGATTCAAGAGTGTTAGAATTGCTAAAAAAAGTTTGGAGACAATTGAGCTCAAGAGCAAAAGTCAACTGTAGCGTAGGTTGTATACTAGAAAATAAAAATGATGGTGAACTCCGATACTTTCACTCATCATCAAACAATGCTACTGTATATCCAAAAGCTAAACTGATTGAAACTGAAGGAGATCTTGATAACTTCTTTGTTGATGTTATGGAGACTGATCATCGTACAAATAGCTTGAGACGGAGACCAAATACGACTTGGAGATTGATGTTAATCACAAACATTTCGTTTTATTTCTACAAACTACTTGGAATGGGAAAAGTTGGATCACCACCAGAGCATTTGCCCTCTCACCTCCTTAACAACAGACACATACGAACCATGTTAAAAAACACAAAAGGAAAACGAATTACCGACAATCTTTGTTTTTTTAGATGTCTAGCATTACACAAAGAACTACAAAAAAACGGTGGAATTGCAAAAGATCCGATAATTAAGGAGGTGAAGGAGTACCAACAACAATATCATAGTTTCATCTATGGTGATAGTGGTAAAAGGTGTGATGGGAAAGGAGTGACAGAAGCTGATTTATTGCTTTTGGAGCGAGCATTTCAACTGAAGATAACAGTGTTTTCTTTAAATGATGATATGACTTCAACAGTTATTTGGAATTCAAACTCCAGTTATAAGGAGAATCTATATTTGGATCTTTATATCAATCACTTCAGTCTTATTACAAACTTGGAAGGATATGTCAAAGCCTACAGATGTCCAACCTGTTCTACTTGTTATGATAGATTGGGGAATCTGAAAAGACACAGATGTTCAATCTCAGAGGCAACAACTATGCAGTTTTCTGGAGGGCAATACAGTCCTACTGCTACAATATTCGACAAACTGAAGGTTCAATTCGGGATAGATATCGGGTCAGATGATTCCTTGAGATACTATCCTTTTTTTGCAACATTTGACATAGAGTGTTTGTTACCTAATTGCGAAAAAGATCGAGATACAGACACAACCATTTACACGAATGAGCATAAACTTTTAAGCATTTCAATTTGTTCAAATGTACCAGGCTTCAACAACCCGCGTTGTATTGTCAATAATGGGGATGATGATGAATGCGTTGGAAAGTTCATTGAATACTTGGATGATATTAGTGAAGAATCATATAGCCGATTGGAAAAACAATTTTCGCGAATCATAAAACAGATAGAAGGTGAATTACAACGACTGGAAGAAGCTGAAGAAAAGTTTCGTAGTGATTTCGAAAAAAATCGTTTCAGACGTAGAACAGGAGCTGAAAAAGTTCTGGATGATTTGTACAGCTATATGAAAAAACTCCCTATTCTAGGTTTCAATTCACAGACTTATGATGTCAATGTGATGAAAGGAAAACTGCTTCAAAAATTGAAAGATGTCTCCGACACAGATTTTGATTTTGTTTTAAAAAAAGGAACCAAGATGCCTGTTATCGGAATAGGATCTTTTTTGTTTTTAGATTGTACAAACTTCATCGCTCCTGGATATAGCTATGAAATGTATCTCAAAGCATACAAATGTGAAGCCGGAAAAGGATTTTTTCCTTATGAATGGATGAAAGACTTGGAACAACTTAATCAAGAACATCTACCTCCAAGAGAAGCTTTTTACAGTTCTTTAAAACAAAAGAATATCAGTGAAGAAGAGTACATAATTTGTCAAGAAGCATGGAAAAATAACGACATGAAGACAATGAGGGATTTTTTAAAATGGTACAACAACTTGGATGTAAAACCATTTGTTCAAGCGTTGGAAAGACAAAGATCGATCTACAGAGAGCATGGGATTGATATGTTAAAAGATGGTATATCTTTACCAGGATTAGCGATTCGATGGATGTTTAACAAAGCACCTCAACCACCCCCTCCATACCTCTCTACATACTTGAATTTTGATGAACTTGGTAACTCATTTCGTCAGACTCTCCCAATTTGTCTGCTTGACAACTGCAATGCAGAACTTTATCCTCTAATAAAGAAAAACATAGTTGGTGGGCCAAGTCTAGTGATGCATAGATATCACGAAAAAGGTATAACTAAAATTAGAGAACATTGGTTGGGAAAAGAAGCAAAGATTTGTGATAGAATCTATGGAGTTGATGCAAATGCGCTCTATTTATGGTGTATGATGCAATCAATGCCTACTGGCTATCCTCGAAGAAGAAAAATCGAAAACTCCTTTGTCGCTGAACTAGTAAAATTTAGCAAGATAGCTCATAGCTGGTTACAGTTCCAAATGTTCTCAAAAAAAATCAATATCAGACATCAGCTCAATGGAGGAGAAGTTACTCTCGGACAGCGAGGATTACCAGTTGATGGTTTCTGTGTTGAAAATCGTCATGTCTTTCAATTCCACGGATGTTTTTGGCATGGACACGACTGCTCTTATAACAACGCTAAAGAGCAAGAGCTTCAAGCTAGTGGAAGAAAATCAAAAGCAAATCTGTTTAAAACTACGATGGAAAATGACGAATATCTTTGAGCATTAGGTTACACTATAATCTCGATTTGGGAGTGTGACTGGATGAAGCGTGTAAAAACTCATACAAATTTACAAAAATTTGTCAACACGTTTTACAATTCTTTCTACCCTAAAATACTTGAAAAAAAGCTGAATCAAGAAGAAGTGTTGGAGAGAGTTCAATCAGAAGAATTCTTCGGATTTGTTGAATGTGACATCGAAGTTCCTGAGGAAGAGGAAGAAAAGTTCTCCGAAATGCCCCCGATTTTTAAAAATACGATGTTAACCAGAGAACACTTGAGCGATGAAATGAAAGTCTTTGCTGAAGCCGAAGGGTTTTTAAAGACTCCTCAACGCTCATTAGTTGGAAGTATGTACGGAGATAAGATATTGCTAATGAGTCCTTTGTTGAAATGGTACTTGAAACAAGGATTGAAAGTCACCAAAGTTTATCAGCTAATAGAATATATTCCTAGAAAAGCTTTTGAAGCTTTTGGAACATCGGTTTCAGACGCTAGGAGAATGGGAGATGCAGACCCTAGTCAAGAATTACTCGCTACTACTAGCAAGTTGGTAGGAAATGCTGCTTATGGAAAAACAATCACTGATAAAGAAAAACATACCACCATCAAGTTCATCGAAGGGGCCAGAAAAGCTTCATTTCGTATCAGAGGAAACAAATTTATCGCCATGGAAGAGATAGCAGATGATTTTTATGAAATCATAACCTGTAAACAGCTAGTAAGTTTTAAAACAATTATTTTGCAATCCAAAATTTATATTCCACAAGTTTACTTTGCTAATCAGTATCACCATCATTTCAGCTAACTATGAATGTTCCAGTACACTTGGGTTTCTCCGTGCTACAGTATGCTAAACTGAGAATGCTACAGTTTTACTACGACTTTATGGATAAGTAAGTGAAACCTAATTCCCTACCATTATTATGTGTAAGTAAGTAAAACTTCCAAATAATTGAAATCGAAACAAACTTTTTATTTATAGATATATTGACAGAAGTGATTTCCAATATGTTGAAATGGATACAGATAGCGCATACATGGCGTTGAGCGGAACATTAGAAACACTGGTAAAACCAAGTATGAAAAAAGAGTTTTACAATGAATATGGTGATTGGTTTCCACGCCCATACTGTGACAAACATAGGGATGAGTTTTTAAGAACCAAAACAATGGGTTTAGAATGGAGCACACAAGACTGTTGTGAAAAAGTACTAAAACACGGAAAAAGAACACCTGGGCTGTTTACAGAGGAATTTACCGGAGATGGAATTGTTGCACTTAACTCTAAATCCTATTACTGCTGGGGAGAAAAAGGAAACAAGTTTAGCTCAAAAGGTTTGAACAAACGAATTAATCAATTGAACAAAGACAGTTATCTAAATGTATTGAACACAAAAAAGTCGTTTATGGGTAAAAATCGAGGATTTGTAGTAAAGGATCAAAAAATGTTGACATACAACCAAATAAAACGAGGACTCACATATTTTTATGCTAAAAGACGAGTGTGTTCTGATGGAGTATCTACCGAGCCTACTTTGGCTTAAATAAAAACCTTCATAATAGACTTCTTTTACCACAGTTACTATAATTATGTATATATGTATATAAAATACAAAAAATCTTTCATCATCCTTATAAATATCGATAAAGAATAGATGAATATTTAACTTTATCATCCGATATATTTTATAGCATTCAATGTATATATGAGTTCGAATTATGTATCTAGCTATATTATATGAGGAGATTTTGCCCCTACTTATTATGTAATAAATGTATATAGTCATACATTGATTCGCTTTTAAACAATGAATTTATTCAAGGTAGATACATCTCCTCTCTCCTCTCTCTCAAGATGCTATATGAGCTCGAGTTATGAAAAGAAATTATCAAAACTTAAATGCCATACATTCAAAATGTATATACCATATAAGTTCAAAGTAAGTAAAATAATAATCAAAACTCGAATGCCACTTAAATGCCACTCAAATGCCACTCAAGTACCCCTCAAATAAAATACAATATAAACTCGGCGAATTCATCCAACGCCGTAACCCATTACATAACCCCAGATAATGACCCCACAAAAAAACACTTGGTAGGGAGATCTGCTCATATATTACTACTATGACGAATGATGGATCTTTGATGACTGGGAAGATTGTTGTCCCTCCTGAGAACGTTTTGAAGATCAAAAATCATGAATGCGGTATGATCCACTATAAAAGTACGATGTCAACTCAAAGTGGTACAAAGAAACACATTCTCACGATTCTGGGTGTTGAAGAAGCTTTAATGCTCCTATCTACTTCAAGTGAAAAAAAAGGAATAGCTTTCAGATTTTCCCTATTTGATGATGCTGAGCGGATGAAAAGTCATGATCATGATGATGATAACATTGATGCTTATACTGATGACGAAGAAGATGATAATATGACGGATGATGACTCTGAAAACAAAAACTTTGAGGAAAAAGATGAAGTTGTCAACAATGATAGTGAGAAAAGCAATGAAGATAACAATCACATTCCAAGCGAAGCTAGCAGGATTTCGATATCGGAAATTTAATTAAGGTATGTAAATCTTCACTAGTAATAAGTAACTACTAATAACCGTATTTTTCACCATAGTACGATGTAGTTGTTATAACGACGTCTATGTATGCTTTTAGATAGAATACGTGTACAAGTGAATGACTGATGGCTCGCCAAATCTATCAGCAACAACTCATGAACGTTAAATTATATATTATTTGTATTGTGCAATAATTTGTATATATTTAGCGTGATAAAGTATTTTTACTTATATTTAACATTAGTAATTTAGTCAATTTGTAAAACTTTTGGGGTTACAACTCTAAAAATATTACAAAATTTCAATGTTCCGACACAAAAATAAATATTTCAAGTTATCGTCACATTTTCAAAAATGTTAAGACAACTCCCATTTATAATTTCTAGGCTTCGTTTTTGAAAAATATTTAAAAGTTGTCGGCACATTTTGTCAAAATGGTAAGACAACTTCGCTTTTACACAAAAAATTGTGAAAATGTTTTATAATTTGTTTGAGAAACCAAGACAGTAGAAGACTTTTTTACAACCGCAAGCATTATACTTTAGGATTTACAGTTTTGTGAATTGGGTGCTGATAGTTTGTCATGATATGACACGATAATTAAGTAATTATAGTCTTTTTCATAACAATGCTATAGATTCAGTGATACAGATGTGAAACTTACCGTTTCATAACTTGGATGCGTTATGAAGGTAGTTAATGCAATATTTATTTTGTAATATTATGCAAAGTAATACAGTAAGAATGTAGCATATGGAGTTCTCAACCACAAAACAAATAAAATAATGCATTAGGTAAACTAATGACAGAACATTTTTTACATGAAATGTATACAAATGAATAAAGTATTCATAAAAACACAGACTATTGTCTGTATATATAATATATATAGAGAGTATTTATAAAAAAAACATCCTATTAACTATATATTTTGTGGTAAGAAATTATAAAATAGGACAGTTGCATAAAGCCTATTCCAGAGCCATGATAATACTAAAATATAGTGAAATAAAAATTTTAAAATTCGCCTAAGAGTGCAGTTAATACAAGAATTTCTTCTTGAGAAAAGTCTGATTATTTTTGCATTTTCTGTCTAATAGACGCTAATTTCAATTTAACACAATCATTAAAACCCTTTTTTTCAGTCCATCTTTTATATTCAAAATTAATTTAACTGAAGTTAAATCAATTTTCTTATTATCAATCTTTTGGCTTTCTTTTAAATCTACTTGAGTTTGAGGATTATCTGTTACAGTATTAGATTCTAAAAAACTGGTTTTTGGACTGCACTGTGAACTAGCAACAGAAATTAAGTCATTATTACTTTCTTCAGTTTCTGAAAGATCAGAATCTGAAGATATAAATGCTCTCATTTTTTTACAGTGGTTTTTAAGCAAAAGCTTTCGATCTCCAGCAGCCGGCTTTTTAGCTATCACCAACCATTTACTCCCTAATTCAAAATCTAAAACAATTTTTTCAGAAAAATGACCTTCTATTGGATAGAGATATACTTACGCAAAATTTTTTGGAAAAGTAATATCCACAACTAATTCAGAATATTTTTTATTAATAAATAAAACAAAATTATTATAACTAGCAATATCAACAATAAAAAACATTTTAGTTTTCAAAATACAACTATGTTGCTGGAGATCTCTCAAAGTTGTATGGGATTTTCCGCATAAACAATAAAAAACAAACAAGTGAGCAAAAAAATGTCTTGAAAGAACTCGCCCAGGCTCATGCAACTCCCCTAATTTAAACTTCTTACCACAAAATATACACGAAATGTTGTTTTTTTTTCCTGTCAGTGCTTCGCTCAGCGACTTTGTACAATACGCTATCAACAGCGACAAAAGCACTGAAAGGAAATATCTTGGCCTTTTGTTATCAATATCTACAAGCAAAATAAACAAATTCTCATTATATATAGATAACCTTCTTGACTATGGTATATGTGTATAAAAATAATGCATATCACTTACACTTGAAACACTCTCTATCTTCTTTTATATCCCCATCTAAAAGACTTGCTTCTTTATATTTACTTAGTTGGGGATTCTCTGCTTGAACTAAAATAGAAAATACAAATGTAGTTATGTTATTTTTGAAAAAAATTTATTAGATTGAATGAGTATGTAGTAAATAATATTTTCATCATACTCACATTCAAATGTGTAGCGGTCGTAGGAGAGAAAGGATTCATCCTTCCCTATACATTGTCCACTCGCAATAAAACGTGTAGATGTTTTTCTACAAAAATAACGTAGTAAATGTAGAGTCGTTATTATTTTACCTACAGAAAAATTTACATTTTTCATAAAACAGAAAAAATACTTACTCATAGCAATATGTGTGCTAGCACTTGTCTTTTTTGCCTTCTTCTCCGATTCCTCAAAACATTCCTCCAGCCACTTCAATGTTTCATCATCGGTAGAACTTAATAAAACAATAAATCAAGATTGTGATTAATTAAAAGCTGTATATAATACAGTTGAATAATAAAGTTTCAATAATATACTTACATAGCTCTGAAATCTATTTCATCTATATTTAGTTGTACTTCTTCATTTGAGGTTGTAGACCTACAAGTAATATATATATATATATACATTTGTATAAATTTATAAATGTAACTGCAACAAAATTGTAAAAGATAGTATAAAATAACTTACTCATTTGTTGTAGGAATAGTGCCAGCCATTTTTTGTTGTTTTGCAGACTAATACTTGAAATGAAGTACAAATGAAAACTAATACTGCTTAGTAAAAATACTTTCTCTTATATACAAAACATTGAAGTCATTTATCAAAATTAATTCGTAGACTGATTTTCTGATCATTACTATGATAAATGATATTGTTTTTTAAAAAAAGTGGAAGTTAAAATGGGAAGTTGGTTAAAAAAATAGGAAGATAGAGATTAGATAGACTAATAAGCTTAAGCTCTACATACACTCCTGTAAACTTCCTTTCTACCTAGCTAAAATTTTTGAATGTAGAGCATTGGATAAACAAATTTTACAAGTCCTAAATTGATACTCTTTTAAATATATCTAGCTAGGACGAAACTTACAATTCATTTGAATGACAACTCACATCCTTCAAACATATTTTATAGCAAAAATATGTGTGATTAATTAGTTCAATTGCAGTTCATTGATATGCTCTACTACAACACACACTACTTCGAACTATGTAGTCAACTGAACATATCCACAAACAATCATATAGACACATCAACAGCAAAACATTGATGCAGTGTAGTTCCATCTTTATATCATCAGACAGTAAATTAAAATGTGAGAGCTTCAATTATAGTTTACAACATTAAGTATGAGTTAGGAATGTAATAAATACTTTACAGGTATCTGATAGCATTTAATAACTAGTTCAATTGCAGTTCATTGATATGCTCTACTACAACACACACTACTTCGAACTATGTAGTCAACTGAACATATCCACAAACAATCATATAGACACATCAACAGCAAAACATTGATGCAGTGTAGTTCCATCTTTATATCATCAGACAGTAAATTAAAATGTGAGATCTTCAATTATAGTTTACAACAGTAAATATGAGTTAGGAATGTAATAAATACTTTACAGGTATCTGATAGCATTTAAATATGTATATGTAACATATAACTCTTGATTTATTAGACAAAAAAGCAATTCCTAAAAATAGAAAATACACTATGTATGTTGATACATTGTTCGTATTTCACACAAAAAACAATGAGATATTTTAAGAAAAGTAACAGTCTAACTAACAAAACAAGGGGATAAAGTCATACTTTGTTCATGTTTTTTTAGTCGATACCGGAGATAACTAGAATTAAAGGTATAACCACAAATTCGTTTTGTTGGAAGTGAGTTGGATTTCTCATTAAGTTTTGGTGAAAGATTGTACCTGTATTAACTAATATGTAATCAAACACAATAAAAACAGGAGATAAATGCAATCAAGTTCTCTTCCTTTTTAGGTTGAATTGATAAACCTATAATTCCGACGTCTATGGATGTTCGTTGTTTGTTTTAAATAGAAATAACATGATAATAAATAGTGCTTATGTGTAATTAATGACTTTCCTCGAGCGACTTTATAACGCATAACATTAAAAAGATCAAAACATATAGGATTAGGCGAGAGATGGTGATTAATGACTTTTCTGGAGTGAGTTTATTAGCGAAGTGACACTTGCGTTATATTATAATTAATTACTTTTTAAAAACTTGTGAAAATGAACTGGTAACATTACGTCGACTGAAATAATGCCTAAAACGTCTCGCATAAATTTTGATCTGACCGAAAATGGACTGAAAACCTTTAGGGCGAGTACAAAATTATCGTAACTCGCTATAGCGGATATTCTAAGAAATATTTATTTTCTCGTTGCTAACTTAACGTAAATATTTGTAACGGATGTCACATGATCTCAATCGATTTTTGCCAACTGAATCACTTAGTTACTCGTAAACATTTGATACTCGCTTGATTTTTTTTGATAACAGCAATATCCCAATTATGTTTATCGTAAATATTTCAAAAACGGATATTGCGTGTTTCAGTTGGTTTTTCCTACTGAATCGCTTAGTTACTCGTAAACATTTGAAAATTGTTTGATTTTTTCGTTGATAAAACATGTCGCAAGTATCTTTTAACAAATATTACCGTGATTTCAATCAGTTTTCCTTACTAGATTACTTAGTTACTCATCAACATTCATAATTGCTTTTATTAATAGTCGTTGCAAAGCAATGTTGTATTTAAAAATATTACTACGATTCCAACCAATTTCCTTACTGAATTACTTAATTACTCGCCGGTATTTCATAATTTCTTTCACTAATAATTACAAAGTAATATTGTAAATATATAATGCAGTAGATACTAAATTGACACAAATTTTGTTCATATGATTTTAAAACTTAACTAATGTAGTTTTTTACCAGAAATAATAATAATTTTTAAACAAAATCAAAAATTAACGCTGATTACATGTATGGTAAACATAATAACTGTAAATATATATAACTAAAAGAAATATTTATGCTCAAGTCTCCTCTCTCTCTCTCCTCTAACCTCTCTCCTCTAAACTCTCTCTAGATATATACAAATACAGTTATTTTTACATGTAGACTCGATCTCGAATGCTGATGATATGTAGTCTCAAGTGGATAAATGAAGTTAAAGTACTTTGTATTACACAAAATTTACTGTAAATTTTAATCATCTAGAGGGCTAATGCTCCCCTTTCTCCTCTCTCCTCTTTCCCTCTCTCCTCTCTCTCAAGATATCATATGAGTCGGAATTACAAATGTATTACTTAAAATTTACTGTAAATTTTAATCATCTAGACTCGAGGACTAATGGTATCCTCTCTCCTCTCTCTCAAGATATCTCCTCTCTCTCCTCTAACTTCTCTCCTCTCTCCTCTCTCCCCTCTCTAGATGTATACAAATACAACTATTCTTATATGTAAACTCGATCTCGAATGCTGATGATATGTAGTCTCAAGTGAATAAATGAAGTTAAAGTACTTTGTATTACACAAAATTTACTGTAAATTTTAATCATCTAGAGGGCTAATGCTCCCCTTTTTCCTCTCTCCTCTTTCCCTCTCTCCTCTCTCTCAAGATATCATATGAGTCGGAATTACAAAAAATTATCAAAACTTAAATGTCATACATTCAAAATCTAGATACCCTATGAGTTAGAATTATGTATGTAAGTATGTAAAAAAATTATCAAAACTTGAATGCCATACATTCAAAATCTATATGCCATATAAGTTCAAATCAAGTAAAAAAATAATCAAAACTCAAATACCCCTTAAATGCCACTCAAATGCCACTCAAATGTCCCTCAAATGAAATACAATAATAACTCGGCGAATCCATCCAACGTCGTAACTCATTGCGTAACCCCCAAGGTCTAATCCACAAAAAAACACTTGGTAGGGAGATCTGCTCATATATTACTACTAACAGTGTTATCCCCCCGTTGGCTACACCCATGCGATGGAGAGAGGAAACCCCCACCGCTGGAAAGAGGCAGCCACTCTTCAGCCATCCAACCCCTACAAAGAAGAATAGACTACACCGAGGAGCTCCCCGACAACCTCCAGTTAACAGAATAACTGTAGCTGACCGTCTAAAGATGTTAGAGAAGTGGCCAAAACCTCCCAGTACCCAAACCCTTCCTGTTAAGCCGGGCGGAGTGAGACAAAGTTGTAAACAACTCTGCAGCACAGACCAGCCACTCGTACCTAGCAGTGACAGTGACAGGACCATCCCCCAATTAGCCATGGCGGCTGACCAGTGCATAGAGCTTGAGGACCAAAAGGCAGATTTGCTGCAGGATGCAGGCCTTGATAATTGTCCATCAGCCAACTGTGCAGACACAGAAGTACTGGTGATGCCCACAGCTGAGCTGTATAGAGACCCCCATTCATTGATAATAAAGACGGTGAAGGAAAACTTGCTGCCGGATGCATACCTCCCTAACTACCCGACGCCCAACTCTACTGAGACGGGACTACCTACCATGCAAACCCCTGAGTTAGGTGAAGAGCCTGTCCTCTCCCAAGGTGTAGTTGATGAAGAAACCGCCTCGGCCAGTACAAGTACCGAGGAAACGCAGTCCCAGGAGACTGCAAGCGCACGCGGTGGCTGTCATCCTTCAAGACAGTACCGCCAGAGAAAGCCTGTGGTGGCGACTAAGGGTGAACGTCCCACGACCTCTTCACCACCAACCTTAGTGCCACACAACACAGTGCACCACACCCCGGCTCGGGATGTTGCTTGCACCCCCACGGTACAGTGGGAAGAGGAGAGAAGGCGCTGGCTTTCCTTAGTTGAGATAAGGAAGGTTCTGCCAGCACTAGAACTTCCAGGGCCACTGCTCACACCCATACATGACGCTATGGTACAGCAAGCCCCGCTGCACTATAGGCAGCCCATGGACTGGTAATGCATGTGTTGCTGTAGACTCACGCTCACAAATGAACGTGACGCCCAAGCTTACCATACGATTGGTACAAGCATCAAGCTCTTCCGTGGAGGAGGAAAAGGAGCTGATTACTAGCTCCCCCTATGATCCAGGAGGAGTTGAGTTATGGGAGGTCACCTGCAAGGGCGACCTTCTCTGGAGAGAGGTGCTATGTCATCTCATGGCATAGTACTCGACTATATATATAATCAAATATATAATCTGGGTACGGGTGTTACCCCCACACATATCTGCTCTTGATATTCTTTTATTAAAGCCAGGCTATGACTTTAATGGAGAGAGGTATGTGGTAGATTTTGATGCACACTAGTAGTGAACAGGTCGTTTACTCTAGAACCTTGCGAGACAATGCGCTAGACTTTTACCCACAGCGTTCGGTTAACAGCTGTTTGGGTGGAAAGTCCTACTGTGCCGGTGGCATAGTGAGCAGGGCCGGTAGTGACCTCTGCAGGGCCGGTAGTGACCCCTACCGACGCGGTATAGCTGTACTGGGCCGGCACAAGATGGCCAACATAGATGAGGATCCTCAAAAGTGTATAGGAGCTTAGTCAAGGTCGAGAACAGGAAGTACTTACCCTTAAACTACCAACTCCATGGACCCAACTCTACATACAGCCTGGGAGCCTTGCAGGACTACTCATTGGACAATCAGGAGAAAGGACTCCGCCCTTAGCCACTTGGCACCTCCCTTAATTAATCATACTGCATTGTTGATTGGCTTGTTATTTATATAATCGTTTGTATTGGTTAATCTGCTTCCTGTGCATTGATTGTTATATGTTTTGTGCTTATCAGCTCTCCTATAAAAGGAGAGCACACACTGTTACTCTTTGCATTCATTACAATGTTGCCATGGCATATACTTTTATATTGCTAAACCCTAGAGGAATAATTACCCTCAGGACAGCTTAGAGAATAAAGCCATTATTACAGACACTACACGGTACTGTTTGTTTGAGCCATGGGCTCTTGCCTTACCGGGTAATTCGGTGGCCCAACACAGTTGTCACTGTCGGTCAGTACAGTGTCCCCTCTGGAGAGAGGTAGAATACTCCAGATTAGTGGATGTCCGTGGTAACAGACCGGAATCCATTACAATATATTGATCATAATCAACAAGCCCATATTTAAATATAGTTTCTTAGGCTACTTTACTCCAGTTAATTTAAATGTAGAAAACACTTTGCAAACCGTCTAGTCTGTTTCAAAACCGTTCAAATGCATTGAAAGCTAAAGCATCTAACGTTATGAGCCACCGTAGAAAGTGACACATGATTTAATACGAGTATATTATTAAATAGAATAGTCTATAAATAACTCTGGTTAGAGAACAAATAACAACTATAAACCACTGCAATATATCAAATTGGTTCAATGCAGTGTTTGTACAGCAGTTTTATAATTTCTCAGAAGAGCGGTTCATTTAGGTGGAATAAAAGACACGCACACATGAATGCACGCATGCATGCGCACGCACACACGCACGCACACACCAGCGCAAATGTTTTCCACGTTTCTTTATATACAGATAACATCAAGTCTAGCATATAATTCATGTCACTCACCCAATTTCTTCAGTTTCACCTCATCCTTGAGTTGTAGTTTCGGCATTTCTTCTTCAACAAACTTTTGTATTTCATCCTTCAAATCTTTCAGGCCCTTCACAACGTCTACCTAATCATAGAGTTAATACTGAGTATAATAAATAAAGTTATACATAGCTAGAGTAACCATGGACGTAGTATTTCTGGACTAAAGATTTTTTCGGCTGATTACAACACCTATGTCATGTATACACAAAACTTTCTCGACATAAAATGGTTGCTAGAAAGCACTTCTGGAATAGCAATCCTTTTAATGGGGTGATACATGTCTTTTGAAGAACCCATTGCAAAAGGGGGTGTGTCAACTTCCATTTATTGCGATAAATTATGGTTGGCGACTTACAAAATGTGTTCTACTTATTGCGTACCATGATTTTACATGGAGCAAATTTTGTCCAGAAATACTGTAGTAGACTGTAGCATTCCATTCTTTCAGTTGCTCCCTAAGTACCCTTCCCCTGCCTTGCACCCCAGCTACCTTACCCCGTGTTTGCCCGGCCAGTCAAATCCCCAAAGAAATAGCCCCACTTATCCCTTTCCTACTCTCAATACCAGTAGATGTACCCTTACAATGATATGGAGTTACACCCCTTCCTCCGTGGCTTCCCCACCCCTTAGTAAGCCCCACAGTCTAAATCTTCATACCTCCTCTCTACTCCCTCAAGTTATTACCTCCCCAAGGAGACACAACTCCACATATACAAACCAACAAGAGAGCCAGAACTAAGGGAAGATAAGGACAGATGTACTAAAGAAGATACAGAGGAGCAGACGAATAAGCCGGCCCATTTGGAAAGGATAAAAGGGACTACTACAATGGTCCCGCTACCCAAAGACCAATCAGACACTTGTATTTCAACTGCACTCTGACTCTATGAATAGAGGAACATGTATCGATAAGAGTATTCGCTACACGTTTGTCAAACAAAGTACAAAAAATTAAAAGGTGTTCGTAATTCAATACTGTAATGGATTCCGGTTTGTTACCATTGACATGCACTATTCTCAAGTATTCTACCTCTCTCCAGAGGGGACACTGTACTGCTCGACAGTGACAACTGTGTAGGGTAACTGAATTACCCGGTATGGCAAGAGCCCATGGCTCAGACAAACAATACAGCGTAGTGCTTGTACAAGTGGCTATATTCTCAAAGACAAGGTGCTAGAGGGTGTTTAGTCCTCTAGGTTGGCAACATGAGAAAGAATGCATAGAGTAAGACAAAGTGCTCTCGTTTTATAGGAGAGCTAACAGGTACAAAACATGTGACAGCTAGAGCACAGGAAGCAAACCAGCCAATACAATCAATTATATAAATAAGTAACCAATCAAACAATGTAATAGGGTTAAATAAGGGAGGTGCCAAGTGGCTAAGGGCAGAGTCCTGTCTCCTATTGTCCAATCAGCGGTCCTGCAAGGCTCCCAGGCTGTAGATAGAGTAGGGTCCATGAAGTCAGTAATCTAGGGAAGGGTACTTCCTGTTTCTGACCTTGACTGAGTTCCTACATACTCTTGGAGTTCCTCTTCTATATCGTCAGTAGTAGTATATGAGCAGATCTCCCTACCAAGTGTTTTTTTATGGATTACACTTCGGGTTTATGCAATGGGTTACGGCGTTGAATAAATTCGCCGAGTTTATATTGTATTTTATTTGAGAGGCATTTGAGTGGCATTTGAGTGGCATTTAAGTGGCATTTGAGTTTTGATTATTTTTTTACTTAATTTGAACTTATATGGCGTATAGATTTTGAATGTATGGCATTTGATTTTTTTGATATTTTTTACATTGTATAAAAATGGAACGTGATATGATTGTATTGTTATTGGAAGTTAAGATGTCGACAGAAGATGATGTTGAGATGAGACCAATGAATGAAGTTGATACTGTTGATGGTACTACACGTGATATGATAGATGTTTTACTGAGTATGAAGCGTAAAGCGTTGATAATTATGATGATTTTGGTATTTGTCGTAGGATTTTCCACTTTTGGAGGTGTTACTGAGTTTAGTATGTATGAAGAAGCTATGGAAAAAATACAAAAAGCGAGAAACTCTCCTGTTGGAATCATAAATGAAACTACTGTTGGTTGATGAACATCTTTTTATGATGATGGGAAACCTGAAGATTATGACGCAAGGATGCGATCTCCTTTTACAGCAATGATTGCAGGACCAACTGGATCGGGAAAGACACAAGCGATTTTTCGAATGATTGAAGCTAGTCAGACTATAGCGCACCCCCCACCAACAGAAATTCACTACTGTTATGGAGCCTACCAAAAAGCCTTTGATGATGTACCAGGAGTGATTTTTCATGAAGGCATGATAGATATAACAGTGAGTTTTCCCAGAGATGGTCGAAATCAATGGCTGATAATTGATGATCTCATGGATGAAGTTTCTGGTAAAGCCGATGGCAATGCTTTGTACACAAAACATAGTCATCATTTGAACATAAGTGTGTTTTTTATTGTTCAGAATCTGTTTTTAAAAGGAAATCGTACAATTTCCTTGAATAGTCATTATTTTTTTCTTTTTAAAAACCCTAGAGATGCTTCTTCTATTTCCTAATTGGCTCGACAATGTTTTCCATCAAAAGTAAAATATGTACAAGAGGCTTTTGAAGATGCAACAAAAAAACCATACTCTTATTTACGAACAGATACGACTCAACAAACGAATGATCAACATAGACTATTGGGAAATTTTACATCAGATCTCCTTATGATATTATATGTACCCAAGTAAAAGGATTTTAATACAATTACTATTCGTTTCACCTCAATCATATTTTGTTATTCAACGACGCAACACGAAAGCGTTATAATGACTAAAGCTTTGGAGAAAAAATTAACAAGAAATGCCGCTGTGTTGTTATCACTCAACAATGCAACCTTTGCTATTCAAAAGTCTGTTATAGCCAAAGCCGAAAAAGGAGTTTATTATGACTCTAATGGAATGTGCTAAAGCTATTATAAATGGAACGATACCATTGACAACATCTCAGTATAATCAGTTGCAGCGGAACGCGAAGGATATTAGCGCTTTAGTAAGAAGATCAACGTTAGATGATAAGAAAGCTGTATTGCAAAAAGGAGGATTTTTAGGCGCTTTACTAGGACCTATCATCAGCAATATAGTTCCTGGGTTATTTAAAAGTGTGCTAGGAGGAGGGAGAAGATAAAGATGAAAGTCTCAACACGAATGATGCGAAATAGAATGGCGATTTTAGCTCTGGATGATCTGAGTAAGAAAGGAAAAATCGCTATAGTCGAAAAGGCCAACTCAGATTTGTTTCAATCATTGATAGAAAGTGTTAAAAATATTATATTAGGTAATGTTCCTCTTGATTCTGAGCAGTTTATTGAGTTGCAGCGTTACAAGAAGGAACTACATAAACTTAGTGGTAGAGGGACAGTTGATGATAAGCATAAAATTTTGATTCAGACTGGTAGAGGGAATCTTTTGGATGCTATTATAAACCCTATTGTATCTGTTTTGTCATCAATAAAAAGATGAATCGTCAGCCTTTAACATTCTCCAGACGTAATTTTATACTCACTGAAGATGAATACTATAGATTAACGGAAAAAAAGGAGAATAAAACAGTGGTAAAGGAAGAGAAGACCAGACCTCCATTGTATTATAATCCTATGGAAGCTATAACAGTGAAAAATATGAAGAGAAAGCGAAATGATCTACCGGAAACGGCTTATGATTCTGGTTTATCCTCGCACGAAAAGTTAGATGAAAATGTTGAAAACCTACGTAGTTATTTGTCTGATGTCAAAAAGATTAAAATTAATCAAAATCAGCCACAAAAGGATAGTTGGAGTTCCATTAAGAAAAAAAAGATAGAGTCTACTTCTCCTTTGGCCAATAGCACAGTTATTGATGATAAACCTAGTGTCTATTCACCAAATTTCAATGAAGTCAGTGAGTTAGAATCAGTAAAAACGAATGATGATGATGACATTGGGATAGAATCAATAAAAGGGAGGTTGTTTGATACTGAAGACTCAACCCTACTTGGAAATACATTTGTTACTGATGGAGAAGATGAGCATGATAGTGAAAGCGAAGGTTTAAAAGAGTTTGAAAAAAAAGCAACTGATTTAACAACAAAAAAGAGTGATCAAACGATTGCTGCCAGAATGTTGAATAATCTGAGTAAAATTGGTAGATTAGACTCGGAGAAGAACATACTGAAAATTGGAGAACGTTGGTTGAACCCTAAAACTTCCAAAACTTTACTACGAGATGTTCTAACCAAAGAAGGTAAAATACAATCGGGAATACCAATTACAGTAGATTTAAAAGCTTGCTAAATGATGAAGGAATCACAACTGTCAGGAAATCCCCACGTCAAACACGTGGGAGTCGGAAGAAAAAGTTGGTCATTCCCGGTACTAATTCATGGACATCGACACGCTAAAAGAGTTGTATTACAATCCTGCATTACATACATCTCTACGAGCTTTACTGAAAGCTCGTAGAAAACGAGAGGGAGAAAAAAGAATCCGTGAATGGTTGAGTGGTGAGGATGCCTACACGTTACATAAAAGAGTTGTAACTAAGTTTAAGCGTCGTCCTACAATTGTAGCTGGAATAGGGGAACAGTTACTGGTAGATTTGATGGATGTTCGGTCTCGAAAAGACGAAAATAATAATACAGCATTTTTACTGACTGCTGTTGATTCTCTATCTAGAAAAGGTTGGGCTGTGCCGCTCATCAACAAATCAGGACAGGTAGTAGCAAGAGGATTGAGAAGAATACTAGAAGGGGAAAACTATAAAGCTTTACAATCCGATAAAGGTAAAGAGTTTGACAACGTCAATGTCAAGACTCTGCTGGCGGAGAAAAAAATCAAGCGCTTTACAACCGAAAATGAAACGATAAAGGCATCAATGGTGGAGCGTTTTAACAGAACTTTAAAAGAGAAGATATATAGATATTTGACATATAAAGATGATGACAGATACATTGATGTTTTACCAGAAATGGTTAATGCATACAACAACACAATTCATGGTGCTATAGGTATGAGACCGAATGATGTGAATTTTCAAAATCAGGAACTTGTATGGAATCGTGTGTATGAAGGTGGTGAACATAGTTTAACTCAAGAAGCAAAACTAAAGATTGGGGACTATGTGAGAATAAGTAAGGCAAGAGGAGCGTTTGAAAGAGGATACACTCCGAATTGGACGATTGAGATTTTTATAATCACTGATGTACTTATTGATGAAAAACCTGTTGTATATAGGGTGAAAGATTTGGCTGAGGAGATGATTGATGGCATCTTTTACGAAAAAGAGTTGCAAAAAGTAAAAAAACCCACGATTTTCAATATTGAAAAGATATTGGGAAGAAGAACGAGAAGAGGTAAAAGACAGATTCTGGTCAAGTGGTTAGGTTACGGAGAAAAGTTCAACGAGTGGGTAGATGAATAGTTTATAAGGAAAAAACGCTCGATATAATCATCATACGTTGGGAAAATGTCGATGCTGATCACTTTACCCTCAAACTCTAGCGGTGAAGAGTTTCCTGATAATAGCAATTCCGAATTTACAGTGAGACTGTATAAATATTTGGTTATCAATGGTGGTAAATGGGAGGTAGGTCTGCTAGATATGTCTTATTCTAATAATTGGAAGAATGTTACCGAAGGGAAAATATATCTAGAAAAGACTAATGTCTCTGGTAAAAGCGAAAAGTCCTTCATCTTAATCGGTAATGGAAAATATGATAGCATGGAGGAGTTGGAGGAGATTATACGAAAGAGAATGAGTGAAATGGATTTAGACAAAAAGTTCACCATCTCCTACAACAAGATCACCAACACCACTTTACTAACTAACAATGATCGTGATACTACCATAAGCTTTTCCAAAGATATAGCATATATTTTTGGATTTGCACCAAAAACTATGTATCCTCATGGTAGATACAATAATATCTCACCCCCTGATATAAATTCCGGTTTAACATCTCTGTATGTTTATTCCAACATTGTTGATAATAGAATGGTAGGAGATACGAATGTACCTTTACTGAGAGTAGTTCCGGTTCAAGGAAAGAAGAATAGTGTTGTGTATCAAGAATTTAAAAATCCTCACTATGTCGACGCTTCATCACTAAATAGTGATCTGATTCAAGTACTTATAACGAGTGACGACGGCCAACGAATACCATTTGATGGTGGAAAGGTTGTGTTGAAGGTTCACTTTAGAGAGAAACAATTATAATGAGTTTGGTACGATACACCCCTGAGAGTAGTAATATATGAGCAGATCTCCCTACCAAGTGTTTTTTTGTGGGGTCATAATCTGGGGTGATGCAATGGGTTACGGCGTTGAATGAATTCGCCGAGTTTATATTGTATTTTATTTGAGGGGTACTTGAGTGGCATTTGAGTGGCATTTAAGTGGCATTTGAGTTTTGATTATTTTTTTACTTAATTTGAACTTATATGGCATCTAAATTTTGAATGTATGACATTTAGGTTATGATAATTTTTTACATAACTTGAACTCATATAGTATTTTGAGAGAGAGGAGAGAGGAGTTATATCTAGCTTGAATAAATACATTTATTACATAATAAGCAGGAAAATATCCTTGTATAATATAGCTAGGGTCAGTAAAGACTAAGTAATACAAAGCACCAGGTCTTGTAATGATAATCAATGCAAAGTCTTTTTCTTTATATTGCATCTTAAAAAATCCTCAAATTACTTCTATATGGTTAAAATTTACAGTATTTGGGAAATAATTGTAATAGAAAACATTATATCTATTAAAATTTACTGTAGATTTTATGTAGTACAAAGTACTATAACCTTCATTTATTCACTTGAGACTACATGACATCAGCATTTTGAGATCAAGTCTATATATATATATACGATGAATGATTTTTTGTATTATATATATATATATAGTTATAGTAACTATTCTAAAAAGAAGACTATTATGAAGGTTTTTATTTAAGCCAAAGTAGGTTCGGTAGATACTCCATCAGAACACACTCGTCTTTTAGCATAAAAATATGTGAGTCCTCGCTTTATTTGCTTGTATGTCAACATTTTTTGATCCTTTACCACAAATCCTCGATTTTTACCCATAAACGACTTTTTTGTGTTCAATACATTTAGATAACTGTCTTTGTTCAATTGATTAATTCGTTTGTTCAAACCTTTTGAGCTAAACTTGTTTCCTTTTTCTCCCCAGCAATAATAGGATTTAGAGTTAAGAGCAACAATTCCATCTCCGGTAAATTCCTCTTTAAACAATCCAGGTGTTCTTTTTCCATGTTTTAAGTACTTTTTCACAACATTCTTGCATGCTCCATTCTAAACCCATTGTTTTGATTCTTAAAAATTCATCTCTATGTTTGTCACAGTATGGTCGTGGAAACCAATCACCATATTCATTGTAAAACTCTTTTTTCATACTTGGTTTTACCAGTGTTTCTAATGTTCCGCTCAACGCCATGTATGCGCTATCTGTATCCATTTCAACATATTGGAAATCACTTCTGTCAATATATCTATAAATAAAAAGATTGCTTCAATTATTTGGAAGTTTTACTTACTTATACATGATAATAGTAGGGAATTAGGTTTTACTTACTTATCCATAAAGTCGTAGTAAAACTGTAGCATTCTCAGTTTAGCATACTGTAGCACGGAGAAACCCAAGTGTACTGGAACATTCATAGTTAGCTGAAATGATGGTGATACTGATTAGCAAAGTAAACTTGTGGAATATAAATTTTGAATTGCAAAATAATTGTTTTAAAACTTACTAGCTGTTTACAGGTTACGATTTCATAAAAATCATCTGCTATCTCTTCCATGGAGATAAATTTGTTTCCTCTGATACGAAATGAAGCTTTTCTGGCACCTTCGATGAACTTGATGGTGGTATGTTTTTCTTTATCAGTGATTGTTTTTCCATAAGCAGCATTTCCTACCAACTTGCTAGTAGTAGCGAGTAATTCTTGACTAGGGTCTGCATCTCCCATTCTCCTAGCCTCTGAAACCGATGTTCCAAAAGCTTCAAAAGCTTTTCTAGGAATATATTCTATTAGCTGATAAACTTTGGTGACTTTCAATCCTTGTTTCAAGTACCATTTCAACAAAGGACTCATTAGCAATATCTTATCTCCGTACATACTTCCAACTAATGAGCGTTGAGGAGTCTTTAAAAACCCTTCGGCTTCAGCAAAGACTTTCATTTCATCGCTCAAGTGTTCTCTGGTTAACATCGTATTTTTAAAAATCGGAGGCATTTCGGAGAACTTTTCTTCCTCTTCCTCAGGAACTTCGATGTCACATTCAACAAATCCGAAGAATTCTTCTGATTGAACTCTCTCCAACACTTCTTCTTGATTCAGCCTTTTTTCAAGTATTTTAGGGTAGAAAGAATTGTAAAACGTGTTGACAAATTTTTGTAAATTTGTATGAGTTTTTACATGCTTCATCCAGTCACACTCCCAAATCGAGATTACAGTGTAACCTAATGCTCGAAGATATTCTTCATTTTGCATCGTAGTTTTAAACAGATTTGCTTTTGATTTTCTTCCACTAGCTTGAAGCTCTTGCTCTTTAGCGTTGTTATAAGAGCAGTCGTGTCCATGCCAAAAACATCCGTGGAATTGAAAGACATGACGATTTTCAACACAGAATCCATCAACTGGTAATCCTCGCTGTCCGAGAGTAACTTCTCCTCCATTGAGCTGATGTCTGATATTGATTTTTTTTTTCGAACATTTGGAACTGTAACCAGCTATGAGCTATCTTGCTAAATTTTACTGGTTCAGCGACAAAGGAGTTTTCGATTTTTCTTCTTCGAGGATAGCCAGTAGGCATTAGTAGTAATATATGAGCAGATCTCCCTACCAAGTGTTTTTTTGTGGATTAGACCTTGGAGTTTAGGCAATGGGTTACGACGTTGGATGAATTCGCCGAGTTTATCTTGTATTTCATTTGAGGGGTACTTGAGTGGCATTTGAATGGCAATTAAGTGGCATTTGAGTTTTGATTATTTTTTTACTTAATTTGAACTTATAGCATATACATTTTGAATGCATGACATTCAAGTTTTGATAATTTTTTTACATAACTCGAACTCATATGATATTTTGAGAGAGAAGAGAAGAATGAGGAGACTACATTGAATCAATATATGATTATATACATTTATTACATAATAAGTAGCAAAATATTCTTGTATAATATAGCTAGAGTTAGTAAATACTAAGTAATTCAAAGCACTACAACTTGTAATGACAATCAATGGTTGATAGTCTTTTTCTTTACAATGTTGTCATTGTTGTACTGATGTTATAACTTAGGAAGGAAGACTTCTGTTCTATGTTCTTTTGATTCCATAATGAACTAAAATCAAAAGTTATGTATTAGTATAGGATGATTAAACAAAAATGTAAAATAATTACATGAATTTGAATTATAGTTCTTTTTACATTGGTTAGTTAACATTATATAGTAAAGGGAAGTAACTCACCAAGTTATATTGTTCGGTTTGTTTTTTCTTGAGCATAATTTTCATCAAGTGTTTTTGATTCTCTCTCTTCTATCTAAAGCAAAACAAAAAATAATTGCTTTATAAATAAATATTATCTAATCGGAAGTATTACTTATATCAGTTAGTTTACATTAAATAAAAAATACTCACTATGTTGTCTTGTCTGACATGCTCTTTTTGAATATAGTTTTCACCAGGGGGCGCTGGTTCTCTCAAAGATGTAGAAGATGTGTTTCCCACTCCCATTGAAAGCACTAAGACCTTGTTCTCAACAACCTCATCTGTAGTAAAGTACTTCATCTGGTTGGAATCATCAAGTTTGTTGGATAGGTTTTGAGCCGTTTCTATCGCTTGTAATGCTGTGAATGTGATTATATCATGTCGATGATAACCAAATCTACTAACTTCACGATTTCTTACAAGTATGACTCCTGTTCCAATTTGTTTGACGTTGCTAGCGTGTTTTTCAGGTATATATAGAACTCCCATCATCAAACCATCATATTGCAAACATCTGTAGTTTACCAGTAGCGCATTCATCACCACATCTCCATTAGGTAATGTTAACTGAGTTGATATTTGAGGAGATTCAAAACTGATTACACTTCCAACAGCAAATTGCGAGAGCGTTGCGATACGAACCATACTGATCAACTGAGTAGGTGTTTTTTTTTTTATTAATCTACTTAGCTGTTTAGCTTCCTCAAGGGAAATATTGGATGGGAAGTTGATAGGGTGAAAGATTGGATGCTTGTCTGAATCGAATCCCATAAAAACCACCAGTTTTGGAACATCTGGTTGTGTTGGAGCTAATTTGTTGTAATCCTCATTTCTCACCATAGACCTCACTTGTCGTCTGTTGCCAAATGTTTCGACATTGTAGCGGATAATGCATAAGTTTTTATATACATCCTCAGTTGGTCGTTTGATGGAGACTATCTCGAGAAGTGATGGCGTTTGATTTAAGTGAAGTGGTTGAAACCTTCCAATCATTACTCTGTCATTGGTATCGCAAGAATTGAGCAAACTAGCGGCATTTTTTGACAAGCAGGAAAGATGAGAAGGAGATGGTGCTTTCAAAGTCCAAGTATAGTCAATCGTTTTATTTCTATCCGAATCCCATGGCTTTGGTCGAATTGTGTTCAGTTTCCTTCTTATTATATGTGAATCAGGAGGGATATTTTCTTTATCATCAGAGTATGGTTCGAATGTTGAGAGAAATGAGGTATTACGGTCTTCATTCATATTCAGAGCGTTCAGTCGGAAGTTGGAACTGAAAAGAGAGTAAAAAATATGTAACAAATGGGTGGAATTTGAAAAATATTTTGAAAAGAATAAACTAACTAGATATTTATAAAATAAACACATAATCAAAACCATAATAATTTTTCTGATGCGTTATGGTGAAACTATTTGATCTTTTATTAATAAGAACAAAATATTAAAACATAAAATTAACTTTCTGAAGCATTATAGCAAATCTAGTTGAAGTTTTTATCAGTATATGTTAAAGAATTATTTAGTGATTCTCACCTTATTGAGTTTCAAGTAAATGTAGTAGTTGGTGTGTAGATGTTGCTTCCTTGCTAGCTATTGTAGAACTGGATGCTTTCTGTGTGAAAACACTGGTTCTTAAATAGCTAAAGCTGTACTAATTAACCCTATGAAACCTTTATAATATATCTATGACTCAGCAGTTTTTTCACGCGATATTCCCGCGAAAGCTTTGGTTTTTATTCGCGTGAAAATTATTTTTTTTACTCCCGCGAAAGCAATGGTTTCTATTCGCGTGAAAATAAACTATTTATTCCCGCGAAAACATTGGTTTGTATTCGCGTGAAAATAAAATATTTATTCCCGCGAAAGCAACGGTTTCCATTCGCGTGAAAATGAAGTATTGATTCCCGCGAAAGCTTTGGTTTGTATTCGCGGGAAAATAAAATTTCTATTCCCGCGAAAGCAACGGTTTCCATCTGTGTGAAAATAAATTATTTATTCCCGCGAAAACATTGGTTTGTATTCGCGTGAAAATAAAATATTTATTCCCGCGAAAGCAACGGTTTCCATTCGCGTGAAAATGAAGTATTGATTCCCGCGAAAGCTTTGGTTTGTATTCGCGGGAAAATAAAATTTCTATTCCCGCGAAAGCAACAGGTTCCATTCGCGGGAAAATAAACTATTTATTCCCGCGAAAACATTGGTTTGTATTCGCGTGAAAATAAAATATTTATTCCCGCGAAAGCAACGGTTTCCATTCGCGTGAAAATGAAGTATTGATTCCCGCGAAAGCTTTGGTTTGTATTCGCGGGAAAATAAAATTTCTATTCCCGCGAAAGCAACGGTTTCCATCCGTGTGAAAATAAATTATTTATTCCCGCGAAAACATTGGTTTGTATTCGCGTGAAAATAAAATATTTATTCCCGCGAAAGCAACGGTTTCCATTCGCGTGAAAATAAAGTATTGATTCCCGCGAAAGCAACGGATTCCATTCGCGTGAAAATAAAGTATTGATTCCCGCGAAAGCTTTGGTTTGTATTCGCGGGAAAATAAAATTTCTATTCCCGCGAAAGCAAGGGTTTCCATCCGTGTGAAAATAAATTATTTATTCCCGCGAAAACATTGGTTTGTATTCGCGTGAAAATAAAATATTTATTCCCGCGAAAGCATTGCTTTGTATTCGCGTGAAAATAAATTTTTTATTCCCGCGAAAGCAACGCTTTCCATTCGCGTGAAAATAAATTATCTATTCCCGCGAAAACATTGGTTTGTATTCGCGTGAAAATAAAATAGTTATTCCCGCGAAAGCAACGGTTTCCATTCGCGTGAAAATAAAATATTAATTCCCGCGAAAGCATTGGTTTGTATTCGCGTGAAAATAAATTTTTTATTCCCGCGAAAGCAACGGTTTCCATTCGCGTGAAAATAAATTATTTATTCCCGCGAAAGCATTGGTTTGTATTCGCGTGAAAACAATTTTGTTATTCCCGCGAAAGCAACGCTTTCCATTCATGTGAAAATAATGCTGATTCATAGCAGTGCAACTTAAGCTATATAAGAAGCACTGTTTTCATACAGAAAGCATTCACTTCATCGTTAGTAACTGAAGGAAGAAGATCTACTACATCATCATCTACTACAGCCCTCCTTCTTCATCATTTGAGTTACATAGGGAACAGCTGAAGTTCAAACAACTATGTATATAATTCATCTAATTCAAAGAACAACAAGTCTTCATTTATGATGTAAGTATTTATATTTCGTTTTAATTGTAATCAATTTAAGCGTGAAGACATTTTCTGAACAAAAAACAAGATTATTCACTATTTAAGATATCAAAAAATGTTGTATGTAAGTTTTAATTATGGTTATTCTTATTATTTCAGGGCTTCAAAATGAAAAAAGTACTCCTTCTTCATCCGAATTTTATAGAAAGCAGCTCTCAAGTTCAAACTAACTGAAGGAAGAAGATCTACTACATCATCATCTACTACAACCCTCCTTCTTCATCATTTGAGTTACATAGGAAACAGCTGAAGTTCAAACAACTATGTATATATTTCATCTAATTTAAAGAAAAACAAGTCTTCATTTGTGATGTAAGTATTTATATTTCGTTTTAATTGTAATCAATTTAAGCGTGAAGACATTTTCTGAACAAAAAACAAGATTATTCACTATTTAAGATATCAAAAAAATGCTGTATGTAAGTTTTAATTATGTTTATTCTTATTATTTCAGGGCTTCAAAATGAAAAAAGTACTCCTTCTTCATCCGAATTTTATAGAAAGCAGCTCTCAAGTTCAAACTACTAGGAATATCATTCATTTTAATTCAAAAGAAAGACAAGTCTTCATTTCTGATGTAAGTATTTACGTTCTATTATAATAGTAATCAATTCAAGTATATTGAAAAAAAATTGAAACCTTAGTCTTTTTTTATTTTTTGCTATAAAGCATTATCATTTTTTTTTAGAATAACAACGAACTAGATCAAAGGAAAAGAACTTTCCAACAAAACTTCAACTTGAGTAATAACTGAAGCTACTACTTATATTATATATAAATAATGTGTCGAGTAACAAACAACAGATATGTAGCAAACACTATTTATAATGAAAAAAGAGAAATGCAAAAAACTCGAAATTGTTTTGAAAATACTAAAGACCGCGCTGAATGGATAGATGATAGTTTACTCGTTACTTCATCGTTGTTTTTACAACGAACTTTTCCTGATACCACTGCAATAACTTATGTCGTCGCAACTTATCCGGATAATCACTGTAGTCTTTTGTCATTAAAATTACAAAAAACTATTGCGCAACTTTCCCCATCGGACTTTTTCAAGTTCATTTACAATGAACTCTCTTTTTATGAAAGAGAGGCTTTAATGCTTGATGAAAGTTATCGAAGAAAATCATTTCTTACAAATTGGAGACGAGTAGGTAAACATTGTGGTGAAAACATGGCTGCAGCTGGTTTCTATAACCTTGAAAAAGACAACGCTGTTCGATGTGTTTTTTGCCAAGGGGTATTACTAAACTGGAAGGATGAAGATGAACATCCGATGAAAGAACACGCTAAAAGTTTTCCGTTTTGTCGATTTGTTAGAGGGTTTAACACTCACAATCGTCTGTATAGACCTAGGAAACTACTTGCAGATGAAATGAAAAACATCTCAATTGTCAAAAGTTATACGATGGAAGAACAAAAGACCAGAAGAGGAGATTTAACTGCAGAAGTATTACCTCTAGGTATATCAATTGATCGTGCTGATACACCACGTTTTGCTACTGAAACATCTAGAGAAGACAGTTTCAAACAATGGAAGGGTAAAGTCTCCATGAAACTCCTTTCCAATGCAGGTTTCTACTATACTAAGTTCGGAGATAGTGTAAAATGCTTCTTTTGCTCAGGTGAACTTAAAGAATGGAAAGAGAGTGATCTACCATGGGAGGAACACTGTCGATGGTTCCCAGACTGTTATTTTTTACTCGGGAGTAAAGGTGAAGAGTATGTTGAGGATGTTTACATGCGAACGGAAAAAGGCAAAAGGTGTAAGCGACGGGTTGAAAAATATCGAGAAAAATTAAATCAAATAACGCACAACAATGACACCGAAGAAATGAAACTTATTTGCAAAAAACTAGGATACAGTCAAAACGATATCGAACAAGTTTTAGTGTTAAATGGAAAACCTTTTGAGCGAATAGGTTTTATGATTGAAGCCTTACATATTTTTGAAAATGATTTTACAACTGTTGAGAATTCGTCAACACTGTTAAAAAATGATGCTAAATCAATTGATTCGTTAAAAAAAGATAAAGATCCACTGTTAAAAAATGATGCTAAATCAATTGATTCGTTAAAAAAAGATAAAGATCAGACTAAGCAAAGCAAACTCGCTCAATGTGTGTCTGAGACGCATGAAAAAAAAGTAATTGCAAATCATATCTCTCTTCCATGTGGTCATCTCATTTACTGTAGTGAGTGTAAGGAAAAAGCGCTTACTGAATGCTCATCAGAAGTAAAACCTTGCCCAATCGATGGTTGTCAGGTTGAAATTAAAGCATTTATGAAGATCTACATGAGCTAGCATAACAATTAACCTCAAAAAAAAGAAAAAGTAATGAATGATTAAATAGGTGCTTCAATTTGAAAACGTATCATTCGCGTTTTGTAATTTAACGGAATAACAACAAATATGTTACGTGTTGAAGACTTTGCTCACCAAGAAGCTTCCGATGCTATAGGACCTAAGACTTTTTTGGCTGAGGTTTCTGATGAAATGTTGAGGATTTATTTTACGGAGGAATGTGTATACTGTGTACTAGGAGGAAGTTTTTACAAGCAAGCAACCAATCTATCGCTACTAAACTGTTACTGTTCACACGTTGATGACAAATGTATCACTTGTAAAAGATATGCTGAAATGGTTGAAGGCGCTACACCCACCAAAAAAGAATTGGGTGATGCTATCGACTGGATTGATAGAAGACAAGTTTTGAAAAATGCTAAAATGGGTTTTTTGGTGCATGATGAATGGATTAATGCTTTTTTGGATCTTTCCTCTGATGATTTGAAGTCTCCCTTTTTGTTAACAAATTTGAGAGCACGATTAAATCCCTACCTATTACCTACTAGTCAGAGCAAACTGGCTTATCAACGACTAAAGGATAAATTACTTGCGATAGCAGAAGGATATCCATACGCTTACACTCTTGATGAAAAAGAAGACTCAGTCAACCCGATAATAACTATTGATTCGACAAATGTATCTGAAGACTCATAAAAGAACTGCTACAAAAAAAGTTGCTTCATTTATCTCTGAACTACAGCAGAAACATGAGAGGAAAAACTCAAGGATTCAAGTCAATTGGTACATTGGCTGATTTTGTTCCTAAGTTCATAAGGACTCATTTTGAACACATTCCTTTAGAGCGTTCGAATCCTCTTTTTGTTCAACTCATCACCGAAGAAGTATTTTATTTTGTGTTAGGATTCAATCTAGTTCGTAAATCAATACAAAGCATGCTTTTGAGCTGTAATTGTATTTCAAGAGCAAATCCTCTCGAATGCTTAAACTGTTCTAGGAGCTTTGATCCAAAAGTATGCTGTCCGCAAGACAAGTTGATAGATTTTGAAGATCTCAAAAGAGCGATCGAACTGATTGATATAAAGCAATGTTTGAAAGATGCTGAACTGGGTGATTTGATAGATATTTCGATTTTAAGAGGTTTGACTTCATTTCGCTGGACAGAAACACATGTTCTTTTGTCTCAATCTCGATTGGAACCATACTTACATTTTGGTAACCACTTTGATGAGATTGTTTCACATCTTCAAAATCGGTTGAGAGAGCTGAACAAGCCGCTAGCCTCTTACGTATAAATAGAAAAACATCAAGAAAGAAAGTATTCAACTTTCAACACTGAAAGCGAAAACATTTTAAAAAATGAGTCGAGTATTTATCTTGCTACTGGCACTAACATTTCCCAATGTTAGTGGAGTATTCTATACCAACGAAATTGATGAATGTATAGCCGGAGCTATGGATAAAAATGATGTCTTGTTTTTTTCACCTTTCGAAAGGACTATACGATATAAAGATGAAAATGGAAAAAACTGTGTGCGACTCTACCCTCCCGACTTATTATATTGTGGTTTTTTCATCCCTCAAAGCGCTTCTTGGATCTGCAAGGACATAACTTCTACAGATTCTGTGCCTTGTGATACACCAACAAAATACACTCTGAATCAGGAGGAATGCGCAATAGGGGTTAAAAATAATACGGAAGGTCTTACTCAAAATACAAAACTATTTTGGAATGATGAATTATGTGTATTTGAATACAACACCTCACGTTTGATTTGTCCACCAACAGAAGAGTTTGAGACAACCAACTTTGCATGTGTGGAATGCAATCGTTTGACCAACAAGGAGCCAAAAATAGCTACTATCATCACTAACATCAATGGTATTGAAGGTGTAAATTTGTCATTTTCGAGTTTTGAAAGTTTGAAGTCTGTTCAAAACAAGATTATCATCAGTATCACATGTCAAGGAGATACCAAAGACAAATGCAATCCCAAGGTTATAAATATAGAGCTTTAGTTGAAGCATATTAACCAAAGACCACCGAAATGCAAGACAGTTAACTCTAGATGATGAAAGCATAAACTAGGTTAAAAGTCTCTCTCTCTGAATAAAAAAATGAGATATTGCATCTATCTCCTATTATTCCCAATCCTAAGCGGTTATTGTCTTGTAACAGAGTTTAAACCATTCACTTTATCTCATAGAGCGTCTGGATGTTTTCGGGGAATTCTTAATATGGAAGCGGTTGATTCAGTAACTCGTATTTTAAGAAAAAACTTAAAATATCGTATGCTTAGACTCACATGTTTCATGGAACCTGCTCACCTACGTAGAAGCTGTGACACTTATGATATGTGGCCTCAACACTACTTTGTTTGCAAAACCGATGAAGCTTTAAATTACATTCGTTTATACGATGAAGGATTACTAACTACGACTCGAAGAACAACTCCAACAACAACCACTGCAACTCCACATACAACGACAACAATCACCACAACTCCACAGACAACGACGACAACAACCCCGACGACAACCACTACAAACAAGCCAGTAGTTCCAGCTTTATCACCATCAATTCCATCTCTTCCACAAGCTCTGGGTTTAGTCGATTTAATTTTGGAACAACCAAGCCCTACAAACTCTACTATATACAATTCTGAAGAAATCGAAACTACTACTGATTGTGTGTGTGATAGATACATCATATGCGAAAACAATTCAGTATCAATTACAAATTCAACACCGTCGATTTATAGAGTTTTTATTTATAATGATTTGGAGGGTTTTTCAAAACTTTCTCTGTCTATATCGGAAAATAGTAAACTTAAGCTTGAAGAAAATCTTCTCATCATCATTGAACCTGAATGTGATGATATTTCTTGTAAAGTCATCAAATACTTTACAAATTAAAAAGTTTTTATAGACTTTAACTCTATATATTCAACTTATTACACTCTATTATGATATCTATTTTATCACATTCTCCTTTTTTGTAAATTTGTACAATTAGATGGAATTTAACCATTTAGAGAATGATTTCTTTGAGTTATAATTATGTATACAGTTATGTAATAATTATTACAAAGTAGTAGTTATTTCCCAAATACTGTAAATTTTAACCATCTAGAAGGCTAATTTGATGATTTTCCAAGATATTTTATAGTACTCAATATACTTATTATGTAAATAACTAAAATAAATATTTACACTCAAGCCCCTCTCTCTCCTCTCTTCTCTACCAAATACTCATCTCTCCTCTCTTACTGACTCTAGCTATATTATATAGGAAGATTTTACCTACTTATTATGTAATCAATGTATATAATCATATAATGTTTCATTTTTGATCAATATAGTTATTCAATGTAGATAAAACTCCTCTCTCCTCCCTCCTCTCTCTCTTCTCTCTCCTCTCTCTCAAGATGCCATATGAGTTCGAATTATGTAAAAAAATTATCAAAACTTAAATGCCATACATTCAAAATCTAGCTGCCATATGAGTTCAAATCAAGTAAAAAAAATAATCAAAACTCAAATGCCACTTAAATGCCACTCAAATGCCACTCAAATACCTCTCAAATGAAATACAATATAAACTCGGCGAATTCATCCAACGCCGTAACCCATTGTCTCAACCCCAAGGTCTAATCCACAAAAAAACACTTGGTAGGGAGATCTGCTCATATATTACTACTGGCATTGATTGCATCATACACCATAAATAGAGCGCATTTGCATCAACTCCATAGATTCTATCACAAACCTTTGCTTCTTTTCCCAACCAATGTTCTCTAATTTTAGTTATACCTTTTTCGTGATATCTATGCATCACTAGACTTGGCCCACCAACTATGTTTTTCTTTATTAGAGGATAAAGTTCTGCATTGCAGTTGTCAAGCAGACAAATTGGGAGAGTCTGACGAAACGAGTTACCAAGTTCATCAAAATTCAAGTATGTAGAGAGGTATGGAGGGGGTGGTTGAGGAGCTTTGTTAAACATCCATCGAATCGCTAATCCTGGTAAAGATATACCATCTTTTAACATATCAATCCCATGCTCTCTGTAGATCGATCTTTGTCTTTCCAACGCTTGAACAAATGGTTTTACATCCAAGTTGTTGTACCATTTTAAAAAATCCCTCATTGTCTTCATGTCGTTATTTTTCCATGCTTCTTGACAAATTATGTACTTTTCTTCACTGATATTCTTTTGTTTTAAAGAACTGTAAAAAGCTTCTCTTGGTGGTAGATGTTCTTGATTAAGTTGTTCCAAGTCTTTCATCCATTCATAAGGAAAAAATCCTTTTCCGGCTTCACATTTGTATGCTTTGAGATACATTTCATAGCTATATCCAGGAGCGATGAAGTTTGTACAATCTAAAAACAAAAAAGATCCTATTCCGATAACAGGCATCTTGGTTCCTTTTTTTATAACAAAATCAAAATCTGTGTCGGAGACATCTTTCAATTTTTGAAGCAGTTTTCCTTTCATCACATTGACATCATAAGTCTGTGAATTGAAACCTAGAATAGGGAGTTTTTTCATATAGCTGTACAAATCATCCAGAACTTTTTCAGCTCCTGTTCTACGTCTGAAACGATTTTTTTCAAAATCACTACGAAACTTTTCTTCAGCTTCTTCCAGTCGTTGTAATTCACCTTCTATCTGTTTTATGATTCGCGAAAATTGTTTTTCCAATCGGCTATATGATTCTTCACTAATATCATCCAAGTATTCAATGAACCTTCCAACGCATTCATCATCATCCCCTTTATTGACAATACAACACGGGTTGTTGAAGCCTGGTACGTTTGAACAAATTGAAATACTTAAAAGTTTATGCTCATTCGTGTAAATGGTTGTGTCTGTATCTCGATCTTTTTCGCAATTAGGTAACAAACACTCTATGTCGAATGTTGCAAAAAATGGATAGTATCTCAAGGAATCATCTGACCCGATATCTATCCCGAATTGAACCTTCAGTTTGTCGAATATTGTAGCAGTAGGACTGTATTGCCCTCCAGAAAACTGCATAGTTGTTGCCTCTGAGATTGAACATCTGTGTCTTTTCAGATTCCCCAATCTATCATAACAAGTAGAACAGGTTGGACATCTGTAGGCTTTGACATATCCTTCCAAGTTTGTAATAAGACTGAAGTGATTGATATAAAGATCCAAATATAGATTCTCCTTATAACTGGAGTTTGAATTCCAAATAACTGTTGAAGTCATATCATCATTTAAAGAAAACACTGTTATCTTCAGTTGAAATGCTCGCTCCAAAAGCAATAAATCAGCTTCTGTCACTCCTTTCCCATCACACCTTTTACCACTATCACCATAGATGAAACTATGATATTGTTGTTGGTACTCCTTCACCTCCTTAATTATCGGATCTTTTGCAATTCCACCGTTTTTTTGTAGTTCTTTGTGTAATGCTAGACATCTAAAAAAACAAAGATTGTCGGTAATTCGTTTTCCTTTTGTGTTTTTTAACATGGTTCGTATGTGTCTGTTGTTAATGAGGTGAGAGGGTAAATGCTCTGGTGGTGATCCAACTTTTCCCATTCCGAGTAGTTTGTAGAAATAAAACGAAATGTTTGTGATTAACATCAATCTCCAAGTCGTATTTGGTCTCCGTCTCAAGCTATTTGTACGATGATCAGTCTCCATAACATCAACAAAGAAGTCATCAAGATCTCCTTCAGTTTCAATCAGTTTAGCTTTTGGATATACAGTAGCATTGTTTGATGATGAGTGAAAGTATCGGAGTTCACCATCATTTTTATTTTCTAGTATACAACCTACGCTACAGTTGACTTTTTCTCTCGAGCTCAATTGTCTCCAAACTTTTTTTAGCAATTCTAACACTCTTGAATCATGATAGTCATTTTGGTAGGTATCAGCTTGGTCTCTTGGAATCCCATCCCAAAGTCTTACATTTAAAAGTTCTATGACTTTTCCAGCTCTATGTTTCGTTTTCATAGCTCCCCAATATCTAGCTATCAAATCATCCCATTCTTCATCTTGAAAAGTTGGAGCTGTGCTATCATCAACAATACCTAGGGTTGATGCTCGGGTAGGTCTTTCAAAATTTAAATCATCCATTTCTTCTTCTTCTTGTTCTTCCTCTTGTGCTTCTTCCTCTTCTTCTTCTTCTTCTTCTTCTTCTTCTTCATTTTCTATCATTGGATCATTCTCATTTTCTTCAACTATCTCCTCCACAACCGGCTCTATATCTTGAGCTATTATGCTAGTCTTTGGTGGTGAAGGCTCAGCACCAAATCCTATTTGATTGATTGTTTCATCGGGTAAACGAAAACAAATGAGATTTTCTTCTAACCATTTCCAATTAGGGGAAATTTCAGGGTTTTTTTCTTCTACATTCTCCTCCCGATAATTTAAACTTTGTCTACAATAGAAATGTTAACACATAATAGTTGTTCTATAAAACATTCACATACATTTTGTATGAAATGTAACAGAAGAAAAAATGACTTAAACACCATTATCAATTAATTTTTAAAATGGAATTAGGAAAAAAGGCTCAAACATTATTATTAGTTAGGTTTTTAAAAACTTACTGTGTACTATGACATGAATTCCCAACTCCCTCTTTTACATTAATTCTCTGATATTCTGAGTCCTGTCTACAATAAAGAGATAACGTATTATTTTTGCTGATTCATGAGATGACTATAAAAAAAAACAGCAAAAAAAATTACTCTACTAACGTTATTAATTTATGATTTTAAAAACTTACTGCTTATCAAAGGCTATTGTATTTTCAGTAGTTGCTGAAACTTGAAAAGTCGAAGGTTTGTCTTGAAAAGCATTTTCAAGTTCCATCTCCATTTCATTTTCATATTCAGCATTGCATTCATCATTCATGTATTCATTATCAGCGTTTGAAAAACTGATATCATTTTGATTTTTCATGAGCCATTCCCATTCCTTATGTATGTCTACATCAGTATCATCCTCCTCTGTTTCCATAGCACTATAATAACAATAAAATCATTACTTTTTAATAGAAGTGACAATAGCACATAAAAAGGTAAGTTAAATGTCTCAGCTAATAAATTTTACCTTGTGAATAAAACTCCTAGTAGTCAGTTGGTATATTATATAGTAGATGTTGAGGCTTCAGTTACTGTTGTTAGAACGAGTGATTTATTGTGTGAAAGCATTACTTTTTAAGTAGACAAAAAATTAAGTGAGATAATTAAGTCAGATAATTACGTCTTAAGTTCAATGAAAATTTTCAAATTCACACAGAAAAACTTTTAATAGTCAGTGGATGTAGTAGTAGATGTTGCTCCTCCGATCACTGTTGTAGAACTGGATGCTTTCTGTGTGAAAACAGTGGCTCTTAAATAGGTAAAGTTGCACTGGTTGAACTCTATGAATAGCAACCTTCTTTATAATATAACTATGAATCAGAATTTTGTCCACGCGAAAACCAATGTTTTCGCGGGAATAAATAACTTATTTTCACGCGAATAGAAACTGTTGCTTTCGCGGGAATACAAATTTTATTTTCATGCGGATACAATCCAATGCTTTCGCGGGAATAAATAATTTATTTTCACGTGAATAGAAACTGATGCTTTCGCGGGAATACAGATTTTATTTTCACGCGGATACAATCCAATGCTTTCGCGGGAATAAATACTTTATTTTCACGCGAATGGAAACCGTTGCTTTCGCGGGAATAAATGATTTATTTTCACGCGAATAGAAACTGTTGCTTTCGCGGGAATACAAATTGTATTTTCACGCAGATACAAACCAATGCTTTCGCGGGAATAAATACTTTATTTTCACGCGAAGGGAAACCGTTGCAGCGGGAATAAATAATTTCTTTTCACGCGAATAGAAACTGTTGCTTTCGCGGGAATACAAATTTTATTTTCACGCGGATACAAACCAATGCTTTCGCGGGAATAAATACTTTATTTTCACGCGAATGGAAACCGTTGCTTTCGCGGGAATAAATAATTTATTTCCACGCGAAAGCATTGGCTTGTATTCGCGTGAAAATAAAATTTTTATTCCCGCGAAAGCAACAGTTTCTATTCGCGTGAAAATAAATTATTTATTCCCGCGAAAGCAACGGTTTCCCTTCGCGTGAAAATAAAGTATTTATTCCCACAAAAGCATTGGTTTGTATCCGCGTAAAAATAAAATTTGTATTCCCGCGAAAGCAACAGTTTCTATTCGCGTGAAAATAAATCATTTATTCCCGCGAAAGCAACGGTTTCCATTCGCGTGAAAATAAAGTATTTATTCCCGCGAAAGCATTGGTTTGTATCCGCGTGAAAATAAAATTTGTATTCCCGCGAAAGCAACAGTTTTTATTCGCATGAAAATAAATTATTTATTCCCGCGAAAGCAACTGTTTCTATTCGCATGAAAATAAATTATTTATTCCCGCGAAAACATTGGTTTGTATCCGCGTGAAAATACAATTTGTATTCCCGCGAAAGCAACAGTTTCTATTCGCGTGAAATTAAATCATTTATTCCCGCGGAAGCAACGGTTTCCATTCGCGTGAAAATAAATTATTTATTCCCGCGAAAGCATTGGATTGTATCCGCGTGAAAATAAAATCTGTATTCCCGCGAAAGCATCAGTTTCTATTCGCGTGAAAATAAATTATTTATTCCCGCGAAAGCATTGGATTGTATCCGCGTGAAAATAAAATTTGTATTCCCGCGAAAGCAACAGTTTCTATTCGCGTGAAAATAAGTTATTTATTCCCGCGAAAACATTGGTTTTCGCGTGGACAAAATTCTGATTCATAGTTATATTATAAAGAAGGTTGGTATTCATAGAGTTCAACCAGTGCAACTTTAGCTATTTAAGAGTCACTGTTTTCACACAGAAAGCATCCAGTTCTACAACAGTGAGCGGAGAAGCAACATCTACTACACCTTCCATTGCAACTACTAGGAGCTATCTCTTTATAAAAGGTAAAATTTAAAAAAATTATTATTCCTTACCTAGCAAAGATCAAAATTAGTTTAGCTATAATGTAAAGTATGAAATAAATAATCTTTTAGTTCCACATGAAAAGCTGAATTATATATTATTTCTTTTTTTAGAATACTATGGAGGATTTTTCTGCTTCTTACACGGATTTAAAGCCAGTCGAAAACAAACAAAAAACATTCAAAACACCCTCCAAAAGAAAAAACTCTAACTCTGTCACAAAAGAAGCAACAATAAAGAGACGAGCTCTTCCAAAACTGGTTTTACCCACAACATCAAACAATATGGAACAAAAAGAATTGCTCACTGATGCTGACAGAGCTCTCAAGATGGCCAAATCTCTCCAAAAATGGAAGGCATGTGATTTGAAAAAGATTGGAGGGTTTCTTACACTAGCATCACTTCCTGTTCCATCAGTTTTGCAAATCGTTTCTATTGAACAGAGTACTGGTGCATACGGAAATTACTACATTCTCACTTATCTTGATAATTCAACTGGAGCGAATTTTCAGAAAGTTGTTTGCCCAAGTAGAGTAGTTGAAAGCTTCAATGTTGATAATTACCCATTACCTTTCAACATTTTGTACTTGGGTGAGATGGAAAACTCAAAAAAACCAGAGACTATTTACTACAATGTCAAACGTATCAGCACAAAACGCTTAACCACAATGGAAGCTACTGCTGAAGCTGAAAAACTGAGAAAAATGAGTGAAGAAGAACTCAAACTCGCTTACGACATCGAGTATCTCAGCAATTTCAAAGATTGTTCCATTTTTGCTTACATCGAAGTTGTAGAAAGATTCATTCCTTTCCGATTCAATGGAGAAGAATCCATTGTAAATTGCATTCGCTATGTCGCTGAAAAGAATGGAAAAAGAGAGACGAGAACGCTTTTACTACCGATCAGATACAACGAGGAAGCTAAAAGATGTGCACCTGGTGTGATGATTTATAAAGGAAAAAAACAGAGTAAGAATGGAAATCCTATTCCATACCACAATGTTGTCTTCATTTCTTCAACCAACGCTAGTGATTGGGAGCAATATTGCACACAAACAAATTCCAATGAGGTGCTAACAAAAACGAATAATGAGGATGAAGTTCTTAAGGAATTCCTAGAAAACGAATTACAAGATTTTGATGAACAGCTTGGTGTTGATGGTATGTAAACTCAATATCAAATGCTGACAACAGGTAGTCTCAAGCGGATAATGAATGTATAAAAAAAGCCTGTGTATTGATTGACACTACAAGTTGTACTGTTTTGTATTACTTACTATTTACCTGATTGACATTACAAGTTGTACTGTTTTGTATTACTTACTATTTAGTGGCTCTAACTATATTATATGGAGAGATTTTCCCTACTTATTATACAATAAAATGTATATAATCATATATTGATTCATAGAAAAGTCTAAAGGTTCTCAAGTGATTGACTCACCAAAAGTTCCTGTTTGCAAAACATTTGAAGATCTTCCTATCCCAAGCATTATACGGGTGACTGGTGTGATACATCCATCAAGTAAGGAGAAGTGTAGATATTCTCAAGTTTGCTACCATGATCCTTCAGATATAAATGAACTCGAACCCAAAATACTTTTTTGTCCAGTTGAAATAGCTAAAAACTTCAGCTGTGATAATTACCCCCCTCCGTTTAACGTTGTATATTTGGGTAGAAAGGGAAAACCGAAAAATAAAAGTGTTCTTTGGTATGATGTCAGACGTGTTACCACACCTCATTTGAGGAGTTTTTAAGATGCGATGTAAAGGAAAAGACTTTGCATTGATTATCATTACAAGACCTGGTGCTTTGTATTACTTAGTCTTTACTGACTCTAGCTATATTATATGGGAAGATTTACCCCTGCTTATTATGTAATAAATGTATATAATTATGTAAAAAATTATCAAAACTTGAATGCCATACATTCAAAATCTATATACCATATAAGTTCAAATTAAGTAAAAAAATAATCAAAACTCAAATGCCACTCAAATGCCACTCAAGTACCCCTCAAATAAAATACAATATAAACTCGGCGAATTCATTCAACGCCGTAACCCATTGCATCACCCCAGATTATGACCCCACAAAAAAACACTTGGTAGGGAGATCTGCTCATATATTACTACTCCTGAGGACTCGAAAGATTTTTTTGATGAGTACTAGTAGTAATATATGAGCAGATCTCCCTACCAAGTGTTTTTTTGTGGATTTGATCTTGGAGTTGAGACAATGGGTTACGGCGTTGGATGAATTCGCCGAGTTTATATTGTATTTTACTTGAGGGGTATTTGAGTGGCATTTGAATGGCATTTAAGTGGCATTTGAGTTTTGATTATTTTTTTACTTAATTTGAAATTATAAATTTTGAATGTATGGCATTCAAGTTTTGATAATCTTGTACATAATTATATACATAACTTTAACTCATAGAGCATCTAGATTTTGAATGTATGGCATTTAAGTTTTGATATTTTTTTGTAATTCGACTCATTATATCTACATTGAATAAATACAGTAATTAAAAATGAAACAATATGTGAATATATACATTTATTGTGCAATAAGTAGGGAAAATTTCATATAATATAGCTAGAGTCAGTAAATATTAAATAATACCAAACACTACAACTTGTAATGACAATCAATGCATAAGCTTTTACTAAAAACTATCTTGAAAACCTTCAAAACATGATCCCAAATGGAAAAAAAATGGATAAAGTTAGATATTCATCTATTTGTTTACATCTACAAAAAAGAGGTATTTGGTGAAATATTTTTTTCGATTTATTCAATTTTCATTAATTTTTTACAAAAACAAATCATCCTCTAAATGGTTAAATTTCATCTAATTGTACAAATTTACAAAAAAACAGGGTATTTGGTAAAATATTCTTTCATTTCATTAAATGTTCATTATTTTTTTGCAAAAAAGAAATCACCCTTTAAATGGTTAAATTTTATCTGTTTGTATATCTTTACAAAAAAACAGGGTATTTGGTAAAATATTTCCTTTATTCTATTCAATTTTCATTAATTTTTTCAATAATTGCTTAAATATACATTATTCACTATTTTCTTATTCTAATTGTACAAATTTACAAAAAAACAAGGTATTTGGTAAAATATTCTTTCATTTCATTTCATTAAATCTTCATTATTTTTTTGCAAAAAAAGAAATCATCCTTTAAATGGTTAAATTTTATCTGTTTGTATATCTTTACAAAAAAACAGACTATTTGGTAAAATATTTCCTTTATTCTATTCAATTTTCATTAATTCTTTCAATAATTATTTAAATATAAATTATTCATTATTTTCTTATTATTAGGTGAGCAACCTATCATACAAAATTAGTTTCTTGAGTGAGGGTTTTATCCTGCATTTTCCTTTTGAATTTTTTTCAAAAATTTACCATTTTTTTTCAAAAACAATCATTTATATATACAATTTCCATTATTTTTTAAACAGAACAATTCCTATCTCTGAGAGGTTGGAGATATTGGGGTAGAAAACTTAGACATGATGATGAGAAGGCTATGGATTTTCCCGTTTAAGAACAAACCATTTTCGATAGCAATTTCAATTCGGAAAACTAAAACAATGTAATTTGTTTTTCAAAATGCAATCATCAGAAAGCTTTTGTCATGATGAGGAGGAGGCTATGGATTTACCCATTCAAGAACAAACCATTTTCGATGGCGACTTCAATTCTAAAAACGAATTAGAACTGAAGTATGTGGTATTACGTAATCATTTTTTTAAACAAGAACAATCCATTTTTGATAGCAACTTTAATTCTAAAAACTAAATCAATGTAACTTTTTTATTCTTTGTCTCCCATGAAATTGTTCAAAACGAATTAGAACTGAAGTATGTGGTATTACATGATAATTTTTTTAAAAAACACATCAAAATCGACAAATTACTCCTCTAGATAGTTCAAGTTTACAATATTTGAGAATTAATCACAATAGAAACATTAAGCCTACTTGATAAAAAAGAATTTGACTGTTAAATTTAACTAATTGATTCAATGTTATTATTTGGATCTTTTGAAAATAAACATTTCAATGAAAACATCATATTTAGTCTTTGACACACTTAAAACCATTTTCCAGTAAATTTTACCAACAATATTTCAGAAATTTTTACTAGATATTTACAAAAAAAATGAGGTATTTTGGTAAAATATTCTTTTATTACATTCCTTTTTAATTTTTTATGTTTTAAAACAGGGTTTTATTACAAAGTTTTTTTGTTTTTTCAACTTTTTAAAAAAATAATCATTATAATATATAGTTTTCGATATTTTTTTAAAAAAAATAAATATATATAGAGATTTTCACTTTATATTCTTTTATTCCATTCAATTTTCAATAATTTTTTGAGTGAGGATTTTATCCTACACCTTCCTTTTAAATTTTTTTATTTTTTTAAAAAATACTCATTGAAATATATAGTTTTCGATATTATTTTAAAAACAATGTATATATATATAGAGTTTTTCACTTTATATTTACAAAACTTTGGTATTTGGGAAAATATTTTTTTATTTCATTCAATTTTCAATAATTTTTTGAGTGAGAATTTTATCCTACACAATCCTTTTAAATTTTTTATGTTTCAAAACAGAGCTTTATTACATTTTTTTGAACTTTTTAAAAAATAATCATTGAAATATATAGTTTTCGATATTTTTTGATTTTTTTGTACTTTGTAACTTTTTTAAAAACTGTCAAAAAATCACCAAATTACCTCTCTAGATGAATAAAATTTACAAGTAAATAATTGTAATAGAAAATACCATATCTAGTTTTTACATTCATAAAACTGTTTTATAGTAAATTTTCTGTAATACAAACTACTATAGCTTACGATATCAATGGTTACAAAGCGCTTTTCTTGAACAATATCTTCCTCGATATTCTTCTGGTATATTATTAGACCCAGGGAGGAACTCTTGTATTCCGTATTCTCTGTGATCCAATAATTGACTAAAATACAAAAGTTATTCATTATATAAATAAATTTTACCGAATTTAAATTTTACTCTTAGCTACATTAGATAGTTTACATTATATATAACAGGAAAATAACTCACTGAGTTACATCATTCAGCTCAATATTTCTTAGGGAAAGTTCTTTACTCTGTTTTCTTTTTACGATATAATGGACTAAAATAAAAAATGATGTATTCGTATAGTATGATTAAAATTAATGTAAAATAAATATAAACTTTTGTTATTTTTTCAACTTTTATGTAAAAGAAATACACTGATTACACACGAAAAAGTCCTTTTTTTCATTTGGATTCGGAATGTATAAATATAAATATATATATATATATATAATTTTAAAAATGTTTTACAACAAACACTCATGAATAAGCCATTTATGTGATAAAACGTGTTATTTACGTGAAAAATTAGGCATTTTTGTAAAATAATTATAACCTTTTGTGATTTTTTTTTAAACTTTTATGTAAAAAAATACACTGATTGCACAAAAAAGTCCTTTTTTAATCCGAAATAGATATAATTTAAAAATGTTTTACAAAAAATGTTTATGAATTGATCATTTATGTGAAAAACTAAACATTTTTGTAAAATAATTATAACCTTTTGTTATTTTTTAAACTTTTATGTAAAAAAAATACACTGATTGCACAAAAAAGTCCTTTTTTTAATCCGAAATAGATATAATTTAAACATGTTTTACAAAAAATGTTTATGAATTGATCATTTATGTGAAAAACTAAACATTTTTGTAAAATAATTATAACCTTTTGTTATTTTTTAAACTTTTATGTGAAAAAAAATACACTGATTGCACAAAAAAGTCCTTTTTTTAATCCGAAATAGATATAATTTAAACATGTTTTACAAAAAATGTTTATGAATTGATCATTTATGTGAAAAACTAAACATTTTTGTAAAATAATTATAACCTTTTGTTATTTTTTAAACTTTTATGTAAAAAAAATACACTGATTGCACAAAAAAGTCCTTTTTTTAATCCGAAATAGATATAATTTAAACATGTTTTACAAAAAATGTTTATGAATTGATCATTTATGTGAAAAACTAAACATTTTTTGTAAAATAATTATAATCTTTTGTTATTTTTTAAACTTTTATGTAAAAAAAATACACTGATTGCACAAAAAAATCCTTTTTTTAATCCGAAATAGATATAATTTAAAAATGTTTTACAAAAAATGTTTATGAATTGATCATTTATGTGAAAAACTAAACATTTTTGCAAAATAATTATAACCTTTTGTTATTTTTTAAACTTTTATGTAAAAAAATACACTGATTACACAAAAAAGTCCTTTTTTTAATCTGAAATATATATAATTTAAAAATGTTTTACAAAAAAAGGTTATGAGTTGATCATTTATGTGAAAAATTGAACATTTTTGTAAAATAATTATCACCTTTTGTTATTTTTCCAACTTTTATGTAAAAAAATACACTGATGACACAACAAAATCCTTTTTTAATTCGAAATATATATATATATAACTTAAAAATGTTTTACAAAAATGTTCACAAATTTATCATTTTAAGGGGTTTTTCATTGTAAGAATCCACAAAATTTTCACAAATCAACTTTTTAAAATTATGGTAAAAATTAATAAAACTTACCTATAGTGATATGAATCCCTTGAGCTATAGATTAGCTTCTCGAGAGTTTGTTCTCCACAGTCTTCTTTTTCAGCATCATCGAAGTGGTTGAGAAAATCCTCAGATTTTGGATTATCAGCCAGTTCCGAGGCTTGGACTAAGGCTTGATGAGCTGCGAGTACACTGATGTTGTAGAAAATTGAATTGTCTGCGTTTCGACTCAGACCCTTGAACAAAATCACTCCAAATCTCTCCGATGTCACAGCAGAAGCTATTTGATGAGGAATGCGCATATCTCCGATCAGTAATTCTTCATCTACAACACTTCTGTATTGAACTAGAAGAGTCTCTTCATTTCCATTCCATCGCCTGTCAGATTTTGCTATAACTTCAGGGTTTTGGAAACATATGACACTATCTGTTGGGAAATCCTGAAGATTAGCTACCTCGAAATAAGCATTGATTTGTCGCATACTTTTTTCTGGTAATACATCAAACGCATTCTTACACCTCAAAGTAGTTCCTGTTTCTGTAGCAGCACGAAAAATTGCTTTTCCAGTCTTTTCAACACCCATGTAGATCAAAACCAGTGGTCTTATTTGCGAAGCTTCATTGACAAGTAATCCTGCTGCTAATGGAATAGTGCTCTTCACTCTAACTACCTTTCCATCCTTTTTATAGTTGTAGATGATGGTACAGTTCGTTTCATCATGGAGCTCAACGGGTAACACCTGCATAACTGTAGGTATTGGTAAATCTTCAACTTTGACTATGTTTTCAATGTTTCTTCTGGAAGCTGGAGACAGAGTACTTAACAGAGAGGCGCTTTTGATGATGAGAGTTGCCAGAGTATTCAGACTGGCGCTTTGAAAGGGAATCATAGTGCGTTGAAGAAGTACATTGTCATCAATCACCTTATCTTGTGAAGGTTTTGGTTCTTTATTCTTCAGTTGTTTTGTATTGACTTGTGTCGACATTCTAAAAGATAAAGTAAAAATCCATGTTATGATTTCTTTTTCAAACCAATTTGAAGATATATATACATATATATATATATATATACTCAATATCATACCGCTGTTAGTATCTAAATCGATAAAAATTAAATTTATACTCAATCAAGTTGACTTACCTCCAAACAGAAAAGTCCTTCTAGCAGTTGTAGTAGATGATGTTGTAGTAGATCTTGCTCCTTCAGTTGCTAATGTCGAAGTGACTGCTTTCTGTGTAAAAACAGTGCTTCTTATATAGCGGAAATCATGCCATTTATCATAAGGTTAAATTAATGAAACATTGTTTTTACGGAAGAACACCAATGCTTTCGCGGGAATAAATAATTTATTTTCACGCGAATACAAACCAATGCTTTCGCGGGAATAAACATTTTATTTTCACGCGAATGGAAACTGTTGCTTTCGCGGGAATGAATACTTTATTTTCACGCGAATACAAACCAATGCTTTCGCGGGAATAAACATTTAATTTTCACGCGAATGGAAACTGTTGCTTTCGCGGGAATGAATACTTTATTTTCACGCGAATACAAACCAATGCTTTCGCGGGAATAAACATTTAATTTTCACGCGAATGGAAACTGTTGTTTTCGCGGGAATGGATACTTTATTTTCACGCGATTACAAACCAATGCTTTCGCGGGAATAAACATTTAATTTTCACGCGAATGGAAACTGTTGCTTTCGCGGGAATGAATACTTTATTTTCACGCGAATACAAACCAATGCTTTCGCGGGAATAAACATTTTATTTTCACGCGAATGGAAACTGTTGCTTTCGCGGGAATGAATACTTTATTTTCACGCGAATACAAACCAATGCTTTCGCGGGAATAAACATTTAATTTTCACGCGAATGGAAACTGTTGTTTTCGCGGGAATGAATACTTTATTTTCACGCGAATACAAATCAATGCTTTCGCTGGAATAAACATTTAATTTTCACGCGAATGGAAACTGTTGCTTTCGCGGGAATGAATACTTTATTTTCACGCGAATATAAACCAATGCTTTCGCGGGAATAATCATTTAATTTTCACGCGAATGGAAACTGTTGTTTTCGCGGGAATGAATACTTTATTTTCACGTGAATACAAACCAATGCTTTCGCGGGAATAAACATTTAATTTTCACGCGAATGGGAACTGTTGCTTTCGCGGGAATGAATACTTTATTTTCACGCGAATACAAACCAATGCTTTCGCGGGAATAAACATTTTATTTTCACGCGAATGGAAACTGTTGCTTTCGCGGGAATGAACACTTTATTTTCACACGAATACAAACCAATGCTTTCGCGGGAATAAACATTTAATTTTCACGCGAATGGAAACTGTTGCTTTCGCGGGAATGAATAATTTATTTTCACGCGAATACAAACCAATGCTTTCGCGGGAATAAACATTTTATTTTCACGCGAATGGAAACTGTTGCTTTCGCGGGAATGAATACTTTATTTTCACGCGAATACAAACCAATGCTTTCGCGGGAATAAACATTTAATTTTCACGCGAATGGAAACTGTTGCTTTCGCGGGAATAAACTTTTTTTTTCAGGCAAATAAAAACCAATGCTTTCGCGGGAATAAATAATTTATTTTCACGCGAATGGAACCCGTTGCTTTCGCGGGAATAAACAATTTATTTTCACGCGAATACAAACCAATGCTTTCGCGGGAATAAATAATTTATTTTCACGCGAATGGAACCCGTTGCTTTCGCGGGAATAAACAATTTATTTTCACGCGAATACAAACCAATGCTTTCGCGGGAATAAAAGATTTATTTTCACACATTCACCTATATAAGAGACAACGGTTTCAGACAGAAAGCATCCAGTTCAACAACAGTGAGCAAAGGAGCAACATCTATCTACTACATCTTCCATTGCAACTACTAAGAGTTCTCTCTTCATAAAGGTAAAACTTAAATTCAAATATTTCCGCTAGCTAACACAACTATCTGAAGGCTTTATGACATATCTATCTTTAAATTGGTTATAAAGAATTGAACCAATTTTTTTCTGTTTTTTCAGAATGAATACTCAAGTCGTAGAAAGTCAACCATTGTATCTAAAGTCGGAATCTCAGCCTGATGAAAAGGTAAGAATTAATAAAAAATACTATTTAACACCTGTTGAACACCTTTAATTATTTTAGTTATCTAATTATCGCTTGTATTTTAGAACAATGCAACAACAAATCCAATCTACTTAAAGGACTTCCTTCCAGAAATGTATCATAACTATGTGATAAATAATGATGTTGTTGAAGAAAAAGCTGTAGAACGTTTGACATTTCAAGTTATAATAATCTGTATAACTCAACACATGATGAGTATGGGGATGTGTTGTAAGAAACGTGATATATCTACAGAACGTTTTGATGACATTATAAAAAACGGTTTCGAAATCGTTTTGTCAATGGTGGAAGTCGTTAATATTAATGATTTTTTAAAAGAAATTGAAAGAAGTGCTTGGAATCAAATAGTTTTCAAAAAATTATACAACATGACGTGGAACAAAAAAACTTTTTATAAATTCAGAAAGCATATTTATAATTATGTCCAAATAGATAAAGCTCTATCCTCTTCTGTAGGTATTTTAGAACTAATGTTAGAAGCGTTTCATACATATTTATGAAAAATTTTTAGTTGTTTTTTATTATGTTACAATATTTTGTTCAAACTATTATATTTTATTTCTTACCAATTGAGATGTTAAAAGCGGTATGATATTAAGTAAATACATATATATATATTTGAACGCATCCTTTGTTGTCTGTCTCCACATCCCAATAGTTTAATAAGCACATTCTCAATCTACCATAACTCTATGATCTTAACTGCTTTTGGCATAAATACATATATATATATATATAAGACACTCTAAGTAATAAATACACTCTTAGCCACTCATGCAAATATTACCCTTTTATTTTTAGAATGTTATGGATGCTCTTTCTGAAGAGCTCCTTAGCACAGATCCATATCCAACAGAAAATAAAATGAAAAACGGCAAAACAACTCCTAAGAGAAGGAAAACTGCTCCAAAAAAGCGAATAGTAAGGAAACGAAAACAAATAGTGAGAAAACAAACTACTTCCGTTGATAAGCAAACAATGGAGAGTGCAGCTATAACTCATTTAACAGTTGAATGTCTCAACGAAAGGAGAGCTAGGGAATTAGAAAAGTCTAAAGGTTCTCAAGTGATTGACTCACCAAAAGTTCCGATTTGCAAAACATTTGAAGATCTTCCTATCCCAAGCATTATGCGAGTGACTGGTGTGATACATCCATCAAGTAAGGAGAAGTGTAGATATTCTCAAGTACACTACCATGATCCTTCAGATATAAATGAACTCGAACCCAAAATACTCCTCTGTCCAGTTGAAATTGCTAAAAACTTCAACTGTGATAATTACCCCCCTCCGTTTAACGTTGTATATTTGGGTAGAAAGGGAAAACCAAAAAATAAAAACGTTCTTTGGTATGATGTCAGACGTGTTACCAGACATCCTCTAAGCAAAAAGAAAGCTGAAGAGGAATCACTATATTTTAGTACATTGACTAAATGTCAGCTCAAACGCTTCTTGAACATCAACACCCTCAATAGTTTTCAACCCGGCGCTATTTTTCCTTACCAAGATGTTGTTGATAGATTCGTTCCTCATCGATTTAAAGGAGGGCAGTCGAATGTAATTTGTATCCGTTATAGCATTGAACAATGTGGAGAAACGCTGTTGAAGACGCTCGCCATACCAGACAAATATACTTCAGAAGCTAACAAATATACTCCAGGTGTGATGATCTACAGAGGAAAAACAACCCACGGAAAATTTAAGACAGAATACGATCTTTCATTTTGCTCTCCATACCGTCTCGGTCGAATGTATTGGCAACAATATTGTGATCAAGCAAAGCAAAACAAAACAATATTAGAAATTGATGATGATGATGAACTTGAAGATTTTCTATGTGGAGACTTTGATGATTTTGAGACAGGATATGTTGCTGAAAAAAAATGATGAGTGTTTTAGCGATGGATAGTCTCTAATTCAAAAAACAAGTTGGACAATGTGACTTGGTGAGCTATTTCCCTTTTCTATATAATGTAAACTATCTAATGTAACTAAAGCTATAATTCAATTTCATGTAATTATTTTAAATTTTTGTTTAATCATTCTATACTAATACATAACTTTTTATTTTAGTTCATTACGAATTCAAAAGCACATAAAAGAGAAGTCTCCCTTCTTAAGATATAACATCACTACATCAAAGACATCATTGTAAAAAAAGACTATGTATTAATTGTTATTACTTAGTATTTACTGACTCTAGCTATATTATATGAGATTTTCCCTACTTATTACACAATAAATGTATATATTCACATATTCTTTCATTTTTAATCACTGTATTTATTCAATGTAGATATATCTCCTCTCTCTCAAGATATCATATGAGTCGGAATTACAGAAAATTATCAAACCTTAAATGCCTTACATTCAAAATCTAGATACCCTATGAGTTATAATTATGTATACAGTTATGTAATAATTATCATAACCTAAATGCCATACATTCAAAATTTAGATACCATATAAGTTCAAATTAGGTAAAAAAATTATCAAAACTCGAATGCCACTTAAATGCCATTCAAATGCCACTCAAGTACCCCTCAAGTAAAATACAATATAAACTCGGCGAATTCATCCAACGCCGTAACCCATTGCCTCAACCCCCAGATCAAATCCACAAAAAAACACTTGGTAGGGAGATCTGCTCATATATTACTACTAGTACTACAAGATGCAAGCTGGAAATGGAATTGGAGTGTATAGTGGACGGCGGGTGATGCCTAATATGAGAGGAAATGGTCTTGGTAGTCTTTTTTCAAGTATACTTAAATCCGCAGCACCAATGCTGAAAAGAGGAGCGATTAGTTTGGGGAAAAAAGCACTGTCTGTAGGTGAAAATGTGGCGCGTGATGTCATCGATGGACAAAGCTTTGCAGCATCGGCAAAGAAGAGGGGGTTGGCAGAGTTGAATGATCTGGGGGGAGATGTGCTCAATGCAGTCCGTCTAGATAGTGTGAAAAGGAGAAAAACAAGAGGTGGAAAGAAAAGGAGAGGTGTTGGTAAACGTGGCATATTTTAATAGCAGCAGAATCCGATATAAAGACAGCAGAGCTTGATATCTGTATTCATTAAGCGATAACGCTTCAAGCAATCATCACTCGCAAAAGATGGCAAGCTTAAATGGGACAACAAGTAATAAGTTGGAAGGTTCTTCCTACTACATCAATCTATCATTGGATGTATTTGCTACGGAACCAACAAACATATCGGTAGAGAGATCGGAATACGTTGTCATCAGGCCTGATAGGTTAGATCCTTATGGTAGTATTGAGTTAACCTTGTCAGGGATCACTGAACATTACACAGATCTCTACAACTCGTTTCTGCAAGTTGAAGCCACGGTTGTTCAAGATGATGGAACCAATATTGTAGGTAATGATGATGATGCAGTTGTGTGGATGGGGGATTCAATGCATACATTATTCAGCGAGTTGAAAATGTCGATAGAAGGAACCACTGTTGAATACGCTAACAACTACGGTTTACGCTCCTACTTTTCACAACTACTCGAAAACAGTGCAGACAGAAAGAAATATCAAGGTAAGATGGAGGGATGGGTGTATGATGATTCAACTAGCAAAGACGCTGCTAAACACAAAACTGCAGATAAGAAAAAGAGGAGAGCTCTAATCATAGGTGGAAAGGCAATAGAATTAACTGGAAAACCTCATCTCGCATTATTTCAGCAAAAGAAACTAATAATTCCAGGCCCTACTATGCAGCTGGAGTTTGAGCGAGCCTCCAGCAAACTAGCTTTGTTTGCTGTAGATGAGGCGCCTAATGGAGGAGCGAAAATTAGAATTGATAAATTTGAACTTCATCTTTGTAAAGTGAAGGTGAATCCTACAATACAAAACTCCCAACTCAGTTTGGCGTTGGAAGGTCACAACTACATTTATCCAGTTGATCGAAAACGGATAAAACTTTATGGAATTCGTGCTGGTGTTGCGCAAATCGACGTCACTTTGGAAGAAAACAAACAAAAACCTAAACCAACCTATTTAGGTTTAATTGATCACAATGCAATAAACGGTCGTTTCGCCTTGAATCCATATAGAATGAAACACGCTAATGTTGATAGTATTGTATTGAGAGTTGGTGATTGTCCAATTGGAAGGAGATTTGAGCCAAATTATGCTAGAGGGGTTTTTGGAAGAGAATATCATCAGTTTCTACACGCTACCGGAACTTTGCTTGATGGTGATAGTCTTGGTATTACGAAAGAACAATACCTTGATGGTACTACACTTTATGGATTTGATTTGACTGGCGATTTTCTTAAAGAAGGATTTCACTCTATGAAAAATGTCACAACAAGTGTGGAAATTCGTTTTAGCACTAACACGACTGATGGATTATCCCTGGTAGCATACTTAGTAAAAGACGGTGTGTTGGAGATGAGTAGTAATATATGAGCAAATCTCCCTACCAAGTGTTTTTTTGTGGATTAGACCTTAGAGGTTATGCAATGGGTTACGACGTTGGATGAATTCGCCGAGTTTATATTGTATTTCATTTGAGGGGTACTTGAGTGGCATTTGAGTGGCATTTAAGTGGCATTTGAGTTTTTGATTATTTTTTTACTTTGCAAACCGGAACATTCGGTGAGTCAATCACTTGAGAACCTTTAGACTTTTCTATGAATCAATATATGATTATATACATTTATTGTATAATAAGTAGGGAAAATAGGAAGATCTTCAAATGTTTTGCAAAACCGGAACTTTTGGTGAGTTAATCACCTGAGAACCTTTAGACTTTTCTATGAATTATTATATGATTATATAGACTTATTGTATAATAAGAGTAGTAATATATGAGCAGATCTCCCTACCAAGTGTTTTTTTGTGGATCTGACCTTGGAGTTTAGGCAATGGGTTACTACGTTGGATGAATTCGCCGAGTTTATATTGTATTTCATTTGAGGGGTACTTGAGTGGCATTTGAGTGGCATTTAAGTGGCATTTGAGTTTTGATTAGTTTTTTTACTAAATTTGAACTTATATGGCATATAGATTTTGAATGTATGGCATTCAAGTTTTGATAACATTTTTACATAACTCGAGCTCATATGGTATCTTGAGAGAGAGGGGAGAGGAGAGAGGAGAGAGGAGAGATGGGAGATGAGAGAGGAGAGAGAGAGGAGAGAGATTTTTTAGTTTTCTATACATTCATGTATTTATGGTTAATTATGTACATATTTATGGCTATATTTATATCTACATAGAGAGAGAGGAGAGAGGAGATATATCTAAATTGAATAAATACATTGATTAAAAATGAATCATTGTATGATTATATACATTTATTACATAATAAGTAAGGAAAATCTCCCCATATAATATAGCTAGAGTCAGTAAATACTAAGTAATACAAAGCACTACAACTTGTAATAAAGGCAAAGTAATAACAGTTAATGCATAGTTTGTTCCTTTACAATGATGTCTTTGATGTACTGATGTTATATCTTAGGAAGGAAGACTTCTGTTCTATGTGCTTTTAATTTCGTAATGAACTAAAATAAAAAAGTTATGTATTAGTATAGAATGATTAAGCAAAAATGTAAAATAATTACATGAATTTGAATTATAGTTCTAGTTACATTGGATAGCTTACATTATTAGAAAAGGGAAATAACTCACCAAGTTACATTGTTCAGCTTGTTCTTTCTTCAGCATTATTTTCACCAAGTGCTTTTGATTCTCTTTTATCTATCTAAAAGCAAACAAAAAATACTTGCTTTATAAGTATGCTGTAATAAATACACTAATTACACCAAAAAAGTGCTTTTTTAACATGGAAAAACGTATATATACAACATTTTGTTGTAAAAACTACACTAATTACACCAAAAAGTCCTTTTTTTCACCTTTAAAATGTATATATTCAGCATTTTGTTGTAAAAAATACACTAATTACACCAAAAAAGTCCTTTTTTCACCTGGAAAATGTATATATTCAGCATTTTGTTGTAAAAAAATACATTATTTACACTAAAACAGTCTTTTTTTCACCTGGAAAATGTATATATTCAGCATTTTGTTGTAAAAAAATACATTATTTACACCAAAACAGTCCTTTTTTCGCCTGAAAAATGTAGATATTCAGCATTTTGTTGTAAAAGTACACTAATTTCAAAAAAAAGTCTTTTTTTCACTTGGAAAATGTATATATTCAGCATTTTGTTTAATTTATGGTAAAAATTAGTAAAACTCACCTATAGTGATATGATTGCCTTGAGTTATAGATTAGTTTCTTGAGCTCTTGTTCTGGACAGTTTTTTTCAGCATCATCGAAGTATAATCCATGTAGTTGAGTCTTCATTGGTTTGGTATCATCTAAGCAGGAGAGGAAGTAATGTTGTGTAACATTGACTCTTCATTGGTTTGGTATCATCTTGTCTTCAAAATCGATGTAGTTTGAGTCTTCATTGCTTTGTCATCATCTAAGCAGGTGGTAGATCTTGAAAGGAATTCCTGCTGTGTTGGAGAAATATGCTGTCTTCAAAATCCATGTAGTTTGAGTCTTCATTGGTTTGGTATCATCTAAGTAGGTGGTAGATCTTGAAAGGAATTCTTGCTGTGTTGGAGAAGTGTGCTGTCTTCAAAATCCATATAGTTTGAGTGTTCATTGGTTTGGCATCATATAAGTAGGTGGTAGATCTTGAAAGGAATTCTTGCTGTGTTGGAGAAGTGTGCTGTCTTCAAAAATCCATGTAGTTTGAGCCTTCATTGGTTTGGTATCATCTAAGTAGGTGGTAGATCTTGAAAGGAATTCTTGCTGTGCTGGAGAAGTGCGCTGTTTTCAAAATCCATGTAGTTTGAGTCTTCATTGATTTGGTATCATCTAAGTAGGAGGTAGATCTTGAAAGGAATTCTTGCTGTGTTGGAGAAGTATGCTGTCTTCATAATCCATGTAGTTTGAGTCTTCATTGGTTTGGTATCATCTAAGTAGGTGGTAGATCTTAAAAGGAATTCTTGCTGTGTTGGAGAAGTGTGCTGTCTTTAAAAATCCATGTAGTTTGAGTCTTCATTGGTTTGTTATCATCTAAGTAGGTGGTAGATCTTGAAAGGAATTCTTGCTGTGTTGGAGAAGTGTGCTGTCTTCAAAATCCATGTACTTTGAGTCTTCATTGATTTGGTATCATCTAAGTAGGTGGTAGATCTTGAAAGGAATTCTTGCTGTGTTGAAGAGGTATGCTGTCTTCAAAATCCATGTAGTCTGAGTCTTCATTAGTTTGGAATCATCTAAGTAGGTGGTAGATTTTGAAATGAATTCATGCTGTGTTGGAGAAGTATGCTGTCTTCAAAATCCATGTAGTTTGAGTCTTCATTGGTTTGGTTCAAAATCGATGTAGTTTGAGTCTTCATTGATTTGGTATCATCTAATTAAGTCGTAGATCTTGAAAGGAATTTTTGCTGTGTTGGAGAAGTATGCTGTCTTCAAAATTCATGTAGTTTGAGTCTTCATTGGTTTGGTATCATTTAAGTAGGTGGTAGATCTTGAAATGAATTTTTGCTGTGTTGGAGAAGTATGCTGTCTTCAAAATTCATGTAGTTTGAGCCTTCATTGGTTTGGTATCATCTAAGTAGGTGGTAGATCTTGAAAGGAGTTCTTGCTGTGTTGGAGAAGTCGACTGTCTTCAAAATTCATGTAGTTTGAGTCTTCATTGGTTTGGTATCATCTAAGTAGGTGGTAGATCTTGAAATGAATTCTTGCTGTGTTGGAGAAGTGTGCTGTCTTCAAAATTGATGTAGTTTGAGTCTTCATTGGTTTGGTATCATCTAAGTAGGTGGTAGATCTTGAAAGAAATTCTTGCTGTGTTGGAGAAGTGTGCTGTCTTCATCTTCATTAGCTTGGTATCATCTAAGTAGGTGGTAGATCTTGAAATGAATTCTTGCTGTGTTGGAGAAGTGTGCTGTCTTCAAAATTGATGTAGTTTGAGTCTTCATTGGTTTGGTATCATCTAAGTAGGTGGTAGATCTTGAAATGAATTCTTGCTGTGTTGGAGAAGTGCGCTGTCTTCAAAATCGATGTAGTTTGAGTCTTCATTGATTTGGTATCATCTAATTAAGTCGTAGATCTTGAAAGGAATTCTTGCTGTGTTGGAGAAGTATGCTGTCTTCAAAATTCATGTAGTTTGAGTCTTCATTGGTTTGGTATCATTTAAGTAGGTGGTAGATCTTGAAATGAATTTTTGCTGTGTTGGAGAAGTATGCTGTCTTCAAAATTCATGTAGTTTGAGTCTTCATTGGTTTGGTATCATCTAAGTAGGTGGTAGATCTTGAAAGGAGTTCTTGCTGTGTTGGAGAAGTCGACTGTCTTCAAAATTCATGTAGTTTGAGTCTTCATTGGTTTGGTATCATCTAAGTAGGTGGTAGATCTTGAAATGAATTCTTGCTGTGTTGGAGAAGTGTGCTGTCTTCAAAATTGATGTAGTTTGAGTCTTCATTGGTTTGGTATCATCTAAGTAGGTGGTAGATCTTGAAAGAAATTCTTGCTGTGTTGGAGAAGTGTGCTGTCTCCATCTTCATTAGCTTGGTATCATCTAAGTAGGTGGTAGATCTTGAAATGAATTTTTGCTGTGTTGGGGAAGTATGCTGTCTTCAAAATCTATGTAGTTTGAGTCTTCATTGGTTTGGTATCATCTACGTAGGTGGTAGATCTTGAAAGGAATTCTTGCTGTGTTGGAGAAGTGTGCTGTCTTGAAAATTGATGTAGTTTGAGTCTTCATTGGTTTGGCATCATCTAAGTAGGTGGATCTTGAAAGGAATTCTTGCTGTGTCACATAAGTAGGAGAGAAAGTCATGTTGTTTTACATCTATCGTTGGTGTTGGTAGATCTTGACCACATGTTTATAGTCTTTGCTACTGCTGCATTTCGTCTCAAACAAGAGTCCAAAGTAGACATCATAACTACAAAATACAAAAAATTGATTGTTACAATTGATTCATTTATTTTCATTGGCTTTATCTACATAGAGTAGCGAAGAAAAAGTTTGTGTGAGTATAAAACTATCTAGTAGAGATAAATTTATATCTAGGTTCAACTAGCATTGAATAATTATTATTATTTTGTTAATAATAAATAAGTAGAGTCGGCTACTTTACTAGAGCTTGGACAAACACTTATTTTAAAAATGAATAATTAGAGCTTTCTACTAGTGTTAAATAATTATTGATAATAATTTACCTTATCACCACTTAGAGCCAGATGATTTAATTAACTAAAGACAAATAATTATTTTAGCAATTCTTACCTTGATGCTGGATGTTCTCCTAGTAGCTGTAGTAGATGATGGTTCTCCGCTTGCTGTTGAAGAACTGGATGCTTTCTGTGTGAAAACAGTGGCTCTTAAATAGCTAAAGTTGCACTGATTAAACCCTATGAATCAGCATTTTTTTCCAATGCTTTCGCGGGAATAAATAGTTTATTTTCACGCGAATAGAAACCGTTGCTTTCGCGGGAATAAATAATTTATTTTCACGCGAATAGAAACAGTTGCTTTCGCGGGAATAAATAGTTTATTTTCACGCGAATAGAAACCATTGCTTTCGCGGGAATAAATAATTTATTTTCACGCGAATAGAAACAGTTGCTTTCGCGGGAATAAATAATTTATTTTCACGCGAATAGAAACAGTTGCTTTCGCGGGAATAAATAGTTTATTTTCACGCGAATAGAAACTGTTGCTTTCGCGGGAATAAATAGTTTATTTTCACGCGAATAGAAACCGTTGCTTTCGCGGGAATAAATATTTTATTTTTACGCGAATAGAAACAGTTGCTTTCGCGGGAATAAATAGTTTATTTTCACGCGAATAGAAACTGTTGCTTTCGCGGGAATAAATAGTTTATTTTCACGCGAATAGAAACCGTTGCTTTCGCGGGAATAAATAATTTATTTTCACGCGAATAGAAACAGTTGCTTTCGCGGGAACAAATAGTTTATTTTCACACGAATAGAAACTGTTGCTTTCGCGGGAATAAATAGTTTATTTTCACGCGAATAGAAACCGTTGCTTTCGCGGGAATAAATAATTTATTTTCACACGAATCGAAACCGTTGCTTTCGCGGGAATAAATAATTTATTTTCACACGAATAGAAACAGTTGCTTTCGCGGGAATAAATAGTTTATTTTCACGCGAATAGAAACTGTTGCTTTCGCGGGAATAAATAGTTTATTTTCACGCGAATAGAAACCGTTGCTTTCGCGGGAATAAATAATTTATTTTCACGCGAATAGAAACCGTTGCTTTCGCGGGAATAAAGAATTTATTTTCACGCGAATGGAAACCGTTGCTTTCGCGGGAATAAACAGTTTTTATTCCCGCGAAAGCATTGGAAAAAATGCTGATTCATAGGGTTTACTCAGTGCAACTTTAGCTATTTAAGAGCCACTGTTTTCACTTAGAAAGCATCCAGTTCTTCAACAGCAAGCGGAGAAGCATCATCTACTACAGCTACTAGGAGAGCATCAAGGTAAGAAACGCTAAAATAATTATTTGTCTTTAGTTAATTAAATCATCTGGCTCTAAGTGGTGATAAGGTAAAAAATAATCAATAATCATTTAACACTAGTAGAAAGCTCTAATTATTTATTTTTAAAATAAATATTAAAAACTTGTGAAAATGAACTGGTAACATTACGTCGACTGAAATAATACCTCAAACGTCTCGCATAAATTTTGGTCTGACCAAAAACGGACTGAAAACCTTTACCTTTAGAGCGAGTACAAAATTATCATAACTTGCTATAGCGAATATTCTAAGAAATATTTGTTTTTTCCGTTGCTAACGTAACGTAAATATTTGTAACGGATGTCACATGATCTCAATCGGTTTTTGCCAACTGAATCACTTAGTTACTCGTAAACATTTGATACTCGCTTGATTTTTTGGTTGATAACAGCAATATCCCAATTTGGTTTATCGTAAATATTTCAAAAACGGATATCGCGTGATTTCTGTTAGTATTTTCTACCGAATCGCTTAGTTACTCGTAAACATTTGAAAATCGCTTGATTTTTTCGTTGATAAAACATGTTGCAAGTATCTATTAACAAATATTACCGTGATTTCAATCAGTTTTCCTTACTAGATTACTTAGTTACTCATCAACATTTCATAATCGCTTTCATTAATAGTCGTTGCAAAGCAATGTTGTATTTAAAAAATATTACTACGATTCCAATCAATTTGGTTTTAATTATTTATATTTAAAATAATCGAACCTCAACTAGAATTCACTCCTAGGTAATTTATCTTCGCTAGATAATTTTATGCTAATACTCCTAGGTAGTTTATCTTTAGTGTCAACTGTAAAGTCTTGAAAGCACTTCACCATAGATTCAAGGAAATTTCCCATCTCCAGTGCTAGCAGTTGAGCTCATCACTATTGTTTTGTGATCATAATTTTTATTAAAACTTACCCTTCACTGAAGATTCAGTAGCTCTGGTAGATGTTGGTCTTTAAAATGCTGGTCTTTGAGAGGATGGTTTCAGTCTGAAAAAGTTGCTGCTTTTATAGTTCTCTGTTATCCGTGGAATGCTAATTATTTTTGTTGTGGTTAGTTGTTTTTCAGACATTAACTTTCTTAGGGATTCCAATTTTGGTTGGGAAATCCATAACAGCGCAATAGAGACAATAAGACACTATTGACCATTCTAGGGATTCCAAAAATCAGATTGGGAAGTTCATAACAACGCAATAAGACGCGAGCGGTCAAACTAGGAATTCCCAAATTTGTTGGAATTCCGTAACAACGCAATAAGGCACTATCGACCAAAGTCCAACTTTTTCTGACAATCAAACAGTATGTAACGATCGCCAATCTAGGGATTCCAAAAAATGTTTTGGAATTCCGTAACAACGCAATAAGACACGATCGACCAAAGTCCAAATTTTTTCTGACAATCTAACCGTAAGTAACGATCTCAAAATCCTGGCATTAAAATTTGTATAAAGTCACCATGGATGAAATACATTTCATCCATGAAAGTCACGCATGAATTTCATAACAATAACTTGTTGATTTATTTTCAAATTTGACAAAAAAAATCTGTATAAATTATTTATTTCTAAAATTAATAAAATATTCCTGAAAAGTTTGAAAAAAAATTATATTGTTTCACATAACCGCAGAACAGGCGAGATTTATTGTGATAATACTCTTGGGGACAAAAGGTAGACGATTTTTGTAAGTTAGATACATAGACCTATAGGTCTATGGTTAGATAGGAAAATAACATGGGCATCGCCGCAAAATAGGCAGTTCTGCACCTACCTCCCTTATTGCGTTGTTACGGATTTCCAATACATTTTTTTGGAATCCCTAGATTGGCGATCGTTACATACTGTTTGATTGTCAGAAAAATTTGGTCGATCGTGTCTTATTGCGTTGTTACGGAATTCCAATACCTTTTTTGGAATCCCTAGATTGGCGATCGTTACATACTGTTTGATTGTCAGAAAAAGTTGGACTTTGGTCGATAGTGTCTTATTGCGTTGTTACGGAATTCCAACAAATTTGGGAATTCCTAGTTTTACCGCTCGCGTCTTATTGCGTTGTTATGAACTTCCCAATCTGATTTTTGGAATCCCTAGAATGGTCAATAGTGTCTTATTGTCTCTATTGCGCTGTTATGGATTTCCCAACCAAAATTGGAATCCCTAAGAAAGTTAATGTCTGAAAAACAACTAACCACAACAAAAATAATTAGCATTCCACGGATAACAGAGAACTATAAAAGCAGCAACTTTTTCAGACTGAAACCATCCTCTCAAAGACCAGCATTTTAAAGACCAACATCTACCAGAGCTACTGAATCTTCAGTGAAAGGTAAGTTTTAATAAAAATTGAAAAATAAATAATTAGAGTCGTTTACTAGTGTTAAATAATTATTTATTTTTCAAATAAATAATTTGTGTTTCAAGTACATTTATATATAACTATATATATATATATATATACAGTCTTTTGTTACTTCTAAAAAAATAATGTTGTTATTTTAGCAGGAATTATGGAGATGGAGGAGGGAAGTGATGTAAATATACAGGAGGATTGGGAATGGCTCATGAAAAATCATAATGTTATCAGACTTCTGGATGCTGATGATGAATACATAGATGATGAGTGTCAATCGGTACCTACCTAGTACAACCTAGTACAACCTAGCTATATAAGAAGCACCACTTTTACACAGAAAGCATCCACTTCAACAACAGTGACTGAAGGATCACCATCTACTACAACTACTAGAAGATTTTCTATATTAAGGTGAGAAATAATAAACAACTATTTAACACTAATAATGTAAACTATCCAATGTAACTAGAACTATAATTCAAATTCATGTAATTATTTTACATTTTTGCTTAATCATTCTATACTAATACATAACTTTTTTATTTTAGTTCATTACGAAATTAAAAGCACATAGAACAGAAGTCTTCCTTCCTAAGATATAACATCAGTACATCAAAGACATCATTGTAAAGGAACAAACTATGCATTAACTGTTATTACTTTGTCTTTATTACAAGTTGTAGTGCTTTGTATTACTCAGTATTTACTGACTCTAGCTATATTATATGGGGAGATTTTCCTTACTTATTATGTAATAAATGTATATAATCATACAATGATTCATTTTTAATCAATGTATTTATTCAATTTAGATATATCTCCTCTCTCCTCTCTCTCTATGTAGATATAAATATACCCATAAATATGTACATAATTGACCATATATACATTAATGTATAGAAAACTAAAAGATCTCTCACTCCTCTCTCTCTCTCTCTCTCTCTCTCTCTCTCAAGATACCATATGTATGTATGTATGAATGCATTGATTGTCATTACAAGTTGTAGTGCTTTGTGTTACTTAGTATTAACTGACTCTAGCTATATTATATAGGAAGATTTTCCCTACTTATTATGTAATCAGGTATATAATCATATAATGTTTCATTTTTGATCAATATATTTATTCAATGTAGATATATCTCCCCTCTCTCTATGTAGATATAAATATAGCCATAAATATGTACATAATTAACCATATATACATGAATGTATAGAAAACTAAAAAATCTCTCTCCTCTCTCTCTCTCTCCTCTCTCATCTCCCATCTCTCCTCTCTCCTCTCCCCTCTCTCTCAAGATACCATATGAGTTCGAGTTATGTAAAACAATTATCAAAACTTAAATGCCATACATTCAAAATCTAGCTGCCATATGAGTTCAAATTAAGTAAAAAAAATAATCAAAACTCAAATGCCACTTAAATGCCACTCAAATGCCACTCAAGTACCCCTCAAATGAAATACAATATAAACTCGGCGAATTCATCCAACGTCGTAACCCATTGCCTAAACTCCAAGGTCTAATCCACAAAAAAACACTTGGTAGGGAGATCTGCTCATATATTACTACTAATAAGTAGGGAAAATCTTTCCATATAATATAGTTAGAGTCAGTAAATAGTAAGTAATACAAAACAGTACAACTTGTAATGTCAATGAATACACAGGCTTTTTTTTTTTTATTCATTCATTATCCGCTTGAGACTACCTGTTGTCAGCATTTGATATTGAGTTTACATACCATCAACACCAAGTGGTTCATCAAAATCTTGTAATTCGTTTTCTAGGAATTCCTTAAGAACTTCATCCTCATTATTCGTTTTTGTTAGCACCTCATTGGAACTTGTTTGTGCGCAATATTGCTCCCAATCACTAGCGTTGGTAGAAGAAATGAAGACAACATTGTGGTATGGAATAGGATTTCCATTCTTACTCTGTTTTTTTCCTTTGTAAATCATCACACCAGGTGCACATCTTTTAGCTTCCTCGTTGTATCTGATTGGTAGTAAAAGCGTTCTCGTCTCTCTTTTTCCATTCTTTTCAGTGACATAGCGAATGCAATTTACAATAGATTCTTCTCCATTGAATCGGAAAGGAATGAATCTTTCTACAACTTCGATGTAAGCAAAAATGGAACAATCTTTGAAATTACTGAGATACTCGATGTCGTAAGCGAGTTTGAGTTCTTCTTCACTCATTTTTCTCAGTTTTTCAGCTTCAGCAGTAGCTTCCATTGTGGTTAATCGTTTTGTACTGATACGTTTGACATTGTAGTAAGTAGTCTCTGGTTTTTTTGAGTTTTCCATCTCACCCAAGTACAAAATGTTGAAAGGTAATGGGTAGTTATCAACATTGAAGCTTTCAACTACTCTACTTGGACAAACAACTTTCTGAAAATTCGCTCCAGTTAAATTATCAAGATAAGTGAGAATGTAGTAGTTTCCGTATGCACCAGTACTCTGTTCAATAGAAACGATTTGCAAAACTGATGGAACAGGAAGTGATGCTAGTGTAAGAAACCCTCCAATCTTTTTCAAATCACATGCCTTCCATTTTTGGAGAGATTTGGCCATCTTGAGAGCTCTGTCAGCATCAGTGAGCAATTCTTTTTGTTCCATATTGTTTGATGTTGTGGGTAAAACCAGTTTTGGAAGAGCTCGTCTCTTTATCGCTGCTTCTTTTGTGACAGAGTTAGAGTTTTTTCTTTTGGGTGTTTTGAATGTTTTTTGTTTGTTTTCGATTGGCTTTAAATCCGTGTAAGAAGCAGAAAAATCCTCCATAGTGTTCTAAAAAAGAAAGAAATAACATATAATTCAGTTTTTCATGTGGAACTACAAGATTATTTATTTCATGCTTTACATTATAGCTAAACTAATTTTGATCTTTGTTAGGTAGGGAATAATAAGTTTTTTAAATTTTACCTTTTATAAAGAGAAAGTTTCTAGTAGTTGCAATGGAAAGTGTAGTAGATGTTGCTCCTCTGATCACTGTTGTAGAACTGGATGCTTTCTGTGTGAAAACAGTGGCTCTTAAATAGCTAAAGTTGCACTGGTTGAACTCTATGAATACCAACCTTCTTTATAATATAACTATGAATCAGAATTTTGTCCACGCGAAAACCAATGCTTTCGCGGGAATAAACAATTTATTTTCACGCGAATGGAAACCGTTGCTTTCGCGGGAATAAATAAATTATTTTCACGCGAATATAAACTGTTGCTTTCGCGGGAATACAAATTTTATTTTCACGGGGATACAAACCAATGCTTTTGCGGGAATAAATACTTTATTTTCACGCGAATGGAAACTGTTGCTTTCGCGGGAGTAGTAATATATGAGCAGATCTCCCTACCAAGTGTTTTTTTGTGGGGTCATTATCTGGGGTTATGCAATGGGTTACGGCGTTGGATGAATTCGCCGAGTTTATATTGTATTTTACTTGAGGGGTACTTGAGTGGCATTTGAGTGGCATTTAAGTGGCATTCGAGTTTTGGTTATTATTTTACTTAATTTGAACTTATATGGTATATACATTTTGAATGTATGGCATTTAAGTTTTGATAATTTCTTTTCATAACTCGAACTCATATAGCATCTTGAGACAGAGGAGAGAGGAGATACATCTACCTTGAATAAATTCATTGATTAAAAGCGAATCAATGTATGGCTATATACATTTATTACATAATAAGCAGGGGTAAAATCTCCTCATATAATATAGCTAGATACATAATTCGAACTCATATATACATTGAATGCTATAAAATATATCAGACGATAAAGTTAAATATTCATCTATTCTTTATCGATATTTATAAGGATGATGAAAGATTTTTTGTATTTTATATACATATATAGTTATAGTAACTGTGGTAAAAGAAGTCTATTATGAAGGTTTTTATTTAAGCCAAAGTAGGCTCGGTAGATACTCCATCAGAACACACTCGTCTTTTAGCATAAAAATATGTGAGTCCTCGTTTTATTTGGTTGTATGTCAACATTTTTTGATCCTTTACTACAAATCCTCGATTTTTACCCATAAACGACTTTTTTGTGTTCAATACATTTAGATAACTGTCTTTGTTCAATTGATTAATTCGTTTGTTCAAACCTTTTGAGCTAAACTTGTTTCCTTTTTCTCCCCAGCAGTAATAGGATTTAGAGTTAAGTGCAACAATTCCATCTCCGGTAAATTCCTCTTTAAACAGCCCAGGTGTTCTTTTTCCGTGTTTTAGTACTTTTTCACAACAGTCTTGCATGCTCCATTCTAAACCCATTGTTTTGATTCTTAAAAACTCATCCCTATGTTTGTCACAGTATGGGCGTGGAAACCAATCACCATATTCATTGTAAAACTCTTTTTTCATACTTGGTTTTACCAGTGTTTCTAATGTTCCGCTCAACGCCATGTATGCGCTATCTGTATCCATTTCAACATATTGGAAATCACTTCTGTCAATATATCTATAAATAAAAAGTTTGTTTCGATTTCAATTATTTGGAAGTTTTACTTACTTACACATAATAATGGTAGGGAATTAGGTTTCACTTACTTATCCATAAAGTCGTAGTAAAACTGTAGCATTCTCAGTTTAGCATACTGTAGCACGGAGAAACCCAAGTGTACTGGAACATTCATAGTTAGCTGAAATGATGGTGATACTGATTAGCAAAGTAAACTTGTGGAATATAAATTTTGAATTGCAAAATAATTGTTTTAAAACTTACTAGCTTTTTACAGGTTACGATTTCATAAAAATCATCTGCTATCTCTTCCATGGCGATAAATTTGTTTCCTCTGATACGAAATGAAGCTTTTCTGGCACCTTCGATGAACTTGATGGTGGTATGTTTTTCTTTATCAGTGATTGTTTTTCCATAAGCAGCATTTCCTACCAACTTGCTAGTAGTAGCGAGTAATTCTTGACTAGGGTCTGCATCCCCCATTCTCCTAGCGTCTGAAACCGATGTTCCAAAAGCTTCAAAAGCTTTTCTAGGAATATATTCTATTAGCTGATAAACTTTGGTGACTTTCAATCCTTGTTTCAAGTACCATTTCAACAAAGGACTCATTAGCAATATCTTATCTCCGTACATACTTCCAACTAATGAGCGTTGAGGAGTCTTTAAAAACCCTTCGGCTTCAGCAAAGACTTTCATTTCATCGCTCAAGTGTTCTCTGGTTAACATCGTATTTTTAAAAATCGGAGGCATTTCGGAGAACTTTTCTTCCTCTTCCTCAGGAACTTCGATGTCACATTCAACAAATCCGAAGAATTCTTCTGATTGAACTCTCTCCAACACTTCTTCTTGATTCAGCTTTTTTTCAAGTATTTTTGGGTAGAAAGAATTGTAAAACGTGTTGACAAATTTTTGTAAATTTGTATGAGTTTTTACACGATTCATCCAGTCACACTCCCAAATCGAGATTACGGTGTAACCTAATGCTCGAAGATATTCTTCATTTTCCATCGTAGTTTTAAACAGATTTGCTTTTGATTTTCTTCCAGTAGCTTGAAGCTCTTGTTCTTTAGCGTTGTTATAAGAGCAGTCGTGTCCATGCCAAAAACATCCGTGGAATTGAAAGACATGACGATTTTCAACACAGAAACCATCAACTGGTAATCCTCGCTGTCCGAGAGTAACTTCTCCTCCATTGAGCTGATGTCTGATATTGATTTTTTTTGAGAACATTTGGAACTGTAACCAGCTATGAGCTATCTTGCTAAATTTTACTGGTTCAGCGACAAAGGAGTTTTCGATTTTTCGTCTTCGAGGATAGCCAGTAGGCATTGATTGCATCATACACCATAAATAGAGCGCATTTGCATCAACCCCATAGATTCTATCACAAATCTTTGCTTCTTTTCCCAACCAATGTTCTCTAATTTTAGTTATACCTTTTTCGTGATATCTATGCATCACTAGACTTGGTCCACCAACTATATTTTTCTTTATTAGAGGATAAAGTTCTGCATTGCAGTTGTCAAGCAGACAAATTGGGAGAGTCTGACGAAACGAGTTACCAAGTTCATCAAAATTCAAGTATGTAGAGAGGTATGGAGGGGGTGGTTGAGGTGCTTTGTTAAACATCCATCGAATCGCTAATCCTGGTAAAGATATACCATCTTTTAACATATCAATCCCATGCTCTCTGTAGATTGATCTTTGTCTTTCCAACGCTTGAACAAATGGTTTTACATCCAAGTTGTTGTACCATTTTAAAAAATCCCTCATTGTCTTCATGTCGTTATTTTTCCATGCTTCTTGACAAATTATGTACTCTTCTTCACTGATATTCTTTTGTTTTAAAGAACTGTAAAAAGCTTCTCTTGGAGGTAGATGTTCTTGATTAAGTTGTTCCAAGTCTTTCATCCATTCATAAGGAAAAAATCCTTTTCCGGCTTCACATTTGTATGCTTTGAGATACATTTCATAGCTATATCCAGGAGCAATGAAGTTTGTGCAATCTAAAAACAAAAAAGATCCTATTCCGATAACAGGCATCTTGGTTCCTTTTTTTATAACAAAATCAAAATCTGTGTCGGAGACATCTTTCAATTTTTGAAGCAGTTTTCCTTTCATCACATTGACATCATAAGTCTGTGAATTGAAACCTAGAATAGGGAGTTTTTTCATATAGCTGTACAAATCATCCAGAACTTTTTCAGCTCCTGTTCTACGTCTGAAACGATTTTTTTCAAAATCACTACGAAACTTTTCTTCAGCTTCTTCCAGTCGTTGTAATTCACCTTCTATCTGTTTTATGATTCGCGAAAACTGTTTTTCCAATCGGCTATATGATTCTTCACTAATATCATCCAAGTATTCAATGAACTTTCCAACGCATTCATCATCATCCCCATTATTGACAATACAACGCGGGTTGTTGAAGCCTGGTACGTTTGAACAAATTGAAATACTTAAAAGTTTATGCTCATTCGTGTAAATGGTTGTGTCTGTATCTCGATCTTTTTCGCAATTAGGTAACAAACACTCTATGTCAAATGTTGCAAAAAACGGATAGTATCTCAAGGAATCATCTGACCCGATATCTATCCCGAATTGAACCTTCAGTTTGTCGAATATTGTAGCAGTAGGACTGTATTGCCCTCCAGAAAACTGCATAGTTGTTGCCTCTGAGATTGAACATCTGTGTCTTTTCAGATTCCCCAATCTATCATAACAAGTAGAACAGGTTGGACATCTGTAGGCTTTGACATATCCTTCCAAGTTTGTAATAAGACTGAAGTGATTGATATAAAGATCCAAATATAGATTCTCCTTATAACTGGAGTTTGAATTCCAAATAACTGTTGAAGTCATATCATCATTTAAAGAAAACACTGTTATCTTCAGTTGAAATGCTCGCTCCAAAAGCAATAAATCAGCTTCTGTCACTCCTTTCCCATCACACCTTTTACCACTATCACCATAGATGAAACTATGATATTGTTGTTGGTACTCCTTCACCTCCTTAATTATCGGATCTTTTGCAATTCCACCGTTTTTTTGTAGTTCTTTGTGTAATGCTAGACATCTAAAAAAACAAAGATTGTCGGTAATTCGTTTTCCTTTTGTGTTTTTTAACATGGTTCGTATGTGTCTGTTGTTAAGGAGGTGAGAGGGTAAATGCTCCGGTGGTGATCCAACTTTTCCCATTCCGAGTAGTTTGTAGAAATAAAACGAAATGTTTGTGATCAACATCAATCTCCAAGTCGTATTTGGTCTCCGTCTCAAGCTATTTGTACGATGATCAGTCTCCATAACATCAACAAAGAAGTCATCAAGATCTCCTTCAGTTTCAATCAGTTTAGCTTTTGGATATACAGTAGCATTGTTTGATGATGAGTGAAAGTATCGGAGTTCACCATCATTTTTATTTTCTAGTATACAACCTACGCTACAGTTGACTTTTGCTCTCGAGCTCAATTGTCTCCAAACTTTTTTTAGCAATTCTAACACTCTTGAATCATGATAGTCATTTTGGTAGGTATCAGCTTGGTCTCTTGGAATCCCATCCCAAAGTCTTACATTTAAAAGTTCTATGACTTTTCCAGCTCTATGTTTCGTTTTCATAGCTCCCCAATATCTAGCTATCAAATCATCCCATTCTTCATCTTGAAAAGTTGGAGCTGTGCTATCATCAACAATACCTAGGGTTGATGCTCGGGTAGGTCTTTCAATATTTAAATCTTCCATTTCTTCTTCTTGTTCTTCCTCTTGGGCTTCTTCCTCTTCTTCTTCTTCTTCTTCTTCTTCATTTTCTATCATTGGATCATTCTCATTTTCTTCAACTATCTCCTCCACAACCGGCTCTATATCTTGAGCTATTATGCTAGTCTTTGGTGGTGAAGGCTCAGCACCAAAGCCTATTTGATTGATTGTTTCATCGGGTAAACGAAAACAAATGAGATTTTCTTCTAACCATTTCCAATTGGGGGAAATTTCAGGGTTTTTTTCTTCTACATTCCCCTCCTGATAATTTAAACTTTGTCTACAGTAGAAATGTTAACACATAATAGTTGTTCTATAAAACATTCACATACATTTTACATAAAATGTAACAGAAGAAAAAAATGACTTAAACACTACTATCAATTAATTTTTAAAATGAAATTAGGAAAAAAGACTCAAACATTATTATTAGTTAAGTTTTTAAAACTTACTGTATACTATGACATGAATTCCCAACTCCCTCTTTTACATTAATTCTCTGATATTCTGAGTCCTGTCTACAATAAAGAGATAACGCATTATTTTTGCTGATTCATGAGATGAGTATAAGAAAAAAGCAAAAAAATTACTCTACTAATGTTATTAATTTATGATTTTAAAAACTTACTGCTTATCAAAGGCTATTGTATTTTCAGTAGTTGCTGAAACTTGAAAAGTCGAAGGTTTGTCTTGAAAAGCATTTTCAAGTTCCATCTCCATTTCATTTTCATATTCAGCATTGCTTTCATCATTCATGTATTCATTATCAGCGTTTGAAAAACCGATATCATTTTGATTTTTCATGAGCCATTCCCATTCCTTATGTATGTCTACATCAGTATCATCCTCTTCTGTTTCCATAGCACTATAATAACAATAAAATCATTACTTTTTAATAGAAGTGACAATAGCACATAAAAAGGTAAGTTAAATGTCTCAGCTAATATATTTTACCTTGTGAATAAAACTCCTAGTAGTCAGTTGGTATATTATATAGTAGATGTTGAGGCTTCAGTTACTGTTGTTAGAACGAGTGATTTATTATGTGAAAGCATTACTTTTTAAGTAGACAAAAACTTAAGTGAGATAATTAAGTCGTAGCTTCAATGAAAATTTTCAAATTCACACAGAAAAACTTTTAATAGTCGTTGGATGTAGTAGTAGATGTTGCTCCTCCGATCACTGTTGTAGAACTGGATGCTTTCTGTGTGAAAACAGTGGCTCTTAAATAGGTAAAGTTGCACTGGTTGAACTCTATGAATACCAACCTTCTTTATAATATAACTATGAATCAGAATCTTGTCCACGCGAAAACCAATGCTTTCGCGGGAATAAATAATTTATTTTCACGCGAATAGAAACTGTTGCTTTCGCGGGAATACAAATTTTATTTTCACGCGGATACAAACCAATGCTTTCGCGGGAATAAAAACTTTATTTTCACGCGAATGGAAACAGTTGTTTTCGCGGGAATACAAATTTTATTTTCACGCGGATACAAACCAATGCTTTCGCGGGAATAAAGACTTTATTTTCACGCGAATGGAAATTGTTGTTTTCGCGGGAATAAATAATTTATTTTCACGCGAATACAAACTTTTGCTTTCGCGGGAATGCAAATTTTATTTTCACGCGAATACAAACCAATGCTTTCGCGGGAATAAAAACTTTATTTTCACGCGAATGGAAACAGTTGTTTTCGCGGGAATAAATACTTTATTTTCACGCGAATGGAAACCGTTGTTTTCGCGGGAATAAATAATTTATTTTCACGCGAATACAAACTGTTGCTTTCGCGGGAATGCAATTTTTATTTTCACGCGGATACAAACCAATGCTTTCGCGGGAGTAAATACTTTATTTTCACGCGAATGGAAACCATTGTTTTCGCGGGAATAAATAATTTATTTTCACGCGAATACAAACTGTTGCTTTCGCGGGAATGCAAATTTTATTTTCACGCGGATACAAACCAATGCTTTCGCGGGAATAAATACTTTATTTTCACGCGAATGGAAACCGTTGTTTTCGCGGGAATAAATAATTTATTTTCACGCGAAAGCATTGGTTTGTATCCGCGTGAAAATAAAATGTGCATTCCCGCGAAAGCAAAAGTTTGTATTCGCGTGAAAATAAATTATTTATTCCCGCGAAAACAACGGTTTCCATTCGCGTGAAAATAAAGTATTTATTCCCGCGAAAGCATTGGTTTGTATCCGCGTGAAAATAAAATTTGTATTCCCGCGAAAGCAACGGTTTGTATTCGCGTGAAAATAAATTATTTATTCCCGCGAAAACAACGGTTTCCATTCGCGTGAAAATAAAGTCTTTATTCCCGCGAAAACATTGGATTGTATCCGCGTGAAAATAAAATTTGTATTCCCGCGAAAGCAACAGTTTCTATTCGCGTGAAAATAAAGTATTTATTCCCGCGAAAGCATTGGTTTGTATCCGCGTGAAAATAAAATTTGTATTCTCGCGAAAGCAACGGTTTGTATTCGCGTGAAAATAAATTATTTATTCCCGCGAAAACAACGGTTTCCATTCACGTGAAAATAAAGTCTTTATTCCCGCGAAAACATTGGATTGTATCCGCGTGAAAATAAAATTTGTATTCCCGCGAAAGCAACAGTTTCTATTCGCGTGAAAATAAAGTATTTATTCCCGCGAAAGCATTGGTTTGTATCCGCGTGAAAATAAAATTTGTATTCCCGCGAAAGCAACAGTTTCTATTCGCGTGAAAATAAATGATTTATTCCCGCGAAAGCAACAGTTTCCATTCGCGTGAAAATAAAGCATTTATTCCCGCGAAAACAACTGTTTCCATTCGCGTGAAAATAAAGTTTTTATTCCCGCGAAAGCATTGGTTTGTATCCGCGTGAAAATAAAATTTGTATTCCCGCGAAAGCAACAGTTTCTATTCGCGTGAAAATAAATTAATTATTCCCGCGAAAGCATTGGTTTTCGCGTGGACAAAATTCTGATTCATAGTTATATTATAAAGAAGGTTGGTATTCATAGAGTTCAACCAGTGCAACTTTAGCTATTTAAGAGCCACTGTTTTCACACAGAAAGCATCCAGTTCTACAACAGTGATCGGAGGAGCAACATCTACTACACTTTCCATTGCAACTACTAGAAACTTTCTCTTTATAAAAGGTAAAATTTAAAACTTATTATTTCCTACCTAACAAAGAGCAAAATTAGTTTAGCTATAATGTAAAGTATGAAATAAATAATCTTTTAGTTCCACATGAAAAGCTGAAGTATATGTTATTTCTTTCTTTTTTAGAACACTATGGAGAATTTTTCTGCTTCTTACACGGATTTAAAGCCAATCGAAAACAATCAAAAAACGTTCAAAACACCCAAAAGAAAAAACTCTAACTCTGTCACAAAAGAAGCAGCGATAAAGAAACGAGCTCTTCCAAAACTGGTTTTACCCACAACATCAAACAATATGGAACAAAAAGAATTGCTCACTGATGCTGACAGAGCTCTCCAGATGGCCAAATCTCTCCAAAAATGGAAGACATGTGATTTGAAAAAGATTGGAGGGTTTCTTACACTAGCATCACTTCCTGTTCCATCAGTTTTGCAAATCGTTTCTATTGAGCAGAGTACTGGTGCATACGGAAACTACTACATTCTCACTTATCTTGATAATTCAACTGGAGCGAATTTTCAGAAAGTCGTTTGTCCAAGTAGAGTAGTTGAAAGCTTCAATGTTGATAACTACCCATTACCTTTCAACATTTTGTACTTGGGTGAGATGGAAAACTCAAAAAAACCAGAGACTACTTACTACAATGTCAAACGTATCAGTACAAAACGATTAACCGCAATGGAAGCTACTGCTGAAGCTGAAAAACTGAGAAAAATGAGTGAAGAAGAACTCAAACTCGCTTACGACATCGATTATCTCAGTAATTTCAAAGATTGTTCCATTTTTGCTTACATCGAAGTTGTAGAAAGATTCATTCCTTTCCGATTCAATGGAGAAGAATCCATTGTAAATTGCATTCGTTATGTCACTGAAAAGAATGGAAAAAGAGAGACGAGAACGCTTTTACTACCAATCAGATATAACGAGGAAGCTAAAAGATGTGCACCTGGTGTGATGATTTACAAAGGAAAAAAACAGAGTAAGAATGGAAATCCTATTCCATACCACAATGTTGTCTTCATTTCTTCAACCAACGCTAGTGATTGGGAGCAATATTGCACACAAACAAGTTCCAATGAGCTGCTAACAAAAACGAATAATGAGGATGAAGTTCTTAAGGAATTCCTAGAAAACGAATTACAAGATTTTGATGAACCACTTGGTGTTGATGGTATGTAAACTCAATATCAAATGCTGACAACAGGTAGTCTCAAGCGGATAATGAATGAATAAAAAAAAAGCCTGTGTAATCATTGTCATTACAAGTTGTACTGTTTTGTATTACTTACTATTTACCGACTCTAACTATATTATATGGAAAGATTTTCCCTACTTATTATACAATAAGTCTATATAATCATATAATAATTCATAGAAAAGTCTAAAGGTTCTCAGGTGATTAACTCACCAAAAGTTCCGGTTTTGCAAAACATTTGAAGATCTTCCTATCCTAAGCATTATACGAGTGACTGTACTTTTTTATCCAGTTGAAATATCTAAAAACTTCAGTAACTTAGTATTTACTGACTCTAGCTATATTATATGAGATTTTCCCTACTTATTACATAATAAATGTATATATTCACATATTCTTTCATTTTTAATCACTGTATTTATTCAATGTAGATATATTTCCTCTCTCTCCTCTCTCTCAAGATATCGTATGACTCGGAATTACAAAAAATTATCAAACCTTAAATGGCTCACATTCAAAATCTAGACATCCTATGAGTTATAATTATGTATACAATTATGTAAAAAATTATCATAACTTAAATGCCATACATTCAAAATCTATATACCATATAAGTTCAAATTAAGTAAAATAATAATCAAAACTCGAATGCCACTTAAATACCTAAAAATCTCTCTCCTCTCTCTCCTCTCTCATCTCCCATCTCTCCTCTCTCCTCTCTCCTCTCCCCTCTCTCTCAAGATACCATATGAGTTCGAGTTATGTAAAAAAGTTATCAAAACTTGAATGCCATACATTCAAAATCTATATGCCATATAAGTTCAAATTAAGTAAAAAACTAATCAAAACTCAAATGCCACTCAAATGCCACTCAAGTACCCCTCAAGTAAAATACAATATAAACTCGGCGAATTCATCCAACGCCGTAACCCATTGTCTCAACTCCAAGATCAAATCCACAAAAAAACACTTGGTAGGGAGATCTGCTCATATACTACTACTCGCGGGAATAAATAATTTATTTTCACGCAAATAGAAACTGTTGCTTTCGCGGGAATACACATTTTATTTTCACGCGGATACAAACCAATGTTTTCGCGGGAATAAAGACTTTATTTTCACGCGAATGGAAACAGTTGTTTTCGCGGGAATAAATAATTTATTTTCACGCGAATAGAAACTGTTGCTTTCGCGGGAATACAAATTTTATTTCCACGCGGATACAAAACCAATGTTTTCGCGGGAATAAAGACTTTATTTTCACGCGAATGGAAACAGCTGTTTTCGCGGGAATAAATAATTTATTTTCACACGAATAGAAACTGTTGCTTTCGCGGGAATACAACTTTTATTTTCACACGGATACAAACCAATGCTTTCGCGGGAATAAATACTTTATTTTCACGCGAATGGAAACAGTTGTTTTTGCGGGAATAAATAATTTATTTTCACGCGAATAGAAACTGTTGCTTTCGCGGGAATACAAATTTTATTTTCACACGGATACAAACCAATGCTTTCGCGGGAATAAATACTTTATTTTCACGCGAATGGAAACCGTTGTTTTCGCGGGAATAAATAATTTATTTTCACTCGAATAGAAACTATTGGTTTCGCGGGAATACAAATTTTATTTTCACGCGGATACAAACCGATGCTTTTGCGTGAAAATATTTATTCCCGCGAAAACAACGGTTTCCATTCGCGTGGAAATAAAGTATTTATCCCCGCGAAAGCATTGGTTTGTATCCGTGTGAAAAGAAAATTTGTATTCCCGCGAAAGCAACAGTTTCTATTCGCGTGAAAATAAATTATTTATTCCCGCGAAAACAACGGTTTCCATTCGCGTGAAAATAAAGTATTTATTCCCGCGAAAGCATTGGTTTGTATCCGTGTGAAAATAAAATTTGTATTCCCGCGAAAGCAACAGTTTCTATTCGCGTGAAAATAAATTATTTATTCCCGCGAAAACAACGGTTTCCATTCGCGTGAAAATAAAGTATTTATTCCCGCGAAAGCATTGGTTTGTATCCGCGTGAAAATAAAAGTTGTATTCCCGCGAAAGCAACAGTTTCTATTCGCGTGAAAATAAATTATTTATTCCCGCGAAAACAACTGTTTCCATTCGTGTGAAAATAAAGTCTTTATTCCCGCGAAAACATTGGTTTGTATCCGCGTGAAAATAAAATTTGTATTCCCGCGAAAGCAACAGTTTCTATTCGCGTGAAAATAAATTATTTATTCCCGCGAAAACAACTGTTTCCATTCGCGTGAAAACAAAGTCTTTATTCCCGCGAAAACATTGGTTTGTATCCGCGTGAAAATATAATGTGTATTCCCGCGAAAAGCAACAGTTTCTATTCGCGTGAAAATAAATTATTTATTCCCGCGAAAGCAACAGTTTCCATTCGCGTGAAAATAAAGTATTTATTCCCGCGAAAGCATTGGTTTGTATCCCCGTGAAAATAAAATTTGTATTCCCGCGAAAGCAACAGTTTCCATTCGCGTGAAAATAAATTGTTTATTCCCGCGAAAGCATTGGTTTTCGCGTGGACAAAATTCTGATTCATAGTTATATTATAAAGAAGGTTGGTATTTATAGAGTTCAACCAGTGCAACTTTACCTATTTAAGAGCCACTGTTTTCACACAGAAAGCATCCAGTTCTACAACAGTGATCGGAGGAGCAACATCTACTACTACATCCACTGACTATTAAAAGTTTTTCTGTGTGAATTTGAAAATTTTCATTGAAGCTAAGACTTAATTATCTGTCTTAATTATCTCACTTAAGTTTTTGTCTACTTAAAAAGTAATGCTTTCACATAATAAATCACTCGTTCTAACAACAGTAACTGAAGCCTCAACATCTACTATATAATATACCAACTGACTACTAGGAGTTTTATTCACAAGGTAAAATATATTAGCTGAGACATTTAACTTACCTTTTTATGTGCTATTGTCACTTCTATTAAAAAGTAATGATTTTATTGTTATTATAGTGCTATGGAAACAGAAGAGGATGATACTGATGTAGACATACATAAGGAATGGAAATGGCTCATGGAAAATCAAAATGATATCAGTTTTTCAAACGCTGATAATGAATACATGAATGATGAATGCAATGTTGAATATGAAAATGAAATGGAGATGGAACTTGAAAATGCTTTTCAAGACAAACCTTCGACTTTTCAAGTTTCAGCAACTACTGAAAATACAATAGCCTTTGATAATCAGTAAGTTTTTAAAATCATAAATTAATAACATTAGTAGAGTAATTTTTTGCTGTTTTTTTTTATACTCATCTCATGAATCAGCAAAAATAATGCGTTATCTCTTTATTGTAGACAGGACTCAGAATATCAGAGAATTAATGTAAAAGAGGGAGTTGGGAATTCATGTCATAGTACACAGTAAGTTTTTAAAAACCTAACTAATAATAATGTTTGAGTCTTTTTTCCTAATTCCATTTTAAAAATTAATTGATAATGGTGTTTAAGTCATTTTTTCTTCTGTTACATTTTATATAAAATGTATGTGAATGTTTTATAGAACAACTAGTATGTGTTAACATTTCTATTGTAGACAAAGTTTAAATTATCGGGAGGAGAATGTAGAAGAAAAAAACCCTGAAATTTCCCCTAATTGGAAATGGTTAGAAGAAAATCTCATTTGTTTTCGTTTACCCGATGAAACAATCAATCAAATAGGTTTTGGTGCTGAGCCTTCACCACCAAAGACAAGCATAATAGCTCAAGATATAGAGCCAGTTGTGGAGGAGATAGTTGAAGAAAATGAGAATGATCCAATGATAGAAAATGAAGAAGAAGAAGAAGAAGAAGAAGAAGAAGAGGAAGAAGCACAAGAGGAAGAACAAGAAGAAGAAGAAATGGAAGATTTAAATTTTGAAAGACCTACCCGAGCATCAACCCTAGGTATTGTTGATGATAGCACAGCTCCAACTTTTCAAGATGAAGAATGGGATGATTTGATAGCTAGATATTGGGGAGCTATGAAAACGAAACATAGAGCTGGAAAAGTCATAGAACTTTTAAATGTAAGACTTTGGGATGGGATTCCAAGAGACCAAGCTGATACCTACCAAAATGACTATCATGATTCAAGAGTGTTAGAATTGCTAAAAAAAGTTTGGAGACAATTGAGCTCGAGAGCAAAAGTCAACTGTAGCGTAGGTTGTATACTAGAAAATAAAAATGATGGTGAACTCCGATACTTTCACTCATCATCAAACAATGCTACTGTATATCCAAAAGCTAAACTGATTGAAACTGAAGGAGATCTTGATGACTTCTTTGTTGATGTTATGGAGACTGATCATCGTACAAATAGCTTGAGACGGAGACCAAATACGACTTGGAGATTGATGTTAATCACAAACATTTCGTTTTATTTCTACAAACTACTCGGAATGGGAAAAGTTGGATCACCACCAGAGCATTTACCCTCTCACCTCCTTAACAACAGACACATTCGAACCATGTTAAAAAACACAAAAGGAAAACGAATTACCGACAATCTTTGTTTTTTTAGATGTCTAGCATTACACAAAGAACTACAAAAAAACGGTGGAATTGCAAAAGATCCGATAATTAAGGAGGTGAAGGAGTACCAACAACAATATCATAGTTTCATCTATGGTGATAGTGGTAAAAGGTGTGATGGGAAAGGAGTGACAGAAGCTGATTTATTGCTTTTGGAGCGAGCATTTCAACTGAAGATAACAGTGTTTTCTTTAAATGATGATATGACTTCAACAGTTATTTGGAATTCAAACTCCAGTTATAAGGAGAATCTATATTTGGATCTTTATATCAATCACTTCAGTCTTATTACAAACTTGGAAGGATATGTCAAAGCCTACAGATGTCCAACCTGTTCTACTTGTTATGATAGATTGGGGAATCTGAAAAGACACAGATGTTCAATCTCAGAGGCAACAACTATGCAGTTTTCTGGAGGGCAATACAGTCCTACTGCTACAATATTCGACAAACTGAAGGTTCAATTCGGGATAGATATCGGGTCAGATGATTCCTTGAGATACTATCCATTTTTTGCAACATTTGACATAGAGTGTTTGTTACCTAATTGCGAAAAAGATCGAGATGCAGACACAACCATTTACACGAATGAGCATAAACTTTTAAGTATTTCAATTTGTTCAAACGTACCGGGCTTCAACAACCCGCGTTGTATTGTCAATAATGGGGATGATGATGAATGCGTTGGAAAGTTCATTGAATACTTGGATGATATTAGTGAAGAATCATATAGCCGGTTGGAAAAACAGTTTTCGCGAATCATAAAACAGATAGAAGGTGAATTACAACGACTGGAAGAAGCTGAAGAAAAGTTTCGTAGTGATTTTGAAAAAAATCGTTTCAGACGTAGAACAGGAGCTGAAAAAGTTCTGGATGATTTGTACAGCTATATGAAAAAACTCCCTATTCTAGGTTTCAATTCACAGACTTATGATGTCAATGTGATGAAAGGAAAACTGCTTCAAAAATTGAAAGATGTCTCCGACACAGATTTTGATTTTGTTATAAAAAAAGGAACCAAGATGCCTGTTATCGGAATAGGATCTTTTTTGTTTTTAGATTGTACAAACTTCATCGCTCCTGGATATAGCTATGAAATGTATCTCAAAGCATACAAATGTGAAGCCGGAAAAGGATTTTTTCCTTATGAATGGATGAAAGACTTGGAACAACTTAATCAAGAACATCTACCACCAAGAGAAGCTTTTTACAGTTCTTTAAAACAAAAGAATATCAGTGAAGAAGAGTACATAATTTGTCAAGAAGCATGGAAAAATAACGACATGAAGACAATGAGGGATTTTTTAAAATGGTACAACAACTTGGATGTAAAACCATTTGTTCAAGCGTTGGAAAGACAAAGATCGATCTACAGAGAGCATGAAATTGATATGTTAAAAGATGGTATATCTTTACCAGGATTAGCGATTCAATGGATGTTTAACAAAGCACCTCAACCACCCCCTCCATACCTCTCTACATACTTGAATTTTGATGAACTTGGTAACTCGTTTCGTCAGACTCTCCCAATTTGTCTGCTTGACAACTGCAATGCAGAACTTTATCCTCTAATAAAGAAAAATATAGTTGGTGGGCCAAGTCTAGTGATGCATAGATATCACGAAAAAGGTATAACTAAAATTAGAGAACATTGGTTGGGAAAAGAAGCAAAGATTTGTGATAGAATCTATGGAGTTGATGCAAATGCGCTCTATTTATGGTGTATGATGCAATCAATGCCTACTGGCTATCCTCGAAGAAGAAAAATCGAAAACTCCTTTGTCGCTGAACCAGTAAAATTTAGCAAGATAGCTCATAGCTGGTTACAGTTCCAAATGTTCTCAAAAAAAATCAATATCAGACATCAGCTCAATGGAGGAGAAGTTACTCTCGGACAGCGAGGATTACCAGTTGATGGTTTCTGTGTTGAAAATCGTCATGTCTTTCAATTCCACGGATGTTTTTGGCATGGGCACGACTGCTCTTATAACAACGCTAAAGAGCAAGAGCTTCAAGCTAGTGGAAGAAAATCAAAAGCAAATCTGTTTAAAACTACGATGGAAAATGAAGAATATCTTCGAGCATTAGGTTACACTGTAATCTCGATTTGGGAGTGTGACTGGATGAAGCGTGTAAAAACTCATACAAATTTACAAAAATTTGTCAACACGTTTTACAATTCTTTCTACCCTAAAATACTTGAAAAAAAGCTGAATCAAGAAGAAGTGTTGGAGAGAGTTCAATCAGAAGAATTCTTCGGATTTGTTGAATGTGACATCGAAGTTCCTGAGGAAGAGGAAGAAAAGTTCTCCGAAATGCCTCCGATTTTTAAAAATACGATGTTAACCAGAGAACACTTGAGCGATGAAATGAAAGTCTTTGCTGAAGCCGAAGGGTTTTTAAAGACTCCTCAACGCTCATTAGTTGGAAGTATGTACGGAGATAAGATATTGCTAATGAGTCCTTTGTTGAAATGGTACTTGAAACAAGGATTGAAAGTCACCAAAGTTTATCAGCTAATAGAATATATTCCTAGAAAAGCTTTTGAAGCTTTTGGAACATCGGTTTCAGACGCTAGGAGAATGGGAGATGCAGACCCTAGTCAAGAATTACTCGCTACTACTAGCAAGTTGGTAGGAAATGCTGCTTATGGAAAAACAATCACTGGTAAAGAAAAACATACCACCATCAAGTTCATCGAAGGTGCCAGAAAAGCTTCATTTCGTATCAGAGGAAACAAATTTATCGCCATGGAAGAGATAGCAGATGATTTTTATGAAATCGTAACCTGTAAACAGCTAGTAAGTTTTAAAACAATTATTTTGCAATTCAAAATTTATATTCCACAAGTTTACTTTGCTAATCAGTATCACCATCATTTCAGCTAACTATGAATGTTCCAGTACACTTGGGTTTCTCCGTGCTACAGTATGCTAAACTGAGAATGCTACAGTTTTACTAAGACTTTATGGATAAGTAAGTAAAACCTAATTCCCTACCATTATTATGTGTAAGTAAGTAAAACTTCCAAATAATTGAAATCGAAACAAACTTTTTATTTATAGATATATTGACAGAAGTGATTTCCAATATGTTGAAATGGATACAGATAGCGCATACATGGTGTTGAGCGGAACATTAGAAACACTGGTAAAACCAAGTATGAAAAAAGAGTTTTACAATGAATATGGTGATTGGTTTCCACGCCCATACTGTGACAAACATAGGGATGAGTTTTTAAGAACTAAAACAATGGATTTAGAATGGAGCATGCAAGACTGTTGTGAAAAAGTACTAAAACACGGAAAAAGAACACCTGGGCTGTTTAAAGAGGAATTTACCGGAGATGGAATTGTTGCACTTAACTCTAAATCCTATTACTGCTGGGGAGAAAAAGGAAACAAGTTTAGCTCAAAAGGTTTGAACAAACGAATTAATCAATTGAACAAAGACAGTTATCTAAATGTATTGAACACAAAAAAGTCGTTTATGGGTAAAAATCGAGGATTTGTAGTAAAGGATCAAAAAATGTTGACATACAACCAAATAAAACGAGGTCTCACATATTTTTATGCTAAAAGACGAGTGTGTTCTGATGGAGTATCTACCGAGCCTACTTGGGCTTAAATAAAAACCTTCATAATAGACTTCTTTTACCACAGTTAATATAACTATAAATATATATATATATGTATATAAAATACAAAAAAAATCTTTCATCATCCTTATAAATATTGATAAAGAATAGATGAATATTTAACTTTATCATCCGATATATTTTATAGCATTCAATGTATATATGAGTTCGAATTATGTATCTAGCTATATTATATGAGGAGATTTTACCCCTACTTATTATGTAATAAATGTATATAGTCATACATTGATTCGCTTTTAATCAATGAATTTATTCAAGGTAGATACATCTCCTCTCTCCTCTCTCTCAAGATGCTATATGAGCTCCACAGGCAAATGAAGGTAACACGAGCAATTGATTTTGAGCATAGTTGAAAAGTCCATCACACACTGTATTCGAACCCCAACCCCTACGGTAGCAAGCTCAACACTCTACCACTACTCCACATTGCACTAGTTGATCCAGCGCATGTTTTTAATTGGTTTAAACCCAAGTGTGTTACTGTTGTTAGCTTACTCATCAGTAACCCACGCATGAGTGAACAGATGAATGCTGTAATAGCTGTCATAAGCCTAATCACTCTCCGCTTTCGTCACTTACTGCTGCCTTGCTATTAGCATTGGCTTGTGGTTACTCAAGTATGTGACTACTAGTACTAGCACTAGTACTTCGCCTTCTCCGACTATTACAAATATTAGCTACCACTGGCAGCTGCTTCGTGAAGAACTGCCACAACCTTATCTACTGTTTATGTATCTGTGAGACTGCCTTAAAGCGAGACCTACAGTTTTAGTGTTCGTTCGTCTATTCAAACAGTAAGTAGTAATAAGATATTATTATTATCCAACACATCGTGACCGTCATCATTATTTATTCAATGATAATAATGATAATAATCACTCAACACTACTCATCATTGAATCTGATTGAGTAGAATAGTATTAATAATCATGATGCTGCCCCTACCCCCACACTACCATCATTAACAGTTATAAATTACCAGCAAGTCTTCTGGTTGTTAGTTAGTTTTTTCCTCCTTGGTACTTTTTTCAACAGCGATATTTGTTTATTATCAGCATCACAGTAGTAGTAATAAGAATACTTAATAGTAAGGTGAATACCAAAAATGCAAGAAGTAATAATAACTCTAATTAACAACTAATCCTGTGGTTTTTAGTGAGTTGTTGTTCTTCCTCTTTAATATTACTTTTAATTTTGATATTTAGCATAATAATTATAATGCTGACAATAATAGTAGCAAAGAGAACACAAAAAAATATCAATAAATAATAATCTTAATTAATGCCTATATAACTACTCTTATTGTTTGTTGTTTTTATTGTTTCTACATTTGTTGCTGTTATTATTGTTTTTTTTATGAACTTAGTAATAACTCAACAGCACATCATCCTGAGAGTTGTCAGGATTATTAGTTAAGTCTACTGAACTGCTTGAGGTTGTTGGCTGACAAAGATAGTTCATTAATTGTCAATCAATGTTTAACTGTAGATATGGTGATGATTAATAATTATTAGTGTTTCAACCATTAATATTAATAATAATGGTGTCTATTCTAATTATTGGCCACGTTGCATATTGCAAACCCCTGTGGCTACTGCTATCATAATATTATCAACAGCAGACAGTTTTCATAGTAGCCATAAAGTATTAGCCCATATTAACCTACAATGTTGATCCAAATGATTTTTCTGTGCATCTCGTATCATCAGATAAATAATAAAAGGAATGTAAGTTTTCTCAGTGATGATTTTGGCAAGTGTCTACAAGTAGTTGTCTGTTCACTGCCTGCAAGACATTCGCAAAAGGGCAATTGTTAGAAAATAATTGTGTCTGGCTGGCATCCGCCATCCATCTGTAGAGCTAAAAGTGGACAAGTTATACATGTGCAGATGGCCACAGATGTATTTGCCATGTGTAAGAATTATTTCTGTATCTTTGCTATGGGTTACCTTAGGCTGTTTACCTGCTACTCATTCACTGCAAAATGCTAGAAATAACTGCATGTAGTTGGCAAATATAAAATGTTCCCACTGGTCAATAAGCATCTGACTTTCTATATTGTTGCAAACGGAAAAGTTACACATGTATAGTTAGAATTCACTGCTGCTAGTAGCTCTTGGACACATACAACTGTAGCTGCCTTGCAGATCTACGTAGTTACCAATCCAATATACTATCAATAATAGATAAAATAGATAATAATATTCTTGTCAATTTGGTCTGCTACAATATTTTTCATATTACACAATGTATTTATTCATTACTATTTTGTATATATAAAAAGGCAGCACGAAACAGCTGCTGGTAATAAAAAAAATATTGTTTATGATTATTATTTGCCACGATCTTCTCTTTTAGATGTTGGCAGTTTGGTTTTTCATTTTCTTGTGCTGCTTATCCATTTTCTTAGTGACATGGCAATGAAGTGTCGTTAAGTATTTTCATTTTTTTACACTTCGTTTCTTGTGTGATCTCGAGGTAAAATTGTGATTGCTTATCGTAAACTAATAAGCAACAGGTTAGATTGCTCCTAAATGGATCCGTGAGGTCTTTCCATTTTGTCAAAATCCTTTTTTTTACCGCTGACCCTAGGTTAGCCTGTCATCCTGCAAGTACCAATTCATTCAATATTATACTATTGGTGATTGAAGATTATTCATTTGGCCCAATAACGAATATTCTAATTATTATAACTACTGATATTGTTACTCATAATAGAGATAGTTATTCTCAATAACACTCATAATGCTGACAATTGAGTCAGTCAGCAATGTAGCTTAAATAGTCATTTATGCTACTTTGCATTAATACTAGGAATTTTTGAACTCCATTTGAACAAAAATACATTATTTTTTTTGTCATTTTTGTTTTTTGTAGGAAAAAAACTCAATAAATAGTGGTTTGGACCAGCTAAAATAGCATGCTATATGGCACAATGATTGCTTATTCTATCAAAACCATAGATTGCATAGTAAGTGTTGTTCATTTTGTATAGGATGTATGTTTCAACCAATTCTTTTATTACGTTCACCAGTCTTCACTCTCAGACCCAATAACTACTATCAGATTGTTTATCATTATCATTAGTTATTTGTTTCTGTTTTATAGAAAACAAAAATGGTTTTCACTGACACCAGTACTAGCAGCTGTAGAAGAACCTTGTGACGGTTTTCCCTTTCACCCCTTTGTTATAAGGTAGGTACAAAACAAAAAAATTTGTATTTCTTTTACTAAAATGCACAGAAAAAGCAGTTGGTTGTCTTCCCATTGGAGTTGCAACTTCCTAAAAAGATGATAACTGGAAAGAGGTTTCAAAGTTGTGCTCTCTATTTGAGGAAAGTTAGAACACAACTTCCATTTTTGATAGTATATTTACAGCAAAAGTGATGGACTACAAGAGTAGATAATTTCTGGCAAAGTATAAGATTTATTGAAAATCTGAGTATTTTAAAAAGACAGACATTATTGCATTTAGTGCCACACTTCTAGCAGAAAATTTGTGACTTTGTTTTGTTAATACGTACAAAAATGTTCACTTGATAATAATATGCTCTTAACTTAGGAGCTGCAATTTTATTTACTTTCACTTTCAACGTATGGCAAAATACACAGTGCTTACTTTATTAGTTCCTTGTATGCATTGATATCTTGTTTCTCTCTTGTCCTTCAACTTTCTTGTATTGAGGTAAAGAACCAAAACCTATCAATTTTTTGGATTTCCAGCAACATCTTTTGCAAACATTGAACTGACATTCATCTGTAGAAAGAATCCGAAATTATTTTTGGTTGACTAAATATGCCAAACTTGGAAGAATTTAGTTCGACTGATTCTGTCACTGGCCAATCCCTGACCTTTATTTTCACAAATTAATGCAGGTTTTTGTATAGTTGTAGATGCCGCTAGGTACTGTTGATTGTGAGGCTTCGAATTGGTCACAAATATCTCCTGTAATATTTGCAACATGAGATGTAAGTACTATTTTATTAACGTATCAATATACGAACTATGTGAGTTGTTTTATTGTGCAAAAGACTTTTATAAAACTAGCAGAAGTATCGTCAACTCATTTCTATTCCACAAAAGTCCATTTTGTGTAATGGCCTTGATTGGTAGTCCAAGGACTTTGCAACCTTGAAAGAAACTTACAGGCGCTTTATGCTCGAAAAGAACTGCACAATATGCCTGAAAAATCTTGTTCTATGTATACGTACGACTCGATCTATATACAACTAGGTTCACGCAATACCCTGTTTATCGTTTCCTATGGCACGTAGCCTGCAATGTCTATGTAGTTTTATGTTTATGTACTGTTGTCGTGTACTTATGTGTATGTATTACTATTTTTTTTACTCCATTGTCTACATACTACATGTAATTCTATGCCTATGCCCTACTACAAATATGCCCCCCTGTGTCTATGTACTACTGTGTCCATGTAGCCTACTACTGTGTCTATGTACTACTATGTCTATGTACTACTACATCTATGTGCTACTACGTCTATGTACTAGTATGCCTATGCGCTACTATGTCTACATACAAGTATATCTATGTACTACTATGTCCATGCACTACAGTGTCTATGCAGCACCACATCTATGCACTACTACATCTATGCATTACTACATCTTGTACTACTATGTCTACGCACTAGTATGCCTATGCACTACTATGTCTCCGTACAAGTATGTCTATGTACTACTGTGTCTATGCACTACTGTGTTTATCTATGTACTACTAATTTCTAAGCAATTTCTAATTTCTGTGTATATATATACTGAGGTAGCTATACTGTATTGCTGTAACTATTTCCATTAGTATTCAAGCAGGATCCAGGGTAGCTATACCGGTTAGGGTTAACTGTCTCTAGTAGTGTAGTATATAATTAGTATCCGGGGTAGCTATACCGGGTAGGGTTAACTGTCTCTAGTGGTGTAGTATATACTTGGTATCCGGGGTAGCTATACCGGGTAGGGTTAACTGTCTCTAGTAGTGTAGTATATACTTGGTATCCGGGGTAGCTATACCGGGTAGGGTTAACTGTCTCTAGTAGTGTAGTATATACTTGGTATCCGGGGTAGCTATACCGGGTAGGGTTAACTGTCTCTAGTGGTGTAGTATATACTTGGTATCCGGGGTAGCTATACCGGGTAGGGTTAACTGTCTCTAGTGGTGTAGTATATACTTGGTATCCGGGGTAGCTATACCGGGTAGGGTTAACTGTCTCTAGTGGTGTAGTATATATTTGGTATCTGGGGTAGCTATACCGGGTAGGGTTAACTGTCTCTAGTAGTGTAGTATATACTTGGTATCCGGGGTAGCTATACCGGGTAGGGTTAACTGTCTCTAGTAGTGTAGTATATACTTGGTATCCGGGGTAGCTATACCGGGTAGGGTTAACTGTCTCTAGTGGTGTAGTATATATTTGGTATCTGGGGTAGCTATACCGGGTAGGGTTAACTGTCTCTAGTAGTGTAGTATATATTTGGTATCTGGGGTAGCTATACTGGGCCAAGTATAAATATATGAATGCTAGACTGGTATTTGGTCGCGTGAATTTTTGTGTGGTAGTATTAGTACATAGTTTTCCTCATAAATTTTTTGATCTAAATATTTGACAATATGTCTCGGCATCATAGTCAAGAAGTTTACTCTGCTTACTGTGTTGTTTAGATAAAGTTTGATTGTCAAGTGCTGGTCTAGTTTGTTTGTTTGTTGTTGATGCCTTGTAATTTTTTTTAAATTTCTGTTGATGTTTTGGACTTCCTGTTTGTTGTGTATAGCATCAAGAAATAATGCTGGCTATTTCGTTTAATTTGTCAGTTTAGTAAAATTGGCAAAATTTATTGATTGTGTACTGATGTATGAATATGGCTATTACACAAGTATGTCCCATACGCTCTGTAAGTCTGTGTAATATAGGTACACTCTTGTATATATGTCAATTTAGCCTTTAATATGCATTGAGCTACTATAGTAGATGTTTTTCTCCCATGCATTTCACCCAACAGTTTGTTTTCTGTGCTGAACAGCCATTTCTTTTATTTCAACCACCAGACAAAACATATAAACGAATGATTAGCTTGAAGCTGATCATATGAAACGCTTGTGTTGTAAATTTCTTTGACCACCGATTTAGTGAGTCGTATATAAGCGTAATGTGTTGGAACCAACTGCTCATTTGTAGCAATTTGATAACTTGTCAAGCCTAACAAGTGTGATGTTGTTCTTACAGTGCACTGGCTGACTAGGACACTACCATACAGTGATAGGTCTGACCGGCTGCTATCAACAACAAAAACCCATTAAATGGCAATCAACAACATACTGGAACGAAATATATATGCTGCCAGTCTCACTTCAATGATGCCGCTGTAGCCTAGAGTACACTAGCAATACACAGCTAAACGATCGCTGCCTTTTTGTGTACAACTGATAGCATATGAGCTGCTGAAGAAGATAATGTCATCTTATGTTATCCATTATTTTATGTCCACAGTATATTGCCTTTGCTGCTGCTTTGCTGGGTTTTAGTTATTATTTTATTACACCTCCAACTCATTTCCAATTCTGATAGGGCAGGTATATGCTGTACGCATGCATTTCAGAAATGTACAACTCAATGCTACATGTACTTTACTAGCCTTTGTTGTGTTCATTGTTTGTTATACCGGACAGTTTATATTCATCTAGCGGTACTGCGCATAAATCCAGCTTTTTAGTTATTGGTCATATATATAACATTGACGCTTCATTGTATGTAGAAATATGGACTCCACAATATAAGCCGATGTAGCTTTTATACATTCGTTTTTATGTTCTTTGCAAGAGACTCTACAAGATTGCTGTTTGAGCACAAAAAACATCAGTGGGGAAACATGTTATTATTACAAGCATAGCTTTTCATTTGTTTGTCTTACAATAATAATAGACATCAACATTAACATGATTTTCAATAGACAATTCTTAATGTTGCTATGTGGCAGAGATGTGACTCTTTTGGTTCTGTGGAAGGGAAACAAAATTTTTTTTTGCTCTGCTAATTGTACAAGTCACAAAATTTTTACTCATTGGTCTACATAATAGTTTTATTTGATGAACCTAAAACTGGGAAAAAGTGATAGAAATAGTCCTGGTGTGCAGTAAAGCGTAGGGAGGCAGTGCTAGAGCGGTGTAATGGTTACCAGTAGAAGCTCTTCATAACATATGTGAAAGAGAGGCTTCTATTTTGCCTGCAAATGGATTGCATCAAAACATAAATGGGCTGTAGCAGCAACTGCTCAGCTGCTGCTTAGCTTTGTATTGTGATATTTGAGAAATCAAGTAATGTGAACTGTGCAAAAATAGTATGGTACGGTGAAGGCAATAAATCCTAAAAACTGGTGTCTATGCTACAAGGATACAGTTAAGATACACAAGTATCAGAACTCATTCTGTGCAGTGCATTCCCAACCACTACTGTTCAAAACTATATATTTTAAAGATTGCTTGAAATTCCATTTGAGTGAACTAAACATATTGGTTTCTGGGTAGATCAACGACAGTTGCAAAGAAAGCAAGAGACATGTTAATTAACACAATCATAAGTTGGTGACATTTAATCAAGGGGTTTACTCATTCAATATATATTTGCGATGTAGCCTATGTACATCACTCACACTATGCTAGGTGTCAGTCATAGCAGTTGGTAATCACAATCATTGCTCTCCTATCATAGCTTATCACTGCCACACAAGCTGTGATACTAACATATTTGACCTTGTGCATTGATGCGTAGAGAATGGCAGAGCTGTTGTCGCTTGATTAAAAAATGTCCCATTAATTAACACAGGCGGTTTGCTGCGAATGTTAACGCATAAACATGAAAATATTGGCGCAGAGAGAAAAAGAACCTTAAAAACTTGAGAGGTTTACAATGAAGGAACACAAAAGCTACAGGGTGGCTGTTTTAGCGAATCTCTGAGATGATTAGAACTTGATTAAAATGGAGGGCCTATGCTAGCCAATTTGAACAGAAAAATTTGCTTTATCATGAAAAATTTAGCAAAATTCAGTAATTAAAATTTTTTTTTTGTTGGTTTATAGTTCATTAGACTTTCTTGAATTCAGAACACCTAAAACTTATCACCTATGACATTAAACTTTTACACAAAGTGGAGGGCCTTTGTACATATATATAAGCAATGGGGGTTGTGATGAATGAACACCACCTTATCAGGTAACCTTCATTGCCCTGTGTCGAGTTATGAAAAGAAATTATCAAAACTTAAATGTCATACATTCAAAATGTATATACCATATAAGTTCAAATTAAGTAAAATAATAATCAAAACTCGAATGCCACTTAAATGCCACTCAAATGCCACTCAAGTACCCCTCAAATAAAACACAATATAAACTCGGCGAATTCATTCAACGCCGTAACCCATTGCATCACCCCAGATTATGACCCCACAAAAAAACACTTGGTAGGGAGATCTGCTCATATATTACTACTGAGATGGACAGCATTCTTCAATTAACTATCGCGGGAGACGCAGTGCTTTAAACAGAAAGTTAGAGATGAATACCACGCAAATTCATTCGATCTTATCTTCAGACGTTTTATGTCAAAGCGTAGGGATTCACGTTGGAGCTAGAGAACAGTTTTGGAAGCAAATTTGCAATTTTCCAACAGGATGTTTCGCATTCAACACCCATTATTCTCACCAACCTGGAGAGCATTGGTTGGCTGTGTACGCTAATGATTCAGAGGTGGATTTTTTTTACTCGTTTGTACGTTCAGTTCCCTTTTACCCAGTTGTCAATAAAATACTATGTATTCATGGAGGATATGAAACAATACAAAGCAATGAAACACAACTACAGAATCTTTTGTCAACTGTATGTGGTGATTATTGTGTATACTTTTGCTTACTGAGAAGTAGAGGGTGGAGTATGGATGAAATTGTTAGAAGTTTACGAGATATAGGAGATAGTGAGATGAGAGATCACTCAATACGAAGATTTATCATACAGACTTATCCTAACTTCAAGTTCATACAAGATAATGCAGTAGAAGGAATAGATGGAGTGCATATACAAGGAACTAATTTACTAAGTAAATTGTTAAAATAAATTATTATAATTGATTTTTTATTTGTTATAATAAATAAAATGAATAAAATACAACTTATCTCATTATTTGTGCTAAACACTACAGAACCTATAAAAACTATTATTTTGTAATGTTCCAAGAAAGAAGTAAATAAGTTCTTCTCATTTTCTTCCTCAGGAGCGCTCTTTAGTTATATCTAAAAGACATAGTAACTAATGACTCTATCATACATAGTTATATGAATTAATTTTTACAAAAATACTTCAAAACCTACTTTAAATAGATATGAAACTTACCATCATAGAAGACGAGACATGTCCTTTGTGTTATCGATTAAGACCTCGATGTGCTGTTCTGGACAATTCTCTTTTTCATTTTCATCAAAGTAGGAGAAAAAAGTGTGTTGCGGGAAAGTATCAAACAGTTCTGAGGCTTGAATGAAAGCTTGGAGAGCCGAGAGTAGAATGATATCGTAGGAAATCATGTTGTTCGTATTTTGACTTAGTCCTTTGAATACGATTACACCGCTTTTTTCCGACACCACAGATGAAGCTATTTGAGGAGGAATGGAAATATCTCCAATCAATAGCTCTCCATTCACCATACATCTGTAATTAGCCACTAGAGTATCGGCAGTCTTGTTCCAACGAGTATCACATTTTCTTAGCATTCCAGGATTCTCATAAGCTATAACACTTCCTGCCGGAAAATCGTGTAGGTGAGCAACACTGAAATAAGCCTGTATTTGTCTCATACTCCTGCCGTACAATGAGTTGAATGGATCGTTGATCTTTCGATTACATCCTTGAGAATCAGCGGTACAAAAAATCGCATCTCCTGTCTTTCCTTCTCCCATATAAATTAAAACAATTGGACGTGTTTGCTTAGCTTTATTAACAAGCAGTCCTATTTCGGTTGAAACATCACTCTTCACCCGAGTTCTCTTTTTATCCTTTCGGTAGTTGTAAATGATGGCGCACTTTGATTCATCACGAAATTCAACAGACAACACCTCCATAACTGTTGGTACTGGTAGTTCGCAGATTTCCATGGACTCTTCAAGTTTTTCTAGACTATCTGGAGAGAGAGAGTTTATTAACCCGGCGCTCTTGTAGGTGAGAGTGGTTAGTTCATTACTTCCAGCATCTTGAAAGGGTATTCTGGTGTGACGAAAAAGCGTTTCGTCTCCAACATCCGTCAAAGCTAGTTTTTTGCACTTCGAGCCAGTTTCAATATCATCTTTTTTCAAATCAATGAAAGATCGTTTCCTCATCGATGTTCTTTTTGAAGACAGCTTGTTAGTAGGAGATGTGAATGAAGTAAAATCTTGTTGGGATTCTGGTTCATCAATCACCAATTGACTTTCTGGCATATCAAAGATAGGAGAAGGTGATGGGGAAAGGGTTTGCCGGGATCCTGCTTCTTCATTCATCGGTTGACTTCCTTCGTCTTGAGTATTCATTCTGAAAAAAAAACAAAACAATTTGTTTAATTTTTTGTAATTAATTTTAAAAGATCATAAAGATCATAAGCCTTCAGCCAGTTGTGTTAGCTAACAAAAAATAATTATTTTTACTCTTACCTTTATAAAGAAGATGAGCTCCTAGTAGTTGCAATAAAAGATTTAGTAGATGTTGCTTCTCCGCTAGCCGTTGTAGAACTGGATGCTTTCTGTGTGAAAACAGTGGCTCTTAAATAGGTAAAGTTGCACTGATTAAATCCTATGAATCAGCATTTTTTCACGCGAATACAACCCAATGCTTTTGCGGGAATAAATAATTTATTTTCACGCGAATGGAAACCGTTGCTTTTGCGGGAATAAACATTTTATTTTCAGGCGAATACAAACCGTTGCTTTCGCGGGAATTAAATAATTTATTTTCACGCGAATGGAAACCGTTGCTTTCGCGGGAATACAATTTTTATTTTCACGCGAATACAAACTAATGCTTTCGCGGGAATAAATAATTTATTTTCATGCGAATGGAAACCGTTGCTTTCGCGGGAATACAATTTTTATTTTCACGCGAATACAAACCAATGCTTTCGCGGGAATAAATAATATATTTTCACAGGAATGGAAACCGTTGCTTTCGCGGGAATAAATAATTTATTTTCACACGAATGGAAACCGTTGCTTTCGCGGGAATAAAAATTTTATTTTCACGCGAATTGAAACCGTTGCTTTCGCGGGAATAAATAATTTATTTTCACGCAAATGGGAACCATTGCTTTCGCGGGAGCAAAAATTTTATTTTCACGCGAATACAAACCAATGTTTTCGCGGGAATAAATAATTCATTTTCACGCGAATAGAAACCGTTGCTTTCGCGGGAATAAAAAATTTATTTTCACGCGAATAAAACAGGAATATTTCACGCGAATAACACTATTATGATAAAGTTTTCACGTGAGTGTTTTTAATGGTTATAAGCTAAATGAGTAGGAGTGGCTTATAGTATATAAGAACAGCTCTCTCTGCATAGAAATCAGTCTCTCCAGCAATATTCTCAGGAGCATCAACTACTACAACTGATAATAACCTCAGGAGCATCAACTACTACAACTGATTTCTTGGTGATAAGGTAAGCATTAATAGAAAAACTATTTAATAGAAGTTAAAATGTAATTATTTTACAACACTGTTTAATCATCCTGTACTAATACATAACATTCTATTTTAGTGCATTATGAGTTTAAAAAGATATACAATCAAAGACTACCTCCCAAAGATAAATCATAGCTATATTAAAGAAAATGTCGAAGTACAGGAAAAGGCTGTATATCGCTTGACATTACAAGCTATATTATTATGTACGACACAACATTTGCTAACTGTAGCTTCTTTATATGGAGAACTTTCACCGGTACAATACCGACCATACACTACACATAAAGACGTTGACAATCCAGTAGAAGTATTTAAGCTCATGACTAAAAACAATTTTCAAACAGTTGTAAAAATGTCAAAAACTGTCAGTATTAATGATTACTTGAAGAAAATTCAAAGAAAGGCGTGGAATAAAGAGCTCACTCAAAAATTAATTTCAATACAATGGACTAATGAATTATTATATCATTTTCAATCAGATATATGTAGATACATACAAACGGATGAACATCTCTCATCATCCATTTTTTCATTCGAAATGATATTGGAACTGTTTCAAGTTCGTAATATTTAATATTTACTCTTCATGTATCCCTACTTATTATGCAATAAATGTATATAATCATATATTGATTCATTTTAATCAATGTATTTATTCAATGTAGATATATCTCCTCTCTCCCATCTCTCCTCTTTTCTTCTCTCCTCTCTCTCAAGATACCATATGAGTTCAAGTTATGTAAGAAATTATCAAAACTTAAATGCCATACATTCAAAATCTATATGTCATATAAATTCAAATTAAAAAAAAATAATCAAAACTCAAATGCCACTCAAATGCCACTCAAATGCCACTCAAATGCCTCTCAAATAAAATACAATATAAACTCGGCGAATTCATTCAACGCCGTAACCCATTGCCTCAACCCCGAGATCTAATCCACAAAAAAACACTTGGTAGGGAGATCTGCTCATATATTACTATTATCGTCCATTTTGTGCCGGTTCGGTACAGCTATACTGGGTCGGTAGGGGGTCAATACCGGCCCTGCAGGGATCACTACCGGCCCTGCACACTATGCCACCGGCACAGTAAGACTTTCCACCCAAACAGCCGTTGACCGAACACTGTGGATTGAAGTCTAGCGCATTGTCTCGCAAGGATGGAGAGCAAATGACCTGTTTACTACTAGTGTCCACCAAAATCTACCACAATATGTAGTGAATGGAACAGAACATTGGTTTAGACATCATAATTATTCAAGGAGCTGTTATAGATTACCGAGCAAATCATAAACTCCCAAGACTCAAAATAATCAAAAGAGATAAAAATTGAATCGCTAAAAAGTTGAATCGTCTGTAAAGCTGCCCTTTTAATTTAGTAGATTTTGAATGATTGTAATGATTTTAAATTAATTTTTAAGGAAATGAAACTGATCTATGAAAATAAAAAAATCAACTCACTTATTATAAATTATTTAGTGTTCAGTTTCATTCGCGACCATCGAGCAACATAAATAAATTCGTGTTAATTAGTTTTTTAATCAGTAAGCTACTTTTGTTTACCCATGAATTCCGAAAAAGCTGATTATTTATCGATTATATTTAGTGTTTATCCGATTATTTTTATTGCAATTTGTTCGGTAGGTCAAGAATACTCTTATTGTATGTCAGCAGGTTGTTAGCTGTGATACAAGCATGTAATACATTGTACTTTTGTAGGTCGAGTCAAGGTCGAGCCTCAGTCTAGGTACTATTTTGGCCGATAATTATGTATATTAGGAACTTTGTTTTATTACTTAGGTTTCCGCTAGACAGCACAACATTACCATCTGCATACAGTACAGAATATTAACAAAAGAAGCACAAATTCTTTACAATACTGCATCCATCGATGTAACAGATACCAAAACATATACTATATATTACATCATATCAAAAGTGATGCAAAGACTCCAATTAAAATCTTTGCTGCACAGTCACATTAGGTAACAAAACTACCAACAATTTACCTTGTGACTACGTTTTACTCTAGACTCTATCAGCTGTCTTTGATTTCTTAGTCTAGTCCAATTTTTAAGTACAATGTCTTCCATAAATTCAGCCATATGTACCCTCGACTTTTTTCTTTTCTTCATCACTTCATCTTCTAGTTTCTCGTACTTGAGCTTCAGTGCATTTATCTACAACAGAATACATAACATAGAGTCAGCGCTGCTCATTTACTCATTGGTTTGTGTATTATCCAATCAAATACAAGTATACAATGAGATGATCTAAAAGTAAACCTGCGCATCCCTAGTTTGATGAATAAGTTGTATCATCTCTGATGTTTTGTTGTCATATTCAGCCCTAACTTTAGACGTCTGCTTACAAAGTTTCTCATACACATCCTCTCTAGCCAACAAGTCAGCAATGATGTCTTCTCTCATTAAAGTAGCTACCAGGTCATCTAGTGACAGCAGGCTGTGTGATGCTCCTGTGTGAAGTTAAAGTTGCAGTATCAGAGATTTTTGGCTGCATTTCGCTAAGTTATCTGTTCAAAGTAATCTGTTTCCAAACAAACTGTTGTGAAGTTATGCTCTATTAGAAAAGACAACTCCTCGGACTGAGCTGTGCATTGATTCAACAATGCTTCACAATGAAGGACCTAAGATATGATTTGTGTGACACAATTTGGGTGCAAAGTTGCTCTAATTGAGCGTTGTGAAACATTAAAACATTGTTTTACAGCAACAAAACTACACTATGATAATTGAGGTCTATGGAGGTCTATGACTTCATTGCCAACAAAAAGGGCTATCTGAGAGCAGCAGCTTCATTATAATATTATATAATACATTTGGGTGAGTGATTGTAACGGTTTTGTTTTTGGGTTTCATTTATTCTTTATTATGGTTCTGTGTTTGTCAATTTCTGTTTCAGTAAAATAACAAGAGTTGTAGATTTAATTATTATCGTTTTTTACAACAATTATAATTAAATCTGAAATACATATTATCTCAAGGCCTCTCCACACAGCGTTGTTGTAACGGAAAGCAAAAAACGGTTGTTTATTTCACCTACAACAAATCAGTTTTCCTCCATTTGACTCGATCGTCTAGAATCAAGCATGTTTGACACAATTAGTGATATTTGCTGATTCTGGTTGGTCAATGCAGATAGTTTGTATCCACTTTTTTTTACTTCGATGTTCCCAGCCATGACTGCCATGCGTTCACTATAAACTGTTGATGAGCTCCGCCATGTGCATAACCACTGTGTGGGGAGTGAAGTAACTGACTACGAGAGTTAGCTCCTCCCATATTGCCAAATTCGTGGCCGTAAATCTCGATGTGCGGAGAGGCTTTTACTGAGAAAAACCAACAACAGAAATCTAATTGTTGCCATGTTTGTTTCATCTCAGATTCTCATCAAACCAGAAGATCTCCTCATTTAACTAATTTTAAAAATGAAAACTATATTTTTAATAAATCTTATTCATCAGTTTCATATTATTTTAATCACAAAACACTGTCACATGATATACTGTGTATATACAATAGCGGCTTTACCAAAGACTAGAAAAGTGGCTGACTCGAGAAGAAGATCTCAAAAAAAAAATAAATTTGGTGCAAATTTTGCGATGACTAAAGTCTCTGCACCATGCCAATATTTGAGATACTCTATTTATATATACAAAAGCCAAACTTTTGAAAAATCATTTCATAGCTCTATATAACTTATTGCATCTTCGAGAAAAAAGTGTGTCAAGGTCAGAGCTGATTGCATCTATAGGAATCACCTCACTAGCGAGAGGGCAAGTCCATATAAAAAACCCACTTCAGGTTGAAAAATTTAAATCAAGTCCGATCAAAATTACACGCCTCAAGCTCTTCAAGGGTTTGTATACAGCCTCATCAGGGGAGATAATCTAACAGCTATATATTAATGGAGCACATTAGCTACAAAACACATTTAAATACAACATACCAATGTCACACTTGTCTGGATCAGCGAGGCATTTCAAGCAAGCAACATTCAGACAGAGTTTACAGCCCATAATGTATGGTTGGCCAGCATGCTTTATACAGTTCCTTGTCTGCTTCTTCATAGCCTCAGCTCTATGTTCTTGCATGGTTAGTAGAGGGTGCTCATTCAGCAACTCATCATGGGACTACAAAACAACAATGTAATGGTAACCAAACACATGCATGGTCAATATAAATATAAATGAAACAATTGTAGCAGCTGTATGTTTTATTGCGGTCAAAGTCAGTAGCAGTATCAACTATAGTACAGGGATGCAGCTCAACCAATTTTGTAGTTTGATATAACGCCCCACTCTTTGGTTTATTTAAGATGAGATCTAATGTAAACAATGATTGTTATAAGATAACAATATTATTGGATTATAACTAGCAAGTAGTTTTACCAGTCGTATTCCCACCCACTCTTTTCCCATTCCGCTTATTCTCTCTTCTCTCTACCTCTACTCTACCCCCACCTTGCCTTTCCCAGCTACCCTCTTTCCTGGCCACAGTCTACTTCTCTCTACCTCTACTCTACCTCCACCTTGCCTTTCCCAGTGACCCTCTTTCCTAGCCACAATCTACTTATTTACCTACGCCTTGCACTGGCCTGCTCTACCCTATCCATCTCTCATTATCTCTATCACAACTCAACTAGATAGAAGACACATGAATGCTGGCACATCGCAGTCAGCGCTGAGACAATGGACTTGTAAAGATAATGTAATGAACAAATGTTGCAATCCATGTATAGTGGAGGGAAACAATGTGAGTTGTGAGCCACCATGGAATCACTTATTTGACTCTCCAATCATCCGGTACTAGCAAAACATGACTTCATAGGATTTGTCTCCACCTACATTACTTTGTTCTGTGGGGAACTAAAGACTCAATAATAAACTTGTAAAATAAAAAGCTTAGAATGCATTGTAGCCTACAGCCTGATAGTAAACCATTAGCAATTGAGACACATTTAACTAACCCAACTGTAAAGATACACTCTGTAAGTACATTAGCTATGATGATTGGCCAACTCCAAAGTCTGCAAACTGAAAACTTGTATGTTGTAACCATAGACCCAGTATAATGGACTGCGTGCTGGGCAGAGCTAACGATTTAGGCCTAACTACACTGCCTTATCTTGGTAATTGTGGCGGCCATCTTCCATAAAACTTTAAAAATTAACGATGAAAGGTGATAGCGTAGTATTGTTTCATTACATTTGCTATAATTGCTAGTTATCGTCGAGAGGTAGGGAAAAAGTTTAACCCACTCATAATTCCGATTGTACTAGGACTATTGTCACAACGGTGTACAAACAACCCGCCATTTACCTGCGATCACGAAGAGACACAATTGTAATGAAAGTTTTATCAGTTGAGTGATTTACAAGCGGCTCAGCCCTGCACAGGTTAGATCAACTAGTGAGAGATAAGAGCAGGTATAGACCAGTTCTGTGTACAAGGACTACTGATATGAACTGAGGAGCTGCCTTTTTAGTTTGTGTAGTGTGCAGACAGTAATATCTACATAGTCTAGTGGGTCCCTTTGTAGTTTGTGTAGGGTGCAGACAGTAATATCTACATAGTCTAGTGGGTCCCTTTATAGTTTGTGTAGGGTGCAGACAGTAATATCTACATAGTCTAGTGGGTCCCTTTATGGTTTGTGTAGCGTGCAGACAGTAATATCTACATAGTCTAGTGGGTCCCTTTGTAGTCAGTATAGTGTGCAGACAGTAATATCTACATAGTCTAGTGGGTCCCTTTGTAGTTTGTGTAGAGTGCAGACAGTAATATCTACATAGTCTAGTGGGTCCCTTTGTAGTTTGTGTAGTGTGCAGACAGTAATATCTACATAGTCTAGTGGGTCCCTTTGTAGTTTGTGTAGAGTGCAGACAGTAATATCTACATAGTCTAGTGGGTCCCTTTGTAGTTTGTGTAGAGTGCAGACAGTAATATCTACATAGTCTAGTGGGTCCCTTTGTAGTTTGTGTAGAGTGCAGACAGTAATATCTACATAGTCTAGTGGGTCCCTTTATGGTTTGTGTAGCGTGCAGACAGTAATATCTACATAGTCTAGTGGGTCCCTTTGTAGTCAGTATAGTGTGCAGACAGTAATATCTACATAGTCTAGTGGGTCCCTTTGTAGTTTGTGTAGTGTGCAGACAGTAATATCTACATAATCTAGTGGGTCCCTTTGTAGTTTGTGTAGTGTGCAGACAGTAATATCTACATAGTCTAGTGGGTCCCTTTGTAGTTTGTGTAGTGTGCAGACAGTAATATCTACATAGTCTAGTGGGTCCCTTTGTAGTTTGTGTAGTGTGCAGACAGTAATATCTACACAGTCTAGTGGGTCCCTTTGTAGTTTGTGTAGTGTGCAGACAGTAATATCTACATAGTCTAGTGGGTCCCTTTGTAGTTTGTGTAGTGTGCAGACAGTAATATCTACACAGTCTAGTGGGTCCCTTTGTAGTTTGTGTAGTGTGCAGACAGTAATATCTACATAGTCTAGTGGGTCCCTTTGTAGTCAGTATAGTGTGCAGACAGTAATATCTACATAGTCTAGTGAGTCCCTTTGTAGTTTGTGTAGGGTGCAGACAGTAATATCTACACAGTCTAGTGGGTCCCTTTGTAGTTTGTGTAGTGTGCAGACAGTAATATCTACATAGTCTAGTGGGTCCCTTTGTAGTTTGTGTATTGTGCAGACAGTAATATCTACATAGTCTAGTGAGTCCCTTTGTAGTTTGTGTAGGGTGCAGACAGTAATATCTACACAGTCTAGTGGGTCCCTTTGTAGTTTGTGTAGAGTGCAGACAGTTATATCTACATAGTCTAGTGGGTCCCTTTGTAGTTTGTGTAGTGAGCAGACAGTAATATCTACACAGTCTAGTGGGTCCCTTTGTAGTTTGTGTAGTGCGCAGACAGTAATATCTACAGCCTAGTGGGTCCCTTTGTAGGGGATAGGGGAGTTTGCCGAAACCGGAAAACTTTCACATGAGAGTTTTTTGCTCATGCTGAAACACTCAACATACCTGACTGGGTTTTGAATCCGAAAGCCACACACACTAACCAAATCACCAAAAAGGCATCCCTAAAAGGGAGCTTTGCTAGTGAATGGTACCTTTGTGCTTGACCACTGGACACTGGTTTCTCACCTATGGCCACCTGGCAGGTATATAGGTGTTTTTTTTTTTTCGCTCATTTTTTTATCTGAGCGTTTTTGTTACTAGACAAAACTGATCTCTTAACAAAAATGCTCATATAAAAGAATAGCCAAACAAAAACAAGACTTATATTCTCGTCAGTTGCCCATAAGTTAAAGTTTAGTGGTCTGTCCAGTGGTTCAGCATACAGGTTACCATTTAATGGCAAAGCTCCCTTTTAAGGGATGGCTAACTAGTAAAATGGTTAATATGTCTGGCCATATGTTTGCCATAGGGTCTCGGGTTCAAACCCCAGTCAGGCATGTAGAGTTTTCAGCAGTAGCAGAAAGCTATCATGCCTGAAAGGCCATGAAAATTGACCTAGTAACAAAAATACTCATGGATTGATTGGATGTGACAGAGCCAAGTAGCTTTGAATGTATCAAAGTATCACAATACTTTTTTTAATTATTTTTATACAGTCACAGTCATCGGAACCTCACCATTACAGGGGGTAGCAGCTATCACTGCACACTATGCATCAACAAACAGCTGTTAGTGTCTCTGGGAGGTAGTATGAAGTTTATACAGGGCAGGAGTTATCCCCTGTAGAACTACTAACTAGGAAGGCTGGTTGGTGCTGTAGTACATTGCATAGACAGGAAACCTCTTCAGCATTCATTGAGGACTTTATGTGAGGGTTGGTTACAAGGAGTTGGTGTGTATTGTGTAATGTACAAATAAGTTAGCGAGTAGCGGTGAAAGAGCACAGTCTACAATAGCAGCTAAAAATACTACAGTATACCCAAAGTATATATTACATAAGATACAATTTACCACTATTTGATTACCTCTTGGTGTTGACTGCAGAATTTCTTACAACATACAGTACAGTAGATGACAGCTGGTTGTTTAGATAACTTCTTACTCTCACAGGCATCACACCATTTCTTGTCTTCTCCTACCATATAATGTGATGGGAGAGTATCTGGTGTTCCCTCAAACACCTCTCTGTATAATATATGTAGTCATATATATGTAGGTATGAAATACTTGTACCGTACACATAATACATCACAGAACAAAATAGTATATCCATCACCTACCCACATCCATCTTCTGGACAAACCAATGCATTGTTTTCTTCATAAAACTCAGTTAGACATTTCAGACAATGTGTGTGGTTACACGGTAGAGTCCGTGGCTCTAGCAATTCATCCTTCTTAAGCAAACAAAATCCACACTCAATGTTGTCTTGTTGTTTCTCAGCCATTGTTGTTCTATTGCTAAATAATAATACACAAAACACTACAAGAGATTAGTATAAATACAGGCGTAAATGGCTTGAGTGAAGTTTTAAAAACGTATAAGTATTGCAGTGCAGTACATAACTGCTGTGCCTAAGTATTTGAGATCACCAATCAATCATAATAATATAATAATAATACAGAAATACTTACCACCTGTTGTCCATTCATCAGCCCAGCACAAAATGAAACTGTCAGCCGATGAATAGGGCAAAGATCATACAATTGTTGAAGAGGAGATAACCGGTGCGTAGCCTTAGTTAGTGACCCTGTAGAGGTCACTACAGGGTCACTAGCCAAACCATTGACAGACATGACAATCTTATGGATAGCCGGTATGCCATTGATAGTTGTCGGTTGTCAGTTGGTAGTTGTCTATGGTCGATGGAAATGGTCAAGCTTTAACCGCTATTGTTTCCGGTAATCCAATGGTGGCCAAACTTGTCAAATTCACAGACCACTTGGCCATCGCCGTCAGACGATAATTGTCACAACAGCGTACTAGCCGATTAATGGCGGCTCAGTATACATGCAAGTTTGCCACAATCGTTTGGCGGTAGTGTCCTGTTGGCCAATATCGTCAAACAGAAAATGTCAGTTTGTTAATTTGTGCATCCACTCGCATCAACAGCGCTTCATCTAGTGGCCAACTTCGTTTGACCAAAATGACCGTCTAAACGATTGCAACTCTTATAATATTGGGCGTTAAAAGAGTTAGTTCATAGTAGTAATATATGAGCAGATCTCCCTACCAAGTGTTTTTTTGTGGATTTGACCTTGGAGGTTATGCAATGGGTTACGGCGTTGGATGGATTCGCCGAGTTTATATTGTGTTTTATTTGAGGGGTACTTGAGTGGCATTTGAGCGGCATTTAAGTGGCATTCGAGTTTTGATTATTATTTTACTTAATTTGAACTTATATGGTATATAGATTTTGCATGTATGGCATTTGATTTTTTTGATAGTTTTAACATTGTATATAAATGAAAACGTGATAAGATTGTATGGTTATTGGAAGTTAAGATGTCGACAGAGGATGATGTTGAGATGAGACCGATGAATGAAGTTGATACTATTGATGGTACTGAACGCGATATGATAGATGTTTTACCGAGTATGAAGCGTAAAGCGTTGATAATTATGATAATTTTGGTATTTGTCGTAGGGCTTTCCACTTTTGGAGGTGTTACTGAGTTTAGTATGTATGAAGAAGCTATGGAAAAAATACAAAAAGCGAGAAACTCTCCTGTTGGAACCATAAATGAAACTACTGTTGATTGATGAACATCTTTTTATGATGAATGGGAAACCTGAAGATTATGACCCGAGGATGCGATCTCCTTTTACAGCAATGATTGCAGGACCAACTGGATCGGGAAAGACGCAAGCGATTTTTCGAATGATTGAAGCTAGTCAGACTATAGCACACCCTCCACCAACAGAGATTCACTACTGTTATGGAGCCTACCAAAAAGCCTTTGATGATGTATCAGGAGTGATTTTTCATGAAGGCATGATAGATATAACAGTGAGTTTTCCCAGAGATGGTAAAAATCGATGGCTGATAATTGATGATCTCATGGATGAAGTTTCTGGTAAAGCCGATGCTAATGCTTTGTATACAAAACATAGTCATCATTTGAACATAAGTGTGTTTTTTATTGTTCAGAATCTGTTTTTAAAAAGAAATCGTACAATTTCCTTGAATAGTCATTATTTTTTTCTTTTTAAAAACCCTAGAGATGCTTCTTCTATTTCCTATTTGGCTCGACAATGTTTTCCATCAAAAATAAAATATGTACAAGAGGCTTTTGAAGACGCGACAAAGAAACCATACTCTTATTTACGAATAGATACGACTCAACAAACGAATGATCAACATAGACTATTGGGAAATTTTACATCAGTTCTCCCTATGATATTATATGTACCCAAGTAAAAGGATATAAATACAATTACTATTCACTTCACCTCAATCATATTTTGTTATTCAACGACGCAACACGAAAGCATTATAATGTCTAAAGCTTTGGAGAAAAAATTAACAAAAAATGCAGCTGTGTTGTTATCGCTCAACAATACAACCTTTGCTATTCAAAAGTCTGTTATAGCCAAAGCCAAAAAGGAGTTTATTATGACTCTAATGGAATGCGCTAAAGCTATTATAAATGGAACGATACCATTGACATCATCTCAGTATAATGAGTTGCAGCGAAACGTGAAGGATATTAGCGCTTTAGTAAGAAAATCAACGTTAGATGATAAGAAAGCTGTATTGCAAAAAGGAGGATTTTTAGGCGCTCTACTAGGACCTATCATCAGCAATATAGTTCCTGGGTTACTTAAAAGTGTGCTAGGCGGAGGGAGAAGATAAAGATGAAACTCTCAACACGAATGATGCGAAATAGAATGGCGATTTTAGCTCTGGATGATCTGAGTAAGGAAGGAAAAATCGCTATAGTCGAAAAGGCTAACTCAGATTTGTTTCAATCATTGATAGAAAGTGTTAAAAATATTATATTAGGTAATGTTCCTCTTGATTCTGAGCAGTTTATTGAGTTGCAGCGTTACAAGAAGGAGCTACATAAACTTAGTGGTAGAGGGAGAGTTGATGATAAGCGTAAAATTTTGATTCAGAGTGGTAGAGGGAATCTTTTGGATGCTATTATAACACCTATTGTATCTGTTTTATCATCAATAAAAAGATGAATCGTCAGCCTTTAACATTCTCCAGACGTAATTTTATACTCACTGAAGATGAATACTATAGATTAACAGAAAGAAAGGATGATAAAACAGTGGTAAAGGAAGAGAAAACCAGACCTCCATTGTATTATAATCCTATGGAAGCTATAACAGTGAGAAATATGAAGCGAAAGCGAAATGATCTACTGGAAACGGCTTATGATTCTGACTTATCCTCATACGAAAAGTTAGATGAAAATGTTGAAAACCTACGTAGGTATTTGTCTGATGTCAAAAAGATTAAAAATAACCAAAACCAGACACAAAAGGATAGTTGGAATCTCATTAAGAAAAAAAAGACAGAGTCTACTTTTCCTTTGGCCAATAGCACAGTTATTGATAATAAACCTAATGTCTTTTCACCAAATGTTGATAAAGACAATGAGTTAGAATCAGTGAAAGTGGTTGATGATGATGATAATATTGGGATGGAATTAATAAAAGGAAGGTTGTTTGATACTGAAGACACAACCTTACTAGGAAGTACATTTCTTACTGATGGAGAAGATGAGCACGATAGTGAAAGCGAAAATTTAAAAGATTTTGAAAAAAAAGCAGCTGATTTAACAACAAAAAAGAGTGATCAAACGATCGCTGTCAGAATGTTGAATAATCTGAGTAAAATTGGTAGATTCGACTCGGAGAAGAACAGACTGAAAATTGGAGAACATTGGTTGAATCCTAGGACTTCCAAAACTTTACTACGAGACGTTCTAACCGAAGGAGGTAAAATACAATCGGGAAATACCAATTACAGTAGATTTAAAAGCCTGCTAACTGATGAAGGAATCACAACTGTCAGAAAATCCCCGCATCGAACACGTACTCAGAAGAAAAAGTTGGTCGTTCCCGGTACTAATTCATGGACATCGACACGCTAAAAGAGTTGTATTACAATCCTGCATTACATACATCTCTACGAGGAGCTAGAGCTTTACTGAAAGCTCGTAGAAAACGAGAGGGAGAAAAAAGAATCCGTGAATGGTTGAGTGGTGAGGATGCCTACACGTTACATAAAAAAGTTGTAACCAAGTTTAAGCGTCGTCCTACAATTGTAGCTGGAATAGGGGAGCAGCTACAGGTAGATTTGATGGATGTTCGATCTCGAAGAGATGAAAATAATAATACAGCATTTTTACTGACTGCTATTGATTCTTTATCTAGAAAAGGTTGGGCTGTGCCGCTCATCAACAAATCAGGACCAGTAGTAGCAAGAGGATTGAGAAGAATACTAGAAGGGGAAAACTATAAAGCTTTACAATCTGATAAAGGTAAAGAGTTTGACAACGTCAATGTCAAGACTCTGCTGGCGGAAAAAAAGATCAAGCGCTTTACAACCGAAAATGAAACGATAAAGGCATCAATGGTGGAGCGTTTTAACAGAACTTTAAAAGAGAAGATATATAGATATTTGACATATAAAGATGATGATAGATACATTGATGTTTTACCAGAAATGGTTAATGCATACAACAACACAATTCATGGTGCTATAGGTATGAGACCAAATGATGTGAATTTTCAAAATCAAGAACTTGTATGGAATCGTGTGTATGAAGGAGGTGAACATAGTTTAACTCAAGAAGCAAAACTAAAGGTTGGGGATTATGTGAGAATAAGTAAGGCAAGAGGAGTGTTTGAAAGAGGATACACCCCGAATTGGACGATTGAGATTTTTATAATCACCGATGTACTTATTGATGAAAAACCTGTTGTATATAGGGTGAAAGATTTAGCTGAGGAGATGATTGATGGCACCTTTTACGAAAAAGAGTTGCAAAAAGTAAAAAAACCCACGATTTTCAGAATTGAAAAGATACTGGGAAGAAGAATGAGAAGAGGTAAAAGACAGATTCTGGTTAAGTGGTTAGGTTATGGAGAAAAGTTCAATGAGTGGGTAGATGAATAGTTTATAAGGAAACAACGCTTGATATAATCATCATACGTTGGGAAAATGTCGATGCTGATAACTTTACCCTCAAACTCTAGTGGTGAAGAGTTTCCTGATAATAACAATTCCGAATTTACAGTGAGACTGTATAAATATTTGGTTATCAATGGTGGTAAATGGGAGGTAGCTCTGCTAGATATGACTTATTCTAATAATTGGAAAAATGTTACCGAAGGGAAAATATATCTAGAAAAGACTAATGTCTCCGGTAAAAGCGAAAAGTCCTTCATCCTAATCGGTAATGGAAGATATGATAGTATAGAGGAGTTGGAGGAGATTATACGAAAGAGAATGAATGAAATGGATTTAGACAAGAAATTCGCCATCTCCTACAACAAGATCACCAACACCGCTTTACTAACTAACAGTGATCCTGATACTACCATAAGCTTTTCCAAAGATATAGCATATATTTTTGGATTTGAATCAAAAACTACATACCCTCGTGGTAGATACAATAATATCACACCCCCTGATATAAATTCCGGTTTAACATCCCTGTATGTTTATTCCAACATTGTTGATAATAGAATGGTAGGAGATACGAATGTACCTTTATTGAGAGTAGTTCCAGTTCAAGGAAAGAAGAATAGTGTTGTGTATCAAGAATTTAAAAATCCTCACTATGTTGAGGCTTCATCACTAAATAGTGATATGATTAAAGTACTTATAACGAGTGACGACGGTCAACGAATACCATTTGATGGTGGAAAGGTTGTGTTGACGGTTCACTATAGAGAGAAAGAATTATAATGAGTTTGGTACGATACACCCCTGAGGATTCAAAAGATTTTTTTGATGAGTACTACAAGATGCAAGCTGGAAATGGAATTGGAGTGTATAGTGGACGACGAGTGATGCCTAATATGAGAGGAAATGGACTTGGTAGTATTTTTTCAAGTTTACTTAAATCTGCAGCACCAATGCTGAAAAGAGGAGCAATTAGTTTGGGGAAAAGAGCATTGTCTGTAGGTGGAAATGTAGCGCGTGATGTCATCGATGGTCAAAGTTTTGCAGCGTCAGCAAAGAAGAGGGGATTGGCAGAGTTGAATGATCTGGGGGGAGATGTGCTCAAAGCAGTCCGTCCAGATAGAATGAAAAGGAGAAAAACAAGAGGTGGAAAGAAGAGGAGAGGTGTTGGTAATCGTGGTATATTTTAATAGCAGTAGAATCCGGTATAAAGACAGCTGAGCTTGATATCTATATTCATTAAGCGGTAACGCTTCAAGCATTCATCACTCGCAAAAGATGGCTAGTCTAAATGGAACAACAGGTAATAAGTTGGAAGGTTCTTCCTACAACATAAATCCAACGTTGGATGTATTTGCTACGGAACCAACAAACATATCGGTAGAAAGATCGGAATATGTTGTCATCAGACCTGATAGGTTAGATCCTTATGGTAGTATTGAGTTAACCTTGTCAGGGAGCACTGAACATTACACAGATCTTTACAACTCGTTTCTGCAAGTTGAAG